>JARFIY010000056.1:25011666-26410000 GCA_036346155.1 Sinelater perroti | reverse complement strand
ACTTTGGCGATGTTTCTTGGAGGTCGCTTCGTTGCAGGCTCGTCGTCGTTGGGCGTTGAAGATCGTCGTCGAGGGCATTGCTGGCGGGTCCTTCGTCTGTTCAGCCGGCGGTCGTTCTTCTTCGCTCGATGATGAAACCGGGCGTCGTCGATGTAGAAGGCTGCTCCGAATCGGAATCGTGGCGAACGCGCATCGGATTGACGGGATGTGGTTGAACGAACGATACCTGAGCGGGAGTCTCCTCATCTGACTCACGACTACGACTCCTCGATCGGGCAGTCCTCTGTTCGGCCTGAGTTCCTTCTTCAATGTGTCGGCTTTCCTTGCACTGAGGGACAACGTAGGGAATGGGATGCGGGGCCCAGCCGTCCTCGCCGTTTGGAAAGAAGATCGGATACTGAAGAGGTAGACGTCTGCGATCAATCAGATAGAGCGTCCGAGATTCACCAATTCGCTGCTGGGCTACCACAGTGATCCTGCCAAGACGCAGATGGTCTTCCGGGGTCGGGATGAGGGCGGCAACTTCGCTCGCGACAGGCGAATTATACGTTCGAGCATCGAGACGGGTGTTAGTTGGATCGGCAATAACAATCTTGTATTGCGGGGTGTCCTGATTCTCATCGGCGGCCGCAGAAACGAATACATAGTTCGGTTGTGTTCGTGACCACCAATAGCTCCGACCAAGGGTATTTCACCAATTTTTGCGACGAATCCACACATTGCGAACTTCTTGTTAAACAATCGCAGGTATCGGGAAATAAGACGGCGATTGCGATTATGAGTAAAACTCTCCGAGGCGGCGAAGAGTTTTTTCAACTCATCCGGTACAAGAATCTCTTCCAATCGAACCTTTCCTTGCTTACAGCAGCGATGTGGTTCGTTCCGAAAGAAAAGTGCACAGCAAAATTTGCACCTTTCACTCGCTGTGGCACCCAGAGAATCGAGTCGATAAGGCAGAGGAACGCGGACACGAGATGTGGCCATACTGCATCTAAACATTCGATGAGTTCGTGGCCGGCGTTTGTCAGTAATCACGGCACTGCCGAGCTGTTCGGACAGATCGTTACTGTCGATGGACGACACGGTATCACGCACCGGCGGCACAGCAGCAGGTGAAGGAACTGGTCTTTCTGATGATCGAGTTGGAGGCGCTGGTGTAGCTTGAGTGTTGCCAGACGCAGAGTCTTTCGGTGGTCTTCCTCCCCTACACACCTTTCGAGGCCTGCCGCCTTTGTTCTTAATGACAGGTGCGGTACTACTCGATTGCTCGGCCTCGTGCGAATCCATAAGCGACAAATACGAACGTCACGTCGCAAGAAATAAACTTGGTTTTACCGCGTACGCGAAATCGGAACCGAAGCATAAAGTGAAATACTTTGGCGAAAGAGCTGTTCTAACAACAACAACACGTGACGCAGGCTAAACTTTCCAGCTCTTCCCTGGCACAAGTTGTGCTTACAACTCGTGGCGTCGAAAAGACAGGCACAAACAGTCCGTCGCAAGAAGCAGAGTTGATTTCAACGCGTAGACAAAATCCGACGCAACGAAACACCAGCACAGCACAAAGTGAGCCCAACACGTGGCACCGGTTACACCAAACGCAAACTCAGCTCCGTCGCCAAAACTCCACAGGCACATACAAACAGTAGCGTCAGAGGATCGGGCAAACGAAGGTCAACTCATCCCACTACGTGGCACCATTCACATTCTCAACGAAAAGACGCGTATGTGCGGGGTCATTGATATCCAACTCCAGAGAATTACCATCTTGGGTACCACTCCAGCGCATGTCGAGATCAGAAATCTCAGAGAAGGCGATGCGTATGTGCGGAGTCATTGACCTCCAACTCCAGTCGGCGCAAGCCAGCGCATGTCGAGCTCACACTTTCCGAGAACTGTCGATCTCGGACGAAAATGGCCTCCTGACGCTGCTCCGGACGTAAAAAGCGGCAAGTTTTGCGGTGCACATTTCGCGCCAGTTCTTTGCGATCACAAGGAGACCCTCGCCAGAGCCATACTCGCCGGCAGTGAGGAATGAGGACGGCAAACAAAGGCCGAGGTGGCTGAATGCGGAAATCGTTCAGGAGGTTGTTTTCCGGAAACAGCGAGCCGCACCCAGGTATGCGGTACACCGTTCGATAGCCCCTGCCGCCGTGCATATAGCTGAGTTTTTTCTTGGCGATCCGCCGCAAGCCGCGGGCGCCAGCGGGCAAAACGTGTTTTTTCGCATTTTTTTCGCACTTCCACTCACTCGCCCCCCGAAAACGCGGCGGCTCTGTTCCGCACTCGCCGCGACGCTCACTTTAAGCCTACAACCGTCGGCGTACGCTGACCCAGTCGCAACTTCGTTATTATTTTATTGTGTAATAAAAATAAAATAAAATATATATAAAATATAATAAATAAAATTAATATATTATATATATATATATATATATAATACATTATAATGTGTTTGTCTTCCTACACTAAAAGCTGCCTGTTCTTCTTCTAATTTATTGTCTATATATTTTCTATATTCTCTTTCTATTATTTTGGTATACAATTTAAATGTGGTGGAAGATAGGCATAGTTCTCATAGTCTGCTTAATTCCTTTTCTTAATATTGGAATTATTGTATTGTTTTTCCATTCTTCACGGATTTCTTCTGCCTGCCGTGTTTTCCAGAGTATATTCAATAACCACCATTCTCTAACTTTCTCTACTAGGAATTTTATCATCTCCGGTTTGATACCTCTCATTACTTTGTCTAGTTCTTCTGTGTCTGTATCTTCTAGAATTTGTTCCTCCTCATCTAATCTTTTGTCTTCCACTTCATGTCTGATGATTTTCGTTTCATTTCTTTATTCTTCCATTTTAAATTTCTTTGAGAAGAACTCTGCCCATATTTCTAGTATGATTTCTATATCTGACTTTATTATTTTTGTTTCTTATTTTTTTATTATTTTATTTTTATTTTCCTTTATGCTCTTTACGACATTTTAGAATTTTCTGTTATTTTCTTCGTATGTCTATTCAAGTTTTTACCAAAGTTTCCCTAGCTTTTCTTCTTTGCTTTTCTTACCGCTTATTTTGCTATATTTCTCTTGCTTATGTATTTTTATATTTTTATTTTTTGTTTTGTCTCTCTATATCTTTTTCATGCCATTTTTTTGTTTTTGATCTTTTTTTCCACTTCTTCGTTCCACCATACTGTTTTTAATTTTTATTTTGTTTTTTTTTAATTTACATGTTTCTTTGGTATTCTACATATTATTTCACTAAAAGTCTTCCACTTTTTACCAATGTCCAATTTTTTCCTTTTGTTCCTGTTTAATTAATTTAATGTTTACTTTAAACTGGCATTTTGTATTTCCTCAGTTCTTAGTCTTTGTATTTGTATTTTTCACATTCTTTTGCTTTTACCCGTACTAACACATCTTTAATTATTGCTGTTATTAATCTGTGTTTGGTGTCTATTTCCGTCTCTGGTATTGTTTTAATATGTTTTATTCTACTTTCTATTTCTTGTTTATATACTACGTAATCGTTTCTCTCTTCTATTACAAATGTTTATCTACCCTCCAGTGGTTATTTCTAGTAAGTATTTTCTATTTTTAAATCACTTAATTGGCAGAACTCTAGCATTTTCTTACCATTTTCATTTATCATATCTTCTGCATATTTTCTCGTGCAGTCCATACCTTTATTTTTGTCATTTACAATTCTTGCATTCCAGTCGTCCGTAATTATTACCTGATCATTTTTCTCTAATTTTATCTAATAATATTTGCAGTTTGGGGTAGAAGTCTATTATTTCTTCTGCTTCTGTTCCTTCTACTGGTGGATATATTTGTATCAAATTTATTTTTTCTGGCAGTTTGATTTTTAGTGTCACAATTCTAGGACTTACTCCTTCAGATTTACTTACCGTATTATCTACTTTCCCAGATACAAATAATTTTATTCCCTCTTTTGCTTTTTGTTTTTTATGTCTTCTTTAGAAGTATAGATTATAGTTGCCTTTTAGCAAATTATTTTAAATTCAAAAATTAATTTTTTTTATGCAGAGTACAAAAGTAGATTTATTGTATATTTTCTATAAATGGCTTCATATTTAATATTTTTAAAATTATTGTAAACCTCAGCGTTTTTAGAATTGAAACTTCTATATTTATTTATGCCTATATTAGCGTTTTAACTTCATTTAAAGGTCCAAGTAAACTGAAAATTAAAGTCGTTTAAGGAGCAAATCGGTGAGATATAAAAACAAAAATTATTAATAAACTAAAGTATTTAGTTATTTTCACCGTATTTTGTATTTGCAGAGGATAATCACAAAGCATTTGTTTGGAATTCTATTCTTGGAGTCCTTGTACTGGATTGCCCGCTTTTTTATTTTCAATATTTCCAAGCAATTCTCATTCGTCCGCAGAGCTTCTTACAATATTAAAGGAGAGAACATAATTATGACTGGCAATTTAACGATGTGCGGCGGATCTCAAAGGTCGGCGAATCGGGAGTTCGGGACTCAATACATCATATAATAAAATCAAAAACATGACGGTGCACAAACGGAGCGAATTGCTCGTCCTGCGCGCACAAAGCGTCTCCGTCTAAGGACGGCGGCTTTGTTACGAAATGCGCCTTGCTCGGCGCCCGATTGATTGATACCCGAAAATCTAATGTTTATCAACACCTGCCCAAACACGCCCTCGGTTTTTAACGATTTGCAAACCCCGAATAATTGCGGGCGGGCGCGCGCCGCGTTCGCGTCTCATAATTAATGACTTTCCGAATGAAAATACAGGACAGGCGCGCCCCATAAAGTATCCCAAGCGCCGGGAAGTTTCCTGGCGCGAGCCCATTTTCGAGATAACTTTCCGGGAAATTGGGAGAATAAGTAAAAGATAGTAAAAAATCGAAATAGTATTTCTCGGGCATGCCCGGAATGTTAAGTAAGACTTCTGAGTTCCCCGACAGCTTGATGTAGTATCCCGGCCAGGTAGACGCGTTCCTGCAGGAAGGCGGCCGGAATTTATATTTTAGGGGGCTCGGTTTGACGGCCAGGTTATCGAGTGGGCGCCGATCCATCTTCCCCAAACTATATCCGCCAAAAAGTTCGGCCGCGAAGGGGAAGCGCAAACAAAGAAAGCGAGAGGGCATTATTTAAAAGTTTCGAGTTTCCTCCTTTGCCGCTTCATTTTCGCCGCTCGAACGGCGAGCAGTTAATAAGCAGCTCGAGTTCCGTTGCACTACGAAAGAACGATAACCTGTTGTGTCAGCAATGCGACGAATAAGAGAGGTTATGCTCGACTGACGTTGAAACTAAGTTATTTCTACTGTTCATACCAAAATTGGACTAAAAATAAAAATTGAAGCGTGTGCTGGAGATCCTCTTGTTAGGTCTAAAAAATCAAATTAATTAGTGCTTGCTTAAAGGCAGTAAAGATTGTTGGCTTTTATAATTAAAATTAACGACGAAGCACCTGAACCTTAAACACCTTGAGATGGATGAAAGGAGGCTTGCTTTTTAATTGAGAATAAGTTGATGTTTAAAGCATATCATAATATCAAATCTGTATACCAGGGTTAAGTATTATAACTGCACTTTATAATATTTTACCGAATCCTATTATGAAAATCTCGATTTTCATTACTTAAAAATGTATTAACTGACTGTAGCTATATTTATTTTTTAATTTAGCACTTACGACAATCTACCCTATAGCAACATTTTCTGTTGATAGAGGTGCGATTGTTTTTTAATTATATGTAAATAATTATAAAACACTATTTATCGAATGAGTAGATTGCAGCCGTGGCCGTATCTCGCATTCCAACCGCCATTGTTTCTTGTTCCTCCAATCGTTCTCTAAAAGGTTTCTAACTCTCATGTCTTCTACCTGCTTAATTTATGTAGTTGGTGGTCTATCTCGTTTCCTTTTTCCTGGTGGGTTCCAATTTAGAATTTTGTTCGACCATCTTTCTTCGTTTATTCTTCGAGTATGCCCATAACTTATAAACCGTCTTCTTCCTAATTCCTCGAGTGTTGTTTTTATTATTCCCATTCATTTTCTGATTACTGTATTTCTAACATACTCTAGTCTTAAAACTCTACACTCCCTTCTTAGAAAAGTTATTTCTACTGCGTTTATTTTTTGTTGTTCAGTTTTGCTTATTTCCCATGTTTCGCATATGAGCCATATAATAATATACTTTGTATAATAGTATTGTATATTATTATTTTTGTGTTTCTTCTTATACTCTTGGATCGTAAGGTAGAGTTCAACTTTTGTGCTGCTTGTTTAAACTGTCTTATCCTATTCTTTTTTTGAGTTTGCGTCTGATGATATTGTGCTTCCTAAATATTTATACTCTTCGCTTTTTTGGATTGTCTTGCCTCCTGTCTGTAAATCAGTTGCTTCTCCTCTAGTCACCAAGCATTTTGTTTTGTTTTTTTTTTAGTTTATATTTAGTCCACTTGTTTTGTAAGCATCTGCAAGTTTTCGCATCATACGTGTTATATTGTGTTCGTTTCCTGTAAGAATTACCTGGTCATCGGCAAATAAAAAAGAGTATATATAGTTTTTATTTATTGGGATACCCATATATTTACATTGATTTTTCCATGTTATTAATATGTTTTTGATGAATATTTTAAAAAAGCGGGAGACAGTCACTTAATTCTTAGAAGACTTTTTTCTGAAGATGTCCGCCGCAGTTGTGGACGAAACGTCATGAGTTTCTGAACTCCGACCACGGCCTTATAATCCGAGAACCAACTACACGATACAACAGTATCAAAAGCCTTTTGTAAATCTATACATATTAAGTTTGTTTCTAAATTTTTCAGTTTTCTTTTTTCTGTTACTTATTTTAACGAGAATATATATTCGATGCATGAGCGTCCTGCCATAAATCCGCTCTGTTCTTTTATTGTTACTTCTTGTTTTATTTTTTCCTTGTAATTCGCCATACAGTCTTTCTACCGTTGCTAACACGCTGATACCTCTATAGTTTTCATAGTAGTTTCCTCATTCGCTTTGCGACTGTGCTAGTGAGTAGATGTGTACGCTAACCCTCCTGCTTTGAAGGAAAACGAACGGATCTACAAGCCAGCACGTGCCTGCGTCATCAACGGCAGCGACTGCAGCCTTGCTTAAGGTCAGCCGTATTTTACCTGTTCCAATTTATATTTTCTTGGGTCGCTCTTGGAAATTTTTTACTTTTCATTACAAATTTTAATTTTAATTTTGTTGAACGGTCGTGCGCAAACCGAGCCGCGGTGATATCACTTGTGCGGGCGTTTTATCGGCTAGCGGCTGTTGTGAACGATAACGTGACCGCGGGGTCAGCTTAATATTTTCGTACTCAATAAACTACGAGGAAATTAAGTAAAAGGTAACTGTGTTTACCTATTAAACTTCATTAAACAAATTCAAAATGTTACCAGCATATAATGGCCCAGGAGTTAATTATAACCAAAATGGCGTACCATATAATAATGCCATGCAAGTAATCCCAATGAACAACGTTATACCGGGTGTTACATTAGCTAACACACAAATGCCGCAGTACTATAACTGTCAACAACAAAGTCAATCAATACCCACTAGTAGCAACTTCTTCATACCGCAACAGAACATTAACCCACCAGCCCATTCCCATGCCACTCAGTAGCAGCAATCAAACAACGAACGCCAGTACTACAGACTGACCTCAACCAGGGATGATGAAACAGAAGAAAACCCCAATGAAAACTCCAAAGAAAACCCATGGCAAAAAGTAAAACAAACCAAGCGAAGAAAAATAAATATGCCCAACAGTCAAAACATTTTAATACAAAATAAATATAGCCATTTCACCTATGCCATGGAAGAAGAAACTAGCACAACACAAGTAGAAAACGTTCCCACGACCCCCGCCAATCTTTGTCTATGGCGTAATAAATTACCAACAAATTGTAAACAAATTAAATGAAATCATAGAAATAGAGCAGTACAGCACAAAATCTCTAGCTAACAATACAATAAAAATCAATTGCAATACCTCTGATACTTACCGAAAACTGATTCATTTCATGCAAGAAAACAAAATTGTACACCATACATATCAGCCGAAGGAGGAACGAGCCTATAGGGTAGTACTGAAGCACTTACATTTTTCTACTAGCACAGAAAGCATTAAAAAAGAACTTAGTAAATACGGACATCAAGTCAGAAATATTATGAACGCAAGAAAACGAATAACAAAAGAACCTTTAAACCTATTCTTTGTTGTCCTAGAGCCAGCACAAAGCAATAAAAATATTTATAAAATACAAAAAATACAAAACCAACTAATAACTATTGAACCACCCAAAAAAGTTAAAGGTATATCACAGTGCATGCGCTGTCAGCAATATGGTCATACTAAAGCTTATTGTACGAAATCCTATGTTTGTGTTAAATGCTGAGGGACTCATAGCGAATAATTGTACAAAAACAAGACACACCTGCACGATGTGCATTATGCAATGGTCCTCATCCGGCTAGCTAGCTCGAAGGCTTACTAAAAAATCCAACAATGCTAACAATAGACTAAACATTCAACACAACCCGTTAACAGCCATCTATACAGAAAACCAACCTCAAACAAATAGTATCCAACAAAATTTAAGCTATGCAGGAGCAGTGAAAAATAACAGAACCAACGAACAAAATACATTACGCTCAACTGAGAGTAGAGAACACAACGAACATCACACAGGAACACCCCCCATCAGCCTGTGCAAATTCCTAGATGAATTTAAGGCTATGTTTCAGCAACTCGTACAACAGAACAGCATGGTGATGAATCTGCTTACCACGCTGATAAGTAAAATTCACTAAATTTCTAACAATAGCCCTGTGGAATGCCAATGGCCTTCTACAGCACAAAAATGAAGTTGAAATATTCCTTCATCATAATTCAGTGGACATCATGCTAGTCAGCGAAACACATTTCACAGATAGATCATATTTTCGCATACCTAACTTCACAACCTACATAACCAATCATCCAGATAATACTGCACATGCTGGGACCGCCATTTTAATAAAAAGTTCTATAAGCCACATCGAACTGCCAAAATATGTAACTAATCACTTACAAGCCACAGCCATTAAAGTAAAGACACTCCCATACGAATTAACAGTAGCAGCAGTATATTGTCCACCACGGCACAATATCAAAAAAAAAAATTTCAAGGAATTCTTCCAGACACTAGGGCATAAATTTGTTGCAGGTGGAGACTACAATAGTAAGCATACGCTGTGGGGATCTCGACTAATCACAACAAAAGGCAGCCAGTTGGCTAATCTCATACAGGAAAATAATTACTCCTTCCTTTCAACGGGTACACCAACCTATTGGCCATCAGACCCCAATAAGATCCCAGATCTTTTGGACTTTTATGTAACAAATGGGATCTCGCAAGGGTATATGAACGTAACACCATGCTACGATCTCTCCTCTCATCACTCGCCGGTAATTGCAACAATCAGTCAATATGCTATTCATAAAAAAACCAACGCCCAGACTTCATAACAAAAACACAAATTGGGAACATTACAGGAACAAGATACAAGAAGACATAAATTTGAGAGTAAGTCTGAAAACTCCAGAGGAAATTGACACCTGTCCTAACCACCTAGTAAACATCCTCAAACAGGCCGCTCAACATGCCACTCCTCACACAGAATTCCAAAATCACAAGTATATAATACCTACGGTCATTAAGAGGCTTATAGCAGAAAAAAGAAGAGCCAGGGCAAAGTGGCAGTGTACCCATGCACCAGCAGATAAAACTGTACTAAACAGATTAAATAACCAACTGCAGCGTCAACTAAAAGAAATGAAAGAAAAGTCATTCCATGATTATGTTACCAATCTCAACAGATACGACAATTCCATATGTATTATTACTAATCTTTAAACCAAATAAAGAACCCAACGACGTATCATCGTACCGTCCTATAAGTCTGTTACCAATTATCTCAAAATTACTCGAACGACTCCTTATGTAAAGAATAAACTGTGACCCAATGACAGAAGATTGGATACCTATGCATCAGTTTGGCTTCCGCAATAACCATTCCACTATACAGCAAGTTACCAAATAAATCAAGCATTAGACCAAAAGAAATACTGTCTATCAGTTTTTCTAGATGTCAGTAAAGCCTTTGAAAAGGTATGGCATACTGGATTACTATATAAGATCAAGAGACATCTACCCATCACCTACTTCAAACTGATAAAATCTTATCTAAGTAGTCGAAAATTTTGCATCAAAGTCAATGACCAGGTCGGTCCAACGTCTAATTAAATCTGGAGTGCCCCTAAGGCAGCGTCTTGAGACCCCTGCTCTGCGTGCTCTATACAGCCGATCTTCCCACCGATGAAAACACAACAATGGGTACGTTTGCCGATGACACTGTCATTCTCTCAACTGCCATTGACCCACTCATAGCATCGATCACTCTACAAAACCACCTAGACCAAATACAGACATGGACTCGTAAATGGAAAATCAAAATTAATGAGACAAAATCTGTGCAAGTAAATTTTACACTACGAAAAGGGTTATGCCCACCACTATATTTTAACAATATACCAATACCGCAATCTACAAGTGCAAGATATTTAGGAATACACCTGGACAACAGATTGACGTGGAAAGAACATGCAGATAAGAAACGTAAACAGATTGACTTGAGGATGAAAGAACTCCAATGGTTAATTGGACGAAAATCTAAGCTCACGCTTGAAAACAAACTGTTACTCTACAACACCGAAATTAAACCAATCTGGATGTATGGAGCAGAACTATGGGGATGTGCGAGTAAATCTAACTTAAACAAAATTCAAAGGTGCCAATCAAAAATACTTCGTATGATCACGAACGCACCATGGTACGTCTCCAATCTGACGATTCACAATGATCTAAAAATTCCTTACGTGAG
Source organism: Sinelater perroti (assembly GCA_036346155.1). Classification (NCBI taxonomy): domain Eukaryota; kingdom Metazoa; phylum Arthropoda; class Insecta; order Coleoptera; family Elateridae; genus Sinelater; species Sinelater perroti. The sequence goes on along the minus strand of JARFIY010000056.1, from coordinate 26,399,036 downwards.
GGACGCCATAAAAGAAAAAAGAATAAGACATCACAACAAACTGGAAACCCACGTCAACCCCCTGTTGCACCCACTGCTTGATGCGCAAAATGGTAGAAGACTGAAACGAAACTGACCAGCGGATGTGAAACAGGATTAGCGAGGGCAACTCACTGGAGAAGTCCTCTTCACACTAACCACGACTACCCTAGTAATTAAAAAACAGCATATTAGCCTATAAAATGACTTGTAATTCTGATTGCTAATTAAATGATATATTAAAAAAATAGTAGTTTCTTGGTCCTTTTTTATGTGTGGGTGTTAAATATGCTACCTTTCAATCAGGAGGTAGAGGATCATGTTTAGCATCTATTAAATATATAGATAAGAATTTCGTGTGCCCTCGTAGTTGCGTGTTTAATTAATTCAGCAGGGTATCTCTCGGACCAGCCGATTTTCCGTTTTTTATCTTATTTACAACTTTTTGTACTTTATCTACTGTTATCTCGGCAATGTAATCTCTTGGCGTTTAATACATTAATTTCTGTTATTGATATTCCCTTCTGGCTTCTTTTAGTAATTTTGCAACTGGTCTGTACTTATTATGTTTGTATGTCTGTCTTTCTCATCCTTTCTTTTATTTTTGATAGTGTTTCAGTCTCTTTCAGTTCTAATACCTCCTACGTACTGTTCTGTTTTATCGCATCTTTTTTCCATTTATCGTTTTTGCTGTTTGTACGTCTTGCTTTATTTTGTTTCGTTTCCTTTGGTATGTCGTTCTATCCTGGTGGTCATTTGTAATCAGCTATGTACTATATAAGTTTATTTTTTCCATGATTAACTTTTCTAATTCCTTATTTCACCAACATTCTTCCACCTTTCGTATGTACTCCATTTCTTTTCCTAAGGCTTTGTATGCGGCTGCATAAATAGCGTTTTTTTTTAATTTTTCTTATAGTTGTGTTGTTGTACCTGTTAATTCAAATAATAATTTTAAGGACAACTTTAGTTTGTATAAAAAGCTTGTTGATTCTGTATTAATAGAATTCAGGTTATACTTTTTATTTGATAATATCCTTCCAATTTCTTCTTTGTTGTCATTAATTTCTTTTCTTTTAGCTTTTTTTTGTAGCAGGGTATTTTTAACATTTGAGTTGTTTGGCTTGTAATAGTATAATCTATAATAAATTTTAATTTTCTCGTTGGTTGGCTCCATGTAAACTAATGCGTCTCGCGATGTTGGAAGTATCCATTGAGTATTTTTAGGTCGAATGTTCGACGTCGCTACCCGTTGTGATATACTGTAGGCTCGCCGTAGTCAGCGATGATTGAATCATTAGGCTGCTTTTCAGTTGTAGTGTTGAAGGCACCTAATATTATTAGTTCCTTCCTTATACCAAAGTTATTCTGCGTTTCTAACAGTTTATCGTCAAATGTATCTTTTATTTCGATATTGGAGTCAGCCGTGAGTGCGTACACTGCTAGTGAGATAATCTCGTGCCCCCATATGTGTAGTTTCATCTTTCGCAGTCTTTTATCTATCTCTTAGTTTTTTTGTATATGCAATGGTAACTCCTGTCCGTGCTCTATTATACTTCGCTGTAGAATAATATATATTCACCAAAGTCTTCGTTGCCTTTGCCTTTCCTCTTGGTTTCAATAAGGACTGTTAGGTCAATGTTGTACGTATTTAAGTTATTCGGAGACTTTTTTTTCTTTCTTGAAATACTCTGTATGTTCCAGATTGCGCAGATTAGTTGTTTCTTTCTTGAATTGTTAAACTGATTAGGATTTTTAGCATTAATAGAATTTCCCCACTCCTCCCTATATCCATTGGAGCACCCTCTTTCAGAGGTGTGGATTTCTACCACCCGGGGATTATCTTCTTCTAACGCGCTTTTACCCTGTTATATGTAAAAATCTCGAGACAAATTGCAAACTCGTCGCCAAGTTTATTTCAGCCGCTTAATATAAGACAGACGATGCTTGCAGACTCCCAAAAAACACAATCATAGCAAAATATTGATAAAAAAAACATTAAAAATTATATATTTGCATTGAAGATGTTAAACAACATAACTGAATTTGAAAATAAAACAAAAATTGTTATTTAAATAAGCATCTTTTTTCACTCAATCGACAGGAGGTTCTCTGGTCTAGGGCTGGGTCTTATCTAGGGAATATTTTCAGGCTAGTTGTTACTTGTTTTATGCCTCTCTTTATGTCTACTATTTTAAAGTTTTCATCAGGAAAAAGCTTTGTAATAAAGAATTTCTTCTGCTCCTCTAGTTGCAGATGTGCAACCTTACTGATTTTTGAGTCTACTTATTCCGTATCCTTTTTGAGTAATTAGAAATAAATTTACCTTTTCAAACAAAACTTTAAAAATATTTAACTTGTCTATCGTTATGTCTTAAATTCCCAAAACTTCTTGAAATTTACACTAACGGATAAATTACTGCCAATTCCTAGGTTTTTGTAATGGCTGAATTACCCATTCTCTTTTTTGCACGGTCAATCATTGAGTAAACTTCATCTACCTCCTTATGGGTTGCGCTCTGAGAACAAACTTATAATTGACTATTTATAATAAAAACAATATTCTCAGTAACCAAAAGTAGCTCGCCACGGTAGTAAAATTTCTGTTTTGTTCTTTATAATTATCTAAGCAGATACTTAATTCTTCGGTGTCACTTGTTATATTATTTAGTGCCCACTTTAAAATATAGAACGACACTTCACAAACATTTTGTGCTTCGAATATTTTGTCTCTCATTGTACAGTAGACTTTTTTATTAGTGGAATTTAGAATAGTTATGTTAGAAATTTACGTTTTCTCATATATACAGTTTTCCAACAGTAATTTTAGCATTTTAAATGATTACCACTACAAAGTGCTAACTTGGTTTCAGGTAAAATTTCATGTACATTAAGTTAAGCCATATACAAATCTAACAATGGCCCCGCTTTTGTAAGAATGGCGTAATAGAATCATAAAACCTATTATGGAAATTATCAGTCCATAAAAAAGCCCATCGCAGAATTCGTGACATTTTCGGAGATTTCAATTCTACTTCTGACTAAGAAATTCAAGATTTTAAAAAACTGGGTATGTTTACAACAAACCGCATTCAATAAAACCAAAAACTGCACGTTTTATTGAAAGCACATGCATCTAATGCATAAAAAATCAAGTAATTTAAAAGTTGAAGGAGACAGACCACCTGGCACCCCAGAAGTTTTGTTACTTGTATCATAGAGCAAACAGCAACAGATCCACATTTTACGCATGAAATCATCTTTAACGATGAGGCTTATTTTACGTTAAATAGTACAGTTAATAAACAAAACTGTCGCATCTAAAGGGAGCAAAATCCTCCAATGATTCACGAACAATCACTTTATGTAAAAAAATTATGGTTTTGTGCGGTTTGTGGTCCAAGGGAATCATTGGCCCATTTTCTTTAACAATGCTGTTACGGTAAATGCACAGAGTTATAATGCGATGGTAACAAAGTTGTATGACCTTAACTAAATGGAATTGACACTGATGATGTTTACATGACATTATTTCGCATTAGGATTTCCTAGACGTGTTATTTTACGGAATGCTGATGTGAACTGGCTGCCAAGATCTTACGATCTGGCATCTTTAGACCTTGGTCTATTGGGTTATTTAAAAAAAATTATGTTAATAAACCAGCAACCGTTCCATCCCTAAAAGATAACATCCGATCCGTCATAAGGAAATTGAAGCTCTTATGCTGAAAATAACCTACGAAATTTCAATGCTCGCGTTGATTCCTGTATACGTAGCCGTGCTGAACGTTTAATATATTTAATATATTATAATATTTTACGTTTCATTGTAATCGATGCTATTTAAATTTAAAATAGAGAGACCCGAAATATTCTGTACAGTGTGGTTTTTATAGAAAAACAACATCCTAAAATCACTTTTTCACAAAACACTCAAGCAATTTTAAGGTACAACAAGTAGATGTTTTTTAATATTAAGTTTATTGGCTAAATATTTATTAGCAGGCCTTTTTTCACCTTAATGATTTTGACAAGTGAAAAATTTTTATGTGGTTACGAATATTTCTCAAATACTTCTTTTTTTTTTTTTGATTGCTGCGTTCCTCTCTGATTAGACAGTACTAAGTGCCCTTAAATTGTTTTGTCTATTACGGTTTTCAAAGCAGTTTTTGAAATGACCAGTGTATTAAAAAATAGTTTTGCAGACTTGAATCTTACTGCCATGCACTTGAAAAAAATACTTCAAGGTTTGATTTCTCCTTGAAAGATTTGTCTGTTTAAGTAAAACAGTTATTCTTAGACCAACACTACTTTTCAAAATGCAGAAAACTATGAATTGACGCTTATAATCGTTACCATCACTCGTGCTGTAAAAATTATTAAAGATGTTGTGTTTAGCACTTTTGTCGATATTCTATGTACACTTCTTAGTACATGATATGCAGAGGTTTTAGGTATTTAGCTGGCACATTTTTTATGCTTCTATACTTGAAAGGAAAGCCTAATAAAATCGGTGCGGACGTCTATCTGTCCGTCGCGACTTTCAACTCGAGAACTATTGAACCTAAAGACATAAGGGGGGGTATCATTCGAAAGCCTATGGCCTACCGGGTTCACTTCCGCGAGCTGGCATAGGTGGGATGTTCTACAAAAATGCAATAAGGGTATTTAACGGACCCAGCTTCCAATATGTCATTCCTTATAACTTTTGATTAAGGCAGCTTCCAAGCTGGAGACCCGCTTTTATTCCTGTCATTTCTGACATATGTCACGCTTTATAATTTTTGATCTGTGATAGATAGAGACATAATGTTTCAGAATTCAACTGAGGACCTAAGTCAAGTCTAGACGACAAAAGTCAGCCTGATCAGAAAATCTCGATACCGGTTTGACCGGAAGTGGCCGGAAATTTTTGTTTATGTATGTAAGCCCCGGATATTGGTGGAAAAGGAGTTCCACGTCCGTATTTGTTTAATTTACTATTCCTTCCCTGCTTTTTCATACACTCACTTTTCAAAACTTTATATTACGTTTCCTTGTCCAGTCCCTCATGGTTTCAACTGTTTATTGCTATTTGAATTAAGCACTATTAAAAGTACTAAACTTTGCGTTCCATCCAGTGTGCTACAAGTAGGTATTCTTGTTCAATGGTGTCAAGGAGGTATTTTGGATCCTAATCTGAAACTTAGTCAGATATATAAGCATTACTTTGTTCCAAAAAAAGTTAATTAACCTAAAAACAGCAAGAATACTAGCAAACGAACTAAATATAATAAAATTCCTACCAAAAAATATTATTATTGTATGTTTAGGATGCTTGCCTCTGTTGTAACAGAAACTGTTAAAGTCATAATAGGATAGGTGCCAGATATTAGATACTTGAGCAACATTCATAATTGTACTTCCAGCCATTTTGTTCCCAGGCAATTTCATTAAGCTGAAAACAATAAAATCCAGTGCGTAATATACCATAGAACATATACAAACCAAGTCTTACTTCTGTTGCAGCGAATAAAGCCAAATAACTAGAAGTTTACTTCAACTCATGATTCCTTTTTTCCACTTATTGTAGTAATCGTGATTAAAAACGTAGTTTTTATTACTTATCATACAAACGTAGCATAATTCGCTTAGTATAATCTTACTTTCGCGGTATAGCTAAAAGCAAATATGTTGTAAGTGCGAGCATTTCTGGATGAAGTGGAATTGTATGATATGTTAAGATCGTTTGCAATATAAGTCTGGTGAAAATTAGAGTTTTTAACCTTTCTTGCGTACTGAGGTTACGACAGTTTTCCACTAGAAAATATGATATTCTTCGTTAGTTGCAACACTAACCCAAAATCACTAATTCGGTAATTACGATATTTTACCTTTGGAATAAAGAAACAGCAAATCAGTTAGTTCCACTTTTGTTGTGGATTTCCTATTTCTTAAATGACTGTTGATATTAAAAGATGACTCATCACTAAGTAGCACTGTTTGCTACTACTCTGTTGTCCAGTTTTTATGTTATTTAGCAGAATGTAAACGAAAGCGTCTTTGTTTCTTAGAAACAAGTTGCTTCTTCCGTGGTTTACACCTCCTTAATGTACAATTAAGAAGTCTGCTTTTTAGTATAACTACATACACTAACATCAGTAGTTTTGCTTTATAATTTAATTAATTCCAGGAAATTGAATTCTTATTGGCTAAGCTGGCTCTTCTTGAGACAGCCTCATCCCAAACTGAACTTTTCCTCATTTGTCCATAATGCGATTTATCACCAATTTTTTTCATCTCAACATATTTTTGTTAATTCGGATAACTTAATACTTATGAAACTTAATTTTAGCGGTTATTTTAAGACCAAAACGCCTTTTTTCTGGCAAACCATTATTTTCCATTGCGTTTCATCTGATAATTTGTTTTGTTCCTTCCAAGACATCATCTTGCAACTTATAACAAAATTCATAAGTAAAATAAATTTTAAAAAACATTGCAAAGTTTATATATTTGCTCTATCTATTGCATTTGTGATAATAATTAGTGCTAAGTAAGTCTTAATGGTAACATTATTTTAACGTTGTTTGATGATAGATAACCTGCTACGAGAAAGTCCTAATTGAGTTATTGTCCACGAAGCTTTAAGAATAAAATGAGCAGAAACATTGTAAAATACCAATTAACGTTCCCAGATTGTACGCTACAGAATCAGTCTCATTACTTTATTTACACAGTTGCAAGCTTTTATAAACAAGTGTCCAAAGACAATAACAAACGATGAGTTGTGGAAAAGAATGGGACAGAAAAAAAACAAAAACCAAAAAAGGAAATTTGTAGGAGACCCTGAAATGGAGACGAAAGAAAGGCCATACAACAAAATACGTGCATAAGGACGATAGAACGCAAAACAAGATGAAAAGAATATATAATTTTTTTACGTCCGATAAAGGAATAATGAGCTATACTACTACTACTACAACTACTAATACAGTGTGATCAATAATTCCTGTCGGCAAATATTTGCTTCTAACTTCTCACGTAGCTGGACCGATTTTTAAAATTCAAAAAATATTTTATTTGGCATTGTCTACAGTTTCGTTTAACAAGTTTTCAAAATGTGAACCTTGACTAGGAACGAGATGATGCAGCTGACTTTCAAAAGTCTCATTTACTGCTTGAAGCTTGTCTCTTCCAATAGCTGAAACTCTATTTTTACATCTATTTTAAGATCTTTGATCCGATTCTTAAAGTATTTCGATAGAAAAAAGTCACACAGATTTATGTAAGGGGAATATGGTAGCCAATTAATTCCATCGCCAGCAAAATGATTGAAGTCCAAGCCTATGACACGTGTCCAAAAAGCCTCGCACCATTCTGCGTAAACCAGTAACCGTTGAGCTTATTGCTCCTCTTTGCTTATTGTAGAAACTCCTTTTAGAGCATCTGGCGGTAATTTTGAGAGTTCACATTGCCGTCAAAGAAATATGGTTAGAGAATTTTTTCCCTGAAGTTGCACACCAGGCAGTCACTTTTGCTAAATAGAGAGGCTTTACAAGGTAAGGATTTTCGTTACCCCAGTGGCGCATGCCTTGCTAGTTAACAAAATCTTGCAGATACATAAAAAGGAGCCTTAGCACTAAACCAAATTTTCGAAACATCTATTGAAATGTCTTACACTTTTTCAATCATCAATTGGCCAAATTGAAATCTTCTCTCGATATCGCGTACTTTCAGCGACTGATGGACTTGAATCTTGTAAGGAAGATTTTCAAATGCTTTTCCAGGATAGTTTAGACGTTCGTATAGCTGATCCCCGCTTATTAAGCTGCTCGCCGAATCAACAAACCTGACTGATCTTCGGAAAGATCTCCAAACTTTTCGATATCTTGTGACGCCACAGTAGATGGCTGGCGAGTTTACGGATCGAGCGTTTTAAACGCTGCCAGCTGTCTCAAAGCAGCTGTTGTACGTTTTTATTTTTAAATTATATTTTTAGTACTCATTTTACTTTTGAAGAGTGAAGACGTGTTGGATGCCGCTCTAGCAGTGATATCTAATACGAGATTGCGAGTACGTGTAAAACGCGAAGTGAAGTGTGATAAGGATCCTGCCGAGAAAGAGCAACTGCCTGAAAATGTGATTGTACTCTGCTCGGTAAGATAACAAGCTAATCATTTCGCAGCAGTGCAAATATGCACACAGCAACAGAATGAATAATCTCCCGCTAATACAACGACCTCCAACACCAGCTGAGGCTTTATTATCTCAGCAAAACCAGATTCTTGTACAAGAGAATCAATTAAAAACTCAAAATGAGCTTAATTAATGGAACGCTTGGCAACAATCCCTCGCAACCATCAAAACTCTACAGGATAATATCAACCAGCTAATGCAAAGGGTAAAGCCTCGAGAACCATCGGCACAGCAACGATGAAAAGTCGAATATCACGACGAAGAAGAATTAGCCAGAGAAACAAACTGGATAGTTCAGAAATCAAGACATAAAAAACGGAAAGCAATTGCGTCCCCGGAGATCTCTCCACAGCAACAATCAACAATCGCTAAACAATCAGACAGTCGAAAGAGAAGAAAACACCCCTACCTCCACCAATAAATCTGGTGAATATAAAAGAATACGAAACTGTACATGACATATTGCAAGCAGCAAAGGTTAGTTCTAGAGTAACCGCTATGAATAATGATGTATTTAAGATCAACGTCTCAGATGAAACGCAATACCGTAGTCTGATCTCAACTCTACGCAATTACGATGTCGAATATTACACCTATGAAGACAAACAAAACCGACCCATAAAAGTTATGGCCAGAGGTATACACCCGACGTGTTCAATAAAAATGATCACAGAAGACTTAAAAGAAAGAGGATTTAAAATCGTAAATGTTACTAACATAATGAAAAAACGAAAACAGAGAATGGCATCATCACTAAGCCACTGCCTCTATACATGTTAGATTTTGACAAATCAGAAGATATTAAAGATATTCACAAAATTAATATGATTGCAGGATTGAGGGTAAAAATTGAACCTCTGCGTAAGAAAACAACCCTTATCCCGCAATGCAAAAAGTATCAGGCGTATGGACACACCCAATCCTTCTGCCACAAAGAGGCAAGGTGCGTAAAGTGTGCAGGACCTCACGCTACTAAGGACTGCAAGTTCACTAAACCTGCAAAAGCTAAATGCGTCAATTGTGGAGAAGCTCACCCGGCAAACTATCGCGGGTGCGTAGTCGCAAAGGAACTTCAAAAACGTAGGGAAAAAACCCTACAAGAAAACAAACGAAACAACCGAAGAACAACTAATGCCCAAGAAACGGCACCAATAAAGAAAACGCTGCAAAATTTTCTAACCTTACCTAAGGCTAGTACGGCTGTGCAAAATAGCTCAGCAGGTACCAGATACGCACGAATGGCAAAAGGTAAAACTCAACAAGGCAAGATCGAAGAAGCTAATATGGATGTAATCAACAAAACATTGCAAGCAATTCTTGGAAAACTCGAAAAGCAAGAAGATTCCATAAAGTCTATCTTAACTAGAGTGACGAAACTAGAAAATAGTAATAGGGTCGCGCCCATAACTAGGAAATAAAAATGGCTATGTCAATTAGAATAGCAGCATGGAATGCAAATGGGCTTTTCCAGCACGGCCATGAATTAGAGCTATTCCTCTGCGATCAAAAAATAGACATCTGCCTAATTTCTGAAACCCATTTTACTAAGGAAAACTACCTAAATATAAAGGGTACAAACTATACCACACCCCATCCAGATAATACAGCAAGGGTGGATCGGCGGTATTATTAAAAAATAACGTAAAACATTATGAAGAAGTAAACTACAACACTCGCGAAATACAAACAACAGCGGTAAAGATCCTCACAAAGTCCAAGGATTATGCAGTTGCTGCAATATACTGTCCACCAAGGTACGCACTAGAAAAAGATGACTTTATAAGGCTTTTCCAAGAGCTAAGAGATCACTTCCTATTAGGAGGTGACTTCAACAACAAACATACCCACTGGAGATCCAGACTTGTGACTACTAAAGGTAAACAGCTATATGAAGCGATCAAGCAAGCTAAATGCGTATGTCATTCAACTGGCAAACCAACATACTGGCCGTCAGATAGCAACAAAATACCAGATCTGATAGACTTCTTCATACTGAAGTATCTTCCAACTACATTGGTATTGAAGATAACTACAACATGTCATCAGACCACTCCCCCATTATCCTGACACTAAGCGAAACAATAATCAATAAATCATCTTCACCATCACTAACAAACAAATGGACTGACTGGGATGGATTTAGAGCAGAAGTAGAACAGCGTATCAAACCAAATGTTCCACTAAGATAAATTGAGCAGCTAAATGAACAAGCAGAGCGGTTTGTAATCTACCTGCAGCAAGCCGCATGAAGCAATATCCCTGAGCCAAAAAGAAAAACAATTGGCGTGAACTACCCTAGGTAGATCAGAGAACTTGTCTCAGCGAAACGAAAAGCACGGAAGAAATGGCAACAAACCAGAGCTCCGGCAGACAAACAACTGCTAAACCGGCTAAGCCAACAACTCAAAGAAGAGATCCGTTCTGTTAAGAATGAAACGTTCACTGAATTCCTAAAGGGACTAACAGACGATAAAGATACCGAATACTCTCTCTGGAAAGCCATAAGGAGATTAAAGCGGCCTCATAATCATAATCCACCCATTCGTAAAAATGATGGCGGATGGGCTAGAAAAGACGAGGAAAAAGCAGAAATATTTGCTGAACACTTAGCGAATACATTCCAACCACATCCAGCTGATGATAATGAGAACCTACTAGAGATAAACAACAGGGAGGACAGGGCAAGCCCCCGGCTATGACTTAATAAGTGGACAACTGCTGAAGGAACTACCAGAAAAGGGTATAATGAAGCTTACGCATCTATTCAATGCTGCGCTACGACTACAGTACGTACCGCTGCAGTGGAAAGTTGCGGAAGTTATTATGATCCCCAAACCAGGGAAGCCACCCAATGAGAAAGCATCTTACCGCCCGATTTCACTACTACCAAACATACCCAAACTGTCCGAAAAACTGCTTCTGAAACGCCTCAAGCCAATTATTGAAGAAAAGCAGCTCATTCCAACTCACCAGTTTGGATTCCGGAACAAACATTCGACCATTGATCAAGTGCACCGAATCACTGATGTAATTGAAAGAACCCTAGAAGAAAAGAAATATGCGCAGCGATATTTCTTGACGTAAAGCTTTTGACAAAGTATGGCACGAGGGCCTCGAATACAAAATAACTAAAAATGTGCCTAGGCAGATGAGCCACATTCTGATATCATACATCTCTGGCCGACAGTTCAGAGTGAGATATGGCGAAGAATACTCCGAACTAAAAGCTATTGCCGCAGGTGTACCGCAAGGAAGCGTCCTTGGGCCAGTTCTATACTTGCTTTATACTAGTGACATCCCCATGAGTGATGGAGTGACGACAGCCACATTTGCTGATGACACTGCATTACTGACCACAAGCAACGAAATAGAAGTAGCTACTAATAAACTACAATTAGCCGTCAACAACGTCACCAGGTGGACCAAGAAGTGGCGAATTAACCTAAACGAGGCGAAGTCTACCCATATAAACTTCACCAATAAAAGAATTGATTACTTGCCTGTAGTGATCAATCAGCAAACAATTCCTTACGCTAACACAGCTAAGTACCTGGCTATGACACTAGATGCCAAGCTCAGGTGGAAAGCACATATAAAGAAAAACGCGAAGAACTTTGCATTAGATTCAGAAAAATGTGGTGGTTGCTTGGACGACATTCCGAGCTGTCTCTGCATAACAAACTATTGTTGTATAAACAAATTCTAAAACCAATTTGGACTTACGGTGTGCAGCTGTGGGATGCACAAAGAAATCTAATGATAAAAATTATTCAAACCTTTCAAAACAAAGTACTGCAGCATCGTCAACGCTCCATGGTACATTAGAAATGAAGACATCCACAGAGACCTAAAAGTGCCTATGGTCAGTGAGGAAATTAAACGGTTTGCGAAAAAACACGAAACAAGACTACATGAACATGTGAATGTCGAAGTGCTACAATTACTCGACAACAGTGGACTTATACGTAGGCTAAAAAGGCAAAAACCTTTTGAACTAGTGTAAGTTAAGTTAAGTGAATTATGAGTAAATAAAACATGTGAACGAAGTGTTTTTAACATATGTGGAGTGCGCCAATGGGAGTATATCCACCAACTGCTAAGACTTACCTAGATTTAAGACTTTAAACTTGAATTTAAGTGAGAATTTATTAAGAACAAATTGCTAGATAGTATTTACTAGTTGCAATGTATACGCTTAGTGCGTGTTAAATAAAAAAATATATATATTTACTCTTTCTCGCCTGCTTATTGTTCTTTCAAAATTGTTGTCTTTAAGGGCCCGTCGAACCATGATATCATTTTTTCCAAATTTCATTTGCAATTTGCAATTACAAAAAAAATGATATTAACAAAAGTTAGACAAAAAAGAAATGCAGCAAAAACATTTTTAATTGGCATATCAATTAGCGTTAATATAATTTTACACTTACATTGAGAAACTGTAGCGTTAGTACCTCTAAAAGTTTAAGAAAGGCAAAAATGTATATAATTACTACAATGCTTACTGTACGAATTTAGCTTAGAAATAGAATTTATTTCACAGCTTTCTTCATTTTATTTTGCAGAAGTAAGTCTTTGTAGTCGCTAAACTGTTTGCTTTTCCGTTACTGCGATAATTCGTGCAAATGCAACCTGTGGAATAGGCTGCAAGCGGATTCGACTCGCTGCCAGCAAATCTGCGGATATCGGCGCCGCTGCAGCGGGAACTTCTCGAAAAGTGCAGCGGCGACCGGCTTCAAGGGTGCCGCAAAGTTTGGGCGCCGAACTCGCCAGCAAATCAAATTACAAATTACAATTAATCTAATTGCGCGCGCGAATCGAGCCGGGAACTACAACAGTTTTGATTTAATTACGGCAAACGAGCCGGGGATTAATTAGCGGAATAAATTGCGCTTTAACCTGCTGAAAGCGGCTCATATTTATTATTATTTCGCGGCCCACAATGGCCATTAGAGTCGCTGAATCGCCGGCGCTTTGTTGCAACCCTATACATCGCGCTAATGGGGATTCTAATTCGGCATCTTTTCATTGTGCGCGCGGAAGAACATCCGGCTCGTTTGCTGAGAAAAAGCGCCGCTTAACCGCACCATCCGCGCATTATTCCCAATTATCCTAATTAGTGGCAGGCAGGTGGTGCGCGCGGCGCCGGCGGACAAAAACTATTCCGGGCGTCGCTAACTAGGATAATTAGAGTTTGACGCAGTGCGCGATGCCTTATTAACCGTAGACGCCGATATTAAACGCGCGCTACCCTTTGTGCCTCATAATTTCTGGTAGAAATTTGCAACAGAGTTGAATTAGCGGCGAGGGGCGCAACGAAGTCTGATAGGGCTGGGGGTGAGCGCGGGAGGCTGTGTGTACGTGGGTGGCGCTTGATAATTAGCTGCGGAATTGAGGTATCCTGTACCTTGTCGCGACGCCAGCCGCACATAAAGCATCGATTAGCAATAAATCAGGGTCGCGTCTTACGACTTCATGCAGGCAACTGCTTTATAACGCCTGTTTTGGCAACTACCACGCGTTAACGGAGTTTAATGAGACCGAATTTACGACTACTAAAACGTTATAGCGGAGAAGATGCCTGCGAATTATTTGCAATGGAGACGTGTAATTAACGGTTGCGGGGCTAAGCATCGACGACACGCTTCAAAACAACGCAATAATCACGTAAGCGCACTGTTGCAAATCCTTGTTGAGGGCAAGACATACCCGAGGACTAATTTTATATTTTTAGAACAAACGCGTCAAATTATCCAGCTGATTTTAGTTTAATATTTGTGACCTGTTGTTAGCAACTACGACCTTGTTTTCGACTAATTTTGATATTATGGGTCCCTAAACTTTTGACTCCCGCATTGAGTAAACCTTAATTGTTTTGGGGTGCGCGTAAAATAGATTAATTCTATGGATAATAAAAGTTTATTTATTTAATTTGTAAAACAACTATTTTATGGGCCATATTGCCAGCTGCCAGGGGCTGGAAGTTGGGTTTCTTTTAAAATATTTTAAGTTCACTATATTTTTTACAATTATAGTTATTTATATGGCAAATTAATTGCTTTTATTAATTTTAACGCTAATCGTTTATATTAATACTGTCGGTTAGCAGTTAAATTTTTTTTGTAACTTTAAATTTACAATCTACTTTAAAGTTATATTATCCATGGTATTAAATAAATGTTATGGGAGGAGATGAGTTGACATCGACCGTTTAGTAATCTTCACATACTTTGAAAGTCTCTTCCTGCTAGAGTTTATTTACTGGCCGATTGTTATTATCATCAGTACTCCTTTCTTTGAATTTGTTGGTAGACAAAGCGATTACATCGTCTATAAAGAGAATTGGGAGATCCGCACATAAAGTCTGATTAGACTCGCACACGGTGCATCTAGGAGTATTTGGTCTTGGTCCTTAATTCCGTATGTCTAAATTGGCTTAGAGATGACTTTGTATATTATTAACTTACTTTCTTGTGATAATTTCAATTATCTATTAAGTGAACTGGACAGTTGTTTTACTTTTAAGTTTAGATGAGTCTTTTTGTCGAGAAATTTTATTCCCATTCTATCTAGGACTAATTCATTCTTGTTGATATACAGGGACAGGTCTTATTAAAAAAATGTTTTGATTCTTATTAGTTACTTCAGTTTCCATTATTATATACAGTTCTGTAACACATCTAGATTATTTTGTAGCTTTTCGGTGGCTCTGTCATAGTTGATAACTAATGATAGAATTTCTGTGCCGTTGGCGTGTGTAGCCATTGTAGTCTTTTTTGTGGTAGGTATATTGGTTATAAAGATTAAATAGAGAAATAACCTTAATTTCGGAGATACAAATAAGGATGTACTATAATTTAAATAATAGCTCTTTATAACACATCTTGTCAAACGCTAGCCGTATTTTAAGAGATATTGCAGCACAAGCTTTCCTTCCTTCAAAAATCATTAATTTATTTACGATTCAGTGGCATTGTGGTATCGTATAGTGCTTTTTCCAAAAGCCAAATTGATGTCTGGGATTAGATGATTTATAAATAATATTTTAATAATTAGTATGTTTGCCTCTTCTTTTTTGGTTTATGCCTAGTTAATATCAGGTTTTATAGGTAGAATTGCCACAAAAGGTTTTTATTTTTTGGTGGGTTCTATAATGAGTAAGCTTCTAGTGAGGGTTAATAATAATACATAATATTTTAAAAAATCATTACCAGACTGTTAAGTTGTGTTTTATGATGAAGATTTTTCGTTCTTTACCATTTTCTACTTGACTTTCTAATAGTATTTTATTCTTACTAACCGTAGCCTTTTAACCTGCTTCTTGGGTTATATTCTTTAGATGCTTTAGTATTTCTTAATTTCGTATAATTCTTCTATTCTATGGCTGAAGCTGATGTTTTTGTTAATTATGTCTTAAAAAATTTTCAATTGATTTTTTATACATAGTTTGGGTAACGGCTTTCTTCATTTTAAGTTTGTTTGTAGTGTTATTATTGTTATAGTATAATTAGAACTTTAATCTAGATCAGACTTCTATCCTATGGTAGATATCAAATATACGTTTAGTTATGGCAAAATATAAGCAGATATGGTATCTTATTTCATACGCATATTAATAGATAAATTTACCAGTACATAAAATATATATTATTATTACGTTGTATTAATTGTTATAAATATAAGTTTACATCCTTTTAGCACGGTGAGTCTAGACCCCCGCGTGGTATGCTTGACATTCATGTTGTTGGCTACAAAAAAATGAAGATTCAAGAAGGCAAATAAGCCATGATTTTCTCTGATAAAAAATTTTGTTGTGGGGAGAAATAGAGAATTGCGTTTCTAATTTTAATATTGCACCTAGGATTTTATTTGACTGAAAACGTTGTGCTATATAATATTATTGTTTATTTAATAGTAGTTGTAGTATATGGTTGTGGAGTTTTAATGAATGATTTTCCAAGATTAACATAATATCTGCCTTGTTATAATTTCCACGTAGGGTAATTTTTTTATGTTGTTTGTTAGTCGGTTGACATTCCAGGCAGCAGTTCGTAATGTTGAATCTATTATTTGGCTAGTTATTTTTTATGATTGGGGTTAGCTTGGTTAAAAGCATGTTGCGTAAATGTGTTTAAATGTGTTTAAATTTAGTGAGAAATTTGTTTATTTATCTGTTATGTTTTCTTCCTCTTGATTTTGATGGCTTCGGTTGTTGTCGGGTTTATCCTATTATTTCTTCTTGATATTTGGATATAGGTGTAAGTTGTATTTGAAAGAGTTTTGTATTAGGGTCGCGGTGTTTGTATTTGACCTATGCATCTTCGCCGGCTATTTGGGTTATTTCTTACTTTTATGAAGTTTCAATAAACAGTGCACCCTTTGAAATTTGCATTGTAATATCGATTACACAAGATCATATTAATAGTGTATTATTGGCTCTTTTGAATGTTGTGGTATCATGTAATATGTCCATTGTACACAGTTAAATAGTTCAATGCAATAAATTTTCAAGTGTTCGTATTCCTGGCACTGCATTATAATTTTTAGATCGGATTTTATAAAATATGGGTTATTATCAATATTTAAAACCACATTACTTGTTCATTGCCTTACAATTTTTACTCTTTAGATATTTTTTTTATTATGTATCTTATTTATTTGCAAACTGTGTAAATACATTCAACAAATGGTATATATCAGACATGTAGAAGATAGCTCACTTCTGTAACAATCTCAGGTCCAGTTTGACTTCTAGAAAATAACTTAAATACTGAATCTGTTTAAGATGACTAAAATCTAATTAGATCGACGGGTACGTCTTTGTAACCTCCTGTTAAGGGGGATTGGTAAGGTTTAACACTAAATCGTTTGGGTGCACACTTACTCGGTCACTGCAACGTTAGATTTTTTATTTGATTGTTGTCTTCTTGAGGTCTTTCAAGATGATTGCGTTCGGCACGAACCAGGGAGCGTTCACGATCGTCCGTAGTACTTTCGATTGGAATCGTTTAAATATTGCTATGTTAGATTTAGAAGCGGCGCCTCAGAGTTGGATACAGTATGTCCATACCGGTTGAATTATGGATATATAGTAGAAGTTTGTTATTTAAAGAGAGTATGGATTTTCTTTCTTTAGCTTATAATTTAATTTTCGCCGAATTACGTTTACAATGAAGATATATTTGTGTTTAAAATTTTGTTTGGCTACTAATGCCTTTACGCTTTCATTTCTACTAACAGATAAAGGTGTTTTTCGCTAAGCAAATGATATTATTTTTCTACTGTCGTCGTATACATAGACTTCAGTGTTCTCAAAACTTATCTTGGTGTTTACATTATTCATTATAATTATCATACCTTCTACAAAGAATAACGTGTAGGTTTTCAGAAAATCGATAGTTTCCGTTTAATTACGTACTCTTTTAGTCATGTGGTACTGTGATTTTATGTACATTAGTTTTAAAACAGATGCACATCGGTTATTTAAAATGGATTTGGAAAACATTTACTAATACGCCCGCTGCTATAGCCTAAATTTATTTACTGATCTTTACGTTTAAGTTATCTATGATTTGTAATTTGCTGTGGTGACCTCTTTATTTTAGATATTATTATATTAAATGGGGTAAAATTTCACGAATGTAATGGTCCATGTACTTTTGAAATGGGTGATAAATGAAAAGATGCAAAAAAATTTCATATAGGCAGTGGTTATGCTGGTTCCATTTATGATTATTTATAAGAAGAGACTAATGATGTGTCTTTATGTTATCTCAAACAAAACCAATAAAGAGGCTTTTTATATGAGCGTCCAGATTGTTCAAATACGAAAATTTTGGAAGTAGGTAAACTATGCTCTGTCCGAGAGCCACGTGGCGAATTTAATTAAAGAAGTGTTTTTAACAATTTCCGTTTTACATTTACATAATATGTCTTTGCTGTCGTCACAAATTTATGTAGAAATCACAGAAAGTTCTCGGATTCCACAATTAGGACTACATCGTCCGCGTGACATACTACAAAGACACATCTTTGTTCCATTTTGTACCCGGACAATTTTCTTATTTTCTTGATAATTTCATCTGCAACAAAATTAAGAAGAATAGGACTTAAAGAGTCTTAGTGTTCGATTTCTATACTGAATCTTGTTTTTTCTGTGAATTGATAATTTCGTCATTGTATTTTCAGTGTGGTCTCTTACAATTTTTATTAAAGTTATGAAAACGTTTTTTCTTTAGAATGAAATTTAAATGGAAATTTTTTCTATATCCACAAATATATAGTTATGGTTGTTTCAAGCATTTAATGTATTATAAGTATAGCGTAGGTTATGAATCGATTAGGCCAGAAATCTTGCTGTTCTTCAGTTATATGCTGATTTTTTAATATTAGTTTAGTTCGTAGCTTTTGCCTTATACTTGGAAGCGTTTTCCATAGATAATTCTTCGGATTATTCTGTTCCCCGCTTTAAATATTGAGATAGTTGCTCTTATTTTTTATTCTGTTGCACTTTTTTAATTATTATGTTAAATAACTTTTAGAGCTGTTCATTTGATTTTCATCCTCTATGTTTTAATAAATTATTACTTATTCGGCCCTGAGCGGGCTGTTATTTACGCGTAGACTGTTGGGTCATAGAAATGTATGGTTGTCGTATGTTCGTTTTACAGTTGCTAATCGAGCTAACTATTCCCCGTTTTTAAAATTAGCGACTGGCAGTAGTGCTCTTAAGCTATTGAGAACACCCATTAAACAATGTAGGCGGAGTTAATAAACTATCTGCATTACGTATATGTAAACTCATAGAACTTAACCAACGTCACCATATGCGAACATGTAAATGTAAAACGGAAATTGTGGAAAACACTTCTTTAATTAAATTCGACACCTGGCTCTTGGACAAAGTATAGTTTTACCTATTTCCAAAATTTTTGTATTGAACAATCTGGGCGCTCATATAAAGTCTCTTTATTGGTGTTTTGTTTGAGATAACATAAGACACATCATTAGTCTCTTCTTATAAATAATGATAAATGAAACCATCATAACTACTGCTTATAGAAAATTTTTTGTATCTTTTCAGTCATCACCTCGTTTGGACAATTTTTACGCCATGATTAGCGAAAGACACCCTTTATCTATTAGTAGAAAATGAAAGCGTAAAGGCATTAGTAGTCAAATAAAATTTTAAACATTTAAATAAATCTTTATTGTAAACGTAATGCGGTGCAAATTAAATTATCAAGCTAAAGTAACTACAGTAGTAGATCAAAATTAATTGAATCTATTCTTTTAATGTATTTAACCATCATAAAGTCACAAACTTACAGAATTTTTCTGTCCAATTTTCTGACATAAAACACATTTTTACTAAAGAGTGGGTAATTTTTGACTCTACTATTGCAAAATGAAGGTGGTTATAACACCAGTCAATTCACGGTAACATTGTCGTCAAAACCTCTGTCCTCCAAGTACTATTTTAGTGTAGTAATAATTGCACGGACATAAAGCTGAACTGTGAGAATGTTTCAGGCTAGTTTAAGATAAATTTTAAATTGTTTGTGGTCCAATTTGCGCAGCTAAATGAGTCCGGGCGTTATCAGCTTTAAAACCAAAAAACATCGGTAGTCTTTTACTGATAATGAGCACTACGATGAATTATCCCAAAGTCAGAAGTAATTACAGTAACTTGTTAATCAATAACAAGTAATGTGAATATTTCCCTCAGTCACGTTGATCCTCGGTAGTCGTTGATAATCTTTATTTTAATCTACCTATTGTTTCCCTAAAAACTGCTTGTACCTTTTACCTTGAAATTATAATATTGACTAATGAAGAAGTAGTATGAGATACCCTATGGAGGAAATTCATTTAAACATTCCTACCTATAATGCTGAGAAACCACGCTGCTCTCGTTTATCTTAAGGCATATAAAAAAATTACCAAATTTATTTAATTTAGACTTGCACAAAAAGATTATAATGGTAAAACTAAACATGGGTATTATATAATATTAAAAAATGTTAACTACAATTTATTAAATATAAATCGTTCAAAACAACATTTCGGTATTACTAACCTTTAACTCAAAACAAAAATCTTCTTTTTAAAATTAAAACCAAAGATACATCCCTGTAAATACATAATGTGACAAAGCATATATTACAGATATTAGCAATTGCCATAACTAGCATGTTAATACTCTAATGTTTGACAAGATATTTTAACCTGTTACTTATATTAGAATAGCATATAAAAAAGTCTCCACCCAAAAGAGTACCAAATTAGGTTCTTACATAATCGCGCGTACACCACATAAGCATACGTAGCATTCAGAGAACTACGGTTAACTCTTTAACTCTTCTTTATTGATATAATTTAACAGGTGTAACATACAAAACTATTTAGGAACATAAAATTTTCTAAGTAATCTTTTTTGTCGTATAATAATATAATATTTACTGAAAAACCACTAGACACGACGAAATAATTTATTTAAACTTTGTAGATAATATTTTGACTACTGAGCTAGAAATTTGAGCAGAGAAAAACAGAAGTAGCTGACTTAGAGAAGCAAACCAAAAATAAAAAGTTAAAACTATTGGTCGTTGTTAATTATTTTTATTTAAATGTCACCAAATTTTTGACAAAAATTAATCTTATTGTATTCCATTACACAAACTAAAAGAGTAGCAAATAGGTGTTACAAGTTACTTTGGCTAATTATCTTACATTGAATTTTTAGTGGCGCCAACATGGAGAACATCAAATTTTAGCAAAGTAATGTACCCCACACCTTACTAGAATTTGATGTTTATGTTGGCGTTACTAAAAATCTTTATAAGATAAGTGTCATATAGGTAGCACAGCAATAAATTTTTTATGCGTCCTTGGCAAACAACAATTTCTCCTATTTCAGTCGTCTTGCAACTCCAAATGATCACTCTACCCCCTTCGTCTTTAACTATGACCACCGCATACTGGGAAATATGAACTTATTTCTGTCGTCGTCTCACCTCCGTAACGCCAGGAGTATCAAATATTTGAACGATTTTCCAAATTGAACATTATTTTATGAGACATATGTATATATCAAAAAGATCTATCGTTATTATTTAAACGTTAAGAATAATAGGGAAGTGTCTCATTAAGCTTACCTCAAAGTTAGACTCGTTGATTCACAAAAATTTGTCCAATCTTCCCCTCTTAAAAATTGGTGTTGTAAATCCCACTGTAAACGACCTCTTTTGTTCTTCTCCGAGAACCATGACCTCTTCTTGGTCTTGCAGTCTTCTAAGCCCACTTCTTCAAGTCTTGTTACGGTCCTAGTACTAAGGGAGTGGTCAATTTATATAGCTATCCTAGCAGCGAGCTCAAAAAAGATTTTAAGCGGCCTTCAAATTGATTTTCGGCCTACGTATTTCAAATTTGCCCTCGTTCGGCATGTTTTATTCCGATATTGGTGTCCTTAATAGTACTTTAAATGGCCCAACGAGAACATTTAACATATTTTATGATTTTAATCTGACACTTGTCCTGTTTATATAAAAAATAAATGTTTCCATACACTAAGTTTCCTACTTTTAGGCACATAATAAGCGGCATTTCCAATTTCGTTTACGTATCGACGATGGAGAAACATGTGCTTGCGTTGAACTTAATTTTTATCATTAAAATATTTCTATACGAATCGCACATTTTTAAGTTTTGCTGATCAGATGGCTTATTGGCCTTATATGAAAGCAAGCACAATTTAAATTTTGATTTACAATTATTAGCAATATAATAAAAACAACTGAGATGTCTGACTTCTTTAGCTATTAACATGCAAATGTGTGTACTTCATACTTATGGCCATAACTGTATACAGAATCTGAAATGTTTGTGGGCAATTATGATATAATATAATTAAAGATAAGATAATGTACTGAATATGATAATCTGTTTATTACTCTTGCGTCATAGCTACATATCATCGGAAAATCACTAAAGTTAACCTTTTTTAAAAAAAGTTGGATGTAGTACACGTTATCTATCGGCATTTCAACCCACACTTTTAATTTGGCTGGGTTGTGAATGCTTATATAATATGTACGACCTCACATAACAATCTATAAGAACTAGATAGCCATTTATTCTTATCTTAAAAACTAGTTTAACTTTCTTTGCACTAAAAACCATGCTATTACTGGCATACAGAAGACGGTGAATATAACTATTAGTACAAGAAATATCTTGAGTGCTAAAGACGTAAGCGCATAATTATGTTTAGTGTTAAAAGTGTGTCGCAAGACAAACAAATTATACAACAAATACACATACACGCAATTCTTTACAAAGTGATACTTATTATCATATTTTATTAAAATATAAATAAATATTAGATTTGGACATTTTGTGTACATGAATATAAAAATCAGTAACTCGTTAACAAAATTGCAGAAAACATAAATAGAAATTAATATTTGCTATTTGTCTCAAAAATAGAGCCCTGTGAAAAGCAGAGCTTAATTTTTGGCAGCAATATATTGTTGTATCGTAAAATTCAAAATCGAAAGCTAAAACCAGAAAATTACTTTTTTGGGGGTTGCAGTATTAATTATTTATGTAATTGTTGCTACAATGGGGTTTAATTAGCAATTTAAACATGTTGTTTTGTTTTGCTGTGAAAGATTTCGATAAAATATTTAACCGAACTGTTACGAATGGAATATTATTTAATACAAGGCTTAAACCTGTTTTATTGTTATCATTGCACAATTAAAATAAGTATTTAGCACCTTAATGTAGAATTTTTTAAAAACAGAATTGATCACATTAATTATTCTTCTCTTGAGATTGATAATACTTTTGTCTTTCATACTGTACATTGCTTTAACCTATAACCAGAATTTGTTGATTTGTAAATTATGGGACTAAAAAAATAATTTAAAAAAATTACAACTTATCTCACTAAAAATGTGATTTCTAAAAAATTTATTGTTACCATAAGAGTGCAACATGTAGTTTACAACGTTTGCTGATATGGTGTCAAAGAAGTGAGGTTCAATTACACTAGCAAAGGTGATGGCATATCTTACATCTTTAGAAAAGCATGAACAAATTAGTCGTGTATACCACAAATATGTCTGAGTAGGTCTTGTTAAAATGGTTTTTTAAAAAATCTGTGGACTATAGTTAGAGATCTAAACACCTTTATAGAGCTTTTCAATACTCTTCTTTCTTCCAGCGTTAACTCGTACTCATTACGTATATCTGCAAGAACAGTATTTTCCATTAGGTGTTAATATAATTTTGAATTCCTGGACATTCCGTAGTTGATTCAAAATAATCATTAAATGTTACATATTCTTACTTGAACTTTGAAAATACTAGGATTTTAGGAGTATGGACTGAAAATTGTTTAACTACTTTAGGTCGTCACGAAAAATTATTAAATATAAAGTATGTTAAAATTTGAACTTTTAGAAGTGGCAGTTTAAATACGTAAAATTGTATACCAACAAAAAGAAAACAAGTTTGTTTAAACAGCACTAACAGTTAACAAATCCTGGCTTGCGTTTAAGAATAAAAGTTCCTCTCTCCTGAAATGCAAAATTGCGATTAACAAAAATACCATTGCAAATATGTCGTATCTGCGGCTTCTGCAAAAACAATTCTATTCTACTTTATTTAATTGACAAAGAGACAATATAAAGCTACTAAAAACGACTTAGTAATGTATAAATGCATCTGGGCTTTACCACAATTTTAACACTAACAAATTAAAATTGTTTAAAAACTTTATTTTAAAATTAAATAAAACATAAAACATTTATTCCTAGGTTATGGCTTATATATTTTGAGCTACTTAAATTGTGCAAATAGTAAAACTCAATTATAATATATTTTTAAATACTAATCTTTTAAGGAATTTTTAAAGATGTATACAGATAGTTAAAAAAGCTTAAAAATGTGAACACATAATTCAAGCTTGAAATTAAAAATAAATCACAAAAAACGCATTTTCAAGACATTTTATTGCAGATGAATTTATAATATTTTATCTTTTGTATAAACTGGTTTTGACATATTATAAGAATACTTCTTCTTCTTCTTTAGCTCTCCGTCGTTTATCTTTCCCAATT
The DNA here is from genome assembly GCA_036346155.1 of Sinelater perroti. Classification (NCBI taxonomy): domain Eukaryota; kingdom Metazoa; phylum Arthropoda; class Insecta; order Coleoptera; family Elateridae; genus Sinelater; species Sinelater perroti. The sequence goes on along the minus strand of JARFIY010000056.1, from coordinate 26,374,713 downwards.
CATGTTAATGTTTCTGATTTTGAACAGTTTCATCCATTCAAAGCCAGCGACTTTTTAGGTCGTCGCCCCATCTTATTTGATATCTTCATCTACCTCTTTTGCTCATATGTGACCTCTACCGTTGTAGTACAGCATTCCATTTTTCGTCACTTTGCCTTCCATTGTAGCCTACAAACCCTATTTTAGTCTTACCACATCGTATTCTTTCATTCTTTGCCGAATGCAGATGTTGGTCTTCTTGTCTTTAAAGTGATTTTAACGTGATACCCAAGACTGATCTCTGTATTGCTCTTTGCGTTTTTCTAAGTTTGTCTATACTTGCTTTAGTGAGAATACTGGTAGTACACACTGATCAAAAACACAAATTTTTAAATATTTTGGCAATTTGCTATTTTTGAGAATGTATTTTAGTTTTGTGTTCTCAACAATTCGATCTTTTACTTGGATGTCTCTTTTGTCGTCATTATTTGTCATCATTTTCGTTCAATCAAACTTTTTCAGAAACTTCTGCTAATTATGCAAGCATGGTTTGTAGGTCCTCAAAGTTGTCAATAATCAGGATAATGTTGTCAGCGAATGGTAGATGACTTAATCGTTTTTCATTGATTTTTATGCCATGTCCTTCCCAGAATAAAGTTCTGAATACATCTTCTAGTGCCAGCGTAAATAATTTTGCCGATATTACGTCTTCTTGTCTTACACCTCGATAAAGTGGCATTGTTTTTGTGGTAAACTATAGTTTTATTATTATAAATAGATACCTTTTTATAGATATTATATGTATTAGATCTCTATAACGAATTAAATTCTACTGTTGTTTAAGGCATATTCCACAGCTCACAACTTGATGGTGTCAAAAGCCTTTTTATAATCGTCTTTTCTGTTGGGGTTCTTACAGTTACCAAATGGTCGGAAGTGTTACAGCTCTTACAAAAACCGGCTTGCTCAACTGGTTGATAGACATCCATTTTATTATTTATAATAATTTTCGTAAATAGCTTGCGACAGCAAGTAGATTGGCCTGTAATTTGTCAGTTTGCACTTATCCCTTTTCTTATGTAGTAAGATGGTCACTGCTTCGTTTCAATTACTGGGAACTTTTGCGTTTAATATTTTCTAGTAATTCCTGCTTGCCTTCCTTCAACATATCTATTAGCACCTTCTTCTTCTTCTTCTGGTGCCATCTCCATTAATGAAGGTTGGCGAATTCGTCTCGGTCTTGTGCTGTTCTAATTAATGTGTGTGTGTTTAAACCCGTCCAGTCTCTTATGTTCTTCAACCATGAACATTTTCTTCGACCTGGGCCGCGTGCTCCTTCTGTTTTCCCTTTTATCATGAGTTTTAATAGTTGGTTTTTGTGGTTTCTTGTGATATGACCAAGATAGGCGGTTTTCCTTTTTTTAATCGTATTAACTAATTCTCTGTCTCGGTTCATACGTCTGAATACTTCCTCGTTTCTTATGTGTTCAATCCACGATATTCTATGCATTCTTCGGAACACCCACATCTCGAATGCTTCCAGCTTGCTAATCTCTTTTTTGTTCAATGTCCAAGTCTCCACCCCGTATAGCAGTATTGATATTAATTACCACCTTGCTGTTTTTTATTTCTGTTGGGGTTTTTGTTATTTCGTATTCTCTGTCAGGTAACTCTCTAGAGTTTTTCCATGACCTTTTTTGTCAGTTGTTGTTTTGTATCATCACCTGAAACTGTCTTAGAGCTGTATAGCTCAGCGTGGTACTTTTCCGTTGCTGTGACTACTTTTTGTTTACCTCTGTGTTCTTTACAATCTGAACTTTTCAACAAGATTATTTGTGTTTTACCTAGTGTTAGTCGTAAGCTCTTAATTTCCCTGTTATTGGTACTACTTCTTTATTCTTCATTCGTTGTGTCTTTTAATATCTTGTTTGATCATTTTCCTTATTATTTTGTTTATTTCTGTATATACCACTACATTTCTTTTCCCTTGTGCTATTAACTTTCGTTGTTATTTTAGCATATGCTTTATACTGCTGCTAATTTTCTTTTTTTTTCCTTTGGGCTACTTTCAATCCCTTTTTTAAACAGAGTTTGTTAATTTCTCTTTTTTGTCATCTATCTTTCCGCTAGAAGTTCGCTTGTGTATCGCTAATTTTTGCTTTAATACTTCTCTGTATTTGTCACCTTTATTTTTAGGTGCCTGTGTAGATAAGTGTGGTATTTTGGCCAATTTTAGTCTTTCTAATTTTTGATCTACACGTATTTTTGCTTTAACCAAGCCGATTTCGCTTCCTGTATTAAATGATTTTATTACAACGACGTCTTTGATGTGTTGATATGATATAATCTATTTCGTTTTTGGTTGCTCTATCTCGAGTTATCTATGTTTACTTTCTCTGCGGCTTCTTTTTAAGAGCGGTATTTATGGCATACATGTTCTGCTGCTTCATGTGTTTCAGTAATATATCCCCCCTTTATCTTGCCATTTTACCAGTTTGGCATTAATATCTCCCATCAGGATAATTCATTTTGTAAGATGGTCTTCAATCGCTGCTGTTACATATTCGTAGAATAATCAATCGTTCCATTGTTACTAGTTGACGTGGGCGCGTATATATGTGGATTATTTGGTTTTAACATTAAAAGGGCAACTCGATCTAAATTTTCTTTATACATTTCGATGTGAGGTACGGTCTTTTCATTTACTAGGAATCCAACACCATTATGCTTATCGCTGTAGTAAAAAGCATTTCCTGTTTGTAATGTACACTGACATTCTCCTTTCTTCTTACTTTTGGGATACCTATGATATTCCATCTAATTTTTTTCAGTTCTTCTTCTAGCTTATAAGCCCTTTCGTCTGCTAACATTGACGTTATACGTTATACGTTTCTATGTGTAATCTCGTATTATATTGTTGTTGATTGTTTGACATTTTCCTTGTGTCTACCGAGCAGTGCGGAATTCTAGGCTGTTCACCTTACCAACCTGTATTACTGTTTTGTTAGTCGATATTTTATTGAAAGGTAACTATTGAGGTACCACGCTAGTCCTGCGTCTTTCTAACTTAACTAAGACAGGATATACCGCTACCACATTTTAGGCGTAACCCCCAAATCCAGCTACGTCAAAGACAACCTGATCCTGGCTAACTGTGTTGGCTAACTACTGTCTACGCCAACTATCTGTTTGTCAGAGGTAGGTATTTTATTTTTCTCCTACCCGGTATGTCTACCGGGCATTACCCTATCCGCCACCTGGGAACGCGCCTTCTAGGGCACAGGCTTCCTCGAGGACATAAGAATAGTTGACGATAGATAAATAAAACAGTATTTACAAACAATGAACTGGAAGAAGAAAAGAGTGGGTAAATTAAGGTAATATTTGGAGAAGATAGTAGAAGAAATATAAAAAAACATGGCAAAACAAAAAATGAATGGCGGAGTTTGATAGATAGGTATTACCCGGTGCTATAAAGGCAAACGGGATGTGTAAAAAATGTTTTATGTATTATGTTATATAATAATACATTTTTTTTATTAGGAGTCTCGCGGCATTAGTAAACACCAATTAAAAATGCTTGTATTGCATTTTTAAAATTCTGGTACTACTAATGGGACTTTTTATTTTACAACATTTTAGAGAAAGTATGTGTGGCTTAGGCAACAATAATCATGTTGAAAAGAAAGTCATATTTGCGACAGAGATGGTGCGCGACGACCGCGCAGTAAAGTCGAACATATGAAAGCCTTAACCTCTCAGTTCATAGGCCGTGCTCCCACGTGGGGCGTTAGAGCCTTACCATCATTTGAGAACGCTATTACTATCAATGGTGTAGGTTATCTAAAGATACTAGACAATTTTTTTTACAATTAAACCAGAAATTTGAATATGTGGTTTTAAAAAATAAGGCATGCAAAATATTCACTTTACTTCAAACCAAATTTTATGATTGTGTTACTCCGCAGAGGGGTGCCATCGGTTGGTCACCAGAGTTTTAAGTTCTAACCCCACTAGACTTCTTACTGTGCAGCTGTTTGAAGGAAAGGGTTTGTGTCAACAAACGTATTATAAACCCAGGGCTGAAAGAGAACGCCAGACGTGTAATTGTTGAAATAGAGCCGCATTAGGAGATACCATTATGAAAAACTTCAGTAAAAAATTGGTCGCCTGTTGGCAGGATCGTGGATAAAATTCGAATTGTTTTAATATTTTTTGTTTTATTCAGGAAGAATGACCTAAAGTTCAATTTTGATCACTCTATATTCCATATGTATAATTATCGTTTATTCTTAATTAATTATTTATTTACATACATCAAAACATATGTTACTAAAGAATTGTTCATCACAAGAGTAAAATCTTCTGTACAATGTTATTGCGCGAGTGTGTAAGTTATTTTCAATGTATAATTATTTTTGCTTCTTTGATTCACTTTAATTATGGTTTAATAAACATCAATTTAATTTATACAAATAAAATATGATAATAGTTTAAACGGCTTGTTAATTTAAGTTGTTAATGCTAACTATTAATGGTTATTAACAACAAATTTTGGTATTTTTTATTCAGTTATTTTAATTCACTTTATTTTGAGTTTGATTTTTTGTATTAAAACTTTATACTAGTGTGTTTTTTCTATTAGTTTTTAGGGTAATTAATTATTATTAATTTGTGGGCAAATAAAATATCAAATTAGGCAAAAAAATTAAAAGCATGCACTTTTCAGGTAAAAACAATCTGATTAATAAATATCTTGAAGCAAATAAATAAAAATCGCTAATTTTTGGAAGTTTTATTTATATTATTTTTTATATACTTTATATACTTTAAAAATGCGCTGCTACGTATTTCTCTAAATTATTTTTTGTAAAATTCGTTCTATCAGTCAAAATGTGTTTATGTTGTGAAAATAAACGTTCCACATCTCAAGAAGTGATGGGCGCGTATTTAAAACAGGATATTTTTTTAGGGGAGAAGCTATCAATTATTCCTACACTCTCTCCCCCAAGGGCATTTTTGATGTTGTTAATTTTTTTCAACTTGGTTTTTCCAGAACCATAACTATTTTCTGACAAATTTTATTTCTCTTGACTCTAGGAAAGTCCAGTGAAGTTTGATTCACTAACTTTGTGCTCTCTGTGAGGGGTAGAGATGGATCTTTCAATTGCTTGGTTAAATCTGAAAAATGGCTAAATTGGACTCCAATGTAGCCTAAATCGGCTACTAGAGAATCAGTAGAAAACGCAGCTTTAGCAACTTTCAGAATTAGGCCTAAGTCTTTGCACAAGTGATCTATAACCCGTAAAAAAATAGACAGATCTAATATTTACTTAAAAAATAATTTGAATGTGCATATTTTTAATCTCCAACCAAGTTCCCCAACGAGTGATTACGGAAGCTGGAGGAAGGAAAGTCTTGGGAAGCATATTTTTAAAGGTACCGCACCTAATGGATACTTTTAGAAAAACTTTCTTAACTGCTGAAATTAGAGCATTGAGATCGGGGAAAAAACTTCTAATTTTTTTCGTCACGCGATGCGAGCCATGGTCTAAGCACGTTAAATGTATTATTTTTTCATAAAAAGCATTAAAGCTTTTTCTGCTTTTCCCCTGTAGGGCTGCATCTGTTACCAACAGCAAAGGCGGGCGTCCCGGTTTTCAGAAGGCCACAAAATTTCAATTGAAATTAAAGGAAAGAGTAAATTAAATCTGTATAGTTACTTCCTTTGAAATCTGCTTACTTAATGCCGCTTTTACTGTACGGGCTATCGAGGTCATGATTTGCAGCATTCAAAATTTTGATAAAATAAGACGAAGCTTTGTGCCATTTAGACAAAGGCCACCAACCTCAGCATTTACAGCATATCGCCCAAGGGCGTCCGTGCTCTCACAATCGAAAGCCAAATAGAATTTTCACTTACTTCCTCTTGGATGGATGTTATTGCCTTGAATTTTATAGGAAAAAAGTTGTATTTGTATCATCTTTTATATTAGAACACGTTATCTATGTCGTACATATTTTCAAGGTAATTTTTCCAAAGCGTCGATTCTTCCGGTATTGTTTCTGAGGTATATTTTGCTAAGAAAAATTGCAAAATACGGAGTTTAATAGCTTAGACTATGGAATATTGGCAGCTACTAGCGCCGCGCAAAGATGTTTTGAAAATGTATGCTGGTCCAATGATTTTTTGTGTGTAGAAGTTAAAAGGGCTTGCGTTGGATTTTTCGAGGTCCCTGCATCTTTAGCTCGTTTCAGATGCCCGGCCGAGCCTGAATGTAGATCTACGTGATCCTTTTTTTACACGCAACCTGAAATAACAAACAGAATTAATGAAGTGGTTACTTAATTAATTAATATAGTGCTTGCGTATTTTAGAATATATAGATGGTGCAAGTAAAATTAAGAATTAAAAAAATGCAAATGTACACTTACCTCTTTATTACAGACTTTACAAAAAATAATTTTTCCGTTAGTTGTGTAGACATCATTTCTAGAAATCCATTGCCTCAGATACGAACTACGGCTTACTTGAACTTTTGGCATTATTCGACAAAAGTATTTCACAAAGAAATGCGAATAAAGACAAAACAGACACAGAGTTGCACACATAAATGCGGCAGAACGCAAAATAGGCAAAGCCGGCCTTTAATTATTATAAATTGATATAGTAGTTGGCGTATTGAAGCTTGTAATATCTAAAAAATTTATCTTTATTATTGGCATGATTGCAAACAATGAAAGCAACGAAATGATCTCTGCGCCGCATTATACGATGCATCTTAAAATAAGTACAAATCAAGATCTGCGAAAGCGCTGTTGTTGTTCGAAGTACCAGGTACTAGAAAAGTTCAGTTAGAGAGGATATGACATGTACTTACCCCGCAGTTCGCCATCAAAGCAAGTTCGGCTGTTAACGCCAGATTTTTGGCGAGCATCCATTCCATCTCATAAACCCGGTGCCGCTTTACAGCTTCGAAAGCCCGAAGAAAGCGCCCGAGCCGGCGGTTCGGCGCGAGGTGCTTTATAGAGAGCAGTCAATTATTTCGGTTCGCCGTAATTTCACGCCTGAGCAGCAGAAAAAGAGTGTTGATATCACGTCTTCATACGGCGATAAAATATATCACCTTTTCTAATTCACTGTAACCTCTCCACATATTTCAGCACTATGTACAGTCTATAAATTACCGACTTTGGCCGAGCCGGGATATTTATGTAGCGTCCCCGTATCTTCCCGGCCGTAGAACATTGGATATTGGGTCAAACTAGTTCTTAAGCACGATGATAAAAATGTTTATGGCCAGAGTTAACAACTTTAAAGACTTAACTCGGCCGAGCGGTTTATAGGCGAGGCGCTCGTTGTCATGTTAATTCCTCCGGTTGAGCCGGATGCGCTTTCCGGGCGGGCTCGCGAAGTGGCTGCACAACAGTCGGAATCAATAAAAGTAATAATGGAATATGTGCACATGTTTCAGTCCATCAAAGAATTCAATAAGCGTATTCGAATCGGAGTGATTTCGGAAGATGGATGCTATCTGTATATGAAAGCTGGCTGCCGGCCGTGATCCGGGATTATTGCGGAGATCGGAAAAACTAATATTTTTGACTCGGGGCTGCGGAAATAGGAGCGCGTCGCGGGACTCCGAAATAAGATACAAGCCGCGAACAATGCAATTTTCATGCCGATTTCCGGGGTCCCCGGACGGCCGCCGCTCCGCTTTGAACCTGTGCGTTTATCCCAAATCTTGGGGAAAATTATTAATGTCGCCCGCGTTCGCACATCCCTTCGCGATAACTAATTCATTGCAATCCGCCGCCGTCTCCGCGTCGAATCCGTAAATAGCCGCCGAGGAGACACTTTTGTTCTGCACGAGACGAACGTTTTCTGAGCGATTGATTTCCGCTGTTCCAGATCCAGCTCTATGGGTTCAACAAGGACCTGTACCACAATATGTCCGAGGCGCAGCACAAGACCCAGGGCATCGTGGGGATTTCGCTCATGGTGCAGGTGAGCATAAAATACGTGTAGCAGCCCGAGGTAATCGTACGTCGAAAAATATTCGAGTAGGTTACGCGTTCTGCTGATCCCAAGGACGGGCCGTGGTAAACAAGCCAGATGTAAACATAAAATGAACACACAGCGAAAATTATTACTAATTAGAATGTACGTATGTGTATTTGCGGTAGGCAAACTGACATTAATGCAGTCCTTTCGTTTTCCCAAAAATCAGCAAAAGTCAAATAATAATTAAGTGGCAACGCGACGAAGTTAATTTTCCTCTAATTTATAAACATAATACGCATGCCTCAATCAAATTTAATCTTGGCAGCATGGCATATAAATTAATGTGACAATTTATAATGTACAAAGTATTTTTACATTTTTATATATATTTATTTTAATTATTAAACTAGATAATTGAGCTTAAACTGTTTCATTTACTGTATCTTATAAAAAATAGTAACAAGTTTTTACCACAGGTGATGAAGAACCTGTATACTACTATAGTAAAAATCTACTTTGAGAGAAATAATCAGTTATTTTTTACATTTGCTATGAAAAAATTAGGAAATTCTTTTACTAGTTCCAGCAAGTGGAAGTTGAGAAAGATTATACTTGTGTATATATTTTACGACTTTAGAAAACAGAGCTTTATGGTATCATAAGATTAAAGATTTAATTTTCAATTTAGAATGTTCTACTTTATATAGTGGTATAAAAATCGGAATTAACCTTAGAGCAAATCGTCTTCTCCTGGTGCTAGATGTCCCAAATATTAAAGTTTCCTTTTCTTAATCATTGACATTATTTAAATGTCTTTTTTTATATGTAACAATACTTTTGTGTTGCGCACTCCCTCAACCTTTGAGATTTTTAATATTCTGCTATACACCCACATTTCAAACGATAGTTTGTAGATAATTGTTTTTGTGAGCGTCAAACATTTTTATTGATGCGTGTTATCATTGCTGCATGTATTTTTTTATCGTTTTTATATTTCCTAAACGTTCACGTTGTACTTTTATTTTAGTGCCTAATATTTATTTTTCTAAAATCTCACTTGGCAGTATTTCTTCATCTTTTCATAGTTTTCAATCGTATCCGATATAGTCCCACAACTAGATTATAAACTATTATAAGTTTTAACTAAGAAATCACTGTTTTTAAATATTTTATTAGAATAATGAGAAAACCGATCTGATTTCTCGTTATTATTATGTGTTATATTTGAGGTTTTTCTTTCATCATCTCTTTTTATAGCATTCGCTCTCGGAGATTTGAGCTGGGAAATATTTTGACTCGAGTTGTGTTTTACTCTGAGATAAGCAATAAAAGCACTTAGGGAAAGTTACGCAAAGTAGTTTTCCACTGTTTTCTTTAAGGGCTAAGGTTGAATGTTAAGAGTCTGGGGGAGTGTGATAGGAGTAGAGTTGGGATATGGTTTTTCTCATGTAGATATGTCCTCTGCCAGGTTAATATAAGGATATGTACCCCTACTTTGATATAATTATGGGCGACTTTAACCCTAAAATTCATGAAGGGAAAACCAACTACAATTCAAGATAAAATTTTATAGTTTTAAACACATTTTTTAATAACATGGACATTATCACTTCGTAAAATGATTAAAATTGCAACCTGAAATATATAAAGCTTATTAAAATATCCTGAAAAGCTTAATATTGTAGAATAGGAAAAAACGCAGTCATAGCCGGTCTGACCAAAACACATTAGAAAGCCAACGGCATCTTTGTTTGAAAAGCGATGATGTCAATTACCTCTCAAAGCATGAAACAGACTCATTAAATAGAGTAACAATAGTAATCCCCAAAAATTGAAAACCGGCTATAACCTTGTGAATGGCAAAATTTTAAAATTAAAAATAGATGCAAAACATTATAGGCTGAAGGTCATCTAAATTTATGTACCCACCTCTGTGACTAAGAAAGAAGAAGTCGATTTAAAAAAATAATGGAAATAATCATTTAGAAAATACTGTAGAAAGAAATGATATTTATTATAAGTGACGTCAAAATCAAAATCGGCACCACAGAGAAGATAACCACATAAGAAATATAGTAAAATATTTGGGGTTGGGCGATAAAAACAAATCAGAATAGAAACTTCTAGATTTCTGTATTGATGACAATTGGAACAATATAAACAGACACTAGACATTAATATGTATAATGCTACAAAAGAAATGCTAAAAAACTATATCCACCTCTAAGGCAATTATGCTGGAAACTAAAAAACAAGTAATAAAAGAAAACCAGGCTAACAAGGGCACAAAGAAGAAAGACTGGATTACCTTAATAGTATGGAATATAGTAAAAAGAAGAAAGACACAAAAAAAATAAAGAGCTCGAAGCAAGTAAAAAGAAAGTAGAATACCAGACTAAATACAGAAATTTAAAAATTAATTAGGAGGAACTTCTTCTTCTTAAAGTGTTATCTTCTATCGGAGGTTAGCAATCATCATAGCTATTCTAATTTTTGATGTAGCTGCTCTGAATAGATCTATTGATGAACATCCAAACCATTCCCGGAGGTTCCTCATCCACGACATCCTTCTTCTGCCTCTCGATCTTTGTCCTGAGATCTTGCCCTGTATGAGCAATTGCAGCAAGCAGTATCTTTCACCTCGCATGACATGTCCGAAATATTCGAATTTGCGTTTTTTCAATGTCAGTAGTAACTCTCGTTCTTTGTTCATGCGATGGAGGGCTTCTTCATTGGAAACGTGTTCTGTCCATGATATTTTAAGTATGCGTCTGTATATCCAGAGCCCAAAGGCTTCCAGTTTTTTCATTTGCTGTTGTTTAAGGGTCCAAGCCTCCATTCCGTACAACAGAATCGAGAAGACGTAGCATCGTACCATGCACATTCTCAGATCTAGCGAGAGATTGCGATTAGAGAAGAATTGCCTCATTTTTACAAACGCTGCCCTCGACATTTCGATTCTTCTATTGATTTCAGTAGCTTGGTCATTACAACTGTTTATTATGGTCCCTAAATATTGGTATTTGTGCACTCTTTCGATTTCGGTGTTTTCGATTTTCATTTTTATATTGTTGATGTTATTATTTCCTATTTTCTTGATGACCATGAATTTAGTTTTCTTACAGTTCATTTTGAGACCATACTCTTTGCTAACTCTGTTGATATTTTCTAGCATGTTTTGTAGGTCATCGGGATTGCAAGCTATTATTACAGTGTCATCCGCATATCGCAGATTATTGATCACTTGCCCATTCACTTTTATCCCTCCTTGTTGATCCTCTAAAGCCTCCCGGAATATAGACTCAGAGTACATGTTAAAGAGGGCAGGTGATAATACACATCCTTGTCTAACGCCCCTAGGATCTCAATATTTTCGGACAACTGGCCATTAACATTGATCGCCGCATGTTGTTTCCAATAAAGATTACGAATGATGCGGATATCACAAGGATCCAAGCCTTTTGTCTCAAAATTGCTATTAACCTATCGTGTTTTACCTTATCAAAGGCTTTTCATAATCTATGAATCCTATATACAAATCCACATTCATGTCGAGACATCGCTGTATTAGAACATTTATCCCAAAGAGTGCTTCTCTTGTCCCCATGTTGTTTCGGAATCCGAATTGTGTGTCGCTAATATCTGCCTCTAATTTTCTGTAGATCCTTTTATGTATGATTTTCAAAAACACCTTTAGAGTATGGCTCATAATGCTTATTGTACTAAATTCTGAGCAGTCTTTGGGGTTGTTCTTTTTGGGTAGAGGTACAAACACCGATCGTAACCAATCGTTTGGAATACTACCTTTTTTATATATATTATTGTATAGATCTACAAGTAAGTGTAGATTTTCGTCCTCTATTAGTTTTAGAAATTCTACAGGTACGTTATCTGGGCCTTTGGAGTTGTATATAGCATGTTTAACCTCCTCTAGCGTTATAGCCGGGCTATCCGAGCTGATTTGGTTATTTTCCCTTTCTATTTCTGACGTCCTGTCGTCGTCAAAGAGTTCTTTTATGTATGCCTTCCATATTTCTGTTTACTTGGTTATGTCTATAATTATGTTGCTTTTCTTGCCTTTCATAATACTTCTCTGTCTCTTCTTTGCTGCTCCCGCCATCTCTTTAACTTTTTTATGCAAATTGAATGTATCATGTTTCGTCTGAAGCTCCTCTATTTCGTTAAATCTGTCGGTCATATATTTTTCTTTGGCTTTTATAATTTCTTTTTTAATAATCTTATGTATTTCTTTATACTTGTTGTCATCTATGTTTTTATATTTCCTTTTCGTCTCCATTAATTTAAGGATTTCAGGTGTCATCCATTCCTGTTTTGCATATTGGGTTATTTCTGAAGAATTTTGGTTGGCTGCGTCTATTATTGCTGTTTTGATATTTAGCCGCTGCTTCTCGATAGTTGTTTCTTTTGAATTCTTTAGTGTTTCTAATTTTATATTAATATCTTTCGTTATATCAGTTTTACCGCAGCATTTTCTAAAATTGGGCATTGACTTTTGGATCCAGACCTTTTCTTTTTATTATTTTCAATTTTAGTTTAAAAGTAGCCACCACTGGATTGTGGTCTGATCCCACGTCTGCACCAGGGTATGTTTTGCGGACAGAAGCGCATTTCTATATCTTTTATTTATTAAAATGAAATCGATTTGGTTTCGTACCACGTGGTCGTTGGTGTGTGCTGGTGAGGTCCAAGTATATAACCGTCTGTTAGGGAGCTTAAACCATGTGTTAGATATTACCATCTGTTTGTTCTGGCAGAATTCAATGAGTTTTCTCCACGTTCGTTCCTCTGACCTAGTCCATGTGGGCCAACATAATCCTGTACACTTCCTTCTCCTATTTTGCATTAAAATCACCAAGCACGATTGTCACGTCATTTTAGCGATGGAGTTCATCAGTATATCCAGGATGATTATAAAACTCCTCTATTTCATTGTCGCTTTTGTCTGCTGTTGGGGCATAGATCTGAATAATATTGATGTTATTGGTGTAGAGTGTAGTTGTATCAACATTATTCTATTTGAATAATTTATCACGCTTTTAACTTGCGGTTTCAGTCTATCTGACAGTATTGTAGCAACTCCATATCTGTGGTTGGGTTCATCTCCACCAGAGTAATAAACGCTGTAGTTGTTGTTTATAGTGCATTCTCCGTTCCTGGCCATTGAGTATCGCTGATTCCAAGAATATCTATGTCCATCCGTTTCATTTCAGCAATAACATTTTGTACCTTTCCTGCTTGATACATGCTTTTGACATTCCATGTTGCTATTTTCACCGGTGACTTATTTATCTTCAAGAATGTATTTCTATTTGTGTTTGTGTTCGTTCTGCCGGGATTTCGCTTGATGACGACCTGGGAGGCCCAACATTCTCCTCCCTGCCGGATCTTAGGGTCCGATACCCATGATCAGTAACATTTAGATTGTCAGTCTTCACTACCATGATGATTTTACTAGGAAAAGTAATGAGGTGGTTTTCCGTTGCCTTCCTCATCGTAATATCTTAACCACTTCGATATCATTTATTCCGTGCTTAAGGTTATCTGTTCTTATAATCGTTCCTGTCTTCCTGACATCCGCCTATACGAACTAATATCCACGTTGCTGCCCGTTGATATGCTAGTTTTGGTCCACCCCGGGTATTTAATTTACCACCCATATCTGGGAGGTGTTCCCCTATCCGCCACCTGGGGAGGCGCCCGATGGGGGACTAGCAACCCCACACGAGGAACAAAAATCATTATTTAAAAAAAATATAAAATAGTTCACCTTAATTTAGCATGTTAGTAAAGTAGTGGTACTTTCTAGATTGGTAAATACCTAAGGAACAAACGGGATTCAAAAGTGAGAAGAGCACAAGGAAACACGTTTTAATTATCCGACAAATAATAGAAAAAACAAGAGAGTTCAGAACCATATATAGGCGCGTCCACTGAGAACGGGCCACCCATCGCTCGCGGCGTATTTTTCGCCCGAGCCCGCTGTGTTCAACTAGCTCGTACTCGTAGGAAGGAGGCTAGAATAATAATAAAAACATATAAGTCGATAGATTCTGATTTGCTCTTCCCGATGGTGTTATCAGTTTTTGCTCAAAGCCCTGTATTTTTAATGAAAAATGAGTTTGAAGTTCGGGATGTTTCTCCGAAATTCGCTACAACTTTTCATAGTCGAAAGAGCAACTCTTCTGCAACATCCCCATAAATTTTCAGAGTGGGGGAGCAACAAATGCGGAAATGATTCGTATAAATTTTACTATGAAAAATTAGTTTTTCAAAATAAATAAGATATAATTATATCTTTAATTATTTATGCATTAACTATATATATATATACTGGAGTGTAGATAAAATAGGGGAATACACTAATTTAAACAATAAATTTTAATACTAATTTACCATAGTCAAATATTCAAATTAAATCTGCAATTAAAGCTGTTTTACCACTGCAATGTTTTAATCTTAAATGTTTTCTGGGGTATCGTTTGAAATTCCTTCACCACTGTTGTGATTAACTCAGGTTTGTTTCTAGGCTTTTGTGGTCTTTTGGCCATGCTTTGCTATATAATCGTCATAATTCTTTCATCGGGTTTCTACCTAGAAGCTGTTCTGTCTATGCCAAAGTTGAATTTGTTGCTTCTCTTTTCACATAGTAGTTGCTTGATTTTGATAGTGCGCGATAGTGCTTCATAAAAACATTTTTCTTAATAAAAATGTCATTAACGAAGACAGGTAGAAGTCCACCATTCAAAATTTAAATGTAATTGTGGCACTTACGGTAGCATCATGCATAAACGTAATCTGCCATGAAACCGAATGGCACTTTACCTCATTACGCCATATTTTACAGTCTGGGAAAGAAATCTATTATTCAAATAATTAGGCAAACACTTCTATGTTACTAAATTAATAGGATTTGTTTTCTTCAGAATCAACGAGCCGGAAAAATTTCTATCGAGAACCTGTTGCTAGTGCCCAGTTCTTATCTCCCAGATTTTTCTGAAATATATCATCAACGCCGCACTACGATAATACGATAATAGCATTGAATGATGCTTATTTAAAACAGCAGCGCCAGTTAGGCTACTGTTTTTCGGGGGTATTTATTGAACAACCTTTTTTACCACTGCTTATTTCGTTCGTTTTGAGATTCTAGGAAGCTAGGTTTCAACAGTGTTTGCCGCTTATTGAAATTGACAAGAATAATTTTTAGACGCAGGGTTGCATATGATAACCTGTGACTAATACCTAAATCTTCGCACAAAATGGTTAAAACAACACCAAACAATTCACATATGTTTAAGAACATTATTTAGCTGCAAGGAGTTCATCTCTTTTTGCAGATTTACTTTAAAACTTTGAATTACCAGCATTTACTTTTAGTGTGCAATATATATATATATATATATATATATATATATATATATATATATATATATATATATATCCAGATATCCAGTCCATCCGAGGATATTATTCCATCATAATCGAGAATAAAAGTAAGAAGAGTACAAGTGAAGGGCCGTACTATAAACCAACTCCGAGACAATCAGGTTAGACTAGATATTAACTGTTTTAAATTATAACCTATAATTATGATAAGCGTTAAAAAAGTAGTGACTTACAAAGTTGGGATTTTCGGCCAAATCGAGTAACCAACACGTGGTACAGAGAGCCACTTAATTGGCGGTATACACCTACATGAATACAAAGGACGAATACTATCCGAAATTGATGCACTACTAGAGGCTAACTAGAAATGAACAATATGAATAAAGCCGAGAAAATACTCAAACAAATAGATGAGAACATGAAGCATATGAACGAGAAATTAGACACGCTAGTACTAGAAATGAAACAAATAAAAGGGAAAATAATACATTAAAAATTGGTAGCTAAAGAATAAACTAGAAATACAACTTAGAAAGCGAAATTATAAAAGAGAATGTTATAATGAAAGGAGTATAGATACACAAATATCAATATGAGCGAAGACATTGATCAAATCAAAAAAATGGGGATATACAAAAACGATAAGAAAAGACCTATATTCGTCAAGATAATCAAAGAGGGTACAGTTAATAATGCTACAAATCATGAAAAAACTCAAAAGGGACGGACATACGGATAGACCATGATTTCAGTAAGGAAGTACAAGAAAAAGAAAAATACTGTTGTCACATCTGAAAGAAGCTCGTAACGAGGGATATAGGGCATACATAAAATATAACAAACTAATATTTAAGGACGTAGTATACAAGGCAAATGATGTAAAAAGAGGAAGAACCGGAAAAGAACATGAGTAGTAGAAGCAACGCACAAAAAAGAACAGTGGCGGACAGGTTCCCTGAGAAAGATAGTTTCGAAGAACAGATAAGAAACATAATACGCTCCATGCGAAAGAAAAGAAAATATATGTTGGAGGACAATGATGACGAAACTGGCAATGAACATGGACAAGAGTTAAAGGATTACTAGCATAGAACAAGTGATACAAAAAAAGACAGAACAAGAAAATTTGGAAACATAGAATATAAGAAGCCTAAGACACAAGAAACAGGAAGTGAACTATGAATTCAAACGGGCGAAACTAGGTATACTGCTGCCACCAGAGAATAAAAAACGAAAACGCTATATTTTATAGCGGAGTATCAGAAAACAAAAGGCTAGCAGCCGGAATAGGATGCATGCTCAAGAAAGAGCCAGTAATAAAATCGCAAACTAAAGGAGGTGGTTAGAAATAATAATAACACTAGATATCACGCTTGGCGAAGAAGACAAGATAACGGTAATATGAGTATATAGGCCTAATGATGACGACACAAAAGCAGCAAAAGATAAGTTCTGGGAAGATTTAGAGAGAGCTACAGATAACAACAAAGGGGAACTACACACAGCAGGCAATTTTAATTGAAGAGTAGGGAATAAAAAATAAATAAAAATGTAAAAAGAGAAAGCTCTGATGTGATCCATAAAGCAAATCCTTCGAGGCTCGCCACTAAGAACACAAACTGGGAATTATTCCAATTGTTAACCGAACGCACCAACCCTTCAATAAGATGATAAACAGAATATTTAACATGATTCATTTAAAGTGCCGCTCGGCACGCCTACTGATTCCAATCAACATATGAAAACTGATAATATAATTCGACATTTAAAAGTATTATAATAATAATAATGGTAAGGCTCTACGCCCCGCGTGGGAGCACGGCCTGCAAACTGAGAGGTTAAGGCTCTCATACGTTCGCTCTCTCTGCCTGGTCGTTGCGCACCATCTTTGGTGCGGGGCGGTGTGGCAAGCACCGCGCCAAAGACGACCGCCATTATTACCCTTGTTCGAGTGAACGCAGGTACTCAATTATTTTTAGTGACTGAGTAGGCCACCCGCCAGGCATAAGAGAGCACCGGGAATTGAACCCGGGTCCGTCAGCATCGCAGTCCGCCCCTCAACCACGGGACCACGCTGGCTATTTAAAAGTATTAGTCATCGAAAAACGCAGAGTAAGAATCAGATGGTAGAGAACTGGAAATGCTAATAAGAGTCGGAATAAATAACTATTTCTTAAATTATCAGCATATCTTTCCTGGAGTACCGCAAGGAAGTGTGTTGGGTCCAATATTGTAATCTAGGTGCTCTAATTACTGCCAACACGGAAATTGGCACCTTTGCTGACGATACAGCTGTACTATCGATCAGCAATGCATCTTTAGAGCCATCTAAGAACCTTCAGAATCAGCTCGACCTCCTCCAGAATTGGTACAGCAAGTGGAGAATTTCTATAAATAACGACAAATCTACCCAAGGCACCTTTACCAACAAACAAACTGTATGTCCACAAGTCAGAATTAAGAACCCAGTTATTCCAGTAAAGTTAGAATGCACCTTGACCAAAGACTCACTTGAACGACTCACATAAAGACAAAAGGAGAACATCTTGACTTCTAAGTAAAAGAAATAAGCTGGGTAATTGGCAAGCGATCGCCGGTTATCCCTAGAAAATAAATTTCTGTTGTATATAGCCATTTTGAAGCCAATTTGGACTTTACGCGTTCAAATGTGGGGTTGCACAAAACTTTGCTTATTACTCAATTATGTCATATAAGAGCAGATTATAAATATGCACTCCTGTTAAATAAAAAAATAATTTAAATACATAATAAGTTTAATTCATATAGTCTTTCAAATTTGATAATAACTTTCTTATTTAATTATTTTTAAGATTCATCCAAAATCAAATCTCTTATTTTTTGCTAAGATACCTTCTATATGAATTTAAGGATTGTATTTTTTATATAGTGTACTGGAGTCTTTTTTATTAAAAAATAACAATGACATATTTAAAGTACCTTTGTTTGCTGATTTTTATTGCAATACTATAAAGCTTTTTATTTAATTTTAGTGTTAAGTGAGTAATTTTTAATTACTAAACGATGAACTGTAATTTACTGGACTAACTAAATTTTACACCAGAAAGGCGCTTCTCTCGAAATACGCAAACACCGTTTAAAGCGCAATTTCGGCGAATTTCCAAGTATTAAATTAAAAACTGCTTAAGTTATTGTGTCGAACTGAGCACGGTAATAGCAGAAAATCCCATTTAACGAGCCCGGAGCTTTTAAGTCTTTTAATTATGCCCCATTCTGCGCGGGGCGGTGCAGGGCCCGGCGCGGCGCGC
This sequence comes from Sinelater perroti, assembly GCA_036346155.1. Taxonomy (NCBI): domain Eukaryota; kingdom Metazoa; phylum Arthropoda; class Insecta; order Coleoptera; family Elateridae; genus Sinelater; species Sinelater perroti. Next base: position 26,356,035 of record JARFIY010000056.1, on the reverse strand, counting down.
CGTTTATTAAACAAAAGGAATTTCGAATTCGCCGCCTCCGGCTGATATTTGCCGGACGCTGCCGGCCGGCCGTTACATAAACAACAATAAGAGTCACAATTAGAGCTAACGGCCGTTAATGCCCCGTATAAAGCTCAAACGCTCGCCAAATAAACCTCCGTGCGGCGGCATTTAAATATCCCGGCCGAATTTGTCACGACGGAAAATTCGCGCTTTGTTGAGCCTGTTGGCGGGTTTATTACGCGAATTTGTCATCACAGGCAAAAGCCTAAATTATACAAGGGGTGGGTATTTTAGCTAATGAAGTTGTGTCTTGCATGTTTAGAATTAATTTAGCGGAATGTAGAGGGAAGGATCAATATTTGTAGTCACCGACGAGGTGATTTAGGGCCACTTTCACAAACAATACGCCGAGAGAAAATTAAATAAAGTGTTAAAGAGGCTCGCAACAATTCTACTGGCAATCGCGAAAAGGGCAGAAAAAATTAAAATTAGATGAAAATACAACATTTCGTATAGGGGTGTATGTTGAAGTGAAATCATTGAAGTTTACTTACATACACGATAAGAATTTTTTATATAATAAAGCTAGTGTTAAAAAAATGGGAACTTTCTCTTCCTTTTTATACTTATCCCAAATTCCAATTTCCCATATTAAAAAACTTCCTTCGAAGATTTTTAAATTTTTATCTCTAACAGCTTATACTTTTTTTATTAGGTGTTTACCAGTTCAACAAATTAATTGTTATTCAAGGTAACGTTGATACAGATATTATACAAGACAAAGAATAGACTAACGGAAAGGTTATTAACACCTTTATAAATACCAATTAATATTGCTGATTTAAACACATAATGCAAATATTATAAATCAGTTAATCACCATCAGATTCGCTTGTTACTTAATAAATGTCTTGAGGTAACTTACGCTTTTTTTTGTCCTAAGTTATAATGCACTACACCATCATAATTGTCTATATTGCCGTGGAATTTTTGTGTTAACGTTTTAATATGTTCATAAATTGTAGATATTCCGAGCTCAGTGTGCAGTTGATAGTTGGTGGTGAACCATGGGGCATTCAAAGAAATCCTGAGAATTTTGTTTTGGAGGGTTTGGATTTTATTTAAGTTCGTTTTTGATGTGTTCCCCCAGATGGCGTAGCCATAGAGGACTAAAAGCCGTATTAAAGATTTTTAGAGTAGAGTGGCACATTCAATTTTGAGTAATGATGTTCTGTTGATTAACGGGTATAGTTGCACTAGTCTTGTATGACCCTCATTGAGTTTTTTAATTATGTGAAACCTCCACGTTAGACGGGTGTGCAAATACAGAACTAAGTATTTTGGGGTTCCAGATAATAGGATTGTTGTTAATTGAGAGTGGTGGAGGATCAACGAAGCGTTTAAGTGTAAAAATCTTTGCAACGCATTTATTATAACTAATAGTCAGGTTCCATTGTTTCATTCATCTGGCTAGAGTGTTTGTAGCGATTTGTAGCAGGGTGATTGCTACTAGAAGATTTTCGTTTCTGACCAGCACAATGCGGTGTCGTCTGCATATAACGCTAGATCCGCAGTGATGTTGGGAATATCGCTAAGAAGGATACTAAATATGGGCCCAAGATGCTCCCCTGAGGCACTCCAGCTCGGATATGTCGGGTTATCGATATTGTGGCGTGAATTTTAATAGCGAAAGTTCGATTTTTAAGAAATGAAAACAAGATTGCTTTTAGGTAATCAGGAAATTGCAGCTTAGTGATTTTGTATTTGAGACCTTCTGTCCACACACTGTCGACCGCCTGCGCCAAGTTCTACGAAAAGCGTCAATGTGTACTGCTTGTTTTCATATCTGGTTTCAATTATCTCGACGATTCTTTGGGACTGATGACATGTGGAATGTTCCCTTTTGGATCCGAATTGGAATTTGGCAACAGCTCTAGTATCTCTAGTTCACCATAGAGTCGTGCGTAAATCACTTTTTTGGGTAGTTTTGACAATGTTGTTAGGAGGCTAATAGGCCGATAGCTAGAGATATTTTTTGTTTTCACCAGATTTAGGAAAAAGTAGTATTTGAACATGTTTCCATTTATTAGGGAAGTGGCCATTCTTTAAACAGGCATTAAAGATAGGTATGCTAAGGCTTTGTGTGTTAGATTTTTGAGAACGATATTGGTGATTCCATCTTCACCTGGCGATTTGTTTAGTGGAAGTGTCTTGATTATTGCGGCTATTTCTTTAGGTGAGGTTGGCTTTATACGAACTCCAGCTATCGGTTGGTGGACTTCTAAGTGTCTCACCGCAATGCGTGTAAAGCAAAAATCCTGATGACTAAAAGAGGTAAAGGTTTTTTCCAGATGATCGGAGAAAGCCTCACATTTTTCTTGATTTGTAATATAAATGATATATTGATGTTATAGACGGTACCTTGTGGCTGCCAAATTTGTGCTGGTAGATAATATTTATTTTTCTAATAAAGATGTTGGCTTCCATAAATACTTTTTTGCAATTCACTTAAAGGAGGTGATAAATGATCAGCATTCCTCTTAGTAGTTGGCATTATTTTACCCCCACAGGGGGCAGAAAATATAAGCTTGATTATTTCAAAAATAATATAAATACCTGAGTTGGCGATCGAATTATTATAGAAAGTGTAAATAGCTGTTGGCTGATCAGATGCTCGGGTCGTGCTATCACTGAGGTAACTGTTCGCACATACGACTGCTCAGCTGGAACATTCGCACCGAACCAACAACTTATATATTTAGAAATATCTTACTAATGCAAAAAGTGTTATGTTTTTAATATTGGACCAACAATAATAAAAGGCATTAAATTTGAAATACAAGGAAAACGTTCCTGCGCCCAATGACGTCAAACATTTTAATTATGATTTTAACTACCAGTACAGCATGCACTTTGGTTTGATAGTGTAAAAGCATAATTTTCTCCTATTGTTGCAATTGCTCTTATTAAGTTTACTTTTTATATACGCCTTCAAAAGTAGTACTGCAATTTTTACAGTAATACATTTTGACTTTTTTAGTGGGTACTATTCAATACTACAACAAAGTCTTATTCTCTATGATAATTCATTAATCAAAGTTAGTATTTAAACTTTGTAGATGCTTGATCTCTATTCATCCACAACTATTTTGAGTAAAGTTTTCTTTACTGTAATAATAATAACAAAAAAAAAAAACATTGTGTATGCTGGCGAATATATATAGAACTACAACTAATTTTTGCATGCAATTTACCACTTTATTGATAAATTGTTGATCGTCCATCCAATAAAGCTATGAGTGTCAATTAAACAACCGGACACATTTTTTGCTGTATTTTATTATTTAGGTAGACCCCCGCTGTAGTTAACTTAAATAATAATTGATTTAATCTAAAACACACAGACTGATCCACAATCCATCTCTTGTAGCGCATTGATACCCATACAAGCCATCAACTTTCCACAGTGTGTAGATTAGAATTAGCGAAATATTTTTCTATTTTATACTGTTAATTTCTTCTTCATTTTTGTTTTGCGGCTACTTTTAAAAATATTTTAGTTTAGATGATACCAAAAGCGTTCATTTGATCACGTAGTACACAAATAAATTTTATATGGTACTTCCCATAAAGGGCTAAATTATTGTGTGCATGGTATGACCATTAGTATGTCAGAAGATATAATTTCCTTCATTGTGATATTTTTATATAATCGATAAGTTTTTTGTTGATGCTTATCTGAATATAAAGTTATAAAACAAAATTCACGCAAGAAGCAATTCTGATAGAAAACATAGGCTTTTAATTAAAAATTGTAATTTTTTATTGATTCATAAGTATGAAGTATAGGGTTACGTATGGAATAGAATACCAGGTAAGTGGCTTCCACGGCTTTGCTGGCACATACACACACTTTTGTTGAATTTTTCCATAGCCGTTTTGCATAAATGTGGCTAAATATAGTTGATACAGAGCTTAATTTCATCCTTCAAGGCGTGGGTGGTCGTGGGCTTGTTGACATAAACCTTAGATTTCAAAAAATCTCAACGGCGTTAAATTGCACGATCTGGGTGGCTAATTCTAATTACCAAAACTGACTGATGCAGTAATTCAATTGTTTCGTCGGCTGTATGACATGTGGCATCGTTTTGTTAAAACCACATGTCGTCTACATCCATAGATTGCAATTTAGACACAACAAGCTGGATTATCATGTCTCGATAGCGGACATTATTAACTATTATTGCTTGATCAGCCACATTTTCAATGAAGAATGGTCCGATGATGCCTCCAGTCCAAAATCCGTACCAAACAATGAAACGTTGTGGATGCACTTGTTGCTCAACAATTACTCGTAGATTTTCTGAACCCTAAATGTGACAATTTCGACGATTAACTAAGTCCTCAAGATAAAAATGAGACTCACTGCTAAAAATGATTTTGTCCGAAAATCAGCGTTTACTTATTGTTCCATAATCTATTCAACGAAATTTCTTCGCTGCGCGTGGTCAGTAGTGTAAGCATAAAGATGCAAATCTTTCGTGAGAATACGCTGGAGAGATTTTCTCGAAATGTCTAATTCTTAACCACGGTGCCGAATTGATGTTCCTGGGCTATCAGCAACACTCTCACGAACTGCTTCGATGTTTTGTGTTGAATGACTTGTTGAAGAACGGCTAGAGTATCTATTGTTAATGATTGATCCAGTCTCCCTAAATTTTTTAATTAATCTCTGCACAGTTGATGAATTTAAATCACTATTGCAACCATATTTTGTAAGAAAATTGCGAACTGTAGCTGCCAAGCTTTCATTATTTTTAAAATATTGCTCAACAATGAAAACGTGTTGTTCTTTCGTGTAGAGCTCCTTTTTTAATAACCCTCAACTGTCACGCTGTCTTTTTTGGCAACACTTTACCGCACTAATGCACATTGGGACAGATACCCGGTAAATGTGGACAAAATTGCAAATTATGAATTTCAGAGAATGACTCTATAATGCGGCGGTATTTAACGAGAAAGAGTAGGATTTTTAGGTAATGCAATAAATTTTATCTGAAAGGGTCGTACTTTTGCTCGGTAAGTAGATGAAGTTAGTGTTCTTTAGTTTTCCAGTAGGTTTGATGGATAGTGTTAACTGTGATAAATTTAAAGTATTGTTGTTTCAACTGAAGTTGTGTATATACTTCAATGCAGTATGGATCATAGAATCTTGGGTAAGTAATAACTTTTCTATGGATCTATTTGTTTAGACGTGCCATTTAAATAAAGTTTGTCCTCTAAAAAGTTAATTTTTTATAGGCGTACAAAATTAGTCACGCTTAGTCACATTGTAATTTTTGTACAGAATGAAAGTTTATGGTTATAGAAATGTGTCAAAAGAAAAATTAGCTGCCTAAATCTGCCATTTTAGGAAATATTCGCAAATTTGTGTTGCAAACTATAATGCGTAATGTTCATATTACAGCACCTGCTATGAAACGGAAGGATTTTTTTTGAAATTTGGCAAAGTGAAATATATCAGAATCTTAAAAATTTTATAAAAGAATCGTTTAATGTTTGAAAGGCATTCAAAAAATTTTTAAAAGAGACGAAAAATTGAATTTACCAACTATGTACTTCGTTCACTAAAAGGTGGCAAGCTGCTAGGACTGAAAAAATATTTGTTCAAAAGAGTTAAATGAGGAGTTTTTATTGCTTTGTGTACCCGCCAAGACTTCTGGAGATTAAGCTAGTTTATCAACATTTCTTGCGGGTCGACCTGAAGGAGTTTTTGAACAATGTTCTGATCGGACAAAAAGAAGAAAACCAAATCTCTACGGAACGCATTTGCTCCACAAGAATTGGCATATGCTGCGTAAATGGGCTTCCAAACATCCGGTGAAGGTGATGATTCATAGCTGATTAGTGAAGTTATTAATACGACACCTACAAAAGCATCACCTATAAGACAGGATTGGAAAAATCGCGAGAAAAATATATCAATTGTGTACACAGATGATGAAGCTGTGGCGCTGTTTATCTATACTAAACATATCAAACTATCAATATCAAAAAATGAGAATTGAATCGAAATTAAAAAACGCGAACATGTTTCCAAGCTACAACTTACTCAGGCGCGCGAAAAAAATGCTAATAAAGAACTTGTTGTTTCGAAATGTGTGGCTGAAATAGACCTACAAGCACTTCTATGCCATACTGCACAGAGAATAATTAAATTCCAAAATGAGATTTTTGATATTGTACCTATTGATATGTCCAATTCACTTGTTTTAATTTCAAAATGGGGTTGCGACGGGAGTACAGGTCACAGTGAGTATAAACAAAAATTTGGGGTTAAAACAAGTGACTAATATGTTTATAACCTCACTCGTGCCTATTCAACTGTTTGACAGAACAGAAGATGGACACAAAATTGTAGTATGGCAAAATCCACGTCTCTCATCTGCGCGATACTGCAGATCGATAAGGATACAGTTTAAAAAAGAAATTGCAAATTTAGCCAGGGCAGAATTCAAAATCAAATAACAAATCTACAAGTAACACATGTAAGGTAAACTAATTTATTAAAGAACAGTATTGTAATAGTCACCGTTTTTCTTAGAGAAATGCTGGCAACAGAAACCTCTCAATTTCACATGAAGTTGTATTAACAATGATAGACGGGAAAGCGTGCAATGCAATGTCAACTTCTTCAGCGCAAAAATGTTATGTGTGTGGGGCGACACCAACTTGAATGAATAAACAGTTCAAAGGGATGAAGATGAACGCACATTTAGATTTGGATTGTCAACGCTTCATGCGTGGATAAGATTCTTTGAGTGTTTTCTGCACATCTCATATAGACTCAATTTAAAAAATAGCAAATTAGAGGCAAGGAAGAATTAGAGACTTTCACAGTCCATAAAAAGGAAATTAAAACTATGTTCAAAAATGGGCTAATTGTGGATAAAGGTAGGCCAGGAGGAAGTGGAACAACTAACGATGGAAACACGGCGAGAGGCTTTTTAAGAATTATCTAGTTTCTACAAGAATTACTGGCATTCGACGACGTGGTATTCCCAATGCCTGTAAGCTTCTGGTATTAAAATTAATGTAGTAAAATTTTTTGTCTTAGCTGCATTTTACTTTTCAATATTTTATAGCAATTATTTCTAATTTTATTTGCATATTTCTGGCTTATCTTAAATTTTTCCACTGCTTCTTAGACAAGCAATTTTGTTTTTGTCTTGGGTATTTTCTTTGCGACCTTTGTTTGCTTTTCCATTCTTTTCTCGTTTGATAATACCCTATACAGTGTATACGCCTGACCTTGAGCTTTCTGCGGGTGTTCCTTTTCAATGTTTTCATACACAAACGCTAATGGCATCAGAACGTATGGTTAAATATTAGCAAAAAAAATAATTAAAAAGCATTATAATCTTAAAGATCCTATGACCAAAACTAAATAATGGTCTATTTGCAATCTCAGAGCCTTTACAAGAAGTTCATGTAAACTTACCAATTTTTTAAATTCTAGGATTTCAAATTTTTCTATCGTCAATAAACAAATTTTTTCTGCTTTAATTTTCTCTATTGGGCTACTTCACTAGACTCCAGATACAGGTTGGTCAATTTAGAACAATTCAACTTGAAATTTAAGTTATTTTTAGATAACATGAAGAATAACAGATATTCCATAAATACTTCATTTATACTTTACAGTTATGTGTGCAATATAAATTCTGTCAAATGTCTACCTGCTTTTTATCATATTTTCTTATATTTCATGCGATATTCCATCTACAGCGTATCAAATATTTAACTTTGTGTTTAATATTCCTAGGTTTGTTGGCATAGACTCGTCCCTTTAGATAGCCCTTCAAAAAGAAACCAATGTCACCATTTCTGGATATTAATTGACTTGAAAACATGCTTCTCAACATTTCGATAGTATCGCCTTATGGCATGTGGCCCCATCTTGTTGAAAATACATGTTGTCCAGGCCCAACTGATTAATATAACAAAAAATTGTTAATCATCTCACTGTAGCAATTGCCAATTATCGTTACAGCAGCACTTGCACCATTTAAAATAAATGAGGCTCAATTACCACTGATCAGATTTTACACCACACTGTCACTTGACGGTGGTGGTTATTCGTAAGTTAAATAATGTTGTTCATCACTCCAATGGCGGCAATTATGTTTAGTAATAAATTTACTGTGGTCGAAATAGATTTCATCACTCAGAATATTTTTTTATGGAAATTTGTATCGTCATCCAATCTGTGTAGGATAAAATTACTAAAGTTACAACGGTGTTCATGGTTACGAAATTCAAATTTTTGAGTTAACTGAATTTTATAGAGTTATACACCCAAGTATTTGTTAGAACATTCTGTAGATAAGTCCTCTTAAGTTTCAGTTAAGTTTTGAGAATGTCGCCTGCTAAACAATTTCGGATTTTCGACTACACTTCCACAGATACTGAATATTCTGCTCCGATCGAGCACTTCTAGTATGATGAGAAACTCGTTAATCCGTTGCTCAAATTTATCCACTAAACGAGTTATTGTTGGTCGCGGAAAGTGTGTGGTTTCTACCGAAAATATGACGCAATTTTCTAAGCGTTTTACGACAAAGCCTGAATTTCGTAAAACATTTTGATATTTGGAAACACGTTGCTCAAGCGAAAATGTCACATAACGGATTTTCCATGTCTATACTAATGAATTTTCGATCAATAATTGCCAAAATTGACGGAAAAACAAAATTGCAGTATAAATAAGTTCTTTATGTCGGCTTTTTGATACTTTATGTATGATGCGAAAATAATCTTATATTGTAATTTTTGGGTTTTAACGCAACGGTTTCGAGTCAGATGTGACGGACTTTCAGCAAGAGGAATGTAATCAAAGCAGCTATTTAAGCATTATCAAAGCATGATTGAGAAATTTTGGGCCAGAACAGTGATTTGAATGTATTATAAAGCGGATCCGTTCTGTAGCAATTAGAGATGGACAAAGTGACTCATTTCTGGGATCAGATCCAGATCGCTCACTCACCAAAAAGAGCTAGCTCTTTTTTATAACTCGTAATTCATTTTCTGCTACATTTATGCCTACTGGCTATAACAGTTAGGCTATTACTGCTACCATTATAAAACCAATTGTAATGAACTGTTTAATTCAACAACGTTTTATTTAAATTTTATTTTTTCCTGACAATAGCGGCATTTTCCTTTTCCTTTTTTGGTAAAATCGTACCAAATATCACTCGACAACCTACTAGCTCTTACCAAAATTTTGTTCTAAAATAACAACAAAATATTATAAATAACGTAAATCGTTTAAATATTATATTACAGATAAATATTACATACCAAGGCAAAGACTGATATATAGAATAAGCAAAGTCGCAAAAAACTAAGGAGTTATCGGAAGCAGAAACAAGTCGAGATCAAATTTCGGAAGTGAATCAGATCAGTGAGTCAGATCGAGACGGGAGAATCAAGAGCTGTTCGCATATGCGCAGACCGCACGACAGCGAAAGAACGAGAAACGAGTTAGAGATCGAAGAGTTACCGCTCTTATTTTGTGAGTCATAACTCACTCACTTTCTAGTAGAGATAGGCGATCCGCTCATGAGTTATTCAAAAGAACCAGCTCTTATGAGTCAGATCAAGGGGAGATCGAAGAGCTACCACTCTTATTTTGTGAGTCATAACTCACTCACTCCCTACCAAGAGCTGGTTCTTTTGAGTAACTCATGAGTGGACCGCCCATCTCTAGTAGCAATAAATAAATGTGTTTACCTCACACTGTGATTTGTAAACTCACGCTCTTAGGTACAGAGACTTAAAGATTCTAAAGTGCTGTAACAGAGAGATGATTTTTGAAGTCTCCTTATTCTATCACATTATGTTCAAATAATTTTTATTTCTACAGTATAAAAGGCTTACTTTTCTTCCTGTCAAATTAAATTCTTATATACTTGAGAGCAAAACAATCGACTCAGCAACATGCTTGAATTTTGAGAGAATGTATATTTACTCCAATAGCATTATAAGTAAAGTTCAGTGTTCTGTTTGAAAGCCTAAAAACTGTGGTTTCAAACGATATCACATTGATTAGAGTTGGGCCTGTTCTGACAAAGTTATGAAGCTAAGAATATGGGTAACACAAAAGAGTTGAAAGGGAAAAGGTAATTATAAAGGGAAAAAAATAAAATCTTAGTTCAAATTAATTTAATGATTTTTTAAATACATGGTGTTTCCACCTGTACTCCTAATTGCACTTTCCAAGCGATTACACATGTATTATATGACTTTTTCTATGCTGTCTTGAAGAATTGCTTTCCACTTTTCAATAAACGTCGCCTCAGTTCCATCGCGCTCCTTAGTGGAAGATTTCTGGCCAAGACTCTTCTCTTAAGCTCATCCCAAACATGCTCAATTGTATTCAAGTGTGGGCTACACGGAGGCCAGTCTATTTTCAATGTGCTGACGTCAGCCAAGTAGGCAGTAGTTACTTGCGCGGTGTGGCATCGCCTATTGTCGTATATTAGCACGAAGTCCTCACGAACAAATCCCGCATACGAATCAACACGTTTCTCCAAAATGTCCCTGATGCAGTGGTCTGCTATTAAACTTCCTCATCGTCCTCCATTAGGCACAAAAACCCAACTCAGTTCATGCAAGAGCTACCTCCATATGCGATAGTTTCTTAAAATCAGCAATAAAAGAATTGCTCCCTGGCTCTCTACACACCCGACGTTTTCTGTCGTTGCCATGTAGGTAAATTTTAGACTCGTCGATCGTGAATAATATTGACGAGGTCCCACTCAAGGATGTTCGCGAGCAAATTCCAGTCGCCTTTTCTTTTGGACTGCAGTCAGCTTGGGACCTGTTGCTGTCTTTTTAAGTTAGGTTGGCTACCTTCAGTTTTCTTCTCACTGTCCAAGCGCTGGCGACCACGCCTCTGGCCGCATTTAGTTTTTGCTTGAGGTCAACGCTAGTCATATGTCAATTTCTGAGGGATATTGAGACGAGAAAATCTATCGTCTCTTTCTCCGTATTCGCTCGCCTAAAACCGCCTCCTCGCCGGCGGGCGTAGCCGTTGGTTTCCCGGTACTGACGCCACACTCTTGACACAGCTGATCGACTTAGATTTAGTCGATTTGCCACGGCCTTCTGACTGAGGCTCTCTCTCAACAGTGCAACTACCTGGGCTGCTTTGGCGGCTGTGGTATCAATTTTCTTGCAAATCACTTACTTACTTACTTTGACTTTGGATAAGTGACTGAGATGAATTAGCGGATTGCAAGCGTATTATAGGCTAATCGCAGTCGTCGCGCACGTGCGTTCCAATTAGCAAGATTCGTAAAGACCCGATCGTGGTGCATATTTTTTTGAATGCGTCATCCGATTAATACAACAGAAATAGTTTTTTTAAAGCTCAATAATAAAGATACTCCTTGCATGTTAATGTTTTTATTTTCATTTTCCTTAGACTGAAATAGAAGACAAAAACCGTGTGCAGCTAGTGAGTCGATTGTTTTGCTCTGAAGTGTATTTTTACCATTCGATATCAGGATGACGTTAAGTATTTTAAGTAATATCCTATAGGAAAACTGACTAACTTTCAATGGGTAAAAACTGTATTAGACAATAGACTGAAAAAACGTACAGCAGTTTTAGGCACGCAAAATATTAGTTACAAAAGTTTCCGAGATAAGAAACGGTTATACAGCATTTAGTGTATTTTTAAATTAACACTACAGGCATTCTAAAGTTGCTTTTTATACCTAAATGGTGGTCTTTGCAAGACATGTTTACTCAGGCTTATTCAAAAAATGTTGTTTGTTTTCCTTTTGAAGCAACTTTCAAAAACTTCTTAATGCTACGTTTTTTTTGAATCAGAAGATTTTTATTATATGTCTTTGGATACTGTGTAGATAAACATTTTTGTTTTAGAGAAAACATAAAAATTGCAAGTTTTTGTAAAAAAGCTGGTTTTAAAAGTGGAACAGGACCATTATACAATATGTTGTTGCATATTAGTTTCAAAAACGTTCTTAGCTCTATTAGAGAAGGTTCTAGATTTAATTGTAAATTTTATAAAAGGGAATGCGCTTAGCTTTTCAGTTATGTTCATAGTTTGCTTGTCTTTAACGTAAAAATTTGGTGGCTTTTAAAGAAAAATATAACTGAACGACCTTATCTTACAGCTTAGCAGATACCATGACATTTCTAATCTGACTAGAGAAACATGTGCTTTACCTATTTAGTTAAAAATTTTGAGAAACTCAACAAACTAAATATTCAGATGCAAGGAAAGATTGCAAATATCAAAAAATAATCCTTTGTAACTAATCTTGCAAAATTTATTTTTGATGTTGATGGTAAAATTCTTTATTAATTTTGAAAAATAAATTTTTACATTTGATAATACTAAAATATAGATTTACCCACTACTTTTATACTCTATAATAGTTGTAAAACGTAAAATTATTAAAGCTTTATTTGAAAATATTTCTGGTGGTTGTTTGGAGGACCTCCTAGGATTAAAAACTAATTGGAAAGTAAAAGATATGTTTGATAAAAACTAAATCTTCAACAAAAATGTATGATTTATGCCTAGAAGTAAAATTGTGGTTAAGCCTCTTAAATTACTTCCAAATAAAAACAAAGCAACGGAATAAATTGAAAATTGACAATAACTTACGGTGTGATCTTTTAAAAAATTTTTTACGTATCTACGAAATGACAGAGAGTAAATAGTTACAGACTATTTTACTGTAATTTTCATTGAATAAAATATAAATTTGTCTGATAGTTTCTTATTCACTGAATTGTACTTTAATGACCTTAGTCTTCTGAAGGTAATTTTATTTAAAATGTAACAGTCTATTTATTCTGCCGCTATTATGTTTGTAAAGCCATACTATAAAAATATTCCAAATACGTGCATATGCACAATTATAAAATATAAACAATTTTTATCATTATACATATTATTATTTGGCGTGGATCTTTTTAATTATAAAAGGGGGAATTATGCTTTCAAAATTAATAAAAAGTAAATTGGCCAACTACTCTTCTAAAAAATTAACCCTGTAGTATACAATTCAATTGAGCACCATTAAATTTTTTTTATGTACCAAAAACTCAGACTGGATATCCAACCTCATTAATACACCGCATCGTTCAACATTACCTTGATTATAAGTCGTAAAAGAGTCCAATAATATGACTTCCCACATCATACATTTGCAGCGAATGCGCAACCGCGTATGCGGCATTAATTGCACTTTATAGGTACTTTTAAACAACTGCGAATTCGAATGACTCGTGAAATAACAGTAAAACGACAGCACAGATGAGTTTAAATTTAACGGCGTGCCATTTTATCAGCTTTTGTTGTTGGGTTTCGTGAACGTTAGTTGCAATAGATGGCTTAACGTACTGCCAGGCATAATGGCTATTAGTTACCAAATAGGTGCATTTATAATAATCAAAATTTCGTTATAACTTAAAATTTAAAAAATAAAATCTAATGACAATAATGATCTCCAAAAACCCTAAGATGCAATGAAACAAACTGGTTCGTTAATTAAATTTGTTTCTTTAGTTAGAGTAATTAAAAATATCAAGCACAATAAAACGTTTCGGCATCGGCTTTGATGCCACTTTTAAGAGTTAGCTCTTCACTCGTGGTCTGAATCTACCTACTCCTCAAAGAGAGCTACGAGTCTTTGAGTAAGTCTTATATATAACTTATTTTTTTCTACCGTCTTGTTTTCGAATTTGAAATTACCTTTTAAAGTCAACTTTAGTATATCATACACTTTAAAGTTCTCAAAATGCCCACATTTCTTATTTCACATAGCTGAAACTGCAACCTCTACACTTAATGTCTTATTGTTGCTTTTTTCAACATTTTTTGCAAACAAAAAGAAACCTAGTTAATCAAAAAACTTAACACTTCATACACGTCAGGATAGTTGAATAATAGACAGTTTCCTTAGACATACTGTTGTCTTAGTTCTTTAAAGGCAGTTTTCGTTTTATTTTTGGCTTATCCATAGCTACTGTAAATATATTCTTTTATAATAATTTAGAATGTCAAAAAACCATTTATGAAGAAGATTCGGTTGGAATTTTCTAGGCTAACTATTAAAAGGGGCTGAAATTGGAAATGTAACCCTTAACAACGAGTATTGGAAGCGACAACACAACCATCTGTTTCAAAAAAAAAACTTAATTTTACCCATACAACTGTAATTAGGAACTACTGGGCATTTATTAACATATTTAGCATTATGTATTGATTACGCCTAAAATTATTATCTTTATTGGATTCTCCATTTTGGTCAGGGTGATCCGGGAGATTGCTGTTGTATTGATCAAAAGTCCCCTAATTTCCCAACTGCATAGGAAACTCCTAGATTATAACAGAAGGTGTCGTTGGTTACGTACCAGGGGGCATTGGCCACCATTCAGAAGATCTTTTATTGGAATCTCTGGAGGATTTTAATATGCGACGCCTTTTTGAAACTCCAGAGTTGGAGCCCTATAGAACCAATAGGTTTCAGAATAAAATTGTAGAAAAGGATTGTGTTTAATAAGGATAGCTGTGAGCGTCTTCTAAATAATCATCTCATTATTTTCAATTTTAAGTTCAATTGTTTCTTTTTGACTTTAATGTGCGAAGTCTAAGTGAGCTTTTGGTCGATATGCATCTCGAGGTATTTTATCTCAATCTCTATCAGGATTAGAGCATTGTTAATACTAATTTGCGGGCAATCGACATATCTAAAGGCAGAGTTAATTTGTGTAGATTTATCAGTGTTAACCATTTGCGGAACCAGTCCTGTAATTACCTGAGATGCCTTTGCAAATGTTGGACTGCTATTGCAAGTGACTGCTTGACGGGCAGGATAGCTATGTTGTTTGCAAATGTAGTTAATACAGTATAATCTATGATTGGTGCATCAGAAATATAGATTAGGCGCACTAGTGGGCCTATGACGCTGCCCTGCTGAACTCTAAAGGTGATTCAATAGAAGTTTGATACTGCATTATTCATTTTAACTTCATAAGTTCTGCCTGTGCGGTATGATTTTATGTTTTATGTCTAAGAAGAATTCTAGCCAGACACTCTTGTTTTCGAGGCTTTCAATTATGTGAGTGATAATTTGGTGGTTTTGGTGTATAGTTGAGTGACATTCGCGTCTTTAAAGCGTTTAGTAGAAGTCTTTTGAAAATTTTTGAAAATAGCGGCAAAAGACTTATTAGTCCGCAGAATTGTAACTGGGTAGGTGGTTTTTCAGGTTCAGCAATCACTACAATCTTTCCATAAAACAGGACGGTAGTAGAAACCTTAGAATGCTGCTGAATATTGTAATGATAAATAGCTTTTACCAAAAGGTTGTGCAATAATTAATCAACTATGAGAATATATCTGGGGGCTTTCCACAGATTTACTCATTTTGTTTGGCAAGAGATTTTAGTTGTCTGAAGAGTTTGAGTGGTGGTGACAGGCAACGTCAAGGAAGAATTCACTTTCATTATCGTCATTGTAGATGTTTGCGGTATTTTAAATGAGGCAGCAAAGTGTTCCACAAAAATTTGTGCTTTATCTGTGTCTGATCAAGTTACTATCAGGTAAGAATTTTGTAAAATATGTTTGAAGATTTCAAGCAGCCTTGTTTGTAATTAACGAATAAGATTGTAAATAGAAGAAATTTGTTGCATATATATCTGGTTCTATATCACTATTTCCTCGCCTTTCATTTTTTGGCAATAAGGTCTTTCATATAGCGGGGAATGTTGTTTGATGCAGCTGGAGCATATTTTGGATTACAAGTAGCTTGTCATGCAGCATTTTGTATGGTCGTAAACAAATATTATGTTGCTTTATCAAGTTTTTGAGCATTTATTTTTATGGCAGAATTAATTTCGATTTTTAGGTATCTTTGAAAGTGGTTACAATCGATATATATGGTGCGCCGTTTAAATAGGGGTTCCTTTTTATGATTGTCAGTCTGATATTGATAATGACTGTAGTATTATCAGAGAATAGGTTTAAGTTTCATTCTGCTTCGCCAAACCAGTGACGACTGTATGGTCAAGTCAATCAGATATTTTATTTAGGTCACTAAGTACATAAATTGGCTCTCCTGTCGAGAGATAGTTATAGTTGTGTCGTTAAATTACTTTTAGAAGATTGTCCTTTTGGGGTTGTAATCCTTGAGTCGCGAGTTGTATGCTTTAAGTTCCAATTATCTTCAGAGATAAATTTTGGGTCTTCATGAATATTCTTCAGTGGATATGAGATGTCGAAGTAGGCTGCAAAGAGACGCAATTACATGCAGTAATGTAGTGTTTCTATTCTGATTTTTGCTCTTTGCATTTTGTTGGTGCAAAAATGATCTAGTTCATAGTGAGAGATTGTGTTTTTGACGATCTCGGAGATCCAGTTTGTAGCATGTCATCCGGAAGATATGATTTCCAAACCCGATGATCGATATCATTTTTTGAAGTTAAAAATACATGCTTATTTCCTTGATGTAGCAGGTGATACTAATGGGGTTCCAAATATTTTATTAATAATTGTGAACATCATGTCTAATATTGCACTGTTTTAGCCGATTAGCCACCCGAATATTGCTTTGAACACTGTAAGAAAGCTAAAGAGAGTTTAATTAATGCTGGTTAATTTTTAGAGTGCTTTGAGGGAGACATGTAGTTTCAGCATTTACCTTGCCGATTTTGTTATTGAGGGTAGGAAGATCAACTGTATGTGGATATGCTTGTCTTATATGTATTTTATTTGTTGATGTTCTAAATGATCTATTCCTTAATTTTGATGGTTTTTGTATATTGTGCATCTTTTCTTGGATGACTTCCTAGACATCATGCGCATTTAGCTGGGGTATTCGGTGATTTCTTATATATAGCAGTGGTGTGTTCTTTACTACATTTAACACAAATGACTTGTTACCATATATTTTTACCAGTGTCCATAGTGTTTTTTCTTTGTGGTTCAATCAAGATGTTTAACAAAACTTTGTGTTATTTTCAATGGGCTCTAAATGAACTATAAACAGCGGTAGTGCTAGTGGATGATATTTATGATATTACGAACTTTATGTCCCAGTGCACCTAGCTTATTTGACATAAGTTGGGTCAGAATAGTGTAAGGAAAATTACAAACAACTACTCTGTATACTTTTTGTTTCGTGAGCTGAAATGCATGCTTGTTCTCGCCTTTAAGGTTTGCCGTAAATTTATACGAGTATGAAATTAGCGTTTTGACTTTGATTGTGTTATTAGCCAACGGTGTTGGGTAATATTGTTCTTTTTCTATAGTCGATGCGATACTGGTAATAATCTGACTATAACTGTTAACTTCGTAGATGTATAAAAAGAAAAGGGGGTGCAGTAGTTTTCTTTTCTTAGTCGTGTCCTGTTTGTAATTGCCGTTTATTGATCTTTTTGGCTGCCTTTGCCGCTCAAGGTTGATAATTGTTAATCTTTAAAAGTCATTCTGTTTTTTCTTGTGTATGTGTTTGGATGTTTGTCAGTATTTACTGCTTTAGATATATATTGGTTTGTAATGATTTGTTTTGCCTGAAGATATGGGTTTTTTACCTATAGAAAATTTTGTATATTAGGAAAATTAAATGTATATCCGGTGTTTTGCTGAAAGGTTTGAGTATTTCCCGTTGATGGTCCGGAATTGGGACATCTACGATCGTAGACGCTCCTGGTGGGACACATGAATTAAAATATATAATTGTACATGCGGATAACAGCGCGGTCAGTTGATACGACTCGGATTTGTTGACTTTAGATTTACTTATCTGAATATAACACTCGAAATTTAAGATAATGGAGCACAGCGATTGATTAAGTCTATGAAAGTCAGATGATACTCTCTTATAATGATAGTTGAGATATTGATTGACACTAAAAACAATTACGATAACAATTATAAATATTCAATAGGCTGAAAAGATTGTGTTGCTTATTTTTGGGCCAAAAATGCTTAGTTTTATTTGAAAAAATTTAAATGACCTAAAGATAACAATTAAAAAAACATATCAGGTAATGAATGTTTTCACTCACTTAAAAGCGTATTTTATAAGTATTAACTGAATTGCTATTATTTATTTTTTATTGTTATTCTGTTTACTTTCTAAAATGCAAAACGCTCGTTTCAAGGATTATGTTTAGAAATAAAATATATCTGAAATGTTATTGCCATTCTGAAAATAATTTGTGATGTTCTGGTACAGGCTGCATTGTGGAGAAGATAATGAAATTCATTATGCAAAGGGTGACTTTCTGTTTGCTAAATTTGGTCTATGTCAAGGTAAATTTAATGTATTATTCTGTAACTGATCGACTCCAAATTCTACGCTGAACGAAAAATTTTAAATTAAGAAAGCTTGTGTACTTATTTGTAATATTACGTTGTTATTGGTTAATTTTAATAATAAATGCAAATGGATTACAAGCTGTAACCAGGGCCTGATAAAGGTTTTTGGCACTCTAGGCTGACAATTTTTATCCGCTTACTTTCAAATTTTTGCATGTTTGAGATGTTATTAAAAAATTTAAAAGAGCTTGGTTATTTAAACAAAACATTTATTAGATTTCTCACTGCTTGTCACATACTCTTTAATAGAATGTTTACATACATTTACACATTAGGAGAAAAAATAAACACATTTTTATTTATAAAATATTTCTGTATCTGGCTTTAGAATTATCATACATCTGGAGTAAGTCATCAAAAGAAAGACTCCGTACCAACTCATTCTCAATAAATAAAAATGCAAGGTAGGTCATTTTCTCTTGTTTTCACTCTCTTAAGAATTGAAAAGGGTCATTTTCCAGTGCAGCTAGTAACTGCCATACTTAGATAAATTCTTATATAGCACAATGGCAGCATTGAGAACAGTGAACTACGTCCGATAATTTAAATAACGCTAAGAGTTTGTTCTAATTGTATTTTAACTTAATATTTTTATAAAGACCAGTGGGCCCCTCACGAGGCACGGACCTAGCGAAGCAGGCTAAGCTGGGGATACAAAACTACCATTTATTGACTCAAGGTCTGCGTAAAGCAAGTAATCAAATAAACTATAACAATTTTCCATAACAAAATTGTACTTGAGTAGCTGAAACTACTAATTGTGGGAAGGATTTCCGTTCAAATTTTAGCATTTGATAAGGCGACATGTGATCCAAATTTCTGTAGGTACTCGATTCGTTCACCTAATCATCTACAGGCTGGAGTGATATTAAATTAGGTGCATTGGTACAATTTGTATTTATATAAGAAAACATACACATATAACATAGGAATAAAATAATCATGCAATTCAATCATAAAAAAACATCAAAAACTAACAATGTACTTTTTTCCAGTTAATCTCAATTTTTGAATAATATTCAAAACAATGGTTTTAATGATAAAAGTACTAACAATTTGAACTTTGTTCGAGACATAACTTCAACCTCGTTTTAAACGCGCTATTTTAAGTTTCTGTAAGGAAAGGCTGGCCGTCATTTTTAGTGTTTACAGGAGATATAGAAGAAATTATTCTTCACCACAATTTGGTGCAGTAACGTACTATTTGTATATCAACTATAACTCTATATTGCGCTTCAGAGGCCAGAATAACACTCGGCTCAATTAATGAAAATAGCTATAATAACCTTCCCGAAATCAGAACTCAAACGTTTTCGTATTAATTGCAGTTATTATCCATGTCTTAGTTTTCGTACCACATGTGTTTTTAAAATAAAAACCGTTACCAACTTACCAGTGTAATTTTGCAGATTTTTTCGAAGCAAAATAATATGAAAAGAAAACTGGTTCTGGACGGTTTATTGTTCGAAAACAAATGCGTCATGAAGGGGTTGTAGAACACGAGACATAAATTTAATATAATTTCTATATGTAAATTTTTTGCTGTTTTTGAGATATAAAACTTGAAAACTGAAAAAGTCTGTGGGACGTTCGTTTTTTTCCAGCAACTTATAAAAGGGTAGAGTTAGCGCGTGAGATTCAAAACTTCTATAAAATACATAAGATTTTTTTCGTGTAACTATCCATATCTAGTACTTTTTTGGCAGTTATTGTATAATTGTGTAAATTTTATTTGTTAATATTTTTATTAACACATTGGCTGCCGCTCTGAATTTTGATATAATCGTTTTGTGTTCCGTCATTCGAATTTACATGACGGTGAATTTTCTGTAGGAGCCGTGCCATTTGTTTTTAAATGACGGACACGTCCATCTAAAATGTCGCGCCAGTCAAGTATAAACGGCAGTATAGTATTTAGCTTATGATAGATTTGTAGAGCGGATTCTAACGAAAATTTCGGTATAGGTGGTTCGGGCTGGACTTAAAAAAATACAAAAATACAACATAATGAATTAATGCAATATATTAAAGCAATTAAAACACATTTGCGGTTTTCCCTTGCATTCATTACAAAAAGTGTTCCACTGTTTTGTGTTTTTTTTCCCACCTCTGCCTACCTCTTCGACTCTCTTTTTGTAGCATTGGCAACAATTTCGCCGAATTTTTTTGCCGTTGGCATCTAATCGATGTTGAAGGTGGTTGGTAGTTTGGCGTTTCTCTCCTACTTTTTCCGTTTTCTCTCCTTGTGACAGCCCCAGGATTTCCGTTACCAAAATCTCCTTAAACTGCCGAATCTGCAGCTTTTTTCCACTCTTTTATTTGTACAAGCTCCATGCATTTACAACGGAAACTCCGGTTAACAGTGATATGGCGAGTTTACGGTACCACTTAACACCTTTTCTTAAAGTTGCCCCATACGTTGCCATTTGGTCCGACAAGTCGATAGCACTTTTACCTTCGTTGTACGCAAGTATACCCATCGGCTTTACCGAAGCCCTCTTCTTTCGGATTTCAACTGTTTTCTCATTTGCAACACTTGTACTTGCTGAAGCAACAGGAGCAGCAGCAGATGACAATGTTACCAATGGTCCGGAAAAACGAGTCAATGGAGGAACTGGACCAGAACAGCCGATGGGGTAAGGGGCCCTGGAGCGTCAAGACTCGTCATCAATTCTGGGGTATTGTCAGCAGCACTTTCAACTTCCTTTACTCTTTCCTTTTCTCTTTTTCCTTTCTTAGGCACCGCAACCATTGTGGGTGCATGTTTAGTTGAAAGCAGCCTTACATCTCTTGTATCTTTCCACTTTATGACTACGATGCCGTGGCCATCTTCCCTAGCAATCAGTTCACCTATTTTCAAATTTTTATCCAGAACTTCTTTGGGTATTTCTTTTTTGGATGCTCGCAAGGTGCCGACCAGGAGAGTCTGCCTACTTAGTAAAGTTTTGGCCAAATAGTAACTTGTGTAGAAGTTGTCGACGAACAGTGTTCGACCTTCATCTAGCAGACCACTGATCAGCTCCATACACACGTGAGCTGCCAGACCTTCCTTTGGTAACGGAGTACCGGACTTTCCAGCATAGATGATTATGTTCCAAGTGTAGCCGTTTCTATCGCACAACTTAAAAAGTTTAATCCCGTATTTGGGGGCTTTATTAGGGATGTATTGACGAAAAACCAAACAGCCTCTCCAAGGTATTAGTGTTTCGTCCACAACTATTTGCTCTCCTGGTGTGAAAACTCGTTTGAAATTCAAAATTAACATATCTAGTAAAGGTGAAATTTTTATAGTCTATCAACCACTGCGTCATTATCCATAAAATTAATTTTGGACATAAGTAGAAGGAAACGATTACTATTGAAGGCAGTTCGAATTTATAAATAGGGTTTTTTGACCAGTAATCTTGAATTCTTCTAATAGGCACTAACGCCATTAACGATATGACACACGTAATGTAAAAATAAATGACGCATAAAATAGCTTATATTTACGTTAAAAAATCATTAAAATAAGAATAAAAAAACTAAAACTTACCTTTCTTAATACTCTCTTTCACATTTAGTAATAAAAAAGATGGCGTTGTTTACAATGTTGCCAACTGTTGAAGCGGCTCCGAAGGGAAAACCGGTGTCATTTATTTTTACATGACGCGGCAGTCAATGTATTGAAAATGTTGCTAATGCACATATTCCTCAAGAAGTGTTTTATTTCAATCAGAAACACACTTTTCCAATAGCTGATTTGCCTTCTGTCATATTCTGTCATTTTCAATTTCTCATAAAAATTTGGAATATTTTTTTTATACTATGTGGAGCTTCAGAGATCTAATAAGTATAATATGTTTATATCACGGTCCTTTATAAGATCTGGAGAGTTTAATAAATGCCGTAAGGTCTTAAGCTCGATGATAGAGAAACTCTAACTACACCTCCCCGTGGTAAAGGATGGGAACACCTAAGGATTGGTGGCAAACGTAGCTCTGGAGACCGAATGTGCGCCGGTATAAGCAAACAAACCTGACTCCCGGGTCAAGATGGGCACCCTATTGTTCAGAGGGTGATAAATCGCCCTCGAAGGCGGAGGAATCGATAAGAAGATCAACGGCATTGGGATCAGGAAGGCAACGGAAAACCACCTGATTAGAGGCACAAAGTGCATTTCCAAGAAAAAATCAAGATGGCAAACAGTTGCAATAATACAACGAATACTAATCATGGTAATCGGAACCCAAGATTTGGCAGGAGAAGAAACACCAGCAAGGCTTCTCAGGTCGTCATCCAGCGAAACCCTTGCAAATCACAAGACCAACAAAGGCTAAAATTGTCAAAGAGTCCAATCAAAATTGGAACTTGGAATCTCCGTACGATGGCCCAACAAGGAAAAATTAATAACGCAGTAGCTGAAATCAAAAGACTTCAACTGGACATAATGGGGGTAAGCGAGATGAGATGGCCAAACAATGGCCAATACTTAATAGACGAACACCACGTATACTATTCAGGAAACGAAAAGGTCATTTATAAAGTTGATTGATACTATCAAGCAAACTTCAAAAATATGTTACTAACTTCATACCTGTATCAGAGAGACTAATACTTATCCAACTAAGTGGAAATCCCATAAACATAAATATAATACTATATATATAATACTATGCCCCAACAGCCGAAGCGGAGGAAGACAAAATAGAAGAGTTCTACGAATCTCTTAAAATACATTGAACCAACTAAAAAGCAAGAACTAACTCTTATTATGGGAGATTTAAACGCTAAAATAGGCCAAGGTAGAAGCGGAGAGCATATCGGTGAATACGGACTAGGAGTACGAAATGAGCGAGGAGAGCGACTTAAAATGTTCGTAGAAGAAGAAGACTTTGTTATCCTTAATACATTATATAAGCTACCATCAAGAAGACTCTACACATGGACCGCCCCACCAACCCCGACGAACCCAAAGAGAAGAGAGTACGAAACCAAATCGACTATCTTCTAATAAACAAACGTTATCGCAATAGCTGTTTAGCCGCCAAAACATACCCTGGAGCGGACATTGCATCAGACCATTGCTTATTAGTAGGAAAATTCAGATTAAAACTAAAGAAATGCTTGAGAAAAATTGTAAAAAAGAAATGGGACCTTAGGAAAATAAGTGATAGCCCGCAAACGCGTGGGAATATGACACAAGAACTAGGTGTAGCATGTGAACAGAGTATAAACAAAAACCAAACGGTAGAAGAAGCACTTCGAGACATGACAACATCCTTTGACAAAATCGGAGATAAGTATCTGACAGTACAAAACCGAAAAAAAAGTGGATGACTGACGAAATCCTACAATTAATGGATGAAAGAAGAAAAGCAAAAAATAACGACACCAGATACAAAGAAATCCAGAAATTAATAAAATACAAAATAAGGATGGCTAAAGAAACATGGCTAACAACACAATGCAAAGAAATTGAACAATTAGAACAAAAACAGGATGCATTTAACATGTATAAAAAAGTAAAAGAAGCTGCAGGAATCTACAAAGTAAACAATACAACAAGGCTACTCAACAAGGACGGAAAAATAATTATAGAACCAGACGCAAAAATTTCTGCCTGGCAGAAATATGTTGAAGACCTTTTCGAAGACGTTGATAGATCAGATGAACCTCAAGAATATCCAGAAGTAGAGCCCTTACCCATCACCACCGACGAAGTGGAAAATGCATAAAACAGTTAAAAATCGGAAAGGCTCCAGGTCCTGATCATATACATACCGAATTTTTAAAATGATGGACGAAGCGAGTGTAAAATGGCTAGCAAAAATTTTTAACATTATCTATACCACCGGAAAATCCCTGAACCGTGGTTAAGATCAACATTTGTGACAATCCCCAAAAACCAAATGCTAAATATTGCGAAGATTACCGCACCATCAGCCTTATGAGTTATCTCCTAAAATTATTTCTAAAAATTATACACCGTAGAATTTTTACAACGTGTGATTCCGCAATGCCTTGGGAACTCGCGAAGCTATTTTTAGCCTACAAGTTCTATTTCAAAGAGCCAGAGATGTAAATCATGACATATATGCTCGCTTCATCGATTATCAAAAAGCCTTCGATAAAGTCCAACATAATAAACTAATAGACATACTTCAAGAAATAGGCCTTGATAATCGAGACATAAGAATAATAAGCAACCTTTATTGGAATCAAGAAGCAGCAGTGCAAACTGGCAATATGATATCAGAAGACATCAATATAAAACGCGGTCTCAGGCAAGGATGCGTACTTTCTCCTCTTCTGTTCAACGTGTATTCGGAACACATCTTTCAGCAAGCTCTGGGCAGCATAGATGATGGAATCAGAGTCAACGGAGAAATATTAAATCATTTTAGATATGCGGATGACACGATAGTGTTTACAAACGACATCACCAGTCTCCAACGAATTATGAACAGAATTACAGAAGTTAGCAAGCGGTTCGGACTGACCCTAAATACCAAAAAGACCAAATATATGATAATTACAAAAAATCACATTGTTTACACCGGATTAACGATTGACAACAACAGGATCGAACGTGTGCGAAAATATACTTACCTTGGGACAACAATCGATGAAAACTGGGACCACTCACTGGAAATAAAGTGTAGAATTGAAAAGGCCAGAGCAGCGTTCGTAAAAATGGCCAAACTATTCAAGTGCCATGAATTATCTTTACCCATTAAATTAAGACAACTGAGATGTTATGTATTCAGCTTATTGCTGTATGGAGCAGAGACGTGGACACTGACAGAGGCATCAAGACGAAAAATAGAGGCGTTCGAGATGTGGTTGTACCGCAGAATCTTCCGTATATCTTGGACAGAGCATGTAACCAACCACACCGTGGTGAGGAAAATGGGGAAACAAGAAACAGAACTCCTCACAACAATAAAAGTTCGTAAGCTGGAGTATCTAGGGCACATCATGCGCAACAATCAGAGATATGGGCTCCTGCAATTGGTCCTCCAGGGTAAGATCGAAGGAAAAAGAAGCATCGGCAGAAGACGCATATCGTGGCTGAAAAACCTGCAAGTATGGTTCAATACAACAACAACTGAACTGTTTCGTGCCGCTGTTGATAAAGTCCGTATTGCCATCATGGTTTCCAACATCCGAAACGGATCGGAACTTTAAGAAGAAGTTTATATCACGAAAGACTGTTCTCCAGAAAACCTGCAATTTCCATCTTTGTTTTTTCTAAAAGGAACTTGGATTTTTTTATAAATGTTTGTTTTGTAAAGATCAACTTCGCAAATAAATTTTGCTTTATTTTCTAACATTTTTTTCGAATAGCGTTTATAAAAGCTTTTAAAATACTACATAGAGTGACGACATTTGTTACTCCAGTATTTTCTTTTTGGAGCCCTTAACTTACTTTTTAAGGCTACAAAGATACTATTAATGACTCGTGTGGTTGGTTCTCGAGTTATAAGGCCGTGGGCGGAGTTCAGAAACTTTTGACGTTTCGTCCACAACTGCGGTGGACATTTTCAGAAAAAAATCTTCTAAAAAAAGCCTTCGCGTCTATACCATTAATGCCATTTTAAGACTGAGTCAACATTATGTTTGCTTTACACTCTTACTATCACGGATTATATGTTTCAGAGCATCAAGAACCTCTTGGTACAATTTGTATAATGCTTGACTGGCATCAACATCGGTGCTTCATCGGATTGCCGATAAAGTTTTTAAGGAAAAATTTCAACAGAGCACTTGATATTCGCAGCTGCAGAGCCAACTATATGTAAAGGGTGACTTGCGTGCGCAAGGGATATATGTGGTCAAAAAATTTACTTTTTTTATTTTAGTCTAAAGACCTTTGTCGTAACTTTGTCCTTTACAGTTATCTATTAAAAAATCTGCAGTTGTGATCTCGTCACCTTTATGAGCGCAGTTATCAGTGTTAGTAGTAAATGCCCAAAATCGTTCAACAGGAGTTTCCATATGTAACACTAAAAATAATCGATCTACATGCACGTCTGGCGTTGAGCCTACAACTGTGTAACAATGCTTGGCATTTACAATCTCTTAGATAATTTTCGTTTTAGCTTGTTTCACTAGTTGTGTAATGAATTCAATGACAGTGGCGTTTGATAAGTATAGGGAACATCTCTTCCTTTATTTCCAAATTTTGCTACGCTTATGTATTAAAAAAAAAACAAATTTTAATATTAGTTCTGTACAGCCAAGAAAGCTGCCATTTTTATAGAACCTAATATTTCAATTTTAACAACTTTTAAGAGAACATTTTGACAATACATAGCTTCTTTCTTATGCTATTTTACAATCCACTCTGTGAAATTCAACTTCTATTAATACATTTTGTACTTCCTTTTTTGTGTTCAGAATCGTTTTCATGGTCATTTATTACATGATTATTTCTCTATCTGTTAAGCCTTTTGGTTGCTCCTTAGAGTTTCCAAGGCATACAAAATACTCGTCCGGTTGATTTTAAAATTCGCTTGATGCGTTCTCCATTCATTAACTTTTTATAAATCAACTGAATGGTACAAAATCTTTTTTGGGTGGCACACCGTCTTTCAGATTTTTTACTTAAAGTCATCGCTTTGTTAAAGGCTACCATTTCACGAAGTTCATCATTACGCACGACAATGCCGGGTCATCGAATGATACAATTGGGTCTACCTTATTGAAAGTATTTTCAAAGCGCTGTGAGCTCAGAGCCTTTGCAATTGTGCATTTGATGCACTACAATTTGGGCTTAAAATCACTTAAGTAGATAACGAGGATTGTAATTGCTGTACACTACGTAAGAAAAAATTAGTTAACCTTTCATGATAAACAACTGTAACTTTAATTAAAACTAAACTTTATTAGCAACTGATGCACAATAATCATAAATTATAATACTACTAATATAGCGCAATGATCACAGATTACTATAACAACACTGATTATTTGCATCACTATTGTACGTTGGATAACTTCTCCTATTCGACTACCGGGAATGCCTGTTTCCTCTGCCTTATATTCAAACACGTGGTTCTAAGACGAATCCGAAAGTTATAAAATTTGAACTATAAAAGGCGCCGCTAGAAATGGCACAGACGGTGATCGATCAGTCTAGAAACTTCGTGAGTAATTTATTATTTTTGTTACAATAAAAAAAAATTAAATTTATTGTAGGTGGATAAAGGGTTTCAAAGTTTGGTAGTTATAACCCATTCAAAGATTGAGCTCACTTTTTCGTTTACTCAACTTAAAATTTTGTACCCCTAAATAAAGGGTTAAGCTGCAGTTTATTCAGTCCGCGTGTTAAGCTGTAGCTTTAAAAAGATCAAATAAGAAGCGTAGATGCCGCTCTTCACGTTGCGAAACATTTAATTTCGCTGGGGCCGCGTCGCTGTTTGGCTGAAATTTTGCCTAGACCCGGACTGCAATTACCTGCAGCAGAAATGCAGGAATGTGCGGTGCCATGACGTTTTGGCGCAGCGGTCGCAACGCATACCACAGCGGCCGGCGGGAGCGGCGGTGCATTCTGCATGCCGGCGGTGGGCGAACAAATTTTCAAATGACGACAGGCACGCGACCATCGTCCGGCCGTAATGTATTCGGCGTGTATATCTCCCATGAGCGGCGGACACCATAAAACCCGTCGAGAGCCGGGAGACCGGGATCGCACGCTCACAATATGCTAATCTTCGGCGACATTACCGCCCGCTTAGCGTAACGTGTCCGTCCGTTAAAAGGGTCCCGGTCTTTGTACGGCCGGCCAACAATTTATAATGCACTAACGCAGCAGTATTTTTAGCAGGAATTTTATTAGGTCGTTCGCCGTAAACGGGCCGCTGTTTAGCTTCCGCGCTCGACTCGCCCGTCCTATTTTAAAACCGAAGCGGATCTCTGTCATCGCGCGGAATTACCCCGCAAACGGCGGGCGCGGCGCGGCGCTCAGCCCGCTCTGCATCCATTGACCTTTGCGTCGCTCGTTGCGAATTTATGGCACTGCATTTCCCACTATTTCTTTTGCATGATTCCGTCATTCCGTTCTCATAAATTAAACATGAAAGTTCTGAGTATTGTAATCCGGCATAATACGGAACGAGTCAGCCAAATTCGATGTAATGCCACGGAAACGCGATCCCCGCCTTTCGAAACTGCAAATCTCCACATAACTATAAAAATACCGAATCCTCTGTCCCTTACATTTTTATTGTTACGAACTAAAAATAAAGTCAAGGAAAACTGAAATATAAAAAATTACACACAAACAAATTTCAAATAAAAGAAAGAAATTACAAATGTATATACAAGTATGGCATTATTTTTTGCCTGTCAGCTCACATTTTTAAGATATAAACATTTTAGTGAAATATACTTTTTTATAACCCAGTGGTGTGTTTTGTCTCTGCTATCCCAGAAGCACAAAAAACAAAGATATTCGGTGTATCCACTTTGCTGTCCACAAATCACCGATTGATGTTGATGATACTTTATCTTTTCAAGACCAAAGCTATGGTGTTATATTTTTCTTCCATTTTCGTTGAGTGAGCAATTGGTATTGAACCATATTTGTTCCCACTGAGTAAAAGCACACATTTCAAACTTCGCTTTGAGCTGTCAATAAATAGGCGAAAATCATCTAGAAAATATTCAGAAAGACCCATTTTTTGCAGGAGTCCTCTAATGTCGTGACGAAATACACGATTTTTCTTGGGAGAAAAAGGGTAGCAAACTCTTTTCCCTTGTACGGTAAAAGGTAATTTTGGTTCCTTGTTCCAGTAAATGTTTGTTGTGCAACTTGGAAGCAAGTAATTCAGAAAGTTCTTTTGACAGATTGAGATTCTTGGTGAGATTATTCAACTCATCTTGGTTGAAACGTTGTGGAATTGATGACATTCCTTCATAATCACTGTCACCTTCATTAATATCAGAAGGGTGATCAAAGGGACAATACTCATCCTCACAGAGCTCTGGTAGCTAGTAAAACGTTGGAAGTGGCACTTCCTCTGAGTGAAGGACCGGGCGTCTTGCAGAAACTAAATCAGAATAAGTCCACTTGCTACGTTATTTCAATTTATTCCAATAACATTTACTAGGCAGAAGTAACAGTCATCGAAGTGGTTTTGGAGTTTTCTCCAAATCATTGGTACGCCGAATTTCGTGTAGAACTGCACGTTAAAAAAAATGATCTAAAAAAGTAGAGCTAATAGAGAAAAATTAATTTTATATTTAGATTCAGAGACCCAAATATAACTGAAATCATTTCCAAAATCCTAGACACCAAAAAATTTTTTTTCTTTTGTAGGCCTGTGTTATAAGACTGTAGGGAAGTGAAAATATTTTCTATAACGGTCATATCCTTAATTACGTTAGGACCAGTCTGCACAGATCGTAATTATCCCGTGGCAAAATATTTGGCCATTCAGTTTCATTTAGCTGATCAGATTATAGGAAATATTTTCCTTCTCCTACATGCACCAAGGTTGAATGCCGATTCTTACCTTCGAGTGATTTAAAAAAAAATGTGGTGTGATTCTCGGTTCTTGATTTATACGAGGAGGACCGTGCGTAGTAAACAAAGACAGTCTATACATTTAAACGGAAAGTAAACAAAGACGACTGATATGAAATTTGGCGTGCGCCCTCTAAGCGTTTCGTTTACACGAGGTTTGTGCGTTCGTGCACACACGTCAGGGTCGCTCTCGCTTCTTGCTGAATTGACGGGCGGCCGCGGCTGACGGGCCTCTGCATTGCCGAATGCAAAAAGCGCGTTTGCCACCAACATTTGGTTTTGCTTCCGCCAAGCGGAGCTTCGATTGTAAGTTAAAATGTTCCACGTTTCCTATCCAGGAAAAAAGCCGGTTCAGTTAAAAATGTATACGTCTTCACTTTGAAAATTTGAGAAAATACAGGTAAGAAATTGGGAACCTAGGACGCCAGAAATACCTTTTGGTAGTATTAAAATATATTCATTCGTACATCGTTGAGTCGCTCTGTGACAATGAAAGCGAGCCGATGTGTATGGTGACCGTGCATCGAAGCCAAACGGACACGTTTGCGAGTCGACCAGTACCTGCATTATCATCTCGGCAGCGATCGCAGCCTTTCTTAATCTAATACTAACCTACATTTATCTCTAAGTATAGACATAGCGAGAGTTATCGCTGACGTAAGGTCAATACAGTGGTAGTGAAAATAGTACTAAACTACTATTTCAAACATTTGTTTTAACAAATTATTTATAAACCGTAAGGCTTACTTAATCAAACAGACATGTTAAAGTGCCACAAATAAATGTATAAACGTGATAAGAAATCATTGCAATCAACGAATAAGTGCCTTACTTACACTTTTACATGTATAACCCGCCAAATTACTTGCATATAACATCTAAATATAAATGCATCAGGCGATCCAAACGCATTACTCTACTTTCAAATGCTACCGAACACTTCGTTTTTTCAACGAACACCGGTGCAAGCACATACACAAAATTTAATAATATTCAACAGCTAACTATTAAATGTTCCTACAATAATATATTTGCTAATAACGCAAAATTCAGAATATCAATCGTTACCAAATGCAAAAAATTGTGACAAAAAGTAACAAAAAAGAGGCAAGCAAATGGCAGAAGATGAACCCACTGCTACAAAAAAAAAAACAATATTGACTTGGAACCAGCAACAAATAGAGTACACATTCAAAAGTAAATAAATATGACAAGAAGAAGCAAAAACACAAAAGCAAAATTCTAAACCTAAACCTCCACCAATTTTTATATCGGATAATATTTTGCCTTTACTCTCCTTACTTAATGAACAAGCCAAAGATAAATACACATTAAAATCCTTGTATAATAAGCAAGCCAAGGTGCAACTCCCGGAAAGTAAGATATATACCAAAATAATTAAAGCACTAACAAAGAAAGAAACAAAATTTTATACGTAAAGCCTAAAAAGAATGGTACTCAAAAATCTTTATTTATCAACAGATATAAATGATATAAAGTGGTATTTAAGAAAAAGGGCAAAAGGGGAATAAAACAGCACTACCAATGCACTTTATTGACTTAGTACCAAGCGACAACAACAAAAATATATATAAAATAGACTTTCTTTTAAACACTAAAGTACAAATTGAAGCATCATGCACTAGACGTAGAATACTTCAATGCATGCGACGTCAAAAATTTTGACATACGAAGAATTTTTGTAAAAATAATCCAAGATGCGTTAAGTGCATAGAAGAACACCTAACCAGGAAATCCCTCATAAAATAAAAAGATGCAAATGTTAAATGTAAAAACTGTATTGAGAACTATCCAGCGAATTACAGAAGCTGCATAATTCATAAACAAATACAAACAAAATGTACCCAGTATTAAAACAACGAAAGATAGAAACCAGATACGTAGAACCAGAAGTAACATATGCTTAATAAATGCAAGAACAAACGGGAATACAACAAATTCCGATAAACACAACCCACAAATAATTTAAACGACCTAAAACAGATAAAGAACTTTATGGATCAAATGAGGACTCTAATTAATCTAATGTCAATCCTCGTAACAAAAATAAATTAAGGCCCAGCTAATAAAAATAGCAGTATGGAATGCCAATACCATGTGCCAATGTGCACAGAAAGTAAACCAATTTTTAAAAACCTATGCAATAGATATCCTCTTAGTGTCAAAAACTTATTTTACGAACAAAATCTATATCAAAATACCCAACTATAATATATTTAACACCAATCACACAGATAAAACTGCACACGAAGTGTCTGTTTCAACTAACAAATAGAAAATCAAATACAATGAAAGAGAGGAATATAGACAAAACAACATTCAGTCCACTAACGTAACTGTTGTAGACACTCAAGGACAACAACAATATCAGCAGTATAGTGTCCGTAACGACACAACAACAAATACGAAGACTATAACAGACATATTAAAACATTAGTAAATAGATTTCTAGCAGGAGAGATTATAATGCGAAGAAAACGTACTGAAGATTCAGACTTACCACTGCCAAAGGAAGAGATTACTACCAAAGGAAGAGAACTCTTAAAAGTTATGAAAAATTAATAACCTAAATTATTTATCAACACATCAGCCTATCAGCTGGCCTTCTGATTCTGAAAAAATACTTAATCTTCTGGACCTCTGCGTAATCAAAGGTCTCAACTCTAAAATTATTATAGTAAAATCGTGTTTAGAATTAAATTCGGATCATACACCAACTATAATAACATTTTTAACTAAAATTTAGGAAATATTAAAGAAACCGCTACTTTATAGTAAAAGGGCGGATTGGGAGTACTTTCATAAAAAAAACTAAATGAACAAGTAACCCTTGCAATATCACTTAAAACAGAAATTAATATTGAAGAAGCAGTAACAGGACTAACCAAAGCAAAACAAAAAGCAAAGTGGCAATCATCTCCAGATAGAGGCAAAAAAGTATTAACGAAGTATGTCCGACAATAATAAAGGAGAAAATATCGGAAAAAATGGAAGCCCGAAAACTCTGGCAAATTACAAGAGCCTTACTTGATGATACAACAAACTAGTTAAAGATCTGAAAAAGCTGTTATATAAGGTGAAAAACAAATCTGCCTAAGAATATCTTACAGGACTAACACCAACTGAGCGACAGGCTATTTTTTGTAGAAAACAACCAATACAAACAAATACCTCCAATACGATCAAGCCAAACCTCCTGGGCACGAACAAGAAACCAAAAAGCCAAAAGTTTCGCTGAGCACCTCAGTCTTTCAACCATTTTCACACCAGCTAACTGTTGTATAAACAGAAGAAATTAAAAACTATATGGAAACTCCTTTCCAGATGAGTCTACCAATAGAAAAAGTTGGCAAGAATGAGTTCGAAATAATAATACGCCAAGAC
This sequence comes from Sinelater perroti, assembly GCA_036346155.1. NCBI lineage: Eukaryota > Metazoa > Arthropoda > Insecta > Coleoptera > Elateridae > Sinelater > Sinelater perroti. Next base: position 26,322,688 of record JARFIY010000056.1, on the reverse strand, counting down.
CAAAGAACATAGCACAAATCTTTAACGTAATTTTAAGAATTGAATAGTACTCGTGTCAGTGGAAAATAGCACAAATCGTATCTAAACCAAGTAAAAACAGTTTGGCTTTAAAAAGGATCGCAAAACCATAGCGCAAGTCCATAGAATCATTACTGCGATCAATAAGGACATGGAAAAGAAACGAAATTTTGCTCAGCTGCATTCATTGAGATGAAACAAGCATTCGACAAAATATAGCACTTAGGATTATTCTATAAACTTAAAAACTCAATTTTACATCCTTTTTATTCCCTTCTAAGATCCTACATTTCGGATCAGACATTCTAAGTAAAACATCAAGAAGCACACACTGACTTATACCCCAACAAATCCGGAGAACCATACGGCACCGTCCTGGGGCCGATTTTGTAATTACTGTATACATCAAACCTCCCACAAATCAATTCAACGATACGCAACGCACGCCGAAGACACAACGATACTAGTTTCACATCACAACCCTTATACTGCAACCAGGAATCTGAAAAATCACTTAAAACAACTTGAACGCAGGCTAATAAAATGGCGATTGCAGGCTTCTTCTTCTTCTTTCCCTTCTCCCATTGTACCTTTATGGTGTTGGGGTATTGAGCCAATCTTTATATAACCTTCTATTCCTGGAAAGGATCCGGATTTGTTCTATGGTTTTTCCCTTTTTCTCAGCTGTTTCCTTGATATTGTCCATCCATTCTTTCCTAGGTCTCCCTTTTGTTCTTCTTCCTTCTGTTCCCATCTCGAAAATTTTCTTTGGATATCGGGTGTTATCCATTCTATTTAGATGTCCATACCATTGCAATTGTTTGTGTTCTATTTCGTTTACTATTGGTCTTAGTTCTAGCTCATCTCTGACACTTGTATTTCTGACCCTGTCTCGTCTTGTTTTGCCTATTACGCGCCTTAGATATTTCTTTTCCGCAGCTGTTATACTCTATCTGTATTTATCCAACATTACCCAGGTTTCAGAGCCATATGTAAGGTGGGCGTGTAGATTGTTTTATATAAGTGTAGTTTAGCTTTTTTACTTATTTCCTTTTTGTTGATTAGTGTGTTGTTTATTTGCTAGTATAGTTTATTACTCTTGGTTATTCTGTTTTTGATTTCTTGATGTATCCTTCCGTCTTTGCTAACTATCGTCCCGAGGTATTTGTATGAGTCTACGTTTTCTAACGTGTTTTGGTTTATTCTGCCCTATTTACTTTGCTTTTTTGTATGTTTATTTCCATTCCCTTCTCCTCTAGGTGGTTCTTCCATATATTGATATTTTTCTGTAGTTGTTCCGGGTTTCTTGCCAATAGCAGTATATCATCTGCATATAATAGGTATTGCGATTTCACTGGGTTTAGCTTGTGGTATCCGAGTACCGTTTTTCTTGTTTCCCTTTTGCATGTTTTATGAATATTATCCATATATATTACGAACAGAAGGGGGCTTAGGCTATCACCTTGTTTGATTCCCCTTTTCATATATAATTCTTCTGAAACTTTTCCGTTTAACCTTATTTTTCCTATTACTGTCCTGTGTAGTGCTCTGACATGCTGCTTTTAGATCGAGGAATGATATATATAATTCTTTGTTTTTTTTAGTGTCTTTTCTATTATGGCTCGTAGGGTATAGATGTGGTCTTGCGTTTGTCGCCCAGGGCGGAAAGCCGCTTGTTCTTCTTTTATTTTGCCTTCGATTTCTGTTCTAAGTCTTTTCTCTATTATCCTGGTGTATAGTTTTAAAGCCACTGGCGACAGGCATCTTGCCCTATAGTTGTCGCAATTGGTAGTTTCGCCTTTTTTATGGATAGGTATTATTATATTTTTCGCCCATTTTTGTGGTATATCCTCTTCTTTCCATGCTTGTTGGAATATATATCTTAACCAGTAGGTTGTTGCTACTCCCCCTCTTTTGAGTAGTTCGGGGTATATGTTGTCTTCCTCCGGTGATTTTCGATTTTTTGTTTTCTTTAGTGCTTCCTTCAATTCTTCATTTGTTAATTCTTCATTTGCTTCGTTTACTTCATTGTTTGCTTCTTCTTCTTCATTCCATGTTTCTTCTTCTACCAAGTTCTCTATGTCGTTTTCTGTGTTACTTTGTATTTGTCCTTCGGGATTTCTAATATTTCGTATTTTTGGTGAGCGGTTTCCCTTTAGTTTTTTGACTATATTCCAGAATTGCTTTTGGTTTTCAATATAGTTTTCTTCAATTTTCTTTTCGAAGTCTTCCCATGCCGCTTTCTTGGATTCTTTCACTGCTTCTTTTGTTTCATTTATTTTTGTTATGTATGTTCTTTTACTTTGATCTGTTTTTTCCCTTAAATGTTTTTCTATGTCTTTTTCTTTTCTTTAACCTTTATCTTTACATTTTCGTTCCACCATTTGGTTCTTTTCCTTTTTGGGTTTTCCTGTATCTTCTTTATGCCGCATGTTTCTGTTGCTACTTGCAGTATTGTTTCTTGGAATATATTCCATCTTTTCTTTAGCGTCCATGGGTTTTCTTCTCGTTGTTCCTGTTGTTCTAGTATATTTAGTTTTTTCTCATATTGTTGTTGTGTGTGTGGTTTTTGTAGTGCATAGAGGTTTATTTTATCGTAGTTTTTATTTCGTTCTCCTTTGGGTTTACGGATGTTAGTATCCGTTACCACTAGATTATGAAGTATTTCATGCTTCGTGTGTAGGTAATATAGTCAATCACACTTTTCTGTCCTAATTGTTCCGCTTCATAAGTTATCTTGTGGATGTTTTTATGGTTGAACCATGTGTTCCCTATTAATAAATGGTTTGTGATGCAGTATTCCAGCATCCTTTCCCAGTAATCATTTATTTCACTCTCCAATCCATAGGCACCCATTGATACGTATCCTTGTTCTTTATCGGCTCCTATATGGGCATTCTAGTCTCCCATTATCAATAAATGCTTATTTGTGTTTTGCATTTTTTCTATGGTACGTTGCAGTTCTTCGTAAAACGTGTCTTTTTCGTAGTTGATGGCCGTGTTTGTTGGTGTATATATATTTGTATAATCCTTATTTTTTCTTCTAATTTAAGGTTCATGGTTATGATCCTGGAGTTTATAGCTTCCCAGTTGGTTACTTTTCTGTCTAACCCTGTGTTTACTATTATCCCCACTCCATCTGTTGCTCGTTCTCCTATTGGGGGCCGGAGTATCTGAGTGTATATCCGTGGTCTGAAGGTTTTATGCCACATCCTTTTTCTTAACTTCTGATATTCCGAGGATATGTACTTTGTATCTTTGCATTTCCTCCACAATTTCACTCTCTTTTCCTGCGAGGATGGTAATGTTCCATATGCCAAATCGTATCCTCTTTAACGCCTGTCGTCGTCTGTTGGTCTGTCCTAATCCGAGGCTCGATGAGTTTCTCTGAATCGTGATACCTTCAGTGGGTGATTAGCCTGACGTGAAGGGCCCCGTTACCTCGGGACAACTGGGGTCCAGTTATACCCCCCGATGCTGGGTCGTCAGAGCCTCGTTCGTTATCTAGCAGAGGGTACCGCGTGCAGGTGAGGTTCACATTTGAGTGGCTGGGTGTTGGCGTCACCCTTTACCCTCCGCGATTGCAGACTATTAGAAATAAATCGACTCACGTTACATTTACATTGAGGAAAGAAATTTGTCCTGTTGTCACACGGTATGGAAACCAAATACCATAAGCAGACTTAGCCAAATATCTAAGCATTTACCTAGATAGAAGACCGACTTGGAGAACTTATATCTTTTTTAAAAGAAGATAACTAAAAGCAAAATTCAAACAAATTTATTAATTAAACGAAAGTCGGAATTGTCAACGGCAAATAAGCTGCTACTATACAAAGCCATACTGAAACCTGTCTGGGCGTATGGAGTGCCCCTATAGGGCTCCGCCAGTACCAAGATATAAAGATTACTGCAGCGATTCCAAAATAAGGTCCTCCGCGCAATATTAAATGCCTCTTTTATTTATGTTAACTAAAATGTATCAACTGTTCGTGAAGAAATAACCAAATTAAGCATCAAACACAGAGGAAAACTGGCACAACACTCAAATGAACTGGCAGCTATACTGCTACAGGATGAAGAAAAGCCAAAAAGATTAAGACGGTTTAAATCATCCGACCTATCGACCAGAGTCATATAAATATTATGTATGTTAATACTAAATTTCTAAGTTTAATAAAATTTTAAAGAATGTCTAATGTGGCACACCTTCTCATGACACGATTATAGTGTAGATGTTTAGTTTAAGCATACATAAGTTACTGATAGTTCCGTAAAACGACTGACTGTATAAATAAAAGAAAATATAAAAAAAATCGTACATCGTTGCATCTTTATTTGCGAGTCACCACCTTAATACCTATAGTAATTTAAATTCCTTTCTGAAAAACTTATGTTTTTGGAAAGACTTTTAGGAACTAAAAAACTGCAATAGATTTTAGGTACTACAAAGCAATTATTTGAAGCGTCAGTTTATTATATGGGGTTCTGAAGACGTTGAAAGTTTACATTTGTACAGTTGGTATATAAACATTCGGCAATGTCATCATAACGTCGTATACGCATCAATATCATTCTTGTTTTTTTTTTACAAAAACGGATCAGTTACGATTATGCAAAGGAAACTTCGAGCATTATTTGGACACAATGATGTGCTAAGTGGGCGTGCAATTCGTGATTTAATGTAACGGTTTGAGACAAATGCTATTCTTATTGACAAATCAACGGTTCGCTATCAATACAACGTTCAAGTGACAAAATTGTTCGGGTAAATAAATACTGTGGATAAAGAACCAAACATTCAAGTCGTCACCGTTCACAACCACACAATCTGACATACGGCAATATGCAACGTATTTTATCAAAGGATCTGCGTATACGGGCGTGTAGATTTCAGTTTATTAAGAATATAAAGAAATTTGTGAACCGAATGCTGATTTTTGCAAAAAAAAACTTATTTCCTTTAAGTAGCTTTGTGATTTATTAAAATCTACGTGATATTTATGACAAATCAATGCATCCACAAAAATAATTTGTTTGGTGTATATTGTGAACTGAAGGAATCATTGGCCCGTGCTTTTTTAAGGACGCTGTTACTGTCAGTGGGTACGTTATCAGAAAATTTTAAACATTTTCTATAATAAAACCAGCTATTTGAACTATTTGAATGAGACATAATTTCAACAAGACGGAGCCACGTGTCACACAGCACGTTAAACACCCACTTTACTTCAAACTAAATTTCTCAGTCGTGTTATCTTGGAGAGGGGTGACATCGCTTGGTCACCATGGTCCGGCTATCTAATACTATTATACTTTTTCCTCTGGGGCTATTTGAAGGAAAAAGTTTATGTCAACAATTACAATTTCAAATTCCGCGCTCGACTGTTGGCGCGAGCAGAAGTGTTTTACCTGAGCCATCACTGCGAGCGCAGCAACCAAGTCGTAGCGATAACCGCAAGGCCGCAGGGCCTAGCGAGCACATCCTCAAGTAAGTGATATCACTAATTAATTCGAGTTCGCATTTGAAATCGAAGCGTAAAGACGTGTGTTCTGAAACTCGAAAGATAAGTGCGCGCTCTGTGACCTCCCGCCTCGTGCGGGCAGTGATAAAGTTAATCTTAAGTACAATTAAAGTTTATTTTAAACATAAATAAATTTCCACGTAAATAAATACGCAAATAAATATTGTTACTCAATAACAGTGCGGTTTAACCGAACTTTAAAATGTTACCAGCAGGAAACGGCCCAGGTATGGGACTCGTCCAAAATCCAATGACACAAAACAACATACAGGGTCAATCGTATGTATTACAACCATCAAATAATACACAGAGTCAAACAATGTTCAATACTAATATGCCATCACAATTTACTATTCCTCTCAACCACTACAACAACAAATATATCATTCACAACCTACGAGCCAGTATTCTTTTCCGCCCAATCAAGAACAATTTATAATGCAAGAAAATCCAATGTATCATGTAAATAGACAAAATAGCACCCCTGAATACACAAGAATGACTTCAACTAGTGATGAAGAAAATAACACCTACTCTACTAAAGAGAACCCGTGGGAAGTAAAAGGTACTAAGAGAAGGAAGAAAAGGAAATCCATAAATCATGAAGAAGAAGCGATACCAGTAAATAACACATTCAATGCACTTGCAAATAGCCAGATAGATAACAATGCAAGCAAGGGCACACCTAAACCCCCTCCCATATTTGTGTACGGAGTTGCAAATTTACCACAAATGAATAATAAACTAGCAGAAATAGTTGAATTAGAACAATACACAACTAGGAGCTTGGTAAACAATACTGTGAAGTTAACCTGTCAAAGCCCAGACACATTTAGAAAATTAGCAAAATACATGAAAGATAATAATATAATTCATCACACCTACCAACCGAAGGAAGAAAGGTCGTACAGAGTTGTAATTAAATACCTACACCATTCGATTGACCTAGAAGATATAAAACAGGAAATCACACAACACGGACACAAAGTGAGAAATATAATAAATAGGAAACATCGTGTAACAAAATATCCCCTTAATATGTTCTTTGTTGACCTGGAACCGTCAGAGAATAACAAGGATATCTACAAAATAAACAGATTACTAAACAGTGTCATCCAAATAGAACCACCAAGAAAAGACAACAATTTAGTGCAATGTACCAGATGCCAATTATACGGCCACACTAAAGCCTATTGCAATAGACCCTACCTGTGCGTTAAGTGCGGTGGCCAACACATTACATCAAGTTGTAAGAAAAGTAAAAATACGCCAGCTATATGTGGCCTATGTGGAGGTGGACATCCAGCTAACTACCGGGGATGTGAGTATTACCAAAAAATTATAAAGCTAAAACAAACAATTACCATCCTAATCATCAAAACAACCTAACACATCAAAATAACATAACACAACAAAGTCAACCGCAACCGCTATCGACAAGACCCCAAACTAGAAGCTATAGTCGTGTAACTAAACCCCAGAATACAACTCAAGGCGCTGAATCGACCATGTCACTAAATAAATTTTTAGAAGAATTTAAAATAATGTTCAACCAACTGATACAGCAGAATAGTATGGTGCTCAATATGTTAACAATGCTAATCAATAAACAAAACAATGGCTCTTAGAATAGCTTTATGGAATGCCAATGGCCTTGCTCAACACAAAGATGAAATTCAGTTATTTTTAAAACAAAACTTAATAGATATCCTCCTGATCAGTGAAACTCATTTCACTGAAAAGACATATTTCAAAATACCGAAGTATAATGTATATCACACTAATTACCCGGATGGCACTGCACATGCAGGCACAGCTATAATAATAAAACAAACAATAAGTCACTATGAACTACCAAAGTTTGCTGAAGACTATCTCCAAGCTACCTCAATTCGTGTCCACATTTCCCCATGTGAAATAACAGTTAGTGCAGTCTACTGTCCACCAAAACATAATATAAAAAAACACCACTTTGAATCCTACTTCAGCACTTTAGGCACCAAATTTCTGGCAGGAGGAGATTACAATAGTAAAACACGGCATGGGGATCCTGACTAACCACCACAAAAGGAAGGGAGCTATTCAAACTCATTCAAGACAAAAGATATACATACTTATCTACGGAACTCCAACATATTGGCCGACAGACAGAGATAAGTTACCGGATTTACTAGACTTTTTGTCACAAACAATATTTCGCCAACCTATATGGACATTACACCTAGCTACGACTTGTCCTCAGATCATTCACCGGTAATAGCCACCTACAGCACATACCCATTATATATTCAACCTGTACCTAGACTACATAATTCGAAAACTGACTGGGACGAATATAGGCGCAATTTGTCAGATACAATAAATTTAAATCTAAGGCTTAAAACTCAAATGAAATTGAGGAAGCTACAAATAGTCTTATAAATACCCTTCAAGAAGCAGCCCAACAAGCTACTCCAATAGTAACATACAAAAGACATCACGAATATTCCTCTCGAAATTAAAAACTGGTAGCTGAAAAAGAAAAGCACGAGCCAAATGGCAACGAACACACACCCAGCAGACAAGAAAATATTGAACAGACTTAGTAATAAGCTGAAATCTAAATTAAAATCTCTGAGAGAAGAGTCACTCAAAGATTATTTATCTAACCTTAACCGTTATGACAATTCTATTTGGAAACCGATCAAAGCTAAAAGCAAACCAATAATAACTCTTCCCCTTTAAGAATGGAACAACCATCACAAGAACAGTGGGCAAAAGTGATAAGGAGAAAGCAGAAGTATTTGCGAAACACCTTGCCGATGTTTTTCAGCCGCACGAAAATGACCCGGACGAGGAAATAATGGAAATATTAGAATCTCCCGTTTTAGCAACGCAACCAATTAAACCCGTCACACCTAAAGAAATAAAGGAGGAAATAAAACGCCTGAATGCAAAAAGCCCCGGGCATGGACCTTATAACAGCAAAATGCTTAAAGAACTGCCAAAAAAGGCATAGTATTACTGACGTATATCTTTAATGCAATCCTCCGAATCCAATATTGGCCTCAAAATTAAAACTGCCGAGATAATTTTAATCCTTAAGCCTGGAAAAGACCCAAATAGCGCAAAATCATATCGACCTATCAGCTTATTACCAGCTGTTTCAAAATTGCTTGAAAAACTAGTTCTTAAAAGAATCAATACTGAATGGATACCCGATTATCAATTTGATTTCGACAGGCTCACTCGACCACCCAACAGTGTCATCGCATATCGCAAACTATCCTCGCCAGTTTAAACAACAAAGAATACTGCGTATCTGTATTCCTAGACGTAAGCCAGGCTTTCGACAGGGTCTGGCACCCAGGATTACTGTTTAAAATTAAAAACTCATACCAGCGTTTTACAAACTACTTAAAACATACCTAAGTGATAGACACTTCAGAACAAAAGTAAGACAGGAAGTCTCAACTATACTCCCAATCAACTCTGGGGTACCACAGGGCAGTGTCCTGGGCCCGCTACTTTATCTCTTATTTACATCAGATCTTCCAGTTTCACCAAACATCACAATGGGCACATTTGCTGACGACACTGTCATACTGGCTAGCCACAATGTAGTCCTCCAAGCACACACTCTAATACAAGATTATCTACATGTTCTAGAACACTGGCTTCAAAAGTGGAATGTAAAAGTAAACGAGACAAAATCTACTCATACCACATTTACCCTGAGAAAAGATCCGTGTCCACCCATATACCTAAACAACATAGTAATACCACAAACTGTGACAGTAAAATACCTGGGAATACACTTAGATTCCAAATTAAACTGGAGAGAACACATCTGCAAAAAAAGAAAGCAAATGGACCTAAAACAGAGAGAGCTATATTGGTTGATCGGTAGAAAGTCTCCGCTATCTATAGAAAACAAACTATTGTTGTACAAATCAGTAATCAAACCCATATGGACGTATGGAATAGAACTATGGGGCTGTGCCAGCAAGTCCAATATCGAAATAATCCAAAGGTGCCAGTCCAAAATACTAAGAACGATAGTTAATGCCCCATGGTATATTGCAAATGAAATGATCCACAAAGATTTGAAGATACCAACTATAAAAGAAGTTATCCATGAGAGAAGCATCACCCACCACCAAAAATTGGAAGCTCACACAAATCCTTTAATACAGCCCTTACTAGAAGACACAGCAATAAGAAGACTAAAAAGACAGTGGCCAGCTGACCTATAAATAGACTTAGAGAGCTCATCGCTGGATGAGATCTCATCATGTTATTAATCAATCTAAATCCTAAATTTAGATTGTAGGTTAACAAATTAGCTTATAGAATACCTTGTATTTTAATTGCTATTAATAAATAAATAAAAAAAAAATACAATTTCAGGGGTAAAAAAGAACACCACATGTATAATTGCTGAAATAGAGCCAGATTTGAGAGAAGGCATTATGGAGAACTTTCCTAAAAGAATGTTCGCGTGCCAGAAAAGTAGAGGAAATTTGGATGACATCATAATTCATACGTAGCTGCCAATTTTAAATACTTTACATTGATAGAAATAAAACTCGGGTTGCTTTATTCCGGACAAATATTCTAAAGTTCAGCTTGCATCACCCTTTATTAATTATCCACCTATTAGTCATCTAAAACCCTTTCTTAAACCATTATTACATTATTTACTTCAGGGAAACGTCTTTCCACTAATTTTAGGTAGCAGCTTCAATTTTGAGGGCGGTTTAATCTGACTCCCAGTCATTACTTTTCAAATACGTTCAGTAGTGCAGAGTTTAAAGCTGCATTGGCCATTTTAATTTGTTTATTCTGTTTTCAAATCACTCAGTTGTTATAAAACGATACGTTATAGTGATAAAAAGAAAATGAGCCCATTTTCAATTTTTTTTATCTGTGAAGCTGCTACTAAATCGTCTACAATTGTTTTCAAGTGTTTAACATATATTAATACAAAAATTAGAATCAATAGCATACAAACAAATACAAAGCATTATTTTGTCATACTACGAACCTCACAAAAGATGCAAATCAACCGTATAAGTAATAATTTTCTGACTTATGTATATTAATGTATATTAATCGAATTGCTACTCCCAATAAATGCTCCACCATTATTCTGGAGTTTATTGTTGACATTAAGTGATGTTAAGATTATAACCCGAGCCTTAAGCTGAGAATTGAACTAAATATAATCGGGTACAGTTTCTTATGCTGAGTAGAAGTCGTTGGCCTTACAATTTAATTTTATTAGAAGTCCAAAGCAGTTCCAAGTTGTTTTTTTTTAATAAAATAACTTTTTAAATGTGAGATGGCGTGCTAAAACTTCCTGTCGCTTTGATTCTCTTATCATATCACCTATTATTGCATGGAATATTTGGAATTCGAAGAAACCTAAAATATCGGTTGCAATAACCATGCCACATTTAACATTATCAAGCTTGGGATGTGCATTCACACCGATGGTTTCAGCTATCGTACACATTAATGTAATGTTCAATTTTCTTTATAGAAGTTTGACATACTTTTTTACAAAGTGTCTGATAAATAATAGACGATAATTAATTTATAACATAGTATTATCAGATGTATAAGCGAAAAATTTAAGTAATTGTTTGTAATTAAAATTATGCGTAAATATTGCCGTAAGAGAACAGCAGAAAACATATATTTATGCCAACATTTTCTAAACTTATTCTTCTGTTCTTACTTTCTATGTCCTTATAGAGCATGGGATATATGCTAATTACTTGCTTCTATCTATGGATCCATTTCTTCAAATACAATCTATTCGTAGCTAATTTTCTCATTTGTCCTAGTTTTCCTTCTTTACTTTCTTAATTTTGGAATCCTTTCTATCCATGTCTTTTTGGTCTTCCTCATTGTCTTTAATAGATTTTTCAATTTTCTCTTTTACTTATTCTTGTTTTGTACTATTTCCATTTTTTTTCTTGTTATACAGTCCCATTTCATTTTTACTCATTTTTTAAATAATTTACTTTTGTAGCCTTGATTTTACTTTTATGTATTTTTTGGAGTACCCGAGACTCAATTCTATATGTAAGTGTAGGTGGAGTTATTATAGTATTATACACATATTTTTTTCTTTTTTTTTCGTTGTTTTGTTATTTATGACAAAATGTTTTCTAGCTCTTCTAATTGCTCTATTTACAATTTCATTATTTATTTTTCTATCATTTAGTATATGTCCTAAATATACGAATTTTGTTACCGTTTCTAAATTTTAATTTTTACAAGTTACTTATATTATTTTTTTTCTCCATATTCACTATTATTTGTTTCTTTTGGTCTATATTTATTTTTATTTTTTATCTTTTGAAGCGTTCCACGTATCGATCCATTTTTTGACTTCTTCATAACGGAAGTGCTGATCAAGCAGGCCGTGTGCATTGATCGAAACAAGTGATAGAGGGAGCTATGTCTGGAGAATGTGGCAGATGGGATTTCCATGTTTCCAAGTATATTTTGACCGGCTTTGCGAGCATTGCTATGCTGCAAAATCACTTTATCGTGGCCGTTTGTCTTTCAATGCTCGACTTAAACGCATTAATTTCTTTCGATACAGATCACCTGTGATTATTTCAGACGGTTTTAGCAGTTCATACTACACTACGCCGAGCTGGTCCCACCAAATACAAAGCACGATCTTGGGGCTATGAATATTCGGTTTGACCGTCGACGTGGAAGCATGACCGGGAAGTCCTCATGGCTTTCTGCGCTTGAGGTTATCGTAATGAACCCATTTTCCGTCCCCAGTCACAATACAATGCAGATATCCCTTCCGTTTTTGCCTTTCAAGCAGCTGTTCAGAAGCAAACAAACGCCGTTCAACATATCTCGGCTTCAGTTTATATGGCACCCAATTTCATTTTCATGGTTTTAAGGCGTTTTAAAATAGCTTGTTAAGTCACTGTTAATGGTTCTGACAATTGTTCCTGCGCTTTACACGAGTCTTCATGAAGTAATGCCTCCAGTTCTGCATCTTTGAAAACCTTCTCTCTTCTACCGCTATGGCGGTCTTTGATGTCAAAATCACCTTTCTTGGAGCAATAAAAACCACTCACGACACGTTCTTTTACTAATAGCGGTCTCGCTATAAGTATTTGAGAGCATTTTATAAGCCTCAGTCGCATATTTCTCCACATTGAAGTAGAAAATTAAAACCTCCAGCAGATGACGAAAATTTGGCTCATAAACTGACATTTTATATCGAGAATAATTTTACAATATGGATACAACTCGACTAATGTTTCGATGGGATTATGTTGACAAATGTCCAAGCTTATTGTATGACGTCTATATCGTTTTATTTCCACCATTTACCGCTTAAAACCATCTACTGGAAAACGGTGGAAGCAAAGTTGTACACCTATTAGGTATTACATTTCGGTATCCCATTACTTATTTCAACTGAAAAATATACATAATACCCAGTTTCGTTTGCGAGCAGGCTTTGGAACCCAAGAACCTCTTTTTGGGGTTAATATTCTTTCACAGCGCAGTTTGGATGTGAACCAAGACGTGTATATCTGTTTCGTCGATTTTGAAAAGGCGTACGATAAAGTGAAACTTAGTAAACTGCAACTTCTCCTTATAAAGAATATAGATTGGAGAGATGTGAGAATAATTAGTCTTTTATTAGGGACACAATGCCAAAATAAAAGTATGTGTGAATTATTAAAAATGGTGAAACGGTCAATAATGTAAGCTACCGGCAGAGACATACAAATACCTTGCATCTTAGTCACACAGACAATAAAGATAAAAACTCGAATAAAAATAGTCAAATCTTTGCTCTGCAAATTAGAACATAACATTGAGCCGCATATGCAAATGCTTTGCTGTTATACCATCTTGCTTCATAGAATAGAGCTTTGGACACTTTAAAAGAATAATTTGGACAAGTTATAAGCATTTTAAATGTAGTATGACCGCAGAATGTGAATATGACTGAAAAAATTATCAATAAAGAGGTCCTGCGGAGAAGGAAGAAGGAATGTGCAACCATATATACAATAAAAAAAAGCTTGAGTACTTGAGACACATAACTAGAAGTTCCAAATATGCACTACTCCAACTCATAATACAGGGACATAGGAATATTGGCAGAATATTTTGGCTGAAAAATCTTAGGGACTGGTTTAATTGAAGAACCATTGAACTATTCCGATTAGCTGTGGACAAAACACGTATAGCAATAATGATAGTCAATCTCTGGTTAGGAGGTGAATCATAGGAAGAATAACACTATTACTGTTTGTAATTGTTGTTTTCTTTGTGTATTTAAGTAGTCCACTCCTTATATATATATATATATTATAAATAGCAGAAGACTTAAGCTATCGTTTTATTTAATCTCTTTTTTTACTTTAAAATCTTCAGATTTTTTCCGTCTACTTGTATTTTACTTTTCAAATTTTTGTATGTAAATTTTACTACATTTATTAATTTATTAGTTGCCCTTAATAATTTTAAATATTTTCAAATAATTCCCTTTGTACTGTGTCAAAACGGATTGTAAGTCCATAAATGCTGAGGGTAGTTCTTTTCACTTCTACATTAATTTTTCATAATATTTTTAAAATAAATATGCTATTATTAGTTTGTCTGTTTGCTCTGTATGCTTCTTGCTTGTCTTATAAATGTAATTCTATAATTTTCGTTATTCTTTTCTTAATAATGCTTGCGTCAACTTTAAAGCATTTTGAAAACTAGCATTATTTTTCAGTCTATTTGATCTCCTTTTTGTAGATTTTGTAGATTGGTATTGTTAGATTATGTTCCTAAACTTCTGGTATTGTACTTGTACTCTACGCTTTATTACTTATTTTCTAAAATTATGTTTTCCTATCCACTTTGTCGTTTCATAATCTTTGTTGTCGTCTCCTATTTTTTATTTTTGTAATTGATTCTATTTCTCTTCTCTTTGTTTTGAGTCATTGCAATTCTATTTTTATTATTTGTATTTTTGTTTAATTGTTGATTACGTATGCACTTCTCCTTTTGCTCCATTATATGATTCTAAACTTACTTAACTTTCTTTCTAATGACTAATTCTGTTTATGTTTTTCTTGTTTTAAAAATTCTTTTTCTGTTTATTTCTGATACTTCTTATTTATTTCTATATTTTGTGATTTATATGTCGCTACTTTTTTTAATCCTTCTTTTCTTTTACCTTTTATGATTGCTAAAACTAATCTAGCTGTCTTCTCAGTTTTGCTTCTATCAACTTTTTACCTGATTTATTTAATAAATGTGTTCTTGATAGTTTTGACATCTACGTGTATATTTCTTTTAGCTCTTATTGTTTACAATTATTCTATTAAAGAAATTATTTTCATATCAAAATACAATTATTTTTCGATCGGGTTGCCTTATGTTTTTCTCCCCGTAGGGTCTTGTATATTTTTGTCCAGTATTTTCGTTATTTCATATTCTTGAATTCCAAATTCTCATTATTATAATTTTTATTTCTACTTACTACCTCTTACAATTAATTCTACAAAAATAATCATAATGTTTTCTATAGTTTCCTTTGCTGTTGCACATATTTAAGCAATATTTATTTTTTCTTTCAGTTCTACGCTGACTAATATTATTCTCCAAATTATTGTTTCGAAATGTACTACTTTTCTACTAATATTCTCGTGTACAATTAGTGCTACTCAATTCTTTAGCTGTTTCCCCTTACTTCACTTCTGAATAGTAGAAAATATAGTAATTTTATGATTTCTTTTCTCGTATCACATCATTCTATGAATTTTATTTATTTATTTATTTATGTTTATATATATCTTTTATAATTCTAATTCATTTGCAGTGTTATATTTTATGCTCCTATTATTATATTCGTCATTTCTGGCGGGATTTTATCGTCCGTATCTCCCTTTAATGTATTGCTTATCATATTGTTATCTGTTTGTTGTACCACTGTTATATATCCATTATTTGTCCTTTTTAGTCCTTTTTCATTTTGGGCATTACAGATTTTTAGTTTTTTTGTTTGCCGTCCTGTTTTAATTGCTGTTTGTATTAATTTTTCATCCGTAACATTCGCTGATCTTTTATTCATATCCACGTGTTATAACCTTCAACTTATATTTTATTATATTTACTTACGTTTTTACTTATTATTTCTTTCTTTTTTATGTCTATTATTTATTCTCTGTTCCAATTGTTGTCCCGTATAACTTACTGCATTTGCTGTTAATTTAGCCTATATTATTGTTACTGTGTATTCTTTGTATCTGACATTTTGCTTTGAGCTTTTTGGTAAACCCAGCTTCCAAGCTGGAGAAGCTTTAATTTTGTAATATCCGTCATCTGTCACGCCTTGTAATTTTTTATCTGTAATAGATAGAGACATAACGCTTTTAGTATTCAACTAAGGACCATAAGTTAAGTCCATACGACAAACATCAGCCTGATCGGAAAATCTTGAGGCCGGTTTAACCGAAAGTGGCCGCAAATTTTTTTGTTCCGGCTGCTAAATTTTTGCGCTATTGACTTTTATTTAAATATAATTCAATGTCATTCGTTTCAATAAAATTTCGTTTAACCCTATAGTTTATACCATTTTTATTTATAGTTTAACCATATTTCTTGTTATTCTATCTAGGTCAACTAGCATTTATTTTTGATAATAATTGTTTTATAATTTTTTATTTATTTATAAATAAATGCTTTTTAGATTGTATTTACTCAATTTTTATATTAACTTTAATATGTACAGCTTTTTACTTTTCTAATTTTTAATTTTTGTTTAGTTGTATTATTTATATTTTAAGTAGAAAACGACACTGAAACACTGATTTCACGTCGCAGTATCCGTGGAAGGGTAAACTGAAATTAGATTATAAACACAAAATTGAATATTACAAAACTAAACTGATTAATATAAATAGAAATGTAAAACTAAAGAAGTGAAAGTAAATGATAAGAATTACTTTTAGTTCTATTAAATGTACAAATTTAATTTCTGTAAATGCTGCCAATTAATTTGAGCGGTGAAGCTATTCTACTAGGGCTGCATTTGCGCGATCAATTTATTTTTCAGCTAGATTGATAGCTTACCTCAATCTTAAATTTGTTTATATTGAATTACTACATTGCTGCGAACTATCATGTGCTTAATATAATCACAATTTATAAGCAGATATTAAATAAGTACAGGCAATTACACTTCTTACTTATCCGAAATGATAATATTTGACTAATTTATAAATATGCTTTACTTTCAAACTTTAGGATACTATCCATTATTGTTAAGAAAAGTTTATCAAGTACTTTATGTTATTAAAATTTGTAGACAGTGGATGTAAAAAACTTGATAGATAAAAAGTACCAAAAATAGATTACTCGGTGAGGACGTAAGGAGTGACACAAGAAATAAGTTTTGAATGACAAAAGTAAAGACGCTTATACAGTAATGGATATATATATATATATATATTATATATATATATATATATATTTCACATTTATTTCTCTGCGTTATTTACAATCTGTTAATTTATTAACATTCAGTAAATTTTTACTACGTGCTGATTATGACTTGAGGGAATAATACTCTTTAGTATTATTTCATTGACTTGATTTATGCACTTGTTTGAACAAATATGTAAACTAAAACTAAATCTAAAACTACACTTAGTTAAATCTATTAACTAGATCTAAAGGATCGTATCTTTTAAGGCTTTACGACGTACTGAGTCACTAAAAGAGCACTGCTTTTAGTACTCTCCTTGTGTAAATTGGTGTTCTGTATTCCAGTAGACCAATTTACACAAGGAGAGTACTAAAAGCGAGTACTGGTTTTAGTGACTCGTACGAGTTACTAGCTGTGTAAAGCCGCCTTTAAGTCTTTTGTATACTGCCTGTCGAGTAGCGTCACGGCTAGATTGTTGGTATGAGCACTAAGTTTTGCTTGATACACTACACTAGCACTTTCAATTTCCTGCTTGATTGTCGGTATCGGAATGTCTTATTGGAGAAGCCAGTTGGGGATATATCTTGGAGCGTCGGTTATCGTTCTAATTATTTTGTTCTGAAATCTTTGTAGGATTTCGAGATTGGATGTACTTGCAGTTCCCCAAATTAGTATACCGTACGTCCAGATTGGTTTTACGTTAGCTTTATAGAGAAGTACTTTATTTTCTAAGGCTAACCGGGATTTCCGTCCTATTAGCCAATACATTTGACGCAGTTTTAAACCGAGTTGGATTCGTTTTTTCATTATATGAGTCTTCCAGGTTAAACGTCGATCTAAGTAAATTCCTAGATACTTTGCGTTATCATTCTGTGGGAGTGAAATGTTGTTCAGTGTCACTCTTGGGCATGTCTCTCTTCGTAGAGTGAAAGTTACATGAACAGACTTTCTTTGGTTTACTTGTATTCGCCATAGTTTTAGCCAGTTCTCAAGCTGATTAAGGTTTCGTTGTAGTATTGTTGATGCTATTTGAGGATCACTATGTGACGATAATATTGCAGTATCATCTGCATACGTAGCTACTAGTGTCTGAGGAGTTGTAGGTAGGTCGGCGGTGAAGAGGAGGTATAAGATGGGCCCTAATATGCTGCCCTGGGGCACGCCGGCTTCTATAGTTTGGATGCTTGATTGTGCGTCTTTAAATTTTATTTGGAAGCTTCGTTCAAGTAGGTAATTCCTGAGTAAGTCGTGGTATTCCGTCGGTAGCGCTCTTTTAATCTTATATAGTAAACCCGTATGCCAGAGCTTATCGAAGGCCTGGCTTATGTCAAGAAACACGGAAGTGTAATACCTCTTTAGGTGCAGGTCGTGATTGATTTTCGTGACTACTCTATGTATTTGTTCTATTGTGCCATGTCCTTCACGAAAACCAAATTGGTGGTCTGGAATGATGTTTCGTTCTTTAAGGATCGGCGTGATTTTCTGTAGGAGAAGCTTTTCAAAACTTTTGATATAACTGGCAATAGGCTGATTGGACGGTACGAAGTTACTTCTTCAGGTTTTTGCCAGGTTTTGGTACCATGACTATTTGGGCTACCTTCCACTGCTCTGGGAAAAGTTTCAAACGAAGAACGGCGTTGATTAATGTAGGTTATTAATTTTACGGCCTTTTCTGGAAGCTCTTTGAGAATTTTTGCAGTTATAAGGTCGTAACCTGGAGCTTTTTTATAGTTTAAGGTTTTTATAACTGCGTTGACCTGATTGACTTTTACTGGTCTTATCGGTGGAATTTGTTCGTTAGTTTCTGCGAGGGTTTGATGGATGAATAAGTCTTCTTCTGTGGAGCAGGTTTTTTCGTGTGGGCAAAACACTGAGGCTAGATGTTCGGCAAAAGTGTTTGCTTTTTCTTGATTGGTTCGTGCCCATGTACCATCGCTTTTTCTAATTGGTGGGGCTGTAGATTTTGGCCCTTTGAGTCTTCTGGTAGCTCTCCATAAGGAGTAATCAGTGGATTCTGTTGGCGTTAGGTTATTTAAGTATTCTTGTATTCCTTGATTTCTTAATTTGGTTAAAAGATTACTTAGTTGCCGGGCAGCTTGATTAAACTTAGTCTTGTTTCTAGGGTTTCTGGTTGTATGCCAAATTCGTCTTAATCTTCGCTTTTCCGCTATCTTTTGTTTAATGGCGATTGGGCAAGATTCTGTTATTTTCTGAAATTCGTTGTCTAGTGTAGCGGCCCATGCTGATTGTTGAATGGACTGATTAAGGTGTTCGATTGCATCAAATAAATCCTTTTCTGTTTTCAGTGGTACGGTTAATTGTACTTGTTCGTTAACCAATTCTCTAAAGTAGTCCCAGTTTGTATGCCTTGTGGAAAGTGTTGGTGGTTTTTCTATTTGCAATAGTTGTGTGCTGTATGTGATAGCTACTGGCGAGTACTGTCTGAGGACAGGTCCAAGCAAGATTTACATGCTAGATAGTTTGAAGAGACGCCTTTGGTTATACAGAAGTCTAACAGGTCTGGAAGTTTGTTGAGATCTGTTGGCCAGTATGTGGGTTCAAATGTAGACAGATATTGTAAATTATATTCTTCTGATGCTTTATGTAGTTATCTACCGCGTGTTAGTGTTATCCTCGAACCCCATATTTGATTTTTGGCGTTAAAGTCGCCGCCCGCTATAAAGCGAGGCCCAAGAGTGTCGAAGTAGGCTGCAAATTGTTCTTTTTTTATGTTATGCCTTGGGGGGCAGTAAACTGCAGAGATATAATTTCCCTGTTATTTTCTGCTATTGCAATAGAAGTAGCTTGTAGATAATCAGTCTGAAAATGTTCTATTTCGTAATGTTTGGTCGTACTTTTTACAATAATGGCTGTTCCTGCATGAGCTGTCCGGTCAGGATGGGGTGTAGTGTACACGACGTACTTTGGTATCTTTATGTAGGTTGTGTCTTTGATATGAGATTCGGATATTAACATTATGTCTATGTTATGTGTAGTTAAAAATACTTTAATCTCCTGACTATGTTGTGCCAGGCCATTGGCATTCCAGAGTGCGATGCTTAGGATGTTAGGCATTTTGATTCATTTTAGTGACCATGAGTGTAAGTAGATTGAGCATTGAGTCGATTCTTTCCATAACTTTTGTCATTAATGCCTCTAGTTTGTTGTCTGTTTGGTGTTGCTGTATATCTTGTGAAGGTTGGTGTTGATTGTTTGTTGTTTTTTGGTCTGCACTGCGTTGAGCTACTTTTTGGGCGTATGATATTTCTGATTGGACAAATTGAGGATTGAAATCGGTTTGCCTTGGTCGTAGGGGTGGGTATTTTCTTTTCCGAATTTCTTTGGCTACCATGCAGCCTCTATAATTCGCTGGATGATTTCCTTGACAGTTCATGCATTTCACACCCCGGCTTTTGGTTTTTCTTTGGCAGTCTTTAGTTAAATGATCACCTGCGCATTTGACACACCTTGGTGTTCTGTGGCAGTAGTTTTTTGAATGGCCGTATCTCTGGCAGATTAGGCATTGGATTATTGTTCGTTTAATATCTGGAGCTTCAAACCTTATTTTGGATTTCATTAAAAATTCAATATTAAAAATTTCTTTGTTATTGTCCGATTGCTCTAATTCCACAAAGAATAACGGGAGAGCAGATTTAGTAACGCGATGTTTAATGTTGTGGATGTTGAGAACCTTATGTCCGTGACTAGCTAATTCGGTAGCTAGTTCTGTAAGATCTATAGTTGGATGCATATCTCTAAGTACTACTTTATAACGCTTGTCTTGTTTGAGTTGGAAGGTATGGAATTCTGTGTTTTTGTCCTTCAGTATCTTGATGATTGTGCTGTAATGTTCAGCTTTGTTTAATTGTATTTTTACTTGTGTGTTGCTAATTAGTTTAACTAGGTAGTTATCTTTTGCTGTTTCTTCTAGCATGTCCGTTAGAGCTTTTAAGTTATTCACGTTATAGACGAATATAGGGGGAGGTTTTATCTCCTCTGTCGCGTCCTCCGTTTCTGAATCGCTGAGGGCTTCGTAACGGTTTGATGTGCTTGGGCCACTAAGCCAGTTATTAGACGTTTTAGTGCATTTTTGGCTATGATTGAGGTCCGAACCATTACGTTTTGTTTTTTTTTTGGATTTATCGTTTGCCACTGTTCTTCTAGGTTTGTGATTTGCTGGGTTTGCATAGGTTGTTGACTTAGATATTGTACTGGATATGGCGGGTAGGTGTTAACAATTTGTTGTGACTGCGTATGCATAGGTGCTTGTTGTAGTTGTAGCTGTTGCTGTTGTTGAATTATGTTTTGAATTATGTCATTCATCGTTGGAGGGTTGGGTGGGTATTGATACCCGAAGTTTGGCACGCCAAGCATGACGGCCTTTATTTTATTTTTAGGCTACTTCAATAGTTCAATAATTTAGTTAAAGATTTGCGTACCTTGTATTTATGTTTGTGTTAAAGGTCAGCGCGACGGGCGCTTGATAACTTTATCACTGGCCGGCTGGCCCACTCGTGGATAACGGAGAACACAACTTTACGCTGCGAAAATCAAGTCAAGACCATATATATATATATATATATATATATATATTATATATATATAAATCACCAAATACAAAAGAGAACATTTTTCAACATACACATTACAAAAACATATGTATATATACATACGTATAAAAAAATTACGCAATTAACAAAGACGTTATTTATTGTCCTTTAAGTTAAAAAATTCATTATCTTCAATTGATTTTTATTTTTAATTGATGCTTCTTGGTCTTCCTCTGGCGATTCTTGCAGAAATATAATTACGTTATTTTGGATTGTCCATTAGATACAAGTATTAAAAGCTAATATACTGCATCACCACCCTTTGCTGCACAGGGAATTACAGAAACATCATCAGTTGGATTACCATCTAAATCAGAGTTAGAGATAATTTCTTGAATGATGTCAGTTTCAGTTTGTAGGTCATCGCTGATTGCTTTATCATGTGTTACCCACTCTTCAATTTCTTGATTTGTAATATAAGCTTTAGTCAAGGTTTTTCCCCAAGTCCGATATTTTCTTCAGATCATTTTCTATGTCAACAGATCTTCGTTCAGCGATTTGTCTGGCTAACCTAGCCACTGGGATATGATCTTCTTCATCACTGCTAAGTTGTCCTTTATAAACCTTGAGTGGTAAAATTTTTTCCAAGTTTTTTATTAACTCAGCGTTTACATGCTTCCAAGCGTCGTCTAAAGAAAAAACGACGTCTGTCAAATTTATGTCTTTTAGTGATTGCGACACATCGCAATTGGAATCGACAATTTTTTTGAGCAATTTTTTCCATAAAATAACTTTATGGCCTGTATGACATGTTGATATATAGGTTGTATCATTGGCGTGCAATGTGGTGGAAGGAACAATACAGAAATTTTATTACCGTAATTGGACAATTAGGTAGGGTGTCCAGGCGCAATATCCAAAATTAGAATGGACTCCAGATTAAGATTGAGCTGCTTCATTTTACGTTTTACAAAATCATTGTAAAACCATTCAGTAAAAATATTTCGCTACCCAAGATCACTTTTGTCCTTTGTATGAAATGGGAAGTTGAACATTTCTAAGAGCACGCGGTTTCATACTTTTACTTAAGGCCAACAATTTCAATTTGTGGGATCCAGGCGCATTTGAACAGGTCATAAAGGTGATCCTTGTTTTGCTCATTTTCCGCCCAGGCGCAGATTTTTCCACTGAATAAGCCAAAGTTTTGGTTGGCAGAATTCTACAAAAAAGTGCTTTCATCAGCATTATAAATTTGCAAACTTTTCCACAAAAGGCAAGACTGCATCATAGTCGCTAGATAACGATTCTTCACAAACTGTTAACTGGCGAATTCCAAACCTTGATTTGAATTTATAAAGTCACCCTGAGCTTACTTTAAAGTAACCTTTTCGCGTTATTTCATTTTAAAAAAACTTAGCTTTCTGACGTGGAATTTTCTCAGAAATTGGACAACCTAAACAAAAAGAGATGTTGTTAATTTTTTTTACCTATCAAACTGAATTACATCCGTTTTTTTACATTCACTCATATCACCTGTCTAAAGGATATTGATAATGTACCTACCTTTTTTTCCTGAATGAGCCATATAAATAAAGCTTTTTCGACCCTAGGATTTGAACTCAATTTCAATGTCTTCCTGTTTGACGAACCGACATCATTTTCATGTAGATATGCCAAAATTTTATCTTTATTTTTCTTAATATCAGCCACAGTAGTTTTCCCAATGCCATACTTGGTCGTCATGTTGGAATAGCTTATACCGGCATCTATATCTTTTAAAATTTGCATTTTTCCTTTGAAGTCAGAGTAACGTCTTTTTTTTCGACGTTGTCATATTTAAAACATTAGTGTTTTTGATTCTTTACATTTAAATGAACATAAAATTTGTTTTTTTTTCAGAGCTTCTTATAAATACAATAAAGTAGCTAGTATATAATATATATTGATATAAGTAATCTTATACAACGAAATTTCTGGTTCGGTCTCAACGGGTAACTGAGAAATTACAAGCAATGAAAATGCAAAAGTGTATTGACAAACAATAAATAGTACAGTAAACAAGATGTAGTTATTCCAGACTTGTAAATTTAATATAAGACAGATCAATTGGACTTTGGAACTGCACGCGATATAGTTTTATTCGTACGCATGGAAAGATTAGATGTGACACCCGTAAATCTAGCCGGCTAAGGTTGGATTTTAAAAAAACCAAACCTTCTTTCACAATTCTTTCAGCTAAAGAGCTTTCTCAGCACATATCTCTGTCGTTGCTTGTGTGGCATTTTTTGTTTTTCCAGCAGTGGAAAAGCATTAAATATCTAAAATTCAATTTTCAAAAGAGTACAAAAATAACACAAATCAATTTATCCCAAGGAACTTTTTTTCTAAATATGCGTTGAAATGACACGTTTAAGAATATGTACACAACCCTTCCATTTTTTTAAACTGTGGCGTATCCAGGCATTTTCTAATACATCCTAATAAAAATCTGGTGTGAACATTACACGACTTTCCTTATCCTATTATTATATGTTACACCGGGTCCATCGTCTCGGCCCTGTGCTGCTCTCGTCCCGGAACTTATTTTAAAAAAGGACGAGGCGCGAGTCCAACACTCGAAAGCTGATTAAAAGAAACAGTACAAGACAATAATTGACTCGTACTTAAAATTTTGCTACGTCGCTGAAGGCAACCGTGCGAGCTCGGCCGCACAGCCTTCGCCATTATCGCCTGCGTGCTCCCTCCTAGCGGCCAAGCGCTACCCCCTCCCCCCCTTCCTACCGCAGTCGGCCCGGTAGCTCACCGAGCGCGCTGTGACTGGTCCGTTTAATTAATTTTTTAATCGGCTATAACTTATTTATTTGACCTCGGATAAACAAATTTCATTGTAATTTTTTGTTCGTCTCGGTTTGATCTATCCGGTAATATAAATTTCCCGAACCATTTTATGAATACCCGGTATATTAAAAATCCTGAGATTCAATTTTTTTGGGGTTCCTATTTTACCAACTTTTATTTTAAATTTATATTTATCTGATGATAAATCATTTTTACTCTCATAAATTTTTTGTATCTTCAACCGTTTAGATTCGCGACCGATTTTGCGACCGATTTTGCGACCTTGCGACCAAACGGTTAGGCCGATTTTTACCAAAAGCTTCGCACAGCGTCCCCTACCTACAAGTGACTTGCATACCAATTTTTTTTCAAGTCTCTAGCTCTTACGGTTCTCGAGATATCCTGTTTACTGACAGACCGACAAACACACACACACACACACACACTACGAACCAATGGCTCAAACCAACTTTTTTGGTGTCCTGAGGCTATATTTCGTCCAGAAATGTGAAAAACTGGGTAGGTCAAATTTCCGCCGATTACATTACTTTCCTTATTATAGGATAAGGAAAGTAAAAATTGGCACAAAATTTGCTATACAATAGTAAGTTTCTATGGTGTTTTAGTATTCAATTGCGTAAAGAATAGATGCTAAATTTTTGCTTTACTTTCAAAACTGCATTAAAATAGTAATTAATAAGGCTCTTAAGTTATTAGTCCTAGAATATTGAGCTTTTTGTTTGGTGAATATTTTTTGCTCGATTACATTTCTCATTCTTTCCCACTGTTGCTTTTATCTAATGTTAAAGGTGTTCGGAATTTAATTACACGTAGTAATACTATTGGATACGACATGCATTACAGGTTTAATAGTAATTTCATCTAGTCATTATTGTAGTTAATTCGCTAACATTGCTGAATCGTCCTGAATTCACTATATTAAGTGGTATCATAAACAGTTTCAACACCTTCCAGCTTTATGCGCTTAAATTTATTATATGTACCCACATTAAAATTTACATCGTTTAATATTGATTATAATGTACCAGATATATGCATATTAAATCATAATTTATAATCCACTTTATAATTAACTAATCAATAGCTAACTTTAAGTTGGTTTGGTAATATTTGGAATGTATTTTTGCTTTATTACGTTTTTTTAATTTTGAAACTGTAAAACTCAATTGTTTACTTAAGTCATAAATTAGTCGTGATTACTTTGATGCAGTTAACTGGTTTTAGCATTTGCGTTACTTGCCCAAGCTTCTGTTGATACCACAAGCCTGCAAAACTTGGGTTGTGGCATGTTTTTTAACTTTTGATAATTAATTCCTATGTATTGTTTTGCGCTGAATCCGAAAGTGATCTTCATTTTTTCCACCACAACAGGATTTTTCGCAAATTGCAAAAGTCAAAATTTGTTAAAAGTAAAAAAAATGCGAGAATATGAGTCTAAAAATAGACTTAAAAAGTCTTTTTATTATAATTTATTAATTTTTCTGGCTTATACTATGCATTATTTTAGCTAAAAATTTGTGGGATCTGATAAGGGGTGCGAGGGAGGATCACTGACTGTTTAACTTCTAATGAAAATTGCCATAATATTAGCCTAAATTTATGTGTTAGTGTATTTTTAAATCAATATATTTTTATTTATTTAATTAATTAATCTCTCTATCTCTCCCTCTCTCCCCACCTTTAATGTGTATGTAAAATACTTACAATATTTTCCATGTGTCGAAGTTTCTTTAGACAGTTCATACTCTGCTTCGCACTTTTCCTTTTATGTTCTCTATAAGGTTGGTTTATCTCGTCAATAGTCAGCCATCATTGTAGTAGTACATTTTCCTTGGTACCTGTTTTCTATTTTTTTGATGTTCTGATAAAATCTCTCCCTTATTACTTCACCAGTTCTTCAGGAAAATAGTCCAAATGTGAATTTAGAAAGAACAGCTTGAATTTTTTTTACTTCTGCAGCATGGTCTCAATGATTAACTTAGAGTTCGGATCCTTCTTATTGCCTAGAAACTTGATTACTACGTTTTTAAAAGATTCCTAGGTTTTCTTTTACTGCAACTTCTATTTGTTTCCCAAAACTACCATCATTGAGAAGTTTTCTAATGTCAGAACCAGCGCTTTTTGGCCAATCTTTCTTTATCCAATAATTTTCTCTGTCTGTTGACTAATTGTTTCATCAAGTCTAACAACCAAAAACTTTAATATCTATGAGAGCTTTTGTACCTTTTGGTGTCCTTTAGTAAAGCAATTTATCCACGGCTGTCATGATACCATTTATGTTATTTTATATACTCATTCCTAATGATTATAATTATAATCAATTTACAATACTTGTTTCATCTTTATTTTAGTACCAATTTGTACATTTAAATCACCAAATATAAACTTTATATCATATTTTAAAGCGTGTTTACCAACCTCCAGTAATTCTGCGCAACATTTGCTCTTTTTAGAATAGTCTGTCGCCTCTGTAGACCTATAGTCATTGATACATTTTACAATAGTAAACTTTTTCTTGAAATCCATTAGACAGTCTATTATTAACAGATTAGAAACATAATAATTTATAACTTATTTTTCTAGATACCGTAATTCCCATTCTTTCTTCACTCTGTTTAACATTACAACTACACATGAGTTTTCCATTCTTATTTTTTATATCTAATTTCTTGTGGGGTTACCACAGCAATAATATATTTTTCATCTTCATCCATTATTTCAAATACTTACCTGCCTTTAACAGACAGTAACACAAGCAAGAAATTTTATTTCAATTTTTTTTTTATTACGTAATGCCGCTCTTTTATAATTTCTTCTGCTTCATTTATCTACCCCTTTCATTGTTATTTTTTTCTAGAAATTAGTTATTGCTTTTTTCACTTCGGCAATTTACATAACAGTTTTTTGACCTCCAACGTGTATCAGTTACGGTTTACTGTTTCCTCTTCTTTTCCCTAACTTTATCTTTTGCTGTAGGTAATCTTTCCCCGGCTGTCCTATATTTTTTCTTTTATCTTTTGTAAATACTTGTTCCCTAGCTTCTTTTTTCTACTTTAGCCATTTTTTCTTCTTTCTAATCTATAAATTGTTGCACATTGAAAATTTCATCATTTACCACTAATTTATTATATACAATGTGCGTTTGACCGCCCAATTGCCGAATGTTTAACATCTGTTTTTTTTTTAGTTTTCTCACCGCCCTTACAATTTCCATTTTTGTTCCATCAAAATCGGTTTCACTTTGCCTTCATAATATTTTTATATCTTGTTTTCATTTCTATTTCCACATTTATTTGTATTTTAATATTTTTTCAAATTGTCCTAATTCGCTTTCCCTGTTTAATTATATTTTTCTCATCTCTTTGCTTAATATATCTAATTTTTTGTTTAACTCTGGATTACCCTTTTTAGCTCTTCATTCTCTTTCTTGAGGTTGCATTTTCTTTCTTAATATTATTTAATTATAAACAGATTCTTTATTTTTCAAATTTAAAATCACTAGATCTACAAAATTCATTTCACTCTCTGAGAGTACATTACGTATAACGACAGAACATAATCAAACGGTGTCAAATTGGATAAGTACTACAAGTTAAAGTTTACTTATAGGGCGGTCGCTAAAATAAGTCAATTTCAATATGCTGGCTCCTAATGTGTATCATTACTTCTAATTTGAAGTATCCAATTGACACTTTCGTGTCGTTTAATTGATTTAAAAAGTTGTCGAAGATATGTTGCTGATTATATTAGAAGAGATAAGTTTAACTATCTGATAATAAGATATCCTCCACAAAACAATTTTCTTCAAAATAGATGGGTTCTTTATGTATCACATCATAATATTCATTTATCTAAATATGGGAATTTTGAGTTAACGAGTTTTGTAGTCTAGAAATCCCAGATTTTTCTGAAAATTGGCGGAAACCAACCATAGTACGTTACTCTTGGGCATATTCTTTTACATATATAAAAATACAATGTGCAAAAGTATTTCTTTTCTGAAACAAGTCTGCTTCAAGTTGTGTTACAATTTTTTTGATAATATTAAAATCATTAAACAAATTAGCCGTTCGGTCACGAGTAGAACATCTAGAAATTTTTTTATTCTTTTATTTATTGCATCTACAATACGCCTAAAAACTAATAATCCTAATTCATTTGTGTTTTCATGGACAATATAATTTTGTAAGTATTTTCTCATCGAATTAATCAATTTGAGAAGAAAATTGTTGGTTTACAATATTAAATGATGACGTTAGTCAAATTAGAGGTAATCGTTTTTATTTATTGTTACAACATAAAAAAATAATACACCAATTGCTAGTAAATATTCTTAAGCAGCCAAGTAATTTCAAAGAAATTTTAGAATTTATATATTATCGTATAACTTAATATCTGAAATGCTGCGTTTGTGCCTCGAAGCGAAATATCGGTATCCAGAAAGCCCAGAATTTTGTCTGCTGTTTAAGAGTAAAAAAATACGACTGATATATCACGAGAACTGCGATAAGTAAGGTCGCCACACAACTATCTCTTAACTGTTATTCTTTATCACAAGAAAAACATTTTTTGTAAAATAATAATCTTTATTTTAAATATTTTTAGTAATGCAAAGAACAAACGATAGATTCTATCCTGGTTATAATATACAGCACCAAAATTGTGTGCCGCAGCTCTTTACTTCTTACCCCCAACATCGACGCTACAAAACTACCACCAATAAATTGTCAATGTTTGCGTTATCCGCAACAATATACCCCGCTGATTATAAAGGCTGCAAAGTTTAGCTCGAAATTCTAAACAGGAGGTTTAGCAATTCAGCAAACTGAAGTTATGCCATAAGTTCTCAAAGCCAAAAATACCAGAAACTGCAGCAGCAGCAGCCACCATCATATCAAAGATGACAAAATTTACCTTAAGCGCAACTACAACCAGCTCTATACTATTTAATTCAAACAAAACCACAACCTCAAGAGACATGTCCTAACAGCAAACCTCAATTATGCACTACTGTCACCAGTCCCCATCATACGACTTTACATCAATAATAATCACACTCCATCAAACAATTCAAGCCCAATAACAAACTTAATAAACTAACCGCACAAATTAAACTTCTCACAGGAGAACTAAAACAACAAAAATGGTTCTAATGTATAAAATAGCGGAATAGAATGCTAACGGCCTGTCGAATTATAAACGTGAGTTTGAAACATTTCACGCACACAATGAAATAGACATACTACTTCTGACATAAACTTTACTAGGAGAACTCATTTTAAAATATACAATGACCAGCACTATTTCAGAAATCATTCAGAAGCAGACAGACATGCCTAGCCATAATAATAAAGCAAACTTAAACATTATGTTTTACATCTTTTCTAAAGAATTTTTGCTAAGCAACATCCATTGAGCTAAAAGATTGGAATGCCTCACTAGCCTTATCGGCTACTAGGCAGTAGGTTTTAGCAGAGAAAGATTATAATCTTAAACACACCGTAAGGGGCTCCCAGATTTCTCCACCTGTCAGAGGAAGGCTGCTACATCAAGTAGTACAAGAATTTCAACTAGGTCACTTTTTAACATACCATCTACTCTCTGATCCAGGTAAAATGCCTGACTTGTTAGACTTCTCCATAACTAAGGGCATAGCTTCAAATTACCTCAAAATTGCATAATGTCTCGATCTGTCTTCGAACCACACCCCGATAATCGCTACTGTCAGCAGCATAATCATACATAAAATAAAAGATCGAAAATTTTACAGATTGGAAGATTCGCTCCAAACTAATGAAGATTTAGAATTATTAGTCCACATCTTCTCTAATCCAGTAGTCGTAGACAATCTATTCCTCCTCTGAAAAAACCAAATGACTCATGGACGCGATCTAATTTGGAGAAAGTAGACCTCTACAGTACCAACTAGCACTGCCTATGGATCTTTTCACAGTAAAGAAAATTAAGAACTTGGTCAGATATAATGTAAACCCCAAGAAAGTTCTAGGTTTTGACTTAATTATCGAAAAATTAGTTAAAGAATTAGTGTTATACAATGCTGTCCCAAAATTATGTCGATCACACTGAAAAGTAGTACAGAAAATACGGCCTTCTGAACTTGGCAAACTTCCAAACAAAACTACCTCCTAAAGAGCTATTAGTATTTTGCCTGTGTGTTAGATAAATTATTAGAATAACTGTTGGTTAAAAAAATAGCATCCATTTTAAAAGACAATAACATTCCGGACTTTGATTTTCGGAAAAACAACTCTACTGTATAACAGGTTTATTCAGTCGTCGATAACATAACCCAAGCCTTTTAAGAAAAACAATATTACGCAGCGGCCCTTAATAAAAGTTAGGCGTTTGACCAAATGAGTCATACAGGTCTTCTTTGAAATCTTAAAAAAGTTCTTTCTCACTCTGTCTACGTTATCTTTAAATTATATTTGGAGGAACGATACTTTAGTAGTATAATTTGACCATCACTTAACCGAGCTCTACCAAATAATCTCAGAGGAACCCCAGGGTACGGCTTTTTGTCCGATTTTATACCTCGTATACACAGCAGATATCCCAATAAGTCTCTACTACCTTTGTAGATGACAAAATCATCAAGGTGAAACAAATATCTAGTATAAGCTGCATATCTTCTTTAACATTGCTTTGATCAAATAGTGCAATGGACTAAATGATGGCGTGTCAATCCAAAGTGTTACGTGCTATGTGTGATGCCCTCTACATAATACCGTAAAAGAAGTGATACTGAAGTTTAGTGACAAGTATTTAAGTAAACCAAAACATCGTCCAAATGTTTTGGGTTTTAACTTGCTTGATAATGGTACAAGTCTGCATAGACTAAACAGATATAAACCGCTAGACCTTCCCTGATACGGACAGTTGTCATTTGAATTTCGAACGGTAAAGACGTATCGTAAATGTGCGCTGACCCGCGAGTTATCAAGTGACCGCAGATAATCGGAGTATTCCATACTATTAATATTACCTTCTTAATTTATAGAAGGTCAGTATTTAAAATTTATCTACCGGAGGCTTTAAGAACAGGGCCAATGCCCGCGCACAAAATTACGTACACAAATTTAAATATGTATAATGGTCGACATTCTGTAACACCGTGTCACTATGCTTAATACACCAATAACGCAACTATTGCCAGCCCAACAACATTACCCTCAATTTAGTACGACATATTATTTACAACTCTACGTCACTACACAAATAGCAAATCAAACCTACAACCAAGCACCATACTCACAATCTACAAGTTCTTTGGAAACCAATAGCAAACGGTCACACAGTACAAAACGAAGTAGGACCATAGAATTTCAAATTTAATCTGAAAACGAGAATTACTGGCTAGGTGGTCCTATACTAATCAGCAACCGATATGACAATCTAGAAGAGGATAACATGGACCAAAGCACCCAAAAGAAAAAGGAGAAAACGAAGAACCAAAGCCACTATCTATATTTATAACAGGTGTGAAGAATATCAAGCCACTCACAAAGCTACTTGAAGAGATAGGAAAGGACTAGTACACAATAAAATCACTATTTGGAGATCAAGTTAAAGTGCAGCCCTTGGAAAGTACAATCTACACGAGTATTATTAAGGCATTAATTACCAAGAAGGGCGAGTTCCATACTTATAGTACTAAAGAACATACACCCCACCACTGACACAAATCATATAAAACTCAGCTTACAAGAAAAAGAAGACGAGGCCATTAATATATGGAACATAAAGCAACACGAAACCAAAACAGATCTCCCTCTATTTTTCATAGACCTCAAACCAAAACCAAACAATAAAGATATCTTTAATATTAAGCTACTTTTAAATACGTGTGTAGAATTTTAGCCCATACACGTCAAAAGGGAAATTCTACAGTGTGTGCGATGCATACCAAAAACTATTGCAACAATTTCTCACGCTGTGTTAAATTCGCTGCGAACCATGCAACCAAAGACTGCCCTAGAAAGATTAGAGACGAAAGAGTTATCTGTGCAAACTGCAATAACAACCACCCTTCAAACTACCGAGGCTGTATAATACACAAACAGCTGCAACAAAAAATATTCCCAGCACTAAAGGAAAGACATGTACCTAAAATCCCCAGTAAATTGACTCAATCAAACCTAACCTATGCTCAAGTATTTCAACAAAACAGAATAATACAACACGCCAACAACATACAATCCATTATTCTGATAACTCCAGCACAAACCTCTAGTGACATGAACTAATTAAAAACCACTATGAATAAACTTATGGAACAAGATGGAGACATTACTCAACTTATGCTTATGCAGGATCTGCAATACTTATCGAGCAAAATATAAAACATTACGAACGAGCCGAATACAAACATGAAAATATACAAGCAACTAGCATCACTCTCTATGACCATCTAGGCGAACTTACAATTGTAGCAGTTTGTTGCCGCCTAAAACATAACAACAAATTTGAACACTTTGATCATCTATTCAAAACACTTGGAAACGGGTTTCTAATTGGAGGTGACTATAATGTTAAAAACACTATATGGGTTTCAAGAACAACCACAATGAAGGGAAGACAACTATTAGCCGCCATAAAAACTAACAATCTCAGTTATCTTTCCGTAGGAAAACCCACCTACTGGCCTAGCGATCCAAATATATTACCAGACTTATTGGATTTCTGTATCACTAAAGGCCTTAACACTAGACAATTATTAGTAAAATCATGTTTCGAACTCAGTTCAGATCATACACCGGTACTAATAAACATGTACGCTCAAATACTAGAAAAGCCAAAAGAACCCTCTCTCTATAGCAAAATAACCACTGAGACCTATTCCGTACTATACTAGACGAACACATCAGCTTAGACTTTCCACTTAAAAACGAAACCGATATTGAAATAGCAGTTGAAACATTAACCAAAACAAATTAAACAGCAGCATGACAGTCAACACGCGACCAAACGGAAACGCATATTCAAGAAATAGTTCCAATCAACGTCAAACAACTAATATCCAGGAAAAGAGAAGCCCGAACTAGATGGCATCTAACACACTTTCCCGGCCATAAAAGGAGCCTAATAAAATTACAAAAGAGTTGAAACAAGTGCTAACAAAACATAAAATGAATCAATTCAAGACTACTTAACTAAAACTAGACCAGACCCAAACCACGGATTATTCATTGTTGAAGGCGACAAGAAAATTCAAAAGACCTCAGACCACAATAGTGCCTGTAAGAGCCGAAGATGTGAGCTGGTTAAGAAGCAGCATACAAAAAGCAGCCGCGTTTGCAGACCACCTCCAACAAGTATTCCAACCGCATAATATTAAAACTAGTTTACAAAATGAAAACGATATAAAAAAATACTTGATGCACCATATCAAATGAGTCTACCACTTAAGCCTATCACAACTACACAAGTCGAAACAATAATCCATAAAGAATTAAACCTAAAAAAGGCTCTCCAGGCTTTAATCTTATTACAGAGAAAGTCCTCAGAGAGGTTTCCGAAAAATGCATGAAAGCTATCACCTATATTTTTAATGCAGTTTTAAGATTGCAATATTTCCCAAATTAGTGGAAAGTAGCTCAGATATTAATGGTACCTAAAACCAAGTCTGTTGCCCCTTTTATCTAAAGTTTTCGAGAAACTCTTGGTGAAGCGACTGCAACTAATTATAGACGATAAAAACCTAATTTCTAACCATCAGTTCGGATTCCGTAAAATGCACAGAACAACCGAGCAGGTGCACCGAATTAATAAACAAATAATGCAAGGTTTGGAAACCAAACAATACTGCTTGGCAATATTTCTCGACGTACAGCATGCTTTTGACAAGTTGTGGCACAACGGACTATGTTATAAAATGAAATTACTACTACCATATTAATACTATATCATTCTTCTAAAATCCTTCCCAATTGATAGACAGTACTACATAAAATATCAAGATGCATTTTCAAACTTGTTCCCAATATCATTTGGTGCCCCACAAGGTAGTTTGTTGGGACCAACACACTATCAGATTTTCACCGCAGATCTACCAGTTTCCGAGACAACATTTACTGCCACATTTGCAGATGATACTGCTGTTTTGGCATCACATACAAATCCTACCTCTGCTACACAAAATCTGCAAGCTCATCTACATGATATCAAAATTTGGTTAAAAAAAAATGTAAAATTAAAGTAAGCACCGGAAAATCAGTTGTCACATTTACTTTGAGAAGAAGAAACTGTCCTTCTGTAACGCTCAATGGTCAACAAATACCCCAAGCAGATGAGGCAAAATACCTTGATCTTCACCTGTATAGGAGAATGACGTGGAAGAAACACATATTTAGTAAACGCAACCAGCTAGGACTTAAATTTACAACAATGTACTGTAGATAAGCAATCACGGATCTCACGAGAAAGTAAACTTCTGCTATACAAAGCCATGTTGAAACTAATCTGGACGAACGGGATAGAGTTATAAGGTACAACTAGCAATTGTGCTTCGCGTTATAGTTAATGCACCACGGTACGTGCCAAATTTTCTAATTCATAGTGATCTAAAAGTGCCATCAGTACGTGACGAAATTAAAAAATTTAGTGTATACCACAGTGCCAAACTTCAGGTGCATCCTAATAATACGGCAGCCACTCTGTTAGACGACGAAGCTGAAACCAGACGCTTAAAAAGGTTCAAACCGTCGGACCTTCAAACGAGATTTGATTAAACTATATCAATGGAAAATAATTTAAATGTTATAGAATTTCATTACTTAAGTTTACTTAATTAACCCTATAATGTATATGAGTTTAAGTTAGTGTTAATTACATAACAACCTACTGTGGAGGCTCTTCATTGGAAGGCTCTCTACTCGTCATTAGGTTCCTGTTATTACTAGCACAATTAATGATATCATATACCCATTATCCGTAAGGATAAATTGTATTTTTTTCACGTGTTTATTTCTCTGAATATTTACAATCTGTTAATTATATTAACATTCAGGAAATTATTTGAATTTTACATAACATGAGTAAGCAATACTCAAAAGCGTTACTTCTTATCTTATTATAAATTATGTATGCGTCAACTTGAAATTAAACTAAACTTAGAAATTCTAAAAACTAATCTTAGGTAAACCTATTAACCAGGTCGAACGGGTCGAATCTTTGAAGTCGTTTGTCAAAGTGTCGTTCTAAAAGAGCAGCAGCAAAATCATTGGGATGGGCACTAAGTTTTGCTTGGTAGTTGGTACTTGCACGGAGAATTTCTTCCCTAACTGAAGGAACGGGTAGATCTTGTTGTAACAGCCAATTAGGAACGTACCTAGGAGCACTGGCTATTAATTGTATTACTTTATTTTGAAATCTTTGCAAAATCTCTAATTTGGAATTAGAAGCAGACCCCCATAACTCGATTCCATAGGTCCATATTGGTTTCAAAATTGTTTTGTAAAGTAGTATTTTATTTTGAAGAGATAATTGAGAGTTTCGTCCTATCATCCAATACATGGAGCGGAATCTTTACCCTAGTTGTAATCTTTCCTTTATTATGTGAGTCTTCCAGGTCAAGCGTCGGTCTAAATGAATCCCTAGGTATTTTACGCAATCTTGTTGTGGTATAAGAGTGTTATTTAATGTTACTGATGGGCAGGTTTCTTTCCGTAAACTGAAGGTTACTTGTGTTAACTTTGATTCATTCACATGTATTCGCCATAATTTGAGCCATTTTTCTGTTTTTCTGAGATTGTGCTGGAGTATCTGGGATGCTGTTTGGGGATCATTATGTGATGCAAGGATTGCGGTATTATCTGCATATGTTGCTGTCAGTGTTTGAAGTGTTGTTGGCAAGTCCGCTGTGTATAGAAGGTATAGAACAGGACCTAGAATGCTGCCCTGGGGAACGCCTGCTTGAATTGGCCTTATGAATGATTGTGCGTCTTTAAATTTGATGTAGAAACTTCTATCCGAGAGGTATATTTTTAGTAGCTCATAGTGTTCTGGTGGTAGTGCCTTCTTTACTTTATATAACAATCCGGTATACTCGACCTTGTCAAAGGCTTGGCTAATATCTAGGAATACCGACGAGGAATATCTTTTTAGGTGCAGATCATGATTTATTTTCGTGACTATTCTATGTACTTGTTCTATAGTGCCATGACCTTCCCGAAAGCCGAATTGGTGCCTTGGTATAGCGTTTCGTTGGTCTAGTATTGGTTTTATCTTGTGCAGGAGTATATTTTCAAAAAATTTGGACGGGATAGGTAGCAAACTGATCGGTCGGTATGAGGTGACCTCTTCTGGTTTTTTTCCAGGCTTTAGTACCATCACAATTTGCGCCACTTTCCACTGATCTGGGAACGTACGTAAACGAAGGGTGGCATTAATTATGTAGGTTAAAATTTTTCTTTTACGATTTTGGCTGTAATTAAGTCGAAACCTGGGTTTTATTTTTTTTTGAGTTAAGACCTTTTATAATAGCTCCGACTTCACTAACTTTTACAGGTTTTATAGGTTGGCAGACGTTCTTAGGTTCATTGAGGGTTTGATGTATAAGTGTTTCTTCATTTACGTGGCAGAATCTGTCGTGTGGTTGGAATACTAAAGTCAAGTGATCTGCGAACGTGTTCGCCTTCTCTTGATTAGTTCTTGCCCAGGAGTTGTCGTGTTTTCTAATGGGTGGAAGTGGAAGCTTTGATGTTTTCAGTTTGTTCGTAGCTTTCCATAAAGAGTAATTGGTATCTTCTGTAGGTGTTAGCTTTGTGAGGTATTTTTGCAATTGTTGGTTTTTTATTGTGAACAAAAGATTTTTTAATTCCCGAGTAGCTTGATTGAGTAATGTTTTATGCCGAGGATTTCTTGTGGTTTGCCAGATTCTTCGTTATCTTCGCTTTTCTTGTAGTTTTTGTTTGATAATTGTTGGACAGGATTCTGAAAATTCTGAGTTTCGTGGTCTGGAGTAGCCTCCCAAGCCGCATTTTATACAGTCTGGTTAAAATGTTCAATGGCACTGTATAGATCGTATTCTGTTTTCAAGGGGATGTCTAATTGTATTCTTTCTGTAATTAATTCCCGAAAGTAATTCCAGTTAGTGTTTCTAGAAGATAGTGTTGCTGGCTTTTGGACTTTTAGTACTTCTGTACTATATGTAATAAGCACTGGTGAGTGGTCAGAGGACAAGTCCCAGCAAGAGTAAGCTCTTAAGTAGTTTGACGAGACTTCTTTAGTGACACAGAAGTCTAGTAGATCTGGAATCTTGTTGAGATCTGATGGCCAATACGTGGGTTCATATGTACTTAGGTGGTGAAAGTTGTGCTCTTCCATTGCTTTGTACAACTCTCTACCTCTAGTTAATGCTACTCTTGATTCCCATATTTGATTTTTGGAGTTGTAATCGCCACCGGCTATAAACGTGGGCCCAAGTGTATTGAAGAAGGACGCAAATTGTTGTTTTTTAATGGTAGGTCGTGGCGGGCAGTATACAGAAAAGAAGATGATATCTCTGTTTTTCTCTTTTACTGCAATTTAGTAGCTTTGAGATATTCGGATTGAAATTTTTGTAATTCATAATGTTTGATTGAGGATTTTATTATGAGTGCGGTTCCTGCCTGAGCAGTGCCATCAGGATGAGGGGTCGAGTATATTGTATACCTTAGTATCTTCAGATAAGAATTAACTGTGGTATGGGCTTCTGATGTTAGCATTATATCTATGTCGTGGACTGATAAGGAAGATTTAACCTCCTGGCTATGTTGAGCAAGGCCGTTGGCATTCCATAGAGCAATCTTTAGTATATTAGGCATTGTGATTCATTTTGCTAATCATGGTGGTAA
This sequence comes from Sinelater perroti, assembly GCA_036346155.1. Lineage (NCBI taxonomy): Eukaryota > Metazoa > Arthropoda > Insecta > Coleoptera > Elateridae > Sinelater > Sinelater perroti. The sequence goes on along the minus strand of JARFIY010000056.1, from coordinate 26,284,419 downwards.
GCAGGTTGAGTATAGTGTCCATTCTTTCCATGAGTTTGGTCATAAGCGTCTCATGTTCTTTGTTATGGGATTTGCATGGGTTGTTGTGGGATATTTGTTTTATTGTGATCTGGCATATTGTTTGATGTTTTTTGAGCATGCGATACATCTTGTTGTACATAGTTGGACTGAGGATCAGACGGCCTTGGGCGTAAGGAGGGGTATTTTCTTCTTTGTATTTCTTTTGCAACTATGCAGCCGCGATAGTTTGCTGGATGGCTGCCCTGACAGTTAATACACTTCACATCTTGGCTTTTAACTTTTCTTTCACAGTTTTGCGTTTGGTGTTTACCTGCACATTTAACGCACCTTGGTGTTCTGTTACAGTAATTTTTGGAGTGACCGAATCCTTGGCACTTTCGACATTGAATTATTTCCCTTTTGATTCTTGGTGGTTCGAATCTTATTTTAGATTTCATTAGAAATTCTATGTCGAAGATTTTTTTATTGTTGTCGAACTGTTCTACTTCTACAAAGAACATTGGTAATGGATTTTTGGTGATTTTGTGCCTAATATTATCAATGTTCAGAGCATTATGTCCATGCTTATTTATTTCAGCTGCTAATTCTTGGATATCAACTGTGGGGTGTATATCCTGTAGTACAACTTTGTACTTTTTGTTGTTCTTTTGTATGAAATTCCGTGTTTTTTTCTTTAAGGATTTTGATAGTTTTACAATAATCAGTAGCTTTGTTTAGTTGAACCTTTGCTTGTGTGTTATTGATTAGTTTAACAAGGTAATTGTCTTTGACTTTTTCTTCTAACATGTTTGTTAAAGGTTTCAAATTATTTACGCCATAAATAAATATAGGCGGCGGTTTTATTTCTTCTGTCTCTTCTTCAGGATTAGAATCGGCGAGAGGTTGGTATTTATTAGAGGTAGATATTTTTGTTTGCTTAGGATCGCGGAGTAGTTCGGAACCATTACGTTTTGTTCTTCGTGCGTTTGGAATTTGCCATTGATCGTCGGGAGTTGAAGAATGCGTTCCTTGTTGATTTGATTGTTGCATTAAGTATGTAGGATAAGTGTGTTGGGACTGTGAAAGAATTTTGATGGGTGGTTGTAGAAGTTGAGATTGAAATTGTTGCTGCTGTTGTTGTTGTTGCGAAGGTATTTGTTGATATGAACCAGGATTGAGATGCTGATCAATTAACATCGGTGTTGTGGGAGGGTATTGATACCCGTAATTTGGCGCACCATACATGGCGGCCTTAATTGTTGAGCACTTGTCAGAAGTTCCATTTCTATATAGGTATCGGTGAAATATGTTAGTTATATGTACAAATATTAATGTATGAATTTGAATTTAGAAAGTTATCGGCTGACCTTTGATTAGCTATCGCTCGCCGGGCCGGCAGATGAGAACACCACACAACCTTGCGGAACGAAAGTCAAACCGCAACTAGGACAAATTGTATAAATATTTTGAGTCTTTATAAACAAAACTAATACGGACCACTGTATTTGGAACCAAAAATTTATGTTGTAAATTAAAGGATTTCATCTGCGCCATTATTTTACCCCGTTCATTTAATAACTCATACTTTGCCTATTGTTCATAAAAAAAAATTAATATCCAACTAAAAACACTTTCTTTACTTAAAGTAGTTTTAGTGGTCTATTAAAAAGGTTAAGTAACATTTTATTACATAATACTAAACATAATAGAGATAATCAAAATTTAACGTGTGCGATATATTTTCGCTTTTTCTACGGTTAAAACTTATCCGAACTCTTCACGCGCAAAGAGAGAGCACGAGAGCTGCACCAGCGCGTCAAGTTGCAAATCCCCATAAATCACAAAACCTGATTAAAAGGATTATGTTTATAAATTAGAGGTTATCAGCAGTCTTAAAGCTGCTCTTCATAAAAATTCTGCTGGAGCTGGCGGACATAAATCGGCCTCCTGACGTGAAATTAACCCACTTCGGGTAATGCACCCGCGCTGCAAAAAGGCGCCGGCTCCGCGCGCTGCCGAGCGCTTTTTAATTTCCCATAAAAGAACAATGAAATTACCGAAGCAAAACGTCGCCCCTCCCGAATTTTTGCGGCCGCCGACAATGAAACTCGCTGACAGTTACAACAGCCCAATGTGTCACGTACCGAAACATTCATCATTTTCAGCCCGAAAGGCCGCGCCGCGAGTCCCGGCGCTGATGTATGCGGGGCGAGACGCGGCGATACATTTTTGCGAGATTCGAACATGACGCGGGGTCAGCGCCACAAGTGACTCCAGTCACGCCAAGGGTTGGTCCGGGCGGGTTCTAATGGTTCTATGTCATGGTTGCAGATCGGAGACACTCCCAACCCCGAGCTGCGGCTCATCACCAGCAGCTTCGACAAGGTGAAGTACAAGGGTAAGTTTCGCTTCGAACTTAAAATTCATAATTCGCCGGCGCCGAAATAAATCAGGGCGCGGCGGAGGGCAGGGCAGCGCCACGCCGGCCGAGTGCACCCTGCGAGAGACGAAGACAAATTTTAGCAATAACTTTTTATTGCCCTGGAGGTGTTTGAACTTTAAAGCTCCCCTTATGGTTACATTGTTGGTGATAGATCGCTATGTAGATTGTATGAACCCATTTGTAATCTATATGGACTTGTCATGTAAGTTGTCACTAAGATAAATCAGGGAACTTACTGGCTGACGAGAATGAGTAATATCTAGGACAGCGTTAACTGTTATACCGATAGCTATTGCTGAACTAATACAACAAATTAAACTTAGTATACAGGAACCGTCTTCAAACTTTGTCATTTTCGTGTAATTGATACGTCACAATTAATAGAAAATAGCATTTAATAAAGTTCATTACAATTTTTAATCCTTACTTTAAAAGTACTACTATATAAATTACAATAAAGAATATATGATTGCATCTAGTTCCCTTGTATGCTTCATTTGTGAGCCTGTGAGTAGATCACAAAATTTGGAACTAAACAAATTGTTTGTAACTTTTTATTTAGCAATCAAAATATTTATTATTTATAAGTTAAGGTTTAATAACAACTAAATGACATACTAAAGCGAGAATTACATCATATAATTTTGTAACTCATTTACATTCACGTTAGATCTAAAACAATTTTTTAAGTCTTTTTTTGATCTGTGGATTTAGTAACCGTTTTGTTATGCTTGATGGCATTTCTTAAATTATATTTTGAGCTATTGACACGATATATATGGCTTAAAAATGTCGTGATGAGGGCCCCTCCATGGGCCAACGTCTTTTAAGTCTTTTGCTGACTTGGTGGTGCAGGAGCTTTAAGAGAAGATTGCTGAGCGCAGAAATTGTTTCGGCGTGTTTTGTTGTTTTGTCATGTATAAATTTTATTAGTAGGATACTAAGATCTTCGTGTCGCATGTGGTTAGTTATGTACCATGGCACGTTGGTTATTGTTCTTATAATTTTAGATTGACATCTTTGTATGATGGCAAGGTTGGACTTGCTGACGCCGCCCCAAATGGGCTTGGGTTTTGTAGATCAGTAGTTTGTTGTCCAATGGTAGGAACGATGTTCGTCCAAGTAGCCAAAAGAGATTTTTAAATCTCAATTCTATGTGTTTCTGTTTCTTGTTGATATGTTCCCGCCAAGTGAGTTTACTGATGTAATCCCAAGTACCTTATTATACTGGGTTGAGGTACCTTAATGTTGTTTAGGTAGATTTAGGGGTAATAGTCTTTACGCAAGGTGAATGTCACATGTCTTGATTTGGATTCATTTACTTTTATTTTCCATAACTTAAACCAATCTTTTTGGACATGATGTGATGCGGTATTTGCAACGTTATCACTCGTGAATATAATTGTGTTATCAGCAAAAATACCTATAGTTGTGGCAGGTATAATTGGTAGGTCAGAAGTATATGGTAGATATAGAAAAGGTTCCATGACGCTTTTCTGGGGTACTCCTGACTAGATTGGGAATAATTGCAAGACTTCATCTTGAACTCGCGTTCTAAATTGACGGTTAGTTAAGTACGATACTAATAGTTTATGGAACTGAGGTGGTAATATATGTTGTATTTTGTGTATGAGTCCTTTGTGCCAGACGTTCTCAAAGGCTTGGCTAACGTCAAGTAGAATGGCTGTGCAGTAGACTTCTTTCTCTAAAGCAGTATTTATTATTTGAGTGATTTTATGGCACTGTTAGATTGTTGTGTAAGGTCTACGAAAAGCCAATTGGTAATCTGGAATCCAGTTCGTTTCTGCATAACCTGGGCCATGGATTTATAGCACTAATTTCTCAAGGAGTTTGGAAATCATCTGTAACAAGCTTATAGCGCGATATGATGTTACGACGCATGATATTGAGCCAGTTTGGGAATAAGTATTATTTCCGCTTTTTTGAATTCTGTAGGCCAGTACTGGAGTCTCGGTATCGCAATAAATATGTAGGTTAATAGTATAATTTCATTTTTGGGAGTTCTTCAGCATTTTGGGTATGATTTGATCCAATCCTGGCGATTTCTTGACATTTAGTCGCTAAGTCTTATATTTGATGTATTTGTAGATTTATGATTCAAAACATACCAGAAAGCATCTACATATCTGACGAAGTATTTCAGATTAGCTCATTTGGGAGATCACTATATTTAATTTAGAGGTATAGCTTTATAGCTCTGCCTATGTTTAATGACAGTTTTGTAGATTAAAATTTTAAAATCTAACAATGGTTTAGATTTTGTCCCCATTAGCTAATTTAGTTCCTTTATCGTTACATCTATAGCATCACAATAAACTACAAAAAAATTAAAATTAAAAACTAAACAACCTCCTCCAATATAAGTAACAAATGTAATTAACATTACCGAATTTCAACATATCCCCCCTTCGCCTCAACAAACGCGCCAAATAATATCCAAAAATAAATTATTTGTGCCGCCCCTCAACCACTGTCGACCTCATTTTGCTAAAAGCGGCCACTTTGGAGACACTAAGCTCCTCTGAAGTTCTGGATAGACTCCAATCTCCAAAACTGATCAAACACTGTAGCCTATAGGGTTTAAGACAAGTGAATTCGGCGGCTATTTTTCAGTTCTAATAAAAGCAGGAAAGGTTTTCTTCTATCATGCTTGCTTTAATCTTGCCTTGTTAACAGGGTCAGAAAGATTTAAATTTATCAAAATATTTTCGAACCCAAAATAACACAATATCTTCTAAAATACCATCTGTACAAGTTTTAATTTACTTTGAACTTCGTAAGTATGACAATGTTCTACTTGTGGACCAGATTTCACCTCATACTTGCAAGATTCGATAGGCCTGGCAAAGTCTAGTTTGATAATCCGGAATTCAATTTTGAGGAAAAATTTGTCGACATTAGTTTTCTTTGTATTATGGTACGCAATAAATTGGTGATAGTGTTAGTTTATATGATAAAATTATTAATTTTATGTGGTAGCCTGTAAACAGTTCTATTGATGTTTTAATTTATGTAACGTGCATTAACAAAGCCTGATTAATCGTACAGTTTCATCGAGATTAATTAATATGATATATTTCTATAGCCAGGTATTATTGAAAATATCATTAGAAGTACTATATTTAATTATGTACTAAGAATAGTTTGATATTTATTAGTGTTGCATTATGCCTCTATAGATGTTATCCGTTACTAATGCATTAACGTCATTATCATGTTATGACTAAACTATTTTTCTGTATTGATTTATGGTGTAACATGGCTAATTAATGTTATTAAACTGTGATATTTATTGTTTACATGTACTGCCTTTGTCATGTTAGAACTGTTGGCATAACTTTCATGTTGATGATAAGTTTACATTGAATGATTGTAGTTATGACTGAACGAATAATGTTGCATTTAGTAATTGTGTTTTTATTGTTTCAGCCTTGTGTAGAGGGGTATAACTGAAATTTCATTCTCTGAATGATATTATTTTTGTTTTTATTTTAGGTTTTATTTTTATCATAAAATTTTAAAGCTTTCCTACACGTCTTTATTATTATAGACTAGTTCTAGGTCCATAAAGAACAAATTTTGTGGTTTCTTGGTTCTTGGTTTTGTGTTAGTTCTTATGCAATGTCGTTTATTACTGTTTTGTAACAATTAGGTAGCCTCGTTCTTCTTTTAATTGGTGCATGTGTTGTATTATGTTATATAAGTAACTAATTTTTTGTATATGAAGTACTACAATTTGTCTTAACAATATCATTAGCCGGAAATATGCTATATCATTCGTTTTCCAAGCAATCTTCTATTTGTGTATTTACGCTTAGTAATTTATTGGAGGCAGTTAACCACCATGTTTGTATTTGCCCCATTTTCCTAGTTATTGTCATTAGTTGTTGGCAAATTATATTTATTGTTGTTATACTGTTACCTATTGTTATTTACTTTTTCGTGCCTCTCCTTGATATCTTGTTACTTCTTTTTCTCTGCCATGATATGTCAGTAGACTGATGTAGTTTGTCTTATCCGTTTTACTAGCTGATGACATTCTTACAGATAATTGATTACAGCACTTATGCTCCATTAACATTACATTTGCAATTTGATAATAAGTCCATATTTTTGTCAGCATAAACGAGACATATATTTTTTCTTAAATATATTTATTTGATTAGCAATCAGAATATTAGTACATTCTATGAGCTAATGATATCCATTAACTAGGCGGGGGTGAGTGACTCCCAGTGGAGCCACTTCTTTTAAGACGTCTAAGGGAAGGATCTTCGTTTAGTAGTGCGATGGTTTTGTATGGATGGAGTTCTAATGTTGATTGGGCGTACTGTTTGATTACCTCACTCACATATGGGATGTTAAGGTCTGAGTAGAGTGTTTGGTTGGTCACAAACCATGGAGCGGCTGCCACGTTGCGAATTATTTTGGACTGAAAACGTTGAATAATTTGAACGTTTGATTTACTTGTGCAACCCCGCAGTTGACACCCTTAGGTCCAGATTGGTCGAATAATAGTCCTGTAAAGTGTGTTTTTTATAGAGGTATAGAACTTTGAAATGGAATAAAACAAAGATGAATTTTTTAAATTGACATGAAATTTACTTTATTCGAAAGATAATCTTCTGGCATTATAATTTAAATATGACTTCTGGCATATGACCGCCACGGCTGGCTCGGACGTAGTCTAATCTGGAGGTCCAATTTTCGATGACTTTTTCCAACATTTGTGGCCGTATATCGGCAATAACGCGGCGAATGTTGTCCTCCAAGTGGTCAATCGTTTCGGACTTATCGGCGTAGACTAGTGACTTCACATATCCCCACATATCATCCAAAATAGTCTAGCGGCGTTAAATCGCACGATCTTGGAGGCCAATTCACGGGTCCGAAACGTGAAACTATGCGGTTACCAAACGTTTCCTTCAATAAATCAATTGTGGCACGAGCTGTGTGACATGTTGCGCCGTCTTGTTGAAACCACAGCTCCTGCACTATAGCGGTCACCATTGACTGTAACGTTCTGACCAGCATCGTTTTTAAAGAAGTACGGACCAATGATTTCACCAGCCCATAAAGCATACCAAACAGTCAGTTTTTCTGGATGTAACGGTGTCTCAACATACACTTGAGGATTACCATCACTCCAAATACGTCAGTTTTGTTTATGGACGTATCCATTCAAACAAAAGTGAGCTTTATCGCTAAACAAAATTCGCTTATGAAAATCGGGATCAACGGCCCGAATCTACGCCTTGCTAGGTGATCGTGTGGCTTCAATTCTTGCACGAGTTGGATTTTGTAAGCACGCAAACCAAGATCTTTCGCAACATCTTCCATAAAGTGGATGGACACATATCCAATTCCTGTGTACGATGGCGGATAGACTGATTCGGGTCTTCCTCTATGCTACGCTCTACACCAGCAATGACTTCTTCTGTATGCACTGTACGACGTCTCTGTGGATGCGTGTTATCATTTAGAGTAAATGTGGTGCGAAAACGTTCCATAGTTAATCGAATTAATTGCTCTGATGGACGATTATGTTGACCGTAAAATGGACGTAGTGCGCGATACGTATTTCGAACAGAACCATGATTTTCAAAATAAATTTGCACAATTTGGAAGCGTTGCTCAGGCGTCAGTCTATTCATGTTGAAATGTCAAATCAAACTAAACATAAATCACTTGACAGCTGACAAAATGGCAGCCAGTTAAAAAAGTGTTGCCAACTTAAAGTTTTATATCTCTATAAAAAAACACCCGTTATAATAGGAGTTTGTTAGCTAGTAATAGCGTGGAGTTTTTCCCGATGAGCCAGTTCATTTTCTTTAGTCTGATTTCCATTTCCTTTCGTTTTTTAGTGACATGGATTTTCCGATTCAATGTGAAGTCCTAGGTGACTTTGTTTGACTGGGGAATGTGCTTGTTGTTGAGAGTGACTGGTGGGCATTCTTGGTAATTAGTCGTAAAGGTGACGTGCGTAGATTTGTTCTCGTTTACCTTGATCCTCCATTATTCGATTTGGCTGAAGCGGTCGTAGGATTTTTGTGACATGCCAAATTCGCCGTGTCATCGGCGAATGTACCTATTTCCGTATGATCTGTTATGGGTATGTTTGAGATAAATAATAGATATAGCATAGTTCCCAGGACACTTCCCAGGGAAACTCCTGCCCCTATTTATTTGATTTAGGATACTTGGTTGCCAATTTTGGTTTGAAAGTTTCTGCATGTAAGGTACGATTGTAGTAATCGATAGTGTTCATGGGGAAGAAGTTTCTTGATTTTATATAGTAGTCCTCTGTGCCACATTCGGTCGAAAGCTTGACTCACGTCTAGGAAGACTACGGAGCAGAAGGCTTTGTTTTGTAAAGCGGTTTGGATTGTGTTTGTCATGCGGTGGCACTGTTGGATTGTCGAATGTTGGTGTCTAAAACCAAACTGGTGATTGGACAGTCATGTTTCTTGTAACGAGTCTTCATTGATACGCTTTAGCATCAATTTGTTTAGCAACTTGGACACTACCAGGAATAAGCTGATTGGGCGGTAAAAAGTAATTTCATTGGTTTGTAAATAAGAATTATTTGTGCAAATTTGAGTTATATTGTGTGTAAATCTCAGGATTCAGTTAAAAATAATTTGTAGAAATTTGATTCCGTGGTCAGGTAATCGTTTGAAAATTGAAGTGGTTATTAGATCTAGACCTGGAGATTTTTTGTTTTTCAGTCATTTAATCACGTCTTTGATTTTTTTGGTGGTAATATTGCGTATTGGTCTCTACCAATGTATGACATATGACATATGTAGGGGTGACCTTCCTTTACTTCATCGTCTACTTCGTTAGAGTTCGGTTAGAACACATCTGCCAGGTGTACTGCGAATGCTTCTCCTTTTCTTTGTCCAATCTCAGCAATGAATTATTTTGATCACGGATAGATGGGTTTTGTATTTGGCGTCTTTTGATTTCCTTGGTGGCAGTCCATAGGGAGTTGTCATGAACCGTTAATGATTGAAGGTAGGTTTGAAAGGATTCGTTACGGGCAGACTTTAGTTTGTTTCTGAGTTTATTGTTTAGTTGGTTGAATCTTTGTCTGTCTTCTATGTTGCCATTTTGCTCTTGCGCGTCTTTTTTCTTTCACATTCTCCATAATCTCGTATGCTATATATTGGAACCGTTAATTTTTATGTAGGTTGCCTACGGAGTAGTGTTCTGAACCGCAGTTATAATGTGGTTTGTAGCGAGTTCTACTTCTTTTATAGTGTTTTGGCTTATGTTCGTGTCGAGGTGTTGCTCGATGTGGTCTTGGAAGGTGTCCCAGTTTGTTTTCTTATTACCGAGAGAAGGCTTAATGACATTAGGACAAAATTGGGGGTAACGTACATGTAGTTTGAAGAGAGTCCGTTTGAAATAAAAAAATCCAGTAGGTCAGATATATTGTCCGGGTCGGAGGGCCAATAGGTTGGACAGGAAATTATAGTTATTGTCAGTAATTAGTTTGTATAGTGCTCTTCCTCTAGTAGTGGTCAGCCGAGAGCACCAGTGGGTGGGCTTGCAATTAAAGTCACCGCCTGCTATAAATTTCGGTCCTAAATTTTCGAAAAACGGTTGTAAGATTTATTGGGTTAGTTTGTGCTTTGGTGGACAGTAGATAGCTGAAACATTTAGTAGGGTTGTGAGTTTATCAACTTGTAAGAAGTTTGTCTTGTATTCTGGTTGTTTGTAATGGGAAATAGAGCTGCGAATTATTATTAATGATCCTCCATGCGCTGTGCCGTCAGGATGTTCTGTGTAATAAATAGAATAGTGGGGTATCTTTACGTGGGTTCTATTTGTAAAGTGAGTTTCTGAGATGAGCATGATATCTATGTTGTTTACTTGCAAGAAGTTCTTAATTTCTAGTTTTTTGTATTGAATTCAGTTGGCGTGCCACAGTGCTAGTCTAAGGAAGTTAGCTATTATTGCGCTTATTTTGTTTATAACGGTGCTTAGCATGTTTAGTATTATATTATTTTGTTGTAATAGTTGATTAAATAGAGCTTTAAATTCGTTTAGAATTTGTTGAAGTGTCCAATCTTGATTCTGGTTGATTTGAATTGTTACTTTTTGTGCATAAGTTAAATTAGATGGGTGTGCATAAAAGGGCTGGTGACTGGGTTGTTGGAAAGTTTTGGTCGGTTAATTGAGGGAGGAGCCCGGGTATTGTTTGGATGGTAGGTTGGTATTTGTTTTGTAGTTCTTGGTAAACTGAATAACTTTGTAGTTGGCAGGGTGTGTCCTTCGCATAGTACACATGTTGCTTGAATGTCTCTGGAATTATTAAAAGTTCTTGTGTCGTGTGGTCCTACGCTTTTGACGAGACATATATGTGCAATTGTAGTATTTTTAAAGTACTTTCTATAAATATTTAACATTATGTTTTGTGTAAAAATTATGAAAACCTAAGCAACAATTCACACTCGATTCGTTCTTTGAACATACATAATTCTATTAAACTTATAACGTACTTAAGGAACTATAATATTAAGTATTCAACTATCGTTCTCACTTTTCAATTAACCGATTTGGACTGCTCATATTAAGTTTGTTGTCAATTTTGACGCTAAATGAAACATAAATTAAGGCCATAAAATTAAAGCGTGGTATACTATAATTCATAATAAATATACTTGTAAATATAAAGTGTTAAGCAATTCAACAATATTTTTATAGGATTAAATTGGCGAGTAAAAATTGCTTTAAACGCTTTAGAAATTTTATTACTATACGAAGTGCGGACGTTGCAACTATGATAAAAAGTCAAAAAGTCACTGCTGCTAATAAATGGACAAAATAAAATGACGGTAAGAGGACGAAGTTTGAACTTGCGCAAAATTTGTCCGAATTGTGGAAAATAAAAACATTAATGTATATATGTATGCATCACCCTTTTTCATGTTCTTTAAACAAAAATAAGTAAATTAAAACTTCACTTTTACTATCAAAACTGTATCAATTTTGTTAACAGTCGTTAGTTAATGTAAAAGTATCAGCACTTCAGATTGTCAGGCCACGTATTTTCTAATAACCTTCTAAGTTAGTGGAGTCTTATATGAATTTTTTGTAATGGTAAATCTAGTGTCTCGGCTTTATTTTAAAAATTTATTTATTATAAGTTGAAAGTACAGCATATTAAATTCAGCATGTAAGTCTTACAGTAGTGCCTCAGTTGTATCTTTTTTATGTTTAGACAACACTTTTCTATTTTTCACCAGTCTTTTGAAACTATGTTCCAACACTAGGAGGTGGAAAATTTTACCATGATCACCAGCCGGTACTGGGACCCACCTCGATTTTTTTGTTATATTGAGACCAAGAAGATAAAGATAATTTGCACTTCGGGGTTATGCTAGTTTTGCTGTCTAAAAACTATCCCGACTTCATTTCTCCTTGCCACAGAGTTCTCTGCGGGACTGTCGTCAACCGTGGCTCTTTCCACTTATTCGGGATTTGGCCACCCCATCCCAAATGGTCTGAGCACGTAACATCTCTAGAGTAAACTGAGAATTTGCCCAGTAGTGCAGCTTCTACCTTTCGGCTTGGAAGCGGGGACAGTTAAAGAAGGCATGCTCCGCGTCTTCGTCCACATTTGGACAATTTGGGCAATTCGCCGTGTCGAGAGAAGCGTTTTTGAAGCATCCAAGGTTAGTAAGAAACTGGGTAAGGTGGTAGTCAATCTCCTCATGTCTTTAGCTAACCAGTCCTTCACCTCTGGGATTAGCCTACGGGTCCATCTACCATAGTGGAGGCGTCTTAACGGTGTTGCCAGAGGGTCGTCATATACTCCCTTTCCTCTTTTGTGGCCGCCGTCCTCGCTTTCGTTTTACTGCGACCTTGGAGTCTACGTCTCTCATCTGCCAATATCACCACCCATACCGCGTCATATCAGACAGTGCGAAAGGCAGCAGCCACTCTTAGTGCACTCTGGCGATACATTGATACCAAATCGGTGGCGCATAGAGCAGGTTTGAGCACGCCACGCTGGCCAACAATCTTCTTCTGCTTTGTCTAGGGCCGCAGATGTTGAGCATGGTCCTAGACAGTATCGTTACGACTTCCAGGTACCGAGAGTGTTTTGCAGTCTTCCACCCATAAGCTGTATGTTTTGGTTTTTTCCTGCTAGTAAACAGTAAACATTATGTTTTGTGGTCGGCAAGCTGAAAACCCTTTGATGTTATCCACTCCTTAACTGTAGGATTTATAAGCAAAGATTTCTACATATTCGTTTATTTTCGCGACTATGGCCACCGGCGAAACCAATTATTGTTGCTCCTTAAAACATCCGGAGTCTCAACACTGTGTTGTACATAATGTTTCACAGCAGCAGGTTTAGCACTGAACCCTGAGGAACGCCTACCGTGACCCGATAGTTCCGTGAGCCTTAATCCGTGTACATCAGGATTTTGTTTCTAAACTAGTTTCTTTTACCACAAGCTCAATTGTGTCGGCAGTATAACAGTTTTTCTGCAAACCCTTTATGTTCTTCGATGAACCTTATAATTCAGTTGCAGATAATTCGCTCTAAGACTTTTTTTTAGGGAATGAAAATAACGCGCTACCTCTTCCAATTACAAGAAAAGACACGCTCACTCAGGCATTGGTTGTAGACCTCCAAAAAAAGAATGGGTCGCATCCTAGTTGTCAGTTTTAGTGCAATATTTGAGATTATTTATCTTAGAACTCGCTCTTAAAAGTTTCTCTTTCGTGATACTCGGGATGTTTCCCTGGTCGGCAGGTGGAGTCTTTTTGCCAGGGAGTTTCTCTTCCTACTAGGCAAAAGAGCAGTTACTATCTTCTTCAATTCGACCGGTAATGTTGAGGCCAATATATTGGAGTTTTCCAACCGCTTCATTATAATCTTGTATTTTTCCCACGGGTCGTCATCAACCTCCTTGCATGGTTCTTTCTAACAGCGGATGCCTTATACCCCTCCCCGAACGTCTAAAAGTATGGCTTACTTTTCCACCACTATGGTTGGTTGTCACTTACGGTTTACCTCTGTGAAGGTACCTCTATGGAACTTCGATCTTGTCCACCTTCTTTTCAGGGTTTAGTTGATATCATCCCAATACCTGAAAGCTCATAGATAATGGCTGATGATCACCGTGTGTATAGCGATCGTTTACTTCCCATCTTTTCACGCGGTCACTAGTGAATGTTAGGTCCACAACTGTACTAATCTCTTTCCTCGTAAAGGTTGGTTTCTCTCCCTTGTTGGTAAGGACAGCGTGTGTTTCTCCACTCCACCAGTTCACCGCCTAGGCGTTGAAGTCTCCGGCTATATAAAAGGCCTCCTTTGCTACGCCTCCTCCGTTAGATGGTCTAAGAAGTTTGCAAATTTTTTTGCCGTTTTCCTAGGTCAGCGTAGCAGCTAAAGATTTTGACACTATCGGTCTTTATCCAGACATCTGTTGGGTTGCCTGGATTAGACGATTCCCGCAGAGCCATATTTCTGTTTCTCCCGTTTCATCTCGAATTCAGTTAGCCTCTTCGTGAATCTCGTAGGGTTCAGAGAGGATCACTTCATTAATGCTCATCTTGGGCTAGCTCTCAGTGATTAGATTCAGCTGCAAGATATTCATCTCCGTTTTCTAATGCTGTGCTTGTTGATAAGCCAGGCACTTCCAATTACCTGCCACGTGTTTCCTATTCACTCCATCGCTTAGACATAATATGCAGCGTGGCTCTTCCATGCACGTCTTGGCAAAATGGCCCTCTACTACGCACCGCATGCACAATTTCGCTCTATCAATTGCTTTCTTACAATTGCGTGTCAAATGCCCAAAATCCCAACATTGAGCATTTGAGCACGTGTGTGTGTGTGTAGGTGCGCGGACGCGCGCCTGTTTGTATTATAAATAAGCAAAATTGTGAATTATAAAATTGTTTAACAAAATTTATAAGTATTCAAGAATGTTAAGGTCAAAAATAACAAATAAGTAGAATATTTTGTTATGATTTGTACTGCTTTAAGGACTTTTTTTTCCATTGTGTTAAGAGTTTCATTATATTGAGAATGGAAGTTATTTCTCATTAAAAAAATAAATGAAGGCAAGTGTTTCTAATTTTATTACGACATGAAATATTTCGTAGCAATAATAACATGTCACAAAAAGCGAAAGATATTCGACAAAAAGTGTAAGGACTAAATTATTTCAGAGATAATTATAATGTAATTCATTAATTAATAAACTTTGTTAATAAAACTTTCTTACCTTTAGAATAAAGTAGCAAATGTAAGAGCTGGGATTATATCAAAAACTTGTCACTGTATAGTGCACGCGGATTAGTTAGTCAACGACAGAAAGACCCCCTCTCGACTCGAATCTCCTTGATTCTGAGATATTAAATTCACGCGGGCTCCCGCTCCGAGCCGACTGGCGAATGAAACTTTTATTAAACGGCCGTTGTCACCAGCAGATGCAGCAATTTTATTAAAGAATGGAGGTGTGATTGCTACTCCGATAACTTCAATTAAATAACTACAGCGCATTTTAAATTAAAGCGGGGCCAGGGCAGACTCCGGCGAGTTTTTATCGCCGCCCGGCGGAATTTATTAGCGCGTGACGGGTTGGCGGCGTGGCCAGACGGGGCCGGACGTGCAAGAAAGCTCAGAAGAAATTCATGAATCAGAAACGGGCAAAGCGGCGAGATTTCGCCGGGCAGCGGATTTTTGGGTTTTTGCTGTTGTAACCGCAACAGCTTAGATTTTTAAGCATCTGATGTATCCTAATTTCCTGCAATCTGTTACACAATTTACAGTTTACATTTTGGTATTGGCTAAAAATAAAAAGGGACGGTGTCTTTTATGCTTTAAATGAATTTCGTGCAAAAATTAAATAAGCTTATTTAAAATCACTTCATTTATAGAGCTGAAAAATATAAAAAGTACTCCCGTACTAATAATTTCTGTATATCAATGTTCAATTGCATTATATAGGGTGATTGAATTAAATTAACGATCTGTAAAAGTTGAAAATTTGCATTTATACAGTTGGTACAGTACATTTAGTGTTTTTGCCATAACTTGTTTGTTTCTTTGCATTTTTCGCTGAAATTGTCAGGAAATATTTGTTCAGATATTTTACACGATACAAATAATTTTTCAAAAAATAAAAACGAAACGCAGCTCATCTGGAGAAAACTTTATTACTATAGTAAAAAAGATCAAAATACAATAATAAAACGAAGATCGCAAGAACTAAATTATCGGAATCAACTAAAAGTAAAATCTTATACTTGGTAGCATCACTGACGGCCTGACACCTGTGGGACATGACATCAAAAAGAGCATGAATGAAGGGTAGAGGATGTTCTTTTGAGTTAGACATGCTTCTCATCTGCATTTTTAATATTTTTGCCAACCAGACGACACCCAGATCTACCCAAAAACCTTCGATGATATTTAGAATGGGGATTGGCTGGGCTGGTTGCGTAAGGTCATACGATGGCAACCGAACTAGTCTTCGACATGTTTCGAATGATGTTTAGGATCATTGTCCTGTTGAAAAATGAACCCTCTGCCCATGTTCTGCATAGCATATGGACGCATCGTATTTTCAAAGATCTTCTCATACATATAGCGATCCATAATGCCATGGATTCTCCTGGGGGGAGCCGTACTAAAGCTGGAGACGTAACCCCAGACTGTAATACTTCCGCCTTCGTGCTTTATTGTGGGAACCTGGTACTTGAGGTCGACAAATCCATTGAATGTCTGTTCCCAATAACATGTAGTTGCCTTCGTCACTTCAGAGCACATTTTTCACTTTTTCCTCGCCTACGCTTTCCTGGTTTTTTCCGAAAGCATTGATTTTTTTTGACCAGATGACGTCTATTAAGTTTAGCTTACTGCAGACGACGTCTGGTAGTATAAACAGATGGTTTCGAGTCCAGTGGGTCACACAATTGGCAAGAAGTGCATGACGTTTCTTTTGAAAAGGCTTAAGATAGTCTTGTAAACTGGCTTTGGTCTCATTTACAACACTATGTTAAATTTTCCAGCGCTTTAGGAGATGGGAAATGGTGCTCTTGTGGAGATTTAACTATGATGGAAGCTCATGGGAAATTTGATCTTGGGCACGGCCATTGGCAATCGCCTTTTGAATATTTATGCACATGTTGCAGGAGCCAAACTGCTTATTCATACCTGACACAACCATTTTTATTTAAAAAATGCAAAAAAGATGAAAACAACGAAAAATATAAATTCTTAAAAGTCAATAAAACGGCGATTTCCACTTGTTACAGTGATTTGTATGCCAGTATCACCAGGCGCTTGAAAAACTCCAAATTGTCATTCGCATAATTACAGAACAAGCATCAAATCATTGTTCAAAAATTAAAAAAAAATCATCAACAAAAAATTTATGGGAAAAATACCAAAATTTTTGAACAGTACTGCATCTATACACATGTAAAAGTAGTTATAGCACCTTATACTATGTAGAAGGGTATTAATATCATTAAAGTTTATTATAAGCAACGAAGGTTATTTTTCTTTAAATGGATTTGTAAATCATCAACATTGTCACATCCGGGATAATAAAAATCCACGTGCTATTTACGTAAATCAATGCATCCACGAAAATTCACTGTGTTTTGGGGGCTGGGAGAATAATTTACTCTTATTGTTTTGAGAACAAAACATCTATTGGCCAACGCACTCTTACAATCTAACCCCATTAGACCTATTCCTCTCAGGATATTCGAAGAAAATGATGTATGTCAACAAATCAGCTACGATTCTAGGGCTAAAAGAGAATATAGGACGTATACTTTCTAAAATAGAGCCGCATTTATGGGAATATTTTATTAAAAGACTGGCCTCACGCCAGCGGAGTCGTGAAAGGCATCTGACCGACATTATATTTCATACGTAACTGCCAAGTTTCTACTAAAGTAGACACTGATGACATTAAAATTCAAGTTGTTCTAATATTTTGTGTTTTATTTAAGAAAAACTTTCTAAAATTGAGTTTGAATCACTTTATACAATAAACACCATAAATTGATGACTGTGACTCATAAATCAGAATGTTTTATTAATAACATATCTAATACACTATGTGTTTCTAAAATAACGATAGCCTTAACATATGCCTATAAGGAAAAGTCTAATGGCGTTAATGGTCAGTTCTCATAATAATTTTTCATTAAACTTAAATCTAAATAAAGAAGTTATTTAAATACACTTGTAACATATAGAAGGAGAATACATCTTTAATTATATTTATGTTGCGATACCTCTTGAGATAGCTGACAACCTTTGTTAGTTGTCTAATTATGGTCAATTAAAATTGATTAAGCGGCCTTCAGACAATTTAATGGATCTTTACAAAGAGTCATTTAAGGGAGACCCCGGTACAGATTTAAAATCTGTCACAATGTTGCATTGCAAATTACCTTAATAGCTCTGTAAATACTCGTTAAAATTATATCTAAGTAACAATCTATAAATGTTAGCTATTTGTTGAATGAAAAATATCCATAAATGTGATTAACATTAAATAAAAATAATTATAGTAATAAATATAACAATAAAAGTAAAAATAAAAATTTAGTTATTAATGCAATTGTAGCTGACAAAAAAGCACTCAAAGCATCACTTGTGATTACAACATACTTTCTGTGTTGTAATTATATAGTTTATGCTCGTCAGCGAAGCACAATGAAGTGGGTTCTTCCCCAGCCTCCAGAAGCCTGAGTAAGAAAGCGACGATCAAAGAACTATCGGCAAGTTAGTGACTGCAGTTTTAAGATGTCATGGTAACTCTGCTTACTATTGATGCTTCGTCAAAGACATTACGTAAAACTGCTTTAATTTTTCATTTTTGATAATCATCGTCCACAGGATTTTTAAATTCCTACTAGATTCAAAGCCCATCGAAAAAAGTTTATGCTATTATTTGCCATGTTATTTTCCAGCTTCAGCTCATATAGTATTACCATTTATTTAGTCGGCATTATGGTGGCAGAATTTTTCTCGTCTGTTGCACATCGGATTATGACCTGTTTATTACAGTCTAAAATTTTGAAAAAAGTTGAGATACAGTTTAAGGGTAAGAAGATTCAAATTTATGAATGAATAATTTTTGAAAGAGCAAGTGACAGTTGAAATTGAAAATAACTGATGTCAGCTGAGGACCATCGTGACAGAGGAAAATATTCATTGCTTTCAGCTTTCTCAAAGATGACTTCTAGTTAAAGGTTGTTGAAAGTAGTTCTGAATAATTTTGCATCAAAACAGTGTTTGATCAATCTTTGAAAATTGAAAAATTGTGAAAATTGTCCGCAAAACGAACTCTGTCTTCTCGCCAAAATCGTAAACGGCAGAAGGGGATTTATTCTGGATTACAGTAGAATTCTCTTATTACTCTGCGATTATTATTTGTTTGTATCGCGAAAAAAATCACTTAGAGGACAGAGATTTAACGACCATTTGTTTTATGTTTGCAGGATCAAAAACTATCTATCCATAGAAAAATTAATTTCGTACTTTTATCATGCTTTAATTAATGAAAGAAAGTAATTCTGGTTTGTATTTGCTGCAGCAACGTAAATAGTGTAGATATAAGTAGTTGAATAAATTTGTGGTTTGCAAATACTTGCTCTTGATGCATTTTAATACTGAACCCACTTTTATACGAATTGAGGAAAGTCAGGTCTATGTGCTCAAAATCTTCTTTGACCTTCATTTAAAATTCATCTCTCTTCTACGATATATCAGCCGTTTCGTTATAAAGGCTCTGAAAATTATGATCCCTCCCAGTTTACCTTTACAGGGTTTACCCAGAAAAAAGATGTCTTAGAGTTGTGTGACTTTCCTAACTCTCTTATTTCCTTTAGTATCTTGTAGCATAAATACAAAGTATGAAAAAGGAGGTTTATACTTCTTACTTTAATAAACTTCTACAATGAATCGGTAATTTTGATGAACATATTTAAGCATTCATCTAATACTATAACGTTTTTGCTCTTTGCAGTGGTGAACAAGACGTGCAAATTTATTTAAACTACTTATTTATTTTACTTAGAAGCAATCAGAATCAAGAATCACTTAACACTATTGATGGATACAACCCATGCAATAGATAACTTAAAATTATTTATGTCAATGCAACAGCTTCTGCACTTGGATTTGCTTTGCTTTGCTGTTGCCCTTCGAATTCCCGCGGCCGCCTCTCTGCTCGATATTTATGCTTATTTGTAATTTAACAGAAGAGACTCAAAAATATCTCAAAACGTCTAGAGCGTTTGAGCCTCCCCCCACATGCGAAAGCGGCGGATGGATTCCTGGAAGGCATTATATCCGCGGCGCAGTGGCTGCTGCGTGGATGTTTGAAAATTTCTTTACAATAGTAAAGACATACTGTCTAGTTATTCTGATTTTTTTGTTTTTTATTCTCCAAACGTTTGCAGAGTCGTAGATCCTTTTATTATATCTCAATTTATAATACTGTTTCTAGAGGTTCTTTTATGAATGACACTTTTTTATTCAGATTCATTAACAGATTCATTAACAATTTGCAGGCCGGTTGGCTAACTTTAATGATCATAACTAAACAACTAACCAAAGACTGGTGAAGAAATCGAAAATCTTAATTCCTACTGTGACTTTCAACTGCTTTAAGCTGCGTTGCCATAAACATATAATGTTCCTTTAATATAATTTTCTTTGATTTATTTTTAGATGCAGATCCAGCAAAATAATCGCTTTATGGAAATCGACCTTTAAGTGTGTCTCGAAAAACGTAGCTGCCAACGCGTCGTGGAATTCAAAAGAGAAAAAAGATAAGAACCAATTATTTGTCAAACGGATAATATATTAAATATTAACTTTTTGCGAGTGCATTGTTTGTTTAAATTTAAATTGTCTGTTTTTATTTATTTAAATTTAATTTACAATATTTATTTGTACATAGCAGTAAGTAAATCCGATGTATCCGACATACTTGTAGGAAAAACCAACCACCAATAATCGTATTTGGATTTTGAAGGAATGGTAAGAGTTTCAATTGTTGTTTAACTAATAAGTCGCTTGGACAGTGTTTGTTTAATTTTCGCACTACATTTGGAGGGTCGGTTAGTTTAGACTGTATATCGTAAGACTATATCTAATTAACAGCACATATGTAAATAAGGATTTTATTCTGTTGAGATATCTGAGAATCTGTTTCCAGAAATCAGTACAACTGTTGAGCTTTAAATATCGTTTCCACTTTAGATTTTTAGTTTGAACTTGGAAAAAAAATGCGTTTTGTGCTGAAGTGAAATTGCATATATTGAGATGCTATTGTAGGTATTTTATTGACTGATAAGAAAGCGGTATCGTATGCAAATGTGACGATTGTTATTCAGAATCCGCAATATAGAAGAAGTACAATAAGAAATTTAAGACACTTTTCTGAAGCACACCTGAGGACACTCAATGTAGACTCGAAAGACTTGGTAATACCTGTTAGAAAGGTATAATTTTAGCAGTAAGTAGCACAGAGCAGGTAATATATTTTTGATTTTGTATAGAAACCTGTCATACCCAACCTTATTAAAGGCTTGCGCTATGTGGCGTACAGTTCATTTTCTTCATGGCTTATTGTAAGTTAGTTAACAAATCTATGAATCGCATGCGAAAAACAAATTGATAATTTCAAATATGATCTACTAGGTCGGAGTCGATGGTGAATCATTTTAATAATTAATGAACAATATGCCAGTCTTGTTATTATTGTGTTGTTAGAGGTTGTTCTCAAAAGCATAATTGCTCTTTTTGGCAGTTTCTTCAGTAGTCATTATGGAATTAGGTTATATCCAGGTGTTTTGTGTTGCTTAACTATCCTACTTTTTTGATAGACTTGTCTTGAAAAGAATGGATATATATATATACATATATATATATATATATATATAGGTATGGTATATGTTTACGGAAACTTTAATCTTGTTATTTGTGTGTGGTTTCCAAATAGGATGGCCATCCTTTGAGGAAGTAATAGTATAGTTCTAGAATTTTAGCGTTTTTTTAGCTTCTGCCTTAATCTATTATAGATAAGTTGATCATTGTTATTATATATACTCTGCTAGCTGTTCGTATGTTCTAAGAAGATATAGAGTGGTTTATGCATTCTTGTGGTCAGGTATTGTGTTACTTCGTTTAATTTATGAGGTTGCCTTATCCTAGTGCTCAAGGTTATTTCATTTTTATGTAAACACAAATTGATTTTAGTCTTTTAATGCTAAGTGTGGGGGTAGTTGGTTTACTCTTTACATAAGTACTTAGGGCTGAAATAACTTATGTAGTAGGTCATAGAAAAAGTTTTCGGATTTTTAAAATTATAGATAACAAAACATTATTTGTGTATCAAATGCGCTCATACTAAAGACAACTTAACAGTCGAAGTACCGCCGTGCCACTCAATACAATTCGACTGCATTTCCGGTAGCAGGTAAATGCCGCGATGGTAGAACTCAGGGTTTTTGGAGTTAAAGAAATTCGTTCAATTCGTTCAACTTCACGCGGGCGTCCGGATCTAAGCTTGCCTCCTCTCTAATGCAAAACTTTGAAAACTGCTCTTTGGTTTTGGATCGCTCAATTGTTCCATCACCATACGCTTTGCAAATGTTTCCGGCGGCCTCCGAAGCGTTATAGCCCAATATCTATTGAAAATGCAGTAGAAAGCGCTTTTGCTCTCTGGTCAGCTCTACTTTAAAACTGTAAGCAAATTATATACATGTCAAAATAATTGAGAGAAAACAAGAACTCTAACGATACCAAAAACATAAAAAATTGTTGAAAAGCGAACTTTGTCAATGACCTTTGTAACCTAATGACAATTAGTAGTTGATTTATACTTTCGTGTAGTTTACAGCTATAGCACAACCATAAAAAATCTAATAAATCTGGTGTTTTACTAGGGTCCGTAGGTCAATTGAGAGGTGTCTGCAGTTGTTGCTAGTTGTGGTTGAAAACCCCACGTGTGCGTTTTGAGTTATAATCATGTCATAAATTTAAAGTCTAGGGGTTGGAATAGGGTTTTGAACTTAGCATAGGGTAGAGAGAGTGCTTTGTGGGATGGTACATCACACATAACATGATGGACCAAAGGAGTTTTAGAGATTAACACTATATCTATTTTATTTATTTATAAACAATATGAGTAAAGCGCTAGATAACGTTCAAAAACTCCATTCTTGTTGAGCTGTTCATTATTAGGCATTTTTTCTTATGATCGTACTCATCATTGTTTTGATTAATTAGTTGGTTAAACATAAACTGTCAGTTACTCTTAAATTTTTGTATATTCTTAGTCACGAGGGATTGCCCGCAAAAAAGTATTTTTAGCGTCTTAAGCTGACAATTTGTCACCCGCTTTCTCTCAAATTTTTGCAAGGCGAGGACGTGGCATAAGTCAATGCGGTGACCTTACGAAAGTAAGATATGCAAAACGATTCTGAAGATAGGCTCAGAGCTCGGTCACGCTGCATTTTATACCAGCTTTTTGTTTACTTTCTGTTCAAATGTATAATAGATAGATTTTTGTAAAATGTTTTGCCATTTTCTGTAAGGATTGAGTCTAAGGAGAGACTGATTGAAGTTAATTACAGAATATTGGTGTTTATTGTAAATGGTTATTATTGGTTGGTGTTTGAAGGTTTGAATAGTAGGCTGGTTTCTTTAGTTCTGTATATATTTAACACTTTTTATAATTTGCAAGGCTCAATATATAGGAACGTTAATTTTTTTTCCAAGGTGTTTGCCTCTATATTTGAAACACAGAAATGGCTTCATATAGTAAGTGTTTGTGTGTCCATAAAATTGGCATCGAGTACATTGTATAATGTCTCTACTTACTCGCTGTGCTTCTACAATGACTTTAAGTTACACAAGAATGAGATTTTAAATATTGTAGTTTTCTTTAGATTTGAAGTCATTGAAATGTAGCGAAATTAAAAGTTTTGTTTTAAGGTGTTTATTATCATGTTTAGTACTACACTATATTCGATTTTGATTTCTTCACTAAGTACTGAATTGTAGAGTTTGCTGATTACTATCTTATGTGCTCTGTTTTATCTTAATTGAAATGTGCAGTGTATTATTTTCTATATCTATAGCAATTTTATTAATTTACAACAAGCTTCAATTGTTAAAGCACTGGTTTTTACAATTAGGTTTGGCAGAGCTTTACAGCAATACAGTTTTTTAGCAACCTCAATACTAATTTTTCGTTTTCAGCAGATGATTGCAGCGGTTTCGGTGTGTCATTATACTTAATTTATTGAGGATGCAGTTTGATGGTATAGGTACATTATAATGATTTGAATGCGCTGTTACTCGTGGTGGTTGGATTTAAGAGATGTGTGATCTTAATTGGTGTATTGTTTGCACGTGCTGGTTACAGGTAGGTATGTATTTTTGGGTTTTTTTTATATGCTTAATTTACAACTAGCCCAAAGGTTAAAGAGCAAATTTGATGTAATACTTAATTACTAAACTAAACTAAAATACTGACATGCGGAGGGAGTGTCGCCCATTGGCGAGTCCTGAATATACTAATATAACGAGTACTAATTAGTAAGGTCTAGCGTTTTAAGTTTTCTTAATCTACGAGTGGTATTATTAATGTCTAGTAAATTTAGCACCAACACATTGGGGTGAGTTTTTATTCGATTGAGGTAGGTGACATTTAACCTCATCTCTGATCCATGGAACTTTTAGGTCGTCGTGAAGTGTTTTGCTGCTAATGAACCATTCAGCGTTGGTCATTACACGAAGAGTTTTGCTCTGGGATATTTGCAGAATATCAATGTTTGATGTTTTAGCACTGCCCCATAGATGTATGCCGTACGCTCACACCGTAACTAAAACAGTCTTGCACACTAACACTTTATTTTCTATCGATAACTTGGATTTTTTCCCTAGAAGCCAATACATCTTTTTCACCATAGCATCCAGTTGCCTTCTCTTTTTCCGGGTTTCCGTCTTAATCGCCTGTCGAAGGTCAAACCAAGATATTTTACTTCCTGTTGGATGGGGATTTGTATACCATTTAGTGTAACCGGAGCACCAGAGTTGTGTTTCGTCGTAAACGTAATAGTTGTAGATTTGGTTTCATTAATTTGTATGCGCCACCTGTACAACCATTTTTGTATTATGTCGAGACTGCTTTGTAGAACTGTCGAAGCTTGTAGTGGATCTTGGTGAGAAACTAATAACGCGGTATCGTCCGCGTATGTGGCCATCATTGTGTTGTCATTGCATAGTAGATGAGCTGTAAATATCTGGTATAGGGTTGGTTCCAGAACACTACCCTGAGAAACTCCTGCCATTATTGGTTAGAGTCCAGACTGGCTGTCACCGTATTTTACTTGATAATATCTCTCACTTAAGTATGATTTAAAGAGAAGAAGGTATTGATGTGGAAACGACCGTTTAATTTTGTATAGTAGGCCGAGATGCCAGACGCGGTCAAAAGCCTGGTTGACATCAAGGGATATAGCAACACAGCTTCTTTGTTTTTCAAAGTCCTTTTCGATTACATCCACGACTCAGTGTATCTGTTCTAATGCAGAGTGCTGTTGGCGAAACCCAAATTGATGTTGGGGGATAATTTCTTTTTCTTCAATTATGGTTGCCATTCTCTTTAGTATTAATCTCTCTAATACTTTTGACAGTATTGCTAGGAGCGTTATAGGCATATATGAGGTAACCTCATGTGCAGGTTTGCCCGGTTTCAATATTAGTGTTATTTGGCCGAATTTCCACAGTAGTGGGAAGTACTGCAATCTTAAGACTTCATTTAATATTTGTAGTATGCACATTATAGCTTTATGTGGCAGTTCTTTCAGTAGTTTAGCAGTAATTAAGTCATACCCGGGCGCTTTCTTGTTATTTAGATGATGGATTTCAGTTATAATTTCTTCAGGGGTACAAGACTGTATTGGTAGGCTTAATTGTAAAGGAGCTTGGAGGTAATCTTCAATCTCCTGTTCCTCTTCTGGGGTAGCAGCTATGGAAGGTATGTATTTGTGTTGATATATTTTACTGTAGTGTAGTTATAAGAAAGAAACTTACTTTTTATTGTTGGAATAATACAATGTTTATGTGTGGATTATGTCACACAGAAATTTGAAAAATGCCTATTCTTCGATAGCGCTATGGAATTGAAAAATTTAGAGTTTTAGCAGTACATTCCGTTTATCAGCAACACTTATTTACTCTTTATACTACGTTGATAAGCAATTATATGTGCGAGTTCTGTTGGTTAATTACGTTGGTCATAAATCATACAATTTGATATTTGCTTCACTACATTGAGTAACTATGAACCCTAATTATGATACTTTGATAAGCATCACTGATACCAATAACAGTCCTATAACAATCGTCGCAATTATAATAATTTAAGTTTGTTATACTTATTGAAAAATCAAAATATTTAATTACCTCATAGTGCACGGGATTTATAATTTATAATAATTAAAAGAAGTTTTACATTTTTACATTTATGATATGTTTATAAATATTTGCATCAAACGAAATACATCGCTTACATTACAAAAAGACCATAGCTTTTTAAACTTAAGGATGTAGTCTTTACACGCTTGTTAAAAGCTTACGTCAACTAATTCTGAATTATATTCAATTTTTAAGGGCACTTTTAAGTATTACCTTAACTTTTACTAGTTTGCTTTGTAACTAACTGTCTCCTTCGAATATAATTTAAACAATTTATATTTAGTAATGAAGAAAACTATTTTTAACTCTCAAGTTTGGAAGCACTTATACTTAACCACCCTTATTCACATTGCTGATCGTGACAGTACAGAATCATATAAAAATAACTTAACTGTCTTGCAAAACATTTATGAAATAAATATTTTGCTATTTTTTATGCGTTTATTGACAAAAATAATCATTAACTGAGTATTTTAATACATGATATTGATGGTAGCGGTTAGCGCAATGTCAACTGCACTAGCAACAAACAGCAAGGTAATTTTAGGGATTATTTTTTTGTACAAATAAACAAATGGAACAGACAAACTCAGTTGTAGCGCGCTACGCAAATATTTTGTTATCTGTGCTTGCTTTTACAACTCTGTCAAATCATAGCATTATTTCGAGTGTGTTCTGCGGAGCTAATTTTGAAATTTTTAATCCAGACCTATTTTGCCTTTTTGTTTGGTCATAATTTATTTTTAAATTAGCAAAGATTTTAGTAGTTTTATATTCTCACTTTTCCCTTTTTAATAATATTGAAAGAAGTGGACTGTGAGGACAGTATAACGAATATTTCTCACATATTGTTTTTTACTTTCAGACGCTTTTTTACATTAATTCTTCTTCTTCTTCAAGTGCATACTCTTCGGGAAAGAGTGTTTGCGATCATGATTCGGGATACTGCAATTCTAAACAGTTGTGATGATGTCAGTTTATACCAATCTCTTAGATTTCTCAGCCAAGATATACGTCTGCGACCTGGTGGGCGTCGGCCGTTAATCTTGCCTTGCAGTGCTAGTTGCAATAACCGATATTTAGTGTTTCTCATAATGTGGCCGAGGTATTGCAGTTTATTTGTTTTTATTTTCTCAATACATTCTGTTTCTTTTGCATCCTTTTCAAAATTTCCTTGTTACTCACTCTGTGGATCCATGGAACTCTAAGCATTCTTCTGTATGTCCACATTTCAAAAGCCTCTACTCTTTTAAGGGCATCCTTCGTTAATGTCCACGTTTCAGCACCATAAAACAGCACAGAGTACACATAGCAGCGTAATAGTCTGATACGTATCTGTAGATGTATCTCGTGAGAGCATAATGTTGCTTTCATTTTCATAAATGCTGAGCGGGCCATTTCTATTCTCACCTTGATTTCTTGCAGACAATTACACTGATCGTTTATCCATGAGCCCAGGCAACGATATTGAGATACGTTTTCAATTATTCTATTGTTTGCGTTGCTTGAGGATTTCTGCTGATCACCATTGATTTTGTTTTTGTTGTGTTTATGGAGAGACCGAAATCTTGACTAATGACTGATATCTGGTCCAGCATTCTTTGCAATCCTTGAGCTGATTCAGACATTAATACCCTATCATCAGCATATCTTATTGAGGTTATTCGTTCTCCATTTAATAGTATTCCATCATCAGAATTGTCAAAAGCTTGTCTAAAAATCTCTTCTGAATACAAGTTCAAAAGTAAGGGTGATAACACACATTCCTGTCTTACTCCGCGCAGAATGTCCATTTCTTCCGTACTGTGTCTATCAACTCTTACACCTGCAGTTTGGTGCCAGTATAAATTGGTTATTACACGAATATCAGCTTGATCTAGTTGTATCGCAGTCAATACTTCCAAGAAGTTTATCATGTTTGACTTTGTCAAAAGCTTTTTCGTAGTCAATAAAGAGCAGATATGCATCTTTATTTACATCACGGCATCTTTCTAATAAAATTCGCATAAACAATAAAGGTTCGCGTGTACCCAATCCATCCCTGAAACCGAACTGATGTTCTGTTAGTCGTTCTTCACATTTCTTGTAGATCCTGCGATGTATGATTTTTAAGAATATTTTGAGAACATGGGTCATTAAACTTATTGTTCGAAAATCTTTACACTGTTTTGGTTTATTAATTTTGGCAATGTTACAAACACAGAGTGTAACCAGTCTTTTGAATTGTCCTGCTTTTATATATACAATTGAAAAGATCTACTAGTATTGGGATATTTTCGTCTTTTATCAGTTTCATAATTTCAGTAGGTACCTCATCTGGTCCTAATGCTTTTCCTGTTTGTGATGATTTTATTGCTTGTATAATTTCATCCTTTGTTATTTCTAGGATATTGTCTTTGTTTACATTTGTATTTGGTTTAACACCTCTGTCATCTTTGAAAAGATTGTATGTATAATTTTTCCATTCTTTTATTTTATCTTCAAGTGTGATAAGAATTTCTCCTTTTGAGTTTATTGATATATTACCTTGGTTATTATTATACGCTCTTCCATTTAATTCACGGACTTGCTTATGCAGATTCCTTGAGTCATGTAATTTTTCCAGATGTTCAATGTTTTCACATTTTATTTTCAACCAATTACTCTTTGCATTTCTTATTTCTTTCTTTATGTTTTTGTGCAGCCCCCAATATGCAACACTATTATTGCATAGTTTCATTAATCTTCTTCTTTCCATCATTTCGAGTATAGTATCCGTCATCCAAGTTTTCCTTTTTTGCCTTTTTTCTGGTTTAAGCATTTCATCACAAGTGCTTGTTGAAATGGATCGGATAGTTGCCCATTTCTTTTCTATGCCTTCATTAAATTTATATTCGCTTTTTAAACGTTTGTTGAATGTTTCCGTCACTCTTTCGAACACGTCGCTGTTTCTGAGCTTTTCAATGTCAAATTTCTTTGTACAAGGTTTTCGTGCTTTTCTTAGTGTAATTTTGATATTGGCAACTACGGGATTATGATCAGAGGCCACGTCTGCACCAGGATAAGTTTTTACCGCTTTAAAAGCATTTCTAAATCGTTTGTTTACTATAATATAATCTATCTGGTTGCGTATAATGTGATCTGGATTATCTGCTGGGGAACGCCACGTATATAGACGACGGTTTGGAAGTTTAAACCATGTGTTCATTATGGCCAGATCGTATTCTTGACAGAATTGAATTAATCGTTCGCCTCTGTTGTTCCGATCACCCAATCCATAATCACCTACGATATCCTGACAGCGTTGTTTGCCGACTTTAGCATTAAAGTCACCTAAGACTATGTTCATATCGTGTTTGTGTGTTACTTTTAGAATTTGATCTAAATCATGATAAAACTTTTCTATATCGTCTTCGTCACTTTCTGCAGTTGGTGCATATACCTGAATGATGTTGATTTTTATTTTTGAAGATCTTAGTTACAACATTATAATTCTATTGGAAAGCGGGAGATAACTTTCTACATATTGTTTAAATTTTGAAGATACCAATACTACAACACCATGTGTTACTATCACCCGAATAATATATTATTTCTCCTTCTTCTGTATTTATTTGTCCATTGTTAGACCATCGAACTTCACTTAGCCCAAGTATATCAATTTTTAGTCTATTCATTTCTTTTACGGTGTTATGAAATTTTCCCATTTGAAATAGAGTTTTTACGTTCCAAGTAGCGATCCTAACAGGCTGGGAGATTCTTAGCACCTTGTGGACATTTAAGTCCTGCCCAGTACTCAAGGCCATTTCTGTTTGGTTCCCTGTCATGATTGTTCTTGGAAGATCTATAATATGTGGTAGTTTTCCGTTGCTTTCCACATACGCAGTTCTATAGCCATTCAAGTCATTCTGACCATGCCTAAAGATATGCTACATAATACCGTTCCAATCCACTTCATTTCCGCTATTACTTGCTACTGACAAGCCTGCTGCCACTTGTTAGTTTTCGCCATATCTGGCTACCCTCACTTAGTTTTGCCTGCAGGTCAATGCAGTTACCAGGGTGTGGCGCTTGGAGCCATAAGTGAGAGCTGGGTACTACATGAGGACCAGACTTCGGAAACCATCTCCTGTCTATGACACTTGATGTGGCCGTTTCCGTAAGAAAGGTACTACCTCTATGATGTAACCCCATACACCCATACATTAATTACAAGAGTTTATTATGGCCACTAGAGCGCTGAGGTTCCGGCCGGCAATTGAGTCGTGTGCGTGGCGTCGGCGCACGCTAAGGGTTGGTTCTTGCGATCCTGCGGTGGCCCGAACAGTGTTCGCAGGACGCGTTGCAGTCGTTCTTCAGTCGGTAACCTCGCTGCCGGTTTCACGGGGGATGGAGACTCACCGAACAGCTCTTTCAGGAGCCGTATCCGGCGTCCCTCGGCGGGTCTCTTTTGGGGTGTGTGTGGCGACGGAGATAGCGATTCTGGAATCGGCGTTCTCCGGCGATAGGCTCACCACTGGTTCCGATAGTACTTTTTCGAAGATGTCGATCGGACGATGTTGTTTGTCTTCCTGAAGGCCACGGTCACGTAGTTGTCGGAGGTGGTTCACGATTCGGGAAGATCCTATGCCTAGCGGTAAGCGGCAAGGTCAGTTCGAAGGCTTTCGAGTAGCGGCAGCGAACTGTCTTGAACTGGTGTGAGGAACACTTTTATCCCCCAGGAATTGTGCGAGGGAGGGAGGGGGGTGGCTTCTTGTCCAGTAACATCTGCCTTCCTTTTGTATCTTACCCATTGCATGCGAACGTATGGAAATAGCTGGCTGAGTGACGCCAAGTTGTTCTGCAAGCTCTTTTTCAGTTTGCGCATTGTTTTGATCCAGCAATGTCTGCAGCTCATCCGTGTCAAATGTTTGAGGGCGTCCAGCGCGTGGTTGATCTTCAAGACTAAACTCTCCTCCGCGAAATCTTTGGTACCACTTTTTGCACGTTGCATAACTTACAGCATTCTCACCATATGCAGCGCAAATCATTTCGGTGGCTTCAGCAGCGTTTTCCTTAAGATGAAACGCGAAGTGGATAGAATATCGAATATGCTCTTTTGTGATTGCCATCGTGAACACAGCTGATTATTGAGGTTATGTACATCAAACGCCAAATCGCATGATGTTTCGAAAGACCAAATGTCATTGCTTTAAAACCGCAAGAGGGCGGACTAATACGTTACATGTAAAGGGTGATTTGAGTCCTGTGAAGTCTAAAGCTGAAAACTTATTTATACAAGTAATATAATCTTTTTAAGCTTAATCTTTTCTCAGCCATTCATTTTATCTGATTGTGTTACAAAGACAGATCTAGTTTTTCTCATTGCTACCACTTTGGTAAAAGAATGGAAGATCTTGAGGATGCACACATTAACCTGCCATTCAGCTTGCTCTTGCGTTAAAGCATAAAGCACTTCTTGAATTGTTGGCCTGGCCTGGCTTATGCAAGTGACAGTTTATTCTCCGTCGGGTAGGTTTAAGCTCCTGTGGTAATTGTGGCGTTTCGATTTATTATAGAAAATCGTCAAGATAGAGATCGCCTCTTAAAGTTGGTGCCACCGCTAATAATTTTTTTATCAATTTTAGGTTATGTAATTTAATATGACATTTTAATTGTTAACCTAGACTGTTTTATTGGCATTAGCATGGTTTTGTCCTTACTTTTATTTTCAAAGAATCGATAAATATTTTACTTGTGCATTGAGATAATTATTTTTAAATTTTAACATTTTTTAGAGTCGATTTAAATTATTCAAAAAACAAGAAAATCTGATTTAATATAATAGGAAAAAATAATAAAATAATAATCTGTGCAGTAATTCCAAAAATTTTAATATATGTTTTTATTTAGTGGACAAATCAACGCAGAGTGAAAGAAAAAAAACTTGTAAGCTATAAAATCTTGGAATAAAGTGGCTCATATCCACTGGAGATTTCGCTACATATAACATATAACACGTTTAAATAAACGGCTGATAATAAAATAAAAGTAATTAAATTACCTTTAAATGACTTGATAGATACGTTGGCTCGTTGGAGGATTCAATTCTTAGTATTTTGAAAATACGACCAAAAATGTACTTTCAACACTGAATTCAAAGTACTTTTAAATAAAAACACAAAAATTAAAATTCTAAAAATGATAAATTGTTATGTAAAACCCCAACGCAGTAACCGATAAACTCGTAAAAAAACTTTTAGAAATAGCTTAAATCTAAGACAAAAATTAAAAAAGAGTATATCTGAAGTAATGATTTATTAACTTAATTTTCAGTTATTTAAAGCAAATATTCTTACTGCTTATAATGCCATCTAAAAAAAAGACTAATGAAAACGTATGAATTTATACGCAGAACTATTTTGTCGAATTAAAATTTTAGAAGTCCGAAAGATGAAAATTCCACCACGAAAACAAAATTAAAATTTGTTATCGCTTCTAAGTACGGATGGCTTTAAAAGTTTGATTCGATCGATAAACTCCTACAGGACACATCCCAACATGAAACATATTTTCTTTAAGTAATGTGAAATCTGAATTAATTTAGCAACCCATTATTTTATAATTGCAGAGCAGTTATATTTTAAAAAACAGTTTTATTGGCATAGTTTATACACATAGTCACCCTTATATGTTTAAAAATGCTGCTTTCTTCTTCATATAGAATATGGAGTTTCTTTTTTAAAGAAGATAATTTTTAAGAAATCAAATTGTTTGTAATACCAATTATTTTGCGGAGATCTAAGAGATGAAAATCCGAATGAGTAAAGTCTGGAAAATATGCTAAATGCTGGAGGACGATTTCTCATTTTAACTTCTAAAATTTTTACATTTTCACCTTACCTTTTTACACATGGAGTTTAGCTTGAAGAGAATTATTTTTCTGTAATCCCACCAAATTGCCAGCGTGGTCCCGTGGTTGAGGGACAGGATGCGATGCTGACGGACCCGGGTTCAATTCCCGGTGCTCTCTGATGCCTGGCGGGTAACCTACTCAGTCACTAAAAATAATTGAGTACCTGCGTTCATTCGAACAAGGGGTAATAATGGCGGTCGTCTTAGGCGCGGTGCTTGCCACATCACCCCGCATCAGAGCATAACTTCTCAGTTCGCAGGCCGTGCTCCCACGCGGGGCGTAGAGCCTGCCTTACCATTATTATTATTATTATTATTATTAATCCCACCAAATTAATAGCAATATTTTTATTGTATGTAAGTTAGCTTTTGACAAGCTTTCCATTTTCACTTGCTGGAAGAGGTCACTCTTTATTATACTTTCTTGTACAGGTCTCAACTTTCATTGCTTGATAATTCAATTCAAAAAACTGATTTTCGTAGCGTATAAGCAAAGAAAAGACGGCGGTAGAACATGGTCAAACTTATAGCTATTCCTCTAACAATAGGATACTCATATCGAGTTTGGATGTAAGTCTAAGTTTCTTTAAATGGCAAAATTCCAAGTCGTCAATAATTAAATTTTCCGCATTTCGTTGAAATTATAATCTTAGGGTTATTTTTCACTAAAGCACGTATAAGGTTATTAATATCGAAAAATCGTACAAGATGGGATTCATCATCCTTGTTAAAATCACAATTTTAAAGTCTGCCATACCATCTACAGCGCTTTGAACACAATAGCACGTTCCAAATGAACTAACATTTACTACTTTTAAAAACTTGTATAACAGATAATAGGGCAATTGTGCCGTTTTCCTTAAGCATAAATAGACAACGTAACATTTGGCACTACACTAATTTAAGTCATGATGCTACCACCTGTCGTCCGACATACAGCATGGCTATAAAACAAGCAAATGGAAGCCGTATAGTTTAATGCCCAAGCGCAAATTGAACTTATTATATGCTCTTCTAATCCGATTCAGTCAAAATTAGAAACTTTAAAATAAAAAAAATAAGTCATAAACTTTATTATTGCTTATAACCAAATCATATTTTTACATAAATGGCGAACGCAAAATAAATGAAAAAAAGTGTTTGATCTACTTCTGAAGGAATCGTTTACTATGAACTTTTAGTGCATACTAAAAAAAATTCAGATTTATTAATGAAAAAACGGTCAGAACTGACAAACAGGAAAAGATTCAGCTCAATAATTAGCCTCATGTAGCAAAGACGACTTGTACAGAAAACTATACAGCACTATATTAATTACTTCTTTAAATAAAGATTTCTATTTTTTCTCGATAGGATTACTCTGAGAGGAATAAGCAATTTAATAAATTTGGTGATTTTCTAGATTATCCAAAAAATAATGTTGGTTTTAACCTTTAACTTTAAGCGCATATATCTTAGCTTAGTAAAAATTGTTAATTATAACAAAAAATATTAGCTTCTGCATTTTTTTGTCAACAACAAACAAGGTTGTTTATTCCATCAACATCAAATTCTGGATTTCTGGGGACGATGAAGTCAAAGGCAGTTTATTAGCGATGCACTTTTTCTACAGAAAGAAGGTGTGGTAGAATTTTGTAACCCAGCTTGTGCATCTTTTGTGGCATCTCTTCTGCAATATGCAATCGGGTCTTGTCATAAAAAACAATTGGGTTCTTTTTGTTGAATAATGCTAGGCTCAATTATTTAATTTTACGATTCAATTTTTTAATTTGTTGGGCGCACTTTTCTGCCGTAATGTTTTTGTCCAAATACAAGGAGTTATAATACATCAGACCACCAAACAATCACCATAACCTTCTTTTGATGTAAATTAGGGTTTGCGAAATGTCTAGAAGCCTCATCGTGGTCCAACCACTGGGCTGAACGTTGAACGCAAAAAATCCATTTTCCGCCGTAAATCACAATCCGATCGAAAAACAGGTCGTTTTTATTGTGCAAAAGAAGCTCGGAGCAGAATTCGCAACGACAATTTTTTAATTTTCTCTGAGTTTGGGCGACATCCATTTGTCTAGTTTTTCTGACTTGTCAATTTGATTCAAGTGGTCGGCAATGGTTACCTTATTTATATTAAGCTCTCGAATTGTTGTACGTAAACCTGCCTCCCTCGGTCTTCAATCTGTTGTTATCAACTACCGAAGGACATCCGCAATCCTTTTCATCTTCAAGGGTCTTATTTTTGTTTCGAAAATATGTTGGATCGTACGCTTGGTTGCTGTACTTTAGCCGAATGAGCCGTTGATGTTAAGAGTTGCTCATGGTATTTTTATAGTCTAGTTGGAATTGCATAAGAATATTGCACGTAATTATATATTTTTTCTATTCTTCAATCCTCGGATTAATCGGCAGCTTTACATTTTACTTTGTTGCAGGTAGATTTTTTAATTTTGCGCACCAGAATTTTTCATTACTTGCTTTATAAACTCGAGACAAGGTCTACCCTTGGCTTTTTTACCCATTATCAATCCTTCTATAATGTTTCTTGCAAATTGATTGCTTCTATACAAATCTCCAATCCATCTCCTTACATTTAGTACTTTTATTATGCTTCTTTGCTCTCCTATTCGATCCAGTACCTCTGTATTCATCATTCTGTCCGTCCATTTAATTTTTAATAATCTTCTCTATATCCACATTTCTAAGACCTCCAGTCTTTTCTTCTCTGTTTTCCAATGTCCACATCTCAGACCCATAGAGTGCTACGCTCCAGATGTATGTTTTTACTAACCTAATTTTTATTTTCAGACTAATATTTCGTAATGTTAATAGCTTACTTTTGTTAGCAGACATTATTTTTTCTTCTCTAATTCTGCTTTTTACATCTTCTGTACTTTTTCCATCTTTTGAGATTGTACTACCTACGTATTTAGAAGATTTAACTTGTTTTAAAGTTTTGTCTTTTATTTTAATTTTTATTTTCTCAGCTTCTTTAGAGCGTACCATTAGTACCGTTTTTGTTTTATTTATTTTTAGTTTATTTTAGAATACTCTCTATGTACTCTAGTGTCCTAGGGCCAAAACAGCAATGTCATCTGCAAATTTCAATATTTTTATCCGTTCTCTCTTGACGTTAATGCCGGTACACATCTCTTTACATTCGTTAATTGCTTGGTCTAAATATATATATATATATATATATCAACCTCTTCCTTATTCTCGCTTTATCTTTGCAATTGTCAATTTTCATTATTGCTTCTTGGTTTACGTGTAATTCTCTTATTATTCTTCTGTTCCTATAATCTATTTTTACGGTTTCTAGTATTTTCATCACTTTGGTCCAATGCACATTATTTAAAGCCTTTTTTATGCCGATCCCTCTATAAGGATAGCTCATAAAATAGCGTGGCCGCCGATTCCCTCTGGAACAAACAAAAGGGAAAGCCAAATTTGACGTATATAATAAAACCTGTGCAAATGGCCTAAAAAATAGCCCCTTTCAAAATTATAAGGCTTGACAGATGTCAGAAATAACAGATGTCAAAAATGATAGAAAAACGGGCCGAACAATCCAGCGCACAAACTGCGCTTTTTCGTAGTGCTCAATTAGTCGAGTTGTTAGCGGGTTTCTTTTAAAATGCGAGGTTTGTGGGTTCAATCTCTTTAGTGGTTGCCGTCTTTTTGCAGTCTTTTGCAACATTGGCTACATTTAAATGGGGGAGAAGGTAGGGTTTGCAGTTTTTACAAGGTGCGAATCGCCTGGTACTTTAACTTATTGTATATCTATGTTATAAATTATATATATAAACATACACTTCTATTAACGCTTATTATTTTTTTCAATTAAACTTCTGAGACACAATATAGCCCCTCTCTTGTGCCCTTATTTTTCCTTCCGAGTTGGTCCTCTGCTAAGCTAAGTCTATTTTATTTTGTATTCGTTTTTGTATTACACTCGTAAGGATTTTAGAGGCATGTGTTAGTATACAGAGCATTCTGTGGTCTTTGCATTTTATTGCTTTATCTTTTTTTGACAACATTACCTTTTTACTTTTTTTGAAATCCTCAGGTAGCTTTCGCCGTTTGTATATGTCACTTATTAGATGGTAAATTTTGTTTTTACCTTCTTCACTTAATGCGTGTATCAATTCTATTGGAATGTCATCAGCTCTATGCGCTTTCCCTAGTTTCAGTTTCTTCAGGGCATCTTTCAATTCTTCTTTCGTTTCATTACAGCCTGGCTCTTTCTCTGTTAGTTTTTCTTCATTTTATATCATTGGCATGTTATCTGTGGTGCTTTAGAACTCTTCGACATATTGTTTCCAGTGTTTGCATTATTCACGCTTTCTAAAATATACTTTCTTCACTTGTTTTTAGCTTACGATTTCTCGCTTTAAATCTTTTAAACTGTTCCTTAATGAGGTTGTGTGCTTTTCAGTATTTTTTTTTGTTAAAATTTTCTTTAATTTCTGTGCAGTAATCTTCTAGCTACTCTTCCTTTGATTTTTTAACTTCTCTATTTACTTGGGTTTTTATTTTGTTATATTGTTTATGCTTTTTCTTTTCTCTATTAACTCTATTATGTGGTGGTTGATCCATGTTTTTTTTTGGTTCTTTGTGAAGTTGTCTTAGAGTCTCTTTGGCAGCAGATATTATGTTGTTCTATTTTTATTTTGTTTTATCTCTCTTTTTCCCCTTAAGGTATTTGTCAACTTCCCTTTAGTATTCGTTTCTTGTTTCTTCAATATTAGTTGGTTTGTTGTTCAACTATTAGTTTTTGTTTTGGGGCTAAAACATCGTTTATGTTTTATATAAGTCATTACTACTACGTTATAATCGCTGTTTATGTTCGCGCCAGGGTAAGTTTTACATTGTTTAATTTGTTTGTTGTACTTGTATTCTGTCATTATATAGTCTGTTTGGTACCTTCCAGTATCTCCCGCCTTTATCCAAGTATATCTACGTCTTAGCTGTTGTTGGAACATCGTATTTGTAATAATTAGTTGCTTCTCCGTGCAGAATTCTACCAGTCTTTACCCTCTCGAGCTCCTTTTTTCCAATCCATATTTTCCCACTGCATCTCCTTCCATGCCTTTGCTGCCTTCTCCCACTACAGCATTCCAATCACCCAATATAATTAAACATTCTTTGTTATCTGCATATTGTATTAGATCTTCAAGTTATTTGTAAACCTATTCTACTTCATCATCGCTGTACCCCGTTGTTGGCATATAATATGTATTAAAGCCATGTTTTTGGTTCCGCTTCCAACTTTACTAAAATCATTCTATCGTTGTACGTTAGGTAACTTTTTACTTTTAGTCCCCATTCTTTAGCTACCCTACTCCGGTAATTCCACTGTTGTCGTCTGAGTATATTATTTTGTAGTTACCTCTCCAAAAGTCGCCCTAGTCCTTTCACTTTATTTACTCATTTCCAGGATTTCTATCTCTAATCTTTCCATTGCTATTTTCCTGTTTTCTAACTTTCCATATCCACCAAGCGATTTCACATTTTATGTTGCTATTTTTCCGTAGTCTTTACCTTTCTTCTTTCCCTTTATTCTTATTAGTGAGTTCAAATTTATTTTTCTTCTAACCAATGATGATTTTCTCTGGAGCTGTCCCCTCGGAAATCCGATTAGGGGACTGTTTTACTTTTAGATAATTTCGTCCTAGATTGTGATATCCCTTCTTCATACATATTAAGCTGCTTCTTTCTTCTTAAGTGCCGTCTCCTCTTAGAAGATTGGCTATCATTATGGCTGTTTGTATTCTTGACGTTGCTGCTCTGAACAATTCAATAGAACTGCAATTGTACCATTGTCTCAGGTCCACATCTCGAATGCTTCCAGTCGATCACTGATGTTTTTCTTCATCGTCCAAGCCTCCATTCCATAAAATGGTACTGAAAACACGTAGCATCTCAACATTCTGATTCTTAGCTGTAGACATAAGTTTCTGTTGCATAGTATATTTCTCATTTTATTAAATATGGTCCTGGCCTGGCCAATTCTTGCTCTAATTTCCTCTGTGTATTCATTGTTCTCGTTGACAATAGTTCCCAGGTATTTGTATTGTTGTATCTTCTCCACTTGTTCTCTTCTAATCCATATATTTTCTTGTCGTTGTTGTGATTTTGTGATTGTCATAAATTTAGTCTTTTTGATATTTAGTGATAGACCCTTTTCTTCACTACTTTCGACTACTAGATCTAATATCCTTTGTAAATCTTCTAATGACTCTGCCATGAGTATAGTGTCATCTGCATATCTAATATTGTTTATATATTTCCCGTTAACTTTAATCCCAATTGATACTTCCTCCAGTGCGTTCTTGATTATTTCCTCAGAATATACGTTGAAGAGTAAAGGCGAAAGCACCCATCCCTGCCTTACTCCTCTTTGTATCTGTACTTCTTCAGTTAACTCATTATCCACTTTTACATTAGCAATCTGGTTGAAATATAACTGAATTATTATTCTAATATCTTTCATATCTATATTTTTATCTTTAAGTAGTCGAATGAGGTAGTTATGGCGGACTTTGTCAAATGCTTTGTTGTAATCGAGGAAGCAGACATATATTGGTTGATTGATATCCATACATCTCTGAGTTAACACATTCACTGCGAACAGGGCTTCTCTTGTGTCCATTGCTTTCCTGAAACCAAATTGGGTTCACTAAAGTCTTGTTCTAGCTTTCTGAAAATTCTTTTATGCAATATTTTCAGAAATATTTTAAGACTGTGACTTATTAAACTAATTGTCCTATGATCATTACATTCCCTTGCGTTGGCTTTTTTGGGTAAAGCGATGAATGTCGATCTGAGCCATTCTGTAGGGATTATTCCTGTATTATATACTGTATTATATAAATCCACCAACACGCCTATTTGTTCTTCCGTGATTAATTTTATTATTTCAGCTGGAATTTCATCAGGACCCTGAGCTTTATTGCATTTTGCCAACTTTATTGCATGTATTACTTCTTCTTCTGTTATATATGATCCACTGTCTCGTTCTGTATTTTCTTCTATTGTTTCTTGTTGTCTTTCATCTTCGAATAATTCCTGGATATACTCTTTCCATCTTTCTAATTTACCTTTGATGTCGGGTATTATTTTACCATTTCTGTCCAAGAGGATATTATTTTTATTTGATTTTCTTATTCCCGCCATTTCCTTTATTTTCTTGTGCAAGTTGAAATCATCATGTCTTGCTTGCAATTCTTATATTTCTGCACATTTGTTTGTGTACCATTTCTCCTTAGCTTTTCTAATATTCCTTCTTATTTCTTTATGTAAGGTTTTATACATTTCATTGTCTCTATTTTTATGTTGTCTTCTGTTTTCCATCAGTTCCAGTATCTCATCCGTCATCCATATTTTATTTGTGTTATTTACCTTTGATTCTCCTAATATTTCTCTACTTGGGGTCATTATTGCTTTTTTGAATGCTTCCCATTTGTTATTTGGGTCTCCCTTCAAGTTTCTATCTATTTTTCTTCTAGTTCTTTATTAATTTTACCGCTAATTGATCTTTTGTTGCTTGGTCTTTTAATTGTGATATCTGTAGTTGTTTTTGTTCTGTTGTGATGTAAGTTTTTTAATCGTGTTTCGATTTTTATTATCACCGGATTGTGGTCAGTTGCTGCATCTGCGCCTGGATATGTTTTGGCCGACTTGATGGAATTGCGATATCGTTTATTTATCAATACATAGTCTATTTGGTTTCGGACTATGTTGTTTTATTATCTGCTGGTGCTCTCCACGTTTATAGCCTTCTTTCTGGCAATTTAAAGAACGTATTTGAGATTATCATTTCCTGTTCTTGGCAGAACTGTTCCAGTCTATCTCCCTCTCATTTCTTAGTCCCAGTCCGTAATTACCTATGATATCCTCCACTTCTCCTTTTCCTATTTTTGAGTTGAAATCCCCATGACAATCGTGATTTCTCTGTTTTTGTGATATTTATAGCTTGCTGAACGTCGTTATAAAATTATTCTACTTCTTCCTCATCCTTATCTGCAGTACGGGCATATACCTGTATTATATTCATTATTCCTTGGAGTGTTTGAGTTCTTAACATGATTACCCTATCTGAGACAGGCATGAAGCTAATTACTGATTTACACAGGGATTTGTCTACTACTATTGCTACTCCATTCCAATGGTATGGCTCGTTGTTACCTGAGTAGTATATCTTTGCTTTGTTAATTTGCATTTCCCCTGAATTTGGCCACCTGGTTTCACTCAGTCCCATTATGTTAAATTAAGCTGCTAGGAGAAGATAATATGGTAGCTTCACCTTTTCTTCCACATTGCAGTTCAGTAGCAGGTTGGATGGATGCCATTTTCGCTTATTCATATTCAATCTGCAGCTGTACCAATGTATCCATCTCCACCTAAAATTGATACTACAAAAGCTGCTGCCCCCTTGCAGTTACCACTAGATCCATTAAATTTTGCTGAAAGGTTGCTTCTAGTGCCCTTCACTTAATTTTGTCTGTGTATCGACACAGTTTACCAGGGTATGACCGCTATACTCTTGTGTGCATAGCTTCTTGCAGCTATGAGTGAGAGTTGGGAGTCATTTGGAAACCAGTACCTCAGAACAATTCTAAAATCCGACAGTTCCGGGTATAAAGGTGTTCTTCCTAAATGATTTTCCTACACCCCATTATATATAATATATCAGATAAAATAAACTGTTTAATCAAAAAACATGCAGCAAAATCAAACAATATAAAAA
This sequence comes from Sinelater perroti, assembly GCA_036346155.1. NCBI lineage: Eukaryota > Metazoa > Arthropoda > Insecta > Coleoptera > Elateridae > Sinelater > Sinelater perroti. Next base: position 26,242,842 of record JARFIY010000056.1, on the reverse strand, counting down.
CCGACATTAGTTAAAAAATAAAAATGTAGATAAAAAATTTTCTTTTGTTGAAGCACACATGAAAAATTGATCAATTACGTAATATCTGATCCAATCACCTTTATTATTAATTACAGTTTTAAACTTTTTTTTCGCTCTTACGACGAGGTTTTTTTGCATAATCAGCAAGACCGCTTTTTCTTAATTTAAAGCGACAGCTGTTTTACCTCATGTAGTGACATTCCTTTGAGTGTCATTTTTATGCAAAACTATACATTTCCGGTGGCCACAAATTCTGCACTCTTTACCTGGTCTCTAATCATTTTTGATAAATTACGCACTGCACATCGGATTCTATTTTGGGGTTCATGAATTACGCACTTGCCACTTAATAGGTTCAAAGAAATACTTAATCTCATTTCTGATATACAAATTTATTGTTACAAGAAACAAAAAATACAAGACAATAATAAAATTATTTTTGTTTATAAAAGTACCCCAAACACTTGACATACTGTAATTTTCCAATGTCTGAATATTGATCTATTTTTTGTTCAATAAATAATTGACGATGTCGTGTTTCGGGATCCTTAATTTTGTTCTTTTCTCAACACTTTATAATTTTATATAAGTTTCAGTCTGAATATCAGTTAATACATTTATAAAAAAATACACCGAATTGTGGGTCTTGTAAAAATTACTGTTAAATTTCGCATGAAGCGACTCACAACAGTTTGTCGTCCTTATCGTAGCTAGCCGTGAAGCTTGCTCAAATCTTTGATGGAAACAGCAAATCGTCATGTATGTACGTTTCTATTAAATAGTTAGTAAATCTCACCAGTTTATCATCTTCTGGTTTTATGCCCATGAGATCAAACACAAAGCAATCTGCAACTTCCATTTGATCCAAAATGGCAAGCCAAACAAATAATTTAGTCAATTTCCTACTTCATCGTTTCCCTGTTTATATTCGGAGACCAAACCCAACTTTGCGCTAAATGAAAACGACAACCAATGATTTTGGCATAAATTTAAATGCCTGAAAGTCGACTACAAAAATATTAGATTCAAATTTAAACTTTTTTTTGTCTTTACTAAATTCAAATCTATTTTATGTTTCAGATTTCTTGTCCAGTAAAACTCAAAACACAAGCGGTATATAGTGACCATTCACAAGTATATAAAAGAAAATAGTTGTGTAAAATAATTTAAGCAATAATCTAATGTTTTGTTTAAATATATTTTTTCGGAACTACACAAAGTCATTAATTTTGTGTCACACGATAACACAGTAATATTACTTTCTCCTTTAATACACAAAACAAATTTTTCTTCTTTGATAATTAGACAAGGAAAGGTTGTCAAAAGTTTAACAGTCTCTTCTGCACTTTTTGCAATTTTTTTCTTGCGGAATAAATGTAATTTCGTACATAATGAATATTCCTAATAATAATATAGGTGTCGATTTTTCCAACGTTTTCTGGTTGTATAGATAATTTTGGAAGACTTTCCAGCTGGGTCTTCTGCAACCTTTCTTTTTCCACAGGCGCAAACTACAAAACCGAACACAATTTTAAAATAGATCAAAAATTATAAATTAAAATATAATTGTAGTAGTTCAAAATTCTTAATTAATTGTCTCTTTAAAGTTTTTTCATCTTTGGAATGATTATGTTCTAGAAAAAATTTCTAAATGTAATTTTTCCGGGCCCACTGTCCACACATTAGCCCGACACGTGTTTTTAACGCAACGCCAAAACAATTCTTCACTTTTTAGTTTTTTTGCAAAAGCAAACATAGCCTTGTCTAAAATCAAAACCCCTCTTCCTTTTCACTTATTTCAAAAGTAGAACTCATTTTGATAATCCTCAACCAATTTGCAAACTAACCGAGGAAAAGCCATAATTTTGCAATTTATAGGGGTTGAAATTAAATCTACACTTTTGAATTTACAAAATTAGAATTGAATGTTGTTATAGACGTAAATTGTAAATTACTACCAAGAATACATTAAATAATTGAGAGTCATTATCTACCTGAATAGGTACAGTACGGAATTCATGTATCCAACGCAGGTAAAATAAAGTTTCTGGATTAAAAGGTTAAGAAAGTGCGCAATTCACGTCCACATTTCCACTGGGATGAACATTTGCGAATATTGCCAGCCATTCTATCCTAGTAATGTTATTTTGTTGTTTCCATACACAGCACGATTTATTATGATGTTTAAGGTCATTTTCTTCTTCTAACACCAATTTGGTCTGTTATAACTAAAAAACTTTTCAGGAGACTGCAGCGAGAATTTCTAGTAGATGGTGCGTACTGTCTCTTCGTTTAAATTGTTTGTAAACAGAGACAACCAAAAAGGTGTTTACAGAAATATCCCCAAACATTTAACTGTGTGCTGAAGAATCTTGTTACTCTTCGTTGACCATGTTTTCTATAAGAAAGATCATGCCCAGAAAGAAAATGCATTGTCCCGATCTCGATCCAAATTTTTTTGTCCCTGTAGTTATTCCACGTCCTATTCTGATAATAAAAGTTTCTTCAAAAGTTAATTGAAAAGAAACATTTTTTTCGTATTTAGAAAGACCTAAATTTCTCTTTGGGTACAGCGTAGCGAGTTATTCTCCTCTCCGACAGGTCGTCTACATTCTCAACTTCTAAATATCGCTTTACCCACTTGTTAACGAATGTTACCCCCGACTTCTACATATGTTTTGTAGCATTTGTTCTGGTTATTATCTCGTATCGCTTTAGGAATTTTGCACTCCTTATAAAGATGAAGAATTTATTACCACCAGCAAAGCACAATGTGTCAGCAAGCTATATAATGCGCAAAGAGCACAAAATAAAGATTCGAACGAATTAACATAGATGGCCTTGTGGTGTCTCCTTACCAAATGATGACGGTCAACTGTTTCTGTGAAAATCTCATCAAAAATTGATAAACCGGTAGATTTATTTTATGGTGAATAAATTTACTTCACACCAAAAATCTGTTTTCCTTTAATTATTCGCTTTAAAAGCGGTAAGAATTTTTTCACAACCCGACGTGTGATCTACTTTGTGAACAAAATTAACATCTAAGTGGGCCAATCTTGAAATGCCCATCTCAAGACGAAAGCGACGTTGTTAGCAAAACTAATACAGTTGATTTATAGTTGGGGCTAATTATACGGCTACTCAATCATGGCGGTCACGCCACCGCACGGCAAGCCGGTATTATTTATGACAAGGCATTTCGAAGCACTCGCGTGTCGCGCGATTGGTAATGAAATGTATCTGGCGAGGCCCGTTCCGCGATTGAAGTGCGTGAGGCCGGCGCCGCCTATTAAAAGGCCATTAGTTATTCCGTTTCCGTTAAGAAGTCGGCGCGTGACGGCGACAAGCGCCACCCTGAAACAATTATCACATCGCCTCGGCGTTTCATTTGTCAAGCGATGCTCCGGCGCTGCCGCGCCGGCGGCGCCCGACGCCCGACAATGCGGTGCTATCAATTTCCCGAAACCACTGACCCTAAACGCGCTAAACTGATACTGCAATTAATAATAAGCGCGCAGGCAATTACTTAGTTTGCGGCATTACCGCAAATACAAACAATGGCGCCAGTAAATATTATTGAGACTTTGTGACCGGCATAAATTGTCAAATTCCCGCCGGACCTTCGCGCGACAGCCCGATATTCAATCTAAGATACTTACTAATTTATTAACGCCGCGGTCGCGGGGCCATTGTTATTTACGTGGCCCATTCTCATCAATAATTTCATAATACAAATCAAGGGCTTGTTAGGAAATTGCTTTAAATGATGGGAGAAACTATGCTGAATCAAACTAAAGGGTGTCCCAAAAGAAACGCAGGGTGTAATTAAAAAAACATTAATTTTTGATTTATTAATTGGCATAGTTATGACATTATTCTAAAGAGCAAATATTGCTATTAAATGTGGACTAGGGTATTTGATAAATGTTCTCCATAGCTCATTTGACATTCTCTAATTCTTCTGATAAAATTCTCGATTACTTTTCGCATGACTGTGGCTCAATTTTGTTGATAACTCTTCGATTTTTGCTTTTAGTTCAGGATCTACACGAATCTTCAGAGGAAAAAATCGAAAGTTTTAAGATTGCAAAATCTTGATGGTCAGTTAATTTTCCTTTTTTGGGAAATAAGTCGCCCATTAAATTTTTGCTCTAACCATTAGATTGTTTCATGAGTCATATAACAGGTGACGCCGTGCTATTGGAATCACAAGTTATCCAAATCCATGTCGTCCAAATGAGGCGACAAAAAATTCAGTATCACCTCATTATTGACAGTCACTGCGCTCTCTACCTTATTTTTAAAAGAGAACGGCCCATCACTCAACCGACATAAAATCCACACCAAACTGTTACTCTTTGAAGCTGCTCTTAAATGACGTAAGGATGTTCATGCCCCAAATGCGACAATTTTCCGTATTAACATACTGACTAAGGTCGAAATTGTCGAAATTGTTGTTAAAGATGATTTTCTTAACAAAATTACTATGAACTTTCTAATTCCCTATCAGTCAATCGGCAAATACTTGGCGTTTCAAATCATCGCCTAGCTTTAGTTATTGTATTTGCTAATTTTTTTTTTACTTTCCTTATCCTATGATAATAATAAGGAAAGTAATGTAATCGGTGGAAATTTGACATAGCCAGTTTTTCACATTTCTGGACGGCTTATAGTCTCAGGACACCAAAAAAGTTGGTTTGAGCCATTGGTTCGTGCGTGCGTGCGTGTGCGTGCGCGCACATGTGTGTGCGTGAGTGTATGTAAGAGCTAGAGACTTGAAATTTGGTATGCAAGTTACTTGTAGGTAGGAGACCCAGTGCGAAACTTTTGGTAAAAATCGGCCGAGCCGTTTGGTAGCAAGGCCGGAAAATCGGTCGCAAAGCGGTCGCTGATCTAAACGGTTGAAGATACAAAAAATTCATAAGAGTAAAAATGATTTGTTATCACGAGATAAACATGAATTTAAAGTAAAAGTTGGTAAAATAGGAACTCGAAAAAAATTGAAGTCCAGGATTTTTGCCAGAATTGCCCAAATAATGGCATAAGGAAAGTCGTGTGATGTTCACACTAGATTTTTTTTGTTGTGTTTTTGCTTGTTTAACAAATTATACTGTTATACAAGACACTGTCGCCAGTTTGTCTATAATATAAGAAATAACACGTGCGCTGAGTATGGACGCAAGAAGGTTTTTGATTGTTAATTATTTGTGTTTCACTGTGAGAGTGGTGGGGATGTTAAAACTCATCACCTAATTGTAATCACTGGTGTCATCAAGAAATATATCTTGTGCTAGCTTGTATTTTAGTCGAACATGAATACCCCATTGACCTAGTGTGTAGTAATACCCCAATGTAATTTATGAGATTGTCATGGAATTTTTATTTATGTCCACCTGATTTGTCCTCCACAGCTCATCATTACTAATGGTCTCTGGCCACCACACTTTCAGTATACCTCTCAGGTATCTGTTTACGAACACCCGCAACTTTTGTTTTATCACTCCCATAACCGCCCACGATTCTGACCCATATAACAAAACCGGCTTCACCATTTTATTAAACACTTGTATTTTAGTTTTGGTATTTAAATTTCTTACGTTCCATACGGCACTCAAATTTATATATGCCCCCTTTGCTTTATTTATTCTACTTTTTATGTCCTTGAGCCCTCCATCTAGCACCGCCACTACACTCCCTAGGTAGACGAATTCATCAACTCTTTCTATTTCTTCACCATTTATAATAGGTTTTTCGGTCGATCTACATTTAGACACATACACTTTGTCTTCTCGATATTTACTTTTAACCCAACTTTTGGTGACTCTTCCACTAGACTGTTTAACTTTTCTTGCATATGTTTACCGTTATTACTAATCCGCAAAATCTAGGTCATTCAGTGTTTCTGTTAAGTTCCATCTTATTCCTCCCTGCTGTCCTCTCATAGCGTTTCTCAACACCTCATCTAAAACTAGCACAAAAAGCAGAGGGGAAAGGGTACTTTGTTTGGAAGGCTGTCGATAGCGTTCCATTTTGTTCAACTCTGCATTCATACTCGTTATAACTTTCTTTTATTAAATTTATTATATTGGGTGGTATTCCCTTAGTTCGCAGGGTGTTCGATACGCACTCTCTATTTAGTGAATCGAAAGCACGCTGGTAATCAATAAAAACTATGTATAGTGGTGCATTACATTCCACAGACTACTCTACTACAATTCGTAAGGTTATTATGTGATCAATACATAATCGGTTTACCCTAAATCCACACTGCTCTTTTCTTAGCTCACCGTCCAACACTGCTACTAATCTGTCCTGTATGATCTTATAGAATATCTTGTTAACAATACTGAGCAGGGTGATACCCCTCCAATTTTCACATTTTTTGAGATCTCCTTTCATTGGTATTTTTATGATCACTCCTTCTCTCCAATCTTTTGGCAATTTTCCTTCTTTCCATATTTTTTCCATCAGTGATTTTAATATTTTTACCTTTATTTCTACATCTATATTTAATATCTTTGCTGTAATCTGGCCAATCCCCGGAGCTTTATGACTTCTCACCTGACTAATTGTTCTTCGAATTTCCTCTTCTGTAGGCGGATCATTTCTAACTCTCAGTTCCGTCCTTTGTTCTATCTCCTCGGTAATTTCTAGATTTTCTTCCTGCTCTGCATTCAACAATTCGTTCAAATATTCCACCATCTTGCCATTTGTTGCTCTTCTGTGCATACCAGCTCCCCATTCTTGCTTTCTATGATCGAAATTTGTTTGCCTTTATAAGTTAGCTTCCTTACGTTTTTATATATCTCTCTCATGTCCCTTCTACCAGTAGCATACTGAGCTTTTCCGGTTATGTGCTCTACGTATTTGCGCTCTTCTAATTGCATCTTTTATGTCCTTGCTCACCTTATTATAATCTTCTTGCAGCCTTTCTTGTTTTTCTTTATTTTTTTTCTTCTAATCTTTTTTCTTTAATATTTTCTTCTTGCTGTTATTAACTCCCAGGTCGTCGTTCATTCACTTTTCCTTACTCTCTCTTTTCGCTCTTCCCATTATACTCTCCGCGGTATTTAGGAATGCTTGTTTACAGTCATTCCACGTATCTTCAACGCTTTTACCATAATCAATATCCTTTCCCTTGTTTATTAACGCTTTACTAAATTTTTGTCTCTTTTCTTCGTCATTAGTCTGCTTATGTCATATCCTATTCGCTTATTTTTCATTCTTCTTGCTTTTTCCTTTGTCTTTCCCATATTTATTGCTATTTTTTCCATTATCAGGTAATGGCCACTTCCCACATCAGCGGCTCTTTTATTCCTTGTATCTAACATCAGTCTGTATATTTTTGGTTTATACTTATATGATCGATTTGGTTTTCCACTGTTCTGCTCGGTGAAAACCAGGTTACTTTATGACAATTTTTATGCTTATATATTGTACCACCTATCCTCATTTTATGTAATCCACATAATTCTATAAGTAACTCCCCGTTCTCATTTCTATCCCCTATACCTTCTTTACCTATAATCTCTTCTAGTCCATCATTATTTGAACCCACCTTAGCATTAAAATCTCCCATTAATAATATTATATCCCCGTTTTGGACATTTTTAATAGCTTTGTGTAGTGTATCGTAAAACTCGTCCTTTAACTCGTATTCGGCGACTTCCGCAGACGCATGACACTGTATTACTTTCATTTTTTTTACCACCAAAATTTATCCTTGCCATAATAATCTTTTCATTGACCGGCTTCCATTCCACCAATAATTCTCTTATGATTTTATTGACGATAATTCCAACACCATAATGATGCTCGCTTTCTTCTTCCAGTCCAGAGTAGATGAAACTATGTTCTTCTGTGTTGCATTCCCCATATCTTGTCCATCTACATTCACTTATTCTCAAGATAACTATGCGGTATTTGTCCATTTCATCCTGAACTTGTGCTAAATTGCCCTCCTGGTATAATGTTCTTACATTCCATTGTCCAACTCTAATTATTTCTTTCCCATTTTGTTTTCTTTCCGCGTGCTTTCGTTTATCCTTACTTTCCTGTTCTCCATTACTTTTTTGCTTATCTCTCAATCTTTCGTTTCCATGTCCATTGCTGTTGTCGTTGTCTTTTTTCCGGCCTGCTACTGTTTCCTTAGTTTTTTGTTCACAAAGTCTTTGTTATTTTCCTTAACTGTGCTCCTAACAAATCCTCTTTTGGTGACCTTTCGCTGACCGATCTCTTTGTATTAGCGCTTGCTTCGCCACTATATACCTTTTGCAGGTTTTGCTGAGGTGCTAATTCATTTCTCTCTGTAACGTATACTTCGTTATTAATTATTATTTTATTGTACTCAATCAGTGCCTTCTGTCCTTTCGATTTTGCCTCCTTCATAATTGGGATTAATTTTTTCCGCTCTTCTTGCACATCCGTTGTGTAATCTTCATTTATGCATATATTTGTGTCTTTTAAATTCTTGGTCTGTCTTAGGATTTCTATTTTCTTACTAAATTTTCTCAATTTAATCAATATTGGTCGCGTTCCTGCCTCTTTATATTTTTCCAACCTTATGCAATCTTCTAGCTCCATTTCTTTATCCATCCTAATCCCTATGTTGTTCATCACCAGTGTAATTTTATCCTGCATCTCCTTTCCCTTTCACCCTCCTCATCTGTCACTCCCATTATCGTTAGGTTGTTTTTTCTGACCTCTCTCTCCAAAAATTCTATTCTTTTACCCTGGATCTCGATTTTGTCTGTAAGTTGTTTGTTTTCCTGCTTTATGGCGTTTATATCGGTACCTATTTATCCTAGCTTCTTATCTATACCATCTAGCCTGTCACTTATCTGCTTCAGTAGCTCCTCCATATTTGCCATCGCTCCTGTAGTTATTTCCTCTTGTGTGAGCTTCCGTGTACAATGTGTTGCCTATCCCCACGAATTTGAGCACGCCTCTAATATGTGTGCTGTTATTATTCTTATCGATTTATAGCATGCAATTTTGACCTCTAATACTATCTCCTTAACCTCCAATCGTTTAAAAATTTTAATTTTACTCACTAATTATGGTTCTACTCTGCGTATTTTATCTTTCAAAGTTTGTGTCTCCTTCTTTCTTCTTACTTCCTGCCTCTTTGCGCTTTTAAACAGCTCGATACGGTCCAATCTGGACTTAAGTACCGGAGCAATTCATCTTTAACCTTACAGTTACATATAACAGTTTCGCTATATGTTGTTAAATTGTGGGATGCTCAATTCGTAGTACAGCTGCTGGTTTGTGATGAACCAAGAAGCATTGACTGTAATTCTGAGGATTTTGTTCTGGAGTACTTGGATACTATGGAGATTTGTTTTGGATGTGTTGCCCTAGACGATACAGTTGTAGAGAATTTGCGGTTTATAAGTAAGTATTAATTAGGAATTAATCTTTTGTGTCTTTCGTTTAGTTTTTGAGGACATTGTGTTTCCAGGTGAGCTTGTTATCGAGAAATACTAAGCATTTAACGGCCTCATCATTGGCGTTTTATTGAATAAAGTGGCCGTTAATTTAATGTTTTAGGTGGGTTAGTAATTCGTCTCAGTGTGAATATGTTTTTAACACATTTGGCATAATTTCAAGAACCATCTGCGAAGTATAGTGGTGGGATTTGTATTTTAGCCAATTCTAGGCAGTCGTCTTTGTCTAATATAACTGTCGTCTGCGTACATTGCTAGGTCAGCGTTGATGATGGTAAAGTTCCCCATGAAGATGTTAAAGAGGATTGGACCTGGAATGCTGCCTCGGGTGATCCCTGCATGTGTATTTTTGATGAAGGATAGGAAAGTGTAAATTTTGACTGAAAATGCGCGATGGTCTAGGAAGGAGAATAGAAATGGATTTGATATAATTGGGTGTAAGATTTTGTATTTGAGGCCGTTTATTCACACGCGATCGAAAGCTTATGATATACCAATAAACAGGGTTGCTGTGAATTGTTTGGATTCATATCCTGTTTCGATAGTCTCTATTACACATTATAATTGCTGGTAAGTGGAAGGACCTTCTCTAAAACCGAATTGAAATGTTGGCAGAATATCTAGTCGTCGGACTTCGTCGTTTAGCCGGGAATAAGTGACTTTTTCTAAAAGTTTTAAAATAATTGATAGCAAACTGGTGGGTCTGCAACTGTTAATGTTTGCTAAGTACGCGTATACTTTTTGATGAGTTTCTTTAATATTGAGTATTGCGTCGTAGCCCGGCGATTTATTTATTGATAGAATGTTTACTATAGAAGCATGTATGGCTTTTCTTAATGGTAGTTAAGTGTTTGAGCACCCGTGCTAATTAGCGGTATTTCGTGTGGTTGGCGTTTGGTTCTTCTCGATAGTCTTGGGTCTTCTGGTTTAAGATTACTAATGTGTTTTTGATAGGAGTAAATTTGATACAATTCGAATTCATGTCTAATGTGGTGAGTTAAGTTATTTACGATGTTTTTTGTTAGACGATTTTGAGTTCACTGCAATTCTCTTCTCAGTGAACTCTTTTACTTGATTAGATCGAGTATATGTTTGGGTAAAGCATTATCGTTTGAGCGTTTTCTGTCAATTTTTCGTTTGATAGTTTGGTGAATCCCATCAGTGTGTAATTGTTTCGTTTATGTGGATTGGGAACTGTAGACTGTTAGGGTACTTAAGTTGTTAGTTAAAAAACACACTGAAGAGTTCCCAGTTGATCATCCTATTAATTATCTGGGCTCTGGGGTGATTTTTGCAGGTGCTATTATAAGTAAGATGATAACTGGCATCATCGGAGAGCACTAGTTGGAGTTCTTGCTTGTTAAAGTTCTTGTGGGCTAAAACATCCGGTATATGGGGTCGATGGTCGTTTCTGTAGGAGTAGTAAGTGGCCTTATTGAAGGCTTTTATTTGAAAAGTACTGTTGCTGTTAGGTCTTGGAGTTTGGTACGGGCCAGGTTTGTTTCTCTAGATTCTCAAATGGTGTTTTTAGACTTTAAATATCCGATAAGTAGAATAAGTGAATTTGTAATGAATGTTATTGAAATATTTTATTTCAAACTTGTTTGTTGGGTGGCTTATAGGCACTATGTTTATGGCAGTCCGGTCTTGTGCTTTAATTTTAATCCCAACAGTCTTGAGATTTATAGTCTTAATTGGTTGACATCCATGATAAATAATAATTTTTTACTTGTTAATGGTGGCCACTCTTACTGATGCAATGTTGGCATTTTTGTCTGTACGATAGATCTGATATGCAGTTATCTTGAATTTTTCAGGGTGACTTAAGTGTGTTCTAGAGACGCATACATTATCTGTGAAATATCTTACGAGGATAGACTTCAATAAGTTTAGCTGCGTTTTGTCGCCATTTGCGTTCCAGTTGAGGTCTTTTGAAAGATTGTGTTGATTTTATGGTCAATTGAAAAGGGTAGGAAATTAGTTATTAGGAATTGCATGATTTGTTCAATATAGGGTTTTGTGAACATCAACTTTGATTAAGGAATTTTTGGTAATTACCGAAAGATGTCTTCTATTAATGTTTTGATATGGATAAAATTCTATTTTATTGTCTAAGTAACGTTCTGTGGCCGTCTTAACTTGTTAGCGTAATTTTTAATGTAGTTAAGTTTAAGGATGTTGTAAATACTTCCTTAGCGAAGTTTTATGACGTTGATTATCTCTTTATGATTGATCAAGTCGTGCAAGAAGATAGGTGGTATTTTTATTTTGGGTGGCTCTTTAGTTGTCTCCGTTTTATTTACAGCAGAAGGTTGAAGGTCGCCAGGTAGATATAACCTATTTTTTTCGATTCGGGATTCGAGTTTTCTGAGAATATCGTGACACTGAGACAGGCCTTTTTCACATCGCTACAACGTTTCGCTGCTAATCATGCTCTCGCTTTGGAAATATTGGACCTAAGCGTGCGGTGGTTTTACACTGCCATCTCGTGTTTTATTCATACAAATTGATGGTGGTCCAAGAACTTAAAGAATGTGACTGGTACATTCGGCGGGGTGCTTGCGAGAACAAGTAGCCACATTAGTTGCACCAATAAATAGAATTTTTAGTATTGGGCCCCACAAAATCCTCTACAGCTCCATGAGTAACCTCTCCACAGTCAGCATGTAACTGTTCAGTTTGTTGTTAAGAAAGTTGGCATCATAGAGCTGTATTTTTCTTAATGAAGCAGGATGCGCTGTGACTGTTACATCTACCTGCTATAATGCGATGTTACGTAATTTTTAAAGCCCAAACGAATATGTAAATGCACTGTGGTTCCAACGAGATGGTATTAGCATATACATGGCGAGAACTTCTTGAAAAATTCTGAGATACACATTCTCAGGCTGCTTCATCTATCTCATTATATGGTGACATCTCATAGTCTCCTTGCGATTTTTTCTATGGGGGCACCTGAAGGCTGAAGTCTTTTAACGGAGACCGTGGACTATTAAGAAATTAAAGGATGCTATTTGCAAAGGGATCGCACCAGTAAACATTTGGACGATATCATCTTTAAAACTGATTGATAATTAAATGAAAAGCAATGTTTTGTGTGATAGTACAATAAAACATTTAATACTGTTTCGAAAAAGAGTGATCATTCTGCTGGACTCTGTATAAGAGCTAAGATTTAAAGTGTGACATGACTTTAGGTAATTGCAGAATTGATCATATTAGAGTCGGCAAATTCGGGGAAGAGTTACAACAGTTTCCAAATCATTTTCCTAAACCTCTTACTGGAGACGCCGGAGCAGGTATGATCCAGGCAGGAAACGTCGGCCGTCCGTTAAGCTCATCTGAGCTTTTTGCGATACGCAAGGAATAAAAAGCTTCCGCGCGGTACAACGTTATTTGTCCCAGCTCGATTAAATATTCAAAGCATCGGCTGAGGAGGACTAAGTGAGTGATACGTCAAGGAGACGGATGCTGCGATCGCGGGCGGCGAGCGGCGTCCCGGCGTCCCGGCGACCCCGCGCGACGCTCGTAAGCCCGCAATCCGATTACCGGCCGCTTTGCACCTCAGCCCGCTAAGTCTAAACTGCTACCGAGCCGGAGGAATCAATTTGCGCGGTTTTGTAACAATGCGCGGGCGCTATACTAAACGGTCTCCCATTTATAACATTAGTGGAACTTGTGTAATTATACCGGCTAGTGGCACTCCGACCTATGTAGATATTGTAGCAATTCTATTCAACGGTCTTGCTTTCACAACCTGATCTCATTACAAAGTTCGCGTCAGGCCCGATGATTGAATTATGTTGCCACACGCTCGCACATATATCACAATTTACTGTTACACTTGACACTGCGCCGCTTTGTCAAAATATATTATGTTCCGCTTTGAACGTCAATTACAAAGCGAAACACTGATTTTTATGGCAGGCGCCTCCCACATCTGCTGCCGAGCTCTGCTAAGCTGGGAAACTCTCCTTTTATTTAATAATAAATATGATTTTATTTAATAGACAATGCAAAAAGGTTTTCTTCGGATTTTACAAAGAGAAAACTACAACAAAATAAAAAACGATGGAAGCTTTATGAGCTTTGTGAGCTTTATTTTCAACCTTATAGTTTTTGTTACGGTAGTCTTTCAAATTTTACTAGAGTTACTTTTTGCTTAAAATACATAATCACAAAATTGATTGTACAATGAATATGCTTCCGTCGAGTTTGTTTCCTCATAAGAAGAAAATTCTGCTCAGCTGCTCGGCTACGACACATTTAAATAAAATTTAGTCGTAAAAGCTGACTGAATTTTAGGTATCATCGAGAGATGAATATATGTAGGCTACATTAAAGCTTAGTAAATCCCACTTCACTTGTAGCTCATATCTTCGTAAAGCTGTTTCCGGCAGTAGCTGTGACAACGAAAGAAACAAAAATGAGGATAGCTGCGCTCAGATTGATTCACAGATTTGAGAAACTATCCAGCAAACAATTGGCTTATGCGTTACACTAATTTTTAAGGAAAACACAAATATGTAATTTTTATTATTTTAAGCACTTTGCATCATTACCAATTAAAGTTTAGTCACTATTGTATTAATTTTGCTCCATTTAAGAATAATCCTTAAGCTATTGTTGTGGTTAAGGCGATTTTGTACGAGGTGACTATTCAAAAATTTGACGAAAGTGTGAGTATTAAATCCCCGGAAAATAATACTTTAGATTTTCTTGCAACAGTATTTTGTATTAAATAATGTAAAGTGTTTTAAGTTGCGGTGGATATGCTATCCATCTATCAAATTGCTAATTATAGTATTATAGATAAATTTTACTTCAATAATACTAGGTTGAGAAGAAGGTCCGTTACACTTTTGTAGGCAAATTTATTTAAAAATAACAACTACTCTTAAAATTAAAGGCTATAATTCTCTACAATTGTTTGACATCTATCTGCAAGTATCCAGGCGAAGTACCATTTCACCGGCTTTGAATCGAAGTATTCCTGACATGCTTCTTCAACTTCATCGAAAGTGTCAAAGTAATGGTCGTGCAAGAAGTGTTCCAGTGAGCGAAAAAGAAGTAATCAGATGAAGCAGCGAATCTCAACGATATCCAATTTTTTCGAATTGCTTCTTGGTTTTCTTGGCGTTATGCGGCCTGGAATTGTCTTGTTGGGACAATGTTAGCCTTTGTCGAACTAATGTCGAATACTTCTCTATCAGCTGTCGTGGACACGGTCCAGCTGCTGACAGTAGAGCTCCGCCTTGACAGCGCGACCATTGGGCACAAGTTCAAGGTGAAGCACGCTTTCAAAATGGTTCTGGCGCGGAACTGATAGCGGCTCTTGGTCTCGTACTTACTTTTAGTGTCGATTATGGTTGACCAAGTAGACCCACTTTTCATCCGACGTTATCATTTACTTTCAAAAACGGTAGCTTAATGGATTGTTCGGCAAGTGACGGCAAATTTTAACTCGCTAATTGGCCTGGGTTTCGATCAGCTCAAGTATATTTTGTTGGAATTTCTTTGTGCACAAAGTCAATCTATTGAAGATGACTCCATATTGTTTTTTGGTCAACTCTAAGCTCGTTAGTCAAAACGATTTGCAAATCTTCATCATTCAGAACAGATAGTCGGCCAGGACCTGGCTAATCTTCGACACCGAGGCGACCAAAATTAAACTCACTGTTACTTCTCCTCTTTGGATGAAAGTTGTCGCTTTCAGGATTAACATACCAGGATTCTAAGTTCAGGTTTATTCATATAGAATCAAAGAAGAAGCTAACTATAATATTAGATACACAATGGTACATTACTGTGTTATATTGAGTGCGCAAAGTTCGATACTGCGGTGCTGTGTAGAAGGAGGGGATGGGCGGAGGAAGGGGGTTTCGGGGGAGCGAAACTCTCCCGATTAAAAAAATGTAAAAAGCTGTTTCAATATTTTTTATAGACGCCATACTTTTCACTGTACACGTTCAAAAAAATATATGAAGCGAGACCTGCTTCGCGACCTGACGTTCTCTGCTGTACTAAAAAGAAACAACGAGTGAGTAGACAAAATATAGATGCAGGTTTTGACAGGTCTACTTAGCAAGATCAAACTAGCGAGATGTAAACAAACCGGCGCTCGAGTTCAACGGCTCTCGCGGCTCTCACGAGGCATTGTGTGTACAGCAACAGTGACGCACGTACGGCTCACTGTCGGTATACGCGCGCGCCTTCTTATACTTTCCCGCACGCTCATCTACTTTCCCGCACGCTCACCTACGTTCCCGCACGCTCAGATGTAGGGATAACAGCGTGCGGGAAAGTAGTACTTTGCGCACGCAAATACGTGCGCAAACTCGAACTTTGCGCACGATAGTAGGAAAAAAAATAACGAAAGTTACAAGAAAATTGAATTTTTTACAAATGTGGCAGAACTTTCTGCTCAACCTACAGTTTTGAAAAGATCAAATAAGACATTATAAACGAAAATAAAGAAAGTAATAGAATTAAAGTTAACAAAATCAAATAAAGTATAAAAACATGAATTATACCGTCAAGTTTATGTTATACATTTCCTCCCTTGTTTTTATTATTAGTGTAAAAAATATTTGTATTTAATTATTAGCGTTTTTCTTTAATTCTAATGTAAAGAGCACACAACACTAACTATGCCTTCTCCAAAATTACCAAATGGGTTAGTAAAAAAAATTGAATCGAATTTCCCGCTCAGTAAACACAGTTTAACACTAAAATATACGGATATGGAACTGGAAGTAAGAAATAAAAATTTATTTTCTCACAAATCTTCGTAATATTGATTCCTATCTGCTTTCAATAGATGGTGGAAACATTTGAAGCATTATGGTCATAATGTATTCAAGCAAACACATGATAGAATTATAAGATACTGTCAAACACAGCTGAAATAAACTGATATGTTCGTGAGAGAAATTTTCCAAAATAGAGATTAAAAGTTGTGTTTACATTTTATATGTCGTGGGAGTTTAGGAAAAGAATAAATGTTGGGAACGTAACAAAGAATTTTCTTTATAGAGTCTAAGTTAATTTTACATGCTACCCATAGAGATAAAAAGCATATTTACATGAACATGATGAAATTGATACAAAGTGGGTTTGCTCAATTAACAGAATGTATATTATATTTAAGAAGTTGCAATTATAATGTGCCTCAAAATCGTTGTGGCAGATTTTTAATAGTTGGAATGGCTTCTGATTCTGTCTTGATATGTAATGCTATGTTTTTAGTGGTTTCTAAAACTGTGTCAACTTGGAGGTCTGCATAGATTAACTGGTTAAATACGAACCAAGGTGCATTCTCATTCTTGTTTTTATCAATAACACTATATTCTGGTAAGATTGGAGTTGCTAGCTGCATCCTATATTTGGATTTCGTAACTCCAGATTCGTTTCAGGACAATCTTATAGAATGATTATATAGTTTATTTTCTATTTATTATTTCATAAAAGTATGACTTAACTGCAGTCTTTAATACTATATACGTGTACCCCGGGTTAAGCGCCGGTCGAAGCGTATACCTAAGTATTTAGTATTTGATCTCGTCCTTTTGTGGTAAAATATTAATGGTAAATTGGATTGAAGAACACTAGCCTTTTCTATTGTAAAAGTTGTGTACTCCTGATGCTCGGTAGGTCGGCGGTTTATATCAAGTACAGAACTAATCCGAGAACAGTGTCATAGTAACTCCTCATTATATAGATGACAAAAAGGTATGATTTGCGTACAATATAGTAGCTGTATGTCAAGAATATGCGTTTAATTTTATATAATAGGCCCACCAGTTATACTTTGTGGAAGGCTTAAGTCATGTCGTGTTTTGGTGGAAATCTGTGTACTTTACCAACCGTGCTCTGTTGTATGTGGAAATCAAACTAACTTTTAGGCATCATTTTCTTGTATTCAAGAAGATATTTTCTGAAAAAGTTTTTCGAACACTTGATGATATTGGCAGAAGACTAATAGGCCTCTATAATGCTTATATCAATTGGTAGTTTATTGCGGAAAGTTCTTTTCGGATATTTTCAACGATTAAGTGAAAATCGAGAAATTTCTTTATATGTAGGACCTTTTAGTTGGTAAAATCATCTGGTATGCGGATTCGAGAAAATCATAAATAAAGTTTTCCTGATTTATAGTAACGTTCAAAAGAAACGGTGAAAAAACATTCTTCAGGTATTGTGCAAATGTGTGAATCATATCTTGTCCAGTCTCTTTCTTTACTCTTGATAAGAGAAAAATGTATCCACGTTCAATTCATCCTTTTTTGTTGCTTTCTATAAGAAGTAGTCAGTGGCCTTAGTGTTCGATAAATTACTTTAAGTGTTTTTTAATTGCCGATTTTCTTTGATTCTCTTTGTAGTATATTTTTAAATTTTTTGCCAGCTTTGTTGCATCTGCTTTTTCTTTGAGAGAACTTAAAATTTATAACTGCTTTCTAAAAATTGTTTTTTATAATCTTGTTTTTAATAAGTGTTAAGCTATGTTTTTAATTCTAAGACTTTCTGTTTCAGGAGTTCTTTCCCATGCAGCTTTTTTGATTGTTGTTAAATCTTGTACTGTTCAGTCTAATTAATATTTTACTATTCAATGGGTAGTATGAGTAGGTTTAGACCTTATTAGTTCTGTGAATAATATGCAGTTAGTTTGCTTATTAGATAGACAAATTGCAGATTTGGGATTTTCTCTTACTTCTGAGTTGATAGTAATTAATTTCAAGTTATGGTCGGATAACAAGAGTAGACAGGCAATTGTGTGGTTTTGAGCTATATCTTTAAATATGTTTTATTTATCTGAGGGCCAATATGTTGACTTACCTATGGAGTGTTTTCTTTCAAGACTTGGAACAGTTGACGTTTTTTTTTTTTTTTTATTTTTGGGGCTAAAAATTTCGACTCCAAATGTAAGTATTTAACGTTAAAATTTCTTTCAGACGTAAAATAGTTTAAAAACTGTATCTTATTGACTGTGTAAGTTGATGGACAGTATACAGTACACAATTAAAGCTTGCCATTATCTTTAACCACTATGCTGGTTGTATTCAGATGAGGTTCAATAGTTCATAATGTTTTACATACATGCTTCTTAATGATTATAGCACTACCACATGTGGTCTTTCCGATGAGATAATTTATGTCATCAAGAATGTAAGCGGAAGTTTTGAACTGCTTTTGCAATGTCGTGTAAGTTTCTGTAATACAAGTACTTCTTGGATATGTCCCGCTAAATTATTAGCGTTTTATTTTGTTATGTTAAATGTACTATCCATCACAGTATTTTACTAACCATAGCGAAAAGAAGATATAATTGGATTTTCATTTTCTTAATCATTTTTAGTAGAATGTTCTCCAAACTATTAGTTACTGGCGATTGCCAGGGAAAAAAGATAAGTAAGAATAAATAAGGGTAAGATTGTAGATTATTGTTACATTTTGAGCATATTTTGTCGTAGGTATGAGCATTCTATTTTTTTGTCCTTTATCCATATAATTGTTTATCTCTCAACGTTGATTACGGATTTTTGAAAGTTTCTGTAGATTGAGCAACTCTTGTATAATTTTACAATTGCATTTAATAGTTTTGTTACGTAGTAGACATCTTTAATGTTAGAGTTTTGTTTTAGTTTGACATGGAATGGAGGAAAATATATTTTGATTCTTTGCTGCCGAATGTTTTTTATATTTATTCGGATATGTACATTACTTTCTAATTACTTAATTATTAGCGATAGATCTCTAAAAAAAAATTTAATCTGATAGGTGTGAAATTCAATGTTTTTTCTGTTAGAAATGATAAGAGACATGTAACTTTTGGTTGTGATTTAACTTGTTTCCTCCGCAGAGGTTTAGGTGTGTATCCATTGTATGTCCATTAGACATTCGATATATTGTGGATTTTAGGTGTAGATATTTTGATCAATACATAATATTGTTTAGTTGAGCTATATTTCAAATTAGCAGCATTTAGTACATACTATATAGTATGTATTTGAACTTTATTTGCTTCGACTTTGTTTATATCAAGCGCTTAATAGATCAGCTCGCAATAATACACATCAAAAATTAAACCATAACAAACAACATATAGAACGTTTATTTCGTTCATATTCTTGTTCCCAGAATAATGAGAAAATGGTTAGTCAGATTTAAAAATAGTACAAATAATAATTAGTATATACAACTGTTTTTTGCAAGTTAACTAATTTTAGTCTTCTAAATTTGCTCGACTCCCATTGCATTTTAAATATCATATGTTTGACATTCATCTAGGGAGTACAAAACTCATAACATAGTTGTGCTCATTCTAACTTCTCGTTAATATCTGATCTGTATTACTGTAAATGCAACTTTTAATTTTTTGTGATTAATTTAATGAGAGCTTGAAAAAAACTATTTATAATAAATGTTAATAGTATTTATGAAATTTTTAGATATTTTCTTAGATCTGGGAGTATCAAAGCTTTTTGTTTTATTAGTATTATGTATATATCGGAATGTATAAATATGTGACGTTCTATATTTACAAAGCTGAACTCATATATTAAAGGCAATTTAATATTAACAGAGATGTTTATCTGGACTAGCTTAACTTATACTGCCATTCAAGCCAAAAAACCGGACAAAAAGGCCTCACATCGTCTGTTACCATGACTGTATAGGCCTTCATATTGAACGCCGTATGGTCGTTTTTTACTTTTTTTATCCTATAATAAGGAAAGTAATGTAATCGGCGGAAATTATAGCCTTAGGACACCAAAAAAGTTGGTTTGAGCCATTGGTTCGTGTGTGTGTGTGTGTGTCTGTCGGTCTGTCAGTAAACAGGATATCTCGAGAACGGTAAGAGATAGAGACTTGAAATTTGGTATGCAAGTTACTTGTAGGCAGGAGACCCAGTGCGAAACTTTTGGTAAAAATCGGCCTAGTCGTTTGGTCGCAAGGTCGCAAAATCGGTCACAAAGCTGTCGCGAATCTAAACGGTTGAATATACAAAAAATTCATGAAAATAAAAATGATTTGTTATCACGAGATAAATATGAATTTAAAGTAAAAGTTGGTAAAATATGAACCCAAAAAAAAATTGTAGCCTAGGATTTTTGCCATAATTACCCAAATAATAAGATAAGGAAAGTCGTGTGATGTTCACACCAGATTTTTTTTCTCGTCGTTATGCCTACTAAAATGCTAATTACATACTACAAGGTCACATACGAGTTTTCAGTAAGATACAAACTCGTTCTCGTACTAGTCGTCTACAGCGGTGGCCTTGATCAAACCTTACTAGCCTATCGAGACTCTTATAGTCTACCACGTCAATTATTCGCTAAAAAATTCGCAAATGGGAAGAGCCTATGCCGATGTGAATGAGTTGGTGACTGATATTGAAGTGTAGATTATCTTAAAGAACTAGTGCTTCTTTACCTGTAGCATCAAGCTTTCGCTAAACGAGTAGGAGTAGTTGCACTTAATTGTGATTACGTTCCAGAGTGATTATTGTAAAGTATTTTATTTTTCAATAACAATTGTCTTTAAAAAACGTCAGTTAATTATAAATATATCTACCTAAAACATGTAACACCAAGATACCATTTATTCACTGTATGTTGATTGAATGCAGTCTTTAAATAATTCCTTAAGCAAAACTTTTTTTGCTATTATTTTAATCTACAAATGTATTTTTAATGTAATAACAATTAAAATATTTAACTACGTTTACTGAAAAGCAGCTTAGTTTTCTTCATTTTGTGGCAATTTTATTTCTTTAAAATTTTATCAATTTCTGATTTGTGTTGCTCTGTTAGACCATACTAATTTTCTTATTTTTAATTGGTTAATTAGTCAATTTTATATATTTTAATAAAATGCGCTAATTTTCATCGTTTTTATAGTTTGCAACATAAACATTATAATAAAAATATGGGGTCGGCGAAGAGAATGCTCTGTAAGCAATCCCAGAACGAACTTAAAAAACCTTTCTCGAAAATTATTCGACATAGAAATTTTTTAATTTCGAATTCGAAATCAGCGTAAAATTTCCTATAAGAATCCATTTTCAAATTTTAAAAAATCTCAAATTTTGTGACGGACCGACAGACCGACAGACAGACATATAGAATTCAGTAACGAACTCTTTAAGTTCGTTGAAAATATGCATGAGACGCAATAAAATTTACCTAATATTCTATTAATGCAACTGAACTTAAAAACACTTTTTGATAGAGTTCGTAAATGTAGATGAACATTCAAAAATAAATTTGACATGCGTTAATTTATTTTATTATACAAATTAGCAAGTGTCCATAAACCAAGCTGTAAATACCGAGATCGTAAGTAAGTACAGAGTGCGGCAAAATTCTCTCTTTAGTTTTGAAGTTGAAATAAAAAAGTATTCAAAGTACAAAAAAATTATGTTCACATCTAAAACTTACAACGTGGTAAGTTTTATCTCACGTGATTTTAAAACTAATATTGATGAAGTGGTGTCCGTCATTGTCCAAACACTCAGGATGTTTTGCATAACATAATTTCGAGCATTTCTTAAAGGACACAACAAACTTCTGTAGGGATTGCCTTCTTTAGGGTTTGCAGGTCACATAGACAATGTCTATAATTTGGCTTTAACATAACTTCACAGAAAAAAGTCACACGGGGTCAACTCTGACGAGCGCCCGGGCTACGTAGTATGACCTCTCGGAGGAATAAAGCGCCTGAGGAATTTTTCCCTCGAATCTTCCGTTGGCGTTCGTTCCCTTACCTCGTCCTGTTGAAACAAGACATCCTTTAGATCAAGTTTTTTGAAATCTGGGACAAAAAGCCTCTCAAAATGGACGGCAGTTGTCGAATTTCCCTCTTCTAAAAAGTAAGGTTTGATGATCCCCATTCGTAACATTGCGCACGGGGACGCGATGGCTTGGATGGTTTAACCAGTTGGCTCTCTCCTCTAGCCGGCGCGCGCGAGTTCGAGTCTCGCTCAACCCATGGGTGTGTGTGAATGTCCTAGCATTTAAGTGCATGTTAGTGGGCACAATAAGCCCTTGAGGCTACAGTGCCTATAAGTGCGCAAAAAAAACATTGCGCACCAAACAATGACACGATCATTATGTAAAGGCTTTTTGGATGGATTAACATCGGGGTATTTTTACTGTAATATAAAAAGTTTCTATTATTTATGCATCCAGAGAAATACAAATCTACCTCGTCACTAAAGAAAACAATAGTGTCATGCGATTACGCTTCAATTATTTCTTCACTTGTTACAATTCGACTATGCCAATTAAGTTTTGACAAATAACGCCCGACGAATTTGTCGCACAATGCAATCAGACACCCAAAGCACTGTCGCATGTTAGCGAGCGGAGGATTTAGGTAATTATAATTTTTTTCTGGCAAGATTCTGTTCCTGTAAAGCTCTTTACTCACAACATAATCCATTTTCGATCTGGAATTGCTTGACGAGGGGAAATGTAGAACCAAATATGGCGATTATAAACCTGTTTTGGTACATGTAGACTTCCACGTAAAAATACTAATCAAAAATATAAACAAGGAATTAATAGATACAGTCAAAGTTAAGAACACAAAAAATATGAAACTAATGTACAATAAAAAACATGGGGTCGGCGAAGAGGTTGCTCTGTAAGCAATCCCAGAACGAACTTAAAAAGACCTTTGGATTTCGATTTCGAATTTCAGGAAAATTCGAAATCGAATATCTCGAAAATTATTCGACATAGAATTTTTTCGACTACATTTTCGAATTCATCGTAAAATTTCCTATAAGAATCACATACATTGAAATCGCAATGTCGAAAATTTTCCCGAAAGTCGAAGTCGAATATCTAGAAAAATTGTTGAGATAGAAATTTTTTATCTTCGAATTTGAAATCAGCGTAAAATTTCCTATAAGAATTCATTTTTAAATTTTAAAAATCTCAATTTTTGTGACAGACAGACACACATATAGAATTCAGTAACGAACTTTTAAGTTCGTTGATTATAAATACCATCATAAGTTTGAAATAAATAAAACACAAGAAAAATAGAACAAAGAAGAGATATTTATTGAAAATAGTGAATAAACATTGGATTATAAATTTACATTTGTTGATATAATTAGACAAATGTACTTTTCTTACAACTGGATAAAATATTTCGAGCCGGAAAACTAATAATTACTCTTAATTGACGTTCTTAACTTTTTTTTAGCTCAATCGTTTTTAGGTGCAGAGGAAGAAAATTACAATTTATTTATTTTAAAATACGCATTTGAGGTGTTAAGCGATTTATTTAAAACATTTAGCTTTTGATTGAGGATAACCAATTTGTTTTAACCCTTAATATCATTGATAGTGAAGGGTATATTAAATCCTTTTATAGTACTAGAAGTATAAGAATCAGAACGTCAAAATTTTTCAAAAATTCTTAAGTTATGGAAGGGTAACCATATTTGAACTATGTAACTGATTCACAAAAATTCAACAAATATATTTTTTTGTTTTAGTTTTATGTTTTTAACTTGAGATTTCTCTTTTTCTTTCAAAGACATTTTAAGTCGGCAAAAAGAACACGTAAGTTTTATTAATTACTAAAATCTCTTATTAAATTACACATAGTTAATGCATGTCCTCAATGCAGTTGATTCTTGCTCTCAAATATTACATTAAATAATTATATATTATTATAATGCAGTACTTGTTATTATAATTATATCAGTCAAATGGAAGGATCTTATAAGATACATCAATAAGTATAATTTTCTTAATAATATTTATTTTAGCCAGTTTTTGTACCAACCAATGTTAAATTCACAATTACTAACATACTAGAACTTTGAAGATCTAAGAATAGCAAAGTTAATTTTAGCGTATAGACATATGGATATTAGTAGGAAATTATTGTATTAATAACGTTATTAGTAAAGCCTTAAAAGTATTCAATTCTTTGTTAATTATCAAAGTATATGATTTTGATAACCATGGTCTTATAATAACGTAACGTTTTTTTGTTCCTAAAGTGGTAAATAAAACATTTAAATTTAGTTACAACAAATTAATTATTTAATAACATTTATGTATGGTATCACAAAGAATTACCAACATACAATCATATTCTACAACTCTCTTTATTTACAACACAATTAATTTAGCATTAACACTTCCAACATATTTTCTGGGATGTTTATATTAACTTCTGGAGTAGTTTACTCTGTTCTACGTTTTCCACGTTTACGAGAACTACGGGGGTCTCAACAGCAGCGGCATACACATCGAGTCCGAAACCAGAGAATTAGAAAATGAGTTTTATTTTATTTAGTTTGCATCGTAATTGGAGTTATTAATTTCACTTTGACAAAAGCATTGGTATAATTCTTAAATTTTTGTATTTTCATACGTGGATTCATTTAAAGTTTTTCATTACGTACTATACGATTTTTTGTGAGCAGTTAGGTTAGGTTAGGTGAGAGCAGTTATCAAAAAAGCAGAGGTGAAACACCATATTAGAGTTGGCTTCTATTATCTTTATATTGATGTATAAATTACAAAATTTAGCTTGGCTTCTGAAAACAAAAATATGAAACAGACAGAATTATTTTAGAAGAAGTTTAAGTTCAGAACCATAAGAAAAATCTAAAAATATTTACACCCAAATTATTTAATATTTTATCCAAATATCTGAAAGATACCGTCATAATATAGATAATATAGTAGTAAGACGTTGTATGGAAATAAATATTAAGGATATTTATTATTCGAGTGTACTTGTAGAGCTAATGTAGATAGTTTTGAAGCTACAGTCTCTCTTATTATATAATCATAACTATTTTTTTAATTTATTAAAGCGTAAATAAAATACAAACATACAAAGTTATTTTTATATAATTTATATAATTATATAATTAGAGCATTTGCACCATAAATATTATAATAAAATTATAAATACCATCATACGTTTGACATAAATAAAACACAAAAGAATAGAATAAAGAAGAGAAATTTATTGAAAACAGTGGATGAACATTGGAATGTAAATTAACAATTTTATAATCTTAGAAATATATATAATCGCACACCTGCACCTCTACATCAACATCTCCGTTAAATCTCAGTTCACCAAATGTCTCTTTTGGTGGCCCAAATAAATGATTGTTGCAGGACGAGAAATTCTCAATTTTTTCCCAAGTTTTATTTTATCCCAAAGTTCTATCCCGGTGGTTACACCCAAGAAAGTGACGAAAATGCCAACATCTTTCTCAGTAACTCTGGTCCTCCAACGACGTCAATGATATTCATTTTCAAACAGTTCTCGTCTTTTCAAAAGCCAAGGATACGTTTGAGTTTATTTAAAAATACTGCTCTCCCAACTGTACCTTAAGCCTTCTTAAAATTCAGGACAGTTTTACACTCTCGGTCGCCAAAAACTTGATAATGATTCATTTTGTAACAGACGGGAGTATCTCTTGTTTTGACAGCGTGAGACTGATCATAACATATAAGCGGTAGTAAGACGGCAGTACGGAGGTGATCCCCTTTAAACATCCTTATCTATAACGATCAGAAGTCGTGCCCCTCTGTGTTTACCTTATGGCGCATAAAATAAATTTTTATTCGTATTTCATTTACCCACGTAATTAACTAGATTTTTTTAATAAAAAGTGACGTCAACTAATATTTTATGTAATAATTTTTATTTGTAATTATTTGAAAAGTTGTTTGTTTTATTTATATATTTCCTAGTAATATGTAATAACATTTATATAAAAACCGAATGCTTCTAACAAACGTAACGCTTTCTGATTGATAACGACGAATTGAAAAAAAGGAAACTGTCTTTTCAACACAAAAATATTGTTAAATGTAGTAAAAAAATAAACAGCAATAAGATTATTTGTATAAAACAAATTATAGTAAGGTATCTCATTAAGGCTATTTAGATTTGTCCATCTCATTTTATTCTAACACATAATTTAACAGTTATAAAAAAACAGGGAAATTGCCAAGCATTTACATTCTAATAACGGAAGACTTTAATGCAAGATCAAGAAGGTTGCGTGTAGAATTTAGTTAATACAATACATAATCCTACTTAAAATGCAATGAACTGAATATTTAGCTACAATAGTTAGGCTTACATAACATTAGAATAAAGGCTGAAATTTATTGTATTCATTTGACGTCTTTCAAAAAATGTGATTTTTTTGTAACGGCTGCTAGACAATGGTCGAGACGCTGATAAATAGCTGTTTAGTACTATCCAGATTATGTGAGCAATTTATTATTAAGGTACATATAAAAATAACTAGGCGATATATACATTATAAGTTAATAAATAAATTTTTGTTGCTCTGACAATTATAATTACTATATTTCGTATTAATTAAAACAGAAATTGTCTTCATTAAATATACTTATAATTTACCAAAAACGCCCTAAAATTAAAATTGATATTAAGGTAAAATCTAACATAGCTACGTTGCAAAGTATTTAAAGCCCACATTTAACTTAAAAAACTTCATTATAATGTAGATTTCTAACTTTGTGGATAAGTAACTATTTATTAATTTATTAATTTGATATAAAATAAGTAAACTTACTTATTTCATATCAAATTAATTTAAACATGCTATTCCAAAGTTCTTGTTTTGTGTTTACTACAGCAACGTAATATTACTTTTTGCTAGAAAATCTATTTGTGCTAGTAAAAAAATACCATCTGACCTGATTTATGTCAGTTTTGCTTTTATCTTATAAGCTACTGCAAAATAATTGTATTTTAAATTTTTAGCCTATCTTTATGTATTAACTATGTAAAACCAACTGGCACTTACATGCAACAAAATACGATATACAGTCCTTTTAATACAAATGTAGTTTTACGAACAATTCTTTAAAATTACTGATACTAACGAAAATATTGGAAGCTAAGTGATACTTGAAAATTTAGAACAAAATATCATCTATTATTAAAAAGAAAATAAGACTTAAAAATGTATTATGTAATTACTCTTACGTGAAGGTAAAACATGAATACAAAATTATGGCTGAATGGGTTGTCCCATTGGTTCTGTGGTTGTGAGTCTTGCTCGTTTGTCCGTGGATCCGGCGCAGGCGAGTTCGAGTCTCGTTGAAGATATGGGCGTATATAATGTCCTAGTTTAAATCCTACCCTAATATATTCTTAAGTAGCTTAGCTAGCTGAAGAAGGTACAGTTTTTCTTTAACCATTGTGTCTCTATAGACGATGAGAATAAAATCGACAAATACAAAATTTGGCCAGTAGATTTTATTAAGGTAAGACTCAAATATTCACCTAAAATGTACAATTAATACTTGGGTCAACTTTATTTATTGTCATATAATGCTTTTAATTCTCATAGTATAGTATGGATTTAATAATTTATTGTGTTCGGTGAATTTTTTTCCATTCTTCTGTCCGCATTGTCATTAACTCAATATTTTTTATTTGGCTTTTGAGCACATTTTATTGTACCATAAATGTTTAATTTGATTTATATATGGACACTACACTGGCTAAGGCAAAAGTTAAAAGTAAATTCATTGCTTTTCTTTTTGCACGATACATGTACGCACTTAATGATAAGTCGTTATTCTCCGTGATAATATTTTTGTTAACAAGTATTTTATTAGTAAAAGTAGATAGAAGTCTTTTACTAATTACTTTTTTTTTATAATATATATTAGCTGGCTCTGCAAACAAGATGCAATACACGGCTATGTTACATGAATAAACTTATGACTAGGAGTGCATTAATTTTTGAGAGAGGATTAAGTAACTGCATTCACACCTCTTACTTACAACATTTGAGTTCTACTATTACTTAAAGCTAGTTAATCTAGAGTAGGTCCTGTGGTAGCTTACGCTTGATCCTAGAGTGTATGTTCTTTTGACCGAGGTTTAATTTAGTTGCACTTGTACACATCACTAATTTTTTAAAGAAGTTACTAGTTAGCTTGTGAATGTAGTCTGAGATTAGTGGAACACTTAACTCTTTATGTATTTGGTTGTTGCGTATGAACCAAGGGCAGTTAATTGCAAGACGTAGCACTTTGTTCTGCATAGTTTGAAGTTTCTTCAATGATGTTTTGGGTGCGTTACTCCAAACTGGGCATGCATAAGTTAATATAGGGCGGAGGATCGCCTTATAGATCAATAATGAGCATTCAGATCTAAGATGGGATTTTCGGTTGATCAGCGGGTACAATAGAATGAGTCTTGTGTGGCACTCATTAATTTTTTTATTTATGTGATACCCCCAGTTGAGTTTTGTATGTAAATGGACTCCTAGGTACTTTGGGTTCCATGGTAGATCATCATTGTTTAGTCTGCCTGTTGGGAGATGGGTGTAACGTTTGAGTGCAAACATCGTTGCTTGCGATTTGGTAGGATTGATTTTTATTTTCCACTTTTTAAACCAGTCACACGTTATGTTTACTGCATTTTGTAGTCGTTCTATTGTTGTTTCAATTGTAGCGCCCTGCGTTAGTATCACCGTATCGTCGGCAAACATGGCTAGCGTTGAATTGTTTACCGTGGGCAAGTCATGTACATAAATGTTGAATAAGGTTGGACGCAATAGGCTCCCCTGAGGTACTCCTGCCTTTGTTGTTTTGATGCTAGAAAGCGTTGCGTTGATTCTTACTCTGAAAGTTCTGTTGTTGAGAAAGGAATTTACAATTTTTATTATATAAGTCGGGATGTTTATCTTGATCATTTTATACAGGATTCCTTCAAGCCAAACCTTATCAAAGGCTCTTTCCAAATCTAGAATTATTGCTGCGGTATATTTCTTTTCTTCAAACCCTTTCTCAATGAGTTCTGTTAATCTAATAAGTTGGTGAGCTGTTGAGTGCGACCGTCTGAACCCAAACTGGTGAGGCGGAATGACTTGGTTTTCGAGTATAAAGTCTTGCAGACGAGTGAGTATCACCTTTTCCAGAAGTTTGGCTAGGGTTGATAGTAAGCTAATAGGTCGGTAGCTATCAGGATTGTGCTTGTCTTTACCAGTTTTGTAAATTGGTAGTATGTTCGCAGTTCGCCAAGGTAGTGGAAAGTAACCTAGCCTCATACAGCCATTACAAATTGACGTTAGGTAGGCTACTGCTTTTTTGGATAGGTGTTTTAATATTTCGTTGTTTATCAAGTCTGGTCCAAGGGACTTGCGCCTAGGAAGACGCTGTATGTATAGTCTCAGTTCTTGGGCAGTCACAGGGGTTATTTCAGTAGTCTCCCGTATATGAAAGTCAGCTAAAGTGTTTGCTATTTGGGTCGCAAGTATGGGGTCGTGTTCATCTGCATTTGGAGTAAAGACTTTCTCTAGGTGCGCGGCCAATATTTCTGATTTTTCTTCTTCAGATGAGTGGGTCGTGTTGTTATCTACTAATGGATAAATAACATTTGGTTGTCTTAGCAATCTTTTAGTTGCCTTCCACATAGTGGAGTCACCGGGATGAATATCTTCAAGGTAACTATTGTATCTTATTATTCGAAGGTTATCTAGCTCTTGTTTTACTAAATGATTTAATTTGTTATACAACGTTTTATCGTATGGTAGTCGTGGCCTTTGCCATTCTCTTCTGTATCTGTTTTTTGATCTTATAAGCTTTATTATATAATCAGGTGTTATGTTGTGCGAAGCAATATTTCTTCGTTTCCGTGGTGTTGTAGCTTCTTGTGCACTTTCTTGTATTGCAACCGTATATTGTGTTATTGCTTCATCGATACACATAGGAGATTGTAGCGGTCCCGTCCAGGTTAGTTTTTGGTCTAGCTTTTTTTGAAAAGTTGTCCAGTCGGTTATTCCATCAACAAGTTTAGGAGTAGGTGGCTTTATTTGATGTATGTCATAGAACGACAAGATTACGGGTAGATGGTCCGAGTCTAGTTCGTTTGTTACCGTTTGTTGGATTGGTTTTTGAAGATTCTTGTGTAGCACAACGTCTAAAATACCAGGCTGATAGTCAGCCCTATACGGATAGTAGGTAAATTCATTAGGTGCTGATATAAGTATGCAATGGTTCGCCGTAATGTTGTGTAGCCTTATACCCTCAGGATTGCTAGTTCGGCATCCCAGGTGGTGTTTTTGCATTTAGATCACCTAGTAGCATCGTAGGCTCCGTACTGTTGAATAATTTACCTATATCGAGGTCTAATAGTCTTTTATTGGGTTGTTTGTACGCAGAGATTAATTTTAGGGGCGGTTACTACCCATGTGTACTTGTATGGCTACAGCTTCTAAGTTTTCTATATCAACAAGATGAAATAGGTGATGTTTTAATTTTTCTTTACTATGATCGCTACTCCCCGGAGGCCTTATCAGCTACTCTATCTTTTCGGTGCACTAAATATCCTGGGATGCAGAATGCTTCAGTGTTAATAAAGTGCGTTTCTGTTACACAAACGATATCTATGTCATAACGAGTCATAAAATCAATAAAAATGGAGCGTTGCATTTTTAGACCATTGGCATTCCAATTAGTCAAGGTTAATTTAGTAACTATTTGCTGTTTATTTGGGTCCATTAGTTAGCAAGGTAGGAAGTATAGATGCTAATAATGGCGTTAGTTTTTCTAGGTGTGGAATGAGTAATTCAACAAGTTTTGTTAATATAGTTGTGATAAAGTCAGTTGCGTTTGGAGATTCGCCCGCCTGGTCGGCATTAGCTTGGGGTGCACGTCCTTGGCGTTGACTAGGTGAGGGCAGCTGGTTTACATGGCTCTCCTGCTTATTTAAAATTGCTTGTGCAAATGTCTTATTCGGTGTTCTGTAGTTGCTATTTGTTGACTGCTTTATCTTAAGGAAGTAGCTGCATCCTCTATAGTTTGCGGGGTGTTTTTCCAAACAGTTAACACACTGTGGTTCCTCATTTGGTTTTTTGGGGCAGTTATCATATAGATGGTTACCTGTGCATTTCACACATCGTGGCAGAGATTGGTAGTAGTTGCGCATGTGGCCATATAGTTGGCATTTTTTACACTTCGGGATTTCTGAAGATTTTCTTCGTAGTTCAAAGTCAATTACGCAATAATTAAGTCTTGTTAATCTAAAGATTTTCCTACCTTCCTGTGTATTTTTAAGATCCACCGCACAAAGAGGGATTGGATACCTATTCTTGTTATACAAGCGCGCAATCTTTTTAATGGGGTATTTTAAGGCTGTTAATTCGGTTTCTATTTCTTTTTCCGTCAGTGATACAGGAATATTCCGGATAATTACCGAGAGATTATTTGTTTCTGGGTCCTTAAAAATGTGATAACTTAGTTTCATTTCACTGTAGTGTTTTGTCATACATCGATAATCTTCTATGCTTGTTAGATTTAATCTTAGTTGATTGTTTTTGTGGACTGTTTTAAATTCAGTTGTGGTTTTATCTTTTAGTTCCTATAGTATTTCCTGGTAATTGAGTTTATCAGCATTATGCAAATATAAAGGTGGAATTTTTATTTTCTTTTCAACGGGTACTGGTGTAACTTGCGTCTGCAGATTAGCTGTATCCATCGAGTTGATTGCCGCAGCGTGCTTGCCTTGATAGATAATTTTGCCAGCATTTTCGATTTGTTTTTCATTTAAATAGAATTAAGTTCTTTGGCTCGAACAAATATTTTTTATTCGGTTCATATTCTGATGGCGATAAATCGCCACTGTTTCTTTCGTGATCGTTAGCGCTCATAATGGACAGGAACCCCTCCGCAGGGGTTCTTTATAGTGAATTTAGTACTTACTAATATTAATTGCAGTAAGAAATGCACTATCACTAGTAATAGCCGCAGGCGGCGATAACACGCGATAGCCGTTGGCACTTGTACTTTCGAGTGAGTGGAACGGGACACCGATCTTAACGCTAGGAAAGTCAAATCGCAACTCTATTAATTACTAAAATTAAAGAAAATCTGCCACCCTACCAAATGACACTTTACACCATTATGTTAATTCTTTCATATTTTACAACTTAGTAAATACAATTATTATCCATTTGATTGGATTAACGCTTTCATACTTAGGTTTTCCTAAAATCATTAAATTGGCACTATTAATTTTTGTCGGTCCGTCAATAGTCATTCGCTCTGGTGTCCAATTTTATCGGCGCTTTTTTTATAAAGGTGCCAGTAACAGTTTCTTGTTGGCGCGTTTGTACAGCCTGACACTAGGCAAATAGCGTTGAATAATTCTTTTATTTTTTCTGACAGCTGCGTCAGTTCAGCCATTGCTTTCGCGAGGCTAAGAAAAAACTCCGGTGCGTGGAAAAGCCAATAACATCGTATAGTTGCTTTTTTATGTTTTATGAAATAATTCGCATAGATAAATAGTTTTGTGAATTTAGCGGAGTGTACATGTTGTTAATAATTAATACGTAAATTGGACTCTCTTCTTAATGACTTCGTCTCGTCTTTTTACGTCGGTGATCGGGTAAGAAGCTAGAAAGGAAATAAGGGAAAAAGAAAGAAGAAACCAGTGCGGGATGGATTCTCTTTCACCTTCGGAATCCTCACAGAAAGTCGTCGAAATGAGTCTCTTTCTGCCTCTCACAATTTTCGTTTTGTTGGCGGTGAGATTCAAATGCAAATTTTAATGAAAATAAACTATACACTGCTCAAGCTATCAAGCAGCAACAATTGGTACATTAAATAAAATAAAACAAAGACTATCGCCATAGAAGCGCCAGAAAGAAAACCGCCAGTATTGAGCATTTGAAAATAACAACAAAAAAAATCAAACAAATAAATTTCCCAGACAATAATGAATGCGGATTTCAAGCAGAGTGCAGCGAACAATCTTCGACGTCAGCAGATACGTGAATTTCCGAATTTATTTTATATTCGTTAGGAAAGCTCCTAAACATTAAATGTTTAAAAGCTGACTTCTTGTAAATTGTACTATTTTTTTGCTGAAATATAGTGGATGGATCTTTTCGTATACAAATCTCAATAAATAGGAGGAAATGTCTTCATAAAACATAGATATCTGAAAACAAAAACCACAGACAAGATTGAAATAAGTTTTATTATAATATAATAGTAATAAATCTTTACTTAGTAGATGAACATTAATAAAATAATAATAATTATTATTATTATCATATACATTACAAAGAAGTAATAAAAAGCAAATGTACTTACTATAAAAAAGGGAAACAATTTATGCAAACTGCTAATTTATAACCGGATAGAAAATTTATAGCTTTTTAATACAAGGTCCGGCAAGGGGATGTTCCAAATTTCAATTTTAACTTTTTCAAAGATTACATACATAATTCCATTTAAAAAAAATAAAGCACAAACAAGAATGTACTTCAGGTGTGAAAAATGATGCCATCCAAGTAGCAACTATTTTTTAGGCCTAGCGTGTGGAATTGGTCGAATTTCTTAAGTTATGACTTCTGAAAGAGCTTCAACAGTCTGTGATTTTTTAATGTAAACCTGAGTTTTCAGGTTTTTTCCCCTATAAGAAACAAAAACACTCTGATAAATTTGGTGATCTAGTGGGCCACTCCACATTCTCGCTCAATGAAATGGGGCGCCCTGGAAAACGTTTCCTTAAAAAAGCCATGAATTCTCTTGAGGTATCGCAAGTAGCCCATCTTGTTAAAACCAAACGTTATCGAGAATAATCCGACGCCCTCTCAATTCAGGCATCAAAAATTCTTGCAACATCCTAAGGTAACACTGTGAGTTGACCGTCACAATGCGCTCGTTGTCTTGGAGAATGTAGGGTCCAAGTATACCAAATCTTCGGGGTATTCTGCACCATACATTATGTAGGGGCCTTTGATAGGCGTCACCTACATTATTTTATGACCATTATTGGCAATTTTGTTTCTTTACAGCACCCAATAAGTAAAAATGGCATTTTTCTTCTGTTCTTAAACCACCATGATATTGTAAGCATAATACTGGAGCTCGAAGTGCAAAATTCAGCGAATAAATTTGTCTGGCATGTGCAAAGCGTGAGCGTGTCGTACCGCTTCCACAGCTGGTCACATTTTTTCCATGCTTTCTGATATTCTAACGGTCCGATCACCTTCTCGAGCTGTTTCAGGTTTTACAATTCCTCTATGGATACTGAAATGAAACCATGGCAAATGCGCTAATTTTTCTACCACCAATATTATACCCGTCTCAAAAACGTAATACTTCTCTGCCGAACCCTGTAGACCATTAATTTATCTTAAATTTTAAAGCTAAAATATATGTATAAGTATATTCATTGGCCTTTCAAGACTAAAACTAACTAGTAAAACTGTAATTAAATTGTTCTCACTTACTGTGCTTTAATCTTAAATTACATAAACACTACATAAGCTGGAATAACGTAATCCTTTTTAGTCTAGAGACAGTCGAATAGCCATATTGTACATTTAAATGAGTCTAAAAAGCTGTTTGTAGGTAAGAATTTTATACTATGTTAATAACCTAGAATTCCTATCGAAGTGCCACTAGTATTGTTTATATTTAATGGCAAATTTAAGCATTCTCTTTCTGCATTCAAAGCCGTTGTTGTTAAGGAGAAACCGATCAAATATTTTTTATTAATATTGTTGATATTTTTTCATTTGTGACTTAACTCTAACGTTGCTGCAATATAATCTATTGTCAATAGGCTCGTCAACGAAGACAATTGGATCTTTAAAATGCCATTGATATAAACTGGCTGCAGGTTTTGTTCTAATATGGTGCTGATATATCCGAAACATACCCGTATAAATTTCTTTAAAGTCCAAAATACCAATCTATATATTTGACACTAAAAATCAAAAATGCATATTAGATATCACCAGGAATACTATCATAATGAGATAAAGCACTAAATTAACTCTATCGCTCTATAAGCCCATTATCATCTACTGCTAAATGTAGGTCTTCCCCTTATCTACTACTTCTTACGATTCATCTTCTAGAGTAATGCTGACATTATCTAGTTTATTATTATATATTATCTCATTATATACGTTTTTGCTTTATTTATTTTCTTTGCCCGATTAGTTAATTACATGGTTATATTTTGTAGCTCTTGTTGGTTATTGCTTACTATTACTATATTTGCGAATCTCAGGTAGTTCAAGTGTATACTTTTTTTCCAGTCTAACAAACTGAAAATACTTTCCAATGCACTAATGAACAGTTTTGGGGCTATAGTTATCTATTTGTCGCACACCTCTCTTTATAAGAACTTGATTTGTGTTGTATACCTTTATACACATTTTACATAGATTTAAATATTTTTAATTAGGTTTATATATCTGTTGTCGGTACTACATTCTACTAAGGCACTTAAAACAGATCTTGTAAAATTTAAAGTTATATTCGTTACTTTTCTCTATCAAAGTTCTTAATGTTTGTATATGGTCGCACATACTGCATCCTAACGGTAATCATCTAGTTTATTTGTTTTATTCTTTGTTCATCTATTGGGTTTACCCATGTTCACTTTCGTTCGGCTCTTTTTTAAAGAATGTGTTTATAATATACATATCATTCGTTTTTGCAAAGTTTATTACTCTTACTTTTTGTTTCCTTATTCCATATTTTTCTACGGCATATTTATTTTTCTCTTGTT
The DNA here is from genome assembly GCA_036346155.1 of Sinelater perroti. Lineage (NCBI taxonomy): Eukaryota > Metazoa > Arthropoda > Insecta > Coleoptera > Elateridae > Sinelater > Sinelater perroti. Next base: position 26,206,786 of record JARFIY010000056.1, on the reverse strand, counting down.
GTTTATCTACTTTGTTATTAAAATTACAAACTAGTAATGTACATCTCGTAAAAATTTTTAAGCTTGCTGTTAATTTCTTATAAAACAGTTTTATATCCTCTTTTTCGTGAGCGCTTGCTTGTGCATATGCTTGCACGACCTTCAAATACTTTTTGTTTCTTAACTTTACTATGATGCAGGCAATTCTATCGAAGATCTTTACGTAGCGTGTTAAATTATAAATGTATTTTGTTTATTAAAAACCCGACTCCGTTTAATGTATATTTTTGTCTTTGGAATATAATACAGATCATAATTTAAATTTTATGATTTCCTCTACTAAGCTTCTTATTTCGCTCAGTCCCAGGATAACCCATTTCAATTTTTTGTCCTTTCTCACCTGTAGAGAGAGTGTGTACGTTAATTTTGTTATATACATGGTTCTTTGCTGTGTCTGTTTTTTTCTGGCGGCCATATTTAATTCAGGTATTTTTAGCATCATCTGCCCTTCTCTTTATCCAATCGCATAATGAAAGCTGCTGGGGACTGATCATATCAGTAAATTTAATTTAATTTATCGTGAAGTGTTTAGCCATAATACGCCACGTTAGCCAAACCTTAGGTTAGGATTAATAAGGTTGGGACGCAACTCTCTCCCGATATTAAGAGGTAGAGATGAGCCAAGGCTCACGTTAAAAGACTAAATTATTATACAATTATAATTGTATTAAAAACTAATAAAGATAGCTTATCTAGCCTAAATAATGCATTAAATATGAACTATTGTAAAAACAAAGTATAAGCTAAAGAACTTTTATTCATTTGAATTATTATAAGGTGATCATCTGTAGTGACCTGTTAAGAATTCATTTATTTCTGCTACTTCATACTAACTTTTCATGTAGAGAATTGGATTTTTGCAGCTTTAAGTAATCTTTGTAGTGTCTTTAGTATTTCCTTTGCTTTCTAGCCTAATACCAGCCTAGATTGTTTATTAACAAATTTCGTAGAAGAGTTTTGATCTTATATTTGCTGGCAAGCCAGTTTCTCCCTCTTCTTTTAACCAAAAACAATAAAGGATACAATATCTTTCTCAATATAACCTTTGTATTTCACTTTTGCATAAATTTCTCTCGTGCTACAGTAGCTTATAGAAATAACATTTTTAGTTCGATTACTCTTTCCATTTTTGATCGGAGAAGTTGTTTTTAAACATAAATTGTGCCATTCCTTGATTTTTCAAGCAAGAAGTATTCTTTATCTAGGCTGATTCAATCAAACTACTTTAGTTTTGTTTTGTCATTAGTCATTTCTCAGCTTCTATTAAACAGGGTTCTCTTTTCAGTCCTTCTGACTGTATTGTACTTGGAAACAAGGTGAGTCTCTGTGCCTTTTTAAAAATTTGTCTTGTGGTATTTAATTTTAGTTTGCCCTGCTGGGCTACTAATTTATAAGCAATGACTTGTTTTAGTATATTGCGAGTTAGTATTTCCCGTTAGGTCTTGTCAATCTTTTACAAATCTTTAATGTCCAGATATCTAGCTTTGCCTTTTGTTCATATTAATTAGTAGCATTCACTTTATATTTTTTATTAGTGGAAGTTATATATTCCCAATCTTACTGATTTATATCAATTAAATGTAATTATTAATTTATTCTGTATTATATCACAATGTGCTTATTCAGATGTATCAGTGCAATATCATATTACACAAAATATCGTCCACTGCTAAGCTCCAAATTAAGACTAAATTCCTCTGTTGACAGCTTCTTACATATAGTATCAATTTGAATGGTATTTATTTCCAGATCTATTTCTACCTTCTTCATTTAAAGAAATTGTCCATTCATGTAAAAGTTAGCTAATTTTTTTATATTACTGCAAAAACGCATGACGGTATTTTCTTTCAAATAGTTAGTCTAGCGGTACTAAGCGGTTTCTATCAATTTAGTCGCTATGTCCACGGATGAGATACCTAGATTTTATGCAATCTGGATGCAAGTAAAATAGTAGTAAAAATGTTTTCACTAAAGAGACCTATAGTTATAACAAATATGCACGTCTTTGTATTGTGTTTACTCCTTCCGTTCTCTATTAAAAAGCATAAATCGATTGATTAGCAGGTGCTCAATCAATATAAGGAATTTCCTTAAATACTCAAGAAGATTTTTTGTTCTGACTTGCTTTTTATTACTTTTTGCTGTTATTATAGATTATAAAAATATTTTACTACAAATAGCTACACTTTCAGAAAAACGTCGATTAGTTTTCACTGTTACTTTTGGCATTATCTCTAAGTACTTTTTATACTGTGGTTGTTGTGTAAAATATATTTGATTCTTTTATTACTGTCAATTATTTCAGAAATTATGCTAAAGTTAGCTATTCTGTTTAATTTCTTTGAACAGAAAAATTAAAGTGCAAAAAATGATTATATTTACTTATAAAATATAACCGAACAACAGATATGATGATAGAATTATTTATTATCCCAACTCGAATAATTAACCTTTCGCCCAATTTACATTCCCGGCTTGACTCGTCTTTAAGGACTTCGCCGTTAATCCCCGGAGACGCAAACGCAGTTAGCAAAACTGAAGGCCCGAACGAGTTTTATTTGCCACTTTGGCGAAGTTCCGTTCCACACTTTCTGTACGGCAGAACTAACGAAGTTCTGACTCTTATAGCTAATCTAATACATCCTCCAACAGGTTGAAGTGACGAATACAAAACTGGGGTCCAACTTAATGCCCCGGCCTTCGACGCTTTTTGAATTCAGCCGCAGGCGACGGCGCCACTCCAAACTTTCTTACAGCGAGCCGATTGCGCTAAGCCATGAATTATTTACGGTATTTTTTAAGATTACGTTCGCTTCACAAATGAAAAACTCCCAGACATAGATTAATTTGTGCACGCATCTTGCTGCATTTTTGAGTAAAACATAGTTTCTACAGTATTCGTCTAATTTTTAAATTATTCTCTACGAGATTGCGGCAAGGATTTGCCCAAAAAGGTATTTTTAATTTTTTTAAAGTTTTGTATCTTGGCATTAAAAATGAAATGAGTCATTTCAAATGCAATATTTTTCAAATAACACTCGTTTTTTGTAATTCCTTATTAATTTTTTTGTGCATTTTAAAAATGGTTTTTTAAAGAAATTTAAATTTACCGTAATAAAAATAGTACGTTGTTCTTCATCTTTGTTGTAACGCCTTGCATATTTGGAGCTAATACACCCGCATTTTTACGAGATGATTTTATTATATTTAGAGATTCTAGACACATCAACCTAGCTGTGTAAAATGTGGTGCAAACCACCTAACAAAAACGTGTACTAAAACGAAGAACACCCGACCAAAGTGCTTTTTATGTAATGGTTCGCACCCTGCGAACTATAAAGGGCATCAGATCTTACCAGGATTTTTTTTTATCGTTTTATTTTATTTTTTTTATTAAACAGCAGATTTACAACTAGCTAAGTGGCTAACAAGCAAATGTGATTGGAGAAATACAAAGACATGAGACGGGAAACCGTCCAGTGACGGACCCCGATAAACTAAATATTAAAACTAGTTGGTAAGGTCAAATGTTTTGCATCGATTTAGGCGTCTGGTAATATTGGCGTTGTCAAGTAGGTTGCGTGCTAAATAATTGGGATGGTTGGATAATCTGGTAGCATAGTTTGATATGTTTCTGGTGATTTCGTCCTTGATCCAGGGTATTTTAAGGTCGTTATGAAATGTTAGGTTGGATACAAACTAATCTGCGTTGGCTAGAGTGCGGAGGGATTTGTTTTGGAACCGTTGTATAACTGAAGTGTTCGACGGCTTTGCACAGCCCCACAGTTGGATACCGTAAGTCCACACTGGAATTAGCACTGTTTTATACACTAGCACCTTGTTAGTTAAAGATAAATGTGATCTTCGACTAAGGAGCCAACTCATTTTCTTCATTTTGATGTCCAATACCTTTCTCTTTTTAGCTGTGTGGGTTTTCCATGTGAGTTTTTTGTCAAAATGCATGCCAAGGTATTTTGTTTCGTCCTGGATTGGGATTTGAATGCCATTTAGGAAGACGGGGGGAGCAGTTCCGAGCTTTGTGGCGAAAGTTATGGCGGTCGATTTTGCTTCATTTATTTTTATGCGCCATTTGCAGAGCCATTCCTGCAGTGTGGTGAGATAGCGTTGAAGTATGGCGGAGGCTTGATGTGGATCGCTATGTGATACTAACAATGCCGTATCATCCGCATATGTTGCAATGACAACCTGGTCTTGATGAGGGAGGTCTGCCGTATAAATTAAGTATAGGATAGGTCCCATGACGCTGCCTGGGGAACTCTTTAATTGCTTTAATTTGATGGAAACTGGACAAGCTGTCGCTGTGTTTAACTTGAAAGTGCTTTTCACTTAAATATGATCGGATAAGAAAGTAGTATTGGTGGGGCAGTACTTTTTTGATTTTATACAATAGGCCAGGATGCCAGACTCTATCGAATGCCTGGCTGACATCAAGAAAGGCCGCCACGCAGTATCTGTTTTTTTCAATATCTTCCTCAATGACATCTACAACTCTATGTATCTGCTCTATGGTAGCATGTTGCTGTCTGAATCCGAACTGATGTTGTGGGATAAGTTCATGATCTACAATTATGGGTAACAATCTTTGTAGGATTAGTTTTTCTAGAACTTTTGGGAGTAATGGGAGTAAGGTTATCTGCCGGTAGGACGCGGCTTCGTGAGCGGGTTTACCCGGTTTAAGGATAAGAATGATTTGCTCAAATTTCCACTGGATTGGAAAATGCTGCAATCGTAAAGTTGCATTGAATATATGCGTGAAAGCCATTATGGCTCGATGAGGTAATTCTTTAAGGTCTTTAGCAGTAATTAAATCATAGCTCGGTGCTTTAACGTTATGTAAATGTTTAATCACAAGTTTTATTTCAGCAGGTGTAACGTGTTGTATAGGCGGGCTTATAGGAGTCTGTAGGTAGTCGAGAATCTCAAATTCTTCTTCATAAGGGACTGCTATTGGGTGAGACTGAAAGACACCGGAGAGGTAGTTCGCCAACAGCTCGGCCTTCTCGTCATCTGTTCGAGCCCATGTGCCATCATCTTTACGATCGGTGGTATATGCACTTTTGGACGTTTAAATTTGCTAATAGCTTTCCATAGTGTTTACTCATCATGTGCAGATGGAGAAAGGTTGTTTACATACTATTTAAATGTTTCATTTTTCCAATCTTGGAGTGGCTATCTGAGTTCTCGGATTAGCCTATTTAGTCTGATTTTGTCCGCAGGATGTTTGGTTCGTTGCCATACATTCCTAGCTCTGCTCTTCTCGGCAAGCTTGAATTTAATGTAAAAGGGATAGTTTTCAATAAGCTCTGCTTTGGGATGTTCGGTTGGCGTAGAAATGTGAGCTGCTTGATGTACGATATTGTTAAAGTGCTCCACGGCTAAGTCAACTTCGTCTGGTGTCTTTAGATTAGCTGGAATTTCTATATTGGCAGTGAGGTACTTTTTGTACATGTCCCAGTTCGTGTGTCTATTGTATAATGAGGGTTTCTTTTGTTTGGTTATAACTGATGTGCTCAATGTGACGATTATGGAAGAATGATCAGAGAGAAGATCGTAGCAGGTTTCCACTTTACAGTAATTTGAGGAGATGCCTTTGGTGACAAAGAAGTCCACTGTGTCAGGAATCTTGTTTGGATCTGACGGCCAGTATGTGGGCTCACCAGTAGCCAATATGCCATAGTTGTGTGTCTGCAGCGTCTTAAACAGTTCTCGGCCTTTGGTGGTAGTTAGTCTGGATCCCCAAAGTGGGTTTTTGGCGTTATATCCCCCCCCCCCCCAGCAATAAATTTATTCCCTAATTTTTGAAAGAATGTTTCGTATTGGTGTTGTCGAATATTATGTCTGGGTGGACTATATATGGCTGCAAATACTAGCGGTGTAAGTAGTCAGTGGTGAGAGATTTTATTACTGATAATTACTGCTGAGCCAGCGTGGGCTGTACCGTCTCGGTGATTTGTAGAGTATGTTGAATAATTATGGATATTTAAGTAACTGTATTCGGTGAAGTGGGTTTCTGAGATCAGTAGGATGTCAATTTTATGTTGTTTAAGAAAGAGCTCGACTTCAATGCGATGCTGGGCTAGTCCATTTGCATTCCATAATCCTATGCGTAAAGTATCCATTATTACAATTTGTTGACTAACATGGTGAGCAGATTAAGCATCGTGCTGTTCTGGTTCATAAGCTGCGTGAACATTCTTTCAAATTTAGTTAAAAACTGAGACAGTGAGATGTCATTGTTGTTGTTATCTTCGAGTTGGCTGTTCATGGGGTGCTGTGATTCTGCTTGGGCATAACTTGCATTGTTTAAATTTGAGGTGTATGCATGCTGCGCAGTTATTGGTGTATTTAATGTCTTTACAATAGATGTTCTTGGAAGACTAGACGATTTACCGCTATTTATTTGTAGTTGCTGATACACTTGACAACCCTTATAGTTGGCGGGGTGTGGGCCTTGACACAGTGCACATCGCGTGGGAGTTCCTTTGTGTGTGCACTGTATTATTGTGGTTTTCTTTCTGGGCGGTTCTACAGTTATTAGTTGGTAATTAAGGTGCTTCGTTCAAACACTTTTTTATTATTCTGAGTCGGCTCTAAATCAACAAAGAACATAGGCAGAGGCTCTTTAGTTGCTCTGTGTCTGATGTTGGTGAGATTTCGTACAGTATGGCCGTGCTTTTTTAGTTCTTCTTTAATTTCCTTGGTGTCAACAAACTGATGTAGATTTCGAATTACCACTCTGTATGCTCTTTCATCCTTTAATTGATAGGTATGGTATATAATTCGTTCAGTTTTTAGATGGATGATTAGTGTTCTATAGGAGTCAGCAATATCGGTATTTATTTTAATTGTGTTGTTTGAAAGTGCTTTAGTGCTGTATTGTTCCCGTTCTAAGACTTTCGTTAGATTTTCGATCATTTGGGCATAATTGGTAACACCGTATAGGTATACAGGCGGGGCTTGGGAATTTTTTGTGTGGGACTTTCACTAGATACTTGTTGGGTCTCTTGTGTGCTACCGCTAGCTAGTACAGTAAATCGATTTTGAGTATTGATTGCATTTTCTGGTTGTGTTCGTTTGACTGTAGTTCTTCTGCGTTTTTTGTATGGTTTTTTGTATTGCTGCCATTTGTGTTGGTTTTGATTTTCTGTTACTTCCTCTTCAGAGGAGTCGTCGATATCTATTTGTTCTGTTGCTTCTGTTATTAGTTGCGGGTTTGGATTTTGATTAGGGGTTGAGACAGAAGAGAAGAATTTTATATTAGTATAACTTTGTGGTGGTGTGTTGAGGCGTCGGCATGACATTACAGGTGTGCGGGAGCGGCGCATAATTGAATTGAAGTGGTTGTTGATTTCCAAATTGAGGTTGTTGTGGATTATATAAAATTTGTGACTGGGGTATAAACATATTTGAGCCGTTGTTGTACATATCCTGTATTTACAGAATTTGTGATGATGTTTGCGAGTTTTTAATCAGCGAAGTTTAAAAATGTAGTAAAAGCCTTTAACTTACACATTTGGTTTAAAACTCGGCGGAATTAAATATAAATCGCTGCAGGGTCAAGAGCGGGCTCTGCGATTTTATGACCGATTTCCGACCGATTTTTTCATTAAAAATAATTTTTTCTCTCAAATTGACGCCATTTTTGTAAAAATCAATATTTTCACAAAATCCTAAGTACTTTACTAGATTTTTACATCTACTTTTAAAATATTTTTAATTTTTTGTGTTTCATATTCAAAATTGGGACCTCCAGGTAAACGCCCGCAGATAAAGAGGAGTTTAGCATGAAGAGCTATATGAAGCAAACAATTCTGTCAATACGGAAAATTGACAAAAATTGAGCCAGGGGTGGGCAAGAAAAAGCTGATACATTTGCTATACATTTTATATACGTTTTCTAACTACTTTTGTTTGGACTGACTAAAAGTAGAAATAAAAATACAACACTACTGAAAAACATCGAATTAGCTGTCTATCAATAAAAAAGATTGTGCTGGCGGATATTCAATGTCTGATAAATTTCAAATTAAACCAAAATGAAGCACTAGGCATGACTAATTAATGGTGAAATTCTAGAGGAACTATAAAAGAATTAAAAATAATAACGATCTTATTTAAGGCTAGTCTAAGATTAAACTATTTTAACGCTTTTAAAACCAATTTTTCGAACCGCAACCAACACCCTTCAACCTTCAATTAATCACTCCAAATTTTAACTGTAGTTTTAAGTGACATTTTCTAGTGAAGTACGTAGGATTTTTCGATTGACAAAATTAGCAGATTTTATGACCGATTTCGACCGATTTTTTCTTTAAAAATAATTTTTTCTCTCAAATTGAGGCCATTTTTGTAAAAATCAATATTTTCACAAAATCCTAAGTACTTTACTAGATTTTTACATCTACTTATTAAATTTTTTATTTTTTGTGTTTCATATTCAAAATTGCGACCTCCAGGTAATCGCCCGCGGATAAAGAGGAGTTTAGCATGAAGAGCTATATGAAGCAAACAATTCTGTCACTACGGAAAATTGACAAAAATTAAGCCAGGGGTGGGCAAGAAAAAGCTGATACATTTGCTATACATTTTATATACGTTTTTTAACTAGATTTGTTTGGACTGACTAAAAGTAGAAATAAAAATACAACACTACTGAAAAACATCGAACTAGCTGTCTATCAATAAAAAAGATTGTGCTGGCGGATATTCAATGTCTGATAAATTTCAAATTAAACCAAAATGAAGCACTAGGCTATGACTAATTAATGGTGAAATTCTAGAGGAACTGCAAAAGAATTAAAACTAATAACGATCTTATTTAAGGCTAGTCTAAGATTAAACTATTTTCTGCTTTAGTGGAAGGTAGCCAAACCAGGAAAACCTCAAAACAAACCATTATCTTACCCTCAGATTAATCTACTACCAATAATATTTAAAGTTTAAAAAATTTGAAAAATTCTTACCTATAAGAACCAAACCAATTAAAAAAACTTGATCTTATAACAAAACATCAGTACGGGAACAAGTTTACAAGATAGTGAGAACTTATTCGTATTTGATTAATTCTTTAGTAAATAGTAAAAATAAACAAAAAAGGATACTAACAAATTATCTTTATTGGCGTTCAACATAATCGGTATTCTTTACAACACAACCTTTATAAAGCTTTTGGAAATTACTAGCAAAGGCCTTCCTAGAAATCAATCGCTGTTTTGTTTTGTTTGTCTCCTAAAATTTTCATGGTCAATAGTGAGGACTGTGTTCTTGCTAATAGATAATTCGTCCGCCGGCACTCGTAGAGTCAGTCACCGATTTCGTGCCAGCATTTGTCACATTATTTCGATCATCTGGGTTTCTGCCCGGACGCAACTTGATTTCACTTTTGTTGTGAAAGAGTTGAAATTGGTCATAAATACATTTTCTACTCATAACACTTGCATCAACATTTATGTGTCTCTATAAGCGTTTTTCCTAATTTTTATCAAATCTCTGATTACTCATTGTTTTATTACATTGTTACCATACGTCTCACACTAACTACATTTGACTGTCCGCAGTGAGTTTACCCTTATGGTTACATGTACTACTACTAGACCTCAGTTTGGCTGATGGACTTAATATCACTTAACTTAAATCACTCGATTCAGAAACATCAAAATTTATAAATATGTTGCTTATATGATGTAAACAAAATTATTGAAATTTTACTTCTAAAAGAGAAAAAGGAATATACTGTTTTAGGAGGGTTTTTGAAAACAGTTTTGAGTTTAGGATTAAAATTAAATGCATCCCCAAATAGGAGAAATTGTGGTGTAGCACTGGAATGTAGATACATATTTTATAAGATGGATTGCTGATACCATTTATAAAGTTAATTTTTTTATATGATGTTAATATGAAAGAATGTCCGAAGATGTCTGTCAGCGAAAAGGAAGAACTAAACCATTGCAAACAAGAATGGAGAACATGTGACAAGGTGAGAAAAAACAGGGAAGAAGAAGACTAGAATTAGAAAGCGGAGAAGAAAAAAGAAAAAAGACAGAAAATGAGGATAGGGAGTGGAAGAAAAGAGGGAATAAAAAAGAAAAACAGAAACGTAGACAGGGAGAGATAGGAAAAATGAAAGAAACTGAAAAAAGTATTTAAGTAAACAGAAAGAAAATTATCGATAGAACGAAGAGAAAAACCCTATAGATATCAAGTTTACAAGAAAGACGCAGGAGGATTATTAGACTTATCAATTACTTAAATCTGACAGGGTTTGCTTATGTAACATAAAGAGAAAGTGAAGAAACAACGCAAAGTTTGCTATATTTTGATCTTGAATCTACCTCAACTTTAATTAGTTATACTTGCTGTTGATTTAAAACTTTTGTAATATAAGAAAAGCCCATTTATAAAACCTAAGCAAGTTAATATTAAAATATAAATCATTTTAAAGAGAAAATGTAAGACTTTAAGCTTTTTTCATATCCTCTTGCACACGAAACACATTAATTTAACTTTGCGCACAGACAATTACCATAAACTTGAAGATAACACAATTTAAATGAGTTATCTTTATAAGCGTATTTACTAGTTGTAAGATCCTGGTTTAATTGTCCTGATTTTTTAATATATTGAAAATGCAACTATAATCTTTACAAAATTATAATATTTTAATCTTGCAAATTGATAAGTTGTTAATTAAATTATTAATTACGTAGTCCATATTTCTGTTCTTTCTTTTTTTGTCTCTATATTGTATGTATTTTCTTCTTTATGTTTTAATAATATCTGTAGTAAAAATGCTAATGATAATAGAATTAATGATACTATTAATACTGATAATAATATAGGTTACTACTGACCTGATAGCATGATATTTTTGTATGAATGCAAATTAATAGTGGTAGCCGCCTTCTTGACTCCATGTTTTTTTCGTACGACTGTATAGATGGCATTGCAACATAATTTATAGCAGGCCTTTTAAGTTAAAGGAATTGGATTTTTGAGCCGATGATATTTTGAAAATTTACCATGAAATTTTGACAGATAGTTGAGAAATAAGATCAACTTTTGTTTGAAAATTTTGGTGGAAATGTTTATGTTCGGAAAATTTAAACCAAAATTTATTTATCAAAATTTATCCGAAATAGATAAAGGATATCACATTTTAGCTGTGACACTGCAATATGAGATTTATTCTCATATCTCAGATTTTTAGTGATAAAACTATTAATTAATTTCCATTCCACAATGTCGAAAAATTAGTGAGAAAAAGAGAATTTTACAATTATGTTGTTACATTGTGCACAGGGTGGGTGAAAAGCGACTAGGCTTTAAAAATTGCTAATAAAGTCAATATTTCTAATCCAAGTTTATTGAAAATAAATTGTAAATATATTTTATTACGTGGGACAATAGAGGCAAATTTTTAAATTTTTACGTAGGCAACCAATTTTCTTAACCGCCCGGGGATAGAACGCACAGTCTCCTGAACCCGTATCTTCAAGTCTTTCAGTATGATAGGTTTAGAGTTAGATCTGGTCTTCTTTAGGTAATTTACGAGACCTAATCACTCATACACAATAAGAGCAAAATGGGGTTGTGCACCATCCTGCATAAAAATAAGGTCGCCAATGTTACCCCAGTCACATTTAATTTTCAAACATCCGAACGTAGCGATCTACACACAATACATGTATATGTATTGCCCCCGCAGCCGATACCTGTACTATCGACGTAGAAAATATAAAATTCCCTGTAAGATAATAAAATTGCTTTTTCTATAACTTCAGTCAATTTTAATACCTAGTTACTTTTCACACACCTTGTAGATAAATAGATGCAACAAGGCCAACAAACGTTCTGTTAAATTCCCAAACGAATTGTTTGCACTATAATCCATAAAATTTCTTGCTGACAAAGAAACAATTTCAACATATGTTTAATATTGAACTAGCTATACCAGTATTGCAGCGCCTTGTTTATATAAAATGTAACAAAACTTTTGTGTGTATAAGACCATCCATTTTAATGTATAAATTTAGAAAAAAGAAATATCTAAAGCAAATAACACCACGTTTCCAATAAACTAACGATAAACAGAGATGAGAGAATTTAAAAATGTATCATGTTTATATAGTTTAAATTATATTTATGTAAACTGAAAATGCCTTTTACCATAAGAACCTGTATTGGTTATTTTGCATTGTAATAAAGGTATGTACATACTACTAATTGTGTGCGTTTCGTACATAAATATATTTTTCTTTGGCAAATTATTCATTTGTAACATATTTTACGTTGTATTATAGAGCAGAAGCTAAATAGTTAAATGATATATAAATAATAAAATATACATAAAATATGTTTTCGAGTATACATACCTATGTTAATTTTGTATTGATTACTTTTATAGTCCCACATTCTATAATTAGTCTGTCAAACATTCCTGTGGGTGTTTTAATTTTGAAATTATAAGCAAGCTAAGAAATGTTATTATGCCCAGACAGAACTAAACCATATTTGAAAAGTCCTTTCCAGTACACCCATCGCTCGCTAAATTTTTGGTGATGATTGCTTTTAATCTGTCTATCACTAGCAATATGTTGTAATAAACTTTATCTTTCAGATATCTCGCAGGAAATAATTAGTCATCAGAATGAGCGATGACCCTTTCAAGATATTGAAAACGTGGCTTGTTTTATTGGTTTTTACAATAAAAAAGATTATAATCAAAGATGATTAAAATGCCGTCCTTCCATGACCATACACGATCTAAGTTGTCGTTCAAAGCAATCCAGCACATTCTCAAAAAGCGCAAGTTTTGCTTAAATTACCTGGAATAGTATTATATTCGTTGGTTCAAACCTGGAAGATTGTTTACAGGTGTAGCGTAAACTAAACTTTCTAAATAACTCAAGTACAGAAATATAAAGAAGTTACATTGGGAGACCTTGAAAGTCATACAATAGGGCTCCTTCGCTCTGTTCATCTTTGACGAAATATGTCGTTGAGATGTTTCTTAACAGTTATCGTAAAATTAAGTGAAGCTCCAACTTGCATAAAACAGAAATTTGATTTAAACCTAAATCTTCCAAAAGTTCATAAAGAGCTTCTTCTTCTTCTTCTTCATCAGCTTTTCTTGGTCCACTCCTGGACATAAGCCTCCCCTTTTAGGGGGGTTTTTGGCCATAACTCACCACGCTGGCCAGACGGGTTGGTATTAGTGACAGCCGTCCACTCTGGATACAGACGCTGTTTGCAGCCGCCCACTCTGGGTCAGACGCTGCTAGTTCACCATATCTGGTTACCCTCACTTGGTTTAGCCTGTGGGTCAACACAGTGTACCAGGATGTGGCGCTTGGAGCCATCAAGTGAGAGTTGGGTGTCTCGTGAGGACCAGTTATCCGAACCTCCGCCCGTCTATAACGTTTGGAGTGACCGTTCGAAATAAAAGGTGCTACCTCTCCGACAAATCCCTACACCCTATAAATATATAAATATAAAGAGCATTTTCAAATAATATAAGATGTGCAGGACCTGTCAAATAAAAGGTCCAAACAACCGATCCCTTATCTTACCTTAACAGATATTTAGACTGTAATGTTTATATCTGGATTTTCAACGACTTAAGGAATCTTGTCCGATAAAACGTAATTATTGTGGAAATTAAAAACACAAAAAAGATGCTAATAATGAAGTCTGGGTGTCAAGCAGCTTCCCGTAAAAACCATTAACAAAATATTATTTTTGTTTAATAATCCGGAAGAGCACCCGTTGTAGAAGTTTTTCATGAAGAATTTTCCAAACGATATGTCTAGTGATACCAAGGTGAGCCTAAACACTTCCAAAACTTATTTCCAGATTTTACCAACAATATTTAAAATATTTTCTTACCTTCGGTATAAATACCAATCTCTGCGGTCAAATATCTTAACTTCTCTTTGCAACAAATCAATTTCTCTTAGTCATTGAAAAAACGTTTGAAATATTACATGGGTAGGCAGTTGCTTATTGAGAAACGCTTCAGCATATAAGCGAAGTGCATTTGAAACATTCTCTTTGCTATTATCGTACATGAATACCACGTCGACTATTTTAGCATTGTAATCGGTAAAAATTGCACTATTTAGACGAAAAACCCTTTTAATATACATATAGTCTTCTGATGAGGATTTGGACAAAACTTAAGATTTAAAAAGCACACCAAATGAATACAATATTTAATTTGTTATTTAACTTGCTGGAATATGGAATATGTAATCGTTTAGTAAATAAAGTATCCACTGGAACACAATTGTTGTTATTTCGGAAAAATAAAAACGAAAATTAGAGATCAAATAATAAGTGTATAAATAAGTTCCCAGCTTTTTTCTGCAAAATTAAAGTTTTATTTAAAGACAAACAAAAAAATCTTAAGTATCAAAGTATTCTCCGTTGGCATCGATGACCTTTTGCCATCCTTCGGGCAGCTTGCGAATTCCCTGGTGATAGCAGCTCACCGGCTTCGAAACGATAAAGTTATTGCTGCATTTTCAGACGTTTTGAAGTGCGTATCAGCCAGATGATGCTGCAACGACCGGAATAAATAATAATCGGAAGGGGCCATACGCCGCATGTGGGAGAAGTTCCCAGCCTAACGCGTCCGCAGCTCATCCGTGTCAAATGTTTGAGGGCGTCCAGCGCGTGGTTGATCTTCAAGGCAAAACTCTCCTCCGCGAAATCTTTGGTACCACTTTTTGCACGTTGCATGACTTACAGAATTCTCACCATATGCAGCACAAATCATTTTGGTGGCTTCAGCAGCGTTTTTCTTAAGATGAAACGCGAAGTGGATAGAAAATCGAATATGCTCTTTTGTGATTGTCATCGTGAACACAGCTGATTATTGAAGTTAAGTGCATCAAACACTAAATCGCATGATGTTTCGAAAGACCAAATGTCATTGCTTTAAAACCGCAAGAGGGGGGGGACTAATACGTTACATGTAAACGATGATTTGCGTCCTGTGAAATCTAAAGCTGAGAACTTATTTATACACCTATTATATCATGCAAAAGCTTTAGCTAATAATACGGTTAAAATCATTGTTCATGGAATTAAAACCTACAGAAAACTAGTGAAGCATCTAGAGATAAACAGTTATCCACCACTTGTACTAAGCGAAAAAAGATCGTGCTTATAGAATAGTGATTTGAAATTTACATTACTTTATACTAAATAACAAAATCAAAAATAAGCTTGCAAAAGCAGGGCATCAAGTGTACAACGTAATAAATGCTAAACGGGATAACTAAAAGAACACTTTTCTGGTTCTTTATTGACTTTGAACCTCAAACAAATAATAAAGCAATATTACTTAAAATGTGCTTATTTGCAATAACCGTAAACGCGAAAAGAAAAGTGATGTCAAGGGTATTGCCATTCTATAACATATTGTAACACAACACACACCCGCATTAATTTCGGGGGTCAACACAATTCAAAAACATGACGAAAAACTAGAGATACTTTTGCAAAATTTGCCTTATATGAGGGTAATCACCCGGCAAATTACAAGGGCTGCACAATTACATAAAAACATGGCGTCAAATGCCTCTTTGCTAACCATACTCAAACCATTGACTATTCCCCGCTCTTCAACCCAGAAACACACATCCTTCTTACGCTCAAACTGTACTAAATATCGGAAATAATACACCTGATCAACATACAACAAACATAAGAAGACAACTATGCATAATCGCTAAAATACTCAGAATTGCAAGGTGTAATGCCAAAGAGCTCTACAATTAGAAACAAAAGGTAATGCCATTTCTGTATCTCAACAAAATAGACATTTTTTTAAATCTGAAACCCAGTTTACTGATTGAACCGGTTTCTTCATATCACATTATTCCATTTACAATTTTAATTTCTCATGACGTAGTCAATAGCGGATCAGCAATCATCATCTAGAACTCCATATCCTAGCATGAATTAGCCAAATATTAAATTAATGAGATCCCAGCTACAAACGTAAAGTAAACACCGGAAAATGTAACGACGCTACACTATTCCTTTTAATAAATACTGGAGAGGCAGGCGTGTAAATAGCCGCTCTCGTGATGCGGTGTGAAAACGTAGTACGGCCCGTTTGGAAGGTCAGCCGATAAGGCCAAATCGTCCCTTAAACGGCCGTCGCGTAAGCGGATGGGGGCGGCTACCGATATCCACCAACGAATATTGCCAAATCGCTCACCTGAATCGGCTTCGGCTTCGACTTCGTCGGCGATTCCCAGGTGGCCGCCTCTGCGTTGTGGATCGGGTTTGCGGGTAGCGAATGTTCTTGCGGGGTGAAGACACGACCGAATTGGTCGCGCTGCGGATGGCGAGTTTCTTGCGGGTTGAGACACGACCAAGTTGGCCGAGCTGCGATGCGTGAATGTATGCGGTGTTAAACACGACCAAGTTGGCCGAGTTGCGGAACGTGAATGTTCGGTGTTAAACACGACCAAGTTGGCCGAGTTGCGGTACGTGAATGTGCGGTGTTAAACACGACCAAGTTGGCCGAGTTGCGGTACGTGAATGTTGCCGGGCTTCGCGCCTGGCTTGGCGGTAGGTCTTTGCGGGCAATTTCCATTCGCCAGCACCTTTCAAATCAAAAGGTGCCACCGACGGCGTATGCAGACTTGTCGGCTGGGCAAAAGCCCATATGCCGTTTTGTGTGCGATGGCAAAACGGGCAGATATCACAGCCGCCAGCATGCCGCCGCGAGATAAGCGGTTCAAGGGCGAAAAGGCCGCCACACCAAATACAAACATTTCTTTAAAAGTCTTGGTAATTATTTTATCGTGGGAGAGAGGGGTACTGAAACGCCAAGCATTCCCATTTGGGCTTAATAATTAGTATCACTGAAGGATGCAACTTTCTACAGGCATTAACTAACAATAACTATACCCATCTATTTAACGGAGAACTCACCTACTGGCCGATAAATGCGGGAAAACTCCCAAATCTCTTGGATTTCTATATAACTATGGCATCTCAATCCAAAATTGTTTAGTAGATTTAAATTACAACCTGTCGTCAGGCCACACCCCTGTTGTTCTAAGTATGAGCACCACAATCGTAAATAAATTTACACGCCCAAAGCTGACAATGAGATACACCGACGGAAAAATTTGTAAAATACACAAACGAAAATATAGATCTCAATATGCGCATCAAAGATTTGGTAGATAGAGACGCTGCTTCGTTACCCTATTGTAGTAAGCTGCATAGCAATAGACTCCTGGAATCGAACATCAAGCAGCAAGTTTGATCCGCATTCCTTTACACATCTGACAACTCAAAAAAACCCAAAACTCAACATTTTAAAGATACATCCAGAAATTATTTTCTGATGACCACAGTCTATAGAAAGCTACGGAAAAATTTAAAAAACCTTCACTACCAAGGCTCTCCATAAAAAAATTAATTACGAATAGGCTCGTATCAACAAAAAAAAAATCTAAAACATTTACAATTCACTTATCTCATGTTTTTTTCACAGCAAGACTAATACCTAGCACTCCAAACTATAATACTGGAACCTTTCTTAACATATCCTGCCAAATGTAGTTATTAACAAGGTTGCTAAGCCTAGCAGAAGTAAAGCTGAAATACCCAAGTTAAACCAATAAAAAAAACGGAATTAGATCTAATAACTAGACAAATTCTAAAATGCTACCCGCAAAGCTCCCGTCCTCCTCACAAGTATTTATTACTAAATGCTAAGTCTACTTTCTTTTTATATTGAAAAGTCAAAAATAATAATGATACACAAAAAGGCAAGCTCCGTTATGAAAAATCATCATACAGCCTGATGAGCCTACAGCCCATGACATTTAAAATATTTGAGAGGCTGTTACTCAAGAGAATCCAGGAAAACTACCAACTAACAAATTTGCTACCTAACTACCGGTTTGGATTTCGTAAAAATATATCGATAACACATCAAGCCTATAGAATAGCCAATCAAATATATAGGAGCATCGAGAAAAATAAATAGTACAGTGGAGTATTTTTAGATGTGTCTCAAGCTTTTGCAAAGTGTAACATACGGGCCTACTCCGCAAACTTAAAAATATGGTTAACAAGTAGTTGTCAGCAGCTACTCCCAGAATAATATTGCAGCGTTGTTCGATAAGTGAACCACATATACATATTACGAACGTTGGCATGAAATTGTTTATGGGGTACTAAAAGAGGAGATTAAAATGAAAAACACTTAATTGTAAAAATAAGCAACAAAAACCTTAAAGAACAGTTTATTCACAAATTATTGGTGCTCATTATTGACAATGTGATAAACGGTGCTACGTATTCATTTATGGAAAAGCTTCAAATGATTGATTGTTGATAAAAATTCATTGCTGAGCTGCACGCAGATATATAATAAAGAACAAACAATAAATAGAATTAAAACTGGATATTCAAAAGTGATTATATTTACGTAAAACAAGTTTGTAGTCAGTTTTACGTCTTAAATGTCAGTTTATAAACTAAAAAATAATAAAAAATGTCATATATTTATTTGTAATTGCTTGCGGTGACCACCTCTCTTTCATGGGAAAGATGCTTTGAGTAAAGAGAAGATATTTCGTGTAGTTAGCTAATATTTTCAGTTCCAAATACATCGATTTCACGCATGGTAGACGATCCGTGGCAATATTGACGACATTGTATGTATTTTAACCGCAATCAAATTTCCATGTCAAGCGGATTTGTCATGAAGGGCTTCCTGTTATTTTTACTCCAATTATGGTTTCTGTTTTTACTAATTTCTAATTGCGTCTTCCTCGCTTTTCCTTTTTTTCGTTCTTACCTTTATATTTATTTGCTTCTCTAAAAAATTTTAGTGATAACATGAGCTATAACTATTCTCACTGAAATAATGCTCTAGGAATTTAAGGAATTGGACAGAAGTCCTGTAAAAACGTAATTAGCATGACTGCGCTTTTCTACTGTGCAACTTTTTCTATTGTGACTGAGGCTTTCTTTGATATTTTTGGATTATATGCTAAAATGGTTTGCTCGTAGAAGATGGGAAGAAAAGCGAAGTTTTGAAGAGTAATTAGGCCTATCAATTCCAGATCCAACTATTAACATAGTAATGTTAAAATTATCAGAAAGGTAAAAAATAATCAAGTAACACCTAAAATATTATTTGACTATAAGTGTATAATTCTTAGGCAACAAATAGCATTATGTAGTTTTTGACTGCTACTTTTACGACTTTATTGTCAGTCTGTTCAAAATTATAAGAGTTTTTCCTTGTGATGCTTAGGGTGCAAAGTATTTTATTAACTATTTAAGAAACAAACTAAAGTTAACAAACAATGATCTCTTATTTATAGGGTCAAATTATTGCTTATCAGAAAACATAGGTTTCCATTTAAATCTTTTATTATTAAAAGTAGAGACAAATATATTCCCTTTCATTACGTTTTTTAGAGGTTACATGGTTAATATTAAATCTTTTTAAGTGTTTAGTTTGTTAGAAATATATATTTTTTATGTACCCACCTTATTATTATTAATTATTAAATTTAAATGCTCATTTGCTTGATGTAGATTTTAGGAATTCTAAAAAAATTATGTCTGTTGTTAAGAACGTATAGTTCTGGATTTTGTTTCATGAACAACCAAATGACATTTACACAAATTAGTAGGTCACCTTTTTATCTAAATCTCGACTTCTCAATTTCTATGTATGGTAATTTTATTTACTTATGTAGACATTTCTAAAAAATAAGTGAAGTATGATTAGATATCGTAAAAAATCAATAACTTCTTATTTTAAACATTATGTTGCTCTTTTTTAATATCTTCTAATAAAATTTAACGACCATTTGTTCTTAGTGGTATACGACTTTGGCACCTTTTGGCTTACGTTTAGAAATCTTCGTTACCATTACTTTTTTAAATATCGATGAAGGCTTCTCGTGATTTTACTGTGTCCTTGGTTTAGATATAGGTCTTCTAACATATTTTAAGTTCATATGGTCGTAGCTTAAAACTATCAAACATTTTAATAAATAACTGAAAATATTTAACAATGTTAATAAAAAGTGTGCTAGATTTGCCAAAAATAATATTAAAGTATGTATATTTAAAATAATATAATTATTTTTGAAAAACCTACATGTATTTATTAAATTATTAAATAAAAATGTCATTTAACTTATTTCAATAATGTGGTATTTTATAGTTGTAATGTATCTCACAAATTATAACATTTTCGTTTCCAGAAACTCTATCAGTACAAATTAATTATTAATTTGCCTAAAAAAACGTTTCGATTGATTTACATTAATCATCAAAATATAAATAACTAAAAATAAAAACAAAATTTTGTTAGCACAAAAATAACAAAAAGTTTTTGTTAACAAATACACATTGTTACTAAGTATTTAAGTTGTTAAGTATTTAAATTCAGATATTAAGTTGATAAATTTTAGTTAAAGTATTAAACAGCTTTAAAATGAGTTAGTAACAATTACTACCTCTTCCTGAAATTCTACTTAATTAATAGGAATTTCTCTATGTAACACAACGACGCACTTTTCTCATACTATCCCACACAACGTAGTGTCCCGCAGGAAGCGTGCTCGGCCCACTTTTCTATCTTGTGCTGACAGAAAACTCCATAAACGATCTCTGCATTTGTGGATGACCTGCTATGCTATCCTCAGATAATTATCCTGTAACATCCTCTGAAAACAGAAACCCACTTAAATCCATTCAACAAACGGTACAAGTGGCGAATCAAAATTAATCAATCTAAATCTATTCAAGTAATATTTACTACTCGTACAAAAATCAATCTGCCTGTAACTGTTAACAAGTTCCTGTACCTACAAAATCAGATGTCAAATATTTAAAATTACACCTTAAAGAGACACGCCACTGGGAACTTTTTCAAAAAAACCTAGACTCGCAAATTAGAAATCCTACCCAAATATAGCTTCAAAAATAAAAAATGTACGGTTGCATATACATGCACAATATTCCCAAACTAGAGGAAAGCAAAACTGCACTATTTGCTGACAATACGGCTATTTTTACCAAAAGGAAAACCTTCACGGAGCTATTAAAAGTCTATAGATCGCAGTTAACACTTAATAAAAGGCTTAACAAATACTGCTTCACTTTCAAGTCCACTAAATGTACAATTAATATTTTGACACTCAGAAGAATATAGGAACACCACGGGATAAACTAATCTTCTGGACTCCTAAAACTGAAGCTGTGAAATATCTAGGAGTTTATTTGGACACCAGACTAACTTGGAGTTATCACATTAATATTATATTAATCAAGGATATAGTCGACTAAGGTTGCTATATTCACTAATTAACAGAAATACTCCATGGAGAAATAAATATACCTTACTACTATACAAATCTCTTCTTCGACCAGTGGTAACGTATGCTTGCCAAGTGTACGACATCCAAAACTAAGCATCTCGACAAATGCTCAATGGCCTGTACCCAACAAATCCATCGCGAATTGGAAATTTGCACAATTGAAGAATTTGACCAGAGAACAACGAAAAAACACTTAACTAAACTTCACACAAGTAATGATAGTATTATGAAACAACTAGGTATGAAAAATATCCACACCTGTCTCAAGCGGAGATAACCCCAAGGTATACCAAGCTCCGAAGGCAATGGCGGTACTGAGAGTGAGGGAATAGTGATTAATTTCAGAGGCCCATAGCTTCACATGACAGTCTAGTAATCTTTTAAAATATACTCTCAAAACAATATATAACGTTCGTCAAATATCGAACTGGCTACCGGAATAAAAAAAATACACCTATATAAACGTTTAACGTGGCAGAAACACACATACGAAGACAAATGCATTTCAAGCGCAAGCAGATGTATTGGCTCATGGGACGTAAATAAAAACTTTCCACCAAGAATAAAATCCTGCTATAGCACTACGTTAAAACATATATATATTCCTATGGCTTACAGATTTGGAGGTGTACCAAACTACTCGACTAAAAACAATCTAAATATTTTAAGACAAAACACTTTGCGCGGTTCTTAATGCGCCATGGTACTGCCAATTTAATGATGCACCAAGACTTTGCATATTCCACACTAACTGTCTCTACTAACTATTGATACCGACTTACAGGACATCCGAATGCTCTCAAAGACAACCTATATAAAACTAAACACTAAACAAAAACTATAAAAAAACCTGGCCTGCAGACTTACCTCAACAATACTAAGTAAGAGAGATGTACAAAGAAAAATCTTAATGAGCGTTTTCTCTTCCATGCCCAAAGACTCGCACTACATTTATCCAATACTCTAAAGCGTAAATTTCTAAGAAATTGCAAAAAATTAGTACAAAGACTGAATATATACATATTTACCTATATTTTCACACGTAAGTGAGTACTCAAACAAAACAGTAATGAGAAACAGACTAACAAGAAATGCTAGATCTGCATTGCAACACGCAAGCGCTACACTACAGACGCATTATTAAACGCAAACTATTAAATAAGTGCTGACTCATTAACTAGTGAGACATCCTGTAAATTGCACTATTAGATATACCAAAATATCAAAAGTAGACATTTATTACATTTGGCATAGTGATAAAATTAATTTTACGTGGTCTCTATGATTCTTTTCGAAATAGAAAACACGATATTTGACCACAAAAATACACAAAATTGTTGATATCGTTGGAGATCCTCTTGTTTATCCTTATAATGAAGAACAAACCAAACACAGATGCGGATGCCCATCAATCCGTATTCCGGAATCAGCAGTTTTGGGGGCTCGCACCGGGGCGCAGCTGATTTTCCCACTGCTGTTTGTGGGGGCACGTCCGTGCCGCAAAAATAACGAGTGGACAGAGCGAATCGCCGCGGACGCGCTCGTCAAACTAAAAATAAACAGGGAAAATTATAGTCGATCGCGCCGGGGCTGTTTTGTCAGCGCGGCGCTTGCTTCGGCAAACACTGCCGGACTTTTTTGCTCGCGTGTCGCGGGGCGCCGTGAAAAATGGCGTCGAATTCCGGCGCCGGGTTGTTTATTGGGTGGCTAAGAGCGCCGCTATCTGCTCCTGCAATAGCATGATTTACGGCCGCGATACACCGCCGGCAGGATATCAGACGCAATTTATTGCGGTCGCCGCTAAATAAACCGCAATTTAATTACCTAAAAACATTCGAAATTAATTAAAGCGCTCCTGAGCGCCGCGTCGCGCCGCGCTGCTAAATTAAGCGTCCGCGCGGTCGCCGAAAGCTCCATTTCGGCGTTAACCTACCGCGAAAGGCTTTTAGATGCATGAAAGGCTTCGATTGTGGGCTTTGTGTTCGTTTCCAAATATGGTAAATATTTGGTTGCTTCAAAAATAAAATCCTACTCAACACAAATGGAATGAAAGAAAAACAAATTTTAGATAAATAAAGAGTGAAAAATATTGTTATTACATACTGCTTATTCAGCGACTCGATACGTCTCATACACTACTTTAAAAATATAACGTTTAATAACATACAACTATAAGTACATTAAACTTTCATGTATCAAAGAGAAACCGAAATCATTGAAGAGGTTCAAAACAAAAAAGTAAACAAATAAATGTGCACATGTATTAGAAATATATAATAAAGTTATGTAAACAAATCTAGTTTATAGAAAAGCATATTGATTTGTATATAAAAACAATGCAGTACCCTTGAGTTATTAGTCATGAAGCAGAATGAGTTATATCAAATTACTTTTCCATCAAAGAGACAGTTTCTGTATGCTATCATTAATCTTAGTGCAGCTCCGTGCATTATGGAGCACTAACACGTTATTAACTTCCTCTACTTCAGTGACAGTATGAAAATTATGCTAATATTAAAACGTTCATCGGAGATAAACAAAATTTGACACGCTATGTGTACGGTTATTTTATAACCATCAGAGATTTGTAAAGCAATAATAAATAAAAATCGGACGTACATATGCAAAAAATTAAAAAACTTTATTTTAATAAGACAAAACCTGGGTATGTTTTTATTGTCAGATTATTATTACTTACAATCTTCTTGTAGAGCAATAAATAAATTACTTAAGCAAGTATATGTGAGCGTTCATCAAAGTTGCTTCAATTACAACTAATGTGTAGCAACACTGTACAATATAGAATTTATCATCTGGTCTAAAGTTTAAATTGTTTTTCAATAAATTTAACTGAAGTTTTAACTTGGCATTATAACTTTCACTAAATTTCACAGTAGGTACTTTGAAGTTATTGTAAATATCTGCGTTTCTTATGTAATGTGGTGCTTTAAGGATGGACATAAGCGTTTTCGAATAAAATCTTTCTTTTATGGCTAGATAGGGTAGATAACGAAGTCCCCCAGAGTTGGATTCCGTGAAGTTGGTTTGTAATTTTGTGGGTGGCCGTATTTGGATTTTTATCAGCAACCGATTGTGCAGTGTTGTCTGCAAAAGTTGCGATTTAGACTGCCTCAAAAGTTGGTAGGTCTGCTATGTACAGTAGGTATAACACTGAACCTATAGGGATGAAGTTGGAAAGTTATTCTTTGTATTTGTAAGTAGTATCATAATATATATATATATATATATATATATATATATATATATATATATATATATATATATATATATATATATATATATATATATATATATATTTTTTTTATTGAAACATAGTACATCAGCAATCAGAATTACAAGAGATTCTATGAGCTAATTTGGTGTTAAAGTTGATTGGGTTGATGAGGTTGGCACCCATTGGTGCTTCCTCGCAGTTTCCTAATCCTATTGATTGAGGATGATGGATTCACACTGGAGGATTCACGTTAGTTTGTAGGTCCCAAGGCCATTTCCGCTTTAATCGCCGAAAGTTTGGTTGTAACGTAAATGGTTGTATAAGGTCGTTTGAATGATATGTAAGTCTATCATAGTGTCTGGTTGGCGTTCCGTAATTACATCACGCACGTATGGTGTGTTGGAGTCGGTATGTAGGGTGAGATTTGTCACGTACCATGGAGCATCCATAAGAGTTCTTATTGTCTTGGATTGGAATCTCTGGATTAAGTCTACGTTAGAATAGCTAGAGCAGCCCCACAGCTCACATCCATATGTCCAAATAGGACGTAAGATGGTTTTATATATAAGGAGTTTACTCTCGGTTGCTAACTTTCAGATCCATGGCTTTGCGCTTCTTCTTTATGTGTTGTTTCCAAGTTAGCCTTTTGTCCCAGTGTAATCCCAGATACGTCACTTCTTCAGATTGTGGTACATCAATGTTGTTTATGGTAACAGGAGGGCATATTCCCCTTCGCATTGTAAATGTTATTTGAACTGACTTATTTTCATTCACCTTAATTCGCCATTTGTCTAGCCATTCTTCTATTAAATGTATGTGTTCCTGCAGTAATCTTGTAGCACTAAAGGGTCTTCATTGCACGCGAGGATGGCAGTATCATCTGCGAACGTTCCCATTTCTGTGTACGGTGTTATTGGTATATCAGCAGTGAAAAGTAAGTATAGGACTGGGCCCAAAACGCTCCCTTGGGGAACCCCAGCGGTAATTGGCTGTAGTGTCGAGATTTTGTTTCCGAATTTTACTAGGAAATAGCGGTTTGAAAGGTAGGATTGGAAAAGGAGATAATATTGGTGCGGAAATAATGCTTTTATTTTAGCCAGTAACCCTTTGTGCCACACCTTATCAAAGGCTTGTCGGACGTCCAGGAATACTGCCGTGCAGTACTTTTTACTTTCAAAAGCTTTCTGAATTACGTTAGACATGCGGTGGCACTGTTGAATAGTAGAATGATCTCGTCTGAATCCAAATTGGTGCTTTGGGATCCAATCATCCAGTGGTGTGTCTTTATTTAACCGACTTAATATCAGCTTTTCTAGGAGTTTGGCAATTATTGATAACAGGCTAATTGGGCGATAAGATTGCACTTCATTTGGCGGCTTACCAGGTTTCAATATTACTATAATTTGCGCCATCTTTAGTTGCGGCGGCCAGTAGGTTAAGCGCAGAATTGCGTTAAATAATGCTAGTAGTTGTCTTTCCCCAGTTTCTGGTAGCTGTTTAAGGATAGGACTAGTTATGAGGTCGTAGCCTGGTGCTTTTTTGATGCTCAAGAATTTTATCTCCTGACGTAATTCACCGATTTTAAGATTCCATATTGGGAATGAAAGTTGTAGTGGGGCTTTGAGGAAGGTGTCTACTTCTATATCTATTGTTCCAGAGTTAGGTCTAAATACTTCTGC
Organism: Sinelater perroti; assembly: GCA_036346155.1. Classification (NCBI taxonomy): domain Eukaryota; kingdom Metazoa; phylum Arthropoda; class Insecta; order Coleoptera; family Elateridae; genus Sinelater; species Sinelater perroti. The sequence goes on along the minus strand of JARFIY010000056.1, from coordinate 26,180,432 downwards.
CAGATATTGTGCGAATAGGTCAGCTTTTTTTTGGTCAGATCTGGCCCACGTGCCGTCTGTGTTACGTAGCGGCGGTATATGTACCTGTGGCCTCTTGAATCCCTTTGTGGCTTTCCATATACTGTAGTCGTCCTTGGAAAGAGAAGTTACATATAGTTGAAATGTGTCGTTTTTTACTTCGTTCAGTTTTCGTTTAAGTTTATTAGTAATTCAATTGTACTTTGTTTTGTCGTTTCTATTATGTGTTCGTTGCCAGACTGCCCTAGCTTTCCTTTTTCTTAACCAGCTCCATCACTTCTCTTGGGAAGTTTTGTGAGCTGGGTTTTGCTTTCCATGCACGGTGTAGCATACCATGCTGCCTCTTGTGTAGTAGTTATAAATTTGTTGATTCCACTGTCCAACTCTTCAGTCGTTTTTAGGCTTATATTAAGATCAAGATGTTGATCCATATACTCTTTAAAGGCGTCCCAATCTGTGCGTCTGTTACATAACATTGGTTTGGCTTCTTTTCTAATTACTGTAGCACTAATAGTAAGTATGACAGGCGTGTGGTCAGATGATAGATCATAACTGGATGTTATGTCTACGTAGTTAGATGAAACTCCTTTAGCAACGAAGAAATCTAACAAATCCGAATTTTGCCAGTGTCCGTTCGCCAGTACGTTGGGCTACCTGTTGAGAAATATGTATAATTATTATCAGTTATGAGTTTATTAAGTTCTCTGCCTTTTGTGGTTATCAGTCTACTGCCCCATCTGGTATGCTTCGCATTAAAGTCTCCGCCAGTTATAAATCCTGACCCTAAGGAGTCAAAGAATGGCTGTAGCATGAGTTTGGTTATTTGGTGCCGAGGGGGGCAATATGTTGCCGCTATTGTAATTGGATTTGGTAGTTTATTTACTTCAATCACTGTGGCCTGTAAGAAATTTTCTTCGAATTTTGGTAGTTCGTGATGTGTTATTGATTCACGAATGATAATAGCAGTGCCTCCATGTGCCGTACCATCCGGATGTTCGGTGTGGTAAATAAGATAGTGCGGTATTTTTATGTGGGTTCTTACAGTAAAATGGGTTTCTGATATAAGGAGGATATCAATGTTGTTTATACTGAGGAAGATTTCGATTTCTTGTTTTTTTGATTGGAGGCCGTTGGCGTTCCAGAGTGCAATGTTAAGGAATTTGGCCATTATCGAACTAATTTATTTATGACCGTCGTAAGCATGTTCAAAATAATGCTATTTTGTTGTATTAGTTGATTGAACATACCTTTGAATTCTTCTAAGAACTGTGTGAGTGTTAGGTCTTGAGGTGATTGAGGTTTATTTGTGTTTGTTTGTTCACAGTTAGTATTTGGCATTTTCCAGTAGTTCTTCACTGGCAAGGGAGGAAAGTTTTGTGGATTTGTCTTGTAAGAGGCATATGTGTTTTTTGTGTTTGGGTGTTCGGTTTTATTTTGTTTTGTAGCTCTTGGTAGATTGAACAGCCCTTGTAGTTTGCGGGATGTGAACCATTGCAGAGTGCACAAGTAGCAGGGTTTCCTTGTTTTTTGCATGTAATAGAATTGTGCGGTCCGCCACATTTAACGCAGGCGTATGACCTATTACAATATGACTTTGTATGGTTATAGTTTTGGCATCTTGTGCACTGGACCAGGTTCATATTTCTGTGGGCGGTTCAACAGAAATTTTAAGTTTTGTAAGTAATTTATGTTATATATGTCTTTGTTATTGGTGGCTGGCTCCAAATCTACAAAGAATAGTGGTAATGCTTCTTTAGTTTTCTTATGTTTTATGTTAGTAATGTTTCTAACTTTGTGATTATGAGTAGCTAGTTCAGCTGTAATATCATCTACTGGTATTGTAGGATGTATGTGCCGTAGGACCACTCTGTATGCACGATCCTGCTTGGTTTGGTAAGTGTGGTGAATGACACTGTTTTCCTGGAATTGTTTGACGAGTTTTCTGTACACATCCGGGGAATGCACATTAAATTTGAATACGTTATCAGCCATACTTTTGGTGGTGTACTGTTCCTGTTCCATAATATCCTTCAAGCTGTTTATCATTTCCTGATAATTGTTAACTCCATATACGTAGATTGGAGGGAGTTTGGGTGTTTTATTTGAGTTTTTGTTGGCACCGTTATCTTGATTATTGTTTGTTACGTCTGTAACTTCTGGTAAAATTGAGTATTTGTTAGTTTGTGTTAGATTAAATGATTGTGGCGGATTTTGTGTGTTTTGCAATTTCCTTCTTTTTCTTTTAGGTTATTAACTTTTGCCAAGCATTTTTGTCTGCAATGTTTTCTTCTTCCTCTGCGTCGCTAATAATAATTTCCATTGGTTTTGTGTCGTGATTTGTTGATGCAATGGTTGGACTTGAGGCGGCATTACAAATTGAGACATTGAAGAGTGACCATATTGATAAGGTTGGAATGTTTGTATTTGTGGCGACATTGAGTAGCTATTGGGCATTTGCTGGCATTGCTCAGGTGTTATTTGTTGTGGGTTGTTATTTGGGATAGATGGGTATTGTTGGTAAAAGGATGCGTTTTGTTGCGTTATTGTTGGGTTGAATTGTTGCGTGGGGTTGTAGCCATTGCCAAATGGCAGCATGCTATTAGTTTTACTTACATGCATGCACTGAATTATGTAGTAAACAATACAAAAATGAAAACAGTTTATTCCAATTAATGCACTGGTTTATCACTGCTCGAGGTTCACTGAACGATAGCGATAACATGCAGCGCGCACGACTTAGGTATGTGCTCGACTTGAGCGCTCGAGCCGTACTGTATCATAATATAAGATAAATATTATCAGGTAGCCACTTCTTTATCTTATACAATAGGTCTTTATGCCAGACTTTGTCAATTTGCTACAAAGACAGCAGTGCAATACTTTCTGGTATGGGTGTTGTTTTTCTAGAATATACACTAATCGTTGGGTAATAAATTTTCAAACAACTTTAAGATTATGAATAATAAACTTATGGCTTCTATATAACTTGGCTGAGTTTGGTGGCTTTCTAGGTTTTTGGATTAGAATTATTCTTTAAATTATTAAATCATTACTCAATGGGTAAATTTTTTAGAATTTATCTTGTTGAGTTGTATCCGGCTAATTTTTCCCTAGAGAGCTTCTTTATTGTATCTTTTACCTCTTCTACTTTCATGGTTTAAATTAGCGGTGATATATCTCATCTTTTCATCACTTTTTGTCCAAATTCCATTTTTGGTGCTAATTTGTAAAACGTGCTTTTTTAGCTTTGTTAGCTTTCTATAACAAGTACCCCTCACTTCTGCAGTCAATAAATTTTCGATAAGTTCTTTAAAGTGGGAACTCTGCATTTTCACATTTGCCTTAGTTACCTTACTGCAGAGTTGTGACGTTACTTTTCTTGGGGGTAACGTTTTCTCTGCACTCATTTCGTAATCTTATCTCCAATTTTATTGGTAATTTCCGCTGGTAGCCTTTTTCGCTGATTTTATCTGGTACAGTTTTACTGCAATTTTGAAGTCGCCCACTGTTTTTCGTTTTATATTTAGAGAAATATTTCCCAAAAGTAGTCCAAATCGGTTACACAATTGTGTAGTTGTAGCAACTTAGCTCTAATAATTATAAATGTACTTGTGGCTAGTATCACAAGAGGTCGTAGCTTTTTTCATTGTTTAAATATGTTTTCCTATATTTAGCGATAAAGAGGTCCAGACAGTCTAGAGTTTTTGTCAGATTAGTAGACCGATAAGTAGGTTTTAGTATGATTTAAGTGATTTTCTTGCATTACTAGTAGTACAACTCTTCCTCTTATCGAAATCAATCAAGATCCCCAATGTGAATGTTTGGCTCTTTAGTCTCGACCAGAAATAAATCTGAAACTAAAAGATTTAAACAATTTTTGAACTCTTTATTGTTTGTTCTGCATATTGCTAGAAGGACATTTTATTCTTCTATCTTTATAGTTGTGCTTTGCAGTCAAATTTTCCAATTCATAATACTTGATATTTATCTAATGATAGGTTCCACCTTCGGCGTTACCATTTGCGTGTTGTGTATCATAGCATTTTGAAGTAAATGTGCTTAGTAAAATGATTGTCAAAAATGAATATGTCGATATGGTTAGTGTTAAGAAATGTTTCTGCTTTTTCATGACATTGCGTTAGGCTATTTGAGTTCCATATGACGAGTTTATATTGGGCCATTTTTTTGGTGATTTGTTGTATACTAAGTTCGTTGCAATGTATCTCTATGGCTTTTCTCTTTTTTTGGTTTTGATAGTAAATTCGTTCCACATTATTTTAATTTATAACGGTTGTCTGCATACATTTGATTGTCTTCTTGATCTATAACTCTGATCAGTTCTAATTGTTTGTTTGTACAACTCTAACCTTACCCATTGTACACTAAAGATGCCGACGGCATTTACTGTCGCCAACTGCTAATTAGTAGTTTGTTTTGGTGTTAGAAAATGTGATAGTACTAGAATAAACCTTTATGTTTTTTTGTGGTTGTTACATTTTTGGCTTCGATTTCGTGTTTAGATGCGATTGAATATTTCGATATACACTTATCAATCTCGGTAATTATCTTGAAACAGCGCACATTTAGTTGTGAAGGTGTTTTATGTAGTGCAATTCTTGTTATCATGGTTAGTTCCGCTCATGACACTCTAAAGGGTCGTAAATAGAAGTTGCTCATGTGTCCGTAAAACTGTGTGAAAGTGTTTAACTTAAGAGATGGCTCCACTTGTATTTTGACGTGGATACTCTATCTGTTGTTTAAGTATATCTGTTGCGTTTTTTTGGTGTTATAAGTATTTGTTCGAGGTCGACCTCTATTTTGAGAGAAGTTACTTAATATATATTTTACTTTTTCTTCGGGTTCTATCCGTTATATGTTTTGAATCTATGTGAAGCAGTCCTCGTCAAAAAATAAGAATTGTGGTTATTTAGTAATGGTCAACTACCATTCGATAGATGTCTTGTCGAATAAATAGTTGTTGGAAAATTATATGTTTGTATTCTATGGGTTCTCCTGATACTACTCTAAGCTTAGTAATTAAGTAGCTCCATTTACTTGTTCTATATATTTGTTGTGTTTGTGATAAATATGAATTATGCGTAGTGTAATTATGTTGGACTAACAATAAATATGAAGAAGTATTTAGGAGAGCCGATGTCCACTTCATTAAACAGAAAAAATGTTGATGGACGACAAATATGGATTGTTGCAAAATTAATGGAGAAAAGAGAACTCGACCGAACACAAAACTTACGGCTAAGATGCAGCAGGAATTGCTGCAACATACCTGACGTAAAAGCTCAGAAGAGTACAAGACAATATTTTATATATACAGTGATCAGAATGTAATAAATGATTAGCCTACACCCTGGCAAGCGCATGACACCTTAGAAAGAGGAAGAACAATAAATTTGTCATTCTGCACTTGCTATACGCAACTAGGGTTGTAATTTATGTATTTATGTAATACTGGATTATAAAGTATCTGAAATTGCTGCTGATGTGATACGCTGTTATTTGCTTGCATGTTTTTTTTTAATTTTTCAATTAGTTGATTGTATTACAGTATACTAAACAAGTCGGGTCACGGAAAAGACATCTATTACTTATTTGCATTCGCCGTTAATTTTCGTTAATAGCACAATACATTCAAAATTAGAAATTTAAATTGGCATAAATATGGTTGACTTTAAGCAAGACTGTAGTTACTGCCGCTGTGATAGTATAGGTGTAGCTATCACAACATATCTACTTTGTTCTAATGCTAAAGCCGAACTCAAAACGCAGGTATGCATTAAATTTTATAGAAAAAAAAATGTCAAATGTAAATATTCTACAAATGCAACATTCCTTTTTTAATATTGCCGCTGCACCAACATTTTTAAGTCCACACAGACAATGATATTGTTATAAATTTGAAATTAAAAAGGGTTTAGTTTAAAAAGTAAATTGGATAGCAGACTTTTCACGAGTAAATGTCCATGCTGTGATGATCATGACGCTTAGTCATAAACTATATCTTACAATTTCAAATGAATAATTGGGATATGAAGAGAACTTTATATATAGATTGCAAAATATTGATTGTACACCAACTTTAAGGAACATTTCTGACCAATTTGCACAATGTTCGGATGAAGATAGCATGATTGCTTGTATTTATTACGTAAAAACTCCTAATATTCCAAAACATTCCTCAAGCAAAATTCTACACTGTAATTTATTTCTAAGTCTATGAAAAGGTGTTTGTGGAAGTATAATTAAGGTCTATTTTTGAAACAAATTGATAAAAATGCACCAAGAAATAGTATTTAAACGGTGGTCGTATATATAGCAACATTCTAAAGACTACATCTGCAATTTTCACTAAAATTGAACATTTGTTTCTCAAGTTCAAATAAAATTGCTGAGTCTTGAATTGAACGTCTTAAATTTCATCTGAACTATAGGTTGTGGATTAGGCTTTATGAAAATACTACTTTGCTACTAGTCTAAGACTTTATCTTTTGAAGGCATCGATAGACTTTTTTGTATATGATTAGAAAGTGAGCAACGTTTTCTTGTTTACACATGTCTAATTTTTATTGTAACTTCTATGACATTATTTATAGTAAAATAAGTTTAAGAATTACTATCTAAAATAAACTAAATGTTACAATCTACTACTTTAAAGTAACTAGATATTTATATTTTCTGGATTGTCATCATTTTTCATTAAATTAATTTCTTCTTTTTATTTGTGTGGTTTAGTTGTAAATATTTTCGAAAATTGCTTATATCTCATGAACACCTTATCTTATGGGTGTTTTTAATACTTTCAAGAAATATTGCATACGAGGGGTTGCCCTCAAAAGGTAAATTTGGCGTCCTAGGCTAACAATTTTTCACTCGCCTTTCTTCAAATTTTTGCAAGCTGGAGACGTGGAACAATTTAATTACAAATGATAACAGTGGGACAAGTGACTTTATGAAAGTAACATATACTAAACGATTCTAAAGATAGGCAACCGAACGTACGCTCAAAGCTCAGCCACGCCACATTTCATATCACTTGGCTTTGTTTACTTTCTTTTCAAATATATAGATAGATGTGTAGATATAAGCAGATAATAAATGAAGTTAACAGAATTATAATAATTTCTCTATAAACTTCTCACTCCCTTTCTTCTTCCTTTTTATTCTCTTTATCGTCTTCACCTCCGCATTTTTCTATCACCTAATTCTTGTCTTGTTTTTTCCTTTATATCCAGCAATCCATCTTACTGGTCGTTAAATGTATATATGTATGTATGTATGTATTTATATATATATATATATATATATATATATATATATATATATATATATATATATAAACAAAGCCAGCGTGGTCCGTGGTTTAGGCGCGGACTGCGGTGCGGATAGACCCGAGTTTATTTCTGGAGTTCTCTGGTGCCAAATTTTTTTTAAATTTTGTCATTAACTTGTCAAAACATGCCACTAAAGATGAGATAATTTTTTTTTACTTATACATAAACAAATTATTGCGAAGTGGGACTTTTGCGCACATTGGTTTTTTGTCCTAATATATCCGAACCGCTAGAGTGGTCCAGTGATTGAGGTGCAAACTGTGATGGGGACGGACCCGGGTTCCATTCCCGGTGCTCTCTGATGCCCGGCGAGTGACCTACTCAATTAATAAAAATAATTGAGTATCTGCGTTTACTCGAACAAGGGGTAATAATGGCACTCGTCTAAGGCGCGGTGTTTGCCCCATCGCCCCATATCAGAGATGGTGGATGACAACCGAGCAGAGAGAGCGAACATATAAGACCCTTAACCTCTCAGTTTGCAGGCCGTGCTCCGACGTGAAGCCTAAAGCCTTACCATTATTATTCGTATAATTTTTTCTGCACATTTAAAAAAAAAAGACATAATTGTAAATGCATTTGGAACCACGTTACAATTTTTTTTAAATTATCATGGCTTTATTTATTTATATTAGAAATGAAACAAACAAGATCTGGTAGATAAATAGTGGAATTTATACTGCATAAAATTTTAATTTCATTGAGCAAAAAATAAAGCAGAGATAAGGCCTCAAATCAGAGGCCCACGTTGCACGATCCCGTTTCAGAACTTGATCTCATGTCTTCAAATTGATCGACTATTTAATATTTTGGCAAAAAGTGGTCGAATCTCGAAGTATTTTTTTAAATTCGGAGTAGCTCGATGTTATTTCCAAATATGCAATCGGATTTCGCATACACTAGTTAACTGCACAGAATTTCATTATTCTTGAATCTTATTCTAATAATCTACTTCTTTGATAACGAAAATGTTAAATGTTCTTTTAAGAAATGCTATAAAAATGATAATTTATTTATACTATGATAATCTAGTATTGTTTTATTTTACATGTGTAGGTATAAATACATGTTTCGATAACTTAGGTGTGGATATATGAGAAGAGAACAAAAAAACGTATTTTTTCTTATTCAGGTAATGAGGGTGATACAGGTGGTTAGGCTAAACAAAATTTTTATATAAAAAAAATATCTCATTTCCAGTGGCATTCTTCGATAAGTTAATCACAAAATTAAAAAAAAATTAAATTAATGAATTTATAGTTCAACAGTTCTAGCTACTATTATTATTATTATTATTATTATTATTATTATTATTATTATTATTATGCACTTACCGGTACTGCAGCCTTAAGGTCGTATTTTGCCCTATAACATGTACTTAATAATAGATCGTCATATACACCTATGGATTGAGCGAGACTCGTCGGCTCAGGACAGAGGAACGATGATCTTGACCACTGAGCCATTACAGCCCCTTTCCGCCATGAAAAGCTCACGAGCAAGCACAGAATTAAAAAAAATCTTAAGAAAATAGATTTCAAATTGAATAAAACAATAACTGTTGCACCTACAGAGCGCTACTTCCGTATATTGAAATTTATTGAAGTACATATTTTCATACAGTACTAAACTGCAAAAATTATTGTTAATACAATAATACGCTCTTTTTTAACGGTTATTCGCATTTTTGCAACAAAAAATTAACACATTTTAGCGTTACATAGCTCATCTTATAGATTTTTCTATTCTGTATATGAAGATTCATTGAAGTGTTATTAATTACTTTCCTAGAAGTGAAAAACCATTTTTCACCACTTTATAACATTGTTTAAAAATATCCTACCTAAAAATTTTCTGCAGGAAATATATACATTTTCATTCTAAACATGCCTTCTATACGACGGCGTTATTGGTTACCTGTTAAGAATTTTGTCACAACAGGTCTATTTTTTGCTGTAATGATTGGCCTATATAAAATTAGCAGTATTTGCAGGCCCAGTGGAACTTCATGCTGCAGATAGCGTGTTTATGGAGTTTTTATGGAAAATAAAAGGCAGTTGAACTGGAAATGCACAATTTGTGGCAATTCTGATTATTTTCAGAACGATTTCTGCTTACTTGCGTCTCGTAAATAACTTTCTAACGAAGCTAATGTAAATACCACATGTTGTTTAGCAGATTCACGACAAAGTACCATCTTTTTTACTGCAATTTTGTATGTTTACTGACCTATTAAATCTTGACGGTCTATGAAGGCGCATATCTGAAATAAATGCACCTAAAAGCACTAATATTTGCAACTGCTTTACAGTTCCATTACTTTGAATGACTGTTAGTCTACTCAAATTTAAATTTGGTGGTCATAGTCTTACATATTATAATATTTTACATTTTTATAAATAATTAGCGTATATTAATTTTGCTGCTTTATCTATTTTAAAAATAGGTATGTATTTTATACTACTATTTCTATCTTTTTAAGTTTATTACTTTTTTTACTTTCCTTATCTTATAACAAGGAAAGTAATGTAATCAGCGGAAATTTGACCTACCCAGTTTTTCACATTTCTGGACGAAATATAGCCTCAGGACACTAAAAAAGTTGGTTTGAGCCATTGGTTCCTGTGTGTGTGTATGTGTGTGTGTCTGTCTCTCGGTCTGTCAGTAAACAGGATATCTCGAGAACCGTAAAAGCTAGAGACTTGAAATTTGGTATGCAAGTTACTTGTAGGTGGGGACGCAATTCGAAGCTTTTAGTAAAAATCGGCCAAGTCGTTTGGTCGCAAGGTCGCAAAATCGGTCGCAAAGAGGTCGTGAATCTAAACGGTTGAAGATACAAAAAATTCATGAGAATAAAAATGATTTGTTATCACAAGGCAAACATGAATTTAAAATAAAAGTTGGTAAAATAGGAACTCGAAAAAAATTGAAGCTCAGTATTTTTAATATACCGGATGTTCATTAAATGTTTCGAGAAATTCATATTACCGGATAGATTAGACCGAGACGAACAAAAAATTACGATGAAATTTTTTAATTCGAGGTCAAATAAATAAGTTATAGCCGATTAAAAATAAATTAAACGGATGAATCACAGCGCGCTCGGAGGGCTTCCTGGCCGACTACGGAAGGATGCGGGGGCGGGGGGGGGTAGCGCGTGGCTGCTAGGAGGGAGCACGCAGGCGATAATGGGGAAGGCCGTGCGGTAGAGCTCGCACGGTTACCTTCAGTGACGTAGCAAAATTTTAAGTACGAGTCAATTATTGTCTTGTACTGTTTATTTTAATCAACTTTCTAGTGTTGGACTCGCGCCTCGTCCTTTTTTAAATTAACAAATTTTTAGACGAGAGCAGCGCAGGGCCCAGACGATGGACTCGCGCCTCGTTCTTTTTTAAAATAACAAGTTCCGAGACGAGAGCAGCGCAGGGCCGAGACGATGGACCCGGTATAATATATAATAATAGGATAAGGAAAGTCGTGTGATGTTCACACCAGATTTTTCTTCAATATTGCTGCTACTTCGTCGTTCCACGTTTTTTTTTTGGATCTTCCTCTAGATTTATTTCTATGTACACCTGCTTCCTATATACGTTTTACTTGTCGCTTGTCGCTCAACCTACATACGTGTTCAGACCATTTCAATTTTTGCTTCTCTATTACATTATTTATCGGTTCTATTTCAAGTTCTTCTCTCACCGAATCATTTCTTATTCTGTCTTTCCTAGTAATTCCTTTGACTCTTCTTAAGTATTTCATGTCAATAGCTTGTATTTTACTTTTCATTGAATTTGTCAAAACCCATACATTAAAATTGGTCTAAAAATTGTTTTATAGACTACCATTTTCGTTTTCTGTTTATTTTCTTTTTACCTATGAACGGCTTGCTCAAACTGTGATATAACCTTGCAGCATTACCAATTCTTTCATTGACTTCACTTTCCGTGTTTCCCGCTCTATCTATACTCCTAGGTATTTGAATACATCCACTTGTTCTATCTTACTTTGGTTTATTTTTGTATTAGTGTTCTTGTTTTCCTTACTTGTTACCATTACTTTTGTTTTATTTATATTACTTTTAAATTTTTCTTTGCTAGTTCTTCTTCCCAAGTCTGTAGATTTTCTTGTAGGTCTTTCTCTTTTGATGCACAGATCATAAGGTCGTCAGCAAAAGCACATTCCGATACATTAATTGCTGATAGTTTATTGAAACCTATATGTACCTTTTTGGTCTTATTTGCTGTTGCCTTAATTATATTATCCATTATTAATATAAACAACGTTCGGACTGATACCCCTTGTCTTAGTCCCTCAGTTATTCTAAATGCTGTCGACTGTAAATTGTCTTTTCTTGTGTAGCTTTTGTTGTTATTGTACAGACTCTGTATTCCTTCTATTAACTTCGGACTCACATTTCTTTGTGCTAGACTTTTCCATATTTATTTCTGCAGTACTCTATCGAAAGCTTCTTTTAAGCCCAGGAAAACCATATATTTTTTTGATTCTGTTTTTCTCTAGCATTTGCTTTATACTGAAGATATGGTCTTTTACACTTCTCCCTTTCTTAAAACCGCCCTGCGCTTCTTCTAATTGCTCTTATATTACATTTCTTAGTCTTTTTTCCAATATATGTTCGTACACCTTCGATACCATGCTTAATATTGTGATGCCTCTATAGTTCGAACACTCCCTACTATCGCCCTTCATGAATATCGGTTGTATTCCTATTTGCCAGTCTTCAGGAAGTTTCGAAGTGTCCCATGCCTTGTTGAAGATCTTTGTTAACAATTCTATTCCTCGCCGTCCTAAGTTTTTCAGCATCTTTGCATTTATTTTGTCCCGTCCTGCCGCTTTGCCCTTTTTCAAGTATTTTACAGCTGTTACCACTTCTTCTATTTGTGTGTTGTTTCCTTCTTCTTCATGTGTACATTTTATTTCTTCATCGTCTGCTTTATTGTCATGTTTATCTGGATTGAGAAGTTCTCGGAAGTATTCCTTCCATCTTTCTATAATTTCATTTTCTTCAGTTATTATACTGCCATATTTTGCTCTCACTCGCCTTAGTGTGCAGTGTTCATCTTTTCTTAAATTTTTCAATACTTTGTAAAATAACTTTTGGTTTACTAGGCTGTCTGCTTCTAATTTTCTTTCAAATTCTTCCCATGTTTGCTGTTTAACCTGTATTATCTATTCTTTTACTTTAGTTCGTTGTTGTTTATATGTTGCGTAGCTATCCTCTGTCTTATGATTTAGTTAAAATTTTCATTTTTCTTTTTTTTTCACCATTTAGTTTGCTTCTTGTTTTTATTTATTATTGTTGTTCCATATGCTTCTTTTGCTGATGTTAGTACTACTTCTTTGAAATACTGCCATAGTTGTTCTAAATTTATAGTTTCCCAGTGTCCTGCTTCTCCCTCTATCTTACTTTGTATATCCTCACTAAATTTGTTCGCTATTTCAATTTCCTGTAATTTGTATGTCTTAATAGATTCATTAACTTTTTTGTGGTAAATTTTCCTGTTATAATTTTCTTTCTTTCTATGCCTAGACGTACATTCGCAACCACTAAATAGTGATCACTGTAAATTTCTGGTCTCCTTCTTACTTTTACGTTTATAATTTCGTTCCTTTATGTTCTATTAATGAGAAAGTAGTCTATTATAGATATTTCATTCTTACTCTTAACCTCTCTCGTAAACTTTCTTTTCCCAACTCTTCCATTAAAGTCTCTGCCATTTATATAATTTAAAATATGCTGTTCTTTATATCCCAATACGTTGTTTTCTTTGTCTTTCTTTTTTTTGTGTTACCAATTTGATCTTCCTATTACCCTATTTTTATTCTTCAAAAAAAATAAGTTTTTCTCTTATAAACCGCTTATATATGTATCTTTCAAAGTATTTAGTCATCAACATTAATAAATCTGGATATTTCCTTTTAAATTGTTTATAAGTGTTTTATCCTTATAGTGTATCTATTGTCAGTAATATAGAAGTAATACAAAAAATACCGATTTATTTATCGTATTTAAGTAGCGGTTCTGCAATATAGAATCAAAGACAAGATATATTAATAAATACTTTACATAAAGAATGTTCTGATTGTATAGGTTTCTACTTAATTCTTTATAAACAAATTTTTCTAAATCAACTTATGTTCATAAATAACTCAATTTTTTATGTTCTATTATACTTAAGATTATAATTTTAAATGTACAGAGGCAAAATAAGTTAGCCAAACCATCCAAATCCAACTAAATATTGTTCATTAGTACTTCGTCGTTTATAAATGCTTAGAAATTTGTTAAACGCGGCGTAGAAAAGGATTGTAACCATAAAAATTTGTTTTTTGACGTCAAAACTAAAATAAGAAATTTTTCTAAAAAATTGCCATTTTGAGTTATGAATAAACGCCGAATGTACATCAAAAATAGAATACAATATTCTACCATCTCGGCTTTCCTTACAGGTCATGAATCGGATGAGGAACTTTTATATAAAGTTGCCGCACAAATGCGGCTTGATTTCACGAATTACAGCTCTGATGTTGTCTTTGAGTGCTTGAACCGTTGCTAGAGCATTGACGCAGACTTGATTTTTGGCGTAGCCTCAAAGGACAAGCCTAACGGTGTAAGATCGCATGATATTGGCAATAACTTGAAGTATTCAGAAAATAATTGTGGCGCCTCTTTTGCAATTCGTAGTGACGAACTATTGGAAATAAAGGTTATCTACTGCTTTACAAAAAGGGCAGTCAGCATTTTATCATAACAAGCACATTATTTACTGAAAAATTCTTACTAACCTTATTTTCTAATGGCATCACTTATACAAAAAGCGCGCCAAACTGTAACTCGTTGGGTATAAATAGGTTTCTCAACTATTTATCTTAGATTTCAGATTTTCTGATGCGTTAGTTTTATTTATTTATGTACCTAGTGAGACAAAAATGGGTTTTCTACAGTCAGGATAATTTCTTTAAAAATGGAGGTCAGTGTCTTGCATGTCGAACACTCAATTAACAAATGTATGGCTATGTTCATGATCTGGTAACACAAGTTTTTGTGTCAACTAGACTATGTAAGTATTTAAGCCCAGGTTTTTGTGCGATATATAATGCAGGCTAATTTGTAAAATGCTCAATTGTTACAAGCGTGTTGAAATCGATAAATTCAGATTTTATCCGATAGCTCTATCTACAGGCTTGATATTTCTGAAAAAATCTGCCTGCCAGAGCACTTTTTTGGTTTTTACGTCCAAAATTTGACCGAAGAGATAGAATTTTTTGATTACTTTTACAATTACTGTGCGTCAAGATGCTACATTTCAATTGAAAATGTATGAAACGTTTGCGGGTTGTCTGCGATTTTTATAGTAAATTTTAACAATTTTATTACGTTTTGCAGGCGCGTACTTTTTGTTAATCATGTAATTTTTACTTCTTACATGTTGTAAACTTACAGCTCTAACATTATGTACAATAATAACGCCTTAATATACATTCAATAGTAATAAAAGTAATACAAATATTAGTTCATTTATTTTGTTATATAAAAACTCCCAATTAAGAATACAGGGTTATTCTGAAATTTAAAAGTTTTGCTATGTGCTACGAAAAGATTGCTGAACGCTAGAATTGAGTAGTCCATTTACTATGTCTTCCTTTTTCTCTTATATTACATTTTACTCTTAGATAAGTCTTGCCTTCTTTTATTTTAGACAAATATTCTTAATCCCTGAAAAAAATCCTAAAAAACTCCTTTTAGTGCATTAGTGTTATAAAGGTGAGGCAAAGTTCTAACGAAGCAATCTAAATATTACTATACATTTAAAAACTTTAAATATTTTCTACTAAAAACGTTTTTAAATTAGTAAAAGACTTGAAAAATCTCAATAAAACGGGGTACACAAATTCAGATGTTAAATATTAAAACTGTAGTTTATTACTTGTGGGGTTACTCTCTCTATCTTGTCATCTCTGGTATTCACTATTTTTAATGTCAAACGTACCCGCGTATAATTATCGTATATTGTTGCCAACAATACTTCACAGTTAATTTTACACAATAGTCTTACATTTTTAGCTTTCTATTTTCATGGCGATTATATATCTGGATGCTACTTAACTCATTAATGTTGGGTACTTACAACAATTTTACTAATCGCAACTTGTACAAATTTTTGAGTTTACGATTACGTTTTTAAGAATCATAAAATTGTCACCGTCGACGTAATGAATATTGCCGTGTAGGACATTTACGAACCGTTGCATGCGACATGCAGGCGGGCGGGTAATGAAAATCGGAATAAACGGACACCATCGAAGCAACATACAAATAATCAGAACATTAGGAATTATCCTGCGAACCCAATTATGTATAAATTCGCCCTAATAACTTCAAGCGACATGCAACCGCTATTTTCGGGAACAAAAACCTTCGGGCCGTTATTACCATAAATTATACTAATCCCGCAAAGTAGCTCCGGCTCCTTCCCTTCATTACGCACATTCCCGCTTAATTGTATGTATGTTAATGTATTCACATAAGTAATTAATTATCCGCGGAGCGTTTGGGGCCGTCTTGGGGACGTGCGGCAGATTTTAAATCTTTATGTTTAGCAGTAAATCTCCGGCAAACGGCCGCGGCATGGGGCCATAAACATTTTTCCCGCATTCTTCTTCCGTAATGTAAATTGAACTATCCAAGACAGTAGTGAATAGCATTCTTTTGTGTAGACCGCGGAGGGTAAGATAGCCTAAGTGCCGCCACGAGAGGCGAAATACATCCCGGGAACGTGCACAAAGAAAGCTTTTAGTGCGGCATTAGACGTATCCGTACAAAATAGGGCGCGCTATTATGTAAATAAATGCACAATCTTAATGCCAATAACAATATCCAGCCAATCTGCATGTGAATGAGGTACGCGAGCGGTGCGCGGCCGCCGCCCGCACCGGCGGTGGAGCGGCGGCAAACCGAGTCGAAAACAGGATAAAATACATATTTACAATACTGCCGCTATATTGAATCAAAACAAGGTTCTGATTTAGAGGTAGGTACCGTTTCGTGTAAGCCCCCACGCAATGATTAAATTGTAAATATGGATTACAAGTGAAATAAATACGTTCGTAGGCGCAAAATATTTTTAGTATTCATAACACTTTGGATAAATTCATGCATTACAATAAAACTCAAATAAATCGGACGCACAGTTTTTGTAGTCGTATTCGATAAATAAACAGAATGGAAAAAGATGTTAATAGAATAAATAAACTGGCCAATGACAATATCGCGATTTTAAACTTTTTAAGGTTTGTCTTGTAAAATAACATGTGGCGGAGCGAAAACTTAGAAATAAGGTTGCTTATAACGTTCATATTCTTAATTGATTTAGGGCCGGTCTCACAGTCAGCGTAATTATCCCGTGCTAAAATATTTGAGTATTGGGTTTCTTTTACCTGGCAAGGTTATAGGAAATGTTTTCTCTCTACATTCAGCAAGATTTGTCCAGGGTTGATCTTTAGCTTCAACCGATTTAAGAATCACAAAAATTATCAGATTGCAGTTAGCCGTGGTAACGCGCACTTCTACCTACTCAAGTTTGTCGATGTATGCCTGCCATGGATCGCATATATTAAAATGTATATTCGTACATCGGTTGCGTTTTTATTTACCAGTCACCATCCCAACACCTACAAATACTTCAATTGAATTTATGCGAATATTTTTTCCACTTTATTGTTACATAGTAAGCCAGCGTGATCCCGTGGTTGAGGGGCGGGCTTCGATGCTGACGGACCCGGGTTCAATTCCCGGTGCTTTCTGATGCCTGGCGGGTGGCCTACTCAGTCACTAAAAATAATTGAGTACCTGCGTTCACTGGAACAAGGGGTAATAAGGCCGTGCTCCCACGCGAAGCGTAGAGCCTTACCATTATTATTATTGTTACATGGTAAGTGATTTCAAAATTACTTCTTTTAATGGCTATATTTGTTTTTAAAGTCAGGTATCATAAATCTAATTTAGTATTTAATTTTTAATTACGTTACCACATGCAATTTATTTGTTTACAAATCATATCTTAATTATTTTTACTAGATGTTAAATTATAATTTATATTTCAACTGCACCAGTAAAAAATTACGTTTGCACTTAGCCCATCATCTGTAATTGCACATGGTGTAATAATTGCTGATTATAAAAGCTTTATCGAATTATATAGAAACGAAACAATATACAACTAAATGATCGACTAATAATGTAGTTAAAATAAAACAAGACACTGACACAAAAAATTAAGGATGCATGAATATGATATAATTCATTACACGTCAAGTGTAAGAAACCCGTAAGACTACATAGCATTCGTCACACAATCTTAATTGGAAAATTAACAAACGCCTTAGTTAATTAGGTTACCAAGTAAGAAATATACTAAATGTTAAATATAACTATTACTAAGGAATCGTTGCCAACATTCTTTATTGATCTAAAGCCATCTGAAAACAACGAAGAGATTTAAAACGTCCAATCATTAAGTAATAAATAAATGCGTCGTCTTTGAACATTCCGAAGAAACTAAATTAATGCGATCTTCACGGTGATAAAATTGTAACAATCGGATAGCATACTACAGCAGACCATATTTTCATTAAATGTAGTATATCTCAGGGTATATTGCACTGATCCAAAAAACGCAGCCGTTAGTTGTGTATTGTAAGAGAGTTCTTACCCAGCTTTTTTGAAGATTGCACTGTCTATCAATAATTGCAAAATAAATTCAATTTAAATAAATTGCCAACAATTGACAAACCTCTCCTTAATAAAAGGATTTTTACTGTAATCAATTCAACAAAGTAACTAATTATTTTTGTTTTAAATTTATCTTATTGGAAAATAGTGGAAAATAACTTCATAACATAGACATTAATTGTATATCAGTACAAGGGCGGATCCAAGGGTGGGTCAGTGGCTAGGTCAACTAGTGACAATTTTTCTCACAATCTCACTCATAAATTTAATAAAATAAATACTTTGTATGATGGCAAACACATACGCGAATGACACGCATAATATGACTATACGCTGTTATTATAATTATATGATACATCAGATCGTTCATTGTAAATAAACATTGATTTTGTCATTTGATTACAATTATTTTGACGTATAACAATAAAATACTATTTTTTTAATTATATTTATTATTGTAATTGACTAATGACCCCCCTGACTTGAAAGCTGGATCTGCCCTTGTGTCAGTAAATTTCTTCAAATTTAAGTCTTTTTACTCTAATAAATATGTTAGCTATGTACCCATTTCCCTCGACACATACAAAAAAAATGTTGCTATCATTCTTTAACCTTCTAAGGGAGATATTTATAGTTGGCGGAGATTTTAACGCCAAGTGCTGAACTACGACAAAAGGTACATGATATACACAAATTGATGTCAGATAACGATTATAAGTTTCTTTTTTAAAGTGTAAAAACTCGTTGGCCATTTAAAACAACTAAAATATCTGATTACTAAACTTTTTTATCAAAGATCTGAAAAGTAATTGTGTCAATATTTTACCATGTTATGGTAGAACATCTCATCGTTCCACAATAATAACGAAACTCGGCTTAACAATTATTTATGAGGAGCCTACTATTTCTCTAGAAATAAAAGAACTAACTATAGCCTTTTTCAACGTTATGTTGAACATAATTTTAGTACTAATATAACATATTCAGATAGGATTAAACAAATACCACCGATATTATAACTACAATACAAAAAGCAAGCTGATATACTATTTCACAATCTAACTACACCAAAATAAATAGTCCTAATAGTTCCAACTAAGTAATGGAAATAATGAAAGAACGACATGTTAGGACGAAATGGCACCGCATATGTAATAAAAAAAATATACGCATTTTAATTCAACCAAATAAAAAATTTATAAACAAATTAAGAGAAATAAGCGAAACATTTTAGAACACATTAAAAGGTTACTGTGTTTTTAACAAAAATATATTTGTTTTCAAACTTGAAATAACTTTTAATGATATCTAATCGTACCAATTTATAAATGGTTTTCTTACAACTGTTAGAAAAACTATTTCTAAGAAAAATAACTAATAGCTTACTCTAGGAGGAATAATTATCCAACCATCAATTTGTTTTTTATCAAAATCATTTAACGATTGAGCAATACTACGGCATAATTTTAACACAAACAATGTTTTACTGTATCAATATACTGAGTGTCTCAAAATAAAGTTTATATTTGATTTTTACTTCGTGAACGCAACAAACCAGAAAGACGCGGAGTGCATGTCAATCGGTAGTGCTTTTAGAAATGTAGGCGCTATGGAGCGTTTTTCGTAAGAAGACCATGCGTTTTGTGTACGAGAACTTTACAAAATTAATGATTCGGTGATTATTGCACACAGAAAGTTCAGAAAATGGGTGCGTAAGTTTGAAGAAATTGCTTCAAGCATGAAGTAGGCATGACCAAGGTCATTAAGAACTGACGAAAACGTAGAAAGCGTACGACAGTAAACGGGCAAGAATTTCGAATGTGCTTAGATGACCGTTACACCGCATTCTGTGCAAAGATTTGTGTCTGAAGCCCAATAAAATTTAATTGGTGCAAAAATTTAAAGCCCAACGATGCCAGTCAGAGGCTTCTATGCGTTAACTGTGTAACTAAGCATTTCAATCCATTCAACATTTTCACCTCAATGGCCACGTTAACAAACAGAACTACCGTTACTGGAGCGCTGCTAACCCACAATGCAAGCATGACAAACCCCGTCATTCACTAAAAGTGAATGTATGAGTTGCAATGTCACCGCAAGAAATAATCGACCCGTGCCTCTTTGAATATGAAAACAACTCCTCGTTAATAGTGACCCCAGAGTGTAACGTAGAGATGCTGAACAATTTCTTAGTACTGAACTGCAAAATGTTGCTGACTACGTTCATAGAACATGGTTACAACAGGATAGAACAGTATCACATATTTCTAACACATCATTGCCAGGAGTTTGTGATATTTTCCCCCAAAAATTGATTTTGCAGTCCTGATGTAATTCATATGGACTTCTTCTTATAGGAATATCTTAAATTAAGAGTATACAGCAGCAATCCGGATTTTCTTGTTCAATTGAAAAAAATATCTGTCAATAAATGGCAGCAATTACGGAGGAGGTGTCACGTAACGCTCAGAAATTTTGCTTTTGGTTTAAAAGATTTTCGCGAGTATGCCCGATCATATTTGTGATATTATTTTTAAAAAATATTTTTAATTTTGTTTTTTATAACAATATTAAAAAGAAACTTTTTAATACCCTATATTTCGTTAAAAAATACTGCTATACAAATAAACAAATAGACGAATGTACGAAAGTAGTGTCTTGAGGCAAACGTTATATCCACTTTTTGCACTTAGGCTGCCAATCTACAACGACATAATAATAAGCACTTTCGTCGACGATGCAACGATTCTTGCTTTCATTGCCAATACTTCAAACCCACCTGAATCAAATCTGACAGTCGCTAAAATGATAGTGAATAAATTTCAACGAAGCTAAATCTTTACACATAACGTTTGGAACTAACCGTCCACGATGTTCTTCTATCACCCTTAACAATGCACCCATTACACAAACTAATAAAGTAAATGTTAATAAGCATTTAACTGTAAAAAGTGCAAAAGTGTAAAGAAATTAACACAAAGCTAGAAAGAATGTATTTGCTAGTTGGATGGAAATCAGACGTTTCCAACTCTTTGAATTATCTCCAACACGCCATAGCATGTGTCATATTCCACCTTATACACTAACCTACACATTCCGTACGTGGAAGATGTTATCCATAAATATGCTATCAAGCATTAAATCATCTTGAAAGGTTATCCAAATGAAACCCACTTAGTGCAGATCCGCACTCTTGACGACTTCAGATTTAATTACCTAAGGATCTGACGGCGAAATTCATTAGAAGCTGCGATAACATCCTAAGCTCAAGTATTATATTTACTATTAGCTAATAGAAGTAAATATTTTGATTGATAATACAGTAAAAAAAAATTTGAACGTAAACGAGCTTCTATTATGAAGAAGCGAATACAATTAAAAACCCGCATCTTTAAGCGCATAGCACAGAGTATTAGCAAGCAACAAATAATTATATCTAATTAAAAAATAGATATTTAAAAGTGACCAGAGTGGTTCTAGTCAAAATTTGATAACAATTGAAATTATAAAATACAATGGATATTATCATTCAGCGATCAAAATTTATCGTAAAATAAGAAATTGCTCACAATAAACACATAAAGCAATTGAAGAGTATTATTTAAAAACTCTTGAGGAAGAAAAAATTTTGCGTTGGAACATAAATATGAGCTTTGAAAGAGAGAATGCTAATGCTCTTACAACAAAAAATAGTAAATCCATGTAGCAGAAAATAAAAAAGTATATTTGAATGCAAAATAATAATACCTAAGACAAATACAAATTGTAAAGGTAAGTCACGGATGGGAATAATATGCTAATGTAACCAAATAAAACAAATAAAGCATACAAAATAGTATTATAAATATCGAATGAAATAGTACAACATCAATTTAAAGAACGCGATGTAGTGCATAGTAGATTATATTGTTCTCAATGATAAACAAACACGTGAAGAAAAATTACATAGAAAAATTAGAAAAGGAGCAATTAAGGGTTTAGAATGTTAAGATCAAATAGATATAGTAAACGTAATATCACATATCTAATAGGTCTATGCCAATGAGAAAACTATTATAAAATAACTTTGCCCCTAGTGACAACTACCAAGCGTTTCAAAAAGTGATTAACGATTTTCTGGTTTTTTTTTCTTTTAAAATTGAATTCATAGTTCTTGTGGTTCTCTCTGATAATTTTGAGATTATTTGGGTTTCTTCGACTAAGATGGTATACAATACTCTTAGGTATACTCTACATAAAATAAACACAAGGGTTTAGGTCAGCAAGATATGGCAGCCCTTCAATGTTTTTGATCGCCCTCTTAGTCAATGACTAATGGCTTTGAATCTTGCAAGTTTCAAATATTGGTTGATTATTGAATATAGTGTAAATTTTCTGATTTAATGTTCTAATCGAAAAAATTTCTAATCGAAATATTCGGATTTTCCATCAGATGTTGTCTTCTGTTAGAACTCAGCATGATCAACCTGGTATTGTTTTATTACTATCAAGTACACTTCCTGCACGTAGCCATTTTTCGGCCACTCTGCAAATTCTATAGTGAAAGGGAAATTTTCTGAACCTTGAGAAAAAGTAAAGGGACTTATCGAATTATATTGGTTTGCGGTCTATTTTTCTATTCTACATCCGAACAGTTCCATTCTCGTCTTTGCTATTTCTATATCATATTTCGGCCACATGCATTTTTTTAAAAATCAAATATAATAACGCGGTTTCCATATAACGCGGTGCAAAAATTGCGATAAGAATTAGTTGCGTGACAGGAGAATTTACTGTATGTATTATAATCTTTCAATTGAAATTAATTTGAAAATTTTCTGATTTTTATGCGTGAACATCAATTTTAGTTAGCAGTGAATTTCCCTGTAAAAGCAGAAAAATGCAGCGTTGTTGTTTCTTCTTCTCCATTTTTTCTTTTATCTTATAAATAGGCAGAACTACCTGCTCCTTTTTCGGTCATCTTCTAATTTAAATAATCGCGCTATCGTTTTCTGGGACGTCCTGTCGCTCTTGTACCGACTGCTTTTTGCTATTCGCACCACTCTGCCATCTCCCATTCTTTCTATATGTTCGTTTCATTCGGTATTTCTTCGTTTTTATCTAATTATTAACATTGTCTGTCTTACATATGCGTCTTATATCTCCACTTCCTACTCTATCCTTTAATTTTTTATTTGATTCTTCTAAGTACTCTTATCTTTGTCGCCTGTAATAGTGTTTGTGTTATGTAGTGTCAGGTCTTATTTGACATGTGTATGTCATGACTGATCTCATTACACTTTTATAAATACTTCTTTTTGGTTTCTGTTGATAAGTGTTTAATTTTCCATATAGTGATATTTAAGCAACTGATTATTCTGTTTGCTTTATTAATTTGTTTCTTCACGTTTCCTTCTATTTTGCCATCACTGAATGTTGATGCCTAGATCCTCAACTTCTTTTACCTGTTCAATTATTTTATTTTGACTACTAAGTTACATCTTATTGGTTTTTATCACTATTGTTCTTCATTTTCACTGGATATTATTATGTTATATTTTGTTAAGGTAATTTGAATTTTTGCAGTAGCCTTTGTAGGTCATTCTCGGTTTCTAGCATTATTATGGCGTTGTCTGCATAACACTCTGCATATTATTCTTGTTTTGACTTTTTTAGTTATCTCTTCTATTGTCAGATTGAACAGTAAACGGCACAAAAGTCTCCCTGTCTAATGTCGCTTTCATAATTTATGGGTTTGGTAAATCAGTCTCCTGTCCTAACCATTACTTTGTTATCTTTATAAATATTTTCGACTATGCTGGTACGTTATATTTCGGTGACTTTTCTTTTACCTGTCTTACTATAAACATGACATCATTACTTGATTGACATGTTCTGGTGTTTTGGTTATCCATCTTTTATTTTTATTGATAGTTTTAGTTTCGTTGGGTGGGAGTTAATATGCTTCTCTTCATTTTGATACACTTGTTTTCACATTATATTTGTCGTTTATTGGATTGTTATTTTCTTCTTTTACTGTGTTTTGATAAATTCCTTTGATTGATTGGTCTTATAAACTTTCTATTTTATTTTCGTTTTGAGTTTCTCATTGATTGTTTGTAGAGGTATTTCATTTTTATTCGATACATAGCGATGTATTTGTTGTGGATGTACTTCTTTATTTGTTAGTACATAATCCATCATGGATCTGTGACTTCGTATATTTTCAAATGTGTATTTATATTTTTATTTATGCTTAAAAATGTTTTATTAACTCTTGCCTTATTTGTAATGCCAGTAATCAAAAAGGTCACAGTTTTCATTTCTTATATGTTAATTAAATTTTTGTTTTACCCCTCCTATCTGCGTGTCTTCTATTTTGGCATTAAAGTCGCCCATGACAATTATTATTTTATTATTTATTCTATCAATTAAATTCTGCATTTCTCCATAAAAATATTCTTTTTCTTTTTCTAGTTTGGAGTTTTCTGGTGTATACTCCAATCAAATAAATTATTTTTGTATTTGTCTTTATTGTAACCATTATTATTTTTGTAACTTATACTAACCCTCTGTAATTCTCATAATCTTTTTGCATAATTCATACTACTTCTTTTGCTCTTGTTTCTTTAGGTACCCCACTGTAAACCAAAATATAATTTCCTATTAGTGACTATTATTTTTCTTCCTTCTTCGTTTCCTGTAAAGCCCATATATCGATCACATATTCTCTTGATATTTTTCTATTTCTTGGTTTTTGTTGTTTAATGACTTAATGTTCTATGTCGTTAGTTTTAGTGTTTTGTTTTTCTTACAATTTTTTAATTGTCTTTTCGCGTGGATCATTAATATTCTTTTAGCCAATATGTTCTAGCTTTGAGGCAGCGGAGACTTGCCTTTTACCCTCTTCCGTCTGCTACATAACGTACACACATTGTACGTCATGCATTTCCCGAGGGGACACGAGAACGTTGAAGTAGTATTTGTTAGTAAAGCTGACAATTCAGTGGACATTTCTCAAGGTTTTAGTGCTACGAAAGCCTATACAGCCCTTGAGATCCTTTACTAACATTTACCTTTCCCTTTTTTTTTTATTAAAACGATTTTTATGAAAGCGATTTGTTTGAAATGAATATAAACGTAAGATTAGTGGTTAATAAAATGCATTTTGCTCGTTTGATTTGTGTTATTGTGATTGGACATTATTATACAATAACTCTTAAATAAAATCAATTTAAAAATATATAAACAATTTACTCATTGCCTTAATAAAGACATTATTGCGGATATATCACACGTATTTAAGTTGTCAACATTTACTCTACATATTATGTGATATCTACTAAACCGTTTTCAGATGTTACCACTATTGGTATAGACTTATACGATATGTGATAAAAATGACAACAGAAATGTGGATTATAAAAATTTACTTACATTTGATTAATTTTACTAATTATAACAATAGTTCTGCTAGACCTACTTATATGCATAAGGATAGAAGATAATAGAGTTTTTTTTATCGAGTTTTTTGATACTACCTGATAAAGTTTCATATTTGTAGAAAATTATAAAGAATACTAATTAATTATTAATTTTTTTAACATTCTACTATTATGGTTAAAATATTTTGTTGGTATAAATTCAAAACTATTAATAGAACCTGTTTATTTTTAAAATTATGTATTTATCAAATTTTCAAATGTAATTAAATGACAATATATATAATTTTCAGATGCAGTTGGAGCACTATTAGCTTTAAATCTATTGTTTAATAAGCTACGATTGTAATTGAGATTAAACTTAATTAGACTTAAATAGACTTTTGCTACATAATCGCTTAGGATAAAATAAAATACTACAAAAATCTGATACAGATATTTATAAAAATAATTATCTTTGATTAGTTGTTGATGAATGCATATGTTTAAGTGTATATTACAAATTGTTGATAATAAGTCCAAGCCTGTAGTCAGAATGATTTTTTTGTATAATTAGTTTCGACTAAATAATGGCAAAAGTACCCATAGATAAATAATAGTTTATTACTGGCCAACTACTTTTTTACCAAGACTCTTAGCATTAAGGGCCGAATTCATAAACTGTACTAAAACTATTCATATTTTCACATCAAATATTGTACAACAAATCAAAGTTAGCCGCCCGAATACCAAGAAAACTCCAGCTACAGATGGGGTCACACCAAAAATGTTACGTCAACTCCCTAGTAAAGGAATAATAGCACTCGTGTACATTTACAACGCAATCCTACGACTTAGTTTCTGGCCTAAACAGATAAAAACTGCTGAAATTATAATTATTCCAAAGCCAGGAAAAGATCCGACAATAGTCTCATTATACCGCCCTATAAGTCTCTTGTCTTTTATATCAAAAGTACTCGAAAGGCTTTTACTTTTCAGAATTCACTCAGACATACATGCCGAAGATTGGGTTTCTCACCATCAATTTGGATTTAGACTACTCTACTCAACGACGCAGCAAGCGACCGCATAACTCAAGTAAAAATCAGACATTCCAATAAAAATAATATTACACTACGGTCTTCCTAGATGTTATCCAGACCTTCGACAAGCTCCAACATGCTAGGTTGCTCTATAAAATCAAGGAGTTCCTTCCATTCAAGTACTTCAGTCTGTTAAAGTTCTACTTCAGTAATAGAGAATTTAGAATCAAAGTAAATAAGAGGTGTCTTACAATTACCCAATAAAATCAAGTGTTCCACAAGGAAGCGTGTTAGGCCTAATCATATGTACTTTAAAATGCCGATATGTCTACTAGCAGAGATACTGTCACTTGACCTTTTGTGAACGATACTGTTATTCTTTCTACACACAAAGATCTAATTAGAGCTTTTCAAACATTACAAAACCACCCAGATCAGCTGCAAAGCTAGATTTACCAGTGAAAGATTAAAATCAACGAAAACAAATCTCAGCACGTCACCTTTACATTAAGACATAAGCAATTCCACCGATATACATAAGCAACACAAAAAGACAGAATTATATTGCCAGCTGGGGAAACTCTTCAAATTGTCTCTGGAAAATAAACTTCTTGTGTATAAGACTATCATCACATCAATATGGAGATACGGCATAAACCTGTGGGGCTGTGCTAGAAAATTCAATGTAGATATAATTCAACGATGTCGGTCCAAAATACTTCGGATGTTGGCCAATGCAGCTTGGTACATGACGAACCAAACGATACACGAAGATCTACGAGTACCATATGTCAACAACGTTGTCCTAGCTAGTAGTACACACTACAACAGAATCGCAAATCACACAAATCCTCTACTCCAACCATTACTTGAAGTACCTATGGGAAGAAGATTAAAGAAGACCTACTAGATGACTAAAGATCTCCTTAATGAGACGGGGTCTGAAAACGCTATTTTAGAGTACTTTAGCTCGCAAGATAACACATTAGCTTAGAAAATTTATTGTAAATCTAATTTCTACTAAACAAAAACAAAAAAAAACATCAAATGTGACTTAATTCCAACTCATATTAGTAGTAGTTCGACTTTCACTCCATTTACAAATTCAAGTCACCAATTTAAACGACTAATTATAATTTATATTTTGACACAGGTAAATATTTACTTCCGTCAAGGGAGTTAAAAATTAAAGTAACCTAAACATAGGATATATATATAGGACCCTACAGTTTTGAAGGAAAGGAACGAGCGCGGAACAATGATGCTTGAATTTTTAACACGCCTTAAGATCTATGCAATGAATTCATTTTTCAAAAAGAAAAAACAACGTAAATGGACGTGGATATCTCCGGACACCCGAACAAAGAACGAAATAGACTGTATTCTCTCAAAGGATAAGCATATAGTAAAAGATGTAACAACGCTAAATTCTTTTAACATAGGCAGTGATCATAGAATGGTTAGAGCTAAAATAAATATTAATAGCAAAATAACAAAACGAAAAGAAAAGAAAATATAATCTACCAGACACTCAACGATTATTGGAGAAAACGGACGAATATCAGCAAGACCTACAAAATGCACTGCAACAAATAGAAGAGACATGGAATAGTAAAACTTAGATGATCAAAGTACCATACTGAACGAAATAATGAAAGATACCGCTGATAAAGTTGCACCAAGGAAAAAACAAAAAGTAGAGAAACTAAAGCAAACA
The DNA here is from genome assembly GCA_036346155.1 of Sinelater perroti. Lineage (NCBI taxonomy): Eukaryota > Metazoa > Arthropoda > Insecta > Coleoptera > Elateridae > Sinelater > Sinelater perroti. Next base: position 26,152,158 of record JARFIY010000056.1, on the reverse strand, counting down.
ACTAAGATTAAAATAGAACAAAAGAGAAAGTTATTTAGAGAAGGTAAATATGACGAATTTAGAGAAATGGCTAAAGAAACGAGAAGATTAGTAAGAAAGGATCTCGAAAACTACTATGAAATAGAAGTAGAAAAAATAATAGAAAATAACAGGGGATTGAAAAGCTTAAGAAGTAATAGAAAACAACAAATAGTGGTATTAAAAGATGAGAGAGGACAAGAGATACGACAACGAGAAACTATGCTAGAAATAACAGAAAAGTTTTATAAAAACTTGTACAGTTCAAAGAAACAAGAAGAACAGGGAGAGAATACAAAACAAAAAAATAACCAACATAGGGTCAGAGGAGATGCCCGAAATAACAATAGAAGAAGTATACCACTAACTCAGGCAGATGAAGAACAACAAGGCGCCAGGAGAAGATGGAATTTTGACAGAGATGATAAAAGCAGGAGGAAAACCCATAATATCAAAGCTATGTGATCTTTACAATAAATGTCTCATGGAAGGACGAGTACCCGAAAGTTTCAACAATGCGGTAATTGTAATATTATATAAAAAGGGAAACAAGGCGGATTTGGAGAATTATAGACCAATCAGTCTACTCTCACACGTATATAAACTATTGACAAAAATTATTACAAATAGACTTAATAACAAAATAGAACAGTATTTGACAGTAGAGCAGGCTGGATTTAGAACAAACTACAGTACACATGAACATCTATTAAATATGCGAATTCTCCTAGAAAAATCAGTAGAATATAATCTGAATGTACGTATGGCCTTTGTTGATTTTAAGAAGGCCTTTGACAGCGTAGAGCACTGGGCAATCAAAAGGTCGCTAAATAATGCAAGGGTAGATCATCGGTACCCAATGCTTTTATCATATATATATGAACATGCAACGTCGACAATACAACTTCATGAACATACTAAACCTATCCCAATTAAATGCGGCATGAGACAAGGAGATACGTTATCTCCCAAATTATTTACGTTAGTTATCGAAGATATATTCAGACAACTTAACTGGGACAACAGAGGCATACTAATAAATGGAAAACGTCTAAACCATCTCATATATGCAGACGACGTAGTACTTATCACAGAAAACTCTGAGGAGCTACAGAATATGTTAACTGATTTAGAACAGCAATCATCTAAAGTTGGTTTAAATATGAATTTACAAAGAACAAAAGTAATGTGCCCAGAAAATCCAAGAATAAATGTAAGAAACATAGAAATCGAAAATGTAGAAAGCTATATATATCTTGGAAATATGATAACGTTAGGAAGGCCTAATCAAAAAATAGAAATAAACCGCAGGAAAAGACTAGCATGGAGCGCGTTCGGAAAACTAAGTAAAACACTAAAAATAAAAATATACCTATGCGTTTACGTAGCAGACTATTTGATCAGTGCATATTACCGGTGTTGATCTACGGAGCACAAACATGGACCCTCACCAAACAGTCAATGAGCCAATTGAAAGTGACGCAAAGAGCAATGGAGCGTCAGATGTTAGGAATATCCCTAAAAGATCGTAGAAGGAATACATGGATTCGAAGCATCACGAAAGTTAAAGATGTTGTGGAGGCAGTGACAGAACTGAAGTGGGGTTACGCAGGACATGTTGCTAGATACCAAGATGGAAGATGATCTAACACTTTATTAAAATGGAGACCATACCTAGGACGAAGAAACAGGAACGACCCCAATGCGCTGGACCGACGACCTTAAGAAAACGGCCGGGTTAGCATGGATCAGAGAGGCTCAAAATCGTGAACACTGGAGAAACATGAAAGAGGCCTATGTTCAGAAATGGACCGAAGATGGCTAATATGATGATGATATATATATATATATATATATATATATATATATATATATATATATATATATATATATATATATATATATATATTTCCACTTACTTAGACACCTAATACAATAAGTACATAATTTTATAGTAATTGGAATTGAAAATAATATTTTAAAAGTCGGCAAGTTTTGAGATTATACAAAATAAGTAATAAATTTTCTTATTATACTGCTTCTGTAATAGTTTCTCATTATAGTATATTTCTAAAAAAAATTCCAAACTGTTTTGTATCCTGTTAAACTATAAATAATAAAAATCCATTATATAACAGACAGATGTTTCTGTTATATTTTACAATATAATTTCTTATTTAGTCTAGAAAAATTAAGAAAAAAGTTATTGTGAACATACGATAAACAAACACATTACAATAACAAATAATAGTGCACAGAAATTTAAAATGTATAATATAGATACAAAGTGCTTCGGAAGATCCCTTAACTATTTCTCAAATGTATTTCAAATTTTACTCATTTCGAGTTGAAGGTAAGTCACTCCTGTTTCTGAACATAAATTTGAGGAAAATCAAGTAAGTGAGTGATAGTTAAGAATGAGTGTATCTAAAATTGCGTTTTTGATTTTGGCCCTAATTACTAATAACTAAACATACAATTTTTAAAAATTTATATCTATGACCATTACTTTCTTCGAAAACCTTTTTAATTTGTTGATATGTGCTACAGAATGACAAGTCTTCAAAATACTCATGTTAGTTATTAGTATGGCGTTCGGGTGCGAAAAGAGATATCTTTGTTGTCAAACTCCTAAGAAAGTCTAATTTCAGGGCGCCCTATCCCTTTTCACGAAGCGACGAAAAATGCTCAAAAGCCTTACTTTATCTCCGATGCAAGAGCCCCATACCATAATATGGCATACGCGCACCATAACGTGTATGCTCAAATAGAAACAGACATATCTTCACAGAAAGATTCTATATCGCTTTGTTTTTTAAAGTTAAGCTTTTAAGGTGATGTACTAATAACTTTTAAATAGGATATTTTAGAAAAAATTGGCCGATGAAGGGCTGTGAAGAGCCATAATAAAGAGTCTTCTTGACGTTAGATACAAAAATGGAATGGAGTAAATGACCAGCCACTATTGGAAAATAAACAATGGCTTACTACAATACTAGTAGATATATCAGATGTATCAAAATGATCGAAACGATAGAGAGAAAAATTGGTTATTCAAAAAATGACTCTTGTTTAAAAAATTAATCCTGAGCAACGCCACATTTATGTGTGTCTTAAATATTAGTTCTCTAACATATAGCGTCCTGATATTAGCCCTTCCTACAGAGTTGGCGATGGAAAATTTTCTTTTGATCCCAAAACGTAATATTACTATCGTAACATCGGTATTTTGAAGACTTGTCATCCCCCAACATACAGGATTGTATTCAGAAGTAGCAGGACTGTTTTTTCTGCGCGCGCCGGAGCTATGTAGGGAGGTCTGCAAGGCCGGATGTTATGGAGGGGAGCCTTGGAAACAGGTTTCGACCTGCGGCAGTCGCCTGCGTGCGTTAGTTGAGTGTGAACCACTGTTTTAGTGACCTCCTGTTGTGACGCCTCGTCGTCAGTTGCGATGCAGCGAAATTTGGAGCAGCGGTACGCTATCAAGTTTTGCTACAAATACGACCCGGACACGAAACGTCAGAGCGAAGGGTGGCACACCGCACAATCACCCCATAAAAAGAAGGCGAGAATGTCGAAATCTAAAGTGAAATCGATGTTGATTGCATTTTTTGACCTTCGTGACATTGTCCATAAGGAGTTTGTACCTCATGGACAGACTGTAAATGCAAGATTTTACGTGGAAGTACTAACACGGAGGGATCTCCTGGCCAAATTCGACGTTTACACGTTGTCTCACCCCCCCCCCCCCCCATTTACAGCCCTGATGTGGCACGCCGGACTTCTTCCTGTTCCCCCGGATCAAGAGGCAGCTCAAGGGCCATGGTTTCGAATCGGTGGAAGCAGTCCAAGCGGCAACGACGAGGTCGCTGAAGGCCTTCGCGACCTGGAAGGCTCGCTACCGGAAGTGTGTGGATGCCCAAGGGGCCTATTTTGAAGAGTATTAAGTCGATGTACCAAAATGTTCAATAATTTTTTTTTTTAAATCAGTCCTACTACTTTTGGATACCACCCTGTATATCTAGAAATTAGGAAGGTAGCTCATCTTTGAATGGAGTTATGTCCATGGATATAAATTTTTAAAAACTTTAGGGCCATGCTACAAATTCCAAACCTTCTGTTTTTACTACCATAGATACTTCTAAAAAACACTGATTAGTTTATACAAACAATTTACTTGCATTTCAAAGTAAGTTGCAGTATGCTCCTTTTGAGATGCACCGCATATGTCCATATGGTAGTCAAAGTCGTTGCAAAATTTTGCGAGCATATTTGGATCCACTTCTGGCATGACTGTTCTTATGCTTATTATTATTATTATTATTATTATATATATATATATATATATATATATATATATATATTATAGTTCGACTACTGTAGTTGGAAAAGGAGGCACATAAACGCAGTCTTTTATAAACCTCCACAAGAAAAATCGCACACAGAAAGGTCTGTCGTCCTTGAAATCCAATGATGTAAAGCTGAATCGTTAGGTCCGATCTATCTGATTATTTCAAAAGTCTCGAACTTCCAGACTCTAGTACGGTAGTACTACCCGTTCTTTTGGAAAATGGAGTAATCCAAATAGTCTCTTTGGTAAAAGCCAGTTTTTAAGCATATCTAGGTTATGTGATACCAATAACAGTGTTCTCTCGAAAGAAAAAGAATTGTACACCTTCTCCCAAAAAATTGTAGAAAAATACATTTTGATGTGGCTGCTCCGTACCCCACATATTCTAACATTATGAAGGTTTACCTTGCCACTTACATGAAAAGTAGCCTTGTCAGAAAACACTAAGCGTGTTACAAAATTGACATTTTCTGCCACATTGTCGAGTATAAATTTGTCACCTGCATAAAGAGTTTGCTTTAATTGAATCATGTACGGTTTTACAATCAAACGTCGCTGCAAAACACGCCAGACAGACGTTTAAAAAATGTTTAGTTTTCTACCGGCACGACGGTAAATTTTTGTGGGCTACGTGCGAAACAGCAGGATGCATCTTCATCTGACATACAGGGACGACCACTGGATTTTCCTTTACACAGACAACCCGTGTCTTGGAATTGTGTATACCATCGCTTAGTGTTCTGAGCAGTAGAAGATTTAAACCACATTGTCGCCGAAAATTACGCTGAACAATTGTTATGGACTCGCCCTTCGCGAAGCGTAGAACACAAAATAATTTCTGTTGCTCAATCGCCATCTTGACAAACACTGAAGTGGCAGGTGAACGTGCGCGCTGGTGCTACTTATCGACAACCGCGTGAAACGCGAAAATTTCCTTTTTCTAACAGTACATTGTTCGATCAAAACGGATTAAACGCTGAATAGTTATGATTTCTTTTTGAAACACCTTGTATATTGTAGACAGAATAGAATTAATACAGTTTAATGTGAGTTTTTACAGGCAATTGGTATAATCAAAATCTTAAGTACTATTTTACTATATGAAAATTAGCTGGACGGATGAATGATTAAAAAAAAAGGAAAACGCGCCGCTTTCTTAAAAACGGTAATCCTACCGATTAGAAGTCCTGCGTATCGACGCGCTCCTTGGCTCACGCGTGCTTCCCCCAACTAACGCAATTACGAAATCTCTTTGAAACAATAGGGGGTGCAATATTAATGAGGCCCTCACGCACGCGAGAATCCATTAACGGCGGCTGCCAACCCGAACAGGGAGCTTTTGCAGCGCGATCCCGCGCTAAGTACATCATAAACCGCAGCGCTACATTTAATCAGCTCGATGCAAACCGCGAGCAGGTGTTAATCCCGGGGGATTAAACTGTGTGTCAACCAGCGTACGCAGATCCGTCATCAGACACGTCAGTCGGCGGCGTCCCGGCCGCGGCGCGGCGCCTGTGCCGCTGGCGGGCGCGAGCATTACCCGCCGCTCTGTCAAGTGGATAAATAGCGGCGCGTCGTCGCTTACAAATGGTGGCTGCATTCAGATTCAACTCTCTTAAAAATGATGGCCATTATGCGGCAGACAGGTCGCAAGCAATCTGACTAATGCAAAGTGGGCGCCGCTTTTGTGCGGATGCGGCCTTCGCCGCCGGCGGCGCGGCGCGGGCGACCGATTTGCGTGCGCGACGCCTACGCACCCAGGCGTTTATATTTAATCTCATTAGCGGGGACTTCTTCAATGCGCGGCTAAATTACTTAACTGAATGTAACTTAGGATTTGCAACCAGGTAAATGGGGAGACAAGAAGAAACTGTGCCTGAAGGGAAAAGGGAATTATAGTAACTTTTATATTTAATAATAATAACAATAATAATAATAAAGGGCTTCCATTCTTTGTAAAATATTGCCACTTTTCCTAAAATAATATAATCCTTTTCACGGGGTGGATTGATCGCCATTTTTCCTTTTATTTTATTTTTTTTTACTATTGTCCCCCTTTTTGTTCTCTTTCATGTTCTCTCCAGTTTTTGACGTTCATTTATCTTATTGACTCTTCAATTGCCAATTAAACAAAGTTACCAACAATGCATTTATTTGACAGGCTCCCTTATTGATACTAAATGGATCTGTTCGTCCCCCTGCACAGTGGGACAGATACCCGATAAATGTGGACAAAATTATTTAAAAATCTGGCACATCAAAATGTGTTTAAATTGATGAAAATTGAAGTAATTTTAACAAAAAACAGAATAATTGTTATAAATATTGCCTTAACATTAACTTAAATACTATTCATCACTGACGCTAGTGGTTTCACTAACGCTTTTTTCTTCCGAAGTCGTTAAAATTAACTGGGAAATGATTTACACTTCATCTGGGAGTGCTAATATGGCAACCACATCTGAACCTATTGCTCTTCTGGTTTTTTTTGGGGGGGGGGGGGGGCAGTGCTCTCATTGGTTGTTAATGGATCCGAGATGAAACGAACAACATGGTGAAAAGATCAACATTCGTAAATTATTTGGAGGATTTTCTGTCCTTGGCGACATGCTTTAAGGTCCTTGTTTCTGGATTCTAGGCTGAAACTTACTGGCGATTCAATTATAGGAGCCATGAATTAATATTATGGACAAGCAGTATATAATACCATGGATATTTTGACGAAAGTTTATCTAACATTCGTAAATTATTTGGAGGATTTTCTGTCCTTGGCGACATGTCTATTAAACCGCATCGCAAATTAGGGTTTCTGGATGTAACTTGAGAACCTTGATAATTCTTAACCCATAGGGCTGATTCAATGTTAATGTTCCACTTCTGGCCTAACTTTATCACAATTAACTATTTTATGGACCGAAGCATTGTTTGCATTTCCTTTTACGCTGTAAAGTCTTTAATTATCTCCCTGACTTGTCATTCATTTGAGTCTATGAGCATGTGCACACCATAAATATTATCGCACGCTGAAGGTTGACAATCAACCGATCTGCACACTTTCTGTCTGTCATTGTTAACTATAGACTTCAATGTGAAATTCAGATTTCTGTTGCCAGACATTTGCTCTGAAGAAGTTAACCGGATTGACTGTCTGTCATTGTTAATATACTGTTCTTTAATAAACTGGTTTGCCTTACCTGTGTTACTTGTAGATTTGTTATTTGGTTTTGAATATATTTTACTTTTTCCTTGACTAAATTTGCAGTTTTTTTTTGAACTGTATCCTTATCGGTCTGCAGTATCGCACAGATGAGGGACGTGGATTTTGCCATACTAAAATTTTGTGTTCATCTCCTGTTCTGCTTGAATAGGCACGAGTAACGTTATAAACATACCAGTGGGACCCCGTAGGCTTCGTCGACGAAGCCTGATCTAGACACCAGGCAGTGTAGAACATTCCACATGTTTCTGTGACAATAATCAAAATATTTAAATAATTCAAAAACGGTTAAAGTTAGAAGGCGCCAATTTATCAAATATAGTTGTGAATGTGGTGTGCAAGTTTCAAGGAAATCGGTTGAAGCGTCTAGGAGGAAATAGAATTATAAGTTTAGAAAGAAAGTTAGGGAGATAAGACAAATATATATTAGATAGGAGTCACTTGTTTCACCCACGATTTTTTGTTTATACTCACTGTAACTTGTACTCCCGTCGCAACCCCATTTTAAAATTAAAACAGGACATATCAAAAATCACAGTTTGAGATTTAATTATTCTTTGTACAGTATGGTCTGGAAGTGGTTGTAGGTGTATTTCAGCCACATATTTTGAAAAAGTTCTTTATTAGGATAGCATTTTTTCGCGCGCTTGTGGCAGTGGTAGCTTGAAAATATGTTCCCGTTTTTTAATTTTGATTCAATTCTTATTTTTTGAAATTAACTTTTTGTAAGTCTAGTATCGATAAGTAGCGCCAAAGCTTTACCATCTGTACACACATTGGTATATGTTTCTCGCGGTTTTTCCAAGCCTCTTATACGTGATGCTCTTGTAGGTGTCGTATTAATAACTTCACTAATCAGTTGTGCAACATTCACCGGATGTTCGGAAGTCAATTTGCGCAACACATGTCAATTCTTGTGGAGCAAACGCTTTCCGTAGAGATTTGGTTTTTCTTTTCTTTGTTCGATCAGAACAAAAGCTACTTCAGGTCAACCCGCGTGAGATGTTGACGAGCTAGTTTTATTTTCAAAAGTCTTGGCGGGTACAAAAGACAATAAAAACTCCTCATTTAACCAGCTATTGTTTTTTTGAACAAAGATTTTTTCAGTCCTAGCAGCTTGCCATCTTTTAGTGAACCAAGTACATAGTTGGTAAATTCGATGTTCCATCTCTTTTAAGATTTTTTCTGAATGCCCTTCAGACATTAAACGATTTATTATAAATTTTTCAAGATGCTGGTATTTATCTCTTGCAACCTTGCTTGTTTCACTTTGCCAAATTTCAAACAAATCCTTCCGTTCCATAATAGGTGCTGTAATATGAACACGATATTTCCTAAAATGGCAGATTTATGCTAATTTTTTTTGACACATTTCTATAGCCATAAACTTTCATTTTGTACAATACAACGTGACTAAGCGTGACTAATTTTGTACGCCTACAAAAATGTATTTTATAAAGGGCAAAGTTAATTTGAATGGTGCGTTTAAACAAATAGATAGAAAAGTTATCACCTACCCAAAATTCTACGATCTATACTGCATGGAAGTATATATACAACTTCAGTTGAAACAACAATACTCTAAATTTATCACAGTTAACACTATCCATGAAACCTACTGGAAAACTTGGGAACATTGATTTCATCTATCTACCGAGCAAAAGTACGACTCTTTCAGGTAAAATTTATTGTACTCTAACAACTCTACTCTTTCTCGTTAAATACCGCTGCATTATAGTCATTCTCTGAAATTCATAATTTGCAATTTTGTACACGTTTACCGAGTATCCCTGTTTTCACAACAGCTTTCGAGTTTTTTAATGTGGATATAGCTCCTCTATTTTTCTAGTACCCAATGGAGTTATTTTGATTAATTTTATTGTCTGCTTGTAGTCGATAAAAATCATGTGTAGTTCTACATTGTATTCGTAGCATTTTTCAGCAATTTGGACATAATATGCAACGCATATATTCTCTGGTCCGAATCCCATCTGATAATCACAAACATCCCTCTCCGTAGATTTTATAAATTTTCTCTGTAGTAGTAATATAAACACTTTATAGGTTGTACTTAACATTGTGATTTTCCTATAGTTCTTACATTGCCGTAAGCCTTCTTTTTTGACATCATTATAATTATCCCCGTTTCCCATTCAATTGGAATTGTTTCTTTTGTCTATATTTCCTTTATCAGATTATATCTAATATTTCTTGAAGACGTCGCGTTTTCTATTTTTCTTATAATGTCTATTGTTTTTCATTAGTTAGTTATTCTGCGTCTTTTGTTTTTTCTTCTATTTTTTTATTTCATCTTCATTGATCGTGTTCATTATATATTGCTTCGTATAGTAGTTTGTGCAATTATTCTTTCTATGTTTCTCTTTGCTTATTTTCATCGTACTCAATATTAACATGTTTGTTTCTTAGTGCTCTTGTTCCTAGTAGATTCTTTTTCTTTTGATATTTAATTTGTTTATAGAATTTTTTTGTATTGTTATTCTTAGAGCTGAGCTCCATCTCCTTCATTATTTTACCTAACCACTTTTTTTCTTTTACCTGCAGATCTTTTTTCTACTTTTCTTATAGTACTCTGTCTTTTTCTTTTTTTAATTTTTAACCATTTTCTTCTCGTTTCATGCTCTCTGTCTACCTCTTCTCGACATTTGTTATCATACCATTGTTTTTTCGTCTTGTTTTCTTTATAGCCAATACTTCCTATATAACCCATTTCTATTATTTCTTTAATAAATTTTCATTCGCTCTCCATAGCTTCTATTTTCTTATTTATTTTTTCCTTTTCCGTGTATAATTTCTTTACATTCTTTCTTTTACATTCCCGGTGTTTTATTTTTGTAATTACTAAGAAATGGTCCGAATCTCTCTTCTCTGTATGTTCATACGTCTGTGATTATCCTACTGTGCTTCTTCTTTGTGACCAGTATCCAGGTTTTCTTGTAAATTCTTTAATGGTTTTTTTGCTACTAATAACCATGTTTGTTTTAGCCGCAAAATTTCATATTCTGATTTTGTTGTCGTTTGTCCTTTTATGAATTGTGTATACTCGTGCTATTTCTTTTACATAGTTTTCTTTTCAAATTTCAGCATTCATGTCTTTTAATATTATTATGTTTCATTGCATTTTCGCATACTGATTCTAAGTCATTGCAAAAATTATCTTTTTCTTCCTGGTTATGACTCTCTGTGAGTGCATATACGCACATGGTAGATAAATTTAATGGTGTTCCTTCTACTTTTAGACAGTATAGACTACAATTAATCGAATTAAAGGCAATAATGTTTATCTTGCTATCTACTACAAATGCACTACCCTTTTGACCTTGCCTTGCTTCCCTTGAGTACAACATTTTAAAATCCTTTTTATTTATTTTTTCTTGATTCCGCTATCTTATCTCCTGTATTGCTGCTATTCCCACTCTATATATTTTTAATTCTTTAATTACCTCAACCATCTTCCATAGATGTTACAATTTAAGTTATTATTTTGCTTAATTTATTTTTGTCATTCTGATTATTTTTATTATTTCATTTTAGTTGGTTTTTAGTTATATCCATGTTTTTTTCAATCGTTGTTAATTTGTTATTCAGTCTTTTGGATAAATTGTATGATCTTCTTTCTTCTTCTCTTTATTATAACAAAGTTTTTCTCTGTGTCATTCTATTTATTTCAATAGGTAATTATTTATTACTATGTTCTGGTAACAAACTTTTGACTCTATTAATTAACTGCGGTTCTTCTCGTTTTCATAGGTTCTTTTTTTTAATTCTTTTATATCACTTTTTAATTTGAGCATTTCTTTTCTCAATGTTTAAAATCTTTAATATGAATTTATCGTTTTATGCGTCTTAACTGGTGTTTTTTACATTTTGTAAATGCTCGTTCATCATCGTCATCGCTTCTGTATTGTCTTCTTTTTGTTTCTTTCGTATGTAAAATGTTGAGAAAGAGGAATATCTGATATTTTTTGTTGACAGTCAATGCTGAGTCTGTATATTCCTCTAATTTATGTAATAAATGCAAGATTATTTCTCTCATATTATCATAATTAGTAGCTCATATTATTCGTCATCGGATTTAAACCCCCACAACGTTTTTTACCCCTCTCTATTAGTTTTACATCGTTAATATACCTTGTTCTCTGCTTCTTTTATTTTATCAAGGTCGCCATTTTAATATTGTATAAGTCTACCCATTGTTCTTTTCTATCTTACTATATCCAGCCAAATTTTCTCCTGTATGACATCTGTAACTTTGGACTTTTTCCTAATTTTTACGTTGAGTAAATGATTCCGTAATGTTATGTTTAACATTCTCATTTCCATATCTCTCTAAATTTTTGTAATTTAGATACAATACTCTTATTGAATTATTACGTTTTTGTTCCGTATGTGAGGGTTCTCACATTCTTGTTAAGAACAAATTTTCTTGTTCTTAGCAAGAATGTGAGAATGCCCCCTTTAAATGTTGACTTTTAAATTTACATACATATTCTCTCTTCTTATGGAATTTATTTATAATTATTCATTGATTGACAGTATTGTTCAAAGTATAGTACTTTAAATGCCGTTCCTGTGGAAAAATATCCGATCAAAGAATAGATGCAACTTCAAAACACGATAGTAGTTCAGAATTAAGTAACTTTTACTTTAGTGACAACATTTGAATGTTTTGTTTCCATTGTCTTTTGTATTGTTTTCGATGCTAAGGCCAAACGATCAAAATCCTTAACCTAACGTAAGTCATGCCGTAATTCCTCATAATATGCCACTTAAACATGGATAGTGAATATTATAATATTTTGCTTCTATTTTTTTAAATATAATTTACAATAGCATTACAACAAAAATAATGCATCTAATTTAAATATCTTGCACATTCTTAAACTTCAATGCCCCTAGTCCTGTCCAAAATTTTTTTAATATACGTCATTAAACTACAGAGTAGTATTAAAAGAATTGGGAACTAAAAATTTAAAAAATTCCAAACAAAATAACTTACCACTAAAAAAAATAATTGAGTACACAAACCGATATGTAAAAATTCAGTACAATTTTGTGAGAACAATGTTCATTCAAAGATTAATAATTAATTCAATCTTTTTCTAAATGAGAACAATTTGAGTACAGTTGTGGAACATGTAAAAATGTTTACGTCACACTTATTCATTAAAATTCAATCATCGCTCATAATAAACCATATCAACTCAAAATACATGTTAAAATATACCTAAACTACATTATTTTCTCCTACGTTCACATATATTTTTTCGCTAGTGATAAAAAATATAATTGGTTATTCAAAATAGTTCACACAAAGAATATAAAATATGTCTAACTATATTATTTCCAATTTACTATAAAAATTTAGCTTCTTAATTCGCAAACCCTCGGGATGTGTCTCTTAACATGGCTCATTAAAATTTAAACCTTTAAACCATTTGCTCATTTACAATTGTTTTTCTAAATTAAAGGTGTTTGCTGTTATTGATATTAAATTGGACAAAAACTGTATTTATTCTTTTAATAAGCTCGACTTATTGTCTTGTTAAAATTTTTGAGTTTGTCACTGCATCCTTATAGACTTGGGCTATATTACCTCTTAAAATAGCTGGTAAAGATTTGCTGGTATAAAGTGCTTCATAGACTCATTTTATTCAAATCGTGTAATTAACCAAAATTTTCGCTAAATTTTTTAAGAAGCATGTTCGAAATTTTGTTTAATAAAACCTCCCTTAATTAAGTTGGTTGCAGAGTAAAACCAAAAGACCTCTGTTCTTAGACATCTCTTCTTTAATAAATGGAAACCCCCGAAACGTCCGCGAGCCAACTGCGTACATTTGATTTAAAAATAAATTAGGCGCCCGCATCCTGTAATGTGAAAAAGGAGTTAAAGTTGCTCTGGATTCTTTATATGAATGAGCCAAGTTTTCTGTGCCTTTTGTATACCATTAATGTTCAAAACTAATTACAAAGTTGTTCTGCAGAAAGTGAAGCGGTCGTGTGCTTGCTTGTGTGCCTATTCAGTTGCGCGGAACGAAACACTTTGCGTTCTTTATGTTGTTTCAAAAATAGAAGGGAAAGGCACCGGCCGGCAAAGAGATTTTTCAATTTAATTAAAAGTACAGTCGCCGAAGTTTGGCGCGCAAGTGAACCTTTCTCACCTATTGTTCGAAGCAGCGTTAATTTATTTGCAATTGAAAATGCTTACCTCGGCGTTAGTTTTGTTCTGTTCGGTTAATGCTGACAATCAATTAGTGGTGAAATTTAATTTTGAGTTCAAATTTCGACAATTGGTTTGATGTTTTTCTAACTAATAACTTGAAAAATAAAAATTCTTCGCGTTAAGCAAGCAACAAATCTCCCTTAACATTTACAAATAAAGATAACTAAAAATTTCTTGCAAAGTTGACAAAAAATGCTAATGCAAATACAATTAAACAAAAAAAATATCTGATGGGTTCTTAATGGTGGGTTTAAAACATGAAGCGAGTATGGGTTAATTAAAACGAATTTACCCTGGAGAGATTAAAAGCTAAAAAGTCAATGAATCCACTAAAATGAAGGTAAAGAAACATACCACTGTGTTATAGTAAAAAAAATAATAGTCGCTCATTGGAAAGCACATATAAAAATTAACAAATGCCATGAAAAACAATGTCAATAGAAATATGGTAGCATAAGTACACAAATGAAGATATTATGAAAGAAAAAGCAACAATTGAAAACGGTCGAAACATTTTGAAAAGGTACAGAGACATTATAGAAACACAGAGAAAAAGATTATAGTAAATAAACCTAAAACCATAAGAAACTAGGCGTTGACACACAGTGGAGGCAGCTATGGATAGCTTCGTTCGTAGCATACACTTCAGTTCAGTAGCAGAGCAAGTCGTGAATTTGGTATATCATAGCAAACTGATTTTAACAACTTCATATACCAAAAACATGGGGCACTAACTGCAACAACATTATATATCTGCAAGACCGCATTAATACACTGCTGAGAACTTACTACATCGTGTGTGGACCAAACTGGTATACTGTTGGGACGTGTGTCGTGTTACGCTAGGAGCTCTTATCGAATATTTGTAGTATATTGGATTATTCAAAATGATAGACTTATAATCATGCGGTTGTGCTTCCTAAACCATAAATTGTATTTTAGTGATTCACATAACATTTCAAAGAAGATACCATTACTAGAGGACTTGCGCCTAGTGCAGTCATGCAGCGGCATTAGTCGTCAACATCAGTTGTAAGCGAGATGGTTACAGTGCAGCACAAGGTTTTATGCACTCGTAAATTTAATAAAACGAACTCAGCGGTTCAACTTGTATTTTGTCGTCATTAAAATATTGAACCTTCAATGAAGAGTATTTGTTGTTGAAATCATCAATTTAATCAAAAGGAAGAAGCATGGATTAACCGCGTGTACTGGAGGAGGATATATATATATATATATATATATATATATATATATATATATATATATATATATATATGTATATATATTTGTTTTATTAATTTCAACAAAGCCCTCGACAAAGTACGCCACGAACAACTAATTAAATTACTGCAAGAAAAGAATAGAAACATGCAAGACATCAGAATCATTAGTAACTTATACTACGATCAAAAAGCAGTTATAAAAATAGACGGAAATGGCACTGAACACATAGAAATAAAAAGAGGCGTTAGGCAGGGCTGTGTGCTGTCACCAACACTTTTTTATATGTACGCAGAAGAGATAATGAAGAAAGCGTTATTATACGAAGCAACAGGCGTAAAAGTGAACGGAGTACGAATTAACAATCTAAGATATGCTGACGACACAATCCTAATGCAACTAGCCTAGAAGACCTACAGATAATACTTGATGAAGTAGTAGTAACAAGTGAAGAATACGGACTTTCGCTAAATGCATAAAAGACTAAGTATATGGTAGTAAGTAAAACACCGAGAATTTTATATGGAAATCTTTACATAAGCAACGAGCCCATAGAGAAAGTGGAAAAATACGTATATCTGGGTACTATAATCAATAAAGACAACAATTGCCCAGAAGAAATAAAATCAAGGATCGAGAAAGCAAGAGCAACTTTTATTAAAATGAAAGGGTATTCTGTGCAAGAGACCTTAGTTTAGAGGCAAAAACAAGACTACTAAAGTGCTACCTCCTATCTGTACTATTTTACGGGATGGAAACATGGACACTGAAGAAAGCAGATGTGAAAAAAATTAGAGGCGTTTGAGTTATGGCTATATAGAAGAACATTAAAAATATCGTGGACCGAACATGTAACTAACGTAGAGGTGATGAGAAGAATGGGAAAAGAAACTGAAGTTGTCTTCACCATTAAAAAACGAAAACTGCAATATCTTGGACATGTTATGAGAGGCGATAGATACCATCTGCTCCAGATAATAATACAGGGGAAAAATCAAGGGAGGAGAAGCGTGGGAAGAAGAAGACATTCGTGGATAAAAAACTTGAGAGAATTGTTTAACTGTACTACCAGCCAGTTATTTAGATCAGCAGTGTCAAAAATTTGAATAGCGATGATGATTGCCAACCTTCGCAACGGAGACGGCACCTAAAGAAGAACTGGTGTAGGATGTAACACAAATTCAGAGAATTTAGAGTGTAATCTAATAAAGTAAACTCGTAGAGTGAGCAGAGAACTTAAACTGTCAGAGTACATAGTGAACTGGCAAATGCAACCCCATCGGATCACAAAATGATAAAATTTACTTTAAAATACATTAAGGTTGAAGATACTGACTTTCTGTAAAACTCTATCGTAAAGTCTTTTCAATAGGCATACCCTTTAAGGAGAGCTTCAAGTTGCAACCCCACCCCTTAGTGGTGCAACGAGTTTCTAAAGCTGAAATATATAGTGCCAGTAAGTCTAAAACTTGAGGATAGTACTTATACCACCAACATTGAAGAAACAGTGGAGGTACTTATTAGTACACACTTCCCCGACTGCCAAGTCGGAAATCTTCCAATAAGGGTCGAAACTCTTAAATCCACTTCCATTAAGTAGCCAATCATGTGGTAGATAAAGAAAAAGTAATCTTGGTAATTAAGCTCTTTCAACCCTTCAAATCGCTAGGGTTGGAATCCAGCTCTTTTGCAATGGAGCTTGAATATATTACTACCATATATTTTGTAAATCTTTAGAAGCTGTATCGTCTCATCCCAAAAAAATGGAAGAAAGTAAAAGTGGCCTTTATTCTAAAACCGGGTCGCAAGGACATTTTACAAGCTAAATTTTATCGTCCAATCAGCCTTATGACTTTCCTTCTAAAGAAACTGGAAAGACTGTGTGACAGAGAAATAAGTGATAGTGCACTAGTAACTAGTCCACTGCACTTTAATCAGTTCATACGTCTCAGGACGTATTACAAGTTACCGTGTAAGATAAAACTATTATAGGAATAGCATCTAGAGGCTAGAGAATCTAGTAGCAGGCAGTTTTCTTGAGCGACTCAATGGTGAAGGATTTTAGATAGTAGCTTATGCCGACATAATAACTATCGTGCTCACCGGCAAGTACGAACAAGTGTTTTGCAATTTGATGCAAACAACAACTTAGAATGACTTATGAGTGGTGTATAGAACGCTTATTATCGATCAATCCCTCCAAGACAAAAATGATACTATTTACGAAAAAACGAAGACGAGGTCCAAAAGGTGGCTAGACTGTTCCAAACATTCCTTACTTTTTCCGATGAAATCAAGTATCTAGGAGTTATGCTTGACAAAAAGTTGAATTGGGGAAGGCACATAAAGGTTAAAACCGAAAAAGCGTGGATATCTTTTTAGCAATGTCGCTGTGCAATAGGTAAACTTTGGAGTCCTTTACCAAAGACTGTTCTATGACTGTACACTGCTATGACTAGACCTATTTATGCTATGTTATGGTGCACTAATCTGGTGGGCTAAAACCAGACAGGTTACTGTAGCAACCAAGATCTCTTTCTCTCTTTTCGCCGCTTTATGAACTCTATCCGGTTCTTCCAGCGCCCAGTATCTCCTTCCACTGTTGTTTATTTTCCCATGCATTATATTATATATTCCATTTTAGTAGTAAATGGTGCATATTTTCCTTCCAGTCTTTTCGTGGTCTATTCCTTTTACGTCTTTTTTTCGGTTCTCATTACTTCTTTTACACAGTCGTTCCTTGTTGTTTCTAACCTAGATATTTTTGCTGCACTTCTCTAATGAGTGCTAATCTAGTGCTTTTAACTGTGCCTTGTGTCTTCAGCTTAACTGCCATACTTCTGCTCCATATAATTCTTCAGTATATTTTTGTCCCACAGAATTCCATTAAGAGCGCCAATTGCTCGTCGTCCTTGTTTCATTCTTTTTTAACTTGTATTTCATATAACCCTTACTTACCTAGTATTTCACTTCTGAGCACGCTTTTATATTATTGCTTGTTTTTAGAGTTATCGTGTCGTTTTCTTTTCCTATACATACATATATATATATACATACATATATATATATATATATATATATATATATATATATATATATATATATATATAAGATTCTATAGCTATCGCCGTTTTCCTTTCTTCAACCAGGTTTTCCACGCTTCTCGTTCTTGCCAGTCATTCTCCTCTAAACCTCCCCTTTCCATCGCTTCATCCACTTCATCCTTCCACGATCTCCTCGGTCTTCCTCTCTTTCTCCTTCCTGCGGGATTCCAATCTGTTACTCGTTTGATCCATCTGTTGTCATCCGATCTTCTTACATGTCCGTACCATGCGAGTCTCTTGTTTTCGATACTATGAATTATGCCTGTCTCTACTCCCATTCTTCTTCTTATTTCTTCATGCCTGGTTCTTTCCATCTTGGTTACCCCACAGCATCTCCTCCAATATTCTATTTCTGTCGCTCTTATTTTTCTTTCATTTCCCTTGTTTATTACCCAGACTTCCGCTCCATACGTCATTATGGTTTGTACAATTGTGGTGTATATTCTCGTTTTGGTGTTTTTCGTAATTTGTCTATCCTATATTACTGGATGCAACTGTCTAATACACGATCTTGTTTGTCCTAGTCTATTTTTAATTTCCTCTTCCGTTGTTGCCTTGTCTGTTATTGTAAGTCCTAAGTATTTAAATTTATTTTTGGCTTTTATTCTTATATCCTTCTTTATTTGTAGATCTTCTAACTTTTCTTCCTTTGTTGCTAAATACATGGTCTTCTTGTAGTTTATCTGTAACTCCGCTTTTTCGTACTCCTCGCTCAGTCTTCTCTTTATGAAGCTCAAATCTTCCTCATCTTGCGCTATAACCACTTGATCATCTGCGTAGCACAACGTGTATAGATATACCCTCGCATTTACGCTTCCAGTTTTTCAGTGTTTCTTCTAGATAGATCTTAAATAAAGTCGGATATGTGGAGCATCCCTGTAATAACCCCTTTGTTGTCTGGAAGTTACTTATTATCTTCTGTCCCGCTTTTATGTACACCCTATTTCCCTTGTACAAACTTTTAACGGCCCTTATTAGGTGGTTGGCAATTCCTATCCTCTTCATTGCTATCCATAATCTTTGTATGGGAACCGTATCATGTGTTTTTCCAGATCCACAAACGCCAGATATATCGTTCTGTTTTTAGCTCTTTTCTTTTCCAGTAATTGTTCTATATATATATGTTATATATATATATATATATATATATATATATATATGTGAACCCGGCCTGTTTTTCCCCTATTTTGTTTTGTATGTGTTTTTCTAACTTGTTTTTAAGTATTCGTCCGTATATTCTTCCCATTATAGCAATGACACTGATTCCTCTGTAATTCTCACATTTACGTCTATAGCCCTTTTTAAATATGGAGACAAGATAGGCTTCCTTCCATTCCTTAGGCATGTCTTCTCCACTCATCACTTTCTGGACCATTATCGTTATCATTGTGAACAATTTTTCCGTTACATACTTTATGAGTTCCGGTGGTATCCCTCCTGGTCCCGCAGCCTTATTGTTTTTTAATGATTTAATTGCCGCTTTTACTTCTTCCAGTGACACCATCTCCTCTTCTTCCTCTTTATCTTTATCTGTCTCCTTCTTCTCTTCCTTTTCCTTCTCTGCCTTCTCTTCGATGTCCTTCATGTACTCTTGCCTGTTTTCTGTTACCAGGTTCGCATAGTATGCTTCCCACTCTTTGTCTTCAATGTACTGTATTTGCTGGTGTTCTTTCCTGTCTGTTCGTAGATTTTTTAGTAACTTCCATGATGCAGAGCATCTAGTGCCTCCCAGATATTGATCAACATTGGTTCAGATTGTTTACCAGTTGTCATTTTTTTCCTTTATTTTCATTTTCTTCACTTCTCTGATCTTACTTTTAACCTCTCTTAAGTCTTCTTCCTTTTTTGTGCTTAACCATTTGCTGTATAGTACCTTTTTTTGTTTAATTGCTTCCTGGGTTTCACTTGTGAGTTTATGTTTATATTGTGTGGTTTTCTCTTCTTTTCCCCCTAATGCTTCGAATCCCGCTTGTTTTAAACTTTCCTTTATTTGTTGGTAGATCTCTTCTATGCTCTCGTTTCTGAATTCTGTCAATTTATCGTCTAATCTTCTCCTATATAAATCTCTCACTGTCGTGTCTTGCAGTAGGTGTAACTTGAGCTGTCTTTCTTTCGTTATATCATTTGTTTTCTCTGTGTTTCTTTTTTCACTTGTTATTTTTCTTTGCCATGGGAACACTATTTTTGCTATCAACAGCTTATGATCCGTTCCACATTCTGCCCCTCTTTTGACTCTTACGTCCTTCGTTCTCATTGTACTGTTTCGTTTTAGTATTACGTAGTCTATTATGGATTTCAGCTGCCTTGTCTCTTATATCTATGTGTATTTGTGGATATCTGTGTGGGTAAAAACCATTCATGATCTTTAGATTATATAGTTCACATACCTCTGTTAATCTTTCTCCATTGTCATTTATGACAATACCGTACCTTCCTACTACCTCGTCCTTTTCTTTCCTTCCGGTTCTTCCATTCAGGTTTCCTGCTATGATTGTTTCTTGAGTTCGTTTAATTTTTTCTATTTCCTCTTTTAGTGCTCCTATGAATGATTCCTTCTCTGCTACTGCGCTGTCATCTGTTGGTCCATAAACACCGAGTATTATTATGTCTCTGCCGTGTAGTGACATATTTAATTTTATTATTCTTTCATTTATGGATTCCCAGGTCTTATGTTTCTTATATATCTTTTTTTTACTATTATTCCTATTCCTGCCTTTGCTCTCTTGTCTTTTTGCACTCCACTCCAACAAAGTATGTTGTTGTCAATTTCCTGAATTCCCTGACCTTTATTTTTTGTTTCGCTCAAAATTAACATACCCAAATTCATTTCTTTGAACTCTCCATCACTTCCTTATTTTTATTCCTCCATCCTTGTACATTCTATGTTCCTACAGTTATTTTCCTATCCTGTCTTCTGTTCTTTCTTCTGGTTTTATTTTCCTGGTTGATATCTTCAACTGGATTTTGAAATTTCAACGCAGAATTGCCCCCCCCCTCCGTATCCTATAGGGATCCCTCTCTTCGAGGTGTGAATTACCACCCAGGGAATATTACTCTGATTTTTCATTCTGCCCATAACTTTCCAAACTCCTTTATTTTTACATGTGTTAGGTTGTTTATGCCTAACACCATAACCCCCTTATATGGTGGACCTTTATATACGGCCTCCCAATCTGATACAGTCGCCGTTCGTAGCCGTCCACTCCGGATCAGACACTACTAGTTTTGGCTCTTCCGCCCTTTCCGCCATTGTGACTAATTTGTCATCTTCTGCCTTCCAGGTCGTTGGCCGGTTTTCCCAGGTAGGAGCCCTTACTAGGTGCTATCAGCCGGGCCAGCTGAACCCAGGTTTTTTTCGAGGTTATTATTCCTCGATCCCTCCTCCTTTTTCATCCGGGCTTGAGACCGGCATTGGCGGAGTTCCTATACATAATACTTTAATTTTTTTGTGTGTTAATTGTCAATCCCCATTTTGTGTATTCTTCTTCGGCTTTTCTTATCATATATTCTAAGTCTTCTTCGTCCTGAGCTACGATTACCTGGTCGTCCGCGAATTATAACGTGAAAAGTACAGGGTTTTCTTCTATCGGTATTCCCATTCCTTTACGTTTTGTTCTCCATCTCTCTAGCACTTCACTGATATATATTTTAAATAACGTTGGAGAAATACAGCAGCCCTGTATCAGCCCTTTTGTTATTTGAAATGCTGTGGTCAGCTTCACTTCTAATTTTTACTTTCCTTAGCCTATAATAAGGAAAGTAATGTAATCGGCGGAAATTTGACCTACCCAGTTTTTCACATTTCTGGACGAAATATAGCCTCAGGACACCAAAACAGTTGGTTTTAGCCATTGGTTCGTGTGTGTGTGTGTGTGTGTCTGCCGGTCTGTCAGTAAACAAGATATCTCGAGAACCGTAAGAGCTAGAAATGTGGTATGCAAGTTACTTGTAGGTAGGGGACGCAGTGCGTAGCTTTTGGTAAAAATAGGCCGAGCCGTTTGGTCGCAAGGTCGCAAAGCAAAGCGGTCGCGAATCTAAACGGTTGAAGATACAAAAAATTTATGAGAATAAAAATGATTTGTTATCACGAGATAAACATGAATTTAAAATAAAAGTTGGTAAAATAGGAACTCGAAAAAAATTGAAGCTCCGGAATTTTAATATACCGGGTGTTCATAAAATGTTTCGGGAAATTTATATTACCGGATAGATCAAACCGAGACGAACAAAAAATTACAATGAAATTTTTTGATCCGAGGTCAAATAAATAAGTTATAGCCGATTAAAAATTAATTAAACGGACCAATCACAGCGCGCTCGGAGAGTTTCCTCGCCGACTGCGGGAGGACGGGGGGAGGGAGCGCTTGGCCACTAGGAGGGAGCACGCAGGCGATAATGGGGAAGGCGTGCGGCCGAGCTCGCACGGTTACCTTCAGTGACGTAGCAAAATTTTAAGTACGAGTCAATTATTGTCTTGTACTGTTTATTTTAATCAACTTTCGAGTGTTGGACTCGCTCCTAGTCCTTTTTTAAATTAACAAATTTTTACGAGTGCAGCGTAGGGCCGAGACGATGGACTCGCGCCTCGTCCTTTTTTAAAATAACAAGTTCCGGGACGAGAGCAGCGCAGGGCCGAGACGATGGACCCGGTATAATATATAATAATAGGATAATGAAAGTCGTGTGATGTTCACACCAGATTTTTACTTTTGCTTTTTGATCTTTATATAGGTTTTGCACGGTTCTAACCAAGATCTCACACGTTCAAAGACTGTCATATATGAGTATTACGAGGGCAATGCGTTTCACCCCAACGGTAGCTATAAAATCGTGCTTAAGTCTCCTTTCACTAGATCTCTATGTGGAGAAAATGGTCAAAGGGACTTTGGAACGATAAAGGAGTAGGGGAAAGGCACTATCGAATTTTAAGTGGGGTTGTACAACAAATTCCCTTTGTGGAAGCAAAGGTGGATTCTCTTTTACCCATTTATAAATTTAGGAAGCTCTTCAGAATCTTTCTGAATGCTGAAGAGGCAACCAAACCAAATATATCCATCTTCACCTACAGGTCCAAAACGTGTGAGGGATCAGGTATTTTTTTAGAAGATCTGAACTTTCAATTAAGCATAGCGTTAGACAAACTAACCACAATCTTTAAAGCAAAAAAAAACAATCTGAATTGCTGGTGATAGCAGAGCTGCTTTACTGACATGAAACAGTTGCAAAGTTGTAACTGGAATAATTCTCCAGTGCCAGACTGCTTTTGATCAAGTCGCGACAAATAATGTCCTCGAACTCGTTTGGGTTAAAGGGCATTCTGGTTTATACGGTAACGAGCGCCCAGATAATATGGCAAGGCAAGGCTCAGAACAACCATTCTGTGGTCCTGAACCAGCACTCTATTATTATTATTAGCCACATTCTACTCACTAATACATCAAAAAACCCTCAATCGAAATTGTAGTAGATGGTTCAATATGAAGATATGCCAACATACAAGGTTGGTTATTCACGAAGATGGCAACTTCTGCAGACAGTTGTCTAGAGGCAAACTGCAAGTAGTAGGAATATTATCAGGACACAGCAAACTGAAAAAGCACATGTACAAAATGGGTCTTGTAGCAGATTCAAGACTCCAATTTAGAGCACGAGACGACAGAGCAGGTTCTTTAAGAGTGTTTTGTACTCGCTCCAATTAGAAAATCTATGTTGGAAGAATTGCGGTCTAGCGTGGCCAGCATTAGCGCTACTCCTCTGACGGACATCCTCAAGTTCATTCAAAGAATTGATTGGCTTGACTGATGGACGCACGGGGAAAGACGACGGAGAGTTAGTATAATAAGCCCAATTGAGGCCTAAGTGCACGTGACTTTATTACCCCCACTTTATATCCACAACTATATTTCAACTGTTTGTCTTATTGTGTACAACATTTTTTGAATGAATCTCTATCACAGCGATGGGTAAGTCGTATGGTGATTGAAGGCTTGGCAATTATGTTCTGGCCCCCGAAATCTCCCGATCTTACAGCTTGCGACTTATTCTTGTAGGAGTTGGTAAATAAAGTAGTTTATGTATCTTCTCTACGAACATATTTGTACGATCTAACAAACCGTATCATAGCTGCGGTGAAATTAGTGACGCAAGACAGTTTTTGTATTATGTGTAGGATTAGTTTTGATACTGTCAAGATATTATCCGCTCAACCTGTAAAGAATACATTGAATATTTGTAAATTTGAATGTGAGTACAGTCTAATGTAATTTATATTATATTTGTCACTAGCTCTAATTTTGAATCATAAACTTACAAAATGGAGTCCATTATTTCGAATTACTCTGTATATATTTTTAATATTCGATATTTTTTGTAGTAAGCCTACGTTTTTCTGGTCTATGGGAAATGAACAAAAAAATTACAAACAATATTTTCTGGCATGTTACATTAATATTGATTAAGTACAATTTTGTTAAAAATTTCTGGCATTTTACTACCTACTTCTTCCAATCTTAAGTTACAATTTAACGCCCTTTTATCAGTTCCTAATGTAGACCATAAGCATTTGTAATACCGAAAAATGGGAAAAAGAAAACGGCCTTTTATTTTAAAACATCCTCATGATACTTCATCTCATTTTAGGTAAATTGTGGAAAGCTGCGGCGCGGCTCAGCACGCAAAATTGTTTCAGAGCCCATTTAAACAAAATGTATTACTTTTTCGGTTCCATTACGCGGAACGTACCTTTAGGGAGCGCGCCCGTATGCGGGAGCGGGATTCCTATAATCTGTCCATTCACGATGATTAACAGGCGGGAAGCGCGGGGCGTTGCGCCGCAGGCGGCCGGCTGCAAATAGGTATCCGTGTTAATTCGAATAGGCATTTATTTGCACTATTTTCCGCGTGGCGGTTGCGAAACGTTGATTTTCAAATGGACCGGATTCCCATGACACTGCAGTTGCTAGACAAACTGCCGCCCCGGCTGGCTGAATTCTCTGCACGTACGCTCCGCCGGACCGCTCCCGCTGCCGTTCGCGCCCCGGCCTCGTTAAGTTATGGGAACACGTAGTTAAATTACGGGAATAAAGTGACTGTATTTCGTTAATTGCACGCGCTGATTGTCGAGCCGGCTTGCATATCCTGCGGCCTCGGCGGGGACGCCGCCCCCGGGGAGCGCCGTTGTTAGCATGTCTCTTAGTCTACCTGTCAGCCCTAAACGAGCGAAGCGAAGATTTATACAGTCGCCCGGCGGCGACGCTACGCCGCCGCCGCCACCGCCGCGACGACGCCGGGCTCCACGCAATTCTCCCCCCTTCTGCTTGATTAGGTTCATTTGAAACGTAGTTACGGATGTTGCAGCAAGTCGGACTTAACGAATTTAGCCTTCGTTGCGATGCAGCCGTTTTGTAAATCGACTGAGAAGTTCGTTAAGACGTAGATCTCGATTTTTCTGGATAAAGCTGCAGCTTCCGAGTCGAACTGTATCGTGCTACAAATCCTTCATGTATGTACTAGAAAATATTTATATTATATAATAAAAGATTCGCTGATACGGACTTAGACCAAACATCTACTTATGTTATAAAAATTGAACAGATTCTTCGTAAAAATATGAGACTATTACCATGAAGTCCTTATATAGGGTGATCCAAATAGAATTTGAAATAGCATTGAATTGCGTACCGTTTGCGGTTTGTCAACGTTGAAAGTTTCCATTTGTACAGTTGGTATCTATACATATGACTGAGTATTAAAAACATTAGGAACATCATATATTTGTGAACTTGGTATTGGAGAACATAGCAGTTGATGGTGATTTTTGACAAAAAACTTATATTGGGAGATGAAGCTCATTTTTCTTTAAATGGATTTGTGAATTGTCAAAATAGTCGCATCTGGAATAGTAATAATCCACGGGCTATTCATAAAAAACCAATGCATACAAAAATTCACTATTTGGTGCGCTTTGTGCGTTGGAGGAATCATTGGTCTGTACTTTGGGAAGACAAAGCTGGCAACGCTGTTACTGTCAGTGGTGTGCGTTGTTAGGAGATGCTAAGCATTTCTTTTTTATATAAAATCAAGCGTTTGAACTTAAATGAAAAGGTGATTTTGATAAGATGGAGTCACATATTATGGAACGTGAAACACTCGCCTTACTTCAAACCAAATTTTCCGATCGTGTTATCTCGCAGAGGGGTGACATCGATTGTCTACCACTGTCTTGCGATATAACACCATTAGACTTTTTCCTCCGGGGATATTTGAAGGAAACGGTTTATATCAATAATTTATGAAAAAGCATTATGGAAAACTTTATGCTATATTAAGCTTCAATGATTCACATAACTATTTGTACATTAGTTGACAACTCTTATAAACCTTTATTGCAAATAAATAGATTATAAAATTTGTTAAAGCATTACTTACATTTATATATGGGCGCGTCCACTGAGAACGGACCACCTGCCGCTCGCGGCGCATTTTTCGCCCGAGCGCGCTGTGTTCAAATCGCTCGTACTCGTAGGAAGGAGGCTAGAAAAATAATAAAAAATACAAATCGATAGATTTTGATCTGCTGTTCCCGATGGTGCCATTATTTTTGCTCAAAACTCTGTTTTTGTAATGAAAAATGAGTTTGAATATCGGGATGTTTCTCCGAAATTAGCCACAACTTTTCATAGTTTATTCTTTCTGCTATTTTTACTCTTTTTTTGTTCTTCATTACTTTATCTTATACAACAGTCAGGCTAAACACGTTTTTCTCCCAGTTTTACTGCACTTACCACTCTTACTTTTATAATTAACTCCTGTTCCGTAAATATTTCTTACTTGTTCTTTTATCATTTTCTAAACGATCCGTCCTTTTATCCATGCCTGCCATAACTGTTTTGTTTAGGTTTATATTAGTATTAAATTTTCTATTTAATTAAATCTCTTAGCTAATCTTACTTTTTAGTTGATAGTAAGCTGTGAAATAGTCACTTTACACTTTTACTCATCCACTTCATTTATGACTAATTTGAGATTTATTACGGACCAAAAATCAACCAACATATATTTTCACTTAGCAAAGCAATTTTCCATACTATTATAATACCAACATAACTTCTTGAGTCACTTCAGAAAGATGATCGAAAGTTTTCCATGGCATGTTTGCGAGTTGCAAATCGTACACCATGACATATATCTTCTAGTAGATAAAATAAAAAAACAAATTAGTGTTCAATCTGAATGTCTTTAAGAATGTCTTTGTTTGATCTGCGTTAGCATAATTGTGGTCATTTTTAGAGCACCGTAATGGAGTATTTTTAATAGAGCTTGCGTACGTTTATTTTCAAGATTGTTTTACTTGGACTGGAATAGTTTTGAATGAAGTTCAAATTTATATATTCAGTTTTCAATGCTAGTAATGTTGCAAACTGCTTTACATTCACCTCTTAATTATTAAGTTTTTCTGTAACACACCAATAAAAAGCTTTTCCCAAATAATGATGTAAAATCTTGTTTATTGCAATAGCGCACGTACTCAAGATGGTTATATTAATTCTATACGTAATCTGATTGTTCTCTTCAATTATTCTTTGTACAGTATATAGGTTTGTGTCAGTAATACCTAAAATTTGCTCTCTTTTGGGAAAATTATTGCTCGGCGAAAAACTTTCAAAATTAGATTTGTTATACCAGATGTAAGTAATTTTTTCAAAAAGCGTTAGTCATAAAATGTAACAAGAGGTATTATAATACTTTTATTCGAAATTACGTGACTTTTAAATTTATACACTATATAGCCAAAAGTATCTGGACATCCATTGTTACAGAATCAGAAAGTCATGTGGCGTGTGTTAATAAAATATTAGTCCAGCTTTAGCATCAGTCACAGCCTGTATTCGCCTAGAAAGACTTTCCACCAGATTTTAATATATGTTTGTAGGAATTGCCCTCCATTTCTCCGTAACTGCTGCAGTGAGTCCAGCTGCTGCAAATAGATGTTTAATGGAATTGAGATCGAAGGTCTATGAAGGTCAGTCCAGTTTTCAACACCTACTTCTTCAAACAATAGCACAATAAAACTTGATGTATGCATAGAATCGTTATTTTGTTGGTGCAGAAAAGGTCCTTTTTCTAACTGTTACCGGAAAGTTGAAAGCACAGGGTTATTAAGAATATTAAGGTACATTTCAACGTTAATTTTTTCGGCTACAGTAATTAAAAAACCCAGACCGAGCTATAAAAAATAGCCCAAAACCATAATGTCTTCGCCACGAAACTTTACCATTGGCACAATACACTTGGATAACAATCCAAACGTGTCCATCGATTGTGTAGTGAGATTTATCGCTCTACAGAACTTGTCTACATTGTTCTACAGCCTAATGGCGGTGACTTATGCATCATTACAAGCGAAGTTTAGCGTTAACTGTATTTATAATGGACATGTCACTGCACAACCGACACAGCCCATTCTTCAGCTCTCGACGAACAATTCTAGTACTCGTGATGACGTTAAAAGCACTTTGAAGATCATAAGTAATTTTTCTTACTGGGATCATCCAATTTGTCATCGCTATTCTCTTCAAAATTAGACGACTACGGTCATAAAGTTAGACGTATCCATTTTGTAATTACATCATTTACAGTTGATTTAGATGCCTGTAGTCAGGCTGATATTTTGACTAACTGATTTTTTGCAACTATGGCACCCAATGATCATGCCACGTTCTAAATTACTCAACTCGGCCTACTTACCCATTGCTTGTCTAACGCACGTGTACGAAGTACATATTCTACTATCTACATTTTATCTCATTCTATAACGTTTCAGTTCGCGTAACAACAGTAGCTAGAGGGGCGTCCGGATACTTTTGGCTACATAGTAGAGTAAATTATAATTTTAAAACTTTCTCTAATTAAATTTATTTCTGCTTCTCAACATTTGCTTTAAAAATAGCTTGTATGTGATGTTTTCGTTTGTTGTAGTATCAAGGAGATAATACTAAAATGTCTGTTTTGACCATAATACTGGCGAGGATCTTGACTTTCTACCCTTTTTAGCAGATATTAGTGTTAAAGTTACTTGTAATTATTTAATCGCTACCAATGTGGATAAAAATATTTTTGAATGCTATTATTTAATAATCAAGAAAAAAAAATATATTGCTTTTAGGTTAACAGGAAATTTTTATTTTCTAGTTTTCAAGTCATTTGGGAAAAACAAAACAAATAAGAAAAGGAAATACTTCAAAAAATGTTTTGATAGAAAAAGAAATCCGCTGTTGTCAAATAGTAAAATGTAGCACTCTTGAGCTAGTAGGCAAAAATAATTTTAAATGGCAAACTTTGCCAGTAAAGTTAACAAGTACAACTAAAACAATGGCGAGAAATAAAGAGTATTTAAATTTTTTTCCAAACAATTTTTTGTCACAAGATATGTAGAGAAGCCATTAGATTATAGCCACACACATATGTCGATTTACAGGTAGGACGACACGATCCCGAAAACCAACACGCCGAAAACCAATATGACGAAAGTCGTTATGCCGAATAGCTATTATGCCAAATGGCGATTTACAGATAATTACATTTATTGTATTTATAATTATAATTACAATTTTATTTTCACATTAAAACAACTTAACATTTTCAAATTGGCAGTTATTTTTATTGCACCTTAAATTTTGAGAAAATTAAATAAAAGTGAATTATATTGCCTTTAGCTTAAATAAATAAAATAAAAACAATGTATTGCTAACAAAGTTACAGTTTTATAATACACATGAGTCAATAATTAATTTGCACTAATACAAAAATATGTAAAGTAATATTGGCCAATTTTAAAAATAAGTATTTTGAATACTTATATAATGACAAAAGGTATAAAAATTATCTCACTGATAATAGCATAAGCAACAATCTAAATCAAAATTCGAAAAACTATAACAATGTGATTAATAAGAAGCTTGATCAGCATAATAGTTGTATGAAGTATAAAAATCCAACACTTCTAATATTAATGGTAAATTACAACTACAGTTGGCACTTTTAAAATAACGAAAAGTACAAAAACATTATGACAAGAGTACCCAAATTTCTAACATTTTTAAAAACTGTATAAAAGACAGGAGACTGGTGTTCAGCTTAATAATCAGCCTAAAGATCAAAATTGTGAGTAATACCGGATAAGTAGTCATCGAGATCTCTATTCTTGTAGTCCGAGACGATTGTTTTTATTCACTGGGCAGCGTCCCTGTACGACTTGCGCCCAGTCGGAGGTTGTTGGACAGCAATGTATTGGTTGACTTAAAATAGTTAAACTTTGGTCCTTTTTTAACCCTTCAATTAGTTTCCAAAAAGTTAGATGACATGCCGAAAGCAGAGAGCTTTCCTATTCCCCCACAAAATTATTCGTCGTCGCTAGATCTACTGTCTATGAATGGCACATAATTGTAACATATAATTATCTGTGAATTGCCATTCGTCATAACAGCCATTCGGCATATGACAATCGTCGTCAATCCTTTTGGCATATTTGTTTTCGGCGATGCGAGGTCGGTGTAATGTCTTTTGGTGCGTTGGCTTTTGGCGTCGTGTAATGTTACCGATTTACAAACATATATAAAGGGTGTCCCAGAATTAACGCAAGATTTAAATTTGCCGCCATTTATGCAATATAGTGTTGACAACCCTAAAACAAAAACAAATCGACAGCTGACAGTTTAGGGTTAGTAAAAATGGAGCGTTACACGATAGCACAACGTGTCTTCATTATTGAACAATATTTCAAAAATAATGAAAGCTTGGCGGCCGCTGTTCGAAAATTTCATACAAAATATGGTCGGAATACTGTTTTAATTTCGTCAACTGTGAAGAGATTAATTGAAAAATTCCGAGAGACAGGATTCGTTGGAGACGCCAAACACACTGGTCGTCCAAAAACAAGCCGTTTAAATGTCAACATCGAAGCAGTGCGTGAGAGTGTCGGTGACAATCCAGGAACCTCAATTCGGCGTCGTGGACAAGAATTACAAATTTCAAGAAGCTCTCTACAGCGTATACTCACTAAAGATCTGTGTCTCGATGCTTACAAAATTCAATTAACACAACTGAAGCCTAATGACCATGCACAGCGAAGAGAGTTTGTTGAATGGATTATTGAGCATCAACAAATGGATGCTGATTTTTCGAGCAAAATCATCCTAAGCGACGAAGCACATTTTCACCTTGATGGGTTTGTTAATCGCCAAAATTGCCGCTTTTGGGGGTTTGGGGTTCTGAGAATCCACATGTGATTGTCGAAAAACAAATGCATCCACAACTGTCACTGTTTGGTGTGGATTTTGGGCTGGAGGCATAATTGGACCATACTTTTTTGAAAATGAGGCTGGTCAAGCAGTGACTGTTACTGGTGCTCGATATCGCGACATGATAACACAGTTCTTTTTGCCGAAATTGGATGATATTGATGTGGCCAATATGTGGTTTCAACAAGACGGTGCCACATGCCATACAGTCCGTGAAACACTTCAATTACTGCATGAAACATTTCCAGATCATGTACTCTCTCGTTTCGGTGATCAGAATTAGCCCCCTAGATCGTGTGATTTAACACCATTAGATTTCTTTTGATGGGGTTATTTAAAATCACAGGTCTATGTCAACAAGCCCACAACCACGCGTGCATTAAAGGAGAAGATCAACGTTGCATAAACGAAATTCAGCCACATTTATGCAGAATGGGCATGGAAAATTTCGACAAACGAGTGCGTATGTGTATGCAAAGCCGTGAAGGCCGTTTGCCCGATGTGTTATTCCATAAATAACCCTATCCTATGTACTTTAGGATTCAATAAAAAAATTACAATCAAAAGACTAAAAGCTGTGTTTTCTATTTAATTCAAATCTTGCGTTAATTTTGGGACACCTTTTACATACACATATATTAAGCAACTCGGTTCAAGGGTTAAACCGTGTCGCTTTTGAGAAAAATCATGATGTTTTGGAATCTGATTTGATGCCATTTTTAAGAACATTTATCTCTTTACTCGGGGCCTCCTTTAAAAAAAACAACAAATCTTTTGCGTGCCCTTGCTACAGTAGGTTTAGTGCCGTTTCGTGCGTTCCCAATTTCATACGTCGATTAAAATGTTCCCGTTTCGTGCGTCGACCAAAACCCCTACCTGGTTCGAGTGCCGTTTCGTGCGCTGACCTGCAGCAATTAGATTGTTTAGTTCCGAGTTTTCTTACTATAGGCATTGCAAATTTTTAAACTACACATGCTTATTTATTATTACATTATAACTAAACGTTAACGTAACAGAAATATTTCTAAATCAACACGTTTGAGAGCAGAAAATATTTTTATAGCAATAATAATTTATTGACACATTATTTGCACAAACATTACAAAAACACTTAACTTTAACAGAAAACATAAATATTACAATTTGACAATATATGCAAGATAATTCAAACACTTCTTCATAATCCACTACAGTTTATTAAATAGGTTGGTCTACGTCTTGGTACTTCTTAGCTCTTTTGTGTGGAGCAATATGGAGTTCCACAACCACATTGTTTTCCAGCCTGTGTTCCATAAAATAATCATTAAAACCTTGCACCAAGATGTATTGAGTAGAAGACTCCATAATTTGTAACCAGCCTTTATCTTTTGCTTCTGAAGGAACTGATGAAGCACATTTTCGCAGGTGTTTGCGAATCTCTTCGCTGTTTTGGCATAAACAGGCCATATCCAATTGCTGAATTTTCTACCATAAATATTGGTTGAAGTGTAAATTGCACCCTTTCAGTGCTGCATTTGGGAATATGTTCCAAATATCTTGTATAGCTGCAGTTTCAAAATTAATTTTCAACAAACTGACATTACTTAATGAGGGTGCAAAATCTCGACGCACAAAGCGGCACTAAAACAGGTAGAAACCTCAAAACTCACGAAACGGATAAGCACGAAACGGAAAGATACCGCTACAGTATTTACAGGACTAAAAGTGCGAGGTTTACGGGAATTTTGTTTAGTGGGATAAGTCCTGGGTTGGGGAATATATGTGGTTTCGCAGGTTTTGTATAACATTCTTGTTAGTAACGAGTAGATACTCCTCTACGATACTGGTAGGGGACAATCTGTCTTAGAACTAGCGATCCTGTCTATGCGAGCTTATGTTTTCATTCATCCCTTAACTAACTAACTAAATCATGTTTTAACTCTAATTTCCATTTACACCAATACTTATCCTTCTCATTCCTAGCAATACTTATCTTTTCTATATCTTAACCTAATGAGAAAGACATCATAGTTGTGGTAAGATGCTTTCTTCTAGGGGTTTTATCCCCAAATTTAAAAGTTAGAGCCTTTTTAATAATGGTGGTAAGCTGATTGGTAAGGAGATTAGTATAGTTACTATTTATATACTAATCAATGCACTGAAAACCATATAAACGGCGTTTATACTACGTGCGCAACTAAGTTTCCGTGTTTCGTCGACGTTCATGTCTCAAGTTGTGTTTTTTTTTTCTATAACTTGGACACTTGTTAACAATAACCAGTTGTAATACCAACACATATCGCAACGCAAATATATTTTTTTAACAACGAAGGAGTCGAGTTTTGTGCCAAATAAACAGCATTTGCTTTTCTGTTTTAACTTAAAAAAAAATGCAGCCGCAGCACGTCGTTTGCTTGAGAAGGCGCACGGTAAACATATACCATCGAAAACTATCTGTGAAGATTGGTTTGAACGCTCCAGAAGTGGCGATTTCGACACTGCGGACAAGGAGCGCTCCGGAAAACCAAAAGTAATTGAGGACGTCGATCTGCAAGCGTTATTGAATGAAAATGATACGCAAACACAAGATCAACTGATAGAAGCATTAAACATGACTCGCTAAGGTATATCCAAACGTTTACATGCCATGGGAAAATTTCAAAAGGAGGGTGCCGCGTGAGTTAACTGAGAGACAGATGGAAAATCTAAAAGCCACTTCAAAATTTTGCTTTTTCGGAATGGAAGAAATTTTCCTGCGTTGAATTGTTACTGGCAATGAGAAGTGGAAATATTTCAAGAATTCCAAACGCAAACAATTATGGCTTTCATCTGGCGAAGCATCAACATCGACGGTACGGCCAATCGCTTCGGAAAGAAGACAATTCTCTGCGTTTGGTGGGACCAGATAGGTATTGGACACTATAAGCTTCTGAAACCGGGCGAAACTGTCAATGGGCATCGCTACCAATAACAACTGATAAATTAGAACTATGCAAACGGCCAGAATGGGTCACGAGACACAAACGAGTAATATTGTACCACGACAACGCTCCGTGCCAACGCACTTCCATCGTCAAGGATACCATCAAAACGTTGAAATGGAATCTGCTACCGCAGCGGCTGTATTCGCCAAACCTGGCCCCTTCTGATCATCACTTGTTTCGATCCACGGCGCATGGCTTGACTGGGCTACACTTGGCCAATTTCGAGAATTGCAAAATTGGTTGAATGAATGGTTTCGGTCCAAAGACGCGTCGTTTTATCGTCGTGGTGTTCATGTATTGCCACAGAGATGGCAAAAATGTGTAGCTAGCGATAAACGATACTTTGAATAAACATTTTTTGTATTTCTCTTGTGGTTTTCCATTTTTCATTGATCTAAGAAACCCGGAAATTTAGTTGCGTACCTAGTACAAGGATGCAAAAGGCAAAACAATATTACACCATTTTTTGTCGGAAAAATTATATTGGTAGTAGCTGCAAAATTAAACGGTCTCATGTACGTAGCTTCTTAAATGGAGCTGGAGTACAAATAATCCCTGCTACCAATTACAAATATAAGAAAATAAAGTTTTAAAATTGGACATCAGAATGCTAATAGAACGTTTGAAACAGTAAAGACATGAAACATCTAAAAATACTGGTTTTGAATAGACATAAGTGAATTGAGGTGGTTAAGTCCTGGCAAACGTATTATAGATGACTAAAATGTAAGTATAATAATAGAAAAACAATTAAAATTTGCAATAATTAATTTTATACCATTATTCTATGTTGTTAAAAATATAAGCTAAACTTTTCAACCTAAATCTAATTCAAATGTACTGTTCGAATTGACTGTTAACGAAGTGGTAGAAGATTTTTACAAGGACATACAGAAGGTTATTTGCCAAATAAAACAAAAAGAAATCGCCGTTTTAATTAAAAATTTGAATGCAAAAGTTAGTTGTTAGAGAAGGAACATGGTTTAGGCAGGAAGACTAAGATGGGTGAAAGGTTTACACAGTTTTCTGCAGAAAATAGACCATTAATTATAAATGCCTTTTTAAACTTTCGAAACAACGACTGTACACTTGTGCAACACCCAACCATTAATCTCTATATATCGTACGTAATCAAACAGCCTAAATTTAAAAATAACATTGGTACGTCTAGAAAAAGAAAACTATATATACTGGACAATTCTACAATAAAAAATAAGGCAATATTATTAAAAAAACAATTAGAAAAATGCTAAAAATTCAATTGACCAGATCGGATAATTCACATTGAATCAA
This sequence comes from Sinelater perroti, assembly GCA_036346155.1. Classification (NCBI taxonomy): domain Eukaryota; kingdom Metazoa; phylum Arthropoda; class Insecta; order Coleoptera; family Elateridae; genus Sinelater; species Sinelater perroti. The sequence goes on along the minus strand of JARFIY010000056.1, from coordinate 26,116,449 downwards.
ATACAAAAAACAGAAAGAAAACATGTTGAAGTTGTTTTGTTAATATTAGAAGAAAAGTTAACAAATCAATCAATAATAAATCTTGATGTTTGAAGTTATTTTTGCACCAATACATTTTTGTCTGCAGTTTTTCTTGCTAGTCAAACGATCATATTTATTCACTTTGCTTTATGGTGTAAATTTAATAAAAATTAAGTTGGTCAGTATTGTAATTGTAGTTTTTAACATACATGTATCAAATTCCCAAAATTTAGAAATAACTCAGAGGTTGTGATTATACAGATTAACTTATTAATGACAAAAAATTTCGGTACACCCACGTCCCCCGCCGAATCTAATACAGAAATGCTCATTAAATTCAAAGCGGCCGCGGCCAACTTTAAAGAGGTAAATATTAAACGAGCAAATGAGGTTTTTATTTTCGAACCTGGAAGGTTCCGAACTGATTACGAATTTCCGGCGAAGTTGCCGGCTGCGCCCGGAACTCAATCAAGGTGTTCTCAAATTTTCGAGCAGCTCGCAATGATCGAAAAAGTTGCACGCTTTTGAAATAATAAAAAAGTTATTAGCTCGGCTAATATTATACGGCGCGCCAAAAAATTGGAAAACTTTTAAGGCCGATCCGGCTTCCTTATCGGCCGCTGCATTGAAAATTCCAATTAGTTGTTAGAATGGAGCGTTACAACGATTAAGCGTTGTCAGGCAAGCTTACATAAGGAGGCCTGTGTAAATAAGTGTGTTTTCAAAAGGCTTTTTCGTTCCGTTTACTTCCCAGTGATTTACTTTTTGCCTTTACCTTTATTTAGATAAAAAACTTTATTGATTTATTATGGGAAATATAAAATTTATTATTTTAGTGCTTAGTTCCATTTAAGTTTTGTGGCGTACGGATGTCAATCGAGTGCTCGTATTAACAATCAAGTTACGATACGAAAGTGAATGTAACCGTCTTGAATATAATTATTGGAATAAATTACTGATAAATTAAAATAAATTTACAAATAAACAGAATAAACAAGTGAAATTAATATCATACCAGCTTTTAATGATCGTGGAATTAACTACAGCCATCCATTGTGTAATATCAAATAATGCTATACAGGGTGTCCCACTACAAAATAAGAAAATAGCAAAAGTATTTTCAACCATTCCATGCCCAGCCAACGACAAACGATATAAATACTAATTTTTCTCAACAGCAGTTTATAAACCCAACAGTTTATTAATAATAGTAATCAGTACTATCACAGAATGTTATCTACCAGTGACAAAGTCATAACTGAGATAGTTGACGATCTAAACCCCTAGCAGAAAGTAAAAAATACAAAAGAAGGAAAATAAATGTAAATTTCAAATCAATTGAAAATACTAACGTAAATAACAGATTCAGCGTCTTGGCCGAACTAAACGAAGATCACCCAATAAATTCAAACACAAAATACAGTACCACAACCTTCACCAATTTGCATTATAGGGTACTAATTATGGGGTAACAAATTATGATGAAATAGTCAAAAACTAACCGAAATGCTAAAGATAGAACAATATAAAACCAGTTGTTTAGCAGATAATACTACAAAAATAAATTGCCATACTTTTAAAAATTACAGAAAACTAGCAAGATTCCAAAAAAACTATATTATCCACCATACGCATCGAACAAAAGAAGGGAGAGCTTTTAGAATAATGATAAACATATACATCACACGACATAAACAGGACAAATCCAAAAGAAGCTATCAGATAAAATCCACAAAGTGTGCAACATAATAAATGGGAGATATAGAATGACCAAAGAATCCCTATACCTATTTTTATCGACTTCTTTTTATCGAATCCTTCGCAAATAACAAAATAACAAACTAAAATATCTTCAAAATAAAGCAATAGTCATAGAGCCAACAAAAAAGTGAATGGTACCATTCAGCGTGTTATATGCCAACAGTATGGTCATCCCAGAGTCTTTGTGGAAAATGTGGGGAAACTCACAACTACTTGTAAAAAGACTGGAGATGCCAGATGCGCTCTATGTAATGGTGAACACACACCCCGCCAATTATAAGGGCTGCGACTTCTATCATCGTCTCGTTAAGTCCCACAATGCAAATAACAGACTAAGTATTCAACCACAACTAAACGACATAGATGCTCTTAAAAGAGGTTACGCAGAAGCAACAAAAATGAACATAACTCAAACAATCAAAGATATACCTCAAAACATCATGGTGTTAAAATTGCTATCAACCCTAATTAGCAAAATAGATAACAGATTAAAATGCCTTCTACAAGATACAAACGAAGTAGAGGTATTTTTTTCCATAATTTACATCATGCTAAAAGTGAAACACACTTTAGAAACAGATCGTATATCAATATACCTCAATACGCTACCTACTATACAAACCACCCAGATAGAACCGCCATGCTGGTGCGGCTATAATAATAAAAAATATGAACTACATTAAGTATAAAATATTACTTGCAAGTTGCAGTTATACAAGTCAAAATGTTGCCATATGATATAACAATTGCGTCAGCATACTGCCTCTATGGTACAATATCAAGAAACACCACTTTGAAACCTTCTTTTAGCGAACCAAAATAATAACCATCTGGTGTTTACGTTTTACCACAACAAAAGGCAGAGAGCTGGCAAACGTAATACAAGCAAACACTTATTCCTGCTTGTTAACTGGTACCTCAACATGCTGGCCCTCTGACCAAAACAAAATTCCCGAGCTCCTAAATTTTTTATTACTAATGGGATCTCTTTGCCATACATAACAATAGAACCCAGTTATGAGCTATATTCCGATCACCCCCCCAATTACAGGAGCTACGTTTACACAACGAGAAAGCCAAATGGGAAGAATACCGAGCTAAAGTACCAGAAAACATAAACTTAAATATAAGACTCCAAAAGCCCGATAAAGTTGACGAAGCATTAACAAGCCTAATCAACATCCTCACACAAGCAGCTCAACATGCCACACCTATTTAGCTACAACATTTTAATAATAATTTTTTTTTATAATTTAAATAAAAAGACTAATAGCTATCAAAATAAAGGAAAGAGCTGTTTGGCAACGAACGCACGCTTTGTAAGACAAAACAACTCTAAATAAGGCAACAAACTAGTTAAAATAAAAAATTAAAGAAGAACATGACAGAATATGCCATGACTACATTACTAGTCTAAACAGATTTTATAATTCAATTTAGAAGCCGAAAAAAACCCAACCAACAAGTACCTCCCAGATGGGATGATAAGTACTTATTCCATATTGGATTAGAAGCGATGAAGAGAAAATGGTGGTGTTTGCAGAACATCTTGCCAAATTATTTACTACTAACAATGATAAAATAAAATAACAGCTTTCAAAAACTTTAATTATTTAAACGATACAAAAGCCCCAGGCGTAGACAGGACTGTACCAAACATAATGGAGTTACCCCGAAAAGATGTAATGATGACTACTTATATATTTAACTCAATTTTTAGAGAAAATCATTAGCCAAAACAATTAAAATGACAGCAATCATATTAACATCTAAACCAAGCAAGGATTGAAGCAGAGTAGAATCGCACCGACCGATAAGTTTACTTCTCATTGTAGCTAAGCTCTTTGAAAGACTGGTTCAAAGAATAAAAGCTGACCCCAACACTGTGTGTTGAGTGGGTGCCACACTACCAATTTGGATTCCGTGAACATCACTTCAGTACAGTGAACATCACCGTTCAGTAAATCCACAGAATGTCACGTTATGAGTGAGACACTCGAAAGCAAAGATTACTGTACCATCGGTATTCCTGGATGTTAATCAAGCCTTCGACGAGGTTTGGCATGTAGGATTATTGTGCAAAATTAAAGTTTTTCTCCATCAGCTACTTCAATTGTTGAAATCCTACTTAAGTGAGAGAGAATTTAGGGTCAAGGTCAACGAGGCTGTATCTAGTAACTTTTCAATAAAATCTGGGGACTATGGAGCAGTTTGATCGGACCCCTATTATTTTATTATACAGGCACATTTACCACAAAAGCACTACTGAAACTATCGCTTATGATACCGTCATTCTTGCAATGCACGAAGGTCCACGAGAACATTACAACACCGACTAAATGAAATACGAACATGGCTCAATAATCAAAATTAACGAGACTAAATCAGTCTAAATTATCTTAACCCTCAGAAGGGAACGGTGTCCACCAAGTACGCTTAAATAATGTAAATATATCTCGGTTCGTGCATCATATATTTTGGTATACACCTGAATAGTAGGCTCACCTAAAAGGATCATATAGTCAAAAAAACAAAGCAAATAAATCTAAAAACAAAAGACTTATACTGGCTGATTGGACAGTCTGTCATTGGAAAACAAAATTATTCTCTGCAAGAAAATGATCAAACTGATATGGGTCTGTAGAATGGAACTTTAGGGATGCACAACCAAATCAAACATCTCAATAATCCAACGAAATCGATCAAAACTACTCCAAATAATAACGAACGAACATTGGTAAGTAAGCAATCACACGCTACATACATACCTAAATAAATCATATATTAAAGACGTCACAAAGAAAAAAAAAACTGTCCAACATCAAGCTAGAATATCACCCAAATACCACACTACTGCGGCTGATTGAACTACAGCTCAATAGAAGACTTAAATTATTTTGGCTAGCTGACCTAAAGGACTAGTGAGTACTACTTAATGGAAAAATATGTCATCACGTCACTGAAGTGAAATGACTTATAAGATTATAAAAAAATTCTGATTGTTAATAAATGGGGGGAGGATTAGTGGTTGCGTATTAACTGAAAGCGTGACAAATGGTAACAAATCTTATTAAAACAAAAACTCTGCTTCATATTCGAAAAACCTACTATGGATAAATAAATATAAAACGAGTAAAATTTATCACACTCATATGTTTAGACAGTAGTATTATTACAATACTCTTCTGTAGAATGTTAATATACTCAAAAACCTTTTTATATTACTTGTAAAATACACATACTTAATAGCAAAGTAAGTGGTTTTGTCTCTTATTAATACTTTAGTCTCTGAATTAAAACTTGATGCATTTATGCCACATTTCCTACTTTGCAAGGTAATGCACTTTTCAGTACTTACTTCTTAGTCCTAAGCCTTTCTACCTTTAGGAGTAAGGCTAGTGGATTGATCCCTGTATTGTTGCCTCCATTGTTTTCTATCTTGTATTTGGTTTTGTATACCCTTCTGTTTTATTTCCTTTTTCTCTGCGTCTTCTTTGATTCTGTCTTGTTCTTGGACGTTCTTTCTTGTTTTTCTTGGTTTTCTTCTCCACGCGCGTTTTCAACACTCTTTTGTAAGTCTTTCATCGACACACATATCTAAACGATCTGGGTTGTCCTATAATCTTTTCATTAATCGGCTCTATTTGTAGGTTTTGTCTGAACGTTTGGTTTCTTATTTTGTCTTTCCTGTTCATATTTTCTATTGTTTTTAGGAATCGCATTTCCATTGTGTTGATTCTAGATTATGTTAATGTCCATGTCCACTGCTGTATACAATTATTGACCTAACCACTTTTTTAACGACTTCTCTTTTACCCAAGAATGTCTTCATTATATTAAATATATTTCCCAATTTTCTTAATTTCCCATTCATTTTCTTGTCTATCTTCCCGTTGTCTTTTATGACTGGTCCTAAATATTTTAAGTATTCAAGTTACTCTATTTGTTTTCCGTTCAGTTTTATTTCGTGAGTTTTCTTTGTGTTAGATATTATCATCGTTTTGTTTTTCCAGTATTAATTTTTATGCTTATCTTCTTTAGATATTAGTTTGTTTCTTTGGGATTATGTTGTACATTTTCTTCCGTGTTTGATATCATGGCAATCTTATCTGCGAATAGCAGTTTTGTCAGTTGTGTTTATCTCAAATGCCAATATCCCAATGTTAATTTTCTCATCCTTTCCTTGGCCTTCTTTATTGCCTCGCCTAGTACCACTAAAAATAAAAACGGGTTCAATACACATCCCCGTTTGGCTCCTTGTTTAGTTTCAAATTCTCTAAATTTTTTGTTGATTTTTCTTACTATGTCTGTGTTTCCTTTATACATGTTGTTTATTACCTCTGTAGTGTACCTATTTACTCTTCTTTTCTGTAACACTTTCCATATATCCTTATTAATTAATTTTTTGCTTATTTGTCGAATTATAAATATTAGATCTTGAGTACTTCTATTTTTTTTTAATCTACGTTGCACTGATTTTATTTCTTATTCTTTTTCTATTATTTTTGCAAATAGTTTCCCAGGTACACTTGATAACGTTATTTCTTTGTAATTATTACAGTTTTTCTTATCTCTTTTCTTATATATGGGTAAGATAATGTCAATTTTTGCAGTAAAAATGCAATAAAAACTGTGTAGCCAGTTTTATATGTCTGGGGCACGATTCATAGTACTAGAGGATACGAAGGTCATTCGGCGTCATTGTCGCTGTCTTATTCATCGGTCTTTACGTAATCAATGTCTCCATTGTTGTAGATACCACCGGGTAACCTTTCAGTTCAGTTCCCATTTCTCTCGTGTTACGTTTTTTTAAGCTAACTGTCTTTTACAAAGCCGTATATTTTTGGCGGCAGCAAGTGTAAGATTTTGTTTGTATAAATAAGTTGTCCCCAACACTAAAACAGCACATTAAATTGATGCCGATAACTAGATAACAGAAATTACTATAATATGAGCTGCACTGAACGTTAGAAGAAATTTCTTTAACTTGTTAATATGTAGATTTGAAGTAACGTACCTAAGAATGCCACTCAATTAATTTGTAATAGCTTAAGCGTAAAAAATCTTAAAACCTATTACCATCATGCGTCTGCAGTTTAGCTATAGGGTGTGTGATGGTATACAGAATACCGCATTTTCATGAGCATATCAAAATTTTATCAACTTTTCTATTTATAACACTAATGAAACAACAGCTGTTAGTCCAAATTCGACTTTATTCATTAAGGTCCCCTTTAAGAGTGATACATTCATTCCAACGTTTCTCCAGTATTTTGCTGTCTTTTTTGTAAAACGACATATCTTTGGCTTCAAAATAGGCTTTAGTTTCGGCAATCACTTTTTCATTGGAGACAAGTCTCTTTTCCCAGAGCATTATTTTTAGGTTTGCTAACAGGTAGTTGTTGCAGATTTGAGGAACGGTGGATGGGGAAGCAATTTAAAGTGCGACTCGTGCAATTTTGCCATTGTTGCGATCGACTTGTGACACGGTGCGTTGTCTTGGTGAAAGAGCACTTTTTTTCTTCTTCTCTATTCCTTTTTTTAAGCCGTATAATATTCGCTTTTTATAGTTCTTCCTTTTTCTAAATAATCAATGAATAAAATACCATGCGCATCCCAATATACGGAAGCCAAAACCTTACCAGCTGACATTTGAGATTTTGGTCGCTTTGGTCGGCTTTTGCCCTTTGCTGTGGACTCAGCTAACTGCCGATTTGACTCTGGAGTATAATGATGGATCCATGTTTCATCCATTGTCACATACCGCATAAAAAATTCTTCAGTGTACGTTCTTGCTATTGTTAATTGAAACGTTCGGCCGGAACTACGGAACTTCAGATAAGAGGAAAGTTAACCTGGAAAGAAAATTTTAAGATTATATAATACATAATTATATAACAAGTGCCATATTTTATTGAATGGTTAGCTTGTATTAACAAAAACAGCATAGAACATTTGAAATTATTTTTAAAAGTTGTTTCCATTAACAATTATTTAGTTGAAAGTTGAGAAGTGTTGCCGTCTGCAGGTTGGTACACGTCGGGTTGTTCGTTAATTAGTGCCAAGTTTGTATTCAAAAAACGCCTAAAATAAAATAATAATAACAGCTACAACAATTATCACGTGTTGTTTCTCTTATACGCTGCAACATCATCATTCACATTTTGGAAGTCCATCTTTGGCCCACTAATTGCTTTATACCGCATCGGAAAAACGTGTAAACTTTGTCGTGCATTCCCAATTTTCAATTGTCACTGTGACAAAGCCTTTTAACATCTGAGACGTCGAAATATCGAAGAAGCGTATCCCGATTCAAGAGATAGAAGTATTTAATCTTTATTTCATCCTTGTCATAGGCTGTTTTGTACGATCCCTTTTTATAATAACTTTAGAGATGTTGTTGTCGATAAGTCAGATCATCGGATCGGTGGGTACGATCACATAGTTTTTTTGTATATATTATTATCGTTTCTTATATGTGATGTAATTCCTACTAGTGATGGTTTAGGTGTAGATTTGTTTGTCTGTATCCATATTTTTATCTGAGAGCAAACTTTTTTTATTATTTTTTTAATTTTATTTTATTATAGCTGGCTCTGCAATATACAATGCAATACACGGCTTGGTTGTTATAGTACAATTAAATAAGAACTAAACTACATACATTGAGGTTTAATCCAGTGGGGATTAACTGATAAATTACATTTCTATTTTAATTTGACATTGAGTTGGGTTTATATACCACATTTAAATTAAGTCCTGTGGTAGTTTACGTTTAAGACGCCTGTGAATATTTTTTTGGGCTAGATTTAATTTGGTAGCACTTGAACACAAGGTTAGATTTTGGAAAAACTTTACAGTGAATTTATTAATGGACTCTGTAATTAATGGAACACTTAATTCACTGTGAACTTAATTATTACGCACAAACCAAGGGCAGTTGATGGCGATTCTGAGCACTTTGTTCTGGATTGTTTGGAGTTTCTTCATGTTTGTCTTTGATGTGTTGCACCATATTGGACACGCAAACGTAAGAATTGGTCTGAGGATTCCTTTGTAGATAAGTACAGCACACTCAGGTCTGAGGTGAGATTTGCGGTTTATAAGGGGATATAATGCACCCAGTCTGTTGTGGCACTCGTTGAGTTTTTTATTGATATGAAACCCCCAGTTCAGTTTCGCGTCTAAGTGCACGCCTAAATATTTAACAGCTGAGTCCTTTGGATTCCAATCTATTTCGTTATTATTTATTTTTATTTTTGTAATTTGCTGATATCTCTTGAGGGTAAAAATTTTTGTTTGACATTTATCAGAATTTATTTTAATTTTCCATTTCTGAAACCATGCACATAACGTATTTATAGAGTTTTGTAGGAGTACAATTGCTGTATCAAGACTGAGCCTCTGTGTAATAATTGCAGTATCGTCAGCATACATGGCCAGCGTTGAGTTGAAATCTGTAGGTACGTCGTGAACGAATAGGTTGAATAAGATGGGTCCCAGAATACTGCCCTGGGGTACTCCGGCCCGAATAGGTTTTAGGTTAGAACTAGATAAGGTTGAGCTGATCCGGACCCTAAAAGTTCTGTTAGTGAGAAATGAGTGAATGATTTTGGTTAGGTAATTTGGAATGTTTAAAATTCCCATTTTATATAGAAGTCCATCACGCCAGACCTTGTCGAAAGCTCTTTCCAAGTCTATAAATACAACCGCAGTGTATTCTTTCTTTTCAAACCCTCTTTCAATTGATTCACTTATTCTGAGAAGCTGGTGAGAGGTCGAGTGATGGGTTCGGAAGCCAAATTGAAGAGGAGGAATAGTATCATTTTGGTGGAGGTAATCTTGTAATCTGGAAAGTATCACTTTTTCTAAGAGCTTGGCCAGGGTTGACAGGAGACTGATAGGTCAGTAGCTGTCAGGGTTTTCCTTCGGTTTACCTACTTTATAGATGGGGAGCACATTTGCAGTTTTCCATGCTGTCGGAAAGTATCCTAGTCTGAGACAAGCGTTCTATATTGAGGTTAAGTAAGCCAGAGCCTTTTTTGATAGGTGCTTTAGCATTTCGTTTGTTATGAGGTCGGGTCCAGGGGTCTTACGCTTAGGTAATATTGTTATGTAAGATTTAATTTCTTGGACAGATGTAGGAGCTATTTCGTGGTTATCCTGTAAGCGCATATTTGCGATTGCGCTTGTTACCTGTCTTTCGAAGTGTTCGTCTTGTTCTTCAAAATTGGGCGTAAATGCCTGTTCAAGATGAGCTGCTAATAAGTTGGCTTTTTCATCATCGGAGGAGTATCTGGCGTTATTTGATATCATAGGATAGATTATACTCGGTTGTCTTAATAATCGTTTGGTAGCTAACCACATAGATGGGTCACCGGGTTTAGTGTCTTCAAGGTAAGAGAGCAAACTAAATCTATTATTAAATTCAAGCCAGCAAACATTGCTTTTGGCTGCAGTAGATCCTTGTTTTTTGCATATTTTCTTGTGATTTGTCGCTACGGATTTTTTAAAGTACTTAATTCAGTTGAAAGTATTTGTGTAGATTTAAAGTTGTTCCTTTTTGTTATTATAAGTTAATGCAAATTTTTTAAAATAAAATAACTTGATAAGTTTATCTTTTAATGTGTCTGCTTGTATTTATTTAACTGACAAAATTTCGCACTTTTTAAAAGTCAAGAGCTTTAAAAATCAATACACTTAAAAAACATAGTTGAAATAGGGTTAAAAAATATTTGAAACAAACACAGGATCATGTTGGTTTAGCCTTTCGGTAAGATACCAAGTGCTGTGCATAATCTTAAGATTTGTAATATATTTATTTTTCACCATTAAAATTATGTCTTGAAGCCTTAAAAAAATTTTGTGCTTTCCAAAATCGTTAAATTTTCAAATTGTGATTACAAACTAGTGGATGTTGTATTTTTTTAGCAATACACTTTTATGCCTCATTAATAAATTGTCACTTATTTGCTCTATTTTCGTTTTTTTTAATGCAGTTGTTCAAAAAATAAGTTTTAACTATCTATTAGTTATAATCATTTTTTGCTCTTTGGTAGAATTTCCAAAAAAAACTACTTTTTTTGAAGACAACAAATTTTATATTTGATAATGTTCTTATTGTTGTTATATCTGCTATAATCTGGCTTATTGTCCATATCACAAATTTTATACTTGAAATCACACACTTTAAAATGTAAAAAGTAATGCTGTAAATATTTTCTTCTCTTTAAGCTTTAAAGCTAGTTATTAAAGCATTTAGTAAAACAAGCACAAATCTGTAACAATTCTTAAGTTTGTAGCAATTTAATAATTACCCAATCTATTTTAACCGAATTAAATCTAACTTAAGTGACCCGTCAAAGTAACAGTAATATAACCAACATAGTCCATCTGTCGCCCTATAACTTCACGTTAATGTTCGAACAGTAATATTTGCTCTTTAAACTGCATTTCCTAATATATAAATGTAAAAATGCTTGTATGTCAAAGTGTCTAATATACTTAAATTTGTTAAATTTTGATAATATTTATTAAAATCTTAAATATTTTTTTATTTCTTGATATTGAATACTAGATGTAGTACAATTACAACCCATTTGTGTATTAATAAGAATATTGAAGAAGACTTAAAGCAATTGACGATATTACAAACATAGAAGCTATGCATTGTTAATGTTAATGGTTGATTTCAGCAGAAAAAAATATATTATTTGTACCTGATTTTCGCTTTGATCACATCGTTGTCTTTTACTATACAAAAAAAAAACAAGTGGTAATAAGAGCAAATAACTATAACGCAATCGTCAGATCTGCGATTAACAAACTAACAATTTCTCTTTATTTTCTGTTATACTGTTGATTAAATTAACGAGTGTTTCTCAAGGATATACCGGTATTAAACAAAATAATGGAAATCGCCGGAGCTCCAAATATATGATGACATTGCAGAAGAAAATAATTACCGAGAAAGTGGCTATAGAACTTATTCAACACCTAAACACCCCAGTATCATCCAAAACAGTTAAGTGAAAACTTAAAATGAGTAACCGTGGGTGCTAGTTTTAGAAGATGTTATTAAGAAACTTCAATGGCAAGAGAAGGGTTTAAAAATTGACGGTTGCTTCCTCGGTCACCTACGCTTTGCTGATGATGTGGTGATTATGTCTGAAGACCCAGAGGAACTAAAAACCATGATGCAAGAACTCAAACAAGCAGCAGAAAAGTCAGGCCTGAAGATAAATCCTGCTAAGACTAAAATCATGAGCCAATACCATATGCAAATTACAGTAGACAGCCAAACGCTGGAGAACGTGACAGAATATATATACTTAGGACACATCATCAAATTAGGAAAAGAAAACCAAGGTACTGAAATTACAATACGAATATCTCTGACATGGGCCGCCTTTGGCAAATTGTCATATATCCTAAGGAATCCAGATGTACCGATCAACCTAAAACGTAAAGTTCACGATACTTGTATCCTACCAGTGACTACATACGGTATGGAAACAATGGCTCTTACAAAACGGAATGCAAATAGATTGAGAGTGCTGCAGAGAGCTATGGAGCGTGCTGTGCTGGGGATATCATTAAGAGATAAAATACGAAATGAAGAAATCCGACGAAGAACCAAAATAACTGACGTCATAGAACGCATAGCAAGCCTCAAATGGAGATGGGCCAGACATATCGCAAGACAGGTGGATGAGAGATGGACAACGAAATCACTATTATGGCGCCCCCGTGAAACTAAGCGAAAAAAAGGTCGACCTCAGAAACGATGGGTGGATGACATTCAGAAGATAGCCGGTAGTAACTGGACAAAACAAACCAGTGACCGACACAGATGGAGAGAAATGGGTGAGGCCTACATTCAGGAGTGGATGGCAGAAGGCTGAAGAAGAAGAAGAAGAAGGGTATGTTGCCCCTAATAACAAACACAAATACTCAAGGGCGACGTGCATGGTGCAATTCCCACAAAAACTAAAGTTTGAAGGACTAATAACGTGTCGCTTCGTCGAACGAGTCTCCATTTACTCTGTTTTCCACCACTGGACGCTTGTTTGTCTGGCGAACATTCTTTAAAGCATACGATATGGACTGTCTCCACCCGACTGTTAAATATTGTGTCGACTCTATTATAGTCTAGGGCACTATATCATGGCATTCGGCAACCCTCCTTATCTACCAAATGGTGCAAATTACAGGGTGGTATCCAAAAGTAGTAGGACTGTTTTTTTTTAATTTATTGAACATTTTGGTACATCGACTTAATACTCTTCAAAATAGGCCCCTTGGGCATCCACACACTTCTGGTAGCGAGCCTTCCAGGTCGCGAAGGCCTTCTGGAAGTCGTCCTCCGGGATGCTATTCATCTCCCTCGTCGTTGCCGCTTGGACTGCTTTCACCGAGTCGAAACGATGCCCCTTGAGCTGCCTCTTGATCCGGGGGAACAGGAAAAAGTCCGGCGGTGCCATATCAGGGCTGTGGGGGGGGGTGAGACAAAGTGGAAACGCCGAATTTGGCCAGGAGATCCCTCACAATCCACGCGCCGTGGCACTTTTCTCATCGACAAATCCTCTGTGATGATGTGTTGGACTACCCCGTACGAAAGATTCAGCTCATCACTAATTAATTTAATGCCCAACCGTCGGTCAGAGTTCAAAAGTTGCTTAACTTTCAGCACAGTGTCGTCCGTTCGCGAGGTTGACGGACACCCGGCGCGTTGGTCGTTCTCGACGAGCTCCCTCCCCTCCCGGAACAACTTGTGCCACTCAAATATCGAAGAACGGTTCATGGTATCCTTCTTGTAGGCCTGCGTAAGCATGTCTTTGGTTTCGATCTCTGATTTTTCAAGTTTGTAGCAAAACTTGATGGCATACCGCTGCTCCAAATTTCGCTCCATCGCAACTGACGACGAGGCGTCACAACAGGAGGTCACTAAAACAGTGGTCCACACTCAACTAACGCACGCAGGCGACTGCCGTAGGTCGAAACCTGTTCCCAAGGCTCCCCTCCATAACATCCGGGAAAAAAACAGTCCTACTACTTCTGGACACAACCCTGTATATTTCCAGGCGAGAATATCATATTCTAGGATGATAATACCCCCATTCATACCGCTCGCCCTGTTCAAAAGTGGTTTTAAGAGCATGCTGATGAGGTTAAACTTCTTTCCTGGCCCGCTCAGGCCTCAGACCTAAATATCACCTAGACTCTGTGGGATGTTTTGGAAAATAGGGTTTGGCTTAGATTTTCATCTCATTCGTCTCTACCTAAACTGGAAGCCGTGCTGCATTAAGAATGGCTTCAAATTCCACTCATCACTATTTTTATTATTTTTTTAAATCAAAAATTAAATTCATGGCAATTTTATTGGTTAAGTAATTTATTTGAAATGTTCGTAATGATTCTGCACTTATATTTTTTAGTTATTTAAATAATTATTTTTACAGTTACCTTGTCTGTGTAATTAAACTTAAATATTTTCCAGGTTAGTTCTACTTTATCTCTTATTATTGTCACTTTAACATTGTTCAGATTTACCTACGGTTATTTCTCTTCTTTAGGTCTGTGATAATAATTCAAAATATAACGGGAAATAGATATATGTACATATATTTTTAAATATATATTTACAAATACGTACAATATAAATAAAACAACTTTATTACAGAATGACAAATAAATGTAAACATATTTTAATTAGAAACATTTCGAGTAGTCCCTTCAAATGAAATCTTTGTATTTAATTAAATTGTCATTTACAAAGGGTGCAAAGAAAAGAATTTGCTGGGAAATGGGATTTGAGTGGCCAGAGGAAACCGAAAACCTGCGGCTTGATTTGTTTCCAAAGGTGATTTAAGCTCGTCTGGTGCATGCCTACACAGTCCGAGCCGCCACTCGAACAAGGGCGCCGTAAATGAAAACTGAAAGTTAGAAATTCGTTAACCCGGCTGGTCTAATTCATTATATCCGGGTCTCCTGCTCTATACCAAAACCAATTTAAAGGACCGCATTTGCATGGAGAGCCTTATCCGGAAAGTTTTTGCGCCTGCAGCGCGGCCCTAATGAAAACTAAATTAATTTTCCTCTTAGGTGGATAAATAATCTGTTTGCCGGCCGTCTGCACCGGCGAAATTGGGGCGCAAACACGGCAGCATATGCTGGCCGCCCATTGCTAAGTCAACAATGTGGTATTTTGCCAGGTCATGCGCTGCTGCTGGAACTTTTATGGCCCATTTCGGGATCTGCACGCACTTGCTGTAATAATATATACGTCCGCTCCTTTGCTTAATGCGCCCCGCACGCTCGTCGTCGTTTCTCCGTTACGCAGGGCGAGTTTTCCACCCGCCGCGATCCTGCAGGTAATCGGGGCGGTTTGCGTGCTGCCTTATTACTGCTGGAATCGGAGAAGCTCGGGGCGCAATTAGCGACCTGTGGCTGCCGCTGCGGTTCTTTTGCGTTTTTCATTCCCCCGTTCTAATCAAGACCGCTCAATTGAAAATAACCCCATTTGGTTTTATCTAACCGCGAATGAAGGACTTAAAAAACGAAAATTATCCTGAAATTTATTCTATCAGTAGTATATCTGCTTCCTACCATCTATTTATGATTTTTGAAACTCCGTCGTTAAGTTTCGTCCTTCTTTGTTGTCAATTTATTTCTGTGTATTATTTTAGTAAGTCTTATCTTTTTTCTTGTTTTCTTCTTTAGCAATTTTGTTCTTTGTATAACATAAATTTTTATTTTGTATTTTTATTTAGATTTAATTCAATATATAAAATGATCCAAATTAGATTTTAGGAAGTATTTATTAAGTAAAACAAAAAAAAATTGAAACATTTTGAATAAATGCGAAGGCTTTCACGGTCGGTGATAGCAACATAATTCAAATTTTTTCAGGTGCATCGTGTGGTTGGTTCTGGTTATAAGGCAGTGATCGGAGATTTTTTTTTAGAAGATTTTCTTCTGAAGGTGTCTGCCGCAGTTGTGGACGAAACGTCAAGAGTTTCTGAACCCCGACCACGGCCTTATAACCTTATAACAGCCTTATAAGAATCAACCACACGATACACCTGAAAACATTTGAACTTTGTTGCTCTCAGTGTCAAGTACAGACTTAGAATGTCGGCCAAATTCCCTCTATGACTCTGCTGACATGCGACCATTCTTTTAGCGAAGATTTCCATAATGATTTCTCATAAATGCGGCTCTATTTCAGCAATTACACGCCTGGTGTTGTCTTTTGACTCTGCGATCGTAATAGGTTTGTTGGCATAAACTGTTTCGTTCAAATAGCTCTGAAGGAAAAAGTTTAACGGGTTAGACTGTAAGACCGCGATCAATGTTATCCCTCTACAAGATAACTAGAAAATTTGGTTTGTAGCAAAGTAAGTTTGTTACATTTTGTGTGACATGTGGCTTCACCTTGTTGAAACCATGTGTCATTCAAGTTGAAATTGTTGGTTTAATTGAATAAAAAGTTGTTTGACATTACTCGATAATATACATCATTGAAAGTAACAGCATTGCCAACTGTGTCCTCAAAAAGGTACTTGTCAGTGATTCCTTCAGCCGAAAATGCACTAAATAATGAATGCATTATTTTTGTGAATAGCAGGTGATTGATGACTATTCTAAATGTGACAATTTGACTATTCACAACACTATTTAGAGAAAATTGAGCTTTATCGCTCAATATAAGTTTTTGCAAAAATTAACACTAACTGACATGTTATCTAGTACCCAGCTTACAAATTTACGGCATGTTTAATGGATTTTTCTACTTGCTTAGATACCAACGGTGCAAATGTAAATTTGAAACCTTCACAGAACTCAAACAGATTATTCTTTCTTGTAAATAACAATGATCACAATCTTAGCACATACCAAATTCTCAATGTATCTAAACAGAAAGAAAGTAGTAATAGTCAAAAATAATTTCTATAGATGCACTAGAAAAATATTTCAATTGGGTAGCAAACTGACCTGTATTGTTAAACTGCTATACATTTAATGTATTAATTAATAATTCTTTGGTAAAAAAAATATTCTTTAACTCACTCTTTCTCCTTCAGGTTAAATAAAGAAAAAACAAGAAGAAGTACAAAATTTGTTTCTGCATGGTAAACCTATAATACTGAATATTTTATTTCAATGAGTTTTAATGAGAATATCGATAGAGCTATGTCACTCATTTTATATGTACTGTTGAATCCATACTCTGAAGATCTTTATTGCTCTCTCCAACATGCATTGCGGAATACACCTGATCTTTTGGCCTATTCCATTTCGTAGGGCTTAGAGGGAGATATTGGTAAACCTCAGCCTTGAGATATTTCCATAGTAAGAAGTCATACGGGGCGAGATCCGGTGAGCGAACTGGTCACCACGTTGAGAGCATCTCACATACCGTTTAAAGTAAAATGCTTAGACTTCGGATCCCTCCTGTTAAAATCCAATGTTTTCTAGTTGAACTGGATTAAGTTTCATTGAGAAAAATTATCGAATTATTTTTACACATATCTTGGAAATGACAATAAATATTGGCTTTTCTCCTCAAAGAAATTTCAACTTTAACACCATACACTAAACAGTGACACATATTCACTATACATTAGATATCTTTCATAGATATCTTGTGGGTTTTTATCACTCCAATAACAAACATTTTGTTTGTTAACATATAAAAAACAACTACGATATGTAGCACGTTTTCCACACATTTTCGGACTACTTCAGCAAATATTTTAGAATATTTACGTACAATAACTGTCTCGTAAGTATCAGAACAAAAGTCTTCGCGCATAGTTTGGCATGTACTATGATTGAATAAGTGAAGAGCCATTGTATGTTTGAGCGCAGGTGGCTTTAGAGGCTGTAAAATGAAAACGGAGGCCTCTTAGCCTAAGTTTATTATTATTCCAAATATAACGTTTTAACAGCAAAAGTTCTCTGTTCACTAAAAGTTTTTCTAGAACAATCCTCTCGGTTACCTCTGTCTAACAAAATTATTTTTGTCACTTTCGGGCTCTTCTTCACTTCATAACTTTTTTTGAATTTGGGGAAGGAGTTTTACCTCACTCTGTGCTTGTGTTTTGGAGTGATAACAAAATTTCCAATGAAAAAATCTCGAGTCGCTTCTTTGTACCAAATCCATTTGCCTCAAAAAAATTTGTTTGCCAAGATAACTGACATGATAATGTTAGTGTTGATGGCAAGGTTACTACGTATATGTCCATTTTTATCCACGATTTAAGTTATTTTTATGTTTTTTTATATTTTATTGCAATTTTTTAATTAATTTAATTTCTTCTGAGTATTCTTTGTTTAACAATTTTTTGGTGACTTAATCAATTCTAAATAATTTATTTATATTTTTATGTAATATTTTATCATTTCTTCTTCTGTTTTCGTTACCTTTCGTTTTAGTTGTTTTCTGGCGTCTAATCTTTTATCGCTGTTGGGGAACAGTCAATTATGGTTGTATTATACTGTTGTATTGATATTGAACATATTGTCCGAGTTTATAGTTTTTCATTTCTTCTTTAACAACTTTAATCTTAATTCTCATTTTTGTAGTTATCAATGGTTGAATCTAGTCAACACTGAGTAGTGCTCTAGTTAACTCTATTTGTACATTAGGAATTTCTACCTATATAATTAAGTTGTTTGTTTATGCAGCCTACATTTTATTCTTTTTTTACGTTGAATGTTTCTTTTTCTTAATTTATACATCCCAACTAAATGTCTCAAATAACAGTTACACATTGTTTATCCAATTTTGCTTTGAAAACCGTTTGTACTATTCTTTCGTTTTTTGAAATATTTTAGCCTTTAGTAAGTTTTATGTATTTTTCTAGTGTCTTGTAGTGTTTAGAATGTTTAAATTTGAGTTTTGCTTAGTTTGATTCAGTATCCAGTCTTGAGAGTATTGGCTTCAAATATCCTTTCTTTCCTTGCAAATCTCTAGTAAAATTTACACTTTAATTCTTTTATTTATGTGTTCATAATCTTAATTTTTTAATTTATAGTAGATTTTGCACATTTTATCTTTCTGATTTACTATCCGATATATTCATTCGTGATTTTATTTAACACATCCTTACTCATACAACCGTTAGGAATATACTATATTAAATTATGATTGTACTATACATGCTTAAAAAATAAATCGCTTTTATAATAGTTGTCTAATAATTTCGGATAAAATTAGCCGCTTTTGTGAAAGTCAAAAAACATCAAGATAGCACAATTTTAAAAAGAAGACTATGATGTAGACATTTCAAAATAATCCAATTATTGGCGTTTTTGTAATAATGGGCTTTAATGTATAAAGTGCTAGGAAAGTTTTTCAATATATCTTTACTTGTTATAACCCTTTAAAATACTTTTAAGCACACTATGCACATCTGCATCCCTCAAAACTTTTTCTAAAGCCCATTATTTTATCATTTTGCGGATTGAGATCTATCATCTAAATATGGTTATATAAAAAGGACAATTAGCTCTCAATGCAAGAGCTATCTCTCAAAACCAATTAAAGCCCAAAAGACATGTAGAATTGCAGCGCAAAAATTGCTAGAGTTTAGAAACAGCTAACACTCAGAGATCACTCTAGCAGCTGCAGCGTAGTTTAAACCAGATTTAACATGCTTGAACTTGTCACATAATGCAGCTATCGCTTGTGTTATATCGCAGAACCCTTCATGCACCCTATGTTCTTAGATTCTAAATTTAAATGTTATAGAAATTCTTGAACTGTTTTGAGTTCTTGTATTTAAAGTTCTTATAAACCAAGAAACTAGATATTTGTAATATTATTAATAATTTTAAATTATTAAGACACGTCACTGTTGCTTGCTGATAAATATTTGGGCACAAAATTATTTACTATTAGTTATTTGGAAAAATGTAACAGAATATCTGTATGTTGCATGTACATAATAAGTTTCCAAGAATTTTGGTAATTTTGACTAAGTTTTTAGAAAACAATTTAGCCTTTTAAATGATTTTTTCTTGAATTGCATTGTCGGAGCAAGATCGCAAATTAAAACGTTGTATATCTCAACTGTTCACGACAAACCACAAAGAAGTAATCAAATAGCCGTATTCGGAATTCTAATTGATAATTTATTCAGCTTCTGAGCTAATAGCTTCCTAAAAATCGTGTAAAGTATTACAAAACTTACAAAAAACATGCAAAGTCGAATTAATTTATAAATTTATTTTTATGTAAAAAAGTCTATTTTAGAACGTAAATCGACTTTGGTTCATTGTTACTTTAAATTACACATATGGTCTTCTTCTTCTTCATGATCTTATGCCCTTTATAGAGAGTCGAAAAGAACTGTTGTTTAACTGCTCGTCCGCTTTTTCCATGCTTTATGTCATTTCCGTCAAAGTCTTCTCCTTGTTTTTTCCGATTTCCACTATTTGCTGAATTTATGCTTTCTTACGTATCCCCCTCTCTTCTTTCATTCTCCAGACATGGCCAAACGAATTCAATTGTTTCTTGTATATTAAGTTCACTAGTGCTTTAATTTATAAAGTGTCCCGCATTTTCGTACTTTTTATCTATTTAATATAGCCACTTCCACTATTTTCCTAAGTATTTTCATTTATATTGCTGTGATTGTATTGTTATGGTTTTTCATTCTCGTTTATGCTTCGTCAGAATATGTTAAGGTCCAAACTACAATTGCTTTCTAGACGTGTGTTTTTGATTTCCTACTGATTTCTTTCTTTCCAAATATTCTTTCCATCAGAGCATAGTATATCTTATTTTCTTTTTTTATTCTATTGACAATTTCCTTTTCTATCTTTCCATAATTTATAATTCTAATACCTAGATAGTTAAAAATCGTTACCTAACCAGATGTATTTCTTTATATACAATCATATTTCTCTCTTCTTCCCTTTGTTTCTTATTGAAGACCAAGATTTTTGTTTTCCCAAGATTCGCCCCCATACCCTTATCTTCTATCTCATTATTCCATATTTCTATTTTTCTGTTAAGTTTACTTTGGTGTTTCGGCCATTCAAATTATGTCATCGGCATATACAAAATTATCTATGTGTATCAGTCGTAGGTTTTTATATACCAGCAATGTCTTCTCGTTCTGCGTTTTTTTTTATTCGCGTTTTTAATTAATATGTCTATTATTACGTTCAAAAGCAAGGGGCTGAATTCATTACCCCGTTTTATCTCTTTAAAGTTTTAATTCTCTTGAAGTAGCCCCATATATCCGTGTGTGTGCGGTAACATTCTTGTATACTTCTCAATTTTACTTATTAAAATTTCTGATATATGTAGTTTTCTTAGGTCTTTTAATATTATATTCGTATCTATAGAATCAAAGACTACTTTTATATCTATAAACCATAATCAAAATTCTCTGTTTGATTCAATCATTCCTTCAGTAACCTTTTTCAGAACAAAGATACTATCCGTTGTTCGCCTGTCTTTTCTATATGCCGCTTGTTCTTTTAATTTCGGTTCTATCAATGCTTTTAGTTTTGTTTCTAATATTCTCGTGTAAATTTTAAATGTTTTTGTTACATGACAGATTGCTCTATAATTATGGCATATAGTATTTTTTGTAAATAAACAAGATAATATTTCTGTCCCAGTCTTTTGGTACTTTCTCCGTTCTACATGCCAATCTTCAATAGCCATTCTTTTCCACTATTTCCCATAAATTTTATTAGTTTTGGGTCTATCCTATCAAAACCGTCTGCTTTACCTATTTTCAATTTTGCTAGAGCGTCTCCCAGCTCTTCGATCATATGTTATGTTCTTTTTTTTTATTTCCCTCTTGAGACTTCTCCTAAATTTCTATAATTCTTGTTATAAAATATTTCTCTAAAGTAGTCCCTCCATACTTTAATAATATCTTCTTTCTCCGTTTTTAACTTATTGTTGTTATCTCTTACTCCCTTTATTATATTTCTATTCTTTTCTCTGTTCTTCTCACTTTGTTTTAAAAGCTTCTTCTATTTGAAATATGTTCTTTACTAAGATCCTCCCAAACTCCTCCCAACTTTCGTTTTTAGCTGTTATTATTGCCTTTTTCGCTTGTTTTCTACTTTCATAATATTTCTTTTTGTCTTCTTCTTTTCTCGTACGTATGTATGTGCGCCAGGATGCTTTTTCTTTTTTACTAAACCTCATACTTTTATTTCACCAACGCGTTTGCGTTTATTTGGACTTCTCCTTATTAATACCATATATATTATTTGCTTTTCCTAAAATTGTTTTCTTGAAAATTTTTCATAATTGTTCTAGATCCCTAATTACTACTGTATTATTAAGCTTATCAAATATTTTGTTTGGTTTCTCTTGGCGTCTTTTCCTTATATCAAATTTTTTGGTACATATAGTTGTATTGTGTCTATTAAGTGCGTCCCTTCCTTTATTCTAATATGTATTATTCTTGCGGAAACCGAGTTAAATTTTGTTGTTATCTTATGTAATTCTTTTATCATAATTATTTCTACCCCTTCCTTTCTTCTTTTGCCTGGCTATTCTCCTAAATAATAAAGTATGTAGTCATCTGATATCCATTTCGTGCCAGCCCCCTCTTTTTTCGTTAACTCCAATCAGTTGTAGATCATGTACTTTAATTTCTTTTATAGGTTCCTCCATTTTACTAAAAATAGATGTAATATTCCAAGTTCCCACATGTATAGTTTCATTGCATGTTCTTCCTTTCTTTGTGTCTTTTATTTCTTTGCTTATTTGTCATTAGTAGCCGTCCCATATCCTAATTTACTATTTTGTTGAGTATCTACTCGTCTTAGTTATCTTGTGTAGCTTATCCCGTAGTTTTTCATCCTTATTGCTCTCTGGAAATGTCTGGGTCATTGTTCTACCTTTTTGGGGTTTTTTTGGGTTTCCAAAGGTGTTACTTGAATCATTTACAATTAAGTATTTTTCTTTATCATCTTGACCATCACTGGTCATTTTTTCCTTTTTTTCTTTCCGAACCTCATATACTCCCTCTCTGCCCTAATTATCAGAAAGCTTTAGGCTATTCAAAGAAAACACCTCTCTATTAATTACCAGTTTACTATATTTTAAGATGACATCATGCCACTTTTCTCTATATTGTCTCATTAATATTACTAATTTCCTTCGTTGTTCTTGAATTTTTTTAGAGAAGTCTTTTTCTATAAATTTTGGTACCTTTTAATTTTTTTGTTGAATTTAAAATCTCGATCTTTTTATTACAGCTTTTTAATTCTATCATTATTGGCCTTCTACCTCCCTTATGCTTTCTTCTTAATATTCTTATCTCTGTTATCTCCTCTTTCACATTTATATATTATACCCCTATCTTTTAGAATTGTTGTTACAATTTCCTTTATTCGAATATCTTTCTTCATTTTGTTTCTCCACTCCATATATAATTATTTTTTTCTTTCTAATTTCCTTCTCTAACTTTTCTATTTTTTTGCAATAAAAATCCTTGTTTCAGTAATTTATTTTTATTATATAGTAGTGTATTATCCTTTTTTAGTTTATTTATCTTTTCCTGAAATGTATCTATCTTCTTTTCCATTCCATGATTTCTGTCTTCTATTATATCTGATTTACTATTCATATCCTGTAGAAGTTTTATTATATTTTGTGAATCTGCTTTATTCTCTATTACTTATAGGTATGTTCAAAATCTAAATTATAACTATTAAAACGATAAGGGGCCGACCCGAATCAACTCCTCAACGGTCGTCGTCCACTTCTTAACGTCTACTAAAATTTTGTTTTAAATAAACTAAGGTCTATCTTTTCCTTTCTTACAATAATGCCTCTCCCTTGTTTACTATCTTATTACTTCTTAATCAGTTATTACTGAAACTTTTTTTGAGCTGATAAAATCAGCTGTATCCTTTCACTTAAGCCAGGACCGGACTCTAAATTATATGGTCCAAATTTTATTAATTTATGTTTTTGACGTTTTTCAAAATTTATTTTTGCAAAAGAACTACATGTAAAGGGTGTCCCAGAATTAACGCAAGATTTAAATTTGCCCTCCATTATGCAGTAAAGTGTTGACAACCCTAAAACAAAAACAAATCGACAGCTGACAGTTTAGGGTTAGTAAAAATGAAGCGTTACACGATAGCACAACGTGTCTTCATTATTTAACAATATTTCAAAAATAATGAAAGCTTGGCGACCGCTGTTCGAAAATTTCATACAAAATATGGTCGGAGTAGTGTTTTAATTTCGTCAACTGTGAAGAGATTAATTGAAAAATTCCGATAGACAGGATCCGTTGGGGACGCCAAACACACTGGTCGTCCAAAAACAAGCCGTTCAAATGTCAACATTGAAGCAGTGCGTGAGAGTGTCGGTGACAATCCAGGAACCTCAATTGGGCGTCGTGGACAAGAATTGCAAATTTCAAGAAGTTCTCTACAGCGTATACTCACTAAAGATCTGTGTCTCGATGCTTACAAAATTCAATTAACACAACAACTGAAGCCTAATGACCATGCACAGCGAAGAGAGTTTGTTGAATGTATTATTGAGCATCAACAAATGGATGCTGATTTTTCGAGCAAAATCATCCTAAGCGACGAAGCACATTTTCACCTTGATGGGTTTGTTAATCGCCAAAATTGCCGCTTTTGGCGGTTTGGGGTTCTGAGAACCCACATATGATTGTCGAAAAACAAATGCATCCACAACGTGTCACTGTTTGGTGTGGATTTTGGGCTGGAGGCATAATTGGACCATACTTTTTTGAAAATGAGGCTGGTCAAACAGTGACAGTTACTGGTGCTCGATATCGCGACATGATAACACAGTTCTTTTTGCCGAAATTGGATGATATTGATGTAGCCAATATGTGGTTCAACAAGACGGTGCCACATGCCATACAGCCCGCGAAACACTTCAATTACTGCAAGAGACATTTCCAGGTCGTGTACTCTCTCGTTTCGGTGATCAAAATTGGCCCCCTAGATCGTGTGATTTAAAACCATTAGATTTCTTTTTATGGGGTTATTTAAAATCACAGGTCTATGTCAACAAGCCCACAACCACGCGTGCATTAAAGGGGGAGATTCAACGTTGCATCAACGAAATTCAGCCACATTTATGCAGAACGGTCATGGAAAATTTCGAGAAACGAGTGTGTATGTGTATGCAAAGCGGTGGAGGCCATTTGCCCGATGTGTTATTCCATAAATAACCCTATCCTATGTACTTTATGATTCAATAAAAAAATTACAATCAAAAGACTAAAAACTGTGTTTTCTATTTAATTCAAATATTGCGTTAATTTTGGGACACCTTTTACTATCTATATTCTGTGTAGGAGAAACAAATTAAATAATATAAAAATAATTTAAGTATAAACCACTCTTACGTGCGTATAGACATATGAAAATATTAAACTTCAAGCAATAGAAGTAGCAGCAAAATTTAAAAACGTACCGCAATTAGTTTTATTATATATCGTCTATCTGTTATTGAAAAACAAGGTACACCCTTAAAAACACTTAATTTTTTTTAATATAAAGGACAGTATTAGAAGAAGTGAAAACTTTCTGAAGACATTTAGTCCCACCTTGTGACCATAATATAGTATGTCCTATTAAAACATGGCGTTAGTTTGCTACCCAAAAATATTTCAAGGTCTCTTAATGTTTTGGCATTATCATTGCGTAGCTTTTATACTTCTAGAGATAACTTCTTCAAACTTTATATTTTAAATAAGTTTTCTATTAGCAACTTTAATGACTTTGATGAAACTATTTTAAATTATTATTAAAAATGTCTACTATCATTAAGTTTTTGAAATAGTCCCAGAAAATAGAAATAAAAAATAGCCATAATCCTATGCAAATGTACTCTCGCATAACTTTTTAGGTATTTTTTAATTATACACTAATATGTTAACTATACTTAATTGTACCGCAAATAATATTATAACATCTAGTAATTAAAGTTATTAACTCTTTGTTATAAACAAATAGGTTACATTGTCAATTGAAATGGTTAATACATTATAGGTTTATAACAACAAAGAAAATGTTCTGCTAGAGTTGTGCAAAAAGGTAATACAATAGCATTATGTTTCCTTACTTAATATGGAGAATTTAAAGAACTTAAACACATTAATAAAAAGTCTATAAGACCCAACACATCCACCATTTTACTTTAATCATAATATGAGTAAGTAATAATAAGCTTTATTTCAAAAAACACAGTTTGTCTAAAAATAATTAATAATTTCACAAACGGTAAATGTTTATTATTACATAAAGTTTATGAAAACCAAAAGTGTTTATTAAACAATAATTAGTAGCATATTGTTATGTTACAGTATTTCTCAACGCCTTTTATTCTTTCAACGAAATTTTTGTTACAAACTCTCTAAAAAGATTTTACACAAAATTGAAAACAACATCGTATATAAAATCCTTAATAAATATTTATTTATGTTTGTAAGATATAAATATACATAAATAGTTATATACAAATTTAAACTTAATTTTATTAATACTATAAATATTTGCAGAGGAATTAATCAAAAGTTCTAAGTAAGTAACGAAAAAAGTAATTTCGAGATCAACCTTGTACTATATGACGGCCAAAGCAACAAAACTTTAGACAATAAAAGAAAAGTTTTTTAACGTGGCGCACAAGCCGAGCCATTCCCGCAAGCCCCACAAAATAAAAGCTCATTTTCGCGTACATCTTCCGCCGCGGGAGTCCTTAAGGGCTGCACGGCGAAAATTCGCCACTTCATTCCGGGTAGAGGCAGAAATAACGCGACGTGCATCCGTCTTGAGGCCGCTTGTCCTGCAGCTAATATTTATGTTGCATTAACGAACAGGTGGGGCAGGTGCAGCCCGTGTTTACAATAGATATTGAGTTTTGAGGGCGCAAATCTATTCGCTGTTTGCTTTGCTAAACAACGCGCTGCCGCACGAGCATATGAGGCCCGGATCCGCAGAGGGAGCGAAAAATTCATAAAAGAAATCCGGCGGCCGCGCGCTCGCGCCGCGATGCATGCACAGAAAGCTCAGCGTGACGCAAATGGCACATTACAAAACGAAAAACATAAAAATATAAACCCCGTACGCTTCTTAAGAGCTACAAATGATTCGAGCTCTTTTTTCATTTCCCCGTGCCGGTGAAATATGCCCGGCGTGTGAGAGCCCGCTAACAAATTGTTCTCGATTTGGGAGGCCAAGAAAATGAATAATAAAATGCCGAGGATATGGCCCTCGCCGCCTTCTCCGGCCCTCGGACCATATTTGTGTATTGTGCATGCTCTCGTCGTTCGACGAAAAGCTTTCAAAGCGCACGGGTTTTGCTACTAGCTATTCAGCAGTTCTACAGCCCGAGTTGCCATTTCAGAAGCATTAAATTCATTAGCTGCAAAAAAGCTAAATATCAAAGCAATGCACTTTGAAATGGAATAATTAGGGAAAATTCTGTATTAGCCAACCATTATTAAGAAATAAAGCTTTCAAAGTTTTGTTGGCTTATTTCTTCTATTACTATATAGTAGATTTTTTTGATTTAGTAACAAATTAGAAAATATTTTATAAATACACGTAACAGAAGGTAAACTACGTACCTTTTTTAATTCGAATAGTACTTTAAACTTTTTGTGTAACTGCTCTTTTTTTTGACTGTACTTTAACTTGAGATATCTAAATTGTTACACTGTCTTTAACTAAATTTAAGAATTAGCAACTCCAAACAATATCTATTTTTCGCCTGAGAAATCGGTTGTTAACAAGACTTGTCGGTCAGATAGACTAGGGAAGTGATGTGGCGTTTGCTTACAAAGAAATATAAAATCAATTAATAGAAAGCCGACGTTTAGATATTTTTCTATTTAAAAAACATTAATTTTGTCATAAACCTTAACATCTCCCTAACCCCTTTTATCAATTTTATATTAAGCTCCAAAGTATTACGTCTTGTCGTTTACACCCTACCACCAGCACCGCTTAATAAAGACCTCGTATTTGTTCATGGAAATATAGAGTAACATAAGATTATTTGACTCACTATCGATCAATGATCTATCACGCAATGATATTCTCTTACAATATTAGAATTCCCTGTTATAGTAACTGAAATAACAAGCCACAAGGGCATTCCGTTTTACTGAATTCTTAATATTCGAGGTTTGTGCACTCGTTGACGTTTTATAGTGCATGTATCGATATCAGTACTGTTATGCGGTGAAGAAGAGAAAAAAGTAATAATTCAACTACAACAAATCTATACAATTAAACTGAACGTGAGATTAACAATAAAACTAACTAATTTGAGCTAATCGTCGTACGAAGCTGAAACTTCTTAAAAAAGCAGACGCCTGATTTCTTCTCTAATAGAATCAATAAACTTGCACAGCGTTGATGTACCGAAGTGGTGAGTTTAGTAGACAATTAAGAAGACCTCTTGATTGAGATCGTGTTAAGTTTATATCAATACATTTATAGCTTATTTATTTGTTACTGCTGTTATTGCGAAAGAACCAAGACTTTTCAAAACGCCCTTGTATATTTAATCAGTAAATAAAATAAATGTTAGTGTATTATTCACAATACTTGTGGTATCGACAAATTTCTGAATTGTTGAAGAAATCTTTAATTGGCATTACCAGTATTAAAATCCACTTTTATTTTTTAACTTTTTTTTTGTATAACAATTATATTGTATTTAACTACTACTTTATTATATGTTAATCTGAGTTTTTGACGGACATTTATATATAATGTAAATATATGACAATATTTTGAATAATGCAATTGATGTATGTAAAACTTATAATCTAAACTATAAAGTAATTTTGTTAATTTAAATTTTTTGTAAATATACTAAAATCTTTCGCAGTTGTATCACAGATATATTATGTAAGTAATGTTAGTATTGGGTCCGTCGCTGCCTTATATACTTTGGTATAATAAATGTGTTTTAGTTTTCTAAATGATTTCCTTCACTTAGCATTTTTAGAATATTAAATATAATGTATTATATACATACATACTATATATATATATATATATATATATATATATATATATATATATATATATATAATATGGTTCACGAAATGTATGTACAAAGAGACAAGAAATAAGATAATAAGCAAGAATGCAGAGTCGGAAATTTTTCACACAAATGAAGGAGTTACACAAGGTAGATGTCTCAGCCCACTACTTTTCATTATCTTCATGAACCATTTAATACGAATTGCAAAGACAAGAACAAAACCCTTAGCTGTGGGATACAGAAAGTGGATAAGGTTGTTATATCCGAATGTGAATTTGCAGACTATGCACAGTGGTTCCAAATCCCGAAAAGTTGGCCAAAAGTCGAAAACATGTTTCAATTTGTACAAAACTTGGTACCTAGGGGTTTTTGAGGTCGCTGGCTACGAATCAGAAATTAAAATTACAAAAAACAAAATGGCGGATCTAATATGACAGACGTATGTAGAAAAATATTTGATTAAGCTAAAACTTATATATTATTTTTAAATAATTGTTAATTACAAATTGGAAATAAAACTAAAGAAAATAAATATTGAAAATGTAATAAAATTATAATATTTAAACAAATTTGTTTACAAAATTTTAGTTTCTACATGAAAAATTTCGAAATTTATTCGAAGAACTAAAATGTAGAATAAAAAGTAAGAAATAAATTTGCATTTAAATAAAATATATTTTCACAAATACAAAGTAAAAAATCCAAAATGGTAAGTACAAATTAGACTAATCCGATGAGTCTTCTGTGTTGTAATCAGTTGATTCTGCTATAGAAATGTCGGAGTCATGAGTTTTTATTTCAATAGGTGGCGGAATTAATAAATGAATTGCCTCTGGTGACAATGATTTTAATTTCTTTTGAGGTAATTTTCTTAAGTAATTTTCTGTAGTAAATGGATCTGATGTCACCAACAGCCGTAAAAAGACATCTTCCATGGTTTTCGTACGAGTACATTTTCGTGAGAAGTCTTCTCGAAACTTTTTAATATATTTATTACAAGACTCTTGGGCATCTTCAGACATTTGTTCGATCGGCAATAGTGAGGAAGCTATTACTTGTGTGCCATGAATTAAGATCTTGTGCACTGTAGTTGGCATAAAAAATCAGGGATATAATTCTACGAATTTTCGAGTTGTTTCTAAGGCGTATTCTTGAAATTTAATTAAATCAATTTCATGACCACTCGAAATTGCTTGCAATATAACATCAAATCGGTTGATTAAATTTTTATCTACTCCTGTTATACAGGCGGAAACATTCGAATTTTTGAAAAATCGGTGAGCAGTGTTCCCATCATTTGTGCTGCCAAATCCAGGCTTTGGTTTATCCACGATAAGTTCTAATTGTAAACGAAAACCTTTTTGTATATTTTTTTTCGAGTTTTTGTTTTTTCTTTTCTTCAATGCTACGTGCTTGCCACTTTTTATGTCCAGTTTGTAAGATATATGTAAATAACACTCAAAAAATCGTGTCCATGCATGTAGCGTAGACAATCCAAACTGTAAATTATCTTCTTTGACTTCTTTTTGAAGGATTCCAACGATATCATTAAATTCTTTTGATGTTGCTTAACATAAATAACAACGTTGAGTAGACGAAGTACTAGTGATTGCGTTACAAACTTTTCCATCTATCATTGTTAGAACTAGTTTGTAAGATATGGTTATTTCTTTTCCGTCTTTAATTGTTTCAAAAGGGACAAGTTTACTCTATTGTTCTTTAATGTAATCTATTTCATTAACAGTTGCTTCTGTATTTTCATCCAAAAATTGAATTCTTATTGGTCTGCAAAATCGAGGAGTTGAAGGTCTCGGATTTTTCCACACAATAATTTGTGCATTTGTCACTTGATTAGTAGATACGAGCTGTAGTGGTGCAAGCGAAAAAAATATTCGAATCTGATTTACTTCCGTTATCGTCACTAAATTTTTGTTTCTACATACTTTGACCAGAGCTGCCATCACAACCCCATTTGCAAATCAAGTTTAAGTTACAAAAATTTTCAGAAGTTAAGCACTTGATAACTTCCATTTGTGTCAATAAAATTCGTTCTACTCTAGGGTCGAACAAGAACTGAATTTTTATTTCTGCACTGCATTCGGTTATAGTAATACTTGATTTAGGTGGATAACATGTACGCTTAGCTTCTAATACTTTTTTATATGGCGGACACAAACTTACAATTATTTTCTTTGCTTATAGTTCGTAGTCCCTGATATTGACTTTTTGACAATTTCTGTTCAATTACAAGCAAAAGAGCAAAGTCACCGGAGAGAATGCTTTCTGCAGTAAATTCTAACGATCTTCTGTACTTTTTGGCTTTTGATGGGCTACCCAATGTCACATCTTTAACAACTTTTGCAGCATCCAATTTTCCGGAGGCTCGAAGACTCATTTGAGTAGCAAAACTCAGTTCTTCAGCACTTCTCTGTGAATGAATATCTTCGGGCTTCCTTCGCCTTGTTCTATCACTAGAAGTTGCGAATTCTAAGGAAGGACGACCGAAATCCGTTTTTTTGACGTTTCTAAAACTCTCCGAGATTTAATTTTTAAAAAAACAAATACGCTTAACCATTCATCATATTTATCAAAAAATCTTTCTTCTTTTCTTTGGACATCTTGCCACTTTGTTCTAAAGTTGTACAATCATTTGCGTATGATTGGTTTCACATCTTCTGGTAACGTAAACGAACATTGCAATTTCTCGGACATTACCTCCTCAATTTTTTCAAATACTACGCTCACACTATCATTTAAATATTCTCTGATTAAAAGAAATATTTTCTTTCTTGATAATCCAATTTCATTATCAGCAGATTCTAAAACATTAAAATATAATACTATTAAGTGTATAAATTACGCGTCATCTTTACTTATTTATGAGAAAGTGTTTAAAATTTTAAGTGTATTGTTAAACTTTAAACAACAAGAAAAAATATGTACATAATAATTTATATTTCAATTGAATAATTATCATTATAAAAATTAATTTACGTTTACGATTTTTATTATTTACAACTTTAATATTAATAAAATGCACAATAATTTTTTATAGAAATTATACTTATAGATTTTATAACAATTTGCATATTTACAAAAATGTTTTATATTTGACCACAGAGGCATTTGTCAGGTATAAGTTGAAAATTATGTATCAGTGAAGACTTATGTATCATAGTCTTCGTATAAAAAAGCTCTATTATTATGCTTTAATATGTGTAAATTTTAATGTACATTTACAAAATGTTTTACCAATAATTATTTATAAGACTGGCACATTAAAGCATTTTTAAGCTTAATTACGATATATACACATTTCTTTTTACAAAACATGCTAAAAATCCTTAGACGCAGCTATGCGCAGGTAGTTTTTGTTGATTCTATTAAACAATAGTATAAACTACAATATAATATAAGTTTCGTTGCGGAACACCGTGGAACAAATAACCTTTTCTCTATGCTTTTAAAATTTTTACATGTGATTTTACGTTCAATTTCATTACAGTTATTTATAAATTGTTATTGTCTTTACTGGTAATATAATTTGTGTAATAAATGTTTAATATTCTACTTACTATCACCAGAAGGATCCATTTCTCAGAATGAAAATTGGTTCACTGTAGAATGTTTGGCGTGCTTCTGAAATGACCCTTGCTTTTCTTCTTTTGAGCGCGGCAGATGCTACTCGTGCGAAGGTCAACTTTAGCACTGAATTATAGACTCAGGTTTAACGGTCCACCTTTTTTGATTGTTGTTTGACAAACTTGAACTACCAGTCTAGGTACCTCAACACTTTAAATTCCCTAAATAGAAACTTTATTTTTCTACTTTTTGCCAGCTTTTCGGGATTTGGGACCACTGTGCGATGTAGCGTTAATAGAGGGAAATAAGAAGGACCTTAAGGAAAACTTGCAGATGTGGAACGAAGTATTAAGCCAAAACGGAATGAAGATGAATAAGTCAAAAACTAAAAAAAATGGTAGTAACAAATGAAAAGAAAATCTGGTGTGAACATCACACAACTTTCCTTAGCCTCTTATTTGGGTAATTCTGGCAAAAATCCTGGGCTTTATTTTACCAACTTTTACTTTAAATTCATGTTTATCTCGTTATAACAAATCAATATTCCCATGAATTTATTGTATCTTCAACCGTTTAGATTCGCCACCGATTTTGCGATCTTGCACTGCGTCCCCTACCTACAAGTAACTTGCATACCAAATCTTAAGTCTCTATCTCTTACGGTTCTCGAGATATCCTGTTTCCTGACAGACCGACAGACACACACACACACACGAACCAATGGCCCAAACCAACTTTTTATAATTCGTCCAGAAAAGTGAAAAACTGGGTAGGTCAAACTTCCGCCGATTGCATTACTTTCCTTATTATAGGATAAGAAAAGTAAGAAAAGTAAAGATCCAAATAGATGAAGAAAAGATAGAACAAGTGAGCAACTTCCAATACCTGGGAGTAACTATAGAAGAAACAGGAGAACGAAGTATAGCGGTCAATAGAAAAAAAAGTCATCCAACAAAGTGTATCATGCACCTTATCAATAAAAAAGAAATATCAATAGAAACGAAGATGAAGCTGCAGTATTCAGACCAATTCTTGCGTTCGAATGCGAGTCATGGGTGCCAGCTGTCCAAGATAGAAGTAAGATAAGCGCAGTTGAGATAAAATATCTGAGAAGAGTAAAAGGTATAACCAAGCGTGATAGAATTAGAAATAAAGTAACTAGAGAAGAACTAAAGATTGAACGTGTAGAAGACTTTATTAAAAAAAACAACTTGGATGGTGGGGACACCTGCAAACGATGGAGGAAAAAGTGCAAACTCGGATGATCTGGAAATCCAAAGCAATAGGTAGAAGAAAGAGAAAAAGACCAAAACAAACTTGGATTGATGCAATTGAAAAAGTACGGAAGAAGAAGGAAAAATCGTGGACAGAGGCCAAAAGGTTAGCAGCAGAAAGAAGTGGCAAAAATTTATATCGAACTGAAGGAAGTATTGTGTTTATGTGACAGCAATGTTTAGTGAAATGTTATTGTGAAAAAAATTTAAGTGTTACCTTACACCCTTATGGGTAAATAGGTTATTGATTATATATATATATATATATATATATATATATATATATATATATATATATATAATGTGTCTATTTTTTTTTGTATTATCTGTGGACATATTTATAAAACTGATTTTAAATAGTCGACAGTATCGAGAAGGTCATTTAATATTTTAGCAAAGCATTTTTGATCTCGAATATAATTTATTCTTAAAGGAGCAGCTCTTGAGTACACAGAGGTTTGAGTTTGAACTACTTGCAAATTTTCCTTTTAATTCAGTTGGAGTTCCTTACACCCGCATTTTCTTATTAATTCCAAGAATTTGAATTCTTACGAAGAGCTTCAATAACCTCTCGTAAATAAATCAACAATTGTGAGGCAGTGTGATTTATTTATTACAAATTTACTCTACATTTTGGAATAGTGGAAGACTCGGCGATAGGGTAACAGATTGTTTTTACTTTTTTGACTAATCCGTAAGATAAGAACAATTTTTTGTTGCTCGCGGTGGTTTTATATTCTTTTGTAGATAAATACAAATAAAGATTTCTATACTGAGAGTTCTTTGTTTATATTTTAAATTATTTAATTGTACTGTAGTATGTTTCTGTGTTTTCAGGATATTGCGTAAGACTTTAAAAAATATTTTAAAAAATAAAACAAGGAGGTTTTATTTTAAAAGTGTAGATGAATTTTCTGCATTTATAGTGCCTCAAATATTCTCAAAAAATTTTTATCGTTCTGATCCCAATTCAATTTTTTAGAAAAATTTATATTTTTAAGTGCTTTGAACTCGGACATTAAATTTCATATTTTCCACTCCAGTGATCTGTTTCTTTAAGATTTATAAAATATCTAAACCTTGAAAAACCATAAAATGCTTAAAAAAACTTCAAGTAAAATATTTACCCAATATCATCAAATTGCATTAGAAAATTGTGAACCGCTAACGTCTTATAAAAATCAAAGCCTGTAACTATTAACAATGCTAGCTTAAATGATTAATTTATTATAATTTAATTTTAAAATATTTCATTATATAATCATATATATTTGCAATAGATGAATCTATATATAAAACAAAATCCTGTATAGCAATGATACAAATGGTTTTTCTTAATCTGTGCGAGAGATGCAATATGTGCTTTATAACTGTCACTTTCTCTTGACTCCAACGTCACGTGGAATGTAAAAAATGTTCATTTTATTATTCCCGATCCGCTCTCGTGGACAGAAAGCTTTCGTGTCTAAATGCAACTTTTAGAAACCAACTTTTGACCGACCTTTCAACACAAATACTTTTATGTGCGTTGAGAAAGCACTGGCATTACTTTTATATAGTACATATATGTGCATAAAAGAATTAAAGACATCAAGTACAATTCACTCCACGATTCGTTTTGTAACTGACAGGAACGTTAAATTGGCAATGTTTACGGAAATAATGCACTAGCTGATTCACTAGTGCCGCGAGAAACACGTCCTTTTAATGAAGAATGCGGAAATTTATATGGCGATGAACGGGTACGAGCCACTATATTTAGTAAATGATGATTTAGTCACACAGCAGAAGAGACGACAATGATTCATGGTGGGGTCATTTTTCCTTCAATTTTCGCAACACATTTACTTTTACCCGCAATGGTACCTAAATCTTGTGCCGTAAACGTCATTTTTCTACAATAAATGGATGCAGCGTCTGATATCCTGTTACGACAAGTGTCTCAATAACTCTGGATATTATGTATTGCAAAGTAGAATTAAAATTTTTTCTAAAGAGTATTTCTCTTTTACTAATAATTTCTGAATATTTTTCGTACAACACTTTGACAAACATACATTTTTAGATGAATTGTTAAGAAGGAAAACATTTTACACGGAAACAACAAATCAAATTTAAAAGACCTTAGAAAACTAAATTTTATTTACTCTTTGACTAGCCTGTTTAAAAATATCAAAGCAGTATTTCAGAAAAAGTTATTCTAAAAAATAAGATCGGTTTTCAGTTTTAATACTTGTTCAGTAAACTAAATAAATGGCTAGAATGGTTTCAGCTATAAAGACTGTTTTTAGATCGGCCATTATTCCACAGTTTGGGGAAGCATTTGATAAAATGACATTTTATGTTCCTCTAAAGTTAAAAGGCTATAAGTATTACTTTTGTTTTTCCGTAATCAGACGATTGTTACCGCTTTATCTATTAAGGATAAAGTATTAAAAAATCACCATTAATTGGAAAGGTACGGGCGCTTTTGTTACTTCCTTAACAAATTAAATTTCCTACCCAAATTATGTCATAAAGCATAGGTTATAAGTGACTTTTATGTAACAAAATTATTTTTTTTTTAGCAGTTGGTATTTATTTGCAATCTGCTACATTAGCAATAAGCAAATCATATTACTATAATGGAAATACATAGCAGTGTAAATTACATGGGAGGTAACGCCCTTTGACGTTCCTCAAATGAAATTACTTTCAACAATTAATAACTAATAATAAGTAAGTAGTAGGGATATTATATCTGTCTAAAAACGATTAGGAAGATCTGGCGGCTTGAAACGTTTGAGTCTGCGCACTTGTTCACTTTTATCAATTAGTTCTGTCACTAGTGGGTTAGGATGAGATTCTAGTCGCAAGAGGTATTTTTCACTAAACTTGGTAATTTCTTCTTTCACTGACTTCATTTTTAGGTCTTTCCGTATTTCCGTGTTGGGTATGTAGTAGGGGGCATTAGTGATGGTGCGTAAGGTTTTCGACTGAAAGCGTTCCAGAATTTCGATATTGGAATGTGAGGCGGTACCCCAAAACTGGATACCGTAGCTCCAAATTGGTTTCAGTATACTTTTGTAGATTAATAATTTATTACTCAGAGAGAGTTTGGAGTTGCGACCTAAGAGCCAGTAGTAACTCTTGAGTTTAAGATTCTGGTGTTTTCTCTTAGTCCATATATGAGTTTTCCAGGTCAAGCCTTTGTCTAAATGTATCTCAAGATATTTCACACTGTCGGTACGGGGTAGAACTCGGCCGTCCATTATCACATCGGGGACGATTCCTCTACGTTTAGCGAACGTGATTTGTAGTGACTTTTGAGAGTTGATTTTGAATCGCCATTTTTGGAACCAGTCGGTTACTGCGTCTAAGTTTTGCTGTAGATTACTAGCGGCTGTAATAGGGTCGGTGTGAGAGGAGAGAAGCGCTGTATCATCAGCGTAGGTTGCGATCAAATTGTTAGCATTCGTAGGGAGGTCTGCAGTGTATAGAACGTATAAGACCGGACCTAGGACACTACCTTGCGGAACGCCTGGTGTGATGGGATGGAGAATTGATACTGCTTCTCCGAATTTCACTTGGAAATTTCTATCTTTGAGGTATGATTTTATGATTTGGTAGTAAGTGTAGGGTAACATCAGCTTTAGCTTAAAGAGTAGGCCTTCATGCCAGACCTTATCGAAGACCTGGCTGATCTCAAGAAAGACGGCCGCACAATAGTTCTTGTTTTCGAATGCTTGGTTAATGTGTTCAACTACCCTGTGTACCTGTTGTATTGTGGAGTGGTGACTCCTAAAACCAAACTGGTGATCAGGTATTAGGTTTTCGTCGTCCGGGATGGGGGTGAGCTTGTTCAGAAATAATTTTTCAAAAAGCTTTGAGAATAGCTGTAACAGACTAATAGGTCTGTATGAATTGGGCTCGTTGATGGACTTTTCCAGGTTTGGGGATAAGTATTATTTGAGAAATTTTCCATTGTAACGGAAAGTATCCTGTACGCAGAATACTGTTGAAGATAAGCGTGAGTATACAGATAGCTTTAGGAGACAGTTCCTTCATTATGTGACCAGTGATTAAGTCGTGTCCAGGAGACTTTTTGCAATTAGTCTTTCTATCAATCGTTGTTTGAACTGCAGTCCTAGTGAAAGGTTTGATGAGAAACGTAAGTTGATTTGGGGTCTGTAGTAAGTTGTCCACTTCTGCGTCTGTGTGGGGGTCGTTAGAAAGTAGAGGTTGAAACACTTCTTGAAGGTGGGCTGCAAAAGTGTCTGCTTTATTTTTGTCAGTGCTGGCCCATGTTCCGTCCGGGTTACGAATTGGGGGAATATGATTTTAGGTCTATTAAGTCTGCCTGTGGCCTTCCAAAGGAGTAGTCGGTGTTTTCTGTTGCGGTTAGTCCTTCTAAGTACTCATTGAGGAATTCGTTTTTTGCTTGCTTAATAAGTTCTTTAAGGTTTCGAGCTGCTGTATTAAGTCTACGTTTGTCCTCTGGGAATCTGCTATGTTGCCAGATCCGTCGTAGTCGCCTTTTTCAGCAATCTTTTTGATATCGATCGAGCAATTTTGGTGTGTGACTTGAGGTAGTAGTTGTGGAGTGGCTCTTGAGGCGGCCAGATGGATTGTTTGGGTAAGTGTTTCTACCGCTTCTTCTATATCTTCTTCTGTTTTCAGTGGGATATTAGTTGTTAAATTTTCCTGTAGTACTTCTCTGAAATAGTGCCAGTCTGTTTTCTTATTTGTTAAGGATGGGGTTCTAGTTTTACTTAATAGTGTTGTACTTATTTGCGCTATTATCGGGCTATGGTCCGAGGATAGGTCTAGGCACGACGAGATTTCTAGGTAACCTTGGGGTATGCCCTTGACCACATAAAAGTCGAGCAGGTCGGGGATCTTCGTTAGATCAGTCGGCCAGTAAATGGGTTGATATGTGGAGAGATGGCTTAGTTGCTCGTTTTGCATGATAGTAGAATTCTTCCTCTTGGGTTGGCAATACGCGACCCCCAGGAGGGGTGCTTCGCGTTGAAGTCACCTCCGGCCATGAATCGGTTACCTAGTGATCGTATATACCTTTCAAGGCTTTCCTTATCAGGTCTATGCCCGGAAGGGCAATAAAACAAAATTATTCTCACGTCAATAAGCTAAGCGTTTGGGGTTTAAGTGTCAAACAAGGTTTTAAATCATAATTTTTAATTAAATCTTAAATTTGACCTCGAATAGCAGAGTTTGACAATAGTAGAATTTAGTATCAAATATACCGATTTTTTAGTCCATAAATTTCACAATGATATTAGTGCTGCTGTTAAGGCAACCTAATATTCCGGTAGTTGCTAATTGTTCACATACAGATTACTTCAAAAATGCATCCACTTAAATGTCATGATCAAAAGATTTGATCGATCTGCCTACTCCCCAATAATGTACTCTACTTTGCTATTTATTAAGTCAGAAGTGAAAGTCTGGCGAAGACATGCTTTTTGGGGGAATGTAGTGGGTTGGGGAATGTTTTTGTGTTTGGATATGTTATGCAATTGATGGCAAGAGGATAATTAACAGGCAATTCACTTTTTTGGACAGCCGCTAACCATTTCTTCTTAAATTTTGCTACTCTTCTTATGTTCTCCAGTTCCCGCTTTGTTAGCTCTTTTGGTGTTCTCTCTGCGCTAGCCTTTGTATATGGCCTAGCCGCCTTATTCTCTTTTATACTTTAGATCATACTTTTATTGTTAATTGATTGTATACATGTATCACTTCCTCGTTTGTCTTCTTCTAAGCTCCACTTTTTTCCGCCAAGTATTCTTTCTCTCCAAAACTTCTATTTTATTTCGGTTACATTTCTTATATGTTTACATCTCGAAATGCATAAATAACTATAGGTCTTAACCCTGTCTTATGTGTATATTCTCAACTTAGCTCTATGTCACAACACTTTTAACGGTATTGTACTATGTAAAACACTCGCGTTTCCCTTACCTTCAACTAGTACTTGTTTCACCGTGTTCTGTTATGTATGCACCTAAATATAAGAATTTGTTCACGTTCTTTGTCTTTATTTCTTTAATTTTATTTTTAATGTTTTCGTTGTCGTGTTTGTCTTTTTTTGGCACGGGCTTTCTATCACACTAAAGCACAAGCCTCTTTTCCTGACCTGATAATCTACATTTTTTGTCACCTTTTCCAATGTCTTGCTATTAGGGTTATTGGCATATCCTAGGCATTGTTAACTTTTATTCATCATTTCTTCTTTGGTTGTAATGGTGCTACCTTATTAACTTCTTCAGCATCAGGCTGAACATGATGGGTAACATTTTATAACACTGTCTCACTCCTCTCCGCACATTAAGACTTTCCAATATTTTCTTATTGTATCTGACTCTATTTTTAGTATGTTCCAATGTCACTTTATTAGTCCCAGCAACTTTTCCTGTATTTGTAAGCTTTCTAAATCTTCGAATAGTTTCTCTCTGTCGACTTTATTGTATGCATCTTTAAAATAATCTAACAGAACGTATATGGGATAGCTTTTAAAAATTAATGACATTAAATAATAAGGTGTCCAACTTATTCTTTTTAAGAATAAACACTGATGCAATAAAACTACATTTGACCATTTTTATAGTATTAACCAATCAGTTATTAGTTTCAATTACAATTATAGTTGCAACCAAATACACACAACAAAGATAAATATGTAACAATGGTATTATCTTTTTCAAGTCGGTTTCTTTCTTTGTACATTTTTAATAATGATAAGTGAAATAAATGTAAAGGCTTTTAAGCTTGACGTTATGATGCATCGTGCCGTTGGTTTTTTGGGTTGTTAGGCCGTGGTTGGAGTTCGGGAACTCTTTACGTTTCGTCCACAGCCGTGGCGAACATTTTCAGAAGAAAATCTTAAAAATTAAATCTGAAAAAATTTCCGTAATTAATGAGTTATTTGTCTAGTTTCTATATAGCAAAAAATTTAAAGCTTAGAGTGAAATATAAAGTTGTTTTCAGACAAATGACTATAGATGACTAATGCGTAAAAGAGTAATAAAAAAAGCTTTAACATATAGTCACTAATGTAACATTCAGGAAGAAACATGATGTAAAACTAGCTATATAAAAGTATTTTATATTTTTTATGTTAAGCATAAATAAACGATCTAAAATAAAAATAGATAATACAAACTTTGTAATTGCTAAAGTTTTGCTGCTAGGAACATTAACTTTTAACAAGCAATGTTCTTAAATTTCGTTGTGAAAACGACTATTTTATATTTAGCTTATAAACAGTGTACTACTTATTGATATAATTAGAAACATCTTTAATTTTAATCGTAAGCTTTTATTTTACTTCTTGTTACATAAGTTATAAACTATTTGGATGTAAGGTCTGCTTTCGTACGGGATTTTTGACCAATCGAGTTATTTGTGCTTTTACACAATAATACAAAATATTTAAATTAACTATGGCTTAAAGTATCATACTTATGTACAATCATAAACAGAGGATTTGTAAAGAAACACCTCTTTACCAACTTACAGAAAAATTCATTGTGTCATAAGTTGATTATCAATCAATATAAAAGTTGTGTGGAGAAATGACTAGAAAAATAAAATTTGAAAAATATTATTAAAAGGAATAATTAGTTACTTATTTTAACTAAATGATCATGAAAATATGATAGTTTTCTGTAAGTATAATAATAGCATTAAATTTAAGAAAAACAAGTTCAAGTATGGTCTAGCCAATTCTGCCAACTAGTGATAAAACGAGAAATTAAAATGAAGAAATTTAGAATTCCGTTGGAGGTATACTAGTCAAACAGGTAAATAAGGTGGCAAAAAAGATACAATAAATTCAGATGTTACCAGGGCACCAATTTTGGCAAGTGAAAAATCATAATAATTTTGGCAAAGTCTCACTCACAATGTTGAGAAATTATCAGTTAACCGATTCACTGCTAAAAGAACCAGAGAGAAATATCACATAAAATTAGTAATATTCATATTGTAAAATTACAAAATTGAAGGTCTCTCGTTGTATATTGAAAAGAAAAACTGTTGGAAATACTTCATTTAACAAATGACAGATCGAATTTTGTTTCAGTCTGGTCTTCAAATAAATCAACTGTTGGAAGTTCTAAAATTAAGCTAAGACACAAATTTGGTAAATTAAAATTAAAGACTGAAATTTAGGTATTTAGTTTGCTGAGACCAATCCAAATTGAATAGTACACTTTTGGTTAGAACTCTTCCCAATGCTGGCCGGATGTCAAAAACTGCATACTGCATAAAAATGTAATTGTTTTAGTGTCTGAATTAGAGCAAAAGCAAAAATCTTGGAAGCACCTTTTGAAAGAGTCAAGAGTAAGCTGAATGAGAATCTACTTACCCTACAGCTAGAGAAATTTGTCACCAAACATACGCTCTAAAGATAATGATTTGTTAAAGAATATTCTCACTTTCTGGGAGAAGTTCTTTCTTCTTAAGTTAAAAGTGCACTATTTGGGTCAATGTATTAAAATATTAAGCCGTGAGCACAATATTAGGGTTTTGTATTCAATATAATCACTGCAGAAGAAAGTTGCAGCCGAAAGTGGTTTTGATATTATCTCTTACTTGATTTTCTTCCAAAATGCAGGAAAGAAAATGCAACAATTCCTATATCATTGTTATGCTTGAAATATCCGATAGGTTAAAGAATTTATGCTTAAGGCTTTTTTGTACAAGGGTAATCTCAAAAATAAGGTCTGCAAAGCGCAGAAAAACTTTTCGTGCAGTTATTGGCCACATTGCCGTGTTTCCTGCTTCCTCCACTCTCAAGCAAACCACCGTTTAGCTTGTGGGGATGCCCAGTTTAGCTCGGCAGGTTCGTAATGGAGCTCCCGCAAACTGCTACAGCTAGATGCAAAGTTCACGCAGTTATTTGGTCTTTGGACCCAAAAGTGTTAAACTAATCGAAATTCATCGCCAATTGAGGGAATCGTATAGAGAATCATGCATGAATGTCAAAAATGTTCGCAAGTGATGTAAGGAGTTTACAGGTAATCGCATGAAAATTCACGATGAAGAAAACAGCGGGAGACCGTCAATTTCGACGAGACCGTTACAAAGGTTGAACAAATCATACTTAAAGATTGGAGGATTACTCTTGATTATTTTTGCATTTTGGTTTTTGAGGTTTATCGAAGCACCAAAAAAGTTAAAATATCGAAAGGTGAGTGAAAGATGGGTCCTGCGAATGCTTACAGAAGATTACCAACGGCAACGTATTAACCCTTCCCACAAATTTCTTTGACACTATGCAGATGAAAAGGACAACTTTTTGAATTTGATGGTCATGGATAACGAAACCTGGGGTTCCACTTCACGCCTGAGATCAAACAAGCATTCCTCTTCGACCAAGCCGCGAAAATTCAAATAAGTACAGTCTGTCGGCTAAGTCATGGCAACTATGTTTTGGGATCAAAAGGGGATATTAATGGTCGACATAATAGGGCTATGATAAACGCTGACAGGTATTGTGGAGTCACTTGAAAAACTCAGACCGGAAATTCAGAACCGAAAAAGAGGAATGTTGAGCAAGGGCTTATGCCTTCTCCACGATAACGTTCGTCCCCACGTCGCCCATACGACCGTCGCTCTTCTGCAACAGTTTGTACGGGACTTAAGTGAAAGAAGCGGTCGAACGCACACAAAAACTGCCAAAACGCCTATAAAAATGCATAGACCGAAATGGCGATTATGTAGAAATATAAAGGAATATTCATGCATCAATTATTGAAAATAAACTTTTTTTTGTTTCTAAAAACTAAGAAACCTTATTTTTGAATGACCCTCGTATTTGTCACAAGAACTGATAACATCAGCCAATACATAGTGATAGAATATATTATGTTCACATTAATGTTTGAATGATTAATGCAGTTGCAATTTGATGCAGCTTCAAAGCAATTAAATGGCTATATGTGGTATTACTACTCACGTTGTGATCCATGTATAATGAAATTATAAATACTATATGATGAGTTATCTCTCAATAATTATAGCCAGATCATTACGCCAGCCTTTACACAGTTTTCTGAGGAAGGTAGTTGTAAACTCAACGCTGCTTGTTAGCATTATATTAAATAATACATTCGAAGAGAAACTTCATCACAACTTTAACTCAAACTTGTATACAAGTTTACCACCTACGTCTAGCAATGTTCTCACTAAGGTAGTACCAACTTTCCGAGTTATCCACTGTGGATATTATTGATATTATGGCGCAACTGTCAAATCTATTCGTCACTGTATTTCAGTTATATTCTATGGTAATGCGGTAAAATTATTTTCAGATTGAGCTACCTATCCTTAACCTCTGGCTTCTACATTTTTAGATTTAATAATTCAGTTTGTAATGAGTCACGCGATAAAAAACTGCCATTGAGTTGCATTTGCTCTGCCTGGGTGTAATCCATCGCATTCTGTGCTATCTGAAAAGTGCCGTATCCGTATCAATGATCCTTTGAAGACTACCCTGGTCATCCTTTTGC
Organism: Sinelater perroti; assembly: GCA_036346155.1. NCBI lineage: Eukaryota > Metazoa > Arthropoda > Insecta > Coleoptera > Elateridae > Sinelater > Sinelater perroti. Next base: position 26,072,260 of record JARFIY010000056.1, on the reverse strand, counting down.
ATTTGATGCAAAACAAGAGCAAAGAAGATGAATATATTAGAGCTATCGCCTCAAGTGACTGATATTTTCAATCCTTTTATCACTTATGCAGACAAATTTCTACTTACATAGGACGAGATAATTGTTTTGACGTATGTTCTGTGAACTTATATTGCTCCACTAACGACCAAGAATTTAAAGATAATGCACAAAAATTAAACAACAGCGTGCTAAATATGAGAACCATCATAAAACATTTCATTCCAAAAATCGAACAGTGATGGATCTCGCCTTGAGAAGACCAACTTTTTGAAGTTGTCCGGAAAAATGCAACAACTTGACTTTGAAGCTACAGAACTTCTTGGACCGGTATGAGCGTTGCCCAGAGAATCCAAAACATTCCACATTCTTTATAAATATGCTCGATGTTGACGTCAGTGACACGAGACAAAACATTGACTAGACATCAGTAAAGTAAGTAAAGTTAGACTGACTTCTAAACACTGGTGCAGAAACTTGAATATATCGAGAATACCAAAGAGGGCAAATAATAAGGAAGGCTGAGAGTGACAAATGACAAGTAGAACTCATATGTATGTATTGCTTTAGTTTATTTAAAAGTTTAAATAAGTAATCAGACCCACCGTTAATCATTACTGCGATCTAGTTGCTACAAAGTTTAATAATAAAATTTATTCACGTTTGTGTATATATACCATACTTTTATATCATTCCAATCCGGTTCTAGAGTCCCGAACAGATTTATCCGAAAGCTATGCTGTGCCCGGTAAGTTATTTATAAATTAAGAAAAGTAAAGCATAAAGCGCATCGTAAAACGTACGAGCGCCCTCCCGAATGTGGAAACGTCACGTAGACGCCCGCCGGGCGTTAATTTTTTACAATATTTTTTATTCGCGTTTTAGTGCTTATTTGACCTACAAAGTTTTACATGCAGTTTTTATTACGGCTGAAGTTCGCGAGTAAACGTTCCGTACTTTTGATTACAGAGCCACGCAGGCTTTATTTGCGCCGGGCTTATACGGCCACTTAAAGCAGCGCTCTGCAGTTTTTATGTTTGCATACACATATTTTAAGACACTTGTAGCTGCTCTAGCTTTATATTGGTGCAGCCGTTGTGATGGACATGCTTTATTGCAGTAACAATACGCCGACAACCATAAAACGGCAGAATGAACTAACGTTATTATTGTTGCCGTAATGTGTACTTCATGTTGAAGTGGGTTTTAAAAACTCTTTTATGTTGGGTTTTCGGTTATTTTAATTAACTATCTAAGTATTGTTTGCTTTTAATTAGCGCAGACTATTACAATAGTTGCTACTAGCTGCGTTATTTAATTTTTTTTTGTTTTTATAAACGGTAATTCTATTCATTTTCTTCAGCGAGGGAGCTCATTAAAATCTTTCCATTTTTTAAACTTATACCAACAATTTTGAATGTTTTTGTATTTTTACTTTTAATTTGTTAATTAACATTTTACTACAATGTTTGATCTAATAAATAACATAAGAGAGTAATGTCCTCTGGTATTAGTTGGAAAACTAAAGCATTAGTGTCGTTTGATACTTTGAACTAATGCGGAATTTTTTGCGTAATAACAGATCTATATTAATAATATCATATGATAATGTATTTAAAAACGTCGGCTGTTATCTTGAATACTTCAATGTAGAATCGTTGTGATATTTCCAAAATTGGATTATTATCAAACCCCGATATATGTGGATTTATAATTGCTTTATTGATAAAGAATCTACTTCGTTTTAGTCACTTAATATAATTGATAAAATCTGATGTCTTGTTATATAATTGTATACTATTGTTTATTAACACTGTAGCATTAAGAAAGAATGCAAATTAATAATTGCAAATTATATTTACAAAATTAGTCCATAAACATTTACATTTATTCAGTAATGTCTGACCCCATCTCCAGCTCTTATGACCGTTTCCATCCTTCTTTGTATCAAATTAATCAATGAACGAATTGTATCGTGATGGGCTGCATTTTATTCATTAATCGCATAATTCGTAGTAGATAATACTCTGTTGGGCTAAACGAAATTGAATCTGTTAGATGCCACATGTGGTCTAATGTTATCTTGTTGAAATATTGTTTGGAATGCCCCCTGAAGTAAAAGAAGTATTAAGGACTTCAGAAATCCACTAGTAATGTTGCCTATAGGTCTAAAGATGACATGTTGTTATAGTTGCGCATTGTGTGCTTCATACGAATGTAGACTTCTTCCTCCCGTTCTCTGCGTATTAATATCTAACTATTGTTTCGGGTGAAACAACATCTAGATATATCAGAAAAGACGATTCTGCGCTACTTGGTGTGTCCGATGCCCGTAGTAACGTTCGTTGTCAATACAGAGTTAATCTCATTGCACGTAATTGTCGTCAATTAAAGGAAGTAGACAAACAATATCGTGTAACGCTACACCATTGTTGCGTTAGGTCTGTTAGCAACTTAAAGTTGCAATACGATCTCTAGTTGCAAGCTCTTCAAGATGACGATTCTCCCGGTCTTCGCCTTTTTCGACTCACCGGTTCAATATTTGCGTCATAGTCCTGCTACGGCGACCAATTCTTTAGTCTATATCTCGTAAAAAACACCCCCTCAAGTAGGCCAACAATAAATCTTCTTTCAAATTTGCTAATTTATTAATAACGTACCCTTTGTCGATGACAAAGTACACCTTGTAAGTTATAAATGTCATATCTGAATCTCTATTATATCAGTAATATAACTACTTATCCTAGATTTTATATCTAAGAAACATTAATTGTTTTTTGATTATAGTATGCCTAATTTAATACAAAAGTTCTAGTGGATTATACAATTTGTTTTTAATGATGATGCAATTTCAGTAAACAGTAATATATTATCGAATGTAACTAATGAGGAGAATTTTTTATAGGGTAAAAGTTACTTGCACTGGGATTATTTCGTTTGTATATGTCACAAACAATTTTCTATTTTGTTTTTGAATATTTTACTACCGGTATACTCATTTGAAAACCTTTCAACGTGAGCTACGATCGTGACTGGGCAAAAGGCAACCCATCACGACTCAGAAGTGGGTTGGTCTGGTATACAGACAAATATCGCAGTGCTCAAGGAACAGGGGCGGGTATATATGGCATAAAACCAAAGGTAAACCTTAGCTTACCTTTAGGCAGGTACGCCACAGTGTTTCAAGCTAAAATATTTGCAATAATGCAATGCATAATAGAGAATACTAGACGCAAATACACTCAACGACTCATTAGTATCCTAACTGACAGCCAGGCTGTCCTTAAAGAGCTGGAGTCACCTCATATCAATTTCAAGCTCGTAAAAGATTACCTAGCCCATCTGGTCACCCTATCTGAGGATAATAAGGCCAAACTCATCTGGGTACTAGGCCATTCTGAAGTGGAAGGGAACGAAAGGACAGCCGCACTTGCAAAAAGCGATGCTAACACTCCTTTTATAGGACCGGAACCTGTTCTAGGCATGCCCAAATGTAGCATACGATCGGCGATGAGTGGATGCAAGGACAACACTCAACTCGCTGGGATGTCACACAAAGGCATAGACTGGGGAAGGAACTAATTGGGAAACCTTCCAGTAGGCTAAGTGATGACGTACTCAACTTAGGACGTACTCAGATAAGACGGGTGAAAAAGCACCTCTATAGAATAGGGGTAAACAGAGGTGATACACTTTGCATATTATGTGAAGAAGAGAATGAAACATCCTCACACATAATGTTTGACTGCCAGCACTATACCGCAAAAGGTAGGAGTTCTTTAGGGTAAATCTCTGTGGCAATTTACCCAATCACGAGAACCTCATAAAGAACATCCTAAAATTAGTTGAAGGCTCAGATCTTTCTTAATTTAAAAAAAGGGGCGCACAAAAGGCTGCATAGTCAAAGTGCTAAGATGGGATTGTAACCTACGATTAATCCCAATAACAATCAATCAATCAATATTTATGTAGTTAATATTCTTAAATAATCATTACTTCTAAGAAGCCTTCTAATACACTTTTTATGACCGTTAATTAGTTTTGTATGTGTGTGTATACGTCGAAGTATTCACTTATGTTTTATGAAATAAGGTTCACCTACCACGCAGTCAAATTTATCACGTTGAAAATGTTCCCAAACAATATTAGACCCGTTATAATGAATGACATACAAATAACAAACACAAACATCTGAGATCATCCCACTCAAAAACAAATTCAAGGCTACGTATGATTTATAAAATTAAAAAAAACTCTTTGACTGTAAAAATCTTACAATCGGAAAAACTCACATGAGAAAAATATTTAGTAGCCCAGAAAACAATGGTTACTACACCAAAAAGGAAAACTAGAGCTTGCGTCAAGAGAAAGTAAATACTTGTAGCTCTAAACTTTAGGGGAAATAGTTTCATTACACGCAAGTGATCGGAAAATTTTGACTAGATGGTCTATTAATAGACATCACGTGTGGACGAATGGACAAAAACGTGTTTTCAAACATGCTTTAAACTTGTACTTAAGACCTCTTTGGCTAATTAAAAATTATTGTTTTGTTGGTAGAGCTTTAAAAGTAATGATTCTGTAGTAGGGAGAAACGAAGGAAAAACAAGGATTACGTAAACACCAGAAAACATCGATGTAGTAAAACGTCTCTGAGAGGATCTGTGTATATTGTTGTTCTTTACTGGTCTAGTCGTACTGTACTGCAAATTTTGCATTAAAACTTTCGTTTTTATCTATACAAGATGGTTGTTATCGTAAAACTTTCTGAACGTGATTAAAATTCCTGAAAATGTGTGAAAACCTCTTTGAAAGCGTGTAATATGTTGATTTTTAACGGATGAAGCTTATTTCCACTTGTCAAGATCTGTTAATACACAAAACTTTCCTTATTGAAGTTAGTGGGATGACTAGCTCATACTTTTTCGTAGAGCGAGGTAAATGTGGTACTGTCACTTTTAATCTTTATATGGACATAATTTTACAATTTTTTACAATCTTTTAACGCAGTAATGCTGTTTAACCAGCCCGCTCAAGGCTGAGATTTACATTACATAGAACCTTTAAGCCCTATGAAATGCTACACGTCAAGAAATCATATGTATTCTTCAATGCATGTTAGAAAAAGTAATAAGCTTCAGTATATAATTTCAGTAGTGCTTGAGTGATATCCTCTTCAACCATATTGTTATAAATTGTAATTTTATTATGTAAAAATAGATTTTTGTACAACTCCTACAATTTTTTTAATTTTAATTTAAAAAGACAGGGGAAGTTTTGAGAAAAATTAAATTTAGTAGCCCGTGTGGGGTTTCCAGTCCCCCATCGGGCGCCTCCCCAGGTGGCGGATAGGGGAATGCCCACTAGATATGTTGGGTACCAGGGAAAACAAATACCTGGGGTGGACCAAAACTGGCTGACAACAGGCAGCGGTGTTGTTAGTGCCAAAATAAGGCTACTGCAAGATTATCTTCCTTAAAGGCTTATTATCGGAAACCTATGGGCAAAGCATTATGTAAATGCTATCCAGTCACAGCACCGCGACGCAGAAAGCAAGGAGAAACTACTGCGCTACTTTCTCAAGTTCCAACAATAATGGCAACACAAAACCCGAATTTGGCCCCTAGTCCGTGGCAGGTTTTAAATAACCAAGGGGTGCTAAGAGTCCCCACGTTAAAACAAGATAGGCACCACCCAAATGTGGATAAAAAACAAAAAGCACTAAAATTGGAACATGGAACGTAAGGAGCCTTTATATGGCTGGGAAGACACACAACGTAATTCAAGAAATGACTAGATTAAACATAGAAATTCTAGGAATATCAGAAACAAGATGGCCGGGATGTGGAAAAAGTGAAATTGATGACCATGTCATATACTATGCAGGTAACAATGACACAAATCATCCGAATGGTGTTGCGATTATAGTCAACAAGGACATAAACAAATCTATAATCAACTGCATACCCTTTTCAGATCGTATAATATTACTACAACTAAAAGCGTCACCAAAGAATATTAACATCTTCCAAATATATGCCCCGACAATGGAAAAACCAGATGCAGAAATAGAACAACTGTACGTACACATAAATGAACTAAGAAAAAACATTAAAACAGACGAAGTAACTATTATTATGGGCGACTTCAATGCCAAAGTGGGCCAAGGCAAAGTAGAAGACATTGTGGGAAATTTTGGCTTGGGCGAACAAAACGATAGAGGAGAACGACTAATACAATTTTGCCAAGAAGAAAACATGGTCATCATGAACACGTGGTTTAAGTTACCACCTAGGCGCCTCTATACATGGACGTCTCCACAACACACCCCGGAACACATTATACGAAATCAAATAGATTATCTTCTAATTAACAAGAAATATAGAAATGGACTAACAGGCGTTAAAACATATCCCGGAAGTGATGTGGGCTCAGACCATAATCCTGTTGTAGGATATATTAACATACGTCTCAAAAAACTACGAAAGCGATATGACAAGAAAATAGATTTACAGAAACTGAAAGAACCAGTCCACTGCATGCAGTTGGCTCAGACGCTAAACGAAAATATAAAAGAAAGTGGAATACACGAGTTAATAAATAATGTAATTACTGATGAAGACGATACAGACCGCACAGATATTATCGAATCTATCTGGAACAAAATAAAACTAGCCATCACAAACACACAAAATACCATAACCGTACAAAATCATAACAAAAATAAGAAACCATGGATGACATCAGAAATATTAACGTTAATGGACAACAGAAGAACATACAAAAACAAAAATCAACAACATTATAAACAACTAAATAAACTAATACAAAAGAAGATAAGGTAAGCGAAGGAACTATGGCTAAATGAGAAATGCAATGAAATAGAAGAATTAGAAAAAAGACACGATACTTTTAACCTACACAAAAGTATCAAAGAAACTATAGGAGGGACTAAGAAATATAACTACAACAAAATGTTAAATAACGACAACCAAGTAATCACAAACCAAGAAGATCTTAAACAAATATGGGAAGAATATATAAAACAGACCTTTGAAGATGTGAGAACTGAACAATATATAACAACAACGGAGCATGCACCAAATATATTACAAAGTGAAACAACAAGCGTAATACGAAATTCTAAAACGGCAAAGCAGCTGGACCAGACCAGATTCATAACGAATTTTTGAAACTTCTAAATGAAGAAAACATAACATTACTTACTAATCTTTTTAATGCAATCTATCAAACTGGGAAAATGCCTTCTGATTGGATGACATCGGAGTTTATCACTATACCCAAAAACCCAACGCAAATAAATGCGATGATTTTCGACTCATAAGTTTGATGAGACACGTTCTCAAGTTATTTCTAAAAATTTTACACCGTAGGATATATCAGAAATGTGAAATAGATCTGAGCGACTCCCAATTTGGATTTAGAAAAGGGTTTGGTACCAGAGAAGCGTTATTTAGCCTGTCAGTTCTGCTACAAAAATGCCGTGACCAACAAAAAGATATCTACGTGTGCTTCATCGACTATGAAAAAGCCTTCGACCGTGTAAAGCACGACGAACTATTGACAGTATTGACTGAGAAAGGACTTGATCAAGAAGACATAATAGCTATTAGAAACCTATACTGGAACCAAAACGCCACAGTGAGAACAGATAATGAAAATACGGAAGCTATCTCAATTAAAAGAGGAGTGAGGCAAGGTTGCATCCTCTCACCACTATTATTTAATATTTATTCAGAGACAGTTTTTGTCAAAGCCCTAGAAAACTCCGAAGACGGAATAAAAATAAACGGTAAACTTTTTAATAATATAAGGTACGCTGACGACACCGCAATAATCTCGGATAGCCTAGAAGGACTACAACGGCTGATGGATGCAGTAAGCCGTGAAGGAGACACAATAGGGTTAAAGATAAATACTAAAAAGACAAAATACATGATTTTCAGCAAAACACCAATAGCACAAACACAACTTATAATATATAATCGACAAATAGAGAAAGTACAAAAATTCAAATACCTGGGAAGCTGGCTGACAGAAAATGGAGACCCAGAAACGGAAATAAAAATAAGAATAGAAACAGCAAGATCAGCATTCCAAAAACTCAAGAAACTACTTACCAACCGCAGTCTTCGTCTTACAACCAGATACAAATTTGTGCAGTGCTACATATACTCAATACTATTATATGGTGCTGAAGCGTGGACCCTCAAGGCTAATACAGAAAAGAGAATACAAGCTTTTGAGTACTGGGTGTTTAGAAGAATGCTACGTATATCTTGGACAGAGCATATCACAAACGAAGAGGTCCTGAGACGAATGAATAAAAGAAATGAACTCCTATTAACTATTAAAAAAAGAAAAACAGCTTATCTTGGACATTTATATCGGAATGACAAATACAATACATTGCAGCTCATTATGGAAGGAAAAGTTGAAGGCAAAAGAGAGCGAGGAACATTAGAGATTGGACCCACATGAGTACACATGAGTTGATAAGAGACACTAAAGATAGACAAAATTTTGCCTCGATTGTTGCTAACATTCAATAATGAATAAGGCACTTTAAGAAGAAGAAGAAGTAGTAACTATGTAAATAACAAATAACTATAATAAAAATAAATGCAAAAACAAGAAATGATTACTGAGAAATCACTAAAGCTACAGATGATACAAACACGGTATGGAAACAAACAATTTTTCTGTACTTCACAACTACTAAGGCGTTTTATCAGTCAGAATTTATAAGACCTATAATTATAAAATATCAGTTAGTAAATTAGTTTATTGATGACAGTTGATGTAATGTTCTGGTTCAGATTGATTAAATGTTGCTTTAAATTCAGTAAAAAATTATTTAGTTATTACTTTGATCAACTGTAGTGCCTTATTATGTATGTCGGGGTATTTAGAAAAATTGTTTTTTTGTTGCTTTTGTTGTTTCCATTGATTGATTTGATATTTGGATGGGTAAGGCTCAAGTTTAATCTCGATTCTGACAGCTAATTTTTCTTAGCTTAGGTCTTGAGTTTTTTAGTTTTTTGTATACTTCGCAACTATATAGTTCGAAGAGTAGCCTTATTCGCAGATTGCACTTTGCTGGAATAGTTTTAGATTTTTTACAAAAGGGTGAATTGTGGTTATCCCATTTAACAGATCTGTGTGGTGATTTGCATTTAGAGTGATCAAATATTTGGCACCTCGTGTATTTTATAATGTTACTTTTTAAAAAAGAACTTAAAACTTATTTTTATATGATATATGGATTCTGAATTACAGATGTCTTTGTTATTTTTCTTGGGCTAAAAATTTGCGCAAAATAGCACTTAGTGGTTGTTTGGTAATTCTGTGACTAATATTCATAATGTAGCAAACCGTATGATCTTTTGCTTATATGTATATCTATTTTATATTTTTATAAGGATCGAGCAACTGAGATTTGTAATAACCACACTACATCATTTTTGTTTTGCTTTATTTGGTACCTAGTGTGTTATTAATTTAATATTTTATGAATGAGTGAATGGAAAATTATAAATAAGTTACTATCATGTGAAAAAGCTTTGTATCTGGCTTTTTAGATAAGGAAAAAGCATTTGACAGAGTCTTTACATCACAAAATATGGAAACTCTTACAGAAAAATATATAAATGGCACGATAATTAGAGCACAATTAGTACTAATATGAAAGCCAATAGCTTTACTACTAAAATAGGAGTAAGACAAGGAGGAGGGCTGAAAGATAACGAAACCAATGTACATATGACATTTAAGCTAAATGGTAGAAATTACTGAATATGCCTTTGCGAACGATATAGCAATTATGGCAAGAAAAGAGAAATATCTACAAAACAATCTGCTTATATAGAACAAGACAATAAAATATGGGATGCAAACAAATAAAAGTAAAACTAAGGCAATGACAATCTAAAAACAAAATAAAGAACTTCTTATACAGCTATAAAGAAAGAAATTTCGATAGTTAGGAGTAACAATCAAAGAAACAGAAAAACAGAGCATAGAGGTAAATGCCAGATCAGAAAAGACAAACAGAATATACTGTGAACTTATAAATATAATGAAAATATTTAAACATACCAAAATTATGATATATAAAGTAATATACAGACCAAAGCTAAGGTATGCTGCAAAATATGGGTAACGACACAACGAGAAAAGACTAAAATACAAGCAAGTAAAGTTAAATATCTAAGAAGAGCAAAAGAAGTCACAAAATAAGCAAGATAAGAAACGACCAAATAAGAGAAGAATTGAAAATCTACAGCAGAGTTTATAGAACAGCGACTACTAAAATGGTGGGGCCATTTACAAAGAATAAAATATAACACTCCAGTTAAAATGATATGGAAAGCTAAGACATTGAGGAAGTACAGAAGAGGATGATCTAGGGAGGCCTGGGCCAATATAATTAGAAAAATCCTAACAAAAAGAGAAAAGACGTGGAAAGAAACAAAGAAGATAATTTTGAACAGAAAGCGCTGGAAAAAATTTGTGCAAAGTGAAGTAAATTAGTATTTTGTTTCATCCCTGTACTCTTTGGGGTAATATAGGGAAAATTTATCACATATATAATAATGAATGGGTGACTGTTTTGCTTTTTTTATTGAAGGACAAGCAAGTGTTTTTGAGGTTGAACTGCATCGTCCCATATGCTGTAGGTAAGCTTGAAAATCAAGTGCTTGTTGGTAGTTGAATATTTGTGGATTAAATTGTTACTGATTCAGTATTTGTTGACAGTTTGTATTGGTTTACGGTATAGTCATGTTGGTGGTTTTAGTATTAGCAGCAAGGTTAGTTTGAATTCTATGATTTCGAAAATTTTGCATTTGCGTAACTTACTGATATTGCCCACGTTAACTGAGGAAGGTGGATGGAGGAACTCGTTTACACGAAATATTATTCATACTATCTGTAGTTCTCTGTTAAACAGAGAAAACAACCTCTTTACTTGATTTTGTGTAATATTCTATTAGAAGTTACCATTAAATTAAATTTGCAGATCTTACTCACTTAGTTACCAGCAGAAGTTGAACTGCTTATTAGAATTATGATAATTATTGAATACGTTTGTGACAAGTAGTATCTCCATTTTAGCAATATAATTAAAGAGTATTTAAATTTACTTTGGTATTGCTTTAATACGCTTGTAATATATTTTTTGTAAAAACTATAAGAAAAATAAATATTTCTCTTGAAAGTTCTTTTGGCATCTAACAGCATTAGAAAAAGTAGGATACTAACAATTATTTCTATCACTCATTTCACCTGCAAAATTATTTATAAAGAAATACTGCTTCAATGAATGCAACTATGGCCATCTTATATTAATTATATAAATCGTAACTCACTCATAATGTATATCAGAATAAATTTACATGTCTGAACCTCCCATCTTCAGGAGGTATATTGCAGCATATTCTCACCGTTATTTTGTGGATAAAATGTGTGGTCAGAAATCTACTTTCTATAAGGCTTTTGTTAATCGAGCTTGGGGAGATATTCTAGAAATCAAATCATTCGCACTGTCTCAAAACTGATATTTTATTTAGTCTCCTTCCATATTTCTAATGCCATACTTTTTAAAATTTAGAGAGGTTTAAAATAAAGAACTGAACTATATTGTTAGGAAGATTGACAAGAATTTATATATTTAAAAATACAAATAAATAAATAAAGCCTAAAATAAATTCAAAACAATAAACTCAACAAACATTAATTACAAATTTGAGTAAATCAGTTAGAAGAAAAACAATTAGAAACGAGTTTTTCTTTAAACAGAAAACACAAAAATGGTAGCAATGCTAAAACTTACAGAATGCGATATTTGAAAAAATAAATTGTATAAAAAACACAGAACAGAATATTTTATATTATAAATTTGAAATTATTCCCCACTTAACATGGTCCTAAAACCAGATTTTCAATAAAACTTTGAATGTCTGTTGTAAGCTCATCAAATAACGAAAAATTATTGTGTAAGGGAGGGGTTTCCAAGAGAATAAGTAAACGAATAATGCAACGAGCTAATCTCACGATTGGACAATAAAAAGGGAGAAACTAATAAAGCAAATTTTATAGGCAATAAAACGGCCAAATAAGATTTTTTATTATCTATCAATGTTAGATTGGACGAAAATAGCGACATGCAGCTAGAACGGCATAAAGGGTGTAGTGCCATCTTATTTTTTCCGAGAGAATACAAAAGCGTTTATTTAGTAGTATTTTTACTATTCCTAAATTCTAAAGCTACTAAACTATGATAAACATTTTATTATTTAAAAATATTACTTTAAGAACCTTTTAAAAATTACAATTATTAATAAATAATTAAATTTTCATAACACAAAACATTATCTAAATGACGATCACAAAGTTCTTAATTAATTAATAAAAGCAGCACTATGTAGTACATTAAAACTTGCAAAAACTTTAAGAACGCAAAAGAAACTTAAAATATTTTTTACAAATTACAAATATTTTATAATTATGTATTTATAAAAAAAATGTTTGGAAAATGTCTAGTAACAGTAATAAGCTTGCAAAATAATTTAAATGTAGAAAATACAGGATTAGCATAAATCCCAAAAACTATATTTAATGGCTATAATAAAATGTATGTCTCATTTAACTCTGTTAATTCTGATAACATATGTTGCGTAATGTATAAATAATTTTATAAAACAAAGACAAGATTGCCCACTTTCTAATATTGACTTTACATTCTGTAGTCTGTTGAATAAACTTTTTGGTCCAATGTCCATTTGACTGTGAAATACATCAATGGGGGAAACCTTTGAAGGAATTAAAAATACAGATTTTCTCCATTTTTTTAATTATTGACACAATTTTGAATGTCACTGTGTTAATATAATGGTTCTACAATAATCGCTGTTCGTAAAGCACACTTGACGTAAAGTAGCAGACTTAAAAGTAGCTTTAAAGTACTGCTTCTGGTAAAATTTTCACAAGCGGAAAAGTGAACTTCAATTGTAATTGAACATTTGATGAAGAATGGTTTAGGTTTAAAACATACATAAGAAAATATAGTTGAACTGCTTGCGAATAATTCTTTCCAACAAATTATAAGTTACTGCATAATTTCTGTCCTATTTTTGAATAAAATTTAAATCACCAGAATTTATAAAAAAAAATTTATCTTATTAATCATATATCACTGTTTCAAACAATTTATCTTCATCTATTAAGAAACAGGTCAATTCTCAAAAGTTTTACTTTCTGGGCCAAAGAATCAGACATTATCCACATAATCTCGTTTCAAATTTCTTCCCTTTTTATAAGTTTTGTAGGGCCAAAAATAAATATAGGGGTAAACCTCACAGACTAACTTGTCTAGTCCCTGTTTTGTTTGAAGTGTGCTATGTGGCTGAGCACTATCTTGTTGAAAGATCCTTTTTTTATTATGCGGTGTAGGTATTCTTTTAATTTGTGTATCGAACTTGCGATAATACACGGTGGTATCCAAAAGTAGTAGGACTGGTTTTAAAAAAAATTATTCGAACATTTTGGTACATCGACTTAATACTCTTCAAAATAGGTCCCTTGGGCATCCACACACTTCTGGTAGCGAGCCTTCCAGGTCGCGAAGGCCTTCTGGAAGTCGTCCTCCGGGATGCTGTTCATCGCCCTCGTCGTTGCCGCTTGGACTGCTTCCACCGAGTCGAAACGATGTCCCTTGAGCTGCCTCTTGATCCGGGGGAACAGGAAGAAGTCCGGCGGTGCCACATCAAGGCTGTAGGGGGGGTGAGACAACGTGGAAACGTCGAATTTGGCCAAGGGATCCCTCACAATCCACGCGCGGTGGCACGGCGCGTTGTCATGGTGGAGCTTCCACTTCCCCACCAGGTCTGGTCGCACGCGTGTGATCCGATTTCGCAGCCATGTGAGCACTTCCACGTAAAATCTTGCATTTACAGTCTGTCCAGGAGGTACAAGCTCCTTATGTACAATGCCACGACGGTCAAAAAATGCAATCAACATCGATTTCACTTTCGATTTCGACATTCTGGCCTTCTTTTTACGGGGTGATTGTGCGGTGTGCCACTCTTCGCTCTGACGTTTTGTTTCCGGGTCTTATTTGTAACTAAACTTGATGACGTACAGCTGCTCCAAATTTCGGTCCATCGCAACTGACGACGAGGCGTCACAACAGGAGCTCGCTAAAACAGTGGTCCACACTCAACTAACGCACGCAGGCGACTGCCGCAGGTCGAAACCTGTTCCCAAGGCTCCCCTCCATAACATTCAGCCTTGCAAACTCCTACTACTAGTTCACAATACATAAAGGCCGTGAAGGGCTTCCTAAGTGGCAACAGTTTATAATACAGGGAGTTTTACTGGTTCCACAGCATACGTTTGTATTGATTTACATTGAGTTAAGGAATAGCTGGAGCATTTTCAGTGGGTAAATATTTAGCTCTCTTGTGCACCGGATTGTCATATAATTTACTTTCCGTTTCCTGCTGCTATATAGCCCAAGAATGGCTTAAAAGTGTGACTTGACAACATAGAAGAATACATGGTTACTCGATTGGCCTTGTTCGCATCTAGTACTCATCTTCCTAACATTTGAACGTATCTTAACTTGGTGATATGCTGCAATGTGGTTATGTGATCAGAGCCGATTATTTAGCCAACGTCTTGGTTGTTAAAAAAGGAGCTTAGATTAGGAGAGTTTTGAGAGCATCATCAAAATCATAGTTTCGCCCTATATGCGGTGCATCTTTCAAATTGGAATTTCCACTACCGAATTTTGCGTACTACATCTGAATTTCCTAACATCAACACATAAGAACCAACAGTTGCATATTGCCCTTTCTAAAATTCGTATAATACAGCGCCTCAAATGGTGCACATCTACTTTCACCTTTCTGCGTCCAGAGTTCTTAAACACATAAGCAAATATTTTAAAATAACGTAAAATAAAATGCAATGCTTTTATTAGTTTAGCGATTATTAGAAAATGTTGAGAATGCACTAACCGGCTCTATTCTTTAATAATAATTCAAAATAATATTGATCATGAATGTTACTTTAAAAGATCATTGTTTGACCACTAGGCACACAGCTTCTTTACTGGTACATCTAGAATAATAATAAGAGGTAGGTACTTCAGCAAAACAAAAATTCAAAATGTTGATGCTTTAAAAAAACATGTTTGAATCCTCTTAAAGCAATATCTCAACAACTTATTTAATCAGTTCGTAAAAGTAAATCAAACATGAGTTTATTGGTTGAATTAGAACTATAAACGATGTAGTATAAAATGATAACATCTAAAATATTCACTTCCTAGAAAATTGAGACATGCCCCCAGAGTAGCTATCCTTGTTTTTTGAAAGAAAATTTTCGGGAGACAAAATTTTACATACGATTATATATATTTTATAACTGTTTTGATATATTTTTTTAAATTTATTTATTGCATATTTACTACTAGTTTAACTAAACTAACAAGAAAATGAGCTGGCGTACATAACATGTGGGGAGAAACGCTAAGAGTGGCCTCTTGTCATTATATAAGTTATACGAGTCCTATTCAAGCGTTTAACTGCGTTAGCATTATTAAATAACTTTGTCACTAGAACACTAGGGTGACCCCTAATCCGATCTTTGTATCTGTTGCAGCGATCTTTATTGACATCTTTAATTCATAGGATGTTCAGATTGTTATGTCATGTGCGGTTGTTTACAAACCATTCGACATTTGCTATTGCCCGAATTGTTTTGCTTTGGAATCGTGGTAAGATCTCGATGTTTGATGACTTAGTAGATCCCAAAACTGCATCTCATATGTCCATATCGGCACTATCATGATCTTACATAACAACATTTGTTAGGCTGAACTGGGATTCCCTCCGAGGAACCAAATCACCTTGCTTTTCTTTTGTCGCTGATATTTTGTCTAATTTCTAAGTAGTAGTTATTAGTGTTTTTGGGTGCTATTCCGTTATCGGGGTGCTTTTTTCAAAAAAATTAATTTTTGTTGACAATAATTTATTTTGCTTTAAATATCAACAAATTAACAATAGAGATTACAGTTAAATTCAGCCAAGTACGACTCCTCCATGACGCGCGGTGCCCCGGTGCCGTTTGTTGCGTCATTTAGCTGATTCCCACATTTTTTCGACCGTTTGAGTGTAAAAACAGCAGTGTCTGGGTCCACAAAATTGTAGCGGTAGTTGACCTTAAAGTGTTCAAAACCAGTCTTTTTAATATCGTCCGTTTTGTAACCTTTCCAAGAAACCGAGTAGATCGTCGAATCTTCGGCAGCGTTGTCTTCGATAGCAGTCAGCAAGGTTGATGCATTGCAATCTGGAACTTCGAATAACAAACATTGGCGTGTTTCACGACAGACTCTTCGAAGGTTCCATTTTTGGGGGAGCACACGACCAGCACTGATCTTTCTCATCGAAAACATCGGCTCGTCTATTTCCACAATCTTGTCATTACCACCAACCTTTCGACCACGGTGTCGAATCAAGTCCTCGGCAACTTTTACGCGACACGTAGACTTGTTGCATTGCCAAAAATTCGTGAGCCAAAGTAAAGCTTTATTTGATAGCCTTTTTCACACAGACGTTCGGCTGATATAACCCCATGCTCTTGCAACAACACGACTGCTTTTTTTTCAGTACGCGGCAAAGTAAAAATGTTTATAACTAAATAAACTCGATGACAACCCAGAAATAACATAAAAGACATTTGAAAAAACAACTAAAAAACTTTTATATAAAATGCAGCCCGGTAACGAAATAGTACTTGCTTTTGTTACATTTATGCTGTAGTTTTATAAGCATAGCTGTCCAAGAATTCAATTTTTTATCGCGGTTTCCGTAAGGGACTATGTTTTTGAGGCATATGTTATTTGCAATAAATCTTATTAATCAAATAAATATAAAGCGTTAGAAAGCAAGATAAAAAACGCGTCAATACAATGCAATCATTTGGCTTATATTTTATTATCTTTGGTAAAAGGACACCAAAATGATAAATGTATGTAGATTCGCTGTAAAAATGTGGAAAGATGGGAATAGTGGTGAAGACAATAAACCACTATTGGAAATAAAATAGTGGCAGATCTAGGAAACTTAAACGTTAAAATTGCTCACTATATTAATCAAATTTTTTTTAATTTAATATAAATCACCAATCAGAGTGCATTTTAATTTATAAGATAATATGGCGATTTCAGATTTATTAATTACATATCTTGCATTATGACTTTATGGGATCCCCTCAAGCAAAGAGAACTCCAGAAAAAACCAAATCGTAGATCTGCTGGCCATTTTCGCTGCATTTCTCCGATTACGTCATTTTGCAACAGAGGTTGCAGCAAAAAATTTGTATGAGTTTTAAGCTTCTTGTGGGACTAACGCTTCTTTCATGGATAACGCCCTTACATTTGGTATTTTTAAGTAGTTGTAGATACCAGAAACGACTCTTAATATTTTTGACTGGCTTCTTTGGATGATTGCGGTGTTGAACTTACTGACGCATCCCCATAGTTTAATTTCATAAGCTCATATTAAAACAACTATGGTTTTATAAAGCAGAAGTTTATTTTCTAATGACAAATGAGTCTTCCGTCCTAATAATCAATACATTTTTTTCACATTCATTTGTTTTCTTTTCTTTTGGTAATATGTTGTTTCCAATTTAATTTTCTATCTAAATAGAGGCCCAAATATTTAGCCAAGACTGCCTGAAGAATTCTTGTGTTGTTTATATATTATTATATATTAATCAACATAAAGAAAAAATGTCGTAACATGTTTAAAGTACAGGTATTATTAAACAGTAGGTCCCATTTTGTTATAAAGTTTGTCGACTTAAGAAAGATCTTTTAGTCAACTAGAACCACAAATAAATAAATCAACAAAAGTGGTAATTTAATTAAGAACTAATAAATATCGCAAATATGTCAATTTTTTAATTATTATCTATCAAATTAGTTAACATATAAACGTGTTTTAAAATACTTATTAACATTAAAAAAATATATATATATAAATTAAATTATTGCTGAAAATAGGTAGCATTAAAATTAGATAAATGCTTAACGGCAATAAATTCACTGCACAAAGTTATAACAAAATTTTAAACAGTTAAAGAAATCGAAATTAGATCATTTGTATCGGACAAAAAATTTCAAATTGATGAACATTTTTAGACAAAATACAAGACAATCCGATAACAGGATGTTTACGATTCATCGAGAAAATTATAATAGAAGTTATTAGAAGAGCAATTTTAATCATTATAACTAAAATTTATCAAAACTAAAACTTAAAAACATAATAGAATGAAAGTATGCGTAAAACTACCAAACTATAGCATATGATTGATATCAAACCGCAATAAAATGATTTTTGCTACGTCATCCCATAGCAAAAGAGTCAAGTCCAATTATCAAAATCAGAATAGTGATAATGGATCGGCTAAAATGAGTATTGGTATTCCTTTAAACGGTTATGTAAAAATAGCCATTGTTATGCAAAGTACCGATTTTGATATTGTAGTTAGATCCCGCACCCCCCATATTGTTATGTTATCTGACATAAAAAAGATGAACAAGCAAGTCCTATCAATTGATACTCACAGAGAATCCTGTTAAAGTAATGCAACATATTTCTTCAAATTAAACTGGATCTGTCTTATTGCTCTACCAAAGAATCATCATATCACTGACCTCATAATCCGAGCTAAACTATTTACGAAGTTATACAGTGAATATTGGTCAATTATTAATGCAGTAAAGTTAAGCTAGTGATCCATAAATGGTAAAGTTGCTATCAAAAAAATACTAAAAATTGATTTAATTTGTTTTCAAGCTAAACCACGTGATTGATTGTTCTTACTTTATGGGCGATCTATGCAATAAAGCAATTGAGACGCTCTTATTTTTAACACTGGAATTTATTATTATAATCCGTTTTTATAACACGTGTTCTTCATCGAGCGTCTACCTAGCTCGAGGATAGGAAATGCCTATCAGATATGAGCGGCACTGGATAAATAAAATAACCGGGTCGGACCAAAACTGGCATGAAACAGGCCAGCGGTTATGTTTACTACTGATTAGAGGCTGTCGTAGAATAACCACTCTAAAGGCTTGATATCAAACTTTCACAGACACAAATCAAATGATGAGTCTAATGGCTGTGGTACAGCGATACAGAAAACAAAGAGAAACTACTGCACTGTAACTTAAAAAATGACCGCTTATTGATGAAGAGGCAAAACAAAAAAGCCCCGAGTGTCTAGAATTACTTAAACGGGACAGGAGTACAAAGAATTCCAGAAAATACAAAACAATTTGAAAGCGTATTGTTACATGAAATGTAAAGTACAGTAAAGACAGTAGCATTTAAATGCAAAGGTTCGAAGCTGATGTATCGATGTACTGATGGGCAATATAGCCACAAGAACATAATACTATATTATTGAAGATGTAATAAAGACAAGCGTAAAAATGGCGAAGGAATAATAATCAACAAAGAGATGCGGCAATGTATGAGCAATTTTGTTGTTTGACATGATCTTATGATGCTGTCACAACTCAGCGCCGAATCATTGATAATCTGCTGATCATAAGATCATATTTAAAAATGTTAGTTAAAAATTTGAGAAAAACGAAGCCAACATAATTATGGACGATTTTAATGCTAAGGTTAGAAAAGAAATAATGAGAAATTTCTGTTTGGACGAAAGTCGAGACAGACTGGTGCAATATTACCAAGGAAAAAATGCCACAAATACGTTTTATGACTGACCTGCAAGAAAAAATGTTATGCAATATTAAGAAATGGACATTATTTTAGATTTAAAATTAGGCGAAAAAATCTAGCCAATTTTTGACGTAGGTTAAGATAATAATTTAGTACTGGTGAACGGAAAAATAAAATTAAGAGAACTAAAAACGAACTCTAGGGAGAAAATAGTAAACTTAAAAAACTTCAACAACCAATAAATGAAATATTAGTAGAAACATTTTATAAAGCCACAACAAATTATATTGACAATGGAAAGATGAGATAAGTAATTATAGACTTCAGAAAGCAAGTAGTTGCTAATAAAAGTAAGATTACGAAGAAAACTTGGATGATACAAGAGATTATATTACTTGTAAATGAAAAATATAAAAAAAAATAAGAAAAACTAAATAGTTAAAAAAATAAATGGAGTATTACATTAAGTAAGCCAAGGAGCATTGCGGAGTAGACGTTAACGTGATACTACTAACCTTCGTAAAAAAAATCTCGGGATATGCAAGAGAATCCAACTAGTAATAAGAAACACGTAAGGTGAAATTCAACTATCCAAAAAGCACAAGAAAAAAATGCGGGAGAATAATATAGTAGAATTGATTACAGAGTATACATAAGACAGAAATTTAAATCAAGAGTTAAATGTGCAGTTTGCGATTTTCGTATCGAGCTAATTAAAATATTAGATGATGAAATTAACCAAATATATAAAAAAGCAAAATTTCAGGTGACTGACTAAATCAGTGTTTATGCCTATACCAAAGAAAAATAACCCTAAGATATGTGATAAATATTGCCCTAATAATAAGCCTGATGAGTCATAATGAACGTTCTTCTGAAAGTCATACAAAATCGTATATACAAAAAAGTAAAAAACAACTTGATTCTAGTCAGTTTGGATTGAAAAAAGAAATGGGCCCTAGAGAGGCATTATTCGCAATGATTGTCCTACTGCAAACACAGAACGTGTAGGTTACGTAGACATACAAAAGGACTTTGATTGGGTGCGGCATGATAAATTTATTCGTGCATTAATTTAAATTTCTACAATCAAATGATAACAGTATCAACAGAGGACACTTGCTATTGTAATAAAAAGGTGTCAGATACGATTGTGTGCTGGTGGCCTCCGTTATTTAACGTTTATTCGCAAAGCACTCTGAGAAAGATCAGAGGGTTTAGATTTGTGGATAATATTGCAATTATGGCGGAAAACATTGAGGAGATATAGAAGTTCTTAGAAGGTGTTAATAGAAAAAAAACGAGAAACGGGGTGAAATATTAACACCGAAGAAACCAAATACTCTATCATATCTAAAGACCAACAAACATAAATACTCCTGTCACACTAGAAGGAAAACAGAACGAGGAAATAAAAATTAGAATAGAAATATCCCGGAAAGCGTTTATAAATTATGCCTCGATATCCACAAATAAGGACTTCAATTCGTCAGTAAGATTACAATTCTTAGAATGTTACGTATGGTCTTAGCTATTGTATGGAGTAGTCATTTGAAATGTTGTTTTATTAATCTAATTTAGAAGATTCTTTGTATTACTAGAATTATAAACAAAGAGATTCTAAGATGGTTGCAGTCGAAAACTGATGAACGTAATTGAAATTAAAAAACCGCCTATTTAGGACTAATTATTCGAAATTAAAAATACTTATTATTGTAAAATAAAAAGGGCTAGATATAACCCTAAGTATTTAACTTCATTTGTTACAGGAATTTTAGTATTGTTTAGGAAAACTGGCGGACATACCATTCGCCTTGTAGTAAATGCGACTGCGCTGATTTTGTCTCATTTATCCGAATTTTCCATTTATCAATCCAGTTTTGTAATAGATCCAAGTGATTTTGAAGGTTCCGTGTTGCAACTGCTTTGTCCCTGTTAACTGACAGCAAGGCGGTATCATCCGCGAATGTAGCTATGATAGTGTTGGGTGTTGTTGGTAAGCCTGAAGTATAGATCAAAAATAGCAGTGGTCCGAACATACTACCTTAAGGCACCCCCGATTGAACTTGCTGGTAGCTGGAGTAACTGTACATAACAATATGCGCGCCACATATTATTCTTATTATTATTATTATATATATATTAAAAACATTTTAAATATTATTATAAATGTTCTAAATATTATTATTTTAAGTAAATACTTTACAAAGCAGTTAAAATGTTAATACAATATTTTTGAATACGAGACTTGTCTGAAAAGAATTGCATATTTGGAGTTCGAAAATACCAAATAGTATGTTGGTTAGTTCAACCCTATACAGAATAACAGGTGTATTTAAAATCATTAATAAAGCAGTAGTATGACAAAAAAGATTTCACATTATCACAAACAGTACAGTACTATAGCGGGCGTCGAGATGTACCAGCAATAAGACTGCATGTTTAGTATATGCAAAATATTCTTTGCATCCAGTTACCTCATGCAAAGTCTTAAGAAAGCATCTCTCATTTTATTAAAGGTCAGTTTATTATTCACCGTTACGTATGGTATGTGATTGACTCCAAAAAGAAAACGCTAGATTTCCTGTTAGTTATTAATCAGATAAGCCGGGTTGGTTAATTGCAAAATCGACACATAATCACATAACAATGGTAGCACTAATCAGCAGAGATACCGACTTTGCAGTGGCAAAATTCGTAAATTTAAGAAAAGTTTTTGAGAACTAATATCTAGTTGACAAACATCACGTATGATAAGATTAGATTAACTTATTCATTATTTATATGAGTCTCTTTATAGTTTACCAATTATCTATTTTTATTAACCCAAAGTTTCACTAAATACCAGAAATATTTAATATTTATAACTTAAGTTCGAACTCAAACAAAAAAACGCAAACCGACAGTTGAGTATTATTGATTCGTCTTGGATGTTTCTAAAACATGTAACGTCACGCGACCGTTCCAGTAGTGTTTTAGTAGGCAAAGCTTAAATATACTTTTAATTTATTTTTGAACTTATCTGAAATCGAGGTAGTTATTTGGATGTTGTTTTAATAAAAATTTATTGTTTTCTTAATACAACCAGGAATTTTTCTCGGGTACCTTCTTTAATATTTACAAGGCAATAAGTACATAGTTAAACTCTTGAATTTAAATATATTCGTAGCAAAATTTCCAAGTAATAACAACGATTGCAATTAATTTAGGCATCGAAAACATGGTGATATTGAACAACCTTCTATTAAATAAATGTACTAGAATTCTACTCGGACTTTAACTAAAGTTTAAAATAAAAACAAGTATTCAAACACTTTTGTAAACGATTAGGCCACCCGTCAGGAATCCGAGCCCAGAATTAAATCCGAATCCATCCGCACCGCGGCCAAGCGTCCGTCCTCATTGCTTGGTCACATTGACACTTAATAAAATATTATGGATAATTAAAATATTCGATTTAATTTTTTTTACTTCGAAACTGGAACAAACTGTTTTTATTTTTGCACCTAATTATTAAACTGCAGAGAAAACATCTTCAAAGATTATTTCTTATAGAGCATAGAACCTCAAAAGTGTATGCATGACTTTCAGTGCTTTTCTGATTTCCTCATCAGATTGTTTGTCACATCTACTAGTTCCGTATTTTAGTGCTTTTGTGATAAAAACTTACCCTCTTTTTTACTGACATTCGTTCTAGTGTTAGGGGATAGAGAAATTAGAACAAACTGTTTTATCTACCATTGTTCCTCAATATTACCTCAAACCAATTCGGCTGTCACAAAATACTGGACAGTCCCACATGCTTTTTAAAATAAGTATTGCTACCAGCAATGTGATTTTCTTGTCATTCATATTTCATTTCTCATTTCTGTAATGCCCTTTTAAGTTCTTTGTGATAATTTTATGTATCTGTTCTAAAACACTGATTCTGGCAGATTCTGAGGCAGAATTTTGTGCACTTCTCCACAAGGAGCAAATTTTTTCTCATCGCTCTGTTGACTTCTGCATAATACATTTTGACTTACTTGCACGGTATGTCGCTAGCAAAACTTTTACATTATAAAATCAATTAGTATTGTAAAACTTCCTATCAGGAGCAGTTAACATACACAGCTACTGCTATTTTGTTTTTTCAAAGTTCACCAACACCAAGTTCGAAAAATTGACAAAAATTTTATTTTATTATACTTTAGATTTGCCCTTATTTACTCCAAATTTACGCATTGTAGAAATTAAATTTTTTTTACAAACGTCAAGCTACCTCTTTTGGTCTTTAATGCATACAAACTTTACTTTTACATAAACATTCATTTTATATCATTTACTAGCTCAGACTATAGAAAGATTCTTTAACAAAGTGTAAAAACAAAACATTAAACGCATAAATCCAAATGTACTGTGGGAAATTAAAAAGTTGATTAGTTTGTACAGATAAAAGTTAAAGCTCTAGCAAGTATTTTTTTATTACAAATATTATCATAGTTATAAGGTAAACATTGCTTTATTAAAAATTACTAAATTGGAATTATACTATATTTGTAAACTATATTTGATATTTACTCACTCGTTTTATATCAAGTCTAAATTTTTTTATTTACGCACTTGGCGCATATATTGCAACTAGTTAATAACTATCTAGCAATTTAATTCGAACAATTCTTACTTAAATCTAGGTTACCTTACATCTAAGCAAGTCTTAGCGTTTGATGGATGTGTTCCCACTGGCGCACTCCACATATGGTTTAAAACACTTATTTCACCTGTTTTAATTGCCCTTATTTCACTTAACTGCACTTACACTAGATCGAAAGGTTTTAGCCTTTTTAGCCTACGAGTAAGACCACTGTTGTCGACTAATTGTAACACTTCGACATTCACATGTTCATGTAATCTAGTTTCGTGCTTCTTCGCGAACCGTTTAATTTCCTCATTGACCATTGGCACTTTTAGGTCCTTATGGATGTCGTCATTTCTGATGTACCAGGGGGCGTTGACGATGCTACTAAGTACTTTATTTTGAAAGGTTTGTATAATTTGGACATTAGATTTCTTCGTGCCTCCCCAAAGTTGCAACCCAAACTGGTTTTAGAATCTGTTTATACAACAGTAACTTATTATGCAGGGATAGCTCAGTGTCTTCCAAGTAACCACCACATCTTTTAAATCTAATGCAAAGTTCTTCGCGTTTTTCTTGACGTGTTCTTTCCACCTGAGCTTGGTGTCGAGTGTCATGCCCAGGTATTTCGCTGTGTTAGCGTGTGGAATTGTCTGCTGATTGATCACTATGGGTAAGTAATCAACTCTTTTGTTGGTGAAGTTTATGTGAGTAGACTTCGCCTCATTTAGTTTAATCCGACATTTCTTAGTCCAACTAGTGACGTTGTTGACGGCTGTTTGCAGTTTGTTCGTCGCTGCTTCTATCTCGTTGCTTAGCCAGCAATGCAGTGTCGTCAGCAAATGTAGCTGTCTTCACTCCATCGCTCATAGGGATATCGCTGGTGTAGAGCAAGTACAAGATTGGTCCAAGGACACTTCCTTGCGGTACTCCTGCACCGATGTCTTTTAATTCCAGTATTCTTCGCCGTATCTTACCCTGAAGTGACGGTCGGAGATGTATGATTTGAGAATATGACTCATTTGCATGGGTAGATTCTTTTCCATCTTATATTGTAGACCCTCGTGCCACACTTTATCAAAAGCTTGGGCTACGTCTAGAAATATTGCTGAACAAATTTCTTTTTCTTCTAGGGATTTTTCAATTACATCAGTGATGCGATGCACTTGGTCGATTGTCGAATGCTTGTTTCGAAATCCAAATTGATGGTTCGGGATAAGTTGCTTCTCCTCAATAATTGGTTTGGGGCGTTTTAAGAGCAGCTCCTCGAACAATTTGGATACGATTGGTAATAGCGAGATTGGACGGTATGATGTTTTCTCGTTGGGTGGTTTCCCTGGTTTCGGGATCATAATAACTTCCGCTACCTTCCACTGCATCGGTACGTATTGTAATCGCAGAACAGCGATGAATAGGTGCGTAAGTTTCATTATACCCTTTCTTGGTAGTTCTTTAAGCACTTGCCCACTAATTAGATCATAGCCAGGTGCTTTTTTGGCTCTGAGGTTCTTTCGAATCTCCGTGGCAATTTCATTCGGGGTTATTGGATCAATGACCCTATTTTCCCAGGTGTCTATCGCGGGTAGCGGTTCGTTGTCATTAGCAGAGTGCGGTTGGAAGGTATTTGCTAAGTGCTCAGCAAATAATTCCGCCTTTTCATTATCTTTCCTTACCCATTCACCGTTTTCTTTGCGAATAGGTGGAAGTCTAAATTAATATTTGTTTTTGTATAGTGTATTCGAATTTGTGTCTTTTTCATTGCAATTACTTATATTGATTGATGCTACATATGTATTTAATTATCCACTGAAACCTTAAAATAGCCACTATGGAAAAAGTATACGAAAAGTTTAAAATAACTTAGAACGCTGGGAAATCTTTCGAACAACTTGATCATTAATTTATTAGACAACAGTAACACACTATCCAGACTGAAAAAATCAATTCGCCAAATTTGTTTACTTGATTAAATAATTAAATATATAAACATTTTTGTTTGAAAAGTTCTCAAGCTCGATTATAGATATCAAGACTATAGACAAGTTTTTTGTCTTTAATCAGTACATCTTTTAAGAATACTCATTTAAAATAGCAATTTAACTTGTCAAATATCTTAATTTTTTTTAAACTAATATAGTTTTCGTTATTTCTTAAAATTGATTAAAATTAAAAATCGCACAGATATCAAAATTTCGTAGTAGCCCCAAACTTTAAAATGATCCCTACGAATGACACCTAAAAAGTGCACCAGAAATTATTACACAAATACGCTATATGGTATTGGATGACCGACAAAGTACACAAAAAAAAACGCATCACTTTTGCTGAAATCGGAGCTTAGCGTTATTGCACTTACGTATTAATTTTAATAATTATCATCAAAATACAAACTCAAAGTGTAATTCAAAATTATTTATTTCTAGAAATGTCCTCATCCGTATAAGAAAATTAATCCTTTAGTGGGGCGCGTTTACTTTTTTAATTTCAAAATTGAAAGTAACTTTAGGAAGAACACAGATAATAAAAAGCTGTATCTAAATATTTATTAACAAATAGAAAGTAAAGTTTAAAAAACACAAGGATAAATAATTACCAAAATCATTAAGGATTAACAATATCGAAAACAACAATTAATAAATAAATAAACACAATACATTTATGCATTTTTAAAAAGAAATTAAAAATGTATGAAACTTATTTACAAGGTTCGTCTGGAAAGTAATGAGTTTAATTTTCCTGATACATGCAAAAGGGTTGGGAGACAGTTTTCCAGCTTGACGGATAGTGGGAGATGTTAGGTAAATGTAGAGTGTCGAATCGTAGGTGAAAATACAGCGCAGGGTCAAGGATAAATGTCTCACTTTGAACAATGTAGTTAACGCGAAGCTTGTTTAGACTGTGACCAACGTCTGAGTGTTAGACAAAGCAGATGAAGTAGTGCTTCCAAAATCCATTGTACATGAAATCGTCACAATGAAATTGCAGAAGCAGAAAGTTTAAGCTAAATTACTTTCCAAGGTTTTTAATAGAAGAACCGTGTATTTTTCGTGAGCTCAAAAACCGCCTTAAAAGACACCATCGAGGGAATGTTCAAAATGTACAGGCTGCTGTGACATCCAGGGTAGCAACGACATGAGACTGAACAGCTGCCGGAATATTAATGGTCACGGATAATGTTATTTTAAAAGAAATGTAGTATATATATGGTAAACATATTTTTAAAGAGAAGTTTTCTGGACTCAATCACATTATTCTCCGGATGTACCTCATAATTATTACTGTGACCAGTTGATTGAAATCTGAAAATAAACATAGACTTCTATTTTAGTCTAAGAAATTTTTTTTTATAAAAATTCGCTTAATCTAAATGGTTGATTGTAAATAGTCAAGCTTAAAGTCTGAAAGTGAATATAAGATTGGTCTAAAAGTCGTCTGTAAAATATAACCAAATCTAACAATTTATATAGATGTCATTTAACAGAAAGATAAAAAACGACAGTGTATAAAGACAGTCCCAAAAATAGATTTTAGAAAAACATTTTATTTATTTATTAGTTCGAATGTTCTACAACAATGTAGAGAGGTAAATAAAATTTTTGTATATTCTGAATTACAGTAAGGCATTCGATACTACAAAACATGAAAAATTGTCATCTATATTTAATGATCTAAATTTAGACCACAAAGATATTAGATTAATTAGAAATCTGAATTGAAATCAAAAGACTGGTCATCAGAAGAATTCGACATAGTCAATGGTGTCCGCCAAGGCTGCGTACTGTCACCATTATTGTTTAATCTCTACTTTAAAACAATTATTAAAGAGGCACTTCAACATTGCGATGAGCGATTGGCGATCGGAGAAAAAAGAATTAATAATTTACGATATGCGGATGACAGTACTACTGAATTTAGTTCAAAAAAATGAAGAAGTTGGCTTGACTATAAACACGAAGAGAACTATGGTTATTACAACACAACAAGTAAACAATCCTCACATAACAAATAAACAACGAGATATTACAAAATACGAGATCACTCAAATATTTAGGCTACATATTAGACGATCAGAGGACGTGCATGGCAGAAGTGAAAAGTGGAGTCGAACAATCAATGCAAGCATTTATAAAAATAAACAAATTTTCATGTAACAAAAACCTAAGTCAAAATGTAAGAATTCGGCTTATACGATGCTACATATTTTTTACCCTCTTGTAGGGTGGTACTGGACACTTAAAAAATTGAAATGAAAAAAAAATCTTTTGAAATGTGGATTTATCGTTGAGTTCTAAAAATATCATGGACGGAAATAGCGCGAAATGAAGAAATCCTGCAAACATAAACAAGGATATGGAAACAGAACTTACCATCAAAAGAAATAAATTAGGATACCTCAGACACTTGATGCTATATGAACGATATAAACATTGATCACCAACTTCTGATAGGAGGAGCATTACAAAAAGAAAAATATTAGCTGAAAAAAAATTTATTTAAATCGTAAATGTTGTCATTAAATGGAAAATAAGATATGTTACAAATATCCTCCAGTCTCATTTGACACTCGATTTTTTTAACAAAATTTTCGATCATCTTTTTGCATAACTATAGCACAATTTTGTCGATAAGTCCTCGTTACTTTTAATTCAGGAATCGTTCTTACTTTAGTAGCATGAACTTTGGTCTTTACGATTCTACAGAAGAAAAAATAGCACGGTGTGGGATTGCAAAGTCCTGGTAGTCAGTTCGCTTCGCTGTTTTAGGAGATAAGTTGCCAATAAAATTTTTGATCAAACAATTAGATTGTTTCATGCGTCGTACGATAGATGGCTTTGTACTTCTAGAACCATAACTCATCCAAATTCATGCTATCCAAATCAGGCTAAAATAATCCACGATTATCTTACGATAAGGTTCACTGTGTTTCCGGCCTCATTTCCAAAAAGATATAGCTGAATCATCACCCCACCAGCATAAAGTCCACATCAAACTGTCACTCCTTGAGTATGAATTCTTTAATGATTTAAAGATTTTTTATGCCTCAAATGCCACAATTTCACTTATTGATTTACCCACTTTTGTTAAAATCTGTTGCATGGTGCTGAAATGTTCAGTTGCAGTGACCGACGGTGCATTTAGATTTCTGGACGCTCCGTTACACTATGGCTCTCAGCGGCCATGGTTTCAGCTAAACGGCGGTACAAAATTAATTTATTTTCTGTGTTGCCTGCAACCGAATTTGTTTGTTGAATTTTTTAATTAGTCTTTCTACAGTTGTTTTATTCATTTTCTCACAATCTACACAAAATATTCGCCGTGCTAGTAATGAATTTCGTAAAGGTTTCTCAATCCACTAGCGCTCCATATTGTAATTAACCTTAATGTGTTTGCAAAAAAATGGCACATAGCGTTTCTTTTAAGGCACTATTGAAAAGAACAAAATCACGAAAAGAGTAACAATATCTATAACTAAATATATTGACAACAATAAAGCTATAATAAACTTCAATTAAATTAAAAGCTAGAGGCGGTTATAGAAAAGATGAAAATTGCAGAATTTAAAACTTTTGATTTATTCTAATTTACCACAATCTTGACGACGTCAGTAAATGAAGTTTTTAGTGACACATTCAGTTTATTAACGCTTACATTATTATCAATATTTCCCTGATTTCTACAACCATTAGTTGGTAATTTTGTGTGTAATGACTCTAAAATTATTTTCAATTAATGCTTACTCATACACATAACAAATTACTAAAGTATCACTATGAAACTCTGTTTTAAGGGACATAATAATAAAGTCAATACAGCCAATAAAAAATTCAAAAATTGCTTATACCATTTGTATTTTTTATGATTTACAATTTGAACAACTTTTGTTCGGAAAATTACGTTTTAATTACCCATGTAGGTAGAGCATGTACCTAGAAAATCACTTGTAAAGTTGTGGCAAATGAAAACAACGAACTACTATTGTGTTGCGGTACATTACATGTCGCCACCCCTGTACTCATTAAAATTTGAAACAACTGTTGGTGGTATAAAATAGTGTAACCCTATAATCCACCAAATTTGTTTTTACAATCTATTTTACAATTAAACCAACAATTTCAACAAAGTGATAAATCTTTGTAGTTGCGACTAAGTGGCGACACCATTAGGAAATAATGGTGCTGATAATCAAAGGGAATTTTCAAATCCCAACAGTCAACGAGCTGCTGATTGACAAACCCATTATTATAATTCCAATACAAAACCTTTATCTTGCCGCTTCATTCACAGCTGATCAAATTTGCCCCAATTTCGCGTTCCGAGGGATTGGCGCGCCGCGCCGAAAGGCAAAAAGACGGCGCAAAACTCGCGCATCAGCAATAATTGATTTTCCCGGCGGCATCTTATTCCCCGGAGTGCTCTTTAGATATACTGTACCGCATTAAAATGACAAATATTCGTTTTATTCGCACCTGCATGGCGCGCAGAACAACGTATTTCCCTGCTTGTCGATATATCACGGCTGAATCGCTCCGCTGCGCCCGGCTGCGCTTTCTGCATCTGCCGTCGGATGCAATTTCGACGGCCGCCGCCAGCGGACGCCGCTTTTTATCCGCGTTAATAAATAAAGTCGCTTGTTCCAGGAGCCTCCACCCCCATCAAACATTTATCCATACGGAGCCTGCTGCCAGACACGGAACAATTCATGACGTACGAGGGCTCCACGACGCATCCGGGATGCTGGGAGACCACCGTCTGGATTATCCTTAACAAGCCTATTTATATTACGAAACACGAGGTGAGATTTCCGTGCGCATTTTTCAAACGCCTGCGGCGGGCTCAACAAGTGCAAAGATCGCCGCTAAATGCGGGCTAGCAGATGAAGACGAACGGCTGCGAATTTCGGAAGCTCGCGGCAGGACGCTAAGCGTCGGCAGTGACGTGCTTACTTAGCGCCTTCCCGGCGGCGAAAATAAAAACATGCATTTTTCATTCGCACTTACTTTGCGAGCGCTTCGGCTACAGTGGATTCCGCGTCGATCTAGCAGACTTTTTCGCAAAACGGCGGCATTTATTTGCAAGTCGGCGACATCAGACGTCTTGTGTGACTTCTACGTGATATAAAAAAAATATAAATAAGTAGACTGGCAAGATACCGTTCTATTTTTTGTTATTAACATGTTTTTGTTTGTTAATAGTAAAACTGTTTAGTTAAAAAAATTGGAGCCACTTTTACTTTAAGAATTGTTGATTTAAATTTTCTTTATTGCAACATTTAGAAATAAATTGAATATTAAACAACAATTTCAATAACAACATAGCATTACTAGCTTATATTAAAATACAATTTTTATTAAAAAGGATGCATAAAATATCGAATTAAAAAAATTATTTTATATTTCTTTGATACTAAAGAACCAAACTTCTAATTTAGAATATCTCTTAGTAATAACTAAACTGTACAAAATCTAACTAATATTATATTAAACTGAAATACTTACTTTACTTTTTTTCTTCTTTTATGCTCTAAGGCGCCAGGTGTTTTATTTATTTTCTGTTTCTCCCTATCCTTTTCACTTCTGCCATTGTTTTCCTTTCCTTCCTACACTTGAAAGCAAAACAATTGACTCGACAACATACTCGTGTTTTGAGAGAATGTGTATTCCAAGTAAAGTTCAGTGTACTGTTTGAAAGATTATAAACTGTGGTTTCAAATGATACCACTTTGATTGGAATCGGACCTGTTCTGACAAAGTTATGGACCTGAGAATATGTGTAACACAATAGAGTTGAAATGTTAAAGGTGATTATGGAAGTAAAAAATGAAATTCTCAGATGAACTTATCTTAATGATTTTTTCAATCCATGATGTTGCCACCTCTATCCCTAATTGCACTTTCCGTGCGATTACGCATGAATCGGATAACTCGGAATTTCCATTCTTCAATCAACGCCGCTTTCAGTTCCATAATCCTCCTTGGTGCAAGATTTCTGGCCCGAATTCTTCGCTTAAGCTCATTCCAAACATGCTCAATTTGATTCAAGTTTGGGGTACACGGAGACCAGTGTATTTTCGGTATACCGACGTCAGCCAGATAAGTAGTGGTCACTCGCGCGGTGTGGCATTGCGCATTGTTGTGTATTAGCATGAAACCCTCACCAACAAATCCCGCAAACAGAATGTTCAGGTTCAGTTAAACCTCCTCTGCATCCTCCACTAAGCACAAAAACTAACTCAGTTTTTCCATGCATGGAAATGCCCGCCCAGAACATGCAAGACCCACCTACATATGCAACAGATTCTTAATGCAATGAGTAAATCGTTCCTCTGACCTTCTATAGACCGAACGTCTTCCTGGACTTGTCGGTGAATAATATCTGATTCCAATTGCCGAGATCCCAATCGAGATGTTTCTGAACAAATTCCAGTCGACTTTGTTTTTACACTGCAGTCAGCTTGGGACTCATAGCTGCCTTTTTGAGGTCAAGTTGATTGCCTTCAGACTTCTTATTGTCCAAGCGCTGGAGACCGCATTCAGCTCTTGTTTAAAGTCAACACCAGTCATATGTCGATTTCTGGGGGATATTAAGACGAGAAATTGATCGTCTCTTTCTGTTGTCACGCGCCTACGGACACCTTCTTGCAGGCGGACGTAGCCATCGGTTTCCCGGTACCGACGCTATACTCTCGACATAGTTGATTAATTTAGATTTGATCAATTTGCCACGACCCTCTAACTAAAGCCCTCTCTCAATAATGCAGTTACCTCGGCTGCTTCAGCGGCTGTGATAACCATTTTCTTGCAAGTTAATCAAGCACTTACGTCACATTTTTACTTACGTCAACTTCAAATAAGTGATTGCGATAGATTACCGGATTGCAAGCGTACTGTAGGGCAATCACAGTCGTCGGGCACATGTGTTCCGATTAGCAAGATTCGTAAAACCCGTTCATGATGCATATTTTTGGAATACGTCATCTGATTAATGCAATCGCAACAGTTTTTAACGCTCAATAATAAAGATGCTCCTTACATGTTAATATTTTTATTTATATTTTTCTTAGACTGAAACAAGAGACGAAAATGCGGGTGGAGCTAGTGAGTCGATTGTTTTTCTCTCAAGTGTACTGTAGCTTGTATATCTTCTTTCTTTTTTTCACTATTCCACCTCTATTTTTGTTACCATTCCGGCAATTTTCTCCTGTTCCTTCCTTCATATGTATCCTGTCTATTTTTATTGCTGCTTTTCTATTTTTATTACTATTGGTTCCCTTCTCTTATTGTTGTATTTCCACTCCACCCTCTGGTGCGTTATCAGTTACTACGTTCAAATATTTTATATCTGCTGCCATTGTTGTTGGTTTATGATTATCCATCATGGTCCAGCTCTGATTTCTCTTTTTCCGACTATAACGTTATGTATCACGTAATATACCTAGTTTACTTTACTTACTCTGTTTTATATTTTTTTGTAGACCCTGAATAGCTCTTGCTAAAGGTCGTAACTTGTTATGCGCAGCAAAAGAAAACTAATACATATTGATCTCGTTAAGATCTGGGATTTACTAGACTTTTTTGTAATTGCGCGTTTCTCTCCACATTGCTTTTATGTTGAAGAAAGCTATGACTTGTCAAAGAACCACACATCGGTCATACTCACTCTGAGATCCTAGATTAACTACTAATTTAACTAACTGTGAGAAGTTTTAAAGTTATAAGGAGGAAAACATTAACCTCAAGCTCCATATCAAAGAAGCACATGAACTAGACGATACACATTGGAGCACATCACACGGCAAATTCAAAAGGTGCTTGGTTTTAACCCCCAGCTACAACAAACACACGACATAGATAAAAATGTGCTACTTAAAACCGTAAATTAACTACTTGTTACAGCGCACACTGAACAAATTGACGAAAAACTTAGAACATCAGAACAAGTCCTTTCAAGAATACATCACTAAACTAAATTAAAAAACTCACATTATTTAAAGAGCTACCAAAAATTTAAACGGCCCCTAATTAGCATATCATCTATCCAAAAAGCAGATGGCATTTGGGAACGCTTTGACAATAAAAAAGTTTAGGCAACACCCTTAATCCTACAAACTTCCCCCAATCCAACGCATCTCCCGCCAAACAAACTTTCACTTCCAGCTACAAGATCAACCAGGTCACACGAAAGGTCAGTCTTATTCAAAGACTAGCTCTCAGTAGGCAGATTGAGACCCTGAGTGAAGAGCTAACCTCTTGAAAATGGCATCAAAGCCGATGCCAAAACGTCGAGAATTTACCCAAAATAGACGCGGTTCATCCCGTGAACTAAGTTGTTTAAAGTATATATATATATATATATATAATAGATATAATAATTACAAAAAATTAAAACAAGGAAAGAATCAGAAATTGGATCAAATCATAAATTAGTTACAGCAAAGAAACTAATAAAGCTAAAATTCATAGATACAATAAGAGAAAACATGAAAAACATGACAGAGATGGAAATTCCTAAAACTGGAAATAGAAAAATCGGAATCGACACTAGAAGAAAGGTGGCAGACATTTAAAAAGACAGTGTTAAGAATAGCAGAGAATTTATGTGAGAGAAATAAATATAGTAATTAACAAAAAGAAAACTAAATGGAGGAATAATGATATTAAAAGATTAGTAAAAGAAAAGGAATTAGCTTAAATAAATTATTTACAAATTGATAAAGAAGAATATAATAGAAAAAATATTGCAAGAATGCAGGCAAGGAAGCAAAAAATAAAGCTAGAAAGAATTTATAGAAAAAATAACAGAAATACATAAGCTAGGCAGAAGAATTAATAAATTAAAGCAGAAAAAGAAAATAAAAAATGTAATAAAGACCAATAATGGACAATTACTAACATAAATAAAAGAAATACTAGAAACTTAGAAGGAACATTATAACAAAAAATACCAACTTAGAAGAAATAAACAGATAAGAACAGATAGACCCTGAACTAATAATTATGAAAAAAGAAGTTAAAGAGCCAATAAAAATAATTAAAACCGAGAAAGTAGAAAATGCTATAGCACCGGAGATGATTCAATAATTAGGAGAAAAAGAAATAAACTAAATTAAAATATATGTAAAACGGCCTGGAGAGAACAAAAGATTCCATAAGACTGGGAAAACAATCTAATACTTTTAATATATAAAACAAGTACGGACGTGGACACCCGGTTCCACAGATGTCCGGGGCTTCTATACATAAACAAAAATTTGCGACCACTTCCGGTTAAACCGGTCTCGAGATTTTCCGATCAGGCTGATTTTTGGCGTCTGGACTAGACTTATGGTCCTTAGTTGAATACTGAAAACGTTATGTCTATCACAGATCAAAAATTATAAGGTTTGACAAATGTCAGAAATGACAGGAATAGACACTTGTCTTCGGCTTGAAAGCTGCCTTGATCAAAAGTTAAAAAATAAAAGAACGTACAGGCAGACGACACTACTCTCTACATAAGGCTTCTCATTTTAATGTGTAGAAGCTTAAAAGGAGATTATACCAGACCAATCTGTCTAGCGCAAATCGGATACAAATTATGTACAAGAATACTACAAAATAAATTAAGAGAACATGTAGCATCAAAATTAAGCCAGGAACAAGCAGCGTTTAGGTCAAGACAACAAACAAGCAATAATATATTTATACTGAGGAATATAATAGAAAGGAAAATAGAAGAAAATGAAGAACTGTTTTTAACTTTTACCGACATAAAAGTGGCATTCGATATTGTGGATAGATCTATAATATGGAAAACTGTTACGGCCAAAAGTGGACTGTATCGTAATTTTAAATTTGAATGAAGGAATTTCAATCAAAAGCCAAAACTAAAACACTCACTTTTGGAAACGGCGCTCTCCTGCAGAAATCGGATCCCTGTGTTGTAATCCTGGGCATCCAGGAAGAGAAAATAAAGGTGAGGGTGAAAAGATAGGACAAGTCACCCCAATCTTCACAGCGGAGCCAATCGGAAGCGTCTTCCTGGTGCAGCAAGGCTCCTTCTTGATTTCTTGCCGGATCAGATACGAGGAAACCGAACCGAGTCTTTCCGCCGGCAATATTTCAACTCTCGAAATGCAATCGGCTAACAAAACGACCTCCGGGAAGAGGAAAATCTGGTAGGTAAAATATCGCACCTCGCAATAAAATAGCCTTTAACAAAACGGCCACTGGGATGTGAAAACTCTTGCCGCCAAACTAAACACGCCGGTAAACTTTCGGTCAAAATGGCCTCAGACACGGGAAATTTAAAGCCAGTCGCCCGCTTTCTAAACCATCTCAACTTAAACTCAAAACAAAGCAATCGAAAGAGCAAAGAGCCATCTCGAATCAAAACTAATGTGCGTATACAGACAAAGAGCAATAAGCATCTCGAATCAAAAGTAATGATGCGAATAACATTGAAAAATGGAAGAAGCAAATACGGATGTAGTCCTAATAAATTAAAATCCAAATAAAAGAATTAAGCATATTATAAAGTTGACAACTAATTCATTGAAAAAAATGGAAGATAGTACAAATTACGGGATGTAGATCTAATAAATTTAAAATACTTAAGGGGATAAAACAAAGAGATAGTTTAAGCCCATTATTATTTAATAAGTTGCCAACCTATTATTATCATTATGGACAAAATCACTAAACAAATCACAGAAAATTATAATAAAATACACACAGTAATCGGACATCGAAATGAAACACTTAAAGAAAATTGCGGGAAAAATTAAATAGGATAGGGTAAGAAACGAAGATTTAAGAGAAATAACAAAATAGGAACCAAATAACCGAAAAATAAAAAAGAAACAAACTGGTATGGAGATATAGCAAGGATACCACCAGAAAAACTTATAAAACAAATAATAAAAAGGAAGATCACGAAGAAAATGACTAAATTAGTAGGTAGGACATTGGAGAAAATAAAACATTAGCAAAAAATAGAAAAATATGAAAGAAATGGATTCTAGACACGGATTCTAACTCCGACGCCTAAAAAGGCAAAAGAAAGGTGATGAGGAGGAAGAAGAATAATATCGTTTGATTCTGAGGAGATTGTACTTATCATCTATTTGGTCTTATTGAAGTTTATTTTCAATCCGTAATTGTTGTAAATGATTAAGGTTGCTTGCTAATAGGAATGAATCTATCATCTACATATCTTACATTATTTATTGTTTCATCATTTATAATAATTTTCACAGTTACTTCATCCAAGGTTTCTTTTAAAATGACTTCGCTGTAGATGTTAAATAGAAGCGGAGATAAGATGCAACCCTATGTCGCTCCACGACATATCTTAATTTTATCGGTTTCATCGTTGCTTAGTTCTACACTGACACTCTGTCCTCTATATAAATTACTAATTATTATTACATCTTTTCAATCTATATACTCCATAAGGAGTTGTGGTTTACTATGTGTTACCTTGTTGAACGCCTTTTCAAAATTGAAGAAACAGGTGTGCATACGTTGATTTATATCCAAACAACGTTGTGAAAGAACGTTAACTCAAAAGAGAGCTGAGGTGTGTTGGAACACAGCTGACACAACACAACATAGAAACTTAAAGTAGTTAAAGTCGTAAATTTTCCAATATCACCAAAAGTGAAATTATAAACTACACAATAGCAGTGTTTTGGTGCCCCAATCAAAACGTTTATTCAAGTTACAACCAAAACAGTGAGTAAATTTAACTTACTTATAAATTATAACCTCTCGATCCACCAAGTTATCAAAGAGCGAGAAGGCCAGCTGAACTCTGATAAGAGATAACAGCACATTTGGCTGTGTGCTAAACCTCATAAATAAATATGTTTATATTTTTATTCAATTTTAAAAAATTAAAACAGCACCATGCAAGGAAGTAGCGATGGAGACTTGTATTACGGCCAACAAAACTTCAGTCAGCACTACGTGCCAGTTAGCTCTAGCACTGACAGCTTTATACCAAAGATTATAACTTACAACAATGCTCTTATGACCCAGCCTAGTTCAATACCCCAATGGCACTCAAACCAACAACCGCAGTGGCCTCAGACTACACAAATGCAATGGCTCCCGCAGTGGCAGCCTCAACAATACCATCAACAACCTCAAAATATCCCAATTTTCCAACCGCCGTTAATGGGACAAAGTCAAATGGCATGCTCAATAATGAACAGCAATCAAAGAAATCCACCAACACAAGCAACAAACGGACACCTGAATGGGACAATAACACCTCTACCGTCTCCATCAATGAACACAGAATACTCGGAACATGAAGAAGCTGATGAAGACCCGCAACAGAGGACAGAAGAGGGAAAGGGATTTCAACCCAATGAATTTCAGGAGGTCAAATCAAGAAAAACGAAAAGGAAAAGAAGCGGAGACAGCCCACCCACTTACCAAACGAAGTCAAAACAAAGTCACACACAAAGCACAACGATAACCAATAGATTCGACGTTTTAAACAAGGGAATAGAGGAAGAAACCCAAAATACCACAAATAACGGTAATGTGAAAGCAAAAAAAGCTGACCTACCTCCACCTTTTATCTTACAATTTGTCAAGGCAATTCCACCACTACTTCAACTTATCGAACAAGATAGATAAAAAGGAATACTATTATCAAATGATAAGTAGCGACAAGGTAAAACTACAAGTCCGTACCATAGAAAACTACAAAAAAATTAAAAAAGTTCTAGATGATAACAAGGTCATTAGACATACGTTCACCCCGGAAGATAAACACTTCAGGGTGGTAATAAGGAACCTACACCACACCACCCCAGTAGAAGACATTAAACT
The DNA here is from genome assembly GCA_036346155.1 of Sinelater perroti. NCBI lineage: Eukaryota > Metazoa > Arthropoda > Insecta > Coleoptera > Elateridae > Sinelater > Sinelater perroti. The sequence goes on along the minus strand of JARFIY010000056.1, from coordinate 26,033,015 downwards.
TGCATTGCAAAAGAGGACACGAAGTCAAGTCAGTTATGAATGTACATAATCGCGAAACCAAAATGCCAAAAATCTGTTCTTCATAGACCTGGCACAGAAAGACAACAACAAAGAGATCTATAACTTAGACCTTTTGTTAAATGCAGTAGTAAAGTTTGAACCACCCATAAAAGAACACAAATCCCACAATGCAAACGTTGTCAATGCTACGGTCATACCAGAAACAACTGTTCCCGTCCGTATCGATGCGTAAAATGTGCAGGGAGACGACTATAGAACATGCCCTAAAAACCGCAGTGATGGCAAGGCTCCCAAATGCGTACTTTGCGAAACCACCCTGCAAATTACAAAGGTTGTAAAGTCTACATCGAAATCCTAAATAGAAGACATCCCCTACAACAAGGAAAACTACCACAAGTACGACAAACAGGAATCCAAAAACACGTCCCTTAGCAAATATCAACAATGCAGAAAAACCCAAAACCTGCACCAGAAAAACAACAAGCCGGTGGAAATCTCCATGAACAGAAAATATCCACAAATTAAGACCACGTTTGATAAATGTAAGCTCGCAATGTAGTTATAGAACTGCCACAAACAACAATCCTACACTCAACGAAAATTACTTTATATCATATTTACAAAGCACAATCGAAGCACAACAAAAATGATTTCGGAACTAACATCTGAAATAAAAGAACTGAGGAGACTATCAAATGCCTGGTATCCAAAATCGGTAAAACAATGGCTCAACTATTTAAAATTGCGCTCTGGAACGCCAACGGATTAGAAAGCCACAAACAGGAAGTAGAAATATTTCTAAAATATAACAGCATTAACGTACTACTAATAGCAGAAACACACTTCAATTCCCAAACGCACTTCAAAATTCCGGATTACATTATATACGATACCCAACATCCAGATGCAGATCGTAGAGCGAGAGGAGGATCAGCAGTAATAATTAGAAAGTAAATAAAGCACTGTGTACTGCCAGAATACAAAGGATTCCTTCCAAGCAACTAGTATAGAAATAGAGGACTGGTATGGTCCGCTGGTAATCTCGGCGGCATACTGCCCACCGAACTATCGTCCTGACAAAGACAGTTTGAAAGAATACTTCACATCTCTTGGAAATCGCTTCATGGCGGGCGGAGACTACAACGCCAAGCATACCCACTGGGGATCGCGCCTATCCCCACCAGGCAGAGGCAGAATCCTCTATCAGGTATTACAAGAAGAACAGTTAGGTCATCTATCCACCTATGAACCAACATACTGGCCAACGGACCCTGCAAAGTTCAGATTTATTGGACTTCTTTGTGATCAAAGGTATTTCTCGAAGACTCTTAAATATAAAATCCAGTTTTGATCTGACGTCTGACCACTCTCCAGTGATAGCTACTGTCAATGCAATTATAACACAGAAAGTAAACCACCCCAACTTTACAACTCAAAACAAAATGGGAATACTTTAAAGTACTAATTGAGGATAGCATAAATCTAGATGTATCTCTCAAAACAAACGAAGAAATTGATAATGCAGTCTTAAGTTTTGTCAAAACGATACAAAGTGCTGCCTGGGAAGCAACACCAAATTTCCCACCAAACAAAGTAGAACATAGGTATCCTACTATCCTTAAAGAAAAAATAGCCCAAAAACGACGGCTAAGGAAAAATGGCAACGTAGTAGGTATCCTGATAACAAAAGAAGATTAAACGATGCCACTAGAGTACTCAAGGAGCTAATACGGACCCTCAAAAATGACAATTTTGCCACCTACGTAGAAGAGCTATCAGCTACCGCTAGCACAGACTACTCGTTATGGAAGGCAACGAAGGCCCTGAACCAACCGAATCAACAAGTGCCTCCTATTCGTAAAGCGGATGGCTCCTGGGCGCGCAATAACAAAGAAAAGGCACAAATCTTCGCGGAACACCTGTCAAACGTTTTCCAACCTGTAGAAATACCAACTAGAAATCCGGATGAAGATGACGACATAAAAGAATACCTGGAAGCCCTTACCAACTTTCACCTCCAATAAAGCTGTTCAAAGCTGGTGAAGTCACAGAAATGATCAACTTACTAAAACCTAACAAGACACCAGGCTGGGATTTGATCACGGGCAGGGTACTTAAGGAGCTTCCTAAAATAGGGATTACAATGTTAACCGCCATCTTCAACGCTATCCTCAGAACAGGATTCTTTCCCACCCCATGGAAGATCGCTCAACTAATAGTAATTCAAAAACCCGACAAACCCCCGCACAACGTCGAGCCTTATAGGCCTATCAGTTTATTACCAGTCTTATCTAAGCTAATGGAGAAACTCCTACTAAAAAGAATCTTGATGACACACACCGAAGAAGATCTCTTCCCCGATCACCAGTTCGGCTTTAGGAAAAACCATGGAACCATCGAACAAGTCCATAGAATCGTTGAAGTCATCAATAATACATTTGAGGAAAAAGTTTACTGTGCTGCGGTTTTCTTGGATGTAAGCCAGGCCTTCGACAAGGTCTGGCACGAAGGTCTACTATTCAAGCTTAAGCTGAAGTTATCCCATCCAATCTTTACTATCCTGAAATCGTACTTACAGGAAAGATACTTCCAGGTTAAATACCAGGATGAAGTAACAGAATTGATGCAAATAAAAGCCGGTGTTCCGCAAGGCAGCGTATTGGGGCCTGTCTTATACCTCATCTTCACAGCCGATTTACCCACTGATAATAGCGCTATAACAGCGACGTATGCAGACGACACGGCCATCCTATCAATGCACCCAAATCCAACAACTGCTGCCCAACAACTACAGGCGCATTTAGATAAAATACAGCAGTCGCTCCAAAGATGGCGTATCAAGGTGAACGAGAATAAATCAGTCCATGTGACTTTCACAAAATGTAGAGGGCACTCCCCAGAAGTAAATATGAACGGTCAGCCACTACCACAGGCAGATAGCGTTAAATATTTAGGGATACACTTGGATAAAGGGCTTACATGCCGTACTCATATATGGAAGAAGAGGGTGCAGCTTGGACTGAAACTAAAGAAATACTACTGGTTGTTAGGTAGAAACTCCCAATTATCGCTTAAAAATAAACTTCTTATATACAAGGTAGCATTGAAACCAGTTTGGACCTACGGGATCCAGTTATGGGGCACTGCCTCTAGATCTAAGATTGACATATTGGAGAGGTACCAATCCAAAGTCTTACGTTTAATAACTAATGCCCCATACTACATCCCAAACATTGAAATCCGAAACGACTTAGAAGTGGCCACCGTCAAGGAAGAAATTAAAAAATTTAGTGTAAAGTACCTAAATAAGTTAGAAGTGCATCCTAATCCTTTGGCAGTTAATCTACTAGACAACAGTGCTCAAACGCAAAGACTCAAAAGACTTAACCCGCTCGATCTACCGCATAGATTTTAGTGCTATTTAAGTTACATTAAGTGTCTTAATTAACTTACATGTAGTGTAACAATCAAATTAATTAAGTAATCGCAGGAGGGTCGTCATTGGGCGACTTCTCCAACACTGCTCAATACGATCAACATAATTACTTATTGTCAGATGTAATTGACAGATTGTAATTAACTAATAAATACATTTAAAAAAATAGAGCTTTCCTCGTTTCAAGGCCTGCTCGGAAACCAAACTGGGCGTTATTTATATTTTCTTCCAGTTCTTTATAAACTCTCATAAGAAATATTTTTAAGAAGAATTTTAAAGTATGACTCATGAGAGTAATGGTTCAGTAATCTGCGCATTATTTTGCGTTAACTCTCTTAGAGATCAGAACAAAGGTAGGCAACAACCATTGTTTAGGTATTAAAGGAGCATCTATTGTAATACTTTATCGTCAAAAGTTTAATAAGTTTTATAGATATACCGTCAGGGCCTACAACTTTGCCCGCTCTCATGTTTTCCAAAGCATATATTTTTACAGTCAAAGATTATTTCCTTTTTAAATGCTCGAAGTGGTCTAACAACTATTTACAGCCATAATATTATTACAGACTAAAGACCTACTCAAATGTAAAACCAAAGCTCAGCTTAAACCCGCAATTTTTAATTAATGGAAACACAGCTTCATTTAGCCATAAACGCTGAATATCTGCATGCAGATCCTAACAGCCTCGGCTGCCAATCGGCTCATCGGATTATCAAGAGAACTGCCATAAAAATTACCTCCCTAACCGAGTTTCCATCGATTAAATGGCCAAAATTGGCCCTAATTTGATCGGCGCCGAATTCCGATATTCGGCCGCGTTCATCAATCGCGAGGGGCGAGTGGCCGGCCTGCAGGTCCCCAGCGGCCGGATTACGCGCTACAAAGGGCATGTGTTGAGCGCGGCCGCAAGGATCCCGCTATAATCCCACAAATTCCTGTCCGACATCCGCGCTAACTCGGAAGCCTTGTTTTTATGGCGGCACGATCTATTATAATCCGCGATCTATTTTCCACGGCCTATTTCCGTAATGGGATTAGCGATACAAGCCCGGCTCGGCTCGGGTCGGCCGGGGATGCGGGAAAAACCGTTATTTGCTAAATGTTTGTTTGCCGGCGGATTGCCGAGCCCTCCTCCGCCATTGGCCGACAGACAGAAAACGTCGAAGGCGGAAATGCTTTTAGAACGGCTGCACAAAATCGAAAAGCGCATTCCCCGAGGAGCTGTGACGAGTGGGTGGCGCACTCCGCCGCAAATTTTTCTTAAAAGTGGAGATGCGCCAGACTAGTGCACGAGAGTGCAGTACTTTTCCGCTGTTTTAAAATATTGGGAGTCAGCAACTTTTATGTCGGGAAATGATCGTATTTTTACCTATCCAGAATAAAGCGGCGCGCCGTTACAAATTTGTGAGCAACGTAATGTTAACAATTGTATAATATTTGTGTAATATCAAAATTATTCTTTGTTGTATAGTTATCAACAAGCTAATTGCAGTAAACTGTTATTTGTTGACATATTTATGATTGCTAATTACGTCAATTTATAATAATTTTCACCATCATATCTTTTGAAAAAAACGGCTTTTAGATTTATAATATTAGGGAAGAGTGTTGTATCTTGGGTCAATTTTTAATTTTTGTTATTATAAATTCTAGAATCATATATTCGCAAAGTATAACCAATACATTAGATACTTTAGCTATATTGCTATGCAAATTTGTGGTTATCCACATTTTAAACTATCAGTTAAGAAAATCAGTTAGTTCTTGCATGTTGGCCCAAGGTACAATGTGGTAATGTATTTTGGACCAGCATATGTTGTACTTTGGATCGGTGATAAAAAAATGCGAAATTAGAAAATCTTTTGCAAATTTTTATTGGAGAACACAAAAGAAATAGAATATAATGAAAAATAGTAAAAAATAACAATTATTTTATTTATTTAAACTAAAAATCCTTATACCGTTAGGTGTTGGATTATAACCCAGTTTACAGTACTTATAATACAATATCTAATATAACTTATAAAACATATTAAACTTAATTAACATTTCTTAATTAATTTATTCCAAGCCTTTCTGTCTCTTGTCAGGTTCCTTACTTCTCTCCATTGTATGTTCCTATTTTCCGCTTTTACCTGTTCCTCCCACTTCCTTCTTGGTCTACCTACTGCGTTCTTCCCCTCTGTTCTTGCTTCGTATACTCTCTTCGCTATCCTGTTATCATCCATTCGGAACAGGTGTCCCATCCAACCTAATTGCCTCTCTTCTACCAGTGTCAATATAGGTTTCACTTTCAGTTGTTCCGTTACATTTTCATTTCTCACTCTGTCCAGTCTTGTTATTTCTTTAATTTTCCTCAAATATCTCATCTCCATTGCTCTAATTTTACTCTCGTTTCTTCTGTTGATCGTCCAGGATTCGCTGCCATAGATTAAAGGTCTTACTACTTTTTTGTATACTTCCGATTTTATTTGTTCCGGAATTTCTTTTTTCCCGAGGAACGTGTTTTTTAGTGTGTTAAATATTTTCCCCGCCCTACCTTATCTTTCCATTATTTCATTATCTATTTCTCCCTTGTTATCTATTATTGTACCTAAATATTTGAAATTTGTTACTTGTTCTAGTGTTTGTCCTTCTATATTGATATTGTGTTGAGGGTCTGTCTTGGCAATAATCATAGTTTTAGTTTTTTCTATATTTATTTCTTCCCACTTCCATATTATAGCATTCCTTTTTACAGATCTTCACTACATCGTCCATGAGTACTGAGAATAGGAGTGGACTAAGCACGCATCCCTGTTTCAGTCCTATTTTTGTTTCGAATTGTTCTGACTCGTTGTGTGCCCTTACTTTATTTCTATTGTCTTTGTATAGTATTTTGACGACATCTATCATGTCTTTACTTACTCCTCTTCTTTCTAGGCTTTCCCAAACATCCTTTCTCTTTACCCTGTCGAAGGCTTTTTTTAGGTCAATAAAGCAAATATGAATTTCCTTCTTTTTCCTTATCATTTTTCCCCTAATTGTCTGATTGTGAAAATTAAGTCCTGTGTGCTTCTACCTCTACGGAACCCATGTTGTGACTCCTCCAGCGAATTTTCAATTTCTTCTCTCAGTCGCTCTAAAATTCTACTTAATACTTTGTCGGGTATACTGGTTAGTGTAATACCCCTATAATTTGAGCATTCTTTTATGTCTCCTTTTTTGTATAGGGGTAGTATTATTTCTATATTCCAGTCTATGGGTATTACTTTTTGTACTATTATTTCATTTATTAACTCGTGGAATTCCTCTACAGCTATCTCTCCCATATATCTCAACATCTCAGCTGTGATTTCATCTACCCCTGGTGCTTTCTCTAGTTTGAGTTTCCTGACTGCTTCCATGATTTCTTCTTTTGAGATTCTTTGTATCTTCTGTGTATCCCCGTGTCCAGTCCTTATTTCCTCTATCTCTTGTTCTATATTATTTCCTGCTTCTGTTAATTCTTCAAAGTGTTTCTTCCATTTTTGGACTATTTCCTTCTCTTCAATTATCACTTTCCCGTTTTTGTCTTTTATATTTCTTAGTTTGGGGGATTTCTTTTGTTTTAAATGCTTTAATGTATTATATAATAATTTTTGATTCTTTAAATAGTTTTTTTTCATCCTGGTTCCGAACTCTTCCCATGCCTTTTTCTTCGTTTCTTTTATACTTTTCTTTGCTTCGGTTCTTGCTTTCTTGTATATGTTATAGTCTTCTTTCGATCCAGTTAGTACATACTTTTTCCATTTTTCCTTCTTTTCTTTGACTTCTTGTTGTATCTCGGTTAACCACCATCTACTTCCCTTCCTGTATGTATTCACAATTTTCTTTACTCCACAGCTAGTTCTTGCTGCTTCTGGAATATTGTCTTTAAAATGTCTCCATTTCCTTTCTATATCTGTACTCTCAATTTTATTTTGGGCAATTTTCTTATCTAGAATTTTTTTTTGTATTTTACTCTCCTTTAGTCTATAGCTTTTGATTTTTTGTTTTACTATTATCTTCCTTTTTATCTCTTGTTTATCTTTCACATTTATCCAGAGTTCCATTTTTAGTAAATAATGGTCGCTTCCTATTTCAGCGTTTCTTTTCACCCTCACATCCTTCACTCTCTTCCAATTTTCTGTATTTACAATAAAGTAGTCAATAATTGACTTCTCGTTCCTGGAGCGGGCTTCCCTGGTGTATTTGTGTATATCCTTGTGCATGAATTTCGTGTTAGTAATCACCAAATCATGTCCTTTCCTGCCCCATGTGTCTTTCTATGCCTTCATTGTTATTGCCTACTCTGCCATTCATATCTCTCATTACAATTACATTTCTTTCTCCTCCATCAATTTCTATTTGTAGTAATTCATAAAACTGTTCTTTCACTTCCTTCCTCTCATTATAATTAGGCGCATATGCTACTATTATCGTCCACATTTTCTCATTGTCTATTTTAATGTCTAGTGCCAGCAGCCTTTCATTAATATATCTTTCTTCCCTAATATTATTTACTTTATCGGATTTTACTATTAACCCTACCCCTTTTGCTCCCCATTCTTCTTGCTCTACTCCTGACAAATATAGCCAGTATCCTTCGTTCAGTTCCATTTCTCCTTTCCCTTTCTTTTTGGTTTCTGTTATGTCTAAATAGTCGATGTTTTGCATTTCCATCTCATCAATTATTTCATCTTCTTTTCCTATGATACTTTTTACATTCCAGGTGCCAATTTTTATCGAGTCTCTTTTTTGTTTTATTTTCTTCGGTTCTTTGTTGTATTGTTTGTTTCTTTTTCTATTTTTATGTTTTTGATGTATTACCATTTGCGCATTTCCTTGTTCGTTGCCTTTTTTGTCATCACTTCCCCCTATCCTATCTTTGTCTACCAGTTTTTTCTTCCGGTACGGGTTACTTTCCTCAATTGATCATCCAGAGTGCTTCCCTCCGGGGACCTTTCCGTTACTGCCCGCTTTAAGGTATCTGATTCTGAACTATCTTTATTTGTCCGTTTTTCTTCCCTTTTTATATCATCGACCTTGTATATTTGATCGTTCACAATTAGCGTATTGAATTTTAACTGTGCCTTAAATCATTTTTCCGCGCTTCTTTCAGGTGTGGTATTAATGTCTTTCTTTCGTCTTGTACTTCCTTGGTATAGTCTTGGTCGATCCATATATCGGATCCTTTAAGTTTTTTCGCATTCTGAAGGATTGCTAGTTTCGTACTATCTTTAATTAATTTAAGGTGTATTGGTCTTTTCTTGTCCTTACTGTAACTCCCAATTCTTCTGACTTGGTCGATTTCGGCTTTTATGTCTAAGTTCATACCTATTTTTTGAATAATTGTTAGTAGTTTGGCACTTAAGTCGCTTTCATTTTCATTTTCCTCATCTGCTACTCCTTTTATTACAATATTCTTTTTTCTTACTTCTTTTTCTAATTAGGTTATTTTTCCTTCTTGCGCTAATATTTGTGCTTTCAATTTTACATTTTCTTCCTTTATTTGTTTCATTTCTGTTACTAATGTATCTAATTTTGCATCCATTTGGCTCATGTTCCCCTTTATTATTTGGAACATTTTCTCAATTTTGTCGAACTCACTCATCCTTAGTTTTGTTTGATCACTTTGATTGAATTTTACCTTAATTTAGTTCTCTGTTCAAAAATTTATACCTGGCTTTTAGACTTTTAAATTTTTAATTCTTATGCATTCCTGCATATTTTTAAATTGATATACTTCTAAATATGATTTGTTATTTGGGTTGCCTATTTAGACGTCGTGTAGCGTAAAGTGTTATCACCCAAGTCGACCTTTCGGAGGTGATATCACTTATCTCCCCAAGTTATGCATTTATTTGTATATTTAATATTCAATATTTGCAAATTAGTACTTAATTATCTCATTTAACGTCTATTTTCCTTCTTAGATATTATTTATATAAACTTATGCTATCAATTTTTCTTTGTGGTTAACAACTTACGTGTAAATTCAACTCGTAAAGGCTCAAATTTTGAGTTTGTTTACGGAGCGATTGACACGCGTGCACTCGAAGCACTCTATACCTTGTAAAATTATTAAAAACTTAATTAACATTATATCCGCTAAACTCAATATTAAACTGCCATTGCGTATCGTGACGTGCAGTTCCTTTTATTGTGTGCGGCTGTGGAAACTTGCGTACAATATCAGTGGGCAAAAAATCATAAGTTTCGGTTGAGTCATTAATAAACTTATTGGAATCTAAAATTTCGCGTAAATATCTAAGTTCGTTATTATCCCCACAATTTATTATTTCGGCAACATAATAAGTAAAAGATTTTTTTCCTGCTACTTTCACTAAGACAAAGTCCCCATTTTTATCTCACTTTCAGATAATTCGTCAAATTTTTGGTCATTTAGAAATTGTTCTTCTCTAGCTAGCATGTCCTCGATTGTTTCTTGGTCACTTGAACTCGACTCAATAACAGACTTAGCAACTTTCTTTGGCACTTTTTTTATCATATCTTCAGTTGCTCCTTTCATTTTCTCAGATGACACCTTCTATTGAGTCTTTCCTTTTTTTTGCGCTGCTATTTCTTCTTTTTCTAGTGTCTCAGTAAGTATTCGTGACTTTCCTCTTGCTCTTTCTGACTTTGTTTTGCAAGTGCTTTTGGCTGGTGTCTCAGAATTTCAGGCGTAACAGTACTTCCAGAAGCTCCTGCTTGAAGACCATCTGAGGTAGGAGTAGAAACGTATTTTACCTTGTTTATTATTAATTTGTTTATGACCCTCAGTATATTGGTTTAAAGGACGATCAGTTACGTATACTGACAAAAACTCATGCTCCTCAAAATATTTTCATTGACGGGATAAAGGCCGCTAACCTCAATACCCTTCTGGGTGTTAGATGCGATAGATGCTTTAGGAATTGACTTTTCCACAAGTTCAGCTATGTTATACTATATATCGTAATAGGCTGTCAAGGATTCATAATTATCTATTCTCTACAGGCGGTATTATAGTAGGTTTTCATCGGCCCAAAAGCCGTTCTATCGAGCGGTTGCATCTTGTGGCTGGTATAGGTATGAAATCTTATAAAAATGTCATTTTTTACAGAAATCAAGAGAATTAATATTCACATGGCTATTGTGATTATCCAAAAGTAATATGGCTGGATTTCCAACTGTTGCTTTTACATAATTTTTAAAGTGTTCTAAATATTCCAAAAACAATCTTTCGTTTGACCACCGAACAGATTTGCAACCCCTAGTGTTCCAGTCGCGCAATCTTTCAGCATACGAGGCTTGAAATTTATTCTCGGAAAAATCGTCATTGGCGGAATAGAATTTCCGATTGCATTTACTGAGACTATGAAAGTAACATTTTGACCTCGCTCACCATTGGTCATTTGACCTAATTGTTTTATCCTTTAGGTCCTATAATTTTTGGTGGTACTGGACAGTCCGGACTCATCACAATTTGAAATTTTTCTGGAGACAATTCCCACGAGGTAGAAGGTCTTTATAATTTTTGAAAAAGAAAGATACGTTTGCCTTATTGAAGGATGTTGATCTGGCCAAACTTGTAAGTTCGGGTTTACGTAGTAATAAATTTTGGCTTCTTCTAAGAAACTGTCTTAACCATTCCTTCTCAGCTTGGTCGCAAGAAGTCGGACAGGACTTTCCATGTGCAACTGCATATTTCTGTGCTAAAGTACGAACTTCTATTTTAGTCAAACTACATATATATATATATATATATATATATATATATATATATATATATATATATTATATATATATATATATATATATATAGGGTAATTCTCGAAAAATCAAACACCCCGTCTACCCATTTTTAACGCCGTTTTATAGGCCGATTCGTAGTGCAAATAAAAGCTTGAAGCGTCAACTTTATAATGCCGTGTGGGGCTTTTTAGTTCAACTCGACATACATGGTCAAAAACCGGAAATAAGATCAGAAGTCGGAAAAAAATTGACAAAATGAAAATAAATAATTGAATACAGCGTTATTTTAAATTTAACTTTACGGCATCGTTTTCTACGTGAAAAAATACTCAAAAAATTTCCCTATTTTTTTCGTAGAGTGAGTGGATTGGCTGAAAATTCAAGGTCAAGTTCTTCCAATTTTTTGAATTTTGAGCCTTTTCTCCGGACGAAAGAGGAGGTTTAGAAAAAAATTTATAAGAACAAAAGTGGTTTTATTTTCCTCAAAAAATGACCGAAAGAACTTTAAAACCGATCCGACTTGATTTAAAATTTTTCCAAAAAATTGCGTGCATGCATATAGTATGCCTCAATTCTCAAAAATCAAGTCGGATCGGTTTAAAAATTATTTTGGCGCTTCTTGGAACACCCCCAACTACCCACTTTTTAACTTTTTTTAATAAGTGGGTAACAAATTCAATTTTTTAATAATAAATAAGAAAGATATTCAGTTATTCGCAAAAAATCTCTAAAAATTTCATGTTTAAATTAACATAAATACGTTTATTGTTTCGAATTTACAAGAATTACGTTCGTATATATTTCATTCATTCACGAAAACAAAAATTTATCTATAGATCATACAAAATATTGGAGTTTAAAGTAAAGATCTTTTCATCTCAAAACATATTTCTGTTACATCTTTTGAAAAAATTTTTATGACTAATTGTGAACTCTTCACTGTAAACGAATGATGTGTCAAAATTCCGTAAACGGGTTTTACAATTTTGAATCTTGCCCATGCAAAAAGCTAATCTGATTCAATATAGGTGCAGTCGGCTTTGCTAGAAGACTAGCACGGTATGCTTCGCGCTTGAATGTTGCACCAAGACCGTCGCAAGCACATTTTCCGTGTGCTGTGGCGGTGAAGTGCCACTCAGCTTCCAATTTGAAGTCTTTTTTGTGATGCATTAAATTTGACATTTGAAATTTATTTTTGAAGTGCTGTTTTGCACCGTCGGTCACGTAGACTATTTTCTTAACCTTAGGAACTGTTTTTTTAATATAAGGTATCAGTTGTTGTTGTATAGTATATACGGCCGAGGTGTTGTGCTTCAAACTATCGGAAATAAATATACAATTCACACTTTTTAGTTCATTATTTTCCTTATAATGAAAAATGGTCGTAAAAATTGTTGACTGATTATTGTTAAAGTGGAATGCCTGTGAGGCATTTTGAACAACGTATGCAAAATTCTTACCAAAATCAAACTGGACACGTACTTCATTTTCTTTTAGAATTTGTATTTTTTCTTTAATAAATGCAGCTTGTCCATGAGATCGCTTACGTATTCTTCAACAGTGCCTGTGATCATCTTCAATGTGGCACGATCGGTCGAAGTCCAAAATCCGCACTTGATTTCCGTTATATTTACTTCATCCAAAACATCTGAAAGATATTCGGACAATTCTGAAGCTCCAAGGCATTTTTGACACTTCCCAAAATAACAAATCGATCTAGCATTCTCACAAATTAACAGGTTTACAAAGTCTTTATAATCGTTTAGCACGTATTTCGAATAGTTTGTCGTGCTCTTCAAATTTGTGGCCTCAATCATCATTTTAACGTTTTCATGTTTTGTGCAAGCGCAGGCGAAATGCGTACCTTTTTTACCCATTAAAATACAATTTCCGGGCGTAATTTGGCGAAAGAAGAGAAACTAAGTTTGTACATGGGCTCAGGATGCGAAGATTTAAACGCCGCGTACAAACCTTTGAGGTCAAGAAGCAATAAATGCTTTCGAACATGTCGACGCTTTCCGTCCATATTCATAGAAATGTAATTTTTTTCCAGGCATCAATAGGCTACTGATGTCATCACTATAAAAATTTTGAACTTCAAATTTAACTTTTTTACTTAATCTTGTACCGGCGGATTTGCAAATCCTTTCCAAAACTATGAAGTTTGCTTTGTGATTCTTAACCTTCACTGCCAAATAATGAGAAGTTTTAAATTAGCTTGAAATTTTTCTAGTACTCCAATTGTTTGAAAGAAAGGTTAAGATCATAAATCTCAGATGATAGTTTGGTTCAAGAGACTGGAATTTTGATTTTAAATTTTCAGATATTTTATGCAGGTCTTATATATATATATATATATATATATATATATATATATATATATATATATATATATATATATATATATATATATATATATATATATATGACCTGCATAAAATATCTGAATTAAAATCAAATCATCTATATATATATATATATATATATATATATATATATATATATATATATATATATACAACAATGTATATATAACAACTTAGTTCACGGGATGAACCGCGTCTATTCTGAGAAAGTTCTCGACCTTCGGCATCGGCTTTGATGCCATTTTCAAGAGGTTAGCTCTCCACTCGGTGTCTCAATCTGCCTACTCCCAAAGGAGAGCTACGAGCCTTTGAATAAGACTGAGCTTTCGTGTGACCTGCCTGATCTTTTATAGGGCTGGAAGTGAAAGTTTGTTTGGCGGGAGATGTGTTGGGTTGGGGAAGTTTGTAAGATTAAGGGTATTGCGTAATTGGGGGTGCGGAGCAATAAGGCACTTCCACATGACAGGCCAACGCTGGCTGTCATCTCTTGTGTTGAGGCACTGTGGGCGTTTTTCTATTTCAATTGCCTCACGTACTATTCTGCTGGTAAAATGGGAAATGGGGGCAATGGTTTTAACCCCAGAGAAATTAATTTTGTGGCCTGTTTCTTCACTGTGTTTGGCAAGTGGTCCTTTGCTGAGCGAATAAGCCCAGATATTTGGTTGTTGGTCCTAAAGACCGTGCGGATATTTTGACGCATTAGTATGCGGCTTATTCTACCGGTGATGCCTCTGATGTAAGGTAGGAATGCTTTTTGTTGGTCAGGAGGGTTTTGGGATTGAGAATTATTGGTTTTATTTATATTTTTGATTATATTGGATAAGGATCTGTTAGAATATCCATTTTGCAGTAGGGTGGTGGTAATGGATTTAATTTCTGTCTGGCGATTTTTCGTATCGGAAAGTCTGATGGATCTGGTTTTGAGCGTTTTTGCAACCGAATGGATTTGGGCAGGGTGGTGATGGGATTTGGCATTTAGGTAGCGGTTAGTGTGAGTGAGTTTTCTGTAGACAGTGTAATAAAAGCTGCCATTAGAAGGATTTCTTGTTATGAGACACCAATATCGAATTTACCATGGAAACTGAACATAACAATTCCCTTCCCTGCCTAGATACTCTCATAACAAGAAATCCAATACAAAAATCTGTCTCTAAATATATAGAGATGGTACAAAACTAATATTTCTTTTCTTATATATTAGCACTACTGTTGATTCTTTTGCTTTTATTTAATTACTTTATCCAATAGTTTTTTTTATATTTTATACCTTAATTTGATATGTATTCTATATGAGTATTAGTTAATTTGTTAACTCTTACGTCGCTAATCATTTAGTTATATAATTTCTTTAACTTTTATTTTAACAATGTCCCTAAAGATCAGGTAAAAAAAGATAAAAACAGCACCTGTGGTTTTGTACAGATATAAAACATAAATTTAAAAAAAAATTTATATGGAAAAAGATGTTGAGAAAAAAGACTGAGCTAGGAAGTAAAATACTAAAAAAACAGTATAACGGAAATTATATTAAACCAAAATATTTGTAAATATAACAAACTCAAGAAGATGCAGCAGATAAACATTTAAGAACATGGTCAATAATATAATAAGCAAGAAATAGTGTAAATTTGAATAGGTTATAAAAATCAAAATAAAATTTCGGAACAATAGGATCAAGAAAAAATCGCTTTTTTGCGGCTGCTACATAGACAAAAATTTAGATTTTTGCAGATATTTAATCTAAATGGTTATCGTGTGTTGATATAAATGGTAAATTAAAAGATTAGTTAAATTTAGATTAAGATGTAATTTTTTCATTAGAAAATAAGATAAATTAAGAGCTAGCACAAAGTGGAATTGCTAATTCTAAAGAATGTTTGTTTTTCACTATGGTTGCAGATGGATGTTTACCTACTATCAATCTTATAAAATTTTAGCTTTCTTAGTTACGTTCAAAAGGCCTTATAAAATAAGTATATTTTACAAATATTGGAGTAATAATATCAGAAAGTAACTAATTAAACTAACAAACTAAATAAGACAGACCACCTGGTTTAGATAATATTTGAAAAAGAGGAGCTTTGCTTTAGATCGGATATGAATAGATACCTACGCTTCATTTTTGCCTAAAAGTAGAAATGTTGATTTTCACAATTAGGGTTATATAAAGATACAATAAAGAGTTTTCCAATGCCATAAAGTATTAGTAAACTAAAGTACAACTAGGACAAAGAAAATTTTTAAATATAAACCCAGATAGAACGTAAAACAATGTGATAAAAATTGCAAAAGATGAATAAATTTAAAGACTAGTGATAATGACAATGAGGTCAAGCCAAGTAAATAAAACAAAATTTAAATATAGCAATAATAAAAGGTTTGAGTTTGATAAATTGTTAAAGATGTTAATCTTCTCAAAGAAAATGGCTAAATTCTAAAGATGCATAGCAATATCTATTCTGAAAATGCAAAAACAATGTTAGGTTTTAAAGAGCATTTTAATACAATAACCTTTTACGGAAGATACAACAAAGAATATTCTTTTATGCATTATTTAAGACTTAAAGCGAATATACAATTTAAAACATGATAAAAACGTTCTACATAAAATTAGCCCGAAAAACTAAAAGCAATCAATAAAGAAATTGCTAGTAATTGAACGGATACTTGTAAGGATAACTGAGTATAAATTAACATGTATACAATAATTTATTATTAACATGTCACTCATGTAAATTATAATGCGGAGTAGTTCCAGCTTTAAAAAAAATAAAATGCATCAAAGTGCAACAGGTGCTTTGATGTCATAATTCAACACGCTCATAGTAGCCATCACATTTATCACAATTAACGACATTATGTATATTGATAAAGCGATATTTACATGATTTACGTACATATACATTATAAGTGCCTTAATGATAAAAATTCAGCTTTAAATTGAAAAATTGTGTACAATTTAGTTTTCGTGTGAAAAAATTTAGAACATGTATTTCTGTTGTCATACAGGAATTATTAAAAATATTTAATGAAATATGAAAAGTGAAGAAATTTCCTAACGATTGTAGCAGATAGCATTAATAAAAATTACAAAATGTAGAAATGGAGACAAAGTGAATTGTGGTATTTACAAACTGCATCACTGCTAAGCATAGCTAGAAATAACTCCGAATGATAAACACATGATACTGGCATTTAAAAGCGAAAGAAATATTCAAAACCACATATTAACAATAATAATAATAATAATTATAATAATGCAAAAAAAACGATGTATAAATTTTTAAATTTTTGCATATAGTATATGCCTAATAAGGATAAGAGGGAGATATAAGAAATTAAGCAATTTAAAGGTACTCCCCTTATCTGAAGCAAAAGATAACAAGATAAAAAATAAATTTTGTTAAAAGATGGGTCATATAGTGGGAAAAGATGCCTAAAATTACATAAAAATTGTAATCGTAACCTAATTGGAGAAAAAATATATAACATTAGTGGCGAAAAACATGAACACCTTGAAAGCTATGATAATAAAAGGTTAATACAATTTTCCATAAAATATAATATAAGATTAATGAGTACTTTTTCCGATCATAAAGACATGTAAAAGTCAAATATCAGCTAATGACAAAACAGAGAATCAAATAGACAGGAAAGAACAATAAGTGATTATTTATCCTATAGATAGGTGGGCACGAATGCAGATCATGTATTAGTAATAGCAAAAATAAAACATCAAATTCCCAGAACAAAGAATGAAATGACATCAACATGAAAGGGGGCCAATAAAAGTAAATGGCAAGATAAAAAATTAGGATAAATTTCAGAATGGAATTAATAGTAAATATAGAGTTATATTTACTAACCTACAATATCCGAGAAGAGTGTGTAAGATATAAAAAGATTTTGCAGAAAGTGTCTAACGACCAGCTAGAAAAACTTCAAAAGAACGTATGACAAAAACTGTAGAATTGTACTGATTAAAAGACAATGTTTTAGAATAAAATTATAGTGAAACAAATTTATTAGAATAAGAATACATGAAGAAGAAAAAAAAACAGAGAAACGTTATATAAATAAAGAAACAAAAATTTTTTATCGGGAAGCAAAAAAAATGCAAGGTACTAAAGTGTAATGACGCAATATTACAAAACTAAAGAAGGCTAGTAGTGATAAATCGAGAAGAACTGGAGGGACAGGCAAAGTATTTTGAAAAATTACTGTATAGACAAAACCCAGAAATAACGGATGAAGAAGAAGATATAGAAATATTAAATACAAATAACAGTCAAGAACCATATGAAAGAAAAATAATTGAGTCAATCATAAAATTAAGTAATAATAAAAGTTCTGGGAAAATATAATTTCCGACCGAATACTGAAAGAAAAACGAATCCACTAAAGAAAATTGCAAAAAAAAATAAATGCCCAAGTCGTAAACTACAACAGTGCCGTATCCTATATACAAAAATGAAGAAAAAACAGTAACAGTATTAAGAAGCAGATTGTAAGTCATTTAAGAAGAGAAACTCGGTGAATACCAGGGAGACTTCAAAAGAAGACTATCGACAATGGACTAAATCTTGATAATAAATCAATTCCTATACACTGGGTATCAGCAAAATTTAGGGCTCTACGTTAATTTTATTAATAAAAAATAATTTATACCAAATCTTAAAGAAATCAGTTATCTAGAAATTAGTTAATTTAATCAAGATGGCCCTATAGAAGACAACCTGCGGAATTACAACAGAAGAAAATCTGTTTAGGAACTTTGGAATAGGAAAAGGATTGAGATAAGGCGATCCCTTATCAACGACCTTATTAATCTAACCTTAGAAGTGATAATTATAAAAAGTAGCATTTGAATAAATTTGATTAGTTTTCAATAACAAATAACAATATGTAGCCTCAGCTTAATGCCTTATATTTAGGATTGATGGTAACAAATAACTGCAAAAAGGTGGAGCTAAACAAGTGAGTGACAAAGTGTAGTAAAGACGTAATAGTGTTCACAAAACAATTAAAAGTAAAGCATCAGTCCAAAAAGCCAAAATTAAAAATATATGAAACAATAATAACACCAACAATACTCTGTGGCTGTGAAATTTTAACGTTCAATAAGTAAATGGACATTTTGAAAAGAAAAATTGTGTAGAAAGTACTTGGAGAAATACACGGAAGAAGAACAAATGGGAAATACAAAAGTGAAGAAGTATATAAGAATCTAAGTATTTCACATGTAATCAAAGTATAATGATTAAAATAGCTGGGAGGTGTCGCAAGAATGCTCACAGAAAGGTACTGATAAGATAACAGTGAAAGAGGATCTGCAACAACAAACCGTGGAGGACTGTCTATAGGAGGTGAAAGACAAAATGAAGTAGACAGAAATTATAAAAACTTCCAAATATTTAACTATTTCAAGATCTACTTGCACATCTTTAAAAATTTAAAGAATAATGTCTTAATTCAGTAAATGCAGAATCAATTTTGTTAATTTATTTTTGCGATTTTATTTCCTCAATTTTTCTTAAGACACCTTGTCTTTTTTCAGTACTTTCGAAAAATAATGAGATTTATTTTCTTGATCCAAGCGGCAGGGTAAGAGGGAGTATGCTAGGTCCGACATAGCTCATTTGAGCCTTTACAGAGTGCGGATGGCTTGCGAAATAAACAACTGCTTGAATATCACGTCATGGATCCAAATCCTGCACAGAGTCGTTTAGAAATTTTACGTTAAACTCAAAAAATCCGCAACCAAGACGTTTTCTATGATACAAAAACCTACAGGAAGTATACTTTATTGAAAGCACAAGGCGTTCAGAGAACGCAGAGGATGAGCAATGTGCATTTCGGATTATATGCTTAGGTAAAAACAATGTTGTACTCTAACTGGCGTTTGAGTGATAGCTAAAGTGAGACTTTTATAATCAATTATGTATAACATCTTCATGAAGGAATTATAGATGCGGACAGTTGATGCTAAAAGAGCTTCCCAATATTTTAACTGAAAAGATAAAAGAAATCGCGTGTAGTCTTCCTGTGAGTTTAAATCCAGCTTCAAAGGACACAACTTTGGAACTGTAAAAAATGCTTAGACTGTGATGAGCACTCTGAAATAGATTCTAGTTTAAGACTTTCAGTCCAGCTGCGATGCGTGGCAGAATCGTTAGCAACGGTTTATTGATACTCAAAGATTATGTTATTTTGAAGAAAATTAAGTATATATAAACAAATCATCAATTAAACTATTTTTTGAAATAAGTGTTATTATATTCTAGACATACCTTGTATATATTAGAAATATAGAAAACATGACGACTTTGTACGCCTTTCTAAGCATACTTTCTGTAATTAACAAAAATATTGTCGATCTCTTATTGCTGCTCTATTTACAACAACCATATTGATGTTTATGAAGTATTAGATGCTCATTTGTTCAGTCTGCAAATACAACAGGAAATTTGCTTTTTTCTATAGCAAAAATCGTTCATCGTCTAATAGATAAAGTTCCTCCAGCAGAAAAAAGCCGCAAATGAAAGTCAGAAATGATCAAAAGTTTGTGGAAGTTATCGAATATGACCACTTATCCTTTAAAAATAAATTGCAATACACCGGATTGTTACTGAAAACTTTTAAATTTATGAATGGCAAAAAAGGAAAACACCTGCAGAATTGTAATTAAAATACAACATTCAATGGACACTCAAGACATCATAGATAAACTTGCAAGCCTGGGGCACAAAGTTAGAAATATAGTCACTGTACCAAATAGAAAAGATAAAACGCTGTTGAACATGTTTTTTATTGATATAGAGCCAGCTGAGAACATAAAAATATTTTTAACATTAACACCCTGTACTATTGTGTTGTACTCATTGAACCTCCCAGGAAACAGAAAAATGTAATCCAGTGCACACGATGTCAACTGTATGGACTTATCAAAACGTACTATAATTGATCTTTTACGTATGTTAAATATAGTGGACCATATAGGACAGCAATTTGTAAGAAAAGTAGACACACCAGCTATATGTGTTTTGTGCGGGGAACCACACCCAGAAAATTAAAGAGCATGCGCTTACTATCATTAATTGTACAAAAGCAACAATAACACTGAAAACATGACTAACCTACAACTTGCCACTCCTTTGTCAACCTGTCGACCACCAGCAGTCCCACCAACTTCATCGCTCTATAGATACAATTAATAATAATAGGGACGATACATTGGAATCATACAACAACAGTGAAAACAACATCAGCCAACTGCTCAATAAATTTTCAGAAAACTTTAAAAACAAGTTTGATTAACTGAACAACATGATTCTACAAATGCTAACTATGTTAGTAGAACAAAAATAATAGCAATTAAAAAAAAATTGAAATGCCAATGGCATTACCCAACATAAAGATAATATAAAATTTTCTTTAGTATAACTACTATATCAACATCCTATTAAGCAGCCTATCTAACCTATCTAACCGACAGATTATACTTTGCAATACCTGAATATAGATTTTATTACAATAACCACTCTGATAATAAAACCAACGGAGGAAATGTAATATTAATAAAGAATACAATAGATCATTATGAACTACTGAGCTGTCGAAAAAATATCTTCAAGGCACATCAATCAAGGTTAAGACATTACCCTTGATATTACTTTATCAGATGTCCACTTTGACATAATCTAAAACAAGGAATCTTCGAAAAATTCCTTGTAACTCTTGGTCCAAAATTTATAGCCAGAGGTGATTGCAACTGTAGCAATTCTCTCTGTGGTTTTCGGCTTATGATCACCAAGGGCGGATAACTGTCTAAGGTTCTGTATGGAAACAATTACTGTTTTGTATCAACAGGTATACCACTTATTGGCCAATCGAAACCCAACAAAGCACCAGATCTCCTGGATTTCTTTGCTACCTGTGGCACCTTTAACTTCTATCTGGATATAGAACCCAACTTGAGCTCTCATCTGACCACTCGCCAATAATAGCATTGCTAAGTACTACTGTAATAACCATTAAATCTGAAACTAAATTGCATAACTAAAAAACTAAACTTAATAAGTAAATGTCAAAGCGTAATCAGTGAAACTACAAACCTCAACGTAAAGCTCACTACTCCTGTTAAGATAAACGAAGCTGTGAGTAATTCAACACCAATCATCTTTCATGCAACGCACCAATCTACGCTTCACCTGGAGGCTCAAACCAAAATCATAAATCTTTTATTATATACAAAAAAAAACTAATTGTGAACAAAAGAAAACCCTGAGCAAGATGCCAGTTTTAAAGTCAATGGTAAAGCCTCAGATTTCTTCCTAATAAAATCCGCAGTACCATAAAGAAGTGTATTGGGCCCTATATTTTGTCTCTTGTACACCGCAGATATACCTACTACCCTAATCGGAAACTTCCTCAACGAAACAGCTATTCTTGCTAGCCCTGAAAATCCTAAAATAGCATCTAAATGTTAAATATTCTACAAGACTGGATTACTAAGTGGAAAATTATAGTTAATGACTTCAAATTGACGTAAGTAATTTTTACTTTAAGAAAAGGTCACTGTTTACCAGTATCTATAAATAATGCCGTCATCGCACAAGCCTCTTCAATTTGTTGTGTAGGACTACATCTTAATAGTCAACTTACCTAGAAAACCTACATCATAAAGAAGAGGAAGCAAGCTTACCTGATATTTAAAGAGTTATATTGGCTGCTTGGACGAAGGTCGCGTTTGGGACTAAAAGACAAACTTCTCTTATACAAAACTATTATACCTCGTATTATACGAGGGTAAGGTGAAAAGTTCTCGGCCTGACACAGAGATGGTGCTGCAATCGGCAAACAATTATGCTTCCTGCTTGGGTGCATGTGTCATTAGTTCGTATGACTAGTTTCAACTTGTTCGCTCAAGTAGTTGGTTTACACGAATTTTTTCAGTAGGCATGTGGCATGTTTTTGTTAAAATGGATAAACTTGAATGTCGTGCGGTTATAAAATTCTTCGTTTTGGATGGATTAACCCCTAAGGAAATTCATCCGAGATTGACAAAAGTTTACGGGGACCCTGCTCCTTCCATGTCAACTGTTAAAAAGTGGGCAGCTGAATTTAAACGTGGTCGCACATCCCTCGAAGATGACCCACGTGAAGGACGGTCAAAAACCGCAACCACACCGGAAACCATCGAAAAAGTGCATGATATCGTGTTGGACGATAGGCGTGAAGAATTAGGGATGCGAAAGCCCTGCGCAAGATGGGTGCCGCATTTGCTGAATGCCGATCAAAAGCAAATGCGCAAACGATTTTCGCAGCAATCTTTGGACCGATTCAACAGGGACCCGACCGATTTTGTGCGGCGATTTGTCACCATGGATGAGACATGTGTCCGCCACTACACGCCACAAACGAAAGAGCAGTCCAAGCACTGGGTGGAAGCCGGTGGTTCAGCGCCAAAGAAAGCGAAGTCGATCACATCTGCCGGAAAGAAGGCGTGTTTTGGGATGCGAAAGGGATCCTGTTAATTGATTGTTCTTGCAAAAGGCAGAACAATTACAGGCGAATATTACTCCAACCTTCTTGACCAGCTGGATGCCAAAATTCGCGAGAAGAAGCCTGGCTTGAAGAAGAAAAAATCATCTTTCACCAGGACAACGCACCTGCGTTGGCAATGGGAAAACTGCAGAATATGGGGTATGATTTGCTCGGCCATCCCCCCTGTTCTCCTGATTAGGTACCCTCAGACTTCCATCTGTTCCCAAACTTAAAAAAATTTGTTTCTGGGAAGCGCTTCGCATCCAATGAAGAAGTTGATGAATATTTTCACAATCTTCCAGATTCTCACTTCCGAGAAGGAATACTGATGCTGGAGAGGCGCTGGATCAAGTGTGTTGAAGTCAAGGGAGATTATGTAGAAAAATAAAATCATTTTTTAACTGAAAGTCGCAGTCTTTCATTGTCAGGCCGAGAACTTTTCACCTTGCCTACCGAATAATGGAGTTTTGCTGGCAAACCCAACATAGCCATTCTTCAACGAATTCAGTTCAAAATCTTTCGTGAACTAGTAAATGCGTCATGGTATATTGCAATCAAACAATCCATACCAACCTCGGCAATAAAAAAAATATTTGTATGTAAGAGGTAGGACTAAGGAAAAGATCTTAAATTTTCTATAATAGCATGGAAAAGAAATAAAGTATTAATCATCTAATTATAACTCCTTGAAAAACTTCAAACAAATAGTAGATTAACAATATTGTACTGTTATGAACCAGTCTTGTACTTATTAGAAAATTATCATACCTAACTTTTTCTATTGTGAAATTTAAAATATTGTCATTTAGTCTATTTATTTTTTAAGACATTGCAAATATACAGATTTTATATTTTGTAATAACTCTGCGACTCATATATTACGATTGATATACTCGTTAACCAACTCAAGATGCAACATGAACATAAAATGTATATATTTTTAATATAAGTTGCCATTATTTAGTACAATTGACACATTATCATTTTATTAATACGAGTTACCCTTCCATAATTACTACCAAACCTACATTTTCCATCAAAGACAATATATACAAAATACTAGCTATAACACTTGTAGAGGTTATACTTTGAACAGATGAACTTTGCAGTTTTAACAGGTAGTAAGGCGGTAGTATTCTCGTTTTAACTTTATGACTAGTAACATTAAAACGCTTTGATAGCTACTGCAATAGAGCTTCGACATATGTTCAGTTGCTAAATTTGCTGTACTTCAAAATATCAATGGAACCCTCGTATAGTTGGAGTAGTTGAAAGTAAAAAGTAGAATAAAAATTTAATAAAAAATACGTTCTTGCACATACGACATGAAATACTAATAGTTTAGAATACACGTAAGTAGCTTACAATTATTAATTTTCTTTTAACATAATCTCTATTATATATTTTTGCTATGCGAATGAATTACTAATTTGAAATCACACCAGCACCAGCAATTAACCCAAATAGAAGCAGTAGAACAGAAAACTGCATCTGTATTTTTAAAAGCACATTAGTGGCCGTTGCAGCTGTTAGGTCTAGCAAGTACCGAAAATCGTTACGAGAATGTCAAGTACAAATGGTACAAGGTATCTATGCATTAAAAATACTAAGACTAGCTTAGTAGCCCATTATTTAAGAGCCCCAAATTGCTTTTTTATAAAGCTTTCCATGTACGAAATAGGAGATCATGGCCAACATAAATTTACTCAATTTTCTCTGGGCAATAAAGTAATAAATTAGCGCAAATATTTCACAAAGCAGAACTAGCCCAGGATAAGTTGCTTTAATATCAAATAATTAGTTTCATAGCTTTTTAATTGACTATAAATTTCAGTTAAGTGAAGCGACTGAAGCTATACTTTTTTAACGATATTACATTTTCGGTAATAAAATCCAATAGTGCTTAGGCTAAATCAAAAGTTAATTTTTAAGTTGTTTTCATTTTATTAGTGTTAGGAACTGTTTTACGTTTTTTATATGTCTGATGAATCTGAATATTTTTTTATTTCAACATCAGAGTTAAAATTCCTAACATTGTTATAATAATTGTTAGAAGAGTCCATAAATCGCAATAAAATAACGTAATAACTGCAATATACTGCTTGTGGTCACGAAGTTATGGAAACACTATAATTTAAAGAACAGATAGGTAAAGCAGTATATTATTAATATAAATCACAAATTATAAAAAACTGTTAATTAAAAAAATAATAGTAGTTTAGATAAAAAGTTGTATAAGTGCAAAGAGTAAAAATAAGAAAAAAGAAAATAATTCTAGGAAAGAAAAATACATAGAATGGCTAAAATCAAAGCCTCCAAACTCTAAAAGGAATTATAATAAATGTAAATCATAGGTAAAACACATTAAAAGCATGACTACATAAATGGCAGATTTATATTTAAACATCGCAAATAGTGACAAAAGAAACTGCAGAAATTAAATCTTTAAAAACGCATAATAAATTATTTAAACACAAGAAACGATACTAAATAACAATATTGAGTCAGATATTTATATGAGACGTCGGTGGGGTAGCTTAGAGGATTAAAGCGCAGCGGTACTGCTCCCAAGTTTGATCCCCTACCGATCTTACCCGATTTTGGCAAATCTGTAATAACACAAGTTACCTAACAAATCGCCCGGAAGGTAGATCAGGATCCTGGGCGGAACATAACTGACTCGGCAAAAGAAATGGGCATGGCAAGTTAGTTTAGTAGCTTGCAAGGATATACAAGTCTACGGAACTGCTAAATATTGATTGAGAAAAACAATATGGACAGGAAGTTAAAAGCCCAAACTAAGTTTATTCTTTTGTAATGACTTTAGGAACAGGAATGTAAATCATTAAAATGACTGTAGGATCTGCCAAGATTTTCTGAAGTACCTACTGTAATGTGTAACAAGTGTCCTGCCTTTGTAACGGTCCTGGAGCTTGTGGGCAATGAAAGGGATGTTTATGGTGTCCCACTTTGAGAAAAGCTTGAAGATAACTGCCGACAGCTATATCAATGTGTTAAAGGCAATCCTATCAGGGAGATAATGGCACATATGAACAAGGAGAAATATACATATATTTATACTACAAGCTGGCAAAAGGTGGTAAATAATTATCAAATCATCATAATTTGTAAAACTATAAAAATTTTGAAGAATAAATGAAAAAACTGCTATCTCAAAAGATAAGTTAGAAAAATTTTTTTTTAAAAACAGAGAAGAAATATTTCAATTAGACTAAATTAATGACTACTGCAAGTATCAAGAAGAATTTCGATTGAAAGTATGCTACCAAAATACAATTGCTTCTAATTTTTCGTCATATAATGGTTACCAAATTCTTATTTTTTTGATTTACCAAAGAATGTTTACTTTGGAGACAGCTTTCAATTGCCAATATAAGTTGTGTTATGCAAGTTTTCTAAGATTTCTAAGAGAAATTCTCAGTCTTAACTTTAATTTTCCTAATTTTAGTGATCTTCAAAAAGTACTCTTCAACCATGACCACTCAAAAGTTTCGTTTTATCTGTTTTTTTATTCTCTTTTCTTTGCGATTTAATTTTTCTTTCGGAAGCTGTCCTTTTTTTCTATATAAGGTTGCTCCTATTTAGTTCAGGTAATTTTTTCTTATTAAGACAGAATATTTATACAATCTATCCTTACGCTTAATAAGTATATGATATAATTGATTGTTCTAGTAATAACAGCAACCTAATGACGAGTAGAGAGCCTTCCAATGAAGATTCTCCATAGTAGGTTGTTAAGTAATTAACACTAACTTAAACTCATACACATTATAGGGTTAATTAACTAAACTTAAGTAAAGATATTCTATAACATTTAAATTATTTTACATTGATATAGTTTAATCAAATCTCATTTGAAGGTCCCACAGTTTTAAGCGTCTGGTTTCAGCTTTGTCGTCTAACAGTGTGGCTGACAGATTATTAGGATGCACCTGAAGTTTGGCACTGTGATTTACACTAAATTTTTAATTTCGTCACGTACTGATGGCACTTTTAAATCACTATGAATTAGAACATTTGTCACGTACCATGGTGCATTAACTATAACGCGAAACACCTTATTCTGGAATCTTTGGATGACTTCTAAGTTGGAATTGCTAGCTCTATCTCATAACTCTATTCCATACGTCTAGATCGGTTTCAATATGACTTTGTATAGTAGAAGTTTACTTTCTAGTGACATCCGTGACTGCCTACCCAACATCCAGTACATTGTTGTATGTTTAAGTCCTAACTGCTTGCGTTTACTAAATATGTGTTTCTTTCACGTCATTCTCCTATCCAGGTGAAGATCAAGATATTTTGCCTCATCTGCTTGGGGTATTTATTGGCATTGAGCGTCACAGGAGGACAGTTTCCTCTTATTAAAGGAAATGTCACATGAATTGATTTTCCGGTGTTCACTTTAATTTTCCATTTTTTTAACCAAATTTTGATGTCATATAGATGAGCTTGCAGATATTGTGTAGCAGAGGTAGGAATTTTATGTGACGCCAAAACAGCAGTATCATCTGCAAATGTGGCAGTAAATGTTGTCTCGGAAACTGATAGATCTGCAGTGTAAATCTGATAGAGTGTTGGTCCCAACACACTACCTTGTGGGACACCCAGTAAATTAGAAGCAGACATTTTAAATTTTTGCCTTCGATTTTTTTTAAATTATTATCCCAGAAGAGTTTTTTGCCGTAGCGACAGTTTGTTTATTTTATTAACTATTTTTTATTGATATTAATGTACTTCTAAGTATGCAAAATTTGATCACTGCTTTATTGCACTTTTTTGTGATACAGGGAATTTAATTTTATTACTTAGTGAATTTTTATAATTATTAATTTGCCTTATAATTTTTAGTATCATCGTATGGTATTATTAAAGGGTACTTTCCTTATCCTATAATAAGGAAAGTAATGTAATCAGTGAAATTTGACCTACCCAGTTTTCACATTTCTGGACGAAATATAGCCTCAGGACTCCAAAAAGTTGGTTTTAGCCATTGGTTCGTGTGTGTGTGTGTGTGTGTGTCTGTCGTCTGTCAGTAAACAAGATATCTTGAGAACCGTAAGAGATAGAGACTTGAAATTTGGTATGTTACTTGTAGGTAGGGACGCAGTGCGAAGCTTTTGGTAAAATCAGCCTAGTTTGGTCACAAGGCCGCAAAATCGGTCGCAAAGCGGTCGCGAATCTAAACGGTTGAAGATACAAAAAATTTATGAGAATAAAAATGATTTATTACAATGAAATTTTTTGATCCTTCAGTGACGTAGCGAAATATTAAGTACGAGTCAATTATTGTCTTGTACTGTTTATTTTAATCAGCTTTCGAGTGTTGGACTCGCGCCTCGTACTTTTTTAAATTAACAAGTTCCGTGACGAGAGCAGCGCAGGGCCGAGACGACGGACCCGGTATAATATAATATAAATAATAGGATAAGGAAAGTCGTGTGATGTTCACACCAGATTTTTGTTTTTTAGCTTCTTATTCTGTAATATAAATACATTATTAAGTTATACATAATTTTTCATTTACTGTTATCGTTAAATTTGTGTTTTTATACAATATTTAAACTATAGACTTTTCCATATTGCTTTGTGTCTATTTTTTAGAACTTCGTATTAGAATAGTGCGAAAGCCTTTTTGTTTTTTAGGTAGTATGCATTGTCTCTAAATAAAATTTTAATTTAATTCAGCTATATGACAAGTTATTCATCATATTAAAGAGCGTAGTTGATAAAGTATCCTTTGTTGTGCTGAATTTTATTTTTTAAAATCTGAACTTAAAAAGCAGGCGACATGTCCTAATCAAATGTTGAAATTGTAACAGTTTTCGGTATTACTCGAAGTTAGGGCACCGCAAAGTTGAAGGTCAAGATGCGATATCAGAACATACAGCCCAAAATTGTTTATAAAAATTTATTAGCGGCAACACTAGTCTTCAAATGAAATCTGGATCTAACTTTTCTGTACAAATAGAGAAGTTTAACTTTAAGCTGTCGAAACATCCCTAATTAAAAGGATGGCGAAAATTCAACCGCGAATTTAAATTTTAAATGAAACGATTTTTGAATTGAATTTATTGCTGGATTTTAATTGACTATTAAAATATACAGCCCCAATAAATATGCAAAATTATGTCTCACAAATGGCTACCTAGGCTTATCGGAACACCTGGATTGATAATAATGTTAATAATAACATCGGATTGCGCTCTTATGTAGAATTGTATGTAGATTGCTGGTGTAGACTTTGAATTTCAGGTAACTCACAAAAAGAAGTGGCACAGTGTTTAATTACAAGATTTTGCTGATCAGTTGACGTCCGTATTTTGTGAAATTACGCAACCAGAGAAATGTTGTTGCAATAAATCGATTGTTGCTCAGATTGTATAGGAAGTCTAACTGGAACCACATTTGTTCTAGATCCATGTTGTTTGTTAAAGCAAAAAACTGAATTATCAGGTAACGGCAATGATCGCCATTTACAATACAGCATTTCCAGCATCAAGTTCGACGAAATATAAGCTTATGACACCAAATAGTCACGTGTTAAAAGTTAATTTGCTTTTCATGAGTTACACGAGGAATTTCGAACCTAAACCTAATCATTTTGTATGTTTATGAAGGTAATTGTTGAATAAACTGAGAATCCACTTTATAATACTTTAAAAACCAACTGAAAAATTGTCAATAGTGAGAAGTCAGCAAACGTAATTTGAATTTTGTACGGATAAAGTCCAAATGTTTGGTAAATATTCGGAGAATCTTGAGAGTTTCTCAAAATGTCGAATTGTGTTTGTTGCAGTAATGACCAGCTATAGTAGTATAGATAATCATGAGATTTTGCTTTCATTGCTGGCCTTTCGATACACTTTTTCAACAAGAAATCCTACGAAGCTTTCTTTTATAAATTTTTTGTGAAATTTGCAATACATTTCAAATAAGAACTCATTGTAGCGTTTATATATTTACTAATCGAAAAGTCATGTATGGCAACTATTCCAATATTGGAGTTACCCCCCGAACAAAAAAGAAAGAAGGTAGTTATATTCGGCCCCCCTTTTAAATACTCGAAAATTATTAAAGCACGTTGAGCTCTCCTTGTATAAGCTAGATAAAGTCAACAGATGATGAAAAAGTACCTTACGCTTTAACGCAAGAGCTAGCTAAATATCGGGTTAAGGGGTATGCAATTGTTAGATAATCCTCGGGATCTTCCGATCTTTCGCCAAATCATTACAATTGGTTAAGTATTATAATGAATTCCCAAGAGCTTCATTATCATTGTAAAGTGCTCTTGAACATGCAAGTACTATAAAAGTTGAAAAAATTACATAAGGAATTTAATGAATTTTTGAGAAGACCAGAACATATTTTGGATGTATAAATAGCACGCAACGGAATAGTAACGGACAGTCAAGAATCAAAATCAAAGTTGGCAGCTCTAGTACGAGATACATTATTTTGTGGATACATAGATTCTATATAGTGATTTTAAATTAATAAATATATTTTTAGCATACCAAAATGTTATTTAAAGTAAATTAAATTTATGTAAATATATTAGATAAGTAGATTTAAATAAATTTAAATGCTTTATCGCTACTTTAACAGACATTGCAATCGGTGTCAAAAGTTAGATTTTTGCATTTATAACGTAAGCGGTGAATAAAGTAACTAAAACTAAATCAAATCAAATTAATTTTAAAAATTAATAAGTAAAAAAAACAAAACATGACTTTGAAGAAAGTGACGCCTCCGGCTGTAGAATTACCTACCAACAAATATTAGAAATATAAAATAGATTTAAACTGCACCAAATATCACAATAAATGTCCTAAAACAAACATTTCAAGAATATGAGAAAGACGTAACCCATCTTGTTCATATTTCATACTACACAGTTACAAATAGTTTCTTGAAGAATTGGGGTTCATTGACGACATTAATAATAGGACAAAACAACAAGAAACGAGATTGTCCAAATAAAAAGCATTTGATTGAAACGCTTGTATAGACATTGGAATTTGAAGCTGTTAAAGAAGTATCTAAGAGACATGACGGCATAAGAAAACTGAGAACATATCCCAATTAACTGAATAAGACGACCAAGAAAAACTCGACAAAAAAGGTTACCAAGTTATTGGAAAAAATATTCAGAAAATTGCGCTGCTAGAATTGGGATGAAATGGACTATGTCAGAAGACAGTGCAAAATACCATAAAGAGCTTCTAGGGTTCCTCAGTAAGAAACAAAAACGAGCTGATAGGAAATAGTAACTGTTGATTTATAATTACGAAAATGAGTGCAACTCTCAAGCATAATTTCAATAGCGTTTTGTCGATGGCCGAATAAAGAGAAAATTGGATACAGGAACGACGGAAACTACTGCAAAATTTGATGTTATCAGAACTTTAACATAGGTTTATGGAAAGATAGAAGCCCAAATAATTTTTGGAAATGGTACCTTTAAACATCCGTTATTCATTCCTATATGAATACAAAGTTGGCCTGGACTAGTATGACAATCAGACCAATTACTTCTTCTTCTTCTTCGGATGACTAGGATTGCTCCTATTTTTTAGCCTCTTAGTCTGTTTCTGTTATGGTTGATTATATATTAACTTTTCACTTTTTTTGGTGGTCTTTCAACTGGTCTTCTACTATAGGGTTTGTTGTTCTTACATATATTTGCTATTCGGTCCGGTCCCATGACAGGATAGGGCCAGACAGCCACATATTCATTCCATTTCTTCTTTCTCGTTTTATCCACTTGTTAATGTTTTGGATGCAACATTGCTCTAGTAAACAATGTTTCTTTGTCTATCTCTCAACTTTATGCCTTTTATTTTTCTTAATACTTTTATTTCTACTACATTATTAATTTTTTGTGTTGTTTTAGTCGTGTCTGCTTTTGTCTCCGTTGCATAAGTTAGGATTTGTCTCATAGTTGTCTTGTATGTTGTCATCTTATTTTCTGTGGTCATATAATTGTTCTTTCATACTTTCGCTGGTGATTTCAATTCCTAGGTAGTTAAATGTTATGTCCTGTTCTATGCTTACTGATCACCATACATTTAGTATTCTCCACTAAATTTTTTATGTTGTATGTCCCTGCTATAAAAATCAGTACCGCGCCATCATCATAACGTACTGTAGTAATTTTATAAGTGAGTTCCCTAATCATATTCCTCCCTTTAAGTCTATGCATTTTGTTTTATCTTTTACAATTCTGACTTTTGCTTTATTATTCACGTTTATTTCTTTAATTAGTTTTATTTGTTGTATTTCTAATAGGTTCATAATATCGTTCCATCTCACCCTATTAAAGGGACTTTTTAGGTCTACGAAACATACACATACAGACTTCTTGTTTAGATGGACTTTTCTACTACTTGTCGGATAATAAAGGTAGCGTCAATAGTTTTTTCTAAAACCTTTGTAGTTCTTTTGCCATATCTTATCATTTATTATTGCCATTAATAGTTTGAGCGTGCTATTTATTAAGCTGATGCCCGGGCTTTTTTCTAGCCCCTTTCTTGAGTATTAGTATTAGCAAACTTGCTTTCTATTTTTCTGGCACCTTTCCAGTGCTTACTATGATGTTGAACAGTTTTTAGAGCCATATACCCAGTGTTGTGTCTCCATATTTTATGAGTGTGTTTTGTATTCCGCTTGGACCTGGCGCCTTTCCGTTGTTCAATTGTTTTATTCGTATGTTTGTTTTTTCTTCATATGTCTGCACTCTATCTTTGTTTTTCTCGTTGTTCTGTTTTTCTATATAATTTTGTGAAGTGTTCGATCCACTGTTCTTCTGTGAAATCATTTATTCGTATGAATTCGTTTATATCTTTTCTTTTCTTTTTATTATTTTTCACGCTTTTTGATATTCATACAGGTCGTGTTCTAAATTCTTGGTAAATTTCTTCCAGTGATCTTTTTGATATTATCTATTTCTTTATTGACTCTATTTCTTATTCTCACATATTCTTCTCTAGCCTCCAGCGTTTTCCTGCTTTTATAGGTTAAAAACGCTTATTTCTTTTTTTGCTAATATATTAACCCTTTTATCATGTCATGGTGTTTTATATTCTCTTTTGTTTATATTTATTTTTCTTTTGCCCAAAGGTTATACTACTGCTTGTTGAATACTTTTTTTAATGATTTTCCAACTTTTTTCTAAGTCTGTTACTGTTTCTAAATTGTGTTCATTTAATTTCTCTGTTAGTCTGTTGGAGTACAGGTTTTTAGTTTTTTTATTTTTGAGGTTTTTATATTTAGTTGTTCATTAATTTTTGTATTTCTTCACTTCACGGGCTTTATTGACGTAATTATTTTTGGGGTGTATTTCTCTGTTTGTTATAATATAGTCAATCATTAAGCGGCCTCTTGTATTAGACTTTGTAATTTTGTGTTGTATAG
Organism: Sinelater perroti; assembly: GCA_036346155.1. NCBI lineage: Eukaryota > Metazoa > Arthropoda > Insecta > Coleoptera > Elateridae > Sinelater > Sinelater perroti. The sequence goes on along the minus strand of JARFIY010000056.1, from coordinate 25,999,471 downwards.
GATGTTCGAAGTATGTGTTATTAATTAGGAGGCCGTTTATTAGGTAAATTTCTATGAGTCTATCGTTAAGAGTCTTTTCGCAAAACCTTTGTTTCACTCCTTTAATAGGTGCATCACCTACTCTTTCGTTGAAGTCTCCAAGAAAGATTGTTTTACTGCTTTGTTGTTGAAGTGTCTAACATGTCTTGTAGTTTCTCATAAAACGTGACTTTTTCTTCTTTATTTCTAGTAATTTTTAGTGCATAGGCAGGGATGATATTTAGTGTAGTATTTTCTAGCTTCCAAGCGGCAAGTATTATGTGTTTGTCAATATATTTTAAATCTGAAATATTATTTTTATATTTTAGTGTATCAGCAGGTCTATACCTTCCTGAACTCTTTTGTTCTTCTCTACCCCGTTGTAAAATTGTATAGATTTGTCTGTATTAATACTTCATTTTTTTCTCCTTTGTTTCGCTTAAAACCCATATTTAAATTTTGTGAGATTCCATTTCTTGTTCGAGTTCCTAATATTTTCTGTTCCACCAGGTAATGTTCCATGCACTTTTCCGTCATTTTTGCATTTGTCCTATTCCGAGGCTTTTTTTCAGTTCTGTGGGCAGCTTAAGAACCACTTTCAGTAGGTTGCTAACCTTGTTGGGAGCTTAGTCCACTTTGGTCCGCGGGTGGTATTTTGTTTCTCACCTACTCGGTCTAGTTGGAGTCAAATCAGTTAGGGTATTTCCCTATTCGCCACCTAATGTCGCGCCCGATGGAAGACAGGCAACTCCACACGGATAGACCAAGGACAAAATTTCAAATTGACGTATTGATAAAAACATGTAAAATACTGGAACTTTGGAAAACAAAAACAACACCGTTACATCCACATTCAGATGGAATGATTATGTAGATGAATATCAGTCAAAAGTTTTTTCTAATCATCAACAATACTGGGATCAACATCTCCATTTATTTCTGTTGTTATACTGTTTGACTATTTATGAATATACTGGTCAAATGTCAATCAATATTCCCTTCGGTTGTGAACTGAAGTTACCATGACCTACTCTTCGGAAATAAACCTGAAGAAAACATAGCCAAAGAAGGCTACGTCAGCAACTTAAAAAGAAGAATTATAGAGATTCGTGACAACGTTCAATCTAACATCAACATCTCGAGTGACCTTATGACTTCAATGCATTGAGAGAGATGCAGAAGAAGGTGACCAAGTATGGTTATACAACCCAAAACGGCGATTTTTGTTGTTGCCGAAACTCCAGCGTTTCTACAAGGTGCTAAAAAAATTAATGATGTTATATACCGAATCCGAAAATTACCAAGTGACAAACCTAAGATCGTTTATTTCAATCGACTGTATCCTGTTGTCGGAGATTGGACGCTGTGGTCAGGAGATCTAATGTTCCTTAAAGTGTAAGTCACAGTTCAAAGTGGATTTGCGCGAGTATGTTATGGTGCAACAAGAGACCTATTTAATGTACTAACAAAGTACGCACTGGCTTATTATGTGGCGCGTGATTTGAAAATGGAATCGCAAATATATTTCGAGGAAAATTTGATTCGGGGAAAAATTAAGAAAATAGCGATAGTAAGTCGGAAAGGCGCTCTGACTGAATCACTGCGATAGATTCATCTATTATTTTATGATCAAAGTATCATCGCAGAGCAAACCGACAATACCAAAACTTGCATGCGGATTGAACAGCCTTGACTGGGAAGTAGTCAGGAATATAATAGAACAGCTGTTTCTAGGTTCTGACATGAATGTCTAGTTTACAAATATTATTTTTAGAAGCTGCAAGTCCCGCAGAAAACAATGGACTATTCATTTATCTGACGCAAGAAAAGGCAAAAGTATAAACCCCTCCATAACTAATCCGTACCTCAGGCGAAAATAATCCGTGTCGAATCATTCTGAAGGAGGGGGTAATGTAACGAATTTCTAAGTAGCCCAATATTATAATAAAAAAAAAAACATACGAATATTAAAATAATTCGAAAATATTGAAGAAAGACCCAAGAAAACTCGAAAACAAGTTTTGGATGAATAATAGTCAGTCGAGTATCAAAAAGTGAAATAAACTGTTTTAGTAGAAGATAGAGTTATAGAAAATTATTTTATATAAATTAATGTACGGGAGCAGAAACTCGGAAAAATATTTCCTATAACAGTCATATTCTCAATTGCTTTAGGGTAGGTCCGCACAAACCTTAATTATACAGTACCAAAATATTTGGATATTCGGTTTCTTTTAGCTGGCAAGATTATAGGAAATATTTTCCCTCTCCTACATTCACCAAGGTCGAGTGTCAATTCTTACCTTGGGCTGATTTAAGAACAAAAAATGGCCAAATTGCAGTTAGCCAAAGCAACGCGCACTTCTGCCTATTCATGTTGTCGACGTATAGCCCTAGATATATTTTGCTTCTCCACTAGGGATATTGCGTGCATTAAAATATATATTCGTACATCGATTGTATTTTTATTTACGAGTCATCATCCTAATACCTACATTAATAAATACATTTTTATAGTGTATATGAATATTATTAAATACTTTGATTTCTCCAAATAAATTAAATAATAAATTTTATATAAATATATTTTATTCACTAGTTTAATAGCAAAAACGTTACAGCGTAGACTTACTAGGAACTACTAAGGTGTAATTTACTTTAAACTGGTTTCTGAAAGTCGATAATTACAGCTCGACGGAACATGTGCTTTATTTTGGAACGATGATATCTTAGTATGGGAGTTTGATGACGCCAAACCATATGTAGAATTTAAGTAACTTAATGGAATTGCACTATTAGTTCAGCTCGTTTTTTATTAAGCTTTAGCTTTATTTTTCATATTTTCAATTAGAATTTTTTTTTAATTTTATTATATTATATATTATTTTTAAGAAATCTTACTTGTCGCTTTTTATATATAATTTTTTTTTCTTTTATTTTTTGTATTTCCTAATTTAATGTATTTTTATTTAATTTTTGTTTTTCTTCTTTTCTATTTTATTATTGATCTTTTCCAGCGCTTTATTAAACTAATGCTTTTGTTTTTTTATAAATTATTTTATTCTCACTTTAATGATTAAAATATTTATTCATTTTTGCTATTGCAACTTTTTCTTGTGCGAATATGAATGTTTCATCGCCTTAAAAGACATGATTTACTTCAGCCGAAGCAGCATCTTTGTGTACAAAGTTCTTATTTTCCTAGAGTAGTCAAATTACGTAAACATTTCTGCATAGACGTTTCCAGCACGCTCCAACTTTCAAATAGGGTTACAGCCGCCCTACACCGCACACACAATGTTTTTATTAACGGTTTTCCACTCGGAAGAGGAGTTAGTGCCTCTCTATAGGGAAGAGTAATAAAACTTTATAATATTGGCGTAGAAGGCCCTTAACCCGACACTTTATACCCAGCATATTATATGAGCACGACGCGGCTGCAAGATGAAGTTGTGGGCTCTTAACGTACATGCAGGTAGCGACGCAGAACGAAACAAGCGCCGTGCAAAGTTTTGCGCGACGCTAACTCGCTTAAATTAATTCTTAGTTTTGTTAGTTTAGTCACTGGTAGTTGTTCTTTATTCGGCTGAATTTGCCTTTTGGGGTAACCACCTGTTGTACTCGGCTCGGCAGATGAATCGCGAGCGTAACTTAAATTTTTAAATGTATTTTTGTATTAGATATATGCTAACAATTTATCAGATCCAAAAACTTTTTGGGTGGGGTTTAAAAATGCCAATTTAAATAGCTAAATACACTATAAAGAATCCATACAATTTTTCAAACCCTTGTCGCAGCTGAATATAACAAAATAAATGATGTCGCAAAAAACGCAAGATTTAAATTGTACGCTATTTTTTTGTAACGTTAAAAACGTTCTGCTTAAAATAAATATATTGCGGTTAGTCAATATGGAACGCAACTCAACGAAAGAGTAAGTCACTATTGTCAAAATTCATTACAAAGAGACTGTGCAAATTATATGGTACTTTCGGAAAAAGAAATACACCAAATTAAGCAACTGCGAAAAGAATAAAGTAACAATTTGAACAAATAGATTCGGTTGCAGAAAAAGTATAGACCATTCTTTTTTTTAATATAAATTTATTGCTTATTTTGAATCTGCAACTGTCAACATTGTAATAAGTAAATTGATACAAGAATATATCATGAGTAGAGTAATCGTCTACTGACTATTCTCTAAAATACCTCGAATAAGTTATGTTTGACTAATTTACGTTGTGCATTTCTTGCCTCACGTCTGTTGGCCATGTTCTTCTGAGCGTTCTACTACTAGGTCATTTCTGTGCCCTTCAATTTTTTCAAAGTACATCGTCGAAAGTCTCTCGATTTCCTCGGTGACAAATGGTATGTTCATGTCATTGTATAGGATAAAGTTCGATATATACCATGGTGAATTGGTGATAGAACGTAGAATTTTAGAATGGATCCTTTGAATTATTTAAGTCCATATTGGTTTAAGGACACATTTATATAATAATAATTTGTTATCTAATGATAGTTTGGACCTACCTCCCATTAACCACGACATCGTTTTAAATTTTAAGTCGATTTGTTGACGTTTTGTTTTGACATGTTTTGTCCAAGCAAATTTTTGATCTAAATATAACCCTAAGTATTTAACTTCATTTGTTACAGGAATTTGAGTATTGTTTAGGAAAACTGGCGGACATACCATTCTCCTTGTAGTAAATGCGACTTGCGCCGATTTTATCCTATTTATCCGAATTTTCCATGTATCAATCCAGTTTTGTAATAGATCCAAGCGATTTTGAAGGTTCCGTGTTGCAACTGCTTCGTCCCTGTTAACTGACAGCAAGGCGGTATCATCCACGAATGTAACTACGATAGTGTTGGGTGTTGTTGGTAAGCCTGAAGTATAGATCAAAAAAAGCAGTGGTCCCAATACGCTGCCCTGAGGCACTCCCGATTGAACTTGCTGGAGTAACTGGAGTTGTATTTTATTTGAAAGTACCTTTCTGATATGTAGGACTTCAACAGATGGTAATACGGGGTAGGGAATACTTTTTAGGCCGATGTGCCTAAGCAACATCTTCTAGATGCATAGACCATTCTTGTACTGAAAACATTTTCACTGCAAAGCAATAATGTGACTGAACATCCAGAAATCACAGTGCGTCGTCAGTCACTACAACTGAACATTTCAAAAAGCACCATGCAGAGGATTTTGATAAGGTCTGCATTTGCACCTATTCAAAATTTAACTAATCTGAAACGTAAAGCCAAATGACCATTTCAAGTCCCAGAATTTGCCTATTAGGTGTTAAATAATTAAGAACTTGGCGGAAATTTTACTAATAAAATCATCTTTAGTGACGAGGTCTATTTCTTTCTTAGTGGGTATATGAATAAGCAAAATTGTGGCATCTCGGGTGTAGAAAATCTTTGCGTTATTCAAGAACGACCTATGCATACACAAAGACTAACATTTTGGTGTGTGTTTTATGCTGGTGGAGTAATTAGACCATTATTTTTTCAAAATTAGTCCGTAAATGCAGTAACTACCAATGGTAAACGTTATCGTGAGATCATAATGGGTTTCTTGTGGCCTTATTTGGAATTGAATGGCGCTACCTAATATATTATGTGCGAAACAATCCAATTGTAGCAAAAATAAATGGGGACTTATCTTCCAAAATAATGAAGTTAACTGGCCACCAAGATCTTGCGATCTCATGCCGTATAATTTGTTACGAACATAAGAACGATTCCTAAATTATAATTCGAAGAGCTATCAACAAAATTAGGTCACAGTTATGCGTAAAGATGATCGAGAATTTTGTCAGAAGAATTCGAAAGTATCAACCGAGCCATAAAAAGCATTTATCAAATATCCTATTCTACATTTAATGGCAATGTTCGTTTTTTAAAAATATAATTTTGTCTAATAAAGAATAAAATATCTTTTAATTAAATCCTGCGTTTCCTTTGGGATACCCTTTATAAATTCAACTGAGCAATGCAAATGTTTTTTATTTAAACATGTATGCAATTATTAGAAGTAGTGTAAAAACTAATCTGCAAATTCTGTATAAGAAAATATTTAATTTTCCGTTGATGCCTTAAAATAATTTGTTATATTATTATTTAAAATTTAGTTTATAACTCCTTTACACTTATTTATAATTCTCTTGTCTCGTGTATTTTATGAAATAAATTTATTAAGTATTTTATATTGTTATTTTATTTGGGTCTATTGGTTTTTTAACTTTAAAATTTTTAGATATTAGTTTATTTTGCTAATAAAATTAAAAATAGTTTTTATATTTACTAAAATGACTAAGTTTTACAATTTTTTCATTGCCATTGTTATCTTTTTTATTTCACCTTATTATGAATTTGCCATCTTTAACCTTCACTCCTAGTTGTTTTTCCAGTTCCTCTTTATCAGCCTTCTTTACGGTCCCTTCTACACTGAAGTTCTCTATTTTATTGTCGCTTTATTTTCCATAATAATTTGTTAATTATTTTTCGTCAATTTGTCCCCAGACATGTCATTTCAATATTATGTTTTAAGTTGTCTCTTAAATATTGTTACTTCTATATCTTATTAGAACTTGTATCTTCACATTTATATAGAAAAATTCTTTGTTTTACTTTTTGTTTTATGTATGGCATGTACTAGTTGTACTTTATATCGAAGCCTTTGTCTTATGTGGTATTCATTTGAGTGAACTCCAAATAACTTTACCTTTTTAACCAACTATTTTCTAATAAATATACAATGACAATTAATTTTATACAATGCAGTAAAATACCTTTATTTAGACTTATTACACGATGACGGCCGTCTAATGTTGTTTCCTTGATTTTAAAACTTTTTGGCTAAAGTAAACTCTTGTTTGGTAAGAGAGTGACATAACTGTCAGACAATAAAAAGACGATTACATATGATAAATGCGATTTTCTGTAAAAATAAAGGAGCAGATAGTCAGTTGAATTTTTTTTATGCTTCCTCGTTATTTCTAGTAGGTTATGCATTATAAGTTTGCGTTCTCGACATGTTCCACATTTATTTTTTTTTATTAGTTTATTTATTTAACTACAATCTGTCTGATGTGACATTCAGTAGTTGGTTTGGCATACATAAATAATTAACAATTGAAAGACATGAAGACGAAGCATCCATTAATGTTTCGTCTATATTATTCTAACCTAGTTTTAACATATATACAATTGCTCTATAGTTATACAACACAACTTACTAATAAATTAAAAAAATCTGTCTGTTAGATCTAATGGTTTGAACCTTTTTAAGCGTGGCTGTTCTACAGCGTCATCTAGTAAGCACTCCACTAGAGGATTAGGGTAAACATTAATGCGGTCACGGTAGCGCGCACTAAACTTTTTTATTTCTTCATTAATAGTTGGAATTGCGAGATCACGACGTATAGTTTCATTGGTAACATACCATGGGGCGTTTACAATGGATCTGAGCACTTTTGACTGAAAACGTCGCAGTATTTCGATGTTATATGTTTTTGCTGTACCCCATAGTTGTATACCATAAGTCCATATGGGTTTAATGATAGCTTTATATAGCAGTAACTTACTTTCCAAGGATAGCTGTGACTTTCGTCCTATCAGCCAGTACATTTTTTGTACTTTTAATCCCAATTGTTTACGCTTTGTCCATAAGTGCGTCTTCCATGTCAACTTCTTGTCTAAGTGCATTCCAAGGTATTTGGCACTGTCAGCTTGTGGAATTTCTTGATTATTCAGGGTCACTGGTGGGCAGATGCCTCTTCTTAGTGTAAACGACACGTTCACTGACTTGCTTTCGTTTATTTTTATACGCCACTTGGTACACCAGCTCTGTATTTTATTCAGGTGAGTTTGTAATTGTTGGGATGCCACATTTGGGTCGGTATGAGATGTAAGAACTGCCGTATCGTCGGCAAAAGTAGCGACCATGTTTCCTGTTGTTGTCGGGAGGTCCGCCGTGAATAGTAGGTATAGAACTGGGCCCAGCACGCTACCCTGGGGAACACGCCACATTTATAGTGATAGTATTACTGCAGTTAGAGTACGCGACTTAATGTGTCTGTAAATTACATAAACAGTTTTGTGTTTTACTTGTGTTTTGCTTATATTAACGTAGTGTCATAAACCATCTAAGTTTTTTGGTCATTTCAAGAAACGTTAGTAATATTGGCATAATTTATTTAAGATGCTGGAGTAATGTTTGGAACATACGTTTCGTGCTATATTTGCCTGGGAGCTTAAATAAGTAAGATAGTGATAAGAGACTAGGAATAAGAGCTGTAGAAGTTTATGTAACAAAGTCGTGGTCCAAATATTCTGAAAATTCAAAATAACTTCTAAATAGCTTTCCTCAGTTTGATCCTAAACTTGTGAAATCTTTAACTACTGCCATCGTTTACTTCAGCACGTATATTTACCGATTTCTCTTAGAATTTGGAATAACGAGGGTTCCCCGCAAAAAGGTATTTTCGGCGTGCTAGGCTGACAATTTTTCACTCACCTTTCCTCAAATTTTTGAAGGTGGGAACATGGAACAATTTATTTACAAATACTAATAATGAGATAAGTCCTTACAAAAGTACGATATGCAAAACTATCCTGAAGATAGGCAACCAAACGTACGCTCGGCGCTCAGCCGCGCCACATATCATGTCAACTGTCTTTGTTTACTTTCTGATCAAATGTACAGTAGATACTACAACAAATCATAATCTTCCAATATGCCGTAATGAAAACAAAGTAATGTCTATCGTTTATTTCCTAACTGTTGCGTAATTTGGTATTTGAAGGTTTTTTCAAGAATAATTATTTTTTGTTAATAAAATAACTAAAATATTAATAAATGTTAATATGCTACATGTGAGCGTTATTCAATTGAACATAGCGTACTTCCCTCTAGGGTAAAACAAGAAAAATGTTAATAAAAATTTGGTAGAATTCTCTTTATCTACCAAAAAATGTAGGAAAGCTTTGTAAACGGTAAAATATTACCATTATCTTGATGTAACTATTTATATTTTGAACATTTCTGGTCAATATATTACTTTTTACCAACCATAATTATTAATCTATTGATAACAATTTAATTAGCATAATTCATAGGTATGAGAAAATACAAGTGTGCAAAATCAGTTTACACATTTTTTTCTGTGAACATATTTACGGTTGTTTTTAATAAGATACGAATTAGTACTATAACGCAAATTTATGTTTTTAGCAACAGGTTTTTATATATTTATTTGTTAATGTCGGTATATCTATAAACACAATGACGCTTAAATGTTCCAACCTAAGAAATTTAAGAGATCAATTGCGTAAATAAACCAGAAAGGTTAACCGGTGTAGTATCAAATATTAAAAAAGCCACACGACGAAGACAGCAAGCTGTCAATAGACTTTATCTTACTAATACAGCAGTGTCTTCCCTTATATCTCACATTTATATACGTTTGGTGACTATTGACTTTATAATAAAAGTAAGCATTTAATTATTTCAACTCAACTTTATATGCAACATTTCACGTTTATTTGTAACGTATGATATACGGATGGAAATTTTTTAACAAACTTAATTCTTTTTTCATTATTTATTCCTCTTTAACAAATATTGTTAACCACTAAGTAACCAACGTATTATCATTGATTATTTATTGAGTAATTTGCATACTTAGATCACTATGCGAACTGTACCTCACTGCAACTGTAACAGTTGCGCTTTATAAAACATTTTTTTAATTAGGTCTAACTTTCGCGATCGTTGCGAACATTTGGCACCTTCCTTTTCGACGTGCTTTTTCGGAAAGCTCAGCTTCTTGTGGTTGACCGTTATGCTAATTCTTTCTGTTTTAAGATTGCAATGTTCTATGTCACTTACGGAAAGAGTTATGAAAGAATCGGTATACTGTCTAATAATAATGTAAAAATAGCAGTAAACCATAAATGACTCTTTATTGCATGCCTTTTAGGCCCCTTGGTAAAATAACATATGAATATTTTTTGTTGTCGTTATCCGACTATGGAGTTGGACAAGAAATGTCGATTGTCCTTTTCTAAAGATTTATATATGTGCTTTTCCAATGAGAATATTTCCATAATTCCAAAGTATTTTTCTGACTTCTCATTACGTAGGTGAGGTAAAACTTCAATATTCAACTTCTCGGCGCTAATAATCAGTACCTGTATTTAATGTCAAAATAACTTTGATTTTTCATTATTCCCAAGAGATTCTTATCGCTGGGTTCAATACGCATATCTTTCCTTTGGTGCTTCCATTACAACACTACCTTTGACTTCAACTTAAAGTCCTGTGGTAACCATCGATCGTTAAATAGAGCAATTCCTCCCAGCTTATAAATGGTTTTCTCTAGATGTAAATGAATGCTGTAAGACTTTATCAACAAATCATCTACTTCTATCTCTAACTCTCAAATTTCTCATTTAAACTTCCCGAATCCTTGTTTTCTTCCAAACTCGGTTCTATAACCTACAAAGGATTTTCTTGCATTTACCTTTAGTTTTTGTTTCAGATCTTTTAAAACCTTTAGAATGAATTTATGCTTCTGTTTTCTTTTTTTTAAACACCAAAAGTGTGATTTGAATTCTGCCTTTATTTCTCGCAATCCTATTTTAAAGGTTTGCTCAAACTTTCGGTTTGTTCTTTTGCGTCTGACTATAATTCTTCTTTTAACAATCTGTACTTTTATTTTGTATATACTTGTATTTCTTGTTACTTTCTTTTCCATTTTTCTTTCGAAGAGTTCAGAATGTTTTTAGACTTTTCTAGTTTGCTTCCTCCACTTGGTAATTTTTCTCATAAGGTTCTTGTCTGTTTATAGTTGCTAATTGTTAATTATCTACGAGTACTAGAATTAATCTCTATTTTTTATGTTCTGCATTGATTCATTCAGATTCGTAGTTTTTTAATAGATTCAAAACGCATTTTTAACTTTACCAATCAGAGAATTACGCAATTTTTTCCTGTGTTACATTTCTTCCCTATTGTGTCAAAATCTGGCTTTTTAGCTCCACCATATTTAATTAGTTCAACTTAACTTACATTGGCATAGTAAAAATTATTATTTGAGTTGCGGTGAATTCCATTTCTAACACTTCTGGGTTTGATTATTTTGGGTACAGGTACTACTTATTACTGTAGGAGTTAGTCATTAATTTATATAGCACTATTACTAATTATTTAGTTCTAATGTCCAACTTGTTTTCCTGTGCACTTAAATTGCCACGTGGACTGTACCTTTCCCCAATTACTGCAACTGTTCCTCATACAAAATTACTATTTGCGCACGTTATTCCAAAATTCTCGCCGAACAGATTATTGAAACTTTCTTTTAAGACCTGGTCGAACTCCCGAGATATATCGCGAATCTTCTGGCAGCTTGCCGCATTTGTCTGCAACCCTGGGAAGCTAGGCTTAAATATTAGATCACGCAATCGACCGTTGCAGTATAACTACAAGAGGAACGGTAAAAACTTTGAGAAGCAGTTTATGCAAATGTTATTTATTGTGCTGCCAACAAGTTGAAATTTTATGATAAATTCACACGTTTACCCTATTACTAATGAATTTAGTAGTTCTTTTTTTGTTGTTGTTTTATTCTACTACGAACTGTTAAAGTCGTGTAATTAGCAACGCTTTGCTTTATGCTTACCTAAACCCGAGGATTGCTTTTTAATTTAAAGGACAATTTTTTTCCAATATTATATATGCTTGAATTATTCATTAATTACGTTAACTACTTTGACTTAAAATAATCAAATAAGATACACACTAGATAGAAATCGCTCTTCTTTTACTTTTAATTTAGGAATCTTTCTTATTTTTCTAGAAAATAGTTTGGTTTTTACAAACCCCTAGAGAAAAAAATTGTATAGTGTGTAGTGGCAAGATTTTGGTAGTCAGTTCATTTCTCTGTCTTGAAAGATAAGTCGACTATTCAATTTTTGCTCCTACAATTGGTTTTAGTTTCTGGATTAGCTAAATCGTGAATGGATGCAGCTGCAAATTAAAATTTGCTGCATGGTGCTTTTTGAAATGTCCAATTGCGGTGAGGTTGCGCACTGAGGTTAGTGGACGCTGCGTTACACTATTGCTCACAGGGGCAATATTTTCAATTAGACAATCAGTACAGTCTGTTTGTTTTTGTGGTTCGCAACCAAACTTGTTTATTCAAAATTTTTATTTATTGCTACAATAGCTTCATTTGGGGCATTCAGAAAATGCCATATGATATGTGCAGAGTCTCTGCATAACATTCTTCGTGCTTGTAATGAATTTTAACTCTCTTCCGTCAAGTAGCGTTCGATATTAACTAACGGCAATGTGTCTAATGTACAAGCAGAACGCTGCCAACCTTGTAGAAAAAAATAGCGCACAATTTCAATCCTGCGTTTTTTTTAATAATAAAAATATTTTTTGTTCATTGAAAACCAATAGCACTAGAGACTTATGAACTGATTGTGCTTGTCTCATTATTTTACAGTACTTTTTCCAGTATTCTGATTCCTTGCGTCTTTACAAGTTTCTTACTGAATAGTTGCTGGTTTCTTCTGGATCCATTATTGATTTTTAACTTAGATCTCCATTACAGAGCCCTATTTTTTAAGGTGTCTTATGAGAAGACAATTTCCTGTAAGGAGATCTATAATAGTAGTTCATAGTTGATTCCCGCTTTGTACTAATAGTTGTTCAGTTCGTTTACGAAATAGTCTTTCATAAAAATTTACCATGTCTTTGTTCCGGTATATTTTACCAGTAATTTTTATGTTGTTTTCTGGCCCATCTTAAACCCGGTTTTCAATCACTTCAGAGCTGGTTTGGGGAGTATATAGTATATGCAATTGATGATCCTTTTTGTTATAACTCATCAGCTTTTTCGTTTCCTGGAATTTCACCACAACACTGTTAACTTTTTGAGGTCTGCCATAGCACCAAGTTTTCACGACATTCTCATACCAGTCTGGATGTTACTCCCGGGTTCTTTAATGCCTTCGGGGATTCCTACCTGTGAATATGTTGATTTGCCTATTTTGACAAGTCCTCAAATTATGTTGCCAGGCTCACTACAATATAGTGAATATTTTTCTAGTGAAAAGCTTAACAGCAAGTTTTCTTATTGAAGTATATGTCTACTCTCTTTCCAGATCTAGTCTTTGATCTGTCTGTATACCAAATTAGTTTTTCAGGTCTGTTCTTGTTGCTTATTTCGTTTATACGTTCTTTTCGATTCATAATAGTAACATCATTTATGTTAAATGCTAACTTTAATGTCATATGACTTGTTTCTATACTCAATATTCCTCCACCCATATGTTCAGATGCTCCGCTTCCAAAATATTTATGGATAGGTGCGTTGCGCAGTCTATTAAGATATACTTCTGTCTCTTCCATAATTTCAAAATAAAAGGAGGAAGATGTATAAATTTTAAACCTATCTACTCTTTTATATTCTTTACGCATGACATCTGCTTTCTTCAAATTCCTCTATGGCATTTGATTTTTCCTTTTGTAATTAGTTGTACTTGATATTTCGCTCCTCGCAGTATAAATCCTCAAGTAATCCACTTTCCTTTGTTTGATTTTCGTAAATAATTCTCTGTCCATGTTAACTCTCCTTAATATTTGTTCATTTGACACATAATTGGTCCATGGAATCTTCACCATTCTTCTGTATAACTCCATTTCGAACGCCTCTATTCTATGTATTATGTTTATTTTTCAATGTCCAACATTCCATTACGTATAACTATAGTGACCATATGATACACTACGTTATCGCATGCTCTTTTTATGAAATTAAGGGTAGTGTAAGTTATATTTATTCTTTTCCTAATTTTGCATTTTAGATTGAAGTCCTCTAAAAGATTACAGCCTAAATATTTAAAACCTCTAACTCATTCTATTTCGTTATTATTTATGTGTAAATTGATGTTTAAATGCTATTGTCTACTGAACTTAGTTTCGTCAATATTAATGCTCAATCCCATATCGGTACTGTATATGTAAAAGTTGTTTAGGATAGCAGATATTCAATGGTATCTGCTATCCTAGATTCATAGTATCATCTACATATCTAATGTTAATTGGTACACCATTCATCTTCACGCCCGATTCTTCATCGCTTAATGCTGCTTTAAATATAGAAGCATAATATAAATTGAACAGCAAGGGAGATAGGATGCAGTCCTGTCACACTCCTTTACCAAATTCCACGTTGTCAATCCTTTTTATAGTTGTATTAATGATCTTTATTTCCGATATAGGTTTTTGATAATCTAAAGATCTTTTTTGTTTACTCCAGCTGTTTTTAATAATCCTATCAGCGCTGTATGCCTTACTTTGTCAAATATTTTTTATAATCAATGAAATAAGCAAACCCGTCTTTTTGTTGATCTCGACGTTTTTATAAAATAACTGTAATTGCGTTTACTAAAACCATTCCTGAAACCAAAATGGGTGTTCTCCAAATGTTCTTCGCATTTTCGTCTAATTTGTGCATGTATTAGTCTGAGAAAGATCTTTAAGAGGCGGCTTATTACGCCAATTAATCGGCAATTCCTTTGGCAACCTATTTTTTTGGTATAGAAATGAATACTGATTTTAATCAGCCTTCTAGCAGTTGTCTGGAGTGCTATATTTTATTAAATGAATCTCCTACTACATTTAAACTTTCTCCATTCATAAGCTTCAGAATTTTTGTAAGAATTTTGTCTGGTCCTATTATCCTTTTATTATTTGAAATTTTGACATGTTCCACCTCTACTTTTAATATCTGTAAACTTTCCAATTTTTTTGATTTTATATAAATCTCAGTATTTTCTCTTGAAATAGTTCTGGGATGTAATTTAACCAGACGTTCTGTTTATTGATTACTTTCAACGCTAGTGTGTTATCACTGCATGTTAACCGCCACTATGTGCATTTCTGCTATTTTTTTCAACTTTTTACGTACTTCGCTTGTGTCGTGCTTTTTTCGAGTTTCCCCGTCTTTCACACTTTTTGCTCATCTATTTCTCCTTTGTTATCCTTATTTTTCTTGTTATTTATTGCTGTTCCCTTTTATGTTCAATATCTTAGCGTTTAAGTTTCATGGGTTCATGCGTCACTTTCAAAATATGCCCGTTCATCTAGTTCTATCTGGGTTTTCATTACAAACTTTTTGAATATTGTTTTTAAAATCTAGCCATACTGTTTTCACTTCTGCGTAATACGTGTCATTTAACTTGTCTAGATCTTCGTTGGCCCCTTTATGGTTTTCTTTTCGACATTATTATTTTTCAGTCTATTAAATCTTTTTAATAATTTTTTTCAACCTAAGTGATGCATTTACCGCAAGAGAGTTAGGATCCGATTTTATGTTTCAACTTGGGTACGTCGATATTTATTTTATGCAGTTTCTGTAGCGTTTGTTGGTGAGAATATAGTCGATCTGATTCCTTATGGTTTATCCGTTTCTTTCATTATCTCGCAGAGATATTCACATGTATAATCTCCTCTTGTGAAATATTTGCAATTACCATATGTATTTCCTAGAAAAATTGATCTTTTATTACTCTTTCCTAAGCCATAGTTGCCAACTAAGTCTTCTCGGCGTTTTTGTCCTACTTTGGCATTGATATCACCAATAATGAAAGTTATATCATAACTTTTCGTTGCTTTTAATATCTTCTTTATATTGTCGTACAAGTGTTCTACTTTCTCATCTCATGTCTGATTTGCTGACAGAGCGTACACTTGTAAAAATGTTTATATTAAAGGCCTGTCCTCGTAGCTGTAGTAACATAAGTCTATCTGAACTTGAAATAAATATTTCTACATATTTCGTATATTGATTCCACAAAGGCTACTACACTAATTTAATGATATTGATCATTCTTGTGTTGCTTCTAAATAATATAGCTTTCATCTTCTCTGTTACATATAACTGTACCTGGCCATCTTAATTCGCTTATTTCTAGGATGTTAATATTAAGTCTTTTCGTTTTCTGTATCGTGCTATCTAGTTTTCCTGCCATCAATAAACTTCGCACGTTTCATGTTGCAATTTTCAGTTTGGATTTTACTGCTTCGAACCGAGAAATTGTTTACATCCCTTGCCCATTTAAGGGCTGTCCGGGACTGGGGGTCTACATATCTTAGTTTCCATCTATGGTAATATCCTGGGGAAGTAACTACCTAGGGTAATTATTCAAAGCTGTTTTCCGTTACCTTCTGTGGGGGTAACTCAGCCACTCCTTACCTGAAGAACAGACACTGTTTGCAGCAGCTGCAATAAAGTCAGACGCTGCTATGCTAGTGTTGGTCTACCTCGAGTATTTGATATTCTTGATACCTACCATATTTGAAAGGCATTCCCCTATACGCTACTTGGGAACGTGCTCGATAGGGGACTACTGTCACCTTTGTTCACCATACCAAAGCTGCATATGTTATCATGGGTTTGACCACCGTGGGGTGTAACTACTACATCACTTTTTGTTTAAGATCTTGTTTTTTCATAAATTTGCCTGGTTAACATGGTGTCGCCTTTGATTTCTTTTCGAGTTTTTTAGATGTGTTGATTCAAGCTTAGTTTTGAGTTTAAAATGACTCCAAAATATTTTATATCACCTGACAACTTTATTTCTGTATTTCGAAGCCTAATAGGTTCCAGTCCCTTTAGGTTTTTCCTTGTTTGTAAATGCTACTATAGTAGGTTTTAAGTGAATTATGTTTAGTTCCTTTGCATCTGTCCAATTCGTAGCCAGATATAGACCCCTTTGCACACGCTCCTTAATTGTATTGTTAAATCTTCCATAGGCTAGTATATCCAAATCATCTGCATTTTCCAGTGCTCTATATTTTTTCCTTCCGTTTTTAATTGTTCGTTCATTACGAAGTTCTGCACAAAAAAAGACAAAGCTGCTTCCTGCGGATATTCTGTTGCTACCCAAGCCATCATTGTTTCACCCATCGGGGATACATATACTAATCCTTCTTGAAGCATACCGTCTATCCACCTGTTTGTTTTGTTAAGTCCTTTACTCCTCGACGATGTAATAATTAAACCTAGGGATGTATTTATAATATGTTCCTTCAGTATCCTAGAAAGGCAGTTAAGAGTACCTTTTTGTTTTCTATTGTTGTAACCGTCATTTCTAAAAATATTTTTACATATAAGCGTGCCTTAATTTTAGTTTTTAAAATATACTTTGTATATTCAAAAAAAAGGTTTTATAACACACCGAATGTTAGTGCTTGGTGAATTTTGCGCCTAGTATTTATCGAAAGCTAACTAAGTAAACACCAGCGCAGAAATTTATTCCTGCGGGATTTTTGCGCTCGCCCGCCGCAGCAAACTTCGTTACAATCTTAGCTAATGACGATAAATTTCCTAATTGCAGCTGTACGCCCTGCGCAAACTAGTGCAGGGGTCTCAGGAGGCGCCGAAAGCTCCGCTAGGAAACAACGCTAGGCCGCTGCAGCCGCTCCACCACCGCACCGTTCGCACGAACATCAACTTCCACCAACAGGTACGTGGCGCGCTCATGCAAAATTCAGTTCCCACCGAAATCGGTGGCTAATTGCGCCATTAAAAAACACTCCGGCGATCCGGAGCTGGCAAAAGCCGCCGGCGCGATTCGCAGCGGCCGTGTGCGTCTGGCTGCGCTAATGTGCACTTTGCATGCCTCGCGGCAGCGCGGGCCTTTAGCCGTGATGGATGACTCTTTGGTCCCAGGAGGAGGCTAAGTAATGGCGGCTCTATAGACTCCCCGGAATTTGTAATTGAAACTGAGGTGCGACCGGAATA
This sequence comes from Sinelater perroti, assembly GCA_036346155.1. Classification (NCBI taxonomy): domain Eukaryota; kingdom Metazoa; phylum Arthropoda; class Insecta; order Coleoptera; family Elateridae; genus Sinelater; species Sinelater perroti. Next base: position 25,981,622 of record JARFIY010000056.1, on the reverse strand, counting down.
CACACCGGCGAAAGTTTGCACTGATTAAATCGGCATTGCGCAATTACCCGTGCAATTCCGCTAATGTTCTATGAGAATGATAAATGCGGGCTGGGCTCTCAGCCAGATACGCGCTGAAATGTTGAACAGAGCTTCTATTGTCTTAAACAACAGAGAGTAAGATAACTAATACACAATTAAATCTGTTGGTTTCAAATACTTTACTATTACTTAACAAATTATCAAGAAAGAATTCCAAATAATTCTCATATAACTCTTTATTTTTTATCAATGTATTTTTGTTGGGTTTTTTTTTAGTAAGATTAAAACCATCTCCGGAATAATTAGTAAAGTGAGTCAAAAAATATAATTGCCTACAAAACTTACTTGAGTACGGATTTAGATTTAAGCACTTTCCATACACAATCCTTAACTCTCCAACTATGAGTTCTTCATCAAATTTAAAGCGATTTGTGTACTTAGTTAGACTTTTGCCTTTCTGAATGGTTGCGTAAATATTAAATTTCCTATTCTCTCCCGGCTCTGCCATTTTAAATGTTATTATTACACTACATAACTGTCAATGATCTTTTTATTCAGTCGTTTCATACATATAATTAATAAAACCTACCGTGTGTTGACATTTAGTAAAATAATATATTAGCAATAATTTTGCAGCTATGCTAAGAAACTAAAAGTTTTACAATCATTGGGAGAAATTTGATTTTTATGCGCGAATTAATATCCAAACACGCTGTAATCAGAAGGTGCAAGATCAGACCTATAAATGGAATGCGACAACACTTCAACGCCAACCAGTTTAACCATTTTATCTGACGATTGAGATGCTTTGCTTCAAGATTTCGTAAACATCTCCCAGTTAGTCGCTGTGCAGCTCGGCATTCACGTCTTTTCCGTTTGGAACCAATTCAAAGTGCACAACAGTTAAGATCATATCAAACTAAGTACATGACTTTCTTGCAAAAATGATTCTGTTGAACAACTGGCGAGAGATTTTGGCCCCGAGAAACGATCGCAATTAACAAGGTAAACCCGTTTTTTATTACAAGTCGTAATACGCTTCCAAAATCCGTTATCCAGTAGATTTTCAAGCAGTTGTGGTTCAATCAATTTATAAGAATCTTTTCTTGCCTTCTTACAGACAAAATCGAGTGTGAAAGCCCAAGTTCAACCGACAAATCGCAAGTGTTTTATGAAGGTTTGACGTCCAAAACAGTTTGCAAGTCTTTTTTATCCAAAACAGATGGCCGGTCAAAACTTGAATGATTCTTAAGGCTAAAATAATCAGAATCTAATCACTTGTGTTATTTTGAAACACGACTCACAGTTCCTTGCCCTTCGGTATTGCAAATCTCCTTTTTAACATCTCTTGTTGACATTTCCCATTTTCAACAATAGCAGATTAAACTCAAAGTTTAATTTCCTAAATGTATGTCATTCAAAAGACTGTATACGTATGTATGTTTGTATTAAAAGAGCTAATTCCTATAAATACCTGGGTGCTTTGTTGAACGTAACAAACCAAGAGAAATGAAATGTTGCATCGAAACATCCAGAAATACTTATACTAATAAAATGAAGCAAATATAGCTAAAAGTCAGATTATTTTGTTGTTACATTTTCTCCTTTTTGTTATAGATCATAGACCTTAAAACAAACATACGTAAACGCATATACACAGATAAAATTACAAATGACAAAGTATTAGGAGGATTGAAGAAAACGTGAAATAATTAATACTATTAAAAGAAAAAATATAGAATACTTCAGGCATGTTGTGTGGGCCGAAGAATATTCACTTTTACATCTCATAATATAAGGAAAGATAAGACGAAAGGGAGGTATAGAAAGAAGAAAGATATTCTGGTTAAGATACACAACAGAGTAGTGTGACTATAAAACAACAAAATGATTTACAATGGCAATGAAGTTAAAATTACCCTGATAATTTCCGTTAAGAGAAGAAACCAACAGGATGAATTGGTTGTAAAATGAAATCCTCACTTTTTTAAATTACAATTTTGTAGATATAATGTCGCAATGTCTACTAGATTGTTCTAAAAGTTTTTTGCCTTTTTAACCGTATCAACCAAATTGGTACTAATGTTGGACTTTTTCTCCCAAAATTTTGATATATAATTTGTGATACTTCATCCTCGTTTTAGCATGGTATTCGAAAACATTTACAGGTGCGTTCTTTTGCTCCACTAATTCAAGGAGTTCAGTGCTGTTAAGAGCGAAGGTGCGATGAAGGGGGATACGAGTGGTCAGTAGGTAGGACACTTAAAACCTGAGGACATAGATCTAGAAAACAAGCCACGATTAGTTTCGCAAAGGAATCGAGCAACTTGCTGATCGCTGGGTGCAGTGCGTTAAGATGGGAGGGTTCTATTTTAACCCTAGAATGATAAACATTTTTTTTAGGTCTTTAATGGTAAACATCGCCTGTGAGGCGCGTTTAATAAAAAAACGCATATTTCACTTTATTATTATTCACTTTTATTATTAAAACAAAAACAAAAACATATTTATTTCCTATTTGATAACAAAAATAAACAAAAAACTATTCATCTTTTAAATAACTTATACATATTAAATCAATATTTGTAGATTCCATATTTAAGTCGCTGATATTAAGAGATCTTAAAAAAAACTAAAACAAAAAAAATCCATTACAAATTAAAAAAAAACTAATGCATCTTATAGACCTTAGATCTAGTTAACATATTAAAAACTAACATAAAGCTTATACCTTAAAAAAACGTCCAGAGTAAAATAATATTTGTGATTTTTCCACCTACTTTTTAACGACATATTGCCAACAGTTTGGTGATCCATGCTCTAAGCAGTAAGTTTTGTTGCATGTTGCGCAGAAATATATGCTTCAATTTCGGAGGACAGAAATCGCACTTTGATCTTTTGCCTTTTTTTATTCCTGGTTCGTTTGTGTCATCGTCAGCATTATGACCAATTGCTTCATTTATTGCTGCACGAACTCTTTTCTGCATACAAAGCCTTTCTTCCAAACGGATGGCGCACCAGTCTCTACATAGATCCTTGGATAATTTCTTGAGGAATTCTCTTCTTGACATTGCCTTTATTTATTTTCAAAACTTCACAATTGGATACATAAATTATATAGCTATCGACTAGAGCCATATTTAACATTCCATAGAACATACAAAGTGGCCAACGCCTAGTTTTACGGCTACAGCTTGAGTGTCCACACATCTGGTCAAAAGTGTCCACAGCACCTTTTGTTTCATTATAAGATTGAATTACTGTTGGCTTACCAGAAAATGAGTCAACTGGAGGCTTGTCCTGCATCGTAGAAAGCAAAAGAACAGTCTTTTGAGGTTTTGGCTTGTAGCTAACTAGAGTGAGCTTTTCGTGGAATCCAAAAAGAGATGTCCCAACAGGACGTGATGAATTATGTTTGAACTCCGCAGGAATTTCTTGTTTATTATTTCGAATTGTTCCAATAAGAGTAAGTTTGTATGGTGGTTGAAGCAATTGCTCAGCTAGCGGTATAGATGTAAACCAGTTATCGGCAGTTAAATTACGATTTGCCCCATGTATAGTCTTTGTAAGCAGTTAAGTAAGAGCCCAATGGTTCGTTTATAGTTGTACCGGTGGTTTTACCTAAGTACGGTGATGCATCAATCATATATTTACATCGACACTAAAACTATCTTTATTCCGTATTTGGCCGGTTTGTTAATATACATGCAATGGACAATGTCCGAACGCCAAAGTTGTTCATCTATTGTCACGTACGATTCTGGTTTATACAGCTCTACATGTGATTCCCAAATATATCGGATAGGAGCAATCTTGTCGTTGTTTTCTGTCGTCTCGAGTGTTACGATCGTCGAAATGCAGACACTTGACAACTCAAATCGTTTACAGCTATTTAATAAATTTTGAGATCCACAAATCATAGTATCAAACAGCTCATCAGTTGCTAAGTGATTATTTTTCAGCGCGCCGCTCAAGATAAATATGCCAAGAAGAGCACGAAGCTCTTCTATTGAGACCTGTGGTGTAGTAGCATTCTGAATTTTGTCCTTGGTAGCTGCTTCGTCAATATATTCATTAGTGCGCAAAAGTCCTTCATTCATCAATTCTGAAGTAAAAAACAGTTCAAAACTCTTCAAGGGATCTACAATGCCCTTGGCTCCTCCTTTTGGCCCTGCCATTATATGGACTATGTTTCTCGAAGGAGTTCTGTTTGATACTTTTTTTATTGAAGGAGGTTCGGAGGACCAAATGTATTTGTTCTTACTCCTCAAAACCGATACCGATGGCCTAATTATCCAATTCTTATAAGGCGATTGCTCTCCATTTTGCGACGTGCCTACAGCTTCCTGAGCATGAGTCGGTGTAGATTGTACATTGAGATCATTTTGATTAGACACAACAATATTCTGCATGTCATCGTCTAAATCAGCGACGTAAGTCGGATCAGTCTCACTATCATCTGACTCGAAATCTACTCCCAAATCATCGTCACTTTCACTTCCATTAAGCGATATCGCCTCAAGCCATTTTAGAAAACTATAAAAGCTGTACACAAACAACCATTTTTAGCGAAAAATCAAAAAAATTACCTTTATTGGTAAACCTCGCCTTACAGGCGACACAAGTATGTATAAATCAGCAACAAAACGGAGAAAAACAGTACACGTCTGCACGCAAGCTCGTATAACACCCAACTGAATTAGCACGAACGCACACTTTAATACGAGTGAGCGATCTGGAAATATCGCAAAAAAGAAAAAATCCTTCGCCTCACAGGCGATGTTTACCATTCTAGGGTTAAGGAACAAATATCACATGTTATATATCAAAATTCTTGGAAGAAAATTAGCTCAACATCCCACCAAATTAATTGGTAAAAATTAAAAACGCGAACAACTTTTGAGGTAACGTAGTATAGCAAAATTTTTCGTTTTGTCTTAATCTTATAAAGTGCAGGTACCGCTTTTCTAAGCTAAAAGTAATGTTACAAGTATTAAAAAGTCCTGTATTATTCTTGCACGATATTTTTAGTCATAATGCACACTGCTTGTACACACTCCTTAATTAACTTTAATTACTAGGAGTTTGTGGTCACTCCCCTCTTTAAACATGAATTCTGGAAAAAACTTTCTGGAAGATATGTAATTTACTGATTTGTTCAGAGACAATTAGGTCCATCGACACATTATCTTCTCCATCGTTCGCAAAGATCTGTTCCCGGTTTGTGTCTTATAAGCCGACATTACAATTTATAACTTGAAATATTTGCATTAAACGTTTTGGGAGAATGCTTAAATGCTATTAGTTGGTTCTCCGTTTTAGGATACCACACCAACTCTTCCACAACTGCATTATCTTACTCAATACCCTATTTTTTATATAATCAAGTTCTTTAATCGTGACCGAAAATGTATCCCTAAATCCACTTTAATTCAGGGCTAGGGAGAATACCGCGGGTATTCAGGACAGGTGACTTGAAACCACCGATAGCTCTGGGTCATCCTATCACAATTCAACGCAAAAAAAACTAATCTGCCTTAACCTACACCGCAGTTTCTGTTTGTTTATTCCTTATCTTTGAGTTAAAATTGCAGACCAGCACTAATTTGCCCCACCCGCTCACCACAAGTCTGCGTTTATGCGTACTAGTTTGCGTATTTCGCAAAAATGTTCACTACTCACACACACCTCAAAGTCTCTTGATCTCCTGCGTTTGTGACTATCTCCACTTAAACCGACAGACTAACAGAAATCACAACGGAGGAAAAACTTTTACCATTTATTACCATATCTGTATCTCCGTATAAAAAATAGTACGGAAGCTTACGTTTTGTAAACCTGGCGGCAACATAAAAACATATGACAGCAACTGATCTGTAAATAGGCTTTTACTGAGAGCTTTATAAGCGCTGCCAGTAGTATTATATAAACTTTTTTATGAATATATAAAAATTATAAAATAAATAAAAATAGTCTATTAGAAAGGAAAGAAAAATGCCTTTCTTATTCTTTTCATGTTGTAGAAAATCACTTAGTTTTAGTGTTTTCTCTATTACAAAAAAATATGCAAATTTATAAAAAGTCTGAACATTTTTATTGTTCTTTTCTTATTTCTGTCGATATATTAATAAATAAATCTATATATTACTAATTAAATAATTTTTCCATCCAAAATTTGCATCAAAAATTGGCCTCGTTATGTAATTTCCTCCCCACTTTAAAAATTTAGCACATTATCTTGTAGAAGTATGATTTTGTTAATATAGATTTGGTTAATTTTGGTTTAAAACCTCAAATTAATTCAATTATTTTCTGTTAAATTCTTATTTTAAGAAATAATTACAGTCCCAAATAAAATTGAGATTATTTGAATATCTAATAAAAAAAATAGTAGTCGCTTGAATCACTGTTTTTTTTACAAATAAGATTTCTTAGCCTAAATGTAGATATTCATTGTCATTGAAATAGAATCGTTTTATAGTTAAAAATTATTTTTCTCAAAATTTTAAATTTAAGTGCAGTTACATGAGGCTGTGTTCTATTAATTTTAATTAATCTTGGAAACAAATAGAGCTAAACCTTTTGTTTAAATTATCTATGTGATAATCTTTACCAAGATCCAATTGTTACGAAAAGTAATTTTTTTGAATGGTGTTAGCACAAACTCTACCGACTACTAGACAATGAAGTTGTGCACTGTAGTACAAGTTATGTTTCTTATTGTAAATTAAAATATTTTAAAATTTTTACATCTTATTTACAAAACACCAATTTTCTCAATAAATTCTAATAAAATAAATACATCCTGCCATATACCGTTTTATGACTAAAATTGTTCAAAACTTAACCTTAAATGGTATGGTATGAGGGATTAACACAAAAAATCAAAAAGAAAACTAAATTAAATTAAAAACTAAAGAGCAACATTTGTAATTAAACAATATAAACTAGAATGAGTATATTCAAAAATTTAAACTAACAAAAACCAAGGAACAAAATAAATAAAAATACGTCAATAATGAAATAGGTACCTAAAACAGCGATGTTAGTGGAAAAACGGAAAATACAAAAGTTACTATAAAATCCGCTTTTCTACACACTCACATAGAAACTTACTCCCCAAAACGTACTTAAACTTTTGAAAGTATAAAAAATATAAAGTTACAGGTTACCCAGTAATAATGAGACATATTATATTTTTTCAATAAATAATGTAAAATTAGTTGTAAACAATAAATAATACCAGAAAATTACAAATAACATAAAGGTTGCTGTTTGTTATAATAAACATAAAATATTATTTGGAAAACATAATGGTACAAATTTAAAAAAATTGGCACAAATCTAGATAATACTACAAAGAAAAAAATTGAAACAAAATTTACAAAAAGACGATGTAATTTAAAGTTAATATAATAAAAAATATCCCATACTTATAAAATGCTGGAGTTTATAATACTTTAGAAAATAGTGTAGGAGACCTTGTGATTTCACTCTATATTACAATCTTAGCTTTATGGTTCTTGCTTTCGCTTTAGTATTAACCGTTTGTTTTGCGCTTTCAACCAAAACTAATTTTTAGTCTAAATACATATCGGAGATTCTTGGAAGATTCTTATCAAAAAAAATGAGAAGTTGGTTTTAAGGAAATAAAGCTAAACATCTGGAGAAAGTCGTAAAATAGAGAATATGATTAGGCAACAAGAAAGCATGTATGAAGTGGATATTCAAAGTCACATCAAAACATAGAAAACAATGTATGCACCTACAAAACTTAGTAAAAAGTGAAGATAAAATATCGAAACAAACTGTGCGTGCATATTGATAACATGTTCAATATAGTCGAGAAACGGTACAAGACATACAGTCAAAACAATAAAACTAATAGAAAATGCAAACATTAATTGTGCAATAGCACACAAAGATATTCCAAAGGCACCAAAATTGGGAAACTTAATGATGTGACTACTTAAATGCGGTGGAGATAAAGCTACAAAATATTTACAGAAAATATTTGCTATAATATAGGAAGGAAACAACTTCCTGCTGGAATGAAATGAAGTTTATATAAACTCACTCTATAAAAAAAGGACTATAGAGAAATAAGTGTTATCTCGTCTAGAGAGAAAATATTTTCTATTATTATAAAAAGTAAAATAGAAGAACAAAGTGGTTTTAAAAAACAAAAAATATGTATTGAGTTAAGCAGCTAATAGAAAAACAAAGACACACAAATAGACATACATATGACAATTACAGAAAAATACAAACAAAGTGAATATAGCCGAAAAGTAGATAACGATAGTTTCAAAACTGTATAACAAAAGGTACCAAACAGCGCTACGATCTATTTACCATTACTGCTTAATGTATATTTATATGTTAAATACTGAAACACTGAAGATAAAGTACATAAAATAATCAGGAAAGAGAATTACTATAGACAATTCAACTATACTATTTGCGATACCAGATCAAAATTGGATGAATTGTTTAAGAAGCGATGCTTGAAACTTAATTACTAGATACTAAATAACAAGATATCAGATTAGGCGATAAAAAGGTCAAACCCTGTACATCATTTAAGTGCTTTGGCTCCCTTTAAGTACAGCGTATACATGTAAAAGAAACTTCAATGAAATATTGTCATGGGAACGAAAGCAGCAAAAACATTGCACGGAATATAAATTAAAAAAAAATATTCCATCATGCGGTAAAAAACAGCATTGTATAGAGCAAAAATATAGTCGCTTACTAAGAAGGTAAAAAATAGAATTAGATTTTTAAAAATATTATGTCTATAAGTTACAAAACGAAGCAAACTTAGAACTTGACAAGTTTGAAGAAGAATGAATGTTACCTGTGCAATCATAAAAATATTAGAAAATAGAGCTCTCCAGTGATATAAACATGTAAGACGGATCCATATGGTCGAAGAAATTAACGTCATTCTTTCAAAGTGGAAAGATAAAAAGATGCCGACCGACTCTTCCTGGAGAACTTGTATAAAAACGGTTATTGAAGAAACAGGTCTGCAGAAAAGAGACTGAGAGAACGAATCAACCTGGAAACAGAGAACGACAAACTTTTTTGGCTAAAAGGTAAACTAAAAAACGTGATGATAACATTTAAAAAATACCTAACCAAAAGAATTAAGATGTATTTACATCGTCCGGTCAAACACTGCACTGCAGTCTTTGCTACAATTAAATTGTTGTTACACTGAAACGTAACTTGTTTGATGTACGACAAACGGCCCCATTAAACGCAGATACCCACCCATAGCATTTTAATGGAAACGACATGCCTGTTCCGATATTGTAAATTTACCATTAATTATAATAGTGGATACATGTAGGATATATACATGAAATTACGCAGCCGGTACAAAAATAAATTTTAAGAGAACTTATAATATAGCATAAATGAACATACTTGGAAAACGGCCAACATGAACCCCTATTGTAACTAATATAACGCTTTTCACAGTAAAATTATCACCGGCGACCAAGAATAAGTTCACGATTACGACCTAGATAATAAGCAGTACAATATGAATTTAAAGCATCTACAATCTCACATTAATATAGTGCAAGTAAATCGCTTACAGTTTTTGTGAATTGTCCAAACTAATTAACATTAAAACCTTCTTGTTGCTGAAGTTATTCCGCATGGTTTGGATCTGTGTGCTTATGTTATGCGACACCAGAAGATACCTGAAGAACCTAAGCTTATCTCTACAGTTCTAACTTATTATATTTTACGTGATTGGAAAAAATAATTATTTATTATAAGTTATTAAATTAAATATAACCAAATAACTAAATATTCCCAAGGATGAGTGATCGACACCCAAATTCTTTGTGTATCAACAAATTATTTCACAACAAAATCAGTATTTATCTCAAAGGCCCAGATATATTTAATATTTAATATTTAATCAACGCAATACTGAATCTACAAGAAATATTGAATAATTAAAAATTCCAAACACAAAGCGGTTTAAATTAAAGGCAATATTACACAAATACAATTTAAAAAATATAATCTTTTCGCAGATTTTTATTTTGCAAAAGAAACAGATTATAAACCCTTTCCCGTAACCGGAGAAAAGGAAAATTACCACGCCGCTGCACTAATAACACCCAAGTAAAAATTTTACTAAATAAAGCCAATGACTGCTACACAATCGTTAAAATATTGAGAGACAAAAGCACCGAATTTCATATATTCCCACAATAAATTCGCAAAACCTACATAGCGCTGCGTTGTATGCAGCAGACAAATGAACTTACAGTATTGGTTATTGAAATAGTTGGTTGTACACAAGAGGCTCTAAATATTCAACGTAACAAACACTTCAATTACCAAATTTATATATTATTGATGATGATTTAAAAAATTGCTTCGTTAAATTTCTAATGAAACGTAAAGCAAGAATTAAACGACCATAAAATAAATAACTTAATGCAAAAATTGTTCAGAATACGGACATCCAAGAAATTATTATCTAAAACACTATAAAGTGTTAAATGTGCGAACACAACATAAAAAATGATAATAAGAAAACTAAAAACACAAATGTACAAATGTATTGATTGTCAGGTTACCCACACAGCAAAAACTGAAATTATCATCAATTAATGACAAAAAAACTCAACTTACTAATACTTATAGTAAATAAAATAAGTTGTAATAATGGAAATTTTCATTTTAAAATCTTTCTATAAAACACCATTTCCGAACTGAAACATTAATATTATCCTATAATTACGACATAAATATTCAATTAACGTCTAAAGCTCATTATCAGAGAGCAACGATTTTCATTCCTTTTTACTACCTTTTGGACCCTGTTCAATATCTGTTTGAAACTATAATACTAAAAAGGAATTTTAAGGATCGATGATAACGCTAACTTATAATAAAATGAGAATAAACAGACTTATTAGGCTTTTTTCTTGTCAAAGGGGTTTTAAAAATTGTCTTGCCAATTCCTCGCCAATATTCATTGCACAGGTCACAAAGGTATTTTAAATATAAAAACAGCTAATACTTATGTCAAGAGATAATGATTAAAACTACTCCAAATGTTTGATCATATAAATAATACAAGTAGCTTTTCGATGAAACGGCAATAGAATTATAAAAAATTTAATTGAACCGTACAACTTGGGAAGCAGTGCCAGATAGAACATTACCCAGTAATCATTAAATAAAAAGTAACAGAAAAGCAAAAACTAAAAAATTTTGGTAAATCACTAGATGTTCAAGAAATAAAACCGGACTATCCAAACTATCCTAGAATTCAAATTTTTTTGGACCACGCTTGAATATGAAATAGTGCAAAATACTTGTTAGCCTAATAGCTATTGTCGAGATCAATCACTACCTATGTAAAATTTTCTAGAAAACCAGAGTCTAAAATATTCAGTACCACTTACTAACAATTCCGACAGTAGATGGGCAAAAATTATCTAAGTAAAGCAAATATATTATTAACTTAACTTCAGTATTTTATTTCCACATTAGAACACGAAATCAATAAACACTAAGTAAGTCAGGTTAATATTGACTCAAAAAACTTAATTTATAAAGTTCCAAGAAACAAAATGAAAACTGTAGTTCTCAAATAACTGTTAAAGAACCAAGCAATACAAATAACAATAAAAGTGCCATTAAAAATAAGAACAATTTAACTTATTTTTATAAAACTTACGAAAATAAATAGTACTGAAAATCATATTACTTAATGTAGCCCCCATCAACAGCCACCACCTTCTCGAGCTAGAACCTAAACCTACTACAAGTCAACAAAACTTCTTTCTTGTTTCGTATAAGTCATTACCTCCAGGATGGAGGTCATTAACCTGTCCTTGGTGTTATGATACCTCTTCTTGACCTTCGCCTCGACCACGACTCACAGATAGTAGTCAAAGCAATTGTAGTCGAGGTCGAAAGATGGCCACAAGTCGATAAATCAGTGGTAATACAAATTGTTATATAGCCATACCTGGATCTTCCTTGTCATGTGGACTGAAGCGCAATCCTGCTAGAACACGTACTTACGCCCAGCGCCCAACAACTGTCTCCAATACGTTGATCTAGTTGTCAATGGCTACCTTCAGACCTTTCTCGAAGAAGTAGGGCGTTATGCCACCCCCAGGCAAAAAAATGTTTACGGATGACAGTAGGTACTTCAAACAGCTCTTAGAAGATCCAATGGTCATTTTGGTAGCTCACCTTCCTGTCCCGGATAAAATCCTTTTCCTTCAAAAATAAATTTCAGAAAACCAACGCTGTTGTGCTTGATGACGTTTAGCGTCATTTTTGTTTTCCTCGGTCAACAGTTGGCGGTTCCTTAGGAAAAAGACTTTTATTACAAGTCCTAATGCACTGCTGGACTGCCATGTCTATTTCTTTTCCCAAATCAATCATGCTCCACTTAGAACCCTGATCGATCTATTCTTTCAATTCACCGACGAATTCGTCACTTCCCTTGCGATCAGATCGCTTGCTCTGAGTTGGCCCTCCTGGTGGTTAGATTCTTTGTACTTCTTATCTATATTAAAAATGTATGTAAAACTAACTTCTTTTGCACATGCACATAACATAACGGTTAGGATTTTTTACACTACAACTTAAAATAATTGAATATGCGAATAACGCGTATTAGGCGCTGATTGCAAAAGATAAAATACTCTAAACAAAAAAAAAAATAAAAGGCAAACGAAGTCACATTCACCATTTTTTTGGTTTCTTGCCTCTGGGCACAGCTTTTCTTAATTATACCCTCTAATTTCCCACAAACGGATCCGTTAATAGAGAAAAGCATGTTGCTTGCGTTACCGGTAAATGGGAAGACCTGGGAGAGACTTGTAGAAAGCGTTCTTTCTTTCGGCCGTGGCGTTGACCTTAGGCTCAGAGAGAGCAGAAGAAGGACGGCTTTGTCAATGGCACATCCAGGGCGCAACCCAGGTTAAAAAAAATATGATTTTACAGCGGAATGGTGGATCCAGTACAGAGCGGGTAAACAAGGCGAGGCGGAACGGAACACTGGATAAATTTTCAAATGGTGACATACCCGATAACGTATGAAACACCACCAACAAAGAGGGGGTAAAGCCTCGATTTAAACTAAAATGGAATATATTTTGCTAATCAATGAAAAGGCGCGATAACAACAATTTCAAATTTACTTCGACCACTCTGTAGAAGATTGCGCGCTATAAAAACTTTAGAAATCACTAAATACTTGCTCATTAGCTTTTTGTTTGTTACAACAAAACTCATCGAAATACATTACTGTAAAAATCAAACCAAATTTTCAAAAAAGAGAAAATAATTTTAAATTTATTTTTCAGGACTCTGGTGATCCAATAAAGCACATTCAAAAGTCCTTATTGATTTTTTTTATTTAATTGATAATATAATATGACCATTTCCACATTGCGAACATTTTGCTATATAAACTATATTTCTTCACAGACATACAATACACCAACTTCAACAACTTTTAATCACTGTTCAGCCAATTGTTCAATATCGCGATAATGCCAGTTACGATATTTTAAATTAAAGTACTACCTTCTCAAAACGGTTTGTTCGCACGATAAGAGTTTCTTTCTGGCCTGATTATAGCCATTGATTACCTATGTCCGAATTGCTCAAAAAGATCTATTTCCCATAGAAGGTGACAATAAGACATTATAAATAACTGCATTATCAATTCTGAATAACTTAAGGTGTCTCCAGATTAGATAATTTGTAAGTGCTCGCTTCTGAGTTTTCCCTTCAAGGCTTCTTAATCAAAAATTAATGATTTTCTAGAACTCGGTTTATTATCCAAGTGTGTATCACCGGGCTTGAACATTCAGGACGTTGTATCTGGTAGCGGATTTTTGCCCTATACGTCACAAATTCCTTTTGTTACAAAGTAGTAGAGTAACTGGAAACATTAATACGGTATGTACTTAAACTATATTACTGATCTTTATACCTAGATATTTCTATTAACAAGAACTAGCATATGGGTATATTGTATAGGATCTGGAAGACCTTACCAATAGAAAATTCTATTAATTGCTATATTAGTATTTAACTAAAAAAAGAGCTTTTTTAAATGTGATTTCGAACGGGGCGGTCGTGTAAAAATTGCGCGGAAGGAAACCTTGGTATTGAGGAATCTAAAAACCAACTAAAAGTGTGAAAGTGAGTAGAAGGGCCAAAAGGAAAAGTGCCACAGAGCCCTACAACAAGGAGAATAAGGTAGGACTAGAATTAATTAGATTAAGAACGAAATTAGAGCCGAGAAGCGAACAAGCGCAACAGTGAAAGCGGACACTCGAGGTCAAGCACAAGGCGTGCGACTGCCGATAAGAGATAACCGAACGACGACCGGGCGGGTATTGTAAACAAAGCACGGATCAGTAACAAGGATAGTAACACAACAAACAAACGAAGCTTGGGGACGGCAAGAAGCGGGCGACGTCCTTCGCGGAGTAGATCCGGGGCGGCCCCTTATCGCGCCGCACGCAAGCATTAATTACGGAAACTGGTCCGGGCTCACACATACTACCACGTCAAGAATATTGCGGGAACCTGAATTTACAAGCAATAATAAAAGATAAAGAAGGAAATAAAATCAGAAATGACAGAACTAACAATAATAGGTACAACTCTACAAGCCATACAAAACCAACTAATGGAAATGAACGAGGACATCAGGAAAAGTGTAGAAAGCAGCGATAGAAACAACGGAGAATTAAAACAATTACGGGAAGCACTAGAAAACAGAGAAAAACTAATTGGAAAACAAGAAATCGAAATCAGCAAACTGCAAGAAACGGTTAATAAACAAGAAAGAAGAATACACAATATGGAGAAAGAGTTGAAAAGAGGAATGTTGTATGCTATGGAGTAGAGGAGGACCAAGAGGAGACGCCAGAAAATACTAAGAGGAAATTTATAGAGCTGATGAATAATCTAAAGGTGGTGGTAAACGCAGAAACAGGAGTGGAAAAAGTTACAAGACTAGGAGAGTACAGAGAGAACAAAAGAGACCTATACTAGCGACATTAACAAATTGGAATACTAAGATGGAAATATTCAAAATGCAAAAATTAAAAGGAACAACGATCTGGATCAGTAATGACCTAACAAAAAGGAACAAGATGAGAAGAAAATCCTAACACAACATTTAAGGAATGCCAAGGAAAAGGATACAGGGCAAGAATATGGAGAAATAAACTAATAGTAAATAACGAGGCATATGAAATAGAGGAATTAACCATAAATGAGAAACCGGAGAAAACAGAAATTGAAGTAATACAAAGCACAGTAGAAAACGAAACAGAAGAAAACAAGAAAAGAAACAGATCCACCGATGATGAGGAAACAAATTTTAATAAAGGCGCAGTACCAAAAAAGAAAAACTACATGCAAACCATCTTAGCCCCAATGAGGACTGAAAGAACAGAGAAAGGAGACGAAGAACATAAAAGAACACTCAGGAACATTACTAAAACAGGAAGGGAACATCATACCCCAAAAAACCTATAGAAGGGGACAGGAACTGGACGGCTCAAGCGATGACGGATGATAACGAAAAAGGACAATCAACAAACACCGAGGAAACAATAAAGCAAACAATAAACACTACACCAAAGATAACAAATAAATTGAAACAAGAACAACAGCAAATTAATATAGGAACATGGAACGTGACATCCCTAAATGGAAAGGAAGAAGAAATAATAGATGAAATGAAGCAAAGGAAAATACAAATTATGGGACTAAGTGAAACAAAAAAACGAAAACAACTAAACGAAGGATATACACTATACTACTCAGGAAACACAACAGAAACAAGAGCTAAAGGAGGAGTTGGAATAGTAGTAACCGACGAAATTAATCAAAGAATATTGAACTGGAAAGCAATAAACCCAAGAATAATAACTATAGAAATAGAATTAGAAACAAAACTAGCAATAACACAAATCTATGCTCCAATCCAAGGAACGGAAGAAGAAGAGTTAGAAAGATATTATAACGAGCTACAAGAAACATTAGACGAATTAAGAGAAACGTATGAAAACATACTAATAATAGGAGACTGGAATTCCAGAATTGGAAGAGACAAAAACAAGGGATTAGGGACCGTAGGAAACTATGGAGAAACAGAAAGGAACAGTAATGGAGAAAAAATGCTACAATTTTGCATATCAAATGAATTAAGAGTAGGCAATACATTCTACAAACAAGAAATAAACTACACATTCGAAGCAATAGAACGAAGAGCGAAAAGCCATATAGATTACATCGTATATACAAGACAAATGGAAACACTGATCCAAAATGTTAAAATAATCAAAATGCAGAATTAAGTACACAACACAAATTAGTAACGGCTAGAATAACAATAAAACTACCCCAAGCAGAAGAAGTAAAAAAGTATAGGAGAATAAAGATATGGGAACTACAGAATGACGAAACTAGGAGAAAATACCAGGAAAAACTACAACAAAGACTAGAACAATTCGAAGAACGAAAGAAAGAAATGACGATAAATGATATTTGGAACACACTCAAAGACGAAGCTATTCAGACGGCAAAAGAAGTATGTGGGGCAAAGACAGTACAACAACATACAAAAAGAACAAAATGGTGGAATAATGAGGTAAAACAGAAAATAAACAACAAAAAGTTAGCCTGGAAGAAATACCAATTAACAAAGAAAGACGAAGATAAGGAAGAATACATAAGAAGAAGGAATGAAGCAAAGATTGAAGTAAAGAAAGCAAATACCCAGAGCTGGGAAACATTTGGGAAAGAAATTCAAGAAAAATACAAAACAATAAAAGGAACTTCTGGAACATAATAAAATCATTGAAAACAAAGAGAAATAAAAACGTAAAACTAGTTAAAGACCACACAGGAAAAATTAGTTCGAACCAGAAAGAAAATATAGAAACATGGAGAAAATACTTTGAAAACAAATTCGCAAAACACACACATCAAACACAAGAAGAAATGGAAGAACACGAAGAAGAGGTAGAAACAGAACAAGACGAAATAACATACATCGAAGTGTCAAATGCAATCAAAGAACTACGAACAGGAAAAGCTAATGGACCAGATGAGGTTGCGCCAGAAATGATAAAATGGGAGGAACAAAACTAACGGAATGGATGACAGACCTAATAAAAGGATATGGAAAACAACGAAATACCGAAAGACTGGGAGAGAAACACAATAATTCCAATACATAAGAAGGGAAAAGAAAACGATTGTGATAATTATAGAGCGATATGTCTGGCATCAGTTGCAATAAAATATACAGTAAAATATTAGAAAAGCGACTAAGAGAAGAAATAGGAGACAAAATAGAAGACGAACAAGGAGGATTTAGAGCAGCTAGACAAACAACGGATCATATCAGTGTCATAAGAAAACTAATAGAAGATACAATAGCAACAAATACACAACTATTCCTAACGTTCATGGATCTGAAAGCGGCTTTCGATACGGTTAACCGAAACAAAATATGGCACTGCCTGGAACAGCTACAAGTCACAAAACAATTGAGGAGTGCAATAAAGAGCATATATAAAAACGTCACAGGAATCATCCAAATAAATGGGATGAAATCAGAACCATTCAAAATAGAAACGGGATTAAAACAAGGTGATTCGCTAAGCCCGTTACTCTTTATTATATACATAGATCGAATAATGAAAACTGTCTAGAAAAACCCCAAAACTATAATAGGATATAAAGACATGAATCCAATAAAAATAGAAGCACTCATATATGCAGATGATATCGTTCTGATAACAGATACAGCCACAAAAATGCAAAAATCAATAGACATATGGACATCAGAACTGGAGAAGATGGAAATGAAGATTAACGAAAACAAAACAAAAGTAATGCAAGTCACAGGGAAAAAAGAAGAAAACATCCACCTAACATGTAAAGGAAATCAACTAGAAGAAGTAACGGTATTCGAATATCTAGGATCAATAATCGGTAACGATGGCAAAATAGAAATGGAAGTGGCTAACAAAGCTAGAAAAGCGACCAATATGTATTATACAATAAACCAAACAATATTAGGAAAAGGGAAGTAGGAATAAGCACAAAACAAATGGTATACAACACAGTAGTAGCACCAACATTACTATACTCAATAGAGGCGCTAACAACTTTACCAGAACATAAAAGAAAATTAACTACTGTAGAAATGAAATTCCTCAGAAAAATACAAGGAGTTACTAGACTAGACAGAATAAAAACGAAACGATATATAACGAACTCAAACAAGAAAAGATAACGAACAAAATAGAAAAGAAACAATTAAATTGGCAAGCACATATTATAAGAATGGAGCCCGAAAGAACAACGAAAAAATATCTACAATCAAAAACAACACACAAGAAGGCACCGGGAAGACCACGGAAAACGTTAACTAACATAGTCCAAGACATAGCAAAAAAACATGACACTACACTTGAGGAACTACAAAAAATTGCAAGAAATCGAAATCAATGGAAAAAGTGGGTCCTAGAACACTACCCGACACCTTAATGGTACAAAGGATGATGAAAAAGAAGAAGAAGAACTAAAAAAAGATTTATTTGGAATTATAATTATTTGTTCTTATTTTAGAAACTCCGTATACAGCAGATTTACTAAAAACACTGCAAATGTTAGTAACTCCATAACGACAAACAAATAAAATTGTAATTAGGTAGAAACTTAAGAAATAGCTTACACTATGGGGTTAACATAAGAAAGAAGTAATTTTTTCCTACTAAAAGAAATGTAACCTCCAATTATATATGATAACAGGCACATACCTCAAAAAAACGTGCAAGGTACCTAAGGATACATTTACACAATAATACCTCACAATAAAGAAGAAAATGCAATTGGAACTAAATTTTTCTCAAATGTATGAGATAATAAAGCGGAGTGAAAATTTTTATTAAAAAACAGAATATTTTTCTTAAGACAATTATAAAATCAAGATGTACACAAAAA
This sequence comes from Sinelater perroti, assembly GCA_036346155.1. Classification (NCBI taxonomy): domain Eukaryota; kingdom Metazoa; phylum Arthropoda; class Insecta; order Coleoptera; family Elateridae; genus Sinelater; species Sinelater perroti. The sequence continues at coordinate 25,962,557 of JARFIY010000056.1, read as the reverse complement.
ATCTAAATTTGGGAGTCTGCCAGTAACAGCCAATACACTTCTAAATAACTACTCTAACAAGATATGCCTACAATATAAAATTAAAGTGCTCCTATAAAGTGTTAAGCAAAACTCAGTTCGTACAACCATAAGCTAACTGTTGTGGTTCTAGACAGGCAATACAAAAAAAGGTATAATCCAACAGAATTAGTTCTTCTTTTTAAAGTGCCCAGTTTGCTTCCTAACGTTGGTGAACATACACAGTATTTTTTTAACGGTATTAATCCAAATACCAACTACGCCTAATTATTAGGTCGTTGTCTTTCCTGTAAAAACACATACTTAAGTGGCTTTATAGCAGTTCTACATTGCTTGAGATAAAATTAAATTTGGAGTTTACTTATATTTTCAGAAAAATTCTAATATAACCACATAGAGCAATATGTGATAGCAATCTATAATAACACCTTGAATAACTAGGCCATATTATAATAGCTCTCTAAACTTAGTTAACAGATTTATTTAGGGCCGACAGTAAATTCAGATTTATGGATTTTCTTTAATTATCATCTATATGGTTTAAAACTATAAATCAATTTTAAATAAAGAACTGAAACAACAAGGCTTGGGCAACTTACTGATCTGCTATTATATAATTATATAATATATAATTTTTGAAGGCAAACAATTTATAAGTTTTATAGTTTTGTTGATATAATTTTACATAAAAAAAATATTTTTAAATTTTATTAATAAAGCATTAAGATAAGGTTTGCTTACTTACTTTAGGTGTAAGGCTAGTGGAATTGGGCCCTGTATTGTTGCCTCCATTGTTTTATGTCTTGTGTTTGGTTTCGTATACCCTCCCACTTTATTCCCTTTTTTTCTGCTTCTTCTTTGATTCTGTCTAACTATCTTGTTCTTAGACGTCCTTTTTTGTTTTCCCCCTGCACTCGCGTATCAAACACTCTTTTTGTAAGTTTTTCATCCAGCATTCGACACACATGTCCAAATCATCTGAGTTGCCCTACAATCTTTTCATTAATTGGCTTTATTTGTAGATTTTGTCTAACGTTTGGTTTTTTATTTTGTCTCTCTTGTTCTTATTTCCTATTCTTCTCAGAAATCATATTTCCATTGCGTTGATTCTTAATTTCTGCCTTTCTGTTAATGTCCATGTCTCACGGTTGTATATAATTATTGACTTAACCATCTTTTTAACGACTTCTGTTTTTATCTTTTTGCTCTCTTACTCAAGAATGTCGTCTTCATTGTACATATCAAATATATTTCCCATTTCTCTTAATGTCTCATTTATTTCCTCGTTCACCTTTCCGTTTTCTTCTATTATTGCTTCTAAGTATTCAACTTACTTTATTTATTTCCCGTTCAGTCTTATTTCGTTGATTTTCTTTGTGCTAGATATTATTTTTGTTTTTCTAGTATTAATTTTAATATTTATCTTCTTTAGTTGTCTATTTTTTTGGGATTATGCTGTAAGTTCTTTTTAATGTCTGATATCATGGCAATATCATCTGCGAACAGCAGTTCTGTTAGTTGTGTTTGTCTCAAATGCCAATATCTCATCTTTTTCTTGGCCTTCTTTATTGTCTTGTCTAGTACCATTGAACATAAGAGCGGGCTCAATACACATTCCTGTTTGACTCTTTGTTTAGTATGAAATTTCCTGGATTTTTCGTTATTTGTTCTTACTATGTTCGTATTCCCTTTATATACGTCCTTTATTACTTCTATAGTAGTATTAGTAGTAAATCCCATTATTCCCCAGTGGGACATAGTGTTTCTATTTACTTCTTTTTTTTGTGAACATTGCGTCTCTTCCAGTGCTGTCTCAATTTTATTTCTTATTCCTTTTTCTAATATTCTTGCAAATAGTTTCCCTGGGACATTTGATAACGTTATTCCTCTGTAATTATAGCTTCGCTTCTCCCTCTTCTTATGTATGGGTAAGATAATGTTCGTTTTTTAATTATTCGGTATTCTTGCAATCTTTAATATATTATTTATTATTTCATTTAATTTGTTTATTCCTTTTTGTCCCTTGTATTTTATCATTTCCGGGGTGATGTCGTCTTTATCAGCTGCTTTACTTACTTTTAACGTTTTTATTGCCTCTTGTATTTCTTCTTCTCTTATATTTTTTATTAATATATTTTATTTCTACCTCTTGATATCCGTCTTGTTCTTCATTCTCCTCTTCTTATTTTTGTATGTCCGTGTGTGTTCGCTCTTCGAAGTAATCTCTCCATCTATTCATTATTTTATCTTCTTTTGTTATTATGCTTCCTTTCTTATCTTTTATATTTGGCATGCTGTAGTCCTTTTTCTTCCTAAGCTGTTTTATTGCACCATAAAACAATTTTTGATTCTCTATAGTTTTCTGTCATTTTATGACAAAATTTCTCCATTGATTTTTCCTTAGCCTCTTTGTTTGGTAATATAACTTTTTGTTTTTTTTATATTCCTTGTAATTTTCCGCTTTTCTTGTATTTAAGTATTTCTTCCATTTGTCTTTCTTTCATCTGCCCATCAGTCGGATTTTCTCATGTTATTATTAGATAGTTTTGTTTTTCCACAGTTCTCTTCTGTTGCAGTCATTATTCTGGGTTTAAGGTGTTTCCTTTTTTACTAATAATATAAAAATTGTCTGTTAGTAAGCGAATGCCTTCCTTAGAAATATATTAAAGTCTTATTACTACGTATGCATTTTTACATAGCATAGTATACTAAACTGCACTTTCATTTAAGTGTTGTAGTGTATGTCCATAATAAAACAATTAAGCATAGTTGAGGCTATTTAAGCTACAATATCAACCACATACTAACAGTTTACATTTTCTACATCACTGTTAAAAATTATATTTGGTTATTTTAACAAAATCAAGATTTAGTAACAAAAGATAAAATTTATACAATTACTGCTAAAATTATCAAAACTATAAAATAAAAGGTATGACTGGGAAAGAAGTAGAACTAGTGAGAGAATTTAAAGATACCAAACTGAAAATATTGGGAATAACAGAAACTAAAAAGAAAGGACATGGATGTACAGAAACGGAAGAGGGAAATATCCTAATATATAGCGGCGTAAACAAAGATGATAGAGCGAAAGCAGGAATAGCATGCCTAATTGCAGAAGAATGGAAAGAGACAATAAAGAGTTGGGAATGCTACTCAGAAAGAATACTAAAAATAGAGCTGGAAATAGCAATCGAAGAAGAAAAATTGCTCAATATAATAGTAGTATACGCACCGAACGAGGACGCGAAAAAAGAGGGTAAAGAAAAATTTTATGAGGAACTACAAGAGGCCTGGGACTCCACAAGAGGCACGAGTATATTAATAGGAGACTTCAATGCGAGAGTGGGGAATAACAGCAAAAAATATGCAGACGTAATTGGCAAAGAAGGGGAAGATACGCTGAATGACAACGGAAGAAGACTCCTAGAGTTTTGCATCGGAAACAACCTGATTATCACTAACACCATATTTACACACAAAGCAATTCACAAGTTCACTAGAAGAATGATCAGCAGGAACGAAGAATCAATAATAGACCACATAATTGTACCAGAGAACATTAGGAAACTGATAAGAGATACCAGAGTACGGAGGAAACCGGAAATAGACAGTGACCACCTCCTTTTAGTATCAGAAATTAAAATGAACCACAACACTAAACAATCAGAAACGCTAGAACGGACAAGCACAAAAGCAGAAAAAATCAAGATACATAAACTAAGGGAGCCAGGATACATACAAAAATACCAGGAGCTTATCAAACAGGAAGTAGACAAAGACAAAGGAGAAGAAGACGGAAACATAGAACAAATGTGGGAAAAATTCTAGAGAGTGGTGCTAACAGCAGCAGAAAAGAGTTGTGGAAAAAACAGGATTAAACCCAACAAAAAACAGACAGCATGGTGGACATCAGAGGTAAAAAACGAGATAAGAAAGAAAAAAGAACTATGGTCAAGATATCTAAACACCAACCAGCAGACAGACCTAGAACTATACAAACAGCAAAGGAACATAGCAAAACAGACCGTAAGAGATGCCAAAAATCAAGCATGGGAGAAATTTGAGACCATGGAGAATAACTACAGAAACAACCAAAAACTGTTCTACAAGGTAATGAAATCCTTCAGAAAAGAAAATAAAAATCCCCTGCCGCAAATAGAGGACAACAACGGGAAGGTCATCACAAACTCTACGGAAATTATAGACAGATGGAGACAATACTTTATGGCGTTACTAGAGGGTACAGAAACAGATGAAAACAGAGAAGAAAACACGGGAAGCGACGAAATTAGGTCAGAAGCGAACCGTGGCAATAGTCGGACGGAAGCCCAAAAAGACCCAATAACAGAATTAGTGCTGCGGGAAGCAATAAACAGACTGAAACTCGGGAAAGCAAGCGGGTACGATGGAATCTACCCAGAAATGATAAGAACAATGGGAGAAGACGGGCTAAAATTGTTACTTAACATCATGAAAAAACTGTGGCAGGACAAGAAGATCCCGGAAGACTGGCAAATAGCCGTTATCCTGCCCATATTCAAGAAGGGTGACAGTAAAAAATGTGGAAATTATAGAGGAATATCTCTACTCAGCGTACCTAGAAAGCTATATGAAAGGATACTAGAAAACAGGCTGAGGAGACAAGTGGAACACCAACTTGAGGAATCGCAATGCGGTTTCAGGCCCGGACGAGGGACAAGTGATCTAATATTCAGCCTCAGGCAACTGACAGAGAGAGCCATAGAATATGATCAAAGGATCTATTGTTGCTTTATAGACCTAATCAAGGCATTCGACCGCATACATAGAGAAGAAATATGGAAGGTACTAAGAAACATGAATGTAAGCGATGAATTAATAAGAAGCATACAGAGTCTTTACAAAACCAGCCGGAATTATATAAGATCGAACAACAAAAAATCGGGAACGTTCCTAACTAGATTAGGAGTCACACAAGGAGGAACCTTAAGCCCGCTATTATTCATACTAGTGTTAGACGATATCATCAAGGAAGTTAAAGGACAAGTTAAGAAATTCCATGCAGGATACTATAAGTTGAAACCCATATATATAACAGAAATGGCCTACGCGGACGACATGTTAATAATTGCAAACAATGAGCAGGACCTCCAACACAACATACACATATGGGGCGAAGCACTGAGAGAAAGAAACATGGAGATCAACGCAGAAAAATCAAAGACAATGGTTATCGCAAGGCAACAAGAAGACATCACAATAGAAGTAAAGAACGCAATATTAGAACAGGTAGAAAGCTTCAAGTACCTTGGAACAACAATCGCAGCCGATGGGAAGCTAGAGGATGAGCTCAACAACAGAATCAAGTCAACAAACAGACTACATGGGGCGCTTTATAAAGGCCTTATGAACAAAAAAGAAATCTCTAAAGAAGTTAAAAGCAAAGTTTATAAAGCAGTATACATACCCACCCTCACGTACGGTAGTACGAGGCATGGACACTAAGCGATAGACAGTATAACCGCCTTAAAGCAGTAGAAATGAAAGTGCTGAGGAAAATTAGAGGAGTAACAAAGCTAGACAGATACAGAAATGATAAAATCAGACAAGACCTGGAAACCAAATCATTACGCCAACACATAGAAGCAAACAAACTAAGATGGTTCGGACACATCAGGATGGAGGAGCAAAATACAACCCAAATAATATGGAACTGCAAAACACAGGCAAAAAGACCAAGAGGCAGACCCAGAAACAAGTGGAACAACACAATAGGGAAAAGCCTACAGGATTGAGGGAAGAGTTGGACAGAAGCTGTAGAACTGGCTAAGAACCGGAAAGTATGGAGAAACTTCGTCAGAAGACGCCAAACCCAAGACGGAACACCTCGACACCAATAACGGTACAAGAGGACAGGATTAAGTCAAGTAAGTCAAGTCAAGAAATAAAAAATATTCGCTAGTGCAGAGCTAAAAACTAATATATCGGGAACTTTATACACTTATTTACGCATATTGCAAGCGCTAATGCCTAAGTGACGCGATGGTCTCTGCAAGAGTCAAAGTTCTGAGACGGTTTCAGGACCAGTATAAAGCTAAGAATCGCAAAATAATAGCTCCTTTATTGTTTGCAGGTAAGATACTTGCCACGTAATGCGAAATTCGATATTTTAAATAGGTTATTTAGTGTATGCAGAAAATGCTTTTATTTTTAACCAGCTAGCATTTTTCAGAAAATTTTAGCAGTTTTACCCGATTACCAATAACCAGCCAATTTATTTTAGTTTCTTTGGTAAACAAACGGTCTTACCTTTCTATATTTATCAACGCCAATAAACCATGTAAGCCTTAAATGATTAATTAAAAAAAAACGGAAACCTATATTTGAGATCTTGAATGAAAATTAAAATTGTGTTATGTATTAGGTGTTTATGTTAAAATTGTAAAGTAATATATAATAAATTAAAAATAAAAAATGAAAAGTTTATTACTAAAAAATCGAAAAACGTTACTTCACTCTATTTTCTAAGAATTACTTAAGATGCATTAAATAAGATGAACTGCCAAATTTTGGTACACCTACTGCAAGTGTTTTAGTCTATGCACTAATAATGGATCTTTACTACATTGTTACTTATGCAAAACTTCAGCTCTTGAAGTAACTATCATAATATTAATAATCTTAGGATCAGCAAATTCTGAAAATTTCATGTCAGGCCTTAAATGAGTGAAGTATAATCGAGTCACAAGAAAATGAAGTAGTTTCAGTGGAAAACTAGACACTCACAAAAATTATTGAATACTTAGAAAAGCATTAAGTGTTTTTCTAAAAAAGAAGCTCTTATATAGGAAGATTCAACATTAAAAACTGAACAAAATAACTGATAGAAGAAATATTTTATGTGCTTGGATTCATCGTGTATTTGCTAAACATTTGGATATCTGCGAAATGTATTACAGGTTCTAAGCACTGGTAAAAAATTGCTTGAACTCTCACACAATACAAGTTAATTTATTTTTAAATTAATAATAGTTAATAAAACAAAGCTTCAACACTATATGCCAAAAGCGATAGAATAAACTCAAAACTAACCTTCTAGTAACAAAGATGCTTTAAAAAATGCAGAGGTTGTATTATCAGTTCCTACTATTTTAACTAAAAAAGAAAATTAGTGCCAAATGACTGCAATATCGCGATTAAATCATTTTCATGTCGAAATCTAAAAGAAATTACCACGCTTAGCAAGGGAAAAATAATCTATTGTTAACTCAGAAATTTTCTTAGCAAAATGACATTCGTTGTGCTAAGAATTGGTTCCACGTGTGTCTTATTTACAAGTTTTTGATGCGAGTTTGTTTTTTATAAGTTACAAATTTTATAAAGTTGTTTTCTAAAAAAAAATTTTAATAAATTCTAAATTTATGGCAGAAACTGAGAGTTTTACTGACAAACTTAAACTATGCAAACACCATTAAAATAAAAGTATAGAATTATAAGAAAGTAATGTTAATAAAGAAAGAACTATGACAGTTCAATCAAATTTTTATCCCATTTTATTACCAATATATTGAATTTTTGATGATGATATAAGCGCATTTGCGCAATAATAATTATAACCGCTTTTCATATTTTATTTCTTCTGGCATAACGGCTGATTTCAAAATCAATTTATGGGAGACATATACCTATACTGAAACCCAATCTTGGGTATATCAATAGTACGAAAATACTTGTAAACAATTGGACTTAAAACTTGATCTCGAACAAGTTAGCTTTATAGACCTTCTGATAATAAATCTTTAATACCTTTTATACTTGGTTATGAATTTGTATTTGTAATGTATGATTAAAAAACTTTTTATTACTGCTATTTTTGTTAAGAGATGGTTTTTAAATGCTTATGTAAAAAACAAGATTATTATAATTAGCTGTAATTGAAGTGAAATATCAAAAGAGTTATGATAATGAATATATTGAAGTAAGAAGCAGTCAACTTTTAAGAGTTCCAAGTATATTGAAACAAACGAAATATGCAGAGAGAAACCAGAAACCGTAATAATAATGGGAAATTGAAATTCAAAAACAGGAAAAATTAATAAAGGACAATATCGTCTAATGAGAAGGTGGAAAGAAAACTATAAACAATATTGGAAGAAAAATAATACAATTTGGCATAAAAGAGCAAGTGGCGATAGCAAACTCGATATTTACACACAAAAACCTACACTAATATACCTACGAGGGGATAGAATACATTAAAAGAATAATAAACTAAGCAACTTTCAACAATAATACAAGACTGAAAATAAAAGACGTAAGAGATGCATAAAATGATACAGACCATAAACTTTGTATAAAAAGATTTACATTTAGATAATATACAAAATAAGTAAAAAAAAACGACCAAAGACAAATAGATACACATTTTAAAATAAATAGTAATAGAAAAGAAAAACCTGAAAAAGTACATAGGAACAAAAAAGATAAAAATTACACAAATAAAATAAATCAAGCTATAAACGCTGTAAAAAGATCTAAAGCATAGTATTAGAAGATTTTAAAATAGAAGTAAGACAAAACCATAAAGAAAATAAAAACAATTTAAGAAAATAAAAAGAGTATTAAATAAAATATATATTAAACTACCAAGGAAAATAATTCAGATAGTTAAAGAAACATGAAAAGTACTCTAGACAAATAACAAATAAAGAAGTAAAAACAGCAACTGGTAGTTTTAAAAACTGGAAATGTCGCTGAAAACGATAAACTAACCTTACAATCAATAACATTAGGTAGAGAACATGAGAATAGATAAAAGAAACGCGTAACAAAGCATGTGATGATAAAAAAATCGCACAATACTAACACAGTGGTACCATTACATAAAAAACGAAATATTAGTAGATGTGAAAATTACATGGCCTTTTGTTTAACATCATCTACATTAAAAAATCAGTGTTTGTCCGGAAAGTATCAGGAATAATTCAATAAAAACAAATTGCAGATAATCGTTTATTTCTTTAAAACTAGTTTTTCCTGCATCTACACAGTATTTACAGCGTGTTTGCCATGCTTTAAAGGTTTATTGGAATGCAAAAATGGAAATGCTGTTTTAGCCTCGGTCACGGCGGATTGGATACTCTCCACCGAATCAAAACGGGTTTCTTTTAGCTGTATTTAAATTTTGGGGACAAAAAAAAGTCGGGCTGAGCCAAGTCCAAGCTATACGGCGGTCGGGGCAACGTTACCACGTTGTGCTTAGCCAAAACTTCTTCAGACACAATTTCATACACTTTGGTTTTTCGTAAACCCGACTCCTGTGTTATCAATCGAACACTTAAATTGACATAGCTTCTCTCCTCAGGCTTTTCTTGTCAGGTTCAAAGTCTCGATGTCGGATTTTTTGAGTTCGACACGAAACTTCACCGTACAACAATGCTCTAACGTACGCTGCACGCCAAGTCTATAACGCGTCACTAAACCACGATTTGCGGGAAGTGCGATCCTTACCCTCACAAGGCTCGAGAGCTGCGTGGGGCCCCATTTTTTACCTAAGAACCCCCTCCCACTATCAATTCCACTGGAAATTATTCCTAATACTTTCCGGACAAACCGGTATACACAAAAAATCATTGAAAAGGAATTAAGATCAGAAACCGAGAGGATGGCAGAGAAAAACAAACAGCTTTTAGACCAAAAAACGGCACAAGATAACTTACATGCTATAAAAATGATAACAGAAATAGCTTTGTTTAACATAAAAATACATTTGACAATGTATTAAGGGGGTTAGTACCTTTAAATCCCTAAAAATACGGTATTTTTGAAAAAAAAAAATGTTAGAAAAAACAACTCAAGTAGATTGAAATTAACAGAAAAATTTAATCATACTTTAAAATACATTTTAAAATTATTTTAAAAAATTTTGACTTAAAAACCTCTTATGGGGAGGACAATCAACGTTGGAGAGATTTAAGAACAACTTGGCAGTTCGTACACTGTGCTGACCTTATGGGGATCTGAAACAATTGCACAAAGAAAGATTAGTTGATTTATAGTTGTAGTTTCATTGTGACACTGTTAATTTCTTTAATTTTGGAAAAAATATTTTTTTCACTAGTTAAACATGAAGTATTAGACAAAACGCCCTTTTATAAGAATAAAATTGTAAATTTTTTTCTATTATGATTCTAACAAAATATTTTAATGTCACAATGGAAATAATCATATTATTAACCTGCCCTGAAAATTTCATCAAATTCTGAGGGACGGTTTTACATTATGATGTACGGAAGGTCCAAAAAGTGAAACTGAGATAATCGTGTTTTATCAAACTACAAGGTCATACGTGAGATCATGTCAATGAAAGTGCACTTGCCAGTCTGAATCAATTCCAGCTCCATACTGGGACCTTCCTTATCAGTGTGGGACTTATCCTTTGCGGTCCTGGCCTCCCTGGCCTTCTTCCTGGCCTCTTTCGTCCTTTCCTCTTGCCTAGTCAAGGATCTGTCCCAGCGCATTTTGTCAGCTTGTTTGGTGTAGTCATTTGCTTTGGAGCCAATCTGGATACCAAGTTCTTGCAATATCTTCAGAAGGGAGCTGTTGCCTTCATTAAAGGCAAACTGCCACATAAGTGGCAATTTCCACAGTCGGGAGGCCACTGAAGTAGAGCTTTGGAGCTATCTTCCACACAATATTATTAAATGACTCATTCGGGTTCTGAGAAAACCTCCTACACACCTGGTCAAAAGACTTTCTTTTGTGAGCTCAGTGTAGACTGGTTTGATGGCCTCTTGTACTTCTACAGGAAATCGAGACGGATGCTTGAAATTTTGGAGCTTGTTTTCAGCGGCTGCTTTCATGTATTTGCACCAAGATTCAGAGCAGTAGAAATGCTGGGGATCTTCGTCTGTAGAAGACATGTGATAGAAAGTGGCCCATACAGCATTGTGCATGGCTTGGGCATCTTGGCAGTTGTCTCTTATAGCCTTTCCAAAATAGCTACATAATTGGGTTATTGTAGCTAAAGTTAGTTTTCCTTTCCTCCTAATTTCTTCTCTTTTCTAATGTTTCGTAGTCTGGTTCCTAGTCGTTTCTGCACATGACCAATATCTTCTTTCTTCGTCACTAGCTGATCTCCATATGGTTTGCTTGCTGTGACACCTTTATGGGTTTTGGAATCTCCGTCCCCAATGTAATTTAGATATTTCACACCAGAGAAAGCGACTGATCGTTGAAACATTTCGACTACAGCGTCTACTTCCATCTTGCCACTCGATCCACTGTGATTAATCTCACACACTTCTTTGTGCTCTTGTAGCCAATCTTCATGTTCTTCTTGTGGTTTCCCATCATCCCAGGAAAGACACATCTTGCAAAACAGTGACTTTATAACCACATCAATCACCTTTTCGTGTAGAATCCGATGATCGACGCCATACCCATCAGTGAAGTGTGGCCTCTAGTCCTCCACGTACCATCGCCTGATACCGAAATGCCGGCATGATCTGACAATGGTGATGTCTCAGTCGTAATTTGGAGTTCCTGGAAGCTGCCTTCTTCATAAAATACTCTGCAACAGTCTTGCACGCATCACGGATCATTTTCACTAAGTCCCCGTAATGATTTCTCGCTAAAACACCGGCAAGTCCATAAGCCCACAGAATGTTTGTAGTCCGCTATATCCAATTCCTATCACGCATAGCAAATTGGAATCTCCTATTGATTTCGTAGGATTTTCCAATGTAACGGCAGGAGGGATGTGATCTTCCAGGACATTCACACAAAATGTTTATTTTGAAGCCAAGCCCGCGAACAGCTGATTCAGAAAACTTCATTTCACCATCACACTCGCGACACTTGATGAGAGAAGTTAGGAATGACAAAAAGTCCACAAATCAAGAATTCGGTATCCTTGAAAGTCTGTAATCTCGACACCCTCGGAGCCAGTACTAGTTCGCAGTTTTTCGCCGACGTAGAAAGGTCCGCGTTGTCTTCGGGCGTTTGATTTCTTCGTTTGCTCGGAGGCACACGTTTTTCTTCGGGAAGGTCTTCCTTATATTCCCCATGTCCTTTTGACCGATATAGACCCGGCCAGTCATTGTAATAAATACTTCCAAAGATATAACAACAATAAACAAGTCAGAGTCGAGGTTATATCGTTCACCGGTGAGAAAAACAAAGCATAAACAATCTGACGTTGTGCTTTTGTTTTCTCGCTGAGCTCATGCGTACCACGAAAACCACTGAGAAAATATATCGAAAAGGCCTCGCTCAATCCCATTGTCGTCCGCTTCGCTCGGAGCGTCTTCCCCCACCTTGCGCCACGTCACAAGCTCTCGCAGCGCCAAATTTGAACGTAGCGCGTTCGGGTTTGCGGCAAAGTATTCGTAAAGCGTAGCTCTTTCAAATAGAACAATAAAAAAAAACACGAAAATTTTAAGATTTTAAAGGTACTAACCCCCTTAAGAAAACAAATACGGAAAACATTAAAGATATAGGATAAAACAGCATCTTTACTAAGTAGTCAAAAGTATATATATATATAATTGTAGAGGGTAATACAAGAATAAATAGGAAAATGTTAAAATCCTTTACTATAAATAGAGAAGTAAACCAAAGGACAGTTTGATTCTGCGACTATATATTGTTGTTTTGAACGAAGTTGTGGTGTGGTGAGTATACAACAACAACTGATATGCGCAGATAACAGTACTGATCATAAAAATAAGAAAAAGTTACAATGCGTGATAAAAATATGAAAAGGTAAACTAGAACAGATAAGGTTGAAAATAGATATGAGCAAAAATAAAGTGATAAAGATAAGCAACAAAAAAAGGCAAATTGAAGAAATCAAATTAGCAAGAAGGTTTTGGAAGAGGTAAACAACTATACTTATCTCAAAATAGTGATAATAAGTGACGGAAAAAATTGTCAGGAAAAAACAGAGTGTAAGGCATACCTGGCATATTATATCATAATCGGACACATAAAGAGATTAAGTGCAAAATACAACAATTAAAAGAGACTAAAATAATACCAGTAATAAGGAAGATAGAAAACAGCAATTAAAATGGATAAGACACATATGGTAAATAGAAGAATAATGACAAAAAGACGGCACCAAGAAGAAAATGTACAAAAGATAATAAAAAGAAAAAAAATTATAGAAGTAAAAAGTTGGCCAGATATAGAAAAGCACACAGAAAATAAACAGAAATGCTCTAAAAGCATAGAGAAATAAAGAAAATTATATTAACCAACTTAACTTTTTCTCACTTATAATTTGAAATTACTGTTACTATTATAAACCACGCCCTCTCAAGGCTTTGATGATGAATCAGTTAGTAATTAGATTTTACAACATCCCGGATTTGACGGAAAAATAATAAGACTAATTTACTTTTAGTGTTGAATTTTAATTTTTTTGCAAATTGAGGTTATCTTCCTTTTCATTTTTCCATCCATTTTAAATTTCATTTTTCCTTTATTTTTTTAACGCACCTCACAAGTACAACTTTACTTCAGATGTTCTCAACAGTCGTGTACAACTCTACAAGTTTAAATGTGTAATGAGTCTACACCAGAAGTTATTTTAACTACCGTGTAAAGGGAAGAGCGGCGTCGTTGTTGGTTCATACACATCGTTGATATTTACATTATTTTCCTGTCAAACCTCGTATCAAATATTTTTAAAGCACAATGCAGAGGTCCCCGGTCCCCGGCTGTGTGAGAAGCACTGGTTGCCACAGTAACGCATTCGGGGCCACACAGAAATACACAAACGATGGTTGTTATATATTTCGTAATGTCAACATAACGTCAACGCCCATTACGGCGATGCACCAGAGTGAGACGAAATTCGTGACTGGCACAATCGTTAGACGGCAGCAATAGTAACGATTGCTACAGAAAGTTCGTAATACTTGCATTCTCTATAGTAGCCAAGTGTAGCTGACTGAATTTTCTAGTTCTTTATAAACAGTAAATATATTACAGTTGATGTGAATAATAGTAAATATAGACTATGGAAAATTATCAGGTTAGGCTTATCAAATCAGTCACAACAGTCCTATTCTAATAATTAAACAAATATAGTGACAAAAAACAAAACAAAATAACACGAAGTTTATGACAATAAAATCGATAGTATCACTTAATGTTGTTAAACTTGCTTTACGTATATTGAAATCTTGTGACCATCGTGTATATATCATCATTATCCTTTTACATCTTCAGTTACTTAAAATATTCAAATTTATTCTCAGGAATGCTAAATATATTCGCTAAATATAATAAGCGATATTCAACACCCAAATATATATATATATATATATATATATATATATATATATATATATATATATATATATATATATATATATATATCTACAGAGATTAATTAAAAAATTAAAGAGGCTGGATCAATTATTGACAATAGACACTCTGGCAGCTTTTCAACAAAACATCGAAGCAGTTCGTAAGAGTGTTGCTGAAAGTACAGGAACATCAATTCGGCAGCACCATGGTCAAGAATTGGACATTTCGAGAAGCTCTCTACAGCGTATTCTCTAGATAGATTTGCTAACAAAGTTCAATTGACTCAAGAACTGAAGCCTACTGACCACGCACAGCAGAGACTTCGTTGAATAAATTATGGAACAACAACTAGTAGACGCTGATTTTTCGGACAAAATCATTTTCAGCGATGAGGCTCATTTTTATCTTGAGGGCTTCGTTGGGGTTCAAAAAATCCAAGAGTAATTGTTGAGCAACAAATTCATCCACAACGTGCCACTGATTGGTGCACGATTTGGGATAGAGGCATTATCGAACCATTCTTCTTCGAAAATGCGGCTGGTCAGGCCATAACAGTTAATGGTGCTCACTGTCCCGACATGATAATCCAGTTTTTTTGGCTAAATTGCAAGATATGGATGTAGACGACATGTGCATTCAACAAGACGGTGCCACATGCCACACAGCTCACGAAACAATTCAATTACTGCATCAATTGTTTCCTGGTTGTGTAATTTCCCGTTTTGGTGATCAGAATTTGCCGCCCAGATCATGCAATTTAACGCCGTTGGACTTCTTTCTTTGGGATTTTTTGAAGTCTAAGGTTTATGTCAACAAGCCCACTACCACCCACGCCTTGAAGAATGAAATTAAGCGCTGTATCAACGATATTCAGCCACTTTTATGCAAAACAGTTATGGAAAATTTCGACAAGAGTATGCATGTGCCAGCAAAGCCGTAAAGGCTACTTACTTCTATTCCATACGTAACCCTATACTGTATACTATATAAATCAATAAAAAATTACAATTTTTAATTAAAACTCCTCTTTTCTATCAAAATTACTTCTTGCGTGAATTTTGAGACACACTTTATATATATATATATATATATATATATATATATATATATATATATATATATATATATATATATATATATATATTTAATAATGATGATATTCAGTTCTTTGTTTTTTTTATATATATAATAAAATTCAATTATTCAACAGTATTTATAAAAAAAATATTCAATAGATATAACGTGATGAGTATCTTATTTGCGAAAAACAAACAAATAATCCTATTCTGATTATATGCATTGCAACAATGTTAAGATTCTTCTAAAAAATATTGAAATGATCAATTGTCCAAGAAAGTTCAATAAGTATGTCAATTATGTCCATTAAGTCACTGACTAGCCATAATGTCAAACTTATCAGTAGAGCATATTTGAATTTGTAAAAATTTTCGAAAATGTACTAAAAAATTTAAATTGCTAACACCAACATTCATTAATACAATCTGGAATTCTGACAAAGATAAATACTACACAAAAAGGCCAAAAAAAGTTAAGGTTTAGTAATTTACCATTTCATTACCATCATTTTCTAGAACTAAATGCATAAAAAGTTATTAATGAATGATTTACCAAATAGAACAAATTAACTTATTACCACCATTAGCATTTGATAATTAATAAACTTAAAACTTGAAATGAGAGGAGAGGTGGCATAACTTAGCTCTGAACGCATCTACTTCTTATTTGAAAATTTGAAACAAAATTTATAAGACATTAATTGGTTTTAATGCCCAAGCCTCATTTAATCAGAATCTCCTAGTATCAACAAAGTAATTAATAAAGTAATTAACTTCAATTTTAAAAGAATAAACCGCTTACATTTTATGTGATTAATATTAAATTAAACGTTTTTACTGGTATTTGATGTTTAGATATTTAAACTTCTCATAATTCAGGTAGTCCTCTCGTGCAGAAATATCAGCCTTCAAACCTCTAAGCTCGCACGTCTTCCCAAAGTCCGCTTAATAACTTCAATTACGGTAGTTATTCGCATGCATAATACCTAATCTGATAGCTGCTAACACATGCATAATTCAGGCAGAGCTTTCTGCGAGAAAACCGCATTTCCACATCCTTTGGGTCGTAGGCGGTGTAAATGCTGAAGTAGGGTTGTTCCGAATATTCATATTAAGGTGCCGTAGATTAAAGGGACCGTTTTGAAGGCAGATAAGCAATCTGCATGATGATAAACGTTAAGTGCTCGCTAAACTATACAAGGGCGTTGAAACGGATGTATGCATTGAAACGGGCGGATGGGACCGAAAGAAACGGCGCTAGAAGAGCAATAAAAGAGCTTTATTAAAAGGGACGTTGTTTGTACTTGCACCATGTAAGGAAAAAAGTTGCTGAAATGTGCTTTATGAACGGCTCGCAGCGCCGCGCCTGGAAATATTATTTCTCGCAGTTTACAATAAATAAAGGGCTTTGTGCAAATAGGACTTTTCTGCAAGAAACGTTTACTAGTGAAGTATTTTTCGAGAATGTTACATTTTTAAGAACTTTTATAGCCAACATAAGTTATACACTATTCTGTTCAAAAGGTATTCGAATAAAACACATACTATTTATTTATTTATCTAAATTTATTTTGTCCCCTTCAAAGTAATCCTCTCTCATTACCATGCAAGTTTAATTCAATCTGGGAAACACTTTTTATATTTACTTTTTGGAATTTCTATCGACATCTTCATCAATTTTTGTTTTGTCGATTCAGCCAAATCAAATTAAGCACCTCTAAGTGGCCTTTTTTAATCAACTGAACATCAAAAAGTCACATAGTGGCATATCGGGAGAATACGTAACTTGTGTTGCAATATTTGTTATTTATGGCGAAAAACTCACGAATGATAATTGCTTTGCTGATGAGACTTATGCCAAACAATAAAACTAATAAACGAAGAGCACCTGGAACCCATGACTGATTTATTCAATCAAATTTATAAGAGAGGAGATCGCACACTCCTGGCTAACCTCCACCTTTATACCTATCCGCAAAACAACAGAGCCGATAAATGCAAAAAACGCAGATTGGTAAGTTTAGGAGTAGCATGCTTAAAATTTTAAAAGAAAGAATGCTTAAAAAATATAAGAACATATTAGAAATACACAATTCGGATTTAGGTGCGAACTAGGCACGAGAAAAGCACTATTTAGCCTACAGGTTTTAATAGAAAGAGCTCGTGACGTGAAGAGTGGACGTAAATGCATGTTTCATACGTATTTCATTTCAGATATCAGAAACTTCAGCAACTTTAGAAAAAATAGCATTATAAAAAAAAGAAAAACAAATCACAGTGAACCTATACTAGAACCATAATGCAACAATTAGAACAAAGAAATTAACATCATCACGGCATCATCTTCAGCTGCCCTAGATCGGCAGCTAACAAAGTAATATGGGCCACGATGATCGCCAACATTCATTGAGGATTAGCACCTGAAGAAGAAGAGCTTTGCTGGCAAACGTTTTAAGCCAAAAACATATCTTAAAAATGCCTCTGCTGAACCTATTGATGTGCCAATATCTTCAGCAAGGTTTACCTTCTCTAAACAACTTATGCCACTGGAACACTGTTTTTCTTGATAAATGTTAATACCGAATTCTTTATAAACCATTTTAAATATTACGGTGGCATTAATTTAATTTTAAACACAAAATGTATGCAACTTCTTTGTTCAACAATATTAGGCAATTTAAAAATCGAAAAAAGGCAAAAAAGGGGATGTAAGTAAACTGCTGCAACTTATATACTATTTGACATATAAAATTTAAATTAAGAACAAATATTATTGAAGATTGTGTTAATGTAAGACAAAAAGTTTTTTGATCTGTGACTTTCGCGAGAGTTGCAAATTCAAAAGTTGCCTTATTTCTTTAACATAGTAGTGTATTAGGCACACTAAATTGTTTTGACATGCAAATCTTCAAGCAAACTAACCATTTTTTTTGGAAAGTATTGCTGCAATGTATTGCTAGACAGCGCTTGAGTCGTAGATAATTCAGCAGTACAATGCTATTTTAGTGCCCATCATCACGTGGTGGACATCGAGCGTTTGTGTTGAAGGCAGATTAAACTGGTGATTCTGTGATTGCGGCTATTTCGTAGGCATTTCTAAGTGGGTCGTCACGGAAGAGTTCCTATAGACTGGTTCACATTGAAACAGAGATCACCTGGTAGACCTTTTAACGTTCAGACACCGAAAATATCGCAGCATTGAGGTAGCCTACTGTGATATTACCACAATTTAAACTAATCGTGTGGAGAATTCTGCACTGGGATTTTATATTTTATTGATACAAAAGTATACTGGTGTCGGATCATAAAGAATGTGACTGATACGTCCGTCAGGCTCCCTATGAGGACATATTGACTTATATTCGGACATATGGTGTTGTGCTTAGTAGTGACGAAGCCTATTCTCATTTATTGGGCTTTATCAATAAACCAAATTTTCAATAGCGGGCCCCACAAAATTCCCTATAAATTCATGGGCAACCTATCCACAGTCGGCATGTAATTGTTTAGTGTGCGATTGCAGAATATGGCACTATCAAACCGTTGACTTACTCATCTATCCGCTATGTTGCGATGTTACGTAATTTCTTGAAGCTCAAACTCAACTAATATAGAAATGTACTGCTGTGCTTCCAACAAAATGGCGTTACCCCACATTCGACGAGAATTTCTCGAAAAGTTAGGGAACAATTGTTTCCCGGCCGCCTCATCTCATTACATGGTGACATGGTCCCACCTAGGACACCAGATCTGTTTCCTTGCGATTTCTTTTTGTGGGAACACTTGAAGGCTGAAATGTTTCAAAGCAAATTACGAAATTAAAGAATACTGTTCGCAACGCAATGTTACAGTACCAGTGGAAATCACTCCGTAAGCGAAACTTTTACGGTGAGGCTGCATGAATGTATTACCTGGCCGGGTAAATATTTTTCGATATCACCTTACAAACTGGTTCATGATTGACTAAATGACAAGCATTGTTCTGTGTGATGGTACAATAAAAGATTGACCGGAATCTATATTGTTCTTTTCATTGCTGCTTCGAAAAGAGTAGATTATTCTGCCGACCAATGTACAATACACGATCTTTTCGACACGCATAGTATTCTTTTGCATGTTTTTATTTCTGATGATTGTATAATGTATTGCCTAATTTTATTTTTTTGTATTTTTAATATTTTGTTTTACTTTTAACTTGTCTATTTATTGGATAAACTCAAAAAAAGCATTGAAATAGATTGAAATTAGAAGTCAAGTACAAGCAGTGAAACAAAGATAATGTTTAGCATATAACCTAAGTTCAGTATGACACACTTGTCCTTAAAGCTAATCGTACCACACGAGGTAATTTTTATTTTATTTATCTTCAATAAATAATGACAATAACAACCAATTATTAAAAATATTTTATCAAATTTCTAATAAGCACATAATAGATAGTCCTTCTATCAAAGCGTAAAAATGGTATCCCTACAGCTATCAAGATCTAACAAGTAATAAATATAATTTATAATCACATCTAGAAACTATGTTAACAAACAAACAAATTCATAATATCAACTTGATCACAATAAGTGCAGTTACATACAGCAAAATTAAAAATTCCATCAGTTCAGTAAATAATAAGGCATCCAAAAAACTCATATCTAGAACCTTTACATCTCTATAAATTAATTTACCTAGAGATGTAGATGTTGGCTTATTAACTAAATAAAATACAATATCATGCTTATGAAAATCAAACTGACAAGTAGTAATCAAAAATGTTTGACCGCAGTCGAAAGAATAAGAATAAAATTCTTAGTAAACCTATCAGCAATAGAAATAGCCCGATATGCACTACAAATAAAAATGAGCAAGCAAGACAAATATTTGGTTATCTATGACATATTACCATATCGTTACTGTAAACGCCTGAATAAAATCAAAGAATATTTCAGTACTATAGATATCAACAATGAGCAACCTTAAAAGTTAATTATTGTTTAAAGTAGGAAAATATAAAATCACAAAATTATCGTGATTACACCAATCACATTAAGCTGTCAAAACAATAAATAAGAACTCAATCCAGGACTGTTAGTAATTTTTAAGTCAGAAATTCTATATTTGAACTAATACTATTTTAACTTAACCAAATTAGATATCTTATCACAAATATTTTCTATTGCTGCTCATTGATGGACCATAAAAGAGAAAAATTCAAAACCTATCTATAACTAGAATGCAAACAGCATCAAAATCAAGTCTGTTATTTATAGCCTTCTTAGCTAAACAAGATGTAGATATAGCCTATATTACTAATGTTCATTTCGTTAAACACATTAAATTTAAAGCTCCAGGATATCACGTTTACCGTAGAGGGAGGAATGGTAATCCTTAAACCACTTCAATAAAGAATAAGTTTAATAAACCTGCAAAGCTTGCAACGCATAGCGAAGTGGCGAAGCAGTCTCCAAAATTTGAGAACCCTCTAGTTGACCTTTGACCAATCAGTTTCAAAATCACTAGCAAACAAGCCTTTTTGGTCACCTGTCGATTGGTGAAAACAGAATTTGGAAATTTCCAGCCGTTCTCGAGTTTTTGCTCGAACGGACGGACGGACAACATAAAGTTAGTATTGCGCGACAATAAAAAATTACTACATGCAGCTAAATATAAAGTTAGTTGAAGAAGACCTTAACAGAATCATTGATGTAACCGAACTGCAAAGTTATAAATCCAAACTTAAAAGTTTGCAACAGCAAACTCTTTTCAAATGTTGGCACCAATGTGTACACTTATTATCCGTGGCAAACATCAATCCAATATACTTAGAGGAAAAGTTTAATAAACCTTTCAAAGTATCCTAGCTAATTCTACTACTAATGTGTTTTGCTAATGAATTATCTATCAAGCATCTTATCTATAGGCTTATTAATAACAAAATGAATTTGAAATTTCCGCTTTGAAATTTGCATACTAAGACGACTACTCATCCAGTTAGTCTTGCGCGACAATAAATATTACTGACATGCAGCTAGAGATAAATAGTTGCAAGACCTTACGAATCATTGATGTAACCGAACTGCAAAGTTATATATCTATAAGTCTAAGTTTGCAACAGCAAACTCTTTTCAAATGTTGGCACTCAATGTGTACACTGTATTATCCGTGGCAGAGGCATCAAGTCAATGACCTTAGAGGAAGACTTTAATAAAACTTTCAAAGTATCCTAGCTAATTCTACTACTAATGTGTTTTGCTAATGAATTATCTATCAAGCATCTTATCTACAGGCTTATTAATAACAAAATGAATTGAAATTCGTTTGAAAGCATACTAAACGACTACTCATCCTGTCTCATAAATATTTGAACCAGTAGAGATAAATATCTTAACCACGTTAATAGAAAATCGTGTAAAACTTGTTTACAAACATTCAAGGAGGATCTGCCCAACAAATTACATTACCCCCAAAGAGTATTACCGAACTAATTAAATTAACAAATCAAATCGGACCCTAAAAGACCCTCTAACTAAAAAATGTCTTTGCAATATTACAAACTCATTGAAAAATACAGCACAAAATAAATATTTACAAAAAAAAGCATACAGTTAATTTTAAGCAAGCAGATAAGGCCACCGCTGTTACATAGTGGTCACGGGCATTGCTCTTTTATCCAGAAACCCAGCGCGTGGACGGTTTAAGTTTCGCAGGAAACCCACGGATGGATTTTGCACTTGTGTTTCGGAGCGAGTAGTCGGTACCGCGCTTCGATATATAAGTATCCGAAATGCTCTACCTACTGTTTAAAGTCAGGCCTGCATTTTTAAATTAGTAATACGAGTGCTAATCCAATCATTAACCGCAAGGTTTTTATTATGACAGGAAAGTTATCATGCAGTTACTTGCTATTATTTGCACCACTTATATTAAGTTCAACTTAAATCTAAATTAATTTCAACATAGTAACTAATAATGAACTATCCATCCCCAATACAACAATCCCAACACGAAGCTTATAATGCATTACAATAGCAAATGTTTTCTTTACAACCCCAAATCATTAAATCCTTACCACATACAAATCCCACATTAAAATCTGATAAATTAACAATAACCTTCTACGGGTCCCCTAGCTTGTAACGAAGCAAGAAACGAATGGCGCAGTCAATTACAAAAAAAGATCCAGAAGCCCTGAAAACACTTTAAATAACCAAACCCAAGAGGGAGAGGCCTAATATTGGCTAGACTACCCAGTATAAATCACCAATAAATACGACCCGCTAGATATAGAAATCGATTACCAGACTAGCACCACTCAGGAAACCAACACTTCGAAGGAACTTAAGCTCCCACCTATTAATATATCTGATGCAAAAATATAAAACCGCCAGTCAACAATATTAATTAATAATATTTCCAAAGATAACTGCGCACTAAAAGTACTTGGCAATAGCCGTATAAAAATTTAAACTAGGGAAGGCATAATTTGTACAACTATTATTATATAAAAACCTCGTGAACAAAAACGGTAGAAACCGAAACAAGGACGAACTTTTAGAATTGTAATCAAAAACATCCCTCATTCTACAAATCCAATAGAAATAAAACAGAACATAGAAACACTTGGCTGTGAAGTAATTAATGTTTAGAATCATAAAACAATTGTCAAACAAAATTTCTCTCTTCATATTTATAATTGAAATTAAATAAAAAGACAACAACAAAGATAACAAAAAACCAAATTATTTATGAACACATGCTAAAAGAACAATCCCACAATGTGCTAAATGCCAACAATATGGCCATACCAAAAATTACTGTCAGCAAACAGTACGTTGCTTTAAATGTACAGGAAAACTTAAAGATGACCAGGTCAAATGTGCAAGCTGCGGCGGGGTAACCCCGCCAACTATCGTGGACACATAGTACATAAGCAGCTTCAAGAAAAACTATCCACGTCTAAGACGCGAAGTTAACACATACACACGTACATCCACTCAAACATATAGAGTTCCTGAAATACATATTCTGAACGAACAAGACAAAACATACAACCTATACAAAACCCGATTACTAATGCTACTGCTACCCCACAATCACATGTGATACCTCAAAAACTACAGTCATATGACATAGAGGAACTAAAATCCACGATTAAGAATTTAATTACGCAAATTATTAATCTTTTAACCACATTAATTAGTAAAATGACATAATAACACAATCTTAAAAATAGTTGCATGGAATGCTAATTGATATATATCAAGTTGAAGTGTTCACGCTACGCATACTGCAATTCTACTCACATAATGTCAATAGTAAAGTAATATTTTATAATATGAAAAATTCCTCAGTGAAATACCAGCTGAACACGATACGAGAGTAAGGTAGAAGTATCATATAAAAATGTAACTCGCAGCTACAACAAGTTAAAGCAGCTGTATCCATGAATGTATTGAAAATCTACTTTAAAATCTAATTGTGTAGTTTTGCTATATAAAAATTTACTACAATCTCTTGTTTTATACGTTTTTTCTGGTATGGTCCAATACTTCAAAAACCATTATAAAAGAACTACAGCTCAACAAGATAGTAATAACTACTATCAACGTATAATTTTCATAACACACAATTACACCAAGAACATCTTACCTATCAAAAAGTATAATAAAAATGTGCTAAAAAATGTATTATAGACAAATGCATGTACTGGTACAGTTTGTGCAGTATATTTCTTGACGATAATACGGTATGCAGTTTGGGCTTGTTTTGGAGAAGAATTGATTTAAAATGGAATAATCCTTCATTTTTACTTATAAAAAGTAAGGCTTGTGTGCATAATAGGTTATTATAGACATTGGGTGTTGTAAAAAGGAGTGGTTAGGGAGGAAGAAGTCGACGACCACCGCAAACCTTCTGTGAGTAGTTTCAGAGGGTTTGATTTTAGTAGTCATGGCGCAGTGAAACGTAGAGCATCGCGTTTTGGCCGTGGAGCAGTTTCTTAGAAATAATAATTTTGCTACTTTTTTTCTTCTTCTTCGTTGACAGGTTAATGTTGCAAATAATGGGGCGATCCCTGATCGTAAAATAATACTCCGATGAGTTTAGTCGTTTCGCACAACTGGATCAATTATGAAAAGAAAGCCAACTGGCTTACTTCGTACAGCTCAGGTTTCAAAAAATGAGAGGTCAGTTTTTCGGAGTACTCGGCAGTTTACTAGGCGTGCTGCGATTTTGGGTCTGTCTCGACACTCGCTACAACCAATCTTATATTGAGAGAGTGTAATTGTTCTACAACTGCTTCAAGGTATTTTTGTACAACGCAAATTGTTTTGTGAAAAAATGCTTGAACTTATTACTTCTGACGATAATAAAGCAGATTCCCATTCGGATGGTTATGTCAACAAACAAACTGTCAATTTTTAATAACAGAAAACCTACCAGAATTACATTGGAGACCTCTCCATAGTGCTAGCGTTACAGTTTAATTCGGCGTTTTAAAAGTAAGAATCATTAAATCTCATTTTTTTGAAGAACGAATGACTACAGTAACAGTAATTTTAGAGAATTATATCGACGTGCTGCGCAACTTTTACGTCCACAATTTTGACGTTTATGGATCAACGTGAAAATGTGGTTTCAACAAAATGAAGACACAATCTCAACGGAAAGAGGTTCGATACCATTTGTTCAAGAAATGTTTCTAAAAGCCACGTTCCCTCTGCCAGCAACGTCTTTCTTTGGATTCTAAATCAAGTGTCTACGTTCGTTGTAGAGTAGACGTGTTGAAAATTAAAATTTACAAATAATTTTGCAACTGTGCCAAAAGTGTTGCAAAGTGCAATGCAAAACTTTGAAAAGAGATTCCGGAAGAAGGAAATCATCTCTTTTATATACTCTTCCATAATTAAATAACCAATATAAAGATATCAAATTACATTCGTTTTCAATTAATTTTGTGTTAATAAAAACTTTTTATATTGAAAATTTGAAGCACTTACGTTGTTTTTGCTCCACCATGGATTATGTACTAACTGCAAATAATCCACAACAATCAATTCTATGGTGTTCCAAAAAGCGATGTATAGAGCTTCGTACGCAGATGGAGTTTTTTTTTGGTGCGAACTTACTAGCATTGCAGCTTTACCGGCTTATTGTTCCTACTACTATGTTACATGCTCATACGTCACATACATCCATAAGTCTTGAGCAAGATTCGAACTCGCCCGCGCGCTGTGATTCCCGAATAGCATTCGCTCTTGGCCAGTCGACCATAGCAGATAAAGTTACTTTTACTTTTGCTGGTGTCTTCTTCTTTTATCGGGATTATTCTTTTATATATCGTCCGCAGTAAATAATCTTGCAATTTCTATTCACGACGTTGCAGTAAGCTTTCAGAAACTCTCTAACGCCTAAATTTTTGATCAAACGTCAACTTTGATATTTATCCATCTGTTATCTTTTAATAATAAAGAATGTTATAGATTATAATTTTAATGCACTAAAATTATGTTTCTGATGTGTTCAATATTGTCTTCAGCAATGCCCATTTTCAAACAATCATTTTTTTATCGACCTTTTATAATACACTGGATACACTTGTAGTAAGCTTAGGTTATCTTCAGACTTTTTTTTATTAGATATTTACCAGTTCAACAGATTAATTGTTATTCGTGGTAGCGTTGATACAGATATTACACATAACAAAGATTAGACTAGCAGAAAGGTTATTAACATCTTTAAAAAATTCCAATTAATGTAGCTGATTTAAACACATAAGGTACGTAAAATAAGTCAGTTAATCACCATCAGATTCACTTGTTATTAGATAAATGTCTTGAGGTAACTTACGCTTCAATCGCGTGTGTATTAGTTTTTGTCCTAAGTTATAATACACTGCGCCATCACAATTGTTAATATTGTTGTGGAATTTTTGTATTAACTTTTTAATATGTTCATAATCTCAGTGTGAAGTTGATAGTTGGTGATGAACCATGGGGCATTGATGGAGATTCTAAGGATTTTGTTTTGGAGGGCTTGGATTTTATACAAGTTCGTTTTTGAAATGTTTCCCAGATGACGCCAGCATAGAGGACTAAAGGCCATATTAAATATTGGTAGAGTAGAGTGGCACATTCAATTTGAGTGATTTTCTGTTGATTAACAGGTATAGCTGCACTAGTCTCGTATGACCCTCATTGAGTTTTTTAATTATGTGAAACCTCCACGTTAGATGCGTGTCCAAATACAGACCTAAGTATTTGACTGCTTTCGTTTTGAAATTCCAGATAATAGGATTGTTGTTAATTGAGAGTTGTGGAGGATTAACGAAGCGTTTAAGTGTGAAAATCTTTGCAACTCATTTATCATAATTAATTGTCAGGTTCCATTGTTGTATCTATCTGGTTAGAGTGTTTGCATCGATTTATAGCTGGGTGATCGCTATTAGAAGAATTTCCTTTCTGACTAGCAATGGGGTGTCGTCTGCATATAACGCTAGATCCGCAGTGATGTTAGGAATAAAACTAATAAAGATATTAAAGAGTATAGGACCCAAAATGCTCCCCTTAGGCACTCCAGCTTGAATATGTCGGGTTGTCTATATTGTGGTGTGAATTTTAATTACGAAAGTTTTATTGTCAAGAAATGAAAACAAAATTGCTTTTGGATAATCAGAAAATTGCATTTGAAACTTTCTGTCCACATACGATCGAACACATGTGCCAAGTCTACGAAAAGCGTCACTGCTTGTTTTCATATCCTATTTCAATTGTCTCGACGATTCTTTGGAGCTGATGACATGTGGAATGTCCCATTTTGAATCCGAATTGGAATTTTGGCAACAGTTCTAGTGTCTCTAGTTTACCATAGAGTCGTGCGTAAATCACTTTTTCGAGTAGTTTTGACACTGTTAGGAGACTAATAGGCCGATAGCTAACGATATTTTTTTGTTTTTGCCAGATTTGGGAAAAAGTAGTATTTGAGCATGTTTCTGTTTATTAGGAAGTGGCCATTCTTTAAACATGCATTAAAGATAGTTGATACGTATGCTGTCTTTGCGTGTCAGATTTTTGAAAATTATATTGGTGATTCCATCTTCATTTATTTAATGGAAGTGTCTTGATTATTACTACTATTTCTTTAGCTGAAGTTGGCTTTATATGAGCTCTAGCTATCAGTTGATGGGCTTCTATGTGTCCGACCGCAATGTGTGCAAAGCAAGGATCCTGATGACTAAAAGAGGTAAAGGTTTTTTTCAGGTGGTCGGCAAAAGCTTCGCATTGTTCTTGATCTGTATTATAAATTATACCATGTGATGTTATAGACGGTATTTTTTGTGGCTGTCTTAGGATTTTCCTTGTAGTTTTCCATAATCCCGGATGCCCTGGCTCGAGGGTGTTAATAGACTTTTGGTAATTCTCAATTCTGTATTTGTCCAGTTCTTGTGTAATTCGGTGAGATAAGTTGTTAGCCAAGTTTTTAGTTGTCAGGTTTCTTGTGCGTTGCCATTGTTTTTGGAGCTGACTCTTCTGTTTTATTAAATTGATTATATGTGAACATGAAATTCTAGTGTTCGTGGATGCTCTTTTAATTCTTGGCAGAGTAGCTGTTAGGACACTTTCCCTTAAGCATGATGTAATTTCAGTTATTGTCTCTTCTATATCTAAGATCATTGGGATATCTAAGATTTTTGTCTAGGGTTTCCTGGAAGTTAATCTAGTCAATTACTCCTTTAATTAACTTAGGTTCATTTGGTCTGTAGGAAGGAGTTGTAGTGAATGAAATTATGACTGGTAGATAATGTAAGTCAAGCTCATCATAGACTATTTGGGAGATACTTGAAGTAAAAAATTTTTGAACAACTATATCCAGAATGTCTGGTTGGTGGTCTGTCCGGTAAGGGAAATAAATTGCCTCTGGCGGGGCCATTATCTGTAGAGTGTGCGCTGTTGCTGACATCAAGCTGACTCCAGATGAATTGTTAGTTCTGCAGCTCCATAAGGTATTTTTAGCCTATCAGTAGCGTAGGTTCTGTGCTATTAAAAATTTTATATAGGTCGGTTCCAATATTTGTTTATTTGGTTGTCTGTAGGCAGCAATAATTTTGACGTAGATACTATCGTGTGTTTTAATTTTAACTACTGCCGTCTCGAGATTAGTTATGTTAATTTTTGGTACTTTGTGTTGTATACTTTTTTGCTTTACGAAAATAGCTGCTCCTCCAGAGGAAAATCTTGCTACTCTATCAGCTCGGTAGCAACGATAGCCTGATGTCTTGAAGTTGTCAGTTGGGGTTAAATGTGTTTCCGTGAAACATGCTACATCTATATTATATCTTGTAAGAAAGATAGTAAATAATTTGATGCCATTGGCGTTACAGTTCAGGATATTTAAATGAATAAGGGGTTTGTTAAGATTATTATCCATTAAGGAGGAGAGGTAACAAATTATTTAATAAGAAATTTTTGATTTGAGCTAGGTAGGATTTAATTAGGTTAAGAATTCAAGTTAGGATTATTTGGACTATTGGTTCAGTATTTGCAGTGTCTGCTGTTGGCTTCCAAAATTGATTGGTATGATGTGGGGTATTGGTGTTTTGGGTAATGTAGGGGAAATTATTGATGTTAAATATTAGTGATGCTTGGCTTGTTTTGGTTGGGGAGGTTGTTGCGGGTTTGCAGGTTGTTTTTAGAGAGTTTTAATTCTTGAAAATGTTTTCAGCCTCTGAAATTGGCTGGATGGTCAGCTCCACAGTTTACGCAGGTGGAACTGGCATTTTTATCCTTATCGCAGTCAGACTGGTAATTGTCTAGGCACTTTACGCATCTAGACTGCAGGCGGCAATAGTTCTTAGTATGTCCGTAGCGTTGACACCTGTGGCACTAGAGCGTGTCTCCTGTTGTTTAATTTTAACTAAAGAGTGGCAGATGTCAATTTTGAAAATTTCATTTGCCTTCTCGTTGGCTGTTAAACGTACGGCACAAACAGGGATAGGATTTTTTACTTTATTAAGCAATCTTGTAATACTAATTATTGGTAGATTATACGTAGCTAGTTCTTTCTCAATTTCCTGCTCTGTTAATGAAAGCGGTACGTTTCTTATGACTACTGATAGCGGTTTTTCGCTCGGATTTTGGAAAGTGTGGATGCTATCTTTATTCGTTAGGTCATATTTAGCTAACGCTCGATAGTCGTTATGGCAAGACAGATTAATTTTTAGCGATGTGCCGCTGAGGTTAGTAGTGAAAGTTTCTTTAACAAGCTCTTTGGTATCAGTAATTACTTGCTTGATTAACTGGCCCATGTAGAATATTGGCGGTATTTTAACTTTGTTCGCGCCACTTTTAATTTCAGATGTTGCGTTATTATTTGTTGTTGAACTGGGTCAAAATGTGCTGGTAGATAGTATTTATTTTGTTCTAATAAAGGGCTTTCATAAATACTTTTTTGCAATTCACTTATCGGAAGTTATAAATTATCAGCATTCCGTTTAGTCGTTGACATTGTTCTACCCCCACAGGGGCAGAAAATATAAGCTTGATTATTTCAAAATAATATAAATACCTGAGTTGACGATTGAATTATTATAGAAAGTATAAATAGCTCTTGACTGATAAGATGCTCGGGTCGTGATATCACTGAAGTCACTGTTCGCACATACGACTGCTCAACTGGAACGCTCGCACCGAACTTATCTTCAGACTTGTGCCTTGCATATAAATTTAATTAATTTTTAATGTAACAATATCAAACTATGTCTACATCCAGTACATTGGTATACCATTTTGTAAATCTACAGTATCCAAATCCTAATCTTGTTTCTCTACTCTTATATATAGGTTGTTACTACATATTTTGGGTAGTACTATGAGCCATGTTGGGCGTACCCCGGGCAGGTAGCTAGTCTAACCCGTTAGAAGAGGTAGAATGTACTTTACGACTGCCAAAGGTATTGTATGATGGCCGGAGAGCATTTGATGTTTGCCGTTGCTTTTGACCTGGAAGTCGAACTCTTAGAAAAAAATTATACGTGAACTTTTGCAGTATAGTATATCCGAAACACTAGTAACAGTATGTCGCTTTGCTTCATTGTAATTGAATGACCAAGCCATTAAAACAGCCACTCACATGGGCGTAATTATGGTGAAATACATTTATAATCTCGTTTAGAAAGAAAATATACATATATATATATATATATATATATATATATATATATATATATATATATATATATTTATATAATATATATATATATATATATATATATATATATATATATATATATATTTTCTCATGGTCATATTTGCAAATTTTATTAGTAACCTCAAATTTCATTTAAACTTAATTTATCTTTATTAAGAACAACGCCTAAAAGTCCTGCAAGATATAGTTAGTTCTGGTTGGCTTTCTTACTTAATTCTTTATAAGACTACATAAATGTTGAATCGAAAGGCTTTATAATATTGTTGCGCTACAACTTTTGTAGCAATTTTTGGTTACTCCTTTAACCTGCAGCTTTTCTATTTTGTACTGTTTCTTGATATACAGTTGTTTCTTTTAAAGTTCTGTAACAAATTATAAAACACATTTATTTCTCTGAGATATTTTTTTATTTTAAAATATAATCAGTAACCTGTTTGTACTTTTATTATACATTTTAGGCTAAACTTCTGAGTTACATATTTTATATGATAATTACTTTGGATGGCGCGTGTCAATTTTAATTGTAGTTTATTTAAAGAATAATTATTTGACATTTCTAGTTAACATAATTCGTTACACATTCCAGTAGAATCAGTTGCAAAAACAAAAATTTAAAGCCAACGCAATAATTGCGTAAGATTAAGCCGGCTGCGTAAGAAGGGATAACAGCGGGTGTTACTAGAATTTATCTTTCAAACTCAAACTTTTAATGAATTATCAAATGTTGTAACTTTCCGAAGTTACAGTTAAAATATGCACTAAAATATGCGGAATAAAAATACGTGTTTTAAATAATTACTTTTATTTTACACTATCGATACGTATATTACATTTATACTTATACAAAAAGGTTAGAAACGCATTTTTAATGAGAAAAAAATAAAAATATACTTGGCCTAAATTTTTATTTTACGTTTCTACACCGAAACTTTTTTAATTATACAACATTGGGTATATTAAATTAAAAACCTATAAAAAAGTAGAAATGTATAATTTTAAGATCAAATAGCAATTAAAAAACTTATCCTTTCATCACAAGCTGTACAAAAAAAATGAATGGAGTTAATAATTTTTAAGTTTGCATTATTTTGACACCATTTTTTAACAAAACACATTTTTAAACAAATACTTTTTTGCAAAATGAAATAAATACTTCAAATTAGAGGAATATACGTTACAAACTGTTCAAAATCAAAGAAAATCAAAGCATCATTTCAGCTGGTAAATATTTTCTAACAAACGCAATAGGTAGAAAAGCTGTTATATATTCTGTATTTCTATAAGTTGGAAAGTTTGTTTTTTTTATTAAGTAATATGCAGATTTACAATCTACTCATAGTCAGTATTAAGTATTTGTTTGTAATATACCAAGGAGCATTGACTATCATACGGATGGTCTTTGACTGGAATCTCTCCCCATAGTTGGATTCCATAGGTCCATATAGGCTTCAGTATGGTCTTGTAGATTAGAAGTTTGTTAGATAAAAAGAGCTGTGATCGGGTAATAAGTAGCCACATCATTTGCTTTAAGTTTAAGGACGTTGTTGATTCTGGCTTGTGGGCATGCGATATGTCGAGTGGTGAATGTTACATGCCCGGATTTATCGGTGTTAACTGCAATTTTCCATTTAGAAAACTAGTCCTGTAAAGAGTCCAGGTGGACCTGTAGGTGTTTTGCTGCTATTTCAGGTGATCTGTTGATTGATAGGGGGCTGTATCGTCAGCGAACGTGGCTATCACTGTATTTGATGTAGTTGGAACATCTAAGGTGAATATTAGGTATAACAGTGGTCCCAAGACACTGCCTTGTGGTGCCCCAGAACCTATGTGGTGATACGAGAATGTTGTTGTATTTCCATGTAGTAGCGACATAGCAGAGTCGTAGGATATTGTTATAAATTGTAGTGAGTAGTACTACCTACTATGAGATCATATCCAGGAGCTTGTTTGTTAGTTTAAGTTGTTGTAGAACTTCCGCCCATGAAAAAGATTTTAGTGGTAATGATAACTGGCACGGGGCGTCAAGGAAGGAGTCAATTTCATTATTATCTGCATTGTCTTGTCACTGTGATGTCTGGAAAACGGTGTCGAGGTATTCAGCGAATACGTTTGCTTTGTCTTCGTCAAATCTAGCCCAAGTACCATCTTGATTACTTATTGCTACAATCGGTCGTTTGAACTTTTTGCTTGCTTTTCATATGGAATTGTCATTAGGTGTTAATTTTGTGATGTATTGTCTGAAGGTTTAATTGTGAGCTTCTGCTATCGCTTTGTGGAGTTGGTGGGTGAGTCTCTTATAGAAAGTTCTATCCTGTCTGTCTTTTGTTCTCATCCGTTTCTTCCTTGCCTTTCGTTTCTGGGCAATGAGGTCTTGAATAATATAAAGAGGGATGTTGTTTATTTCATCTCGGGAGGAGGCTAGATTGGGTGTAGCTTGCCAGACAGCGTCTTGTATCACTGTAGTGAGGTGTTGATGCTGCATTAAGTTCTTGTTCAGTTTGTATACCGATGTCGGGTTGAAGTTCTTGGTCGATGTAACTTTAAAAGAAAGTCTAATCGGTATGTTTGGTGCAAAGCTTTGGTGGAGCTTCTTTTCTGATAACCGTGGAACTTAGGGTTACAATGACGGGGGTGTGGTCAGAGGATAGATCATAATTGAATTCTGTTTTAGTGTAAGTACTTGCTATGTAACAACTGCATGATCAAGGAGGTCTGGGAGTTTGTGTGGG
This sequence comes from Sinelater perroti, assembly GCA_036346155.1. NCBI lineage: Eukaryota > Metazoa > Arthropoda > Insecta > Coleoptera > Elateridae > Sinelater > Sinelater perroti. The sequence continues at coordinate 25,929,238 of JARFIY010000056.1, read as the reverse complement.
TCTCTAGGCCAGTACGTTGGCTCGCCTGTTGATAGGTAACCATAGTTATGCTGGTGTATTACTTTAAGTTGCGTCCTTTTGGGGTAGTAATTCTTGAACCCCAGGCTGTATGTTTGGAGTTCCAGTCTCCTATAACAATTAATTTTGAGCCTAAGGATTGAAGAAGGTCCTCATAGTCTTCAAAAGAGATAGTGTGGCTGGGTGAACTATGAATAGCGGCAATTACTAGTGGATAAGGGAGAGCGTTAACTTGTATTTTTGCGCTTTGAATTTTGTCTGATTGATAGTGTTCAGGTTTGTAGTGGACGATTGTGTTTTTTATTAACACGACTTATGCTATTTTATTGATTACCGTTGAAAGCATGTTGAGGACCATGCTGTTTTGGCTGATTAGCTGCACGAACATTGCTTTAAATTCTGCAAGAAAGTTGGAGAGTGTTTCATTGATATTCGTTTATTGGGCATTGGTTGATGAGTTAACATTTCTTCTTGCGACTGCTTGTTGATAGCTTACCTGCACTTTGAGGGAATCGCGTAGATTCGCCGTTAGTGGTGTTTTGATGATTTAGGGTGGGGGGGTTCGTTGGCATTTGGTGGTGCCTGTCTTGCTTGTGGTTTGTTCATTACTGGCCAGAATAAAGCATTTCTTACTCTTTGGAGGCCTTTGTACACAGAGCACCCTTTGTAGTTGGCCGGATGACTGGCTCCACAAAGGGCACATTTGGCTGGGGTGTTCGGTGGTTTCTTGCATATGAAATACTGTGATTTCCACAACATTTAACACAGGTGAAGGGCCTGTTGCAGTACGTCTTGGTATGGCCATAATTTTGACATCGCAGACACTGCGATGTAACTTTTTTTTTCTTGAATGATTCAATCCGTACTTTTAGATTACCTATGTATTGAATGTCAAAGATCTTCTTGTTATTGTCATTGGACTCTAGGTCGACCATGAACAGCGACAGTAGCAATGTAGTTAACCTGTGAAGGATATTTATAATATTACGTACTTTGTGACCGTATTCGGCTAGCTCATCTTTAATGAGTTGGATTTAAACAGTGTGATGGAGATTGCGAAGGGCTACTCTGTATGCCCTTTCTTTTTTGAGGTGCTATGTATGATGTACAATGTTTTCTTCTCTAAGGTCTGGGATTCTGGTGCTAATTTTTATAGTGTTGTTAGCTAACGCTGTTGCATAGTATTGTTCTGTAGCTATTACAGTACTGATGCTATCGGTCATTTTTTTGTAGTCATTCACTCCATGAATAAAAATTGGCGGTGATTTAGGAATTTTTGTTTGCTGATTGTCGGGAGTTTGAGTGGAATTGTCGTTGTTTTTTGTTGTTTGTGATAGAACTTCATATCGATTGATATCGTATTTTCTAAATCTAAATTAATATGTAAGTATAGGTTAATGTTCAACAATTTTATTGGTGTTATTCCTTTTAAAATAATTTTTTTTAATACTTTTGAAACGATTGATAATAATCTGATGAACCGATAAGATATAGCACCATTTAAGTTTTTACCTGATATCAAGATCATGGCTATTTCAGCAAAACAAAAAAAAACAAGAATAATATTCGTAATACTACTATAAACAAATAGTTCTCTCTGCCAGTAACAAGATCATACCCCGATGCCTTTTTTAATTAATGCCATGTTATACAATAGTTTTAATCTCCTTTTGATTTTTTCCTATGATGGTATAGCCATCTGATATAAAATATCTATGAGTTTATTGATTTCTTTTTATGCTGTTAGGAGCTAGGAAGGATTTAGAATGAAATAGTGTTATTATATATTCAGCAAAAATTAAAACGTTGTGCTGATTAGGCCCTGGTGTTATTACATTTCTTATAAGTAGCATTTGCTATTGTCCCGAAGCGAGCACTCTGTGACATTACCCGAAGTTAATTTTTTAATATATTTTTGTACCGAATACATTTTAAAATCATAGAGTAGACTTTTTTGCAAGTTCATTGTACTTCTATTTATCACATACGGCCCTAGATAATCAGTGCCGTTTTCTTGCTTTCCTCTTTTTAGATAATTTTGGTTTTAGTGTATTTTTCTACATGTCTCTTCTGTATCCGGTATTAGTTTTTAATTTTCCAAGTACGAAATTTAATGTAGAATCTATTATTGATGTATGATTAAATGTAACTTCTATACAAGATTCAACTAAGAATTTTATTGAGTTAAAATTTTTGTAATAGAGAAGTCCAGAAGGTCCTGTATTCTATTAGGACTAAATGACCAATTTTTGGTTTATTTTGATGTTAGGAAAATTAATTTGCTATTAATGATATTAGTTCTTTTCTTTTAGTCTTGGTGGTTTTTAGGTTCCAAACTTCTTTAGGCAGCAACTTACTTCCAAACGTTTTAAAGAATTTGGTAAAGTCGGCTTATTTCTTTTGTCTAGGCAGAGAACAAATTGGTGACATCTTGATTTTTTCTATTACATATTTTACTAGTAGCTTGAATTTTGCCAAGTTTAAAATCAATCTGCTTAAGATTTTTACTTATGTGCTTAATAATTATTACCTCATCAGGATGATTTGTATTGCATAAATAACGAGAATGGTGTAAAACCATAAATGAAATTTTCGACAGCGGTGTGGCGAATTGGCGAGAGGTGAAATAAACTAATGTTCCTTATGACGTCTGCTTTCGAATGAGGTATCACATGACATATGTTATGTGATGGAAAAAAGTTTGACCTCACCGTTGACCCCTTGACCTTCGGTCGATTTGCGAAGAAGGTATTGACCTAAGGTATATGTATGCCAAGTTTGAAGTGAATCCGATGATTATAACGGAAGTTATCGTGTCTCCAGACAGACAGACAGACACCATGTTAAAATCATTAACTTTCGCCTATAGCGTTCCGCTGCCGAAAGTTAATAATTTAGTAGTCTATATAGCTTAGTAAAGTAAGTTTCAGATATTAAAGGTATATCTATATTTGGATTCCTGTGTAAATATTTTTATTTCTTGTGCATATTGGCATAATCCATTGGCATTCCATATTTTGACTTTTGATAAAAGAACCGCTTTTTAGTTTTGTTGATAAGTATCGACATGAAGTTACATTTCAATCGTACAGCCAATGAAAATATTACTATTTTCAAATACATACAAGTGTCATTGAATTTTGATTTTTTATTACAGTCTAATTGTTTTCACTCACTTAAATAATAGCAAATTCTAGAACAACATCGAATTTTGATTTAAACGCGTTTTATTATACGGAATTCATTTCATTTTCAAAGAATACAGATGTTTTACACTCCCAGATCATGTAGAGAAATCAAGTGACGGTGTAATACGTTTTTACAATTGTGATAAGTAGTTCTGTTGATTATTAAGTTTAATACAGTAAAAATACCCTTATTATTGAGTAACTTTTACACTAAATAATGATGAACTTAAACACTAAATGAATACTATAAGTAATAAACAATTTTAGAAATTTTATTTTCTATTGAATAATTTCTTTAATTCAATCAACATGTTCTACAATCAACCTAACCAGTATTAGCAAACGCAAAATATTAAAAATCCGTTCTAGACTTCCATACCAATGTCAACAATGTTCGAAACTTTATTATACAGGAAATCGTACAGAACAATTCAGCTCCGAACCAACCTAATTATTCTTTCATAAAAGAAGAATACAAAATAGATGAATATGACAAAAATAACTCATTCATGGCAAGTAATAAAAAGAAAGAAAACGTTATTATGCAAGATCCAACAGAATTGATTAAACAACGCCTGTGGTATACACAAATAACCAATTTAGTTCCCTAACAAATCTTCCCACCGTAAATAACAGTACCACCTTAAATAATTCTCCCAAAGACTCCAGACTTTTTCCAATCTACATCTACAAAATAGTAGACTTAAAAAAATGATTCAAAAATCTAGCTCAAACTACCGAAGAAGAAACATTAATATAAAGCACTTTTAAACGACAAAGTAAAAGTGAATACAAAAATACTCTTGAAACTTGCAAAAAGATAATAATAAAAGTATAAAAAATCACGCTACACTTGATTATAAAGAACCTCTACTACTCAATACCCATTACAGATGTAAAACAAGATATTGAAGCTAAAAGACATACTGTCCGAAATATCATGGACATATAGCATCGAATCACTAAACAATCATGAATGTTATTTTATGTACACTTGGAACATAAAAAAACTAAGAGACCAACAAATGATATTCCACCACTAAGGAAGCAGGATGGAAGCTGGATAAGAACAGACCAAGAAATATTTCACATGTTTGGAGAACATCTATCAAAAAAACTTCAGTGCTCCATCAGCTAACCTAAATGCGATTATCAGCAATGAATTAATTATCCATTACCTTGTAGATACATCACGTCAAATGACTGTTCCAATCAAGCAATTTTCACTTACAGAAGTTAAAAACCAAATCGATAAATGTAATATCCACAAAGCATAGTTCTCAAACAATTACCGAAAAAGCAATAGTGTGTATAACTACCAAATTAATAGCATGATAAGATTATTCTACTTTCTCACTCGACGATTGATCAGTACCACAGAATTGGAAATGGATTATAACAAGTCTAAAGGAAAAGAAATAGATCTTAGGTATAAAACATGCTTTCGGCAGAGTTTGGCATTAGCGTCTACTTTATAAACTAAAGAAGCTTCTCCCTTCCTATTACCACCTTATTCTAAGATCACACCTTACTTAACGACATTTTCAAACTAAATTTAATTTTGTTGTATCATAGGGTAGTATCTTAGACCGTTTCTCTATCTGATGTTTACATCAAACATCCCGACTACGATTAGCACTAGAATTGCAACGTTTGTCGACGATACTGCCATATTAGCGGCCAGCAAGCATTAAAAAATATTTAGACCCACTTGAATAGCCCAAAGAATAGTTAAATACATGTCGAATAAAAATAAATACAACAATATTAGCACAAATAATTTCAAAACAAGACACGGCGACTGCCCAAATGTTAGCATAAACAACGTTGCACTACCAGTCAAAACCGAAGTAAAACACCTAAAATATTAACATTGGATTCTAAATTAAATTTTAAGTTGTACTTAATATAAAAAAACCAACATATTAATAATAAATGCGACAAATGTACTGGCTTATCAACAGAAAATATAAAATTAAAACAGAAAATAAAATACTTCTATATAAGTGTGTCATCAAGCCCATATTGACCTATGGGATTCAACTGTAGGACTACGCCAAACCATTTACGTTGATTTAGACTTACCAACAGTAGAACTAATCGACAGATTCAGCACACTTAAAATCTAGTTTAACAGCATGTTTTATGTTGAAAGCTAAAGAAGATAACTAGCTGTAGAACAAATTATATGGTATAAGTTTCAATTGTTGCTGTTATCACTGCCAATTTTTCGCAGGGGTTTCTGACAACCACCAGAATGTACGGGGAAACCGCAATGCAGGTCTGTAAAATTATTGAATTACTTATGAACAACGCATGCACCGCGACATACACCTACACGAACAAATAGGGTCATAGATAAAATAGCAATATCTGTTGACATATACATTTAAACTTTGTATGCAGTAACGTTGGCGTATTAAAATGCTCTTAAACAAAGAGAGAAATCGCGACGACAATAATGAATTTGTTACCAAATATCACAGAAGCTTAAATTGCATCAGAAATAAATAAAACATCTAGATATTATTATCGGCTTGGATTACAGAAAGTAGGGAAGTGCTTGATATTAGATTTAAGGCTTAAACAACTACACACATGTTTTTAAATAATTGTATGAAATTAGAATAAAGATATTCTGACGATCAAATTACCTATCATATAAACGAAATGGACGTATTGTGCTGGTTGTATCTATGTCGAGTCCGAGCGTTAGAGATATTAACGACAAAAACAAATACGTGAAAACCATAATGACAATGCATGTGGCTGTAGTTATAAGGAAGTTTAGTTTTTATTTTATTTTGTTATTGTTATATTATTTGGCTATAATACCATTCATGCAAAATGTCCAACAATGCAAGTACCATTTTTACAAATACAAGCTAATTGTGACCAAAATTTCCGAATGCAAATAACCCATGAATAGAGGTCATATACGCAGCCAATACAAGTAATGTATATGCAAAATACCATTCACTATAGTCAACTTTGGTAAAATCAACATTACTAACGACAATAACTAAAATATAAAAGGAATATGAATAACCAACTGTGATCATACTAGAGACAAATAACAATGATAAATTTAAATTACGGCCTCCTTTCGTATTAAGAGTTAAAAATATCAAACCGCTAATTTAAATTGAAACTTGGTTATAAAGTATTATTAAACATCGCGTTAAAAATAAGAATGAAAACATTAACAAAATATATAATGTGAAATTTCTTGAAAACTGTGTAATAAAAATTGAAGCATTCCGTAGAAAAAGGGAAATCCCTCAGTATGTCAAGTAAAAACTATTATCAACCGTATAAGCACGTCACATTACATCAGTAACTGTCAAAAAATATAGAAAATTACGATGTTAATATAATTATAACGAAAACCACCCTGCCAATTAGAGAGATGTTGGGTTTATAGATAACTACAACCGAAGCTCTATTCTGCTCTGCGTCAAAAAATTAATAAAATAACAATAAAAATGCTGCAACCTGAAAGAACGTACTCTCAAACAGAAAGAGATTCCATAGTCTACAGTACGCTAATAACACCACACAATATGGTACAAATGACACACCACAACAAGTAAATAATTTTTGTAAACTCCAGATTGTGATAAAATAATCAATGGAATAGATGTTAATTACTTTTGTCAATAAACTGGTCTAATGGCATAACCACATAAAGTTGCAATATTAAATGTTGACAGTCTGTGGCAGTATGTTCAAAAAATATCCTACTTTCTACATTTGAACAAAATCAACATTATGTTAATATAATATGTTAAAATACAAAACTATTGTATTTATTATACAGAACATACAAAACAAAAAAAAAATTCATAAAGAAACAGCAGGAATTATTAGATAGAACTTTAAATATTATGAATCAGAGCAGTAGCATTGCAATTATTTGCAAGCTACTAGCGCTGCCATACTGAACCACATAAGCTCGGTGATTATATATGTCACCAGTGTACAAAAACAGCTAACACTGCACTCTAAGTATATTGACTGGAATATATTTGGACATATTTGAAAACATCCCTGAAATCTAAGACGACACTCAGTGAAATGACAAAATCCATGAAAAAAAACTGCTGGGTAAGCATCTTCTGACGTCCACGCAACACAAATCCGGTAAAATTATGTAACAGGTAGCAAATAATACAATAGACAGGAAATATAAAAAAGCCTAACAAAGCAAGAAAAAACTAAAACAATTACTGTGATTCATCAAAAACCAATCTTCACAAAAGTATCTTAGTAACCTCATCGTGACTACTCATTATGGAAAGCTACCGAAAAATTAAATGGCCACAGCAGATAATACCACCCCTAAAAGATGATACAGAGTAAGAAACAACAAGAAAGAGCTACTGTGTTTCCTAAACATCTAGTAGATATTCTTAACGCAATTTTCTGGTTTAGACAGCTAAAAGAAAGCATTTTATAACAATTTTTTCAATGGAAAGGAACAGCAAAGCTTTCCAAAGTTTTAGATAGGCCACCGCTTTGGAGCAATTGTCAAGAATGTTTGATCCGCTGGCCGCGAAGCTAACGCGGGCGAGTTCGAGTCTCGCTAGAAACTCATGAATACATGTGACGTAGTATTTAAGGTTGCATGTTAGTAGCCACTAACTAATTGAAATTTGAAAAAATGCTAACTAAAGTGAATTTAATACCGAGTACGTTAAAGATGACACCATAAAGATAACAACAAAACACATACTTTATTTTAACTTTAAAAAACTGAGCAAAACAACCACGACGTAAAGTTCTAATACCGCGTATTGCCTCCTCGTGCGCGAATCACTACAGACATCCGGCTATTCATTTTGTAGATCAACTCCCGAATATCGTGTTGAGGGATCTAATCTCATTCTTCGAACAAAGCAATGTGCAGTTCGTTGAGGTAATTTGAAACAGTAGGTCTGACTCTGAGGCGTCGTTCTACATGTTCCAAACATGTTCTATAGGATTGAAATTGGGATATTTGTCGGTCAATCCATAACGAGAATCTGAACTTCATTTAAGAAGGCAGTTACGATTCTTGCAGAATGTGGTCGGGAATTATTATGCATAAATAAATCATCTTTATCAATGAAAGGAACAAAAAGAATCACATGAGGTTATAGAATCTCTTTGCTGTTAATAAGCCTGCTTTGATACATACAAGGTCCGTTCGTACATCAGCAGAAGTCCCTGCTCACACCATAATTGAACCTCCACGAAATGGTATCCTTTCCGAAAAATAACAAGGAGCAAATCTTTCTCCCTTCATCTCCATACTCGTTTACGACCATCTGAGATACGAAGATTAAGTCTGGACTCATCAAAAACGATAACGGTTCTCCACTGTTCGATTTCCCAGTTTGCTTGATTACGCCCAAACGCCAAACGTGCTACTCGATGTTGCCGTAGCAATCTTGGACCTCGTGCTGGTCTTCTTGCACACAAATTTGCCTCGTTGAGTCTCTGTCTAACTGTTCTTTCAGAAATATTGACGTTTCTTACACGCTGAAGAGCATTTCGGGTCTCCACTGCAGCAGTATGTCGATTTCTTAACATAGACAAAACGGTCGTCACGAGCGGATGTCTTACGTTTAGCTCCTGTTCTCGGCCTGCAACCATAGCTACCGATTTCTCTAAATTTTCTATGAACATCTTTTAGCGTTGAACGAGGAACACCCAGCCGATTAGAAACATAACGTTGACTGCGTCCGTCTTCAGCGAATGCAACTACTTTAGCAATAATTTCTACTGCAAATGCATAATTTGAATTAAACCAAAAACACTAGCAACAAAGGAATTAAACAGAAAGTAACAAAAAAATTAACAGGGATTTAAAAAGAACGCAAGAATGAACACAATACTTTACGCAAATTTTAGAACGTAAATGACTTCAACAGAATTTGCTTTGCTTGTTTTGAAAATTTTTTTCTAACATATATGATCGTTATTATCATCAACTATGCCTGCTAGTAAAATAGATACCATTTTTAATAGTGTACCTAATGATATTAGTTAATAACTAGATATTATTGATAAAAACCGGGGTTGGCGGATTTTTATGCCGGTTGAGTGTACTTTAACGCCCATTTGAAAAGTACAAAAAAAATTATCGCAAAATGCCCGAGTTAGTAGCTGAGTACGGAATCACCTTGTTGCTGAGTTTTGTATTGGTGGGAAAATGTAAACCCCGTAATGCTTGTCTGAAGCAAAAAAAAAACAAAATTGTTTTTAATTTTCATGGATTTTAATTGTCGATGAACTAAAAATATTCAAAAAATGTAGGATCAAAAAATTTGAGATGAAATGAAGAAAATTGCTTCGTTCGCGAGATAAAATATTTAAAATTACATTTTGACTAATGTTTGTAGTTCATTTAAGCTGTTTTTTAATATTTCAGAGATTAAATCTGGCTTAAAGTCGATAGGCAAAATAGTTTTTTACTATCAAGCTCGCCAATTTGGAAAAATAGTAAAAATAAATGTTAGAGAAACGCCTTTTAAAGTTTTCTATTAGAAAAAGTATTAATTATTAGTAACTTTCTTTTCGTCGAGGCATGCTTATTAACACTACAGCTTTGTGGGTTTATTGTGTCTACTAACATGCAACCTTAAATACTACATCATATACATCGATGAGTTTTCAGGAAGAGCATTGCTCACGATCACTCTGCCACAGAGGCGTTTCTCTGTTAGTAACTTGCAGCATTACAATGCTAATGGGCAATATCTGGTGCATACATATCTATCCTATTGCCTCTAGAGTTCCACAAGGCACTTGGTCCAGTTTTATATATTTTGTTCACAGCTTAATTTCCTGCAACCAATTAATTCAACAGTTATAACCACATTTTTTGATAATACTACCAAACCTGTTTTGGATCTACGAATTTACAATTCAACCTAAGCTTAATAGCAAATTAAATAGTAGAACATTTTAGTTAACAACTCCAAACCATCATGTTATTTTTATAATGAGAAGAGAAACATATCCAACTTTAACACTTAATAATACCGTGATTTCACAAACTAAAGATGTCAAATATTTGGTTATACATCTAGACCGGCGGCTCATCTACAAAAATACATTTTTACTAAAAGAAAGTAGCATCGCATGAAATTTAATCAAATATAGTGACTATTAGGCAAAAGGTGGCAATTAAAAATAAAAAATTAAATTTTTACTTTACAAGACCCGTCTGGATATATGGTATTTACTGTTGAATGCTATCAGTAATTCTAAAATTGAAATTTTACAAAGATTCTAGACCAAAATACTTAGATGTATTATGAATGCACTGCAGTGCGTACTTAATTAACACAAAACGAATGTAATATCTAATAAAAAAATTTGAGTTAAATACAAAAACAGGTTCTCGTTGCAGTCTAATAATTTAGCCATCCGACTGTTTGGCAACTATGATACAACTAGAAAGTTAAAACGTTTCAAACTCTTAAACGTGTGTGCTAGTGCTATAATTTAACCAATTGCATAAGTATCTGGTAATCACAGATAAAATAAGCCGACCAATGATAAATCGCTGCTCGCGGTGCGTTCGAAAAGGGGTGGAGCTTAGCACAGGTTAGAAAAAGTATGTAGATATCGCTGGTACCGAATGAAAATGGCATTCATTCATTCGCTTTAGTGCCTTCAAGCAGAGCAGACGTGCGTGCCGAGCTATACCTGTGATATCGCAGCAGCGGAGCCGCAGCCTCGCTTAAGGTCAGGCGAATTATTTATTTAATAATTTAATTTTTGCTATTTTAAGATAAGCCTGAATTAAACCTACAAATTTATTTACTATTAATTCCACGCTTGAATTTCAACGAGTAAAGTCGTGTACGGGCTGCTCTTTGATATAAATAAGTGTAACAGATAAATAGTAAGGTCAACTCCACAAATTTATTTTAATAAACCATTTATCTATAGCTTATCGTGTTTATAACTTAAAGTTACACAAAATAATTTCCAAACAACATACAGCAAGTAAATTATATTTACTTAACAATGTATCAACCACCGAACTACGTGCAATATGCACTCCACATACAATCTTAACCCTCATGGACACCCACTTCCACCCATTTCAAATACACAAATGCCAACAAATTCTTCCTTTTCTCAACCACTTCCCATACAAGTACCGGCACAAAATACAACCTTATCCAGCAGTCAACCAATAAACAACAATTTTCCAAACCTCAATATAATGCAGCCGCAAACTGCACAGTATTCTCAGTCACAAAATACCACAGACTCATGGCAATTTCCCACCAAAAAACGAAGTAGATCTCATGAGGATCAAGATGCTGCTTCTTCAAAGAAGGATTATTGGCTCGGTCTTTGTAATAGATTTGTCCCACTTGCAGATGAAAACATGGACCAAAATGCACAAATCACTGAACCCAAACCACCACCAATCTTCATCTCGGGCGTTGAAAATATTCAGCCATTAATTACCTTGCTCAGTGAACTGGCTAAAGATAAATACACGTTAAAGACACTATATAATAATCAAGTTAAGGTACAGCCCTCTGAAAGTGCGATATATACTGTGCTAGTAAAAGCACTTGCAGATAAAAACACCGAATGTCACAAATATAAGAATATACAAGAAAGAACCTTTCGTGTAGTACTGAACAATTTGCATCCAACCACTAAAGTACAAGACATTAAAACAAGTTTGCAAGAGAAAGGACACGAAATAACAAACGTTTGGAATGTGAAGCAAAGAGTATCAAAAATTCCATTACCACTACATTTCTTAGACCTAGTACCTAAAGATAATAACAAGGACATTTACAAAATAGATTTGCTACTGAACACCAAGGTTCAGTTTGAAGCACCGCATGCCAAACGTGAAATTCCACAATGATTGCGTTGTCAAAAAGTTGGACATACAAAAAATTATTGTCAAAATAAACCACGTTGTGTTAAATGTGCTTCAAACCACTTAACTAGCGATTGTCTTAGAAAGGTTAAAGATAACAATGTCAAGTGCGTAAATTGCAATGAAAACCACCCGGCAAACTATAGAGGTTGTATAATTCACAAACAAATCCAACAAAAATTGTACCCACCACTACATCCACATATTGAGCAGAGAACTGTTCAACCGGGCATTACGTTTGCCCAAATAACTCAAGAACATATCAGAACACAAAATCAGCCAGAATACCATCACCAAAAACGAAATAGACGATTTAAAGCAAATCATGAAAACCCTCATGAGATCAAATGAGTATACTTATAAACCTTATGTCAATGATTGCTAATAAAACAAATAATGGAACAACAGTTAAAAATAGCACTCTGGAACTCCAACGGCCTGTGCCAAACACAGAAATCAAATTATTTATACAAACCAATGACTTAGACATTCTGCTCATCTCTGAAACTCACTTTAAACTCGAGATTGCAAAAATACCAACTTATAATATTAAAACAAACCACCCTAATTTGAAACGCCGCTTGGAAAGCGAGTTCTCATCGAAAATCTTACCCAAACTATTCTACGACTGCGCTAATACCACCCTTCCAATATCGCACCGCCACCTATATCATTGAGTCTATTACTGTGATTACCCTAGGTAGAACTAATAATCTCAATATATTACTAGCCTTTGTTCAAGGTTTTCCATCCAACATGTTGGTTTGGGTAAATTTAATTTATTGCTACTATTTTAATGTTGATAACACGGAGTTCAAACCGAGCATTATTTCCGTAGACAAGAAAGCTGTCGATGGTCACAAAAAGACATGTAAAGTTTGCGGTGTTGATGCCTCATCAGAACTCGTCAAAATTGATTCACAAAATTTTTTTCTAGTAATGTTTCGTTCAAAGTTGACCAACATTTCAGTTAACCAAGTGAAGTCCATGATAGCTAAATCAAAGTTATAATCGAATGAAATCGACATATTTCATACATGAGATTAGTAAAAGACTCAAAGTTTATTTTGAAACCATCCAACATCCCACATGTATTGAATAAAATTTACTTATCACAACCCATCAACATCTGCAATTTGCACCTTAAACGTAATAAAAACGATCCATTTTTAGAACGGATAATAATTAGGAATAAAAAATAAATTGTTTACAAAAACAATTAAAGAAGCACAAACTACTTCAAAAGCTGAATTGCATCAAAAGAGGCACTACAAAAGTGTTGTGTATTTTGAGCTACTTTCAAGGAACAAAATGATTAATTCATATGTGTAGTCAACAACTAGTGAAATTCTATGAAATCATTAAGGAAAAACGTTCATAATTAATAAGTCGTAAAGAAATCATGTTTAATAATGACAACACGAAACCACATATATCTTTAGTGTTCTACGCTAAGAAGAAAATAAATAAATGCTAATCAAACAAATCGAATAATCTCTATACCACAAAAACGACCTCACGAAACAGGAACATCATATGCCTATATACTCAGAGGAAATAACCGAAATGAAAATAACCAAAACGCTAATAACCAAATGCTACAACAAGGTACAAATGCACATCAAACAGATGACTTCAATGAATTAAAAAACATGACGACACACCTTATGGAACAAATGAGTACCATGCTCAATCTTTTATAAGTCATCTCAAAAATTGTATAATGGCTCAATACACGTTAAGAATCGCCGCATGAAATGCTAATGGACTTTGTTGACATAGGCGAAAAATAAAAACACTTATACTAAACAATAAACTAGGTATGGTATTTAATGTTTGAAGCTCATCTCACTGACCGTTCCTACCTACAAATAAATAATTATTTCATATACAGTACTCACCACCCTAATGGCACTGCAATCATAATACGAAACTATCTAAATACACGTACAATTATATACAATCTACAAGTCTTAACGTAGAAGACTGGCTGGAAACCTTAACAATTACAGCAGTTTATTGCCCTCCCCGACATCCCACAAATCAAGATTAATTTAATCACTTTTTCAATGCTTTTGGGAGCCGATTTATTGCAATAGAAGACTGTAATGCCAACTATCATCACTGGGGATTTATGGCTATAACACTCAAAATGAGAGAACTGCTGAAAACAATGGAAGTGAACCATTTATATTCCTTATCAACTGGTCAACCAACCTACTAGCCTATAGATACCAATAAGTTACCTGATCTAATTGATTTCTGTGCAGTAAAAAGCATATTCCGCATTTACCTTAGAATTGAATCAAAATTAGATTTATCATCAAATTACGTTTAGTACTCGAGTACTTAATTATTGCAAACCTTCAATGCTATGCAAGAAAAATACTAACTGTAAAGAATATTAAATGAAAAAATCACACTTGAAGCGCCTCTCAAAAATGAAAGTAATATTTTAATATCAGTTGAACACCTAACTAAAACCACCCAACACGCTGCGTGGCAACCAACGCCTATTCCATCACTACATAAAAATCGAGAAAATCTTCCTATATTAGTGAAATAGAAAATAGCTGAAAAGCGTAGACTCTGAAGAAGATCGCAACACTCAAAGCTAAAGGCAGCAAGCAGATATCTGAAAACACTACTCAACAATGTGAACCAGCAAGCAATCGAAAACTATCTTAGTATTTTGTCTCCTGCAGAAGCAAACGATTATTATTCGCTCTGAAGAGCAACCACCAAACTAAGCAACCACAACAGTATATTCCTCCATTTAGATTATCAAATGGTACCTGGACAGAAAGCGACCAAGATAATAACAAGGACATTTACAAAATAGATTTGCTACTGAACAAAGTTCAGTTTGAAGCAAACCCCAAACGTGAAATTCCACAATGATTTTGTCAAAAGTTGGACATACAAAAATTATTGTCAAAATAAACCACGTTGTGTTAAATGTTTCAAACCACTTAACTAGCGATTGTCTTAGAAAGGTTAAAGATAACAATGTCAAGTGCGTAAATTGCAATGAAAACCACCCGGCAAACTATAGAGGTTGTATAATTCACAAACAAATCCAACAAAAATTGTACCCACCACTACAACCACGCCATATTGAGCAGAGAACTGTTCAACCGGGCATTACGTTTGCCCAAATAACTCAAGAACATATCAGAACACAAAATCAGCCAGAAGTACCATCACCAAAAAACGAAATAGACGATTTAAAGCAAACCATGAAAACCCTCATGAATCAAATGAGTATACTTATAAACCTTATGTCAATGATTGCTAATAAAAACAAATAATGGAACAACAGTTAAAAATAGCACTCTGGAACTCCAACGGCCTGTGCCAACATACACAGGAAATCAAATTATTTATACAAACCAATGACTTAGACATTCTGCTCATCTCTGAAACTCACTTTACCAATAGAAGTCGCATAAAAATACCAAATTATAACATATATAAAACAAACCACCCAGATGAAACGGCACATGGAGGGTCAGCAGTTATAATCAGGAAAAATCTAAAACACTACGAACGAGCTGAATACACACGCAACAATATCCAAGCCACCAACATCAGTCTATTAGATACCCTAGGAGAACTAATAATCTCTGCTATATATTGCCCTCCAAGGCATAACAACAAATATGAGCATTACCTCGAATATTTTCGGACCTTGGGAAATCGATTTCTGGTCGGAGACTTTAATGGGAAAAACACAATATGGGGATCCAGGCTCACAACTACCAAAGGGCGAGAACTATTCAAAGTTATGTCTGCTTATAATATGACTTATCTATCAACATTTCAGCCAACATACTGGCCATCCGACCCCCATAAGTTACCCGATCTTGTCGACTTATGCCTAATCAAAGGTCTTAACTCCAAAAAATTTGAAGTCAAGTTCTGCTTAGATTTAACGTCGGACCACACTCCAGTCCTAGTAAACATGAATACACAAATATTGGGCAAACTGAAGAAACCATCTCTTTGTAGCAAACGGGCAGATTGGGATTACTTCAAAGAAAAACTGGACGAACAAATAACTCTTGAACTGCCTTTGAAAACTCACCTCGACATAGAAAAAGCTGTGGCAGACATCACACAAGCAATACAAAGTGGAGCGTGGCAAGCGACCCCCAGACATAAACAAAGAACTAATTCGAGAAGAACCCCCCAGTACTATTACAGCAAAAAAACTCCGAGAAACGAAAAGCTCGCAAACGATGGCAGATTACGAGAGCCCCGGCAGACAGACAACGGTATAATACCCTACCAAATGCTACAACAAGGTACAAATATACATCAAACAGATGAGTTCAATGAATTAAAAAACATGATGACACACCTTATGGAACAAATGAGTACCATGCTCAATCTTTTATAAGTCATCTCAAAAATTGTATAATGGCTCAATACACGTTAAGAATCGCCGCATGAAATGCTAATGGACTTTGTTGACATAGGCGAAAAATAAAAATACTTATACTAAACAATAAACTAGGTATGGTATTTAATGTTTGAAGCTCATCTCATTGACCGTTCCTACCTACAAATAAATAATTATTTCATATACAGTACTCACCACCCTAATGGCACTGCAATCATAATACGAAACTATCTAAATACACGTACAATTATATACAATCTACAAGTCTTAATGTAGAAGACTGGCTGGAAACCTTAACAATTACAGCAGTTTATTGCCCTCCCCGACATCCCACAAATCAAGATTAATTTAATCACTTTTTCAATGCTTTTGGGAGCCGATTTATTGCAACAGAAGACTGTAATGCCTACTATCATCACTGGGGATTTAGGGCGATAACACTCAAAATGAGAGAACTGCTGAAAACAATGGAAGTGAACCATTTATATTCCTCATCAACTGGTCAACCAACCTACTAGCCTATAGATACCAATAAGTTACCTGATCTACTTGATTTCTGTGCAGTAAAAAGCATATTCCGCAATTACCTTAGAATTGAATCCAAATTAGATTTATCATCAAATTACGTTTAGTACTCGAGTACTTAATTATTGCAAACCTTCAACGCTATGCAAGAAGAATACTAACTGTAAAGAATATTAAATGAAAAAATCACACTTGAAGTGCCTCTCAAAAATGAAAGTAATATTTTAATATCAGTTGAACACCTAACTAAAACCACCCAACACGCTGTGTAGCAGCCAACGCCTATTCCATCACTACCTAAAAATCGAGAAAATCTTCCTATATTAGTGAAATAGAAAATAGCTGAAAATCGTAGACTCTGAAAAAGATCGCAAAATTCAAAGCTAAAAGCAGCAAGCAGATATCTGAAAACACTACTCAACAATATGAAACAGCAAGCAATCGAAACCTATCTTAGTACTTTGTCTCCTGCAGAAGCAAAGGATTATTATTCGCTCTGAAGAGCAACCAGCAAACATAAGCAACCACAACAGTATATTCCTCCATTCAGATTATCAAATGGTACCTGGACAAAAAGCGACCAAGAAATGGCAAATGTATTTTTTCACCATATCCAGCTGAAGAGAATTTCATCCATAAATATCTCGGCGTCCCGTTCTGGATGGCACTACCTATTAAGTGGGAAATGAGTAAATGAGAGCAAATGAAGTAAGCAAACTATACGTACTAAATTGAATACCAAAAAGTCATTGATATGATCTAATAACTGGAGAAATCTTAAAACATCTGCCAGAAATCTGCGTCAAACTAATCGTATACATCTTTAATGTTATCTTAAAAACAGGATTTTTTCCTGGCCATTGGAAAGTCGCACATATAATACCAATTCTGAGACCTGGAAAATCACCTAAGAAAGCACCTTCTTACCCTAATCCCTAAAAAGGTTAAAATCCCTTTTACAAGATATAATACTAAAACACAATTTCAATTTAGAGAGCAACGCGCTACTGCATAGTCGAGGCAAATTAGTAAAAAAGCTCAAAATTTTTAGCGGGTACACGTATCGAGACGTTCCAAGGCGCGTTTGATTCGCAAGAGCCTCAGAAAAAAATGTTACCTCATATTTTCAACGAAATTAAAAAGTTCGTTACTAAATTCTATATGTCTGTCTGTCGGTCTGTCGGTCCGCCACAAAATTTAAGATCTTTTAAAATTTGATAATGGATTCTTATAGGAAATTTTGCGCTGATTACGAATTCGATATTAAAAAATTTCTATCTCGAATAGTTTTCGAGATATTCGACTTCGAATTTAGGGAAAATTTTCGACATTACGATTTTTAATGTGATTCTTATAGGAAATTTTACGCTGAATTCGAAAATGAAGTCGATAAAATTCGATGTCGAATAATTTTCGAGATATTCGATTTCGAATTTTTAAGTTCGTTCTGGGTTTGCTTACAGAGCAATCTCTTCGCCGGCCCCATGTTTTGTTATAATGCGAAAGTGCATTTGTGCACGCAAAAAATGCATTTTATTGACGATCTTTTTGCAGATCCAAAAGAATATTGTATTTCTCGCTTAATATTGGCCAAAATAAGCTCATTCTCGTTAATCGGAGGTTTTTGGGGTCGCTGATCACAAATATGATGCTTAGAAAGTGCCCCAATGCACTTGGAGGGGAGCTCATAAATTGATTAATTGACCAAAATCAAGAAACTAAAAATATTGTTCTGCGGCTTTTTTAGATATTATGCAAGCATTTGATAATGTTACTGTTTAAAATAAAAACTAATCTACTCCGTACTTACTACGCAGTTTTACAATTATACCTGTCAAATAGAAATTTTCTCGTAAAGATAAAAGAAAACATGTTAGAACCAACTCTGTATCTGCTATAAACTTTTGAACTTTAGACTACAAATCTGACAGTAACAGTCACATTCTGCCGATGATACAGCTATTATAGCATCTCACAAAAACCCAAACAGCGTCACGTTATCTTCAATACCACTTACACCAAATCCAAACCTAGTTCAAAAAGTGGCACATCAGAGCAAATGAGAGCAAATAAAGATATGTAACCTTCACCTTACGTAAAAGGACTTATCTTGCAGTATACTTAAAGAACCAGCAGCAAATATCTAGGTATCTAAACCAACGACTTACGTAGAGAAAACAGCTAGACACTAAATTCCGCAAGATGTACTGGTTAATGGGTTTCTGGTCACAATTATCCATAGAATACCAAGTATTACTATACTACTATACTGTAAAGCAGTACTTAATCCAGTGTGAAGCTATGGGCTACAGCTGTGGGGGTCTGCTAGTAAATCCAACTTAGCAGTACTACAGCATTTCCAATCAAAAGCACTGCGTGCTATATTAGATGTTTCATGGTATGTGCCAAATAAACTCATCCATCGAGATCACAGCATACGATATTGAGATAGGTTATCGTTTCATCCTAATAAAGCAACTACGGAACTTCTACATAATGATGCAGAAACACGCAGACTCAAACCTTTTAAACCAATGGACCTGGCAAACAGATTTATTTAAGTTAGTCCTAGTTTTATATTACAATTAAAACTTTACTTTTGTTATATTACTGTAAACGATTGCACCATTGGCTGCTACCATACGTGTTAACCATTCATGTTATTGTTATTTATTACTAATCGATATATAATTTACTGAATGTCTAGCTACATTAAGATAGATTTTAAACAATCAAATAAGTTAAATAAAAAAATATCTTTAGTGACGCCTTAAACGGCAAAACTTTCAATGACGCAGATGCTGTAAAATCAGACATTCTATGAGCGCGGAATCATAAGTCACCATAGATGATAAAGATTATCAAACAAAACAAAAAAATTATCTTTAATTAACGTTCATTAATTGTGTAAAAAATCGTGTTCAATTTCATATAAACGTACAAAACTAATTTTTCCACAATTCAGTAAATATATAATTCAACAGTTAGATAATTTAATATATTAAAGAACTGCCAGTGAAAGTTGCTCGGATAGTTTATAGATTTTGTCATAAAATTTACTTATTATTTTCTTGTAACAGATTGTAAGTATATAAAATAAAAAAATTAGGCACACTATCATCACCCTCCTACATCAATCTATAGATAATATTTTTCTCTGTAGGAGAAAATGTTAGTTTTGGTCGAAATTTTCTAAGTACTTGTAGCAATTATGTAATAGCTAGTCATAAGGATAAATGTATTCTTATGCAAAAACTGCAATTGACTTTATCAGCAAATTTTAAAAAATGATATTAGCAAATTTCAAATTAAAAGTATTTTTTTTTCAAATTGAAAGTGATATTTACACTACAAATATTGTAAATCAAAAACAAACAATAACATAGTAGACCTTCAATTATCGAAACTAGCAAATTGTTGCTCCAAATATTCACAGATATTAAAAAAAAACAATTCTGTTGAGAATTACCGCAAATTTCTTTAAAAGAATTTTTTAAATCCATTCCCCGGAAACGGCCAACTTAACCGCCATAAATTACAATTTGACTCTATCAGACGTTGTGTCTATAAAAGTAACTTACATAAAAGAAAATACGAAATAAAAAGCTTCTAAAGTTATACGTTGTAAAATCTCTTTCATACAAATCTGTTGAACAGAACTACGACTATGTTAAGGATTCATTTTTTTTCAAAGAAACTTAACTAAACGTGTGTAGCTAGTTATTTTGATTTAACCTTAAATAAAATTACTAACCGTTAACAGGGATTATTAACAGATTCCTCTCATAAAAACTTCTAGTTGTATTAGTCTGTTTTCAATTTCGAGCTGATAAGTAAAAAAAATACTAGACGGAACAAAAAATCTAATCCGCAGATCCTCGGCAGCGCCGCTCGACGGTTCCCCACTGATTGCAAGCCCCAGTCGTGTAGTCTTAATATCATTATAATTTAAACAGGTTACTATCCGTACACTACACAGGAACTTTGGCGAGATTAAACCCCATTGCCGGGTCTTTGATCTACGGCACGGGGATGATACGCGGCGCGAAGCGCGTCCCTTGCTATTAGCGTCGGCGGCCAAAATTTTAGACAGCCTTTGTAGCTGCGGATTCAAAGCACTCTTCGCATGCGGAGGCTGCTGTTAACAAAGATTCCTCCTCCGCACTTCACCGTGCGTATTTATTCAAGAATTTGCTGTTGGCTGAAGACAGGCAAAAATCACCTTTGAAGTGGCTGCAGAATTTGAAGCAGAATTTAAAATTTGTACGTAATTGTTTATATAAAAGTTATATATTCTTTTACTACTAGAAACTAAGTTTTAAATGGCTAAAATAGGAATGTTTGAATTTGTATTCGCTTTTTCTTGTACTTTTTTTGATTTAAAGAGCAAACTCGTTGCTACATGTATTACTATCGAGGTTAATGTTTCCCATAAAATTTCTCATTTGTGTCTTATTTAAAGTTTTGTAGGTCTTTTTTTTATAATTTCTTTATGCCTTTTTAAGATAGGCACAAAATCTAAAGTCTTTAAGGTCTAGGTTACTCTTTTGTACTTGGTATTTTCATAAATACTGCTAAAAAAGGAAACCTAACCTTGTTTTACACTGCATCTCTATCTGTGACTAACATACAGTTGCAACTGTCACTTCCTAATATACTTGGAACCGTCCTATTAAGAAAGTGGTTGACAAATCAGTGGCAACTCTAGCAGTTGTCAGAGGAATGTACAAGAGGGCTAAAACCAGGAATGGTGCACTGTTTGTATACCAGAGTGGTTAGACCCTCTCTTACATATTCAGTTTTAGTCTGGTGGCCCAAAGTTATACAAGAAGTCACCAAACTAAAACTAGGCAAGGTACAAAGCGTTGCCTGTTTGGGCACTACGTGAGCTATGAGAACCACGCTCATTGCTCCAATAGACTCTTCTAGATCTTCCACTTCTGCATATAGTGATTCAGGGGGAGGCAAGACTGGGTCACTACAGACTGCATCATTCAATGTACAAGACACATAAGGGTACAGGTCATACTAGAATAATTGATAGTCTAGGGGGGAGGGGCTATACCTGAAATGAGGGAGGACCACATAATCTCAAAAACATGTGACGACTCTCTATTCGAGATGATCATGCAGGCTCGAGGTAGGAGCGAGACATTTAGATAAGCAATTGCACCTGGTAGCCTAATCTGGTACACAGATTGTTCTAAAACCGAGGTGGGTATCCGAGCAGGAATATATGCTGAGATTCTTAGGGCAGAGCTAAGCTTTCCGCTGGGTAAGTACGCCTCTGTCTTTCAGACAGAAATATACGTCATACTACAGTGTGCGCGTGAAAACGGTAAGAGGGCTTACAGGAACAAGCGGATCTATATTACACCAGACAGCCAGGCAGCTTTAAAGGCTTTATCAAACACTAAAGCATTATCTAAACTCAATGCACTGACAGAACATAATACGGTGAAACTGCTATGGGCACTTGAACATTGTGGTATCTACAGCAATGAAAAGGCCGATGAATTGGCTAGGCGGGGACCTAGTGAGGTTTATATCGACCCAGAACCTGTTTTAGGAATCAGACAAAGTGCTGCCCGGAGCTTTATCAAGGAAAGGACACGCACTCATCATCGGATGTACTGGAAGAATTGAGCAGGGCATAATTTCAACAAAACCTTAAATAAGGGACCTTGCCAAAAGAGAGCTGCAGAACTTCTTAATCTAAGCAGGTTACAGCTAAAGACAACCATAGGGTTTCTCACAGGACATGTGACCTTGCATGCAGACTCTGTAGCAAGGTACCAGAAACAGATTTACACATCCTATGCAAGTGCGATGCGCTGTGCAGGAAAAGGCAACACATATTCGGAAGACTGATACTTGAGCCGGAAGACTTTCAGACACACCCTGTAAAGGACCTGTACCTGCTGATTCAGGGATCATCAATTACAGATTGGTTGTGAATTTATTTAATTAGGGTAATCACAATAAGCCATAGGCTGCAGTGAGCATTGATCCATCAAGGAAGACATACCCTAAGGAGAAAAAAAATTGTGTTTGTTGTCAAGTATGGTTATTTACAGCAGCCATGGCAGCTTTAAAGGCTTTATCAAAGACAAGCATTATCGTAAACTCAATGCACTGACAGAACATAAGTACGTGTGAAACTGTAAGTGTGGCATCTTTACTTGTATACCAATGAAAAGGCCTGATAAGCAGGATCTGTAGTTTATATACAGACCTGTTTAGTTTCAAGGATCATGCTCGGAGCTTTATCTAGGAAAGGACACGCATCATCATCGGATGTACTGGAAGAATTGACAGGCATAATTTCACATAACCTTAAATAAGGACCTTGCCAATTAGAGAGCTGCAGAATCTAACTATGGTTACTAAAGACAGACCATAGGATGTCTCGAAGATGAAATTTCAAATGTGACCTTGCATGCAGTATTGTTAGAAGTACCTGAAGACTACATCTTACGCAAGTAGACATGCGGCATGTAGCTGGAAAAGGCAACACATATTCGGAAGACTGAATCTGAGCGGAAGACTTTCAGAACATATAAAGGACCTGTATTGACTGAATACTGATGGGCATCAGAAAGATTGGTTTTCTATGGATGAATTAGGAGGAATCTTCCACAAACCATAGGCTGCAGTGAACATGATCGCATCAAGGAAGTACTAAGGATAAGAATCTAAATTGTGTTTGTTGTCAATGGTGTGAATCGAGAGCTTGGTATAGAAACCATTGCTGTGACAGCATATTCATTTGTGAATGAAAAGTGTGATCTAAACGTTGTATACCGGGCTATAAAATTGTTTAATAAGACTGTAAGTTTCAAGGATCATCTAAGATCTAGAAAACTGCTGTTAGTTCGAACAGTTCAGGCATTCACATCCGTAAGTACTCGAATTAACGAAACCTCGTACCAGAAGAGCATGTCTGAAGATGCAATTTTCAAATTTGATCATGTGCCTATTTTGTAAGACTGAGACTAGCCTGCTGGTACAGATCTCAATCCATTAGAAATTTTATAGGGCATAGTTTGCTTAAAAACATCCTAATATATATTCATCATTGTAAGCATGTAGTGCGTCGCCGGATATCTTAAAGCTTGTCTAGAGACTATTTTGTATAAATCCATTGTAATTATACTTACCAATAATAATTTAATAAATCCTGAACATACTATGCAAAACATCTTTTATTCTGACGTTCTAATCAATGTGTAACAGTATTTATGGACATACTCTGTATATAGTTTTCGTTACATAATCCCCGTATTTCGGATCTTCTTTCTTATTACCATTTACACCTGTACTCATTAATCAATCAACAAATTTTGTGAACATGTTACCCATTCCAGTTTGATTCACATTTCGAATTCTATTGGGCTTTTAAAAAATGCAATAGACATTTTTCAAATGTCCTGCAATTAAATAAATACATGCTTCTCACTTATCATAATATTTGAGCTACTTTTGACCAGAAAATAGGTATAATATTTGATGCAGTATAAGTTGCTCAGTATACTACTTGGTTTAATGATTTGTTTGCCGAGTGTTGCGTTAGAATGCTAATGCTTAGGGTTTGATTAAGATACTGTACTCTCTAAACTGACAGTTTTCCAATCATTTTTCTTCAAAGTTTTGTATATTTGGAAAATTATCAAAAAATTACAAGGAAGTTGATTGTGCAAGCAAAGCTCTTATTTGATTTTTCAATATATACTTCAATATGTTACAATCAATGATTTCTACTCATCTCATTCATTAGTTTTAAAATTAACAAAACTTTGGACTATACCATCAAACAATCAAAAATTTAAAACCTATTTCTTGTTTTAATATTGATCTGAAAAGGTTTTGCACTCTTTGAGAGCTGAAAAGATCATTCTCCAATGCATTTAACTAATGTCATACTTTCTTAGAACAATAACAGTATTAAGAAAAGTAGACTGTACGTCTCATTGCTTCAAAATAATGACTTTGTAGTTTTAATTGTGTTTTGGTTTGGTATCCTTATCTTCGTCAATATTTTTATTAATCCCTAAAATGCTGCTAAATTCACACATTCTTCAGCAAATGTTTTATCGAAATTAGAAGCATACATTTGCTAGTTTGCCCTCTCATTTTCGATGTGAATGATTTTTTATACATACAAAATTGGTATATATAGAATTTTCCCTCTAAGTTAAGTTTTGGAGAATCAGTTGTAGCATATGTTTCTACTACAAAAGACTACGATCTAGAAAATTTGTAATTTTTATTTTTGTTTTTTTCAAAAAGAACTTTTGGTTTCCTCTTTATTATAGTTTGTTTTTCATATAATTTTGTTTTGTTTTCTAGCACTGAAAACTCATTTTTTTTTTGTTTTAAAGAGTTTTTAAATGCGTCTAAGTACTATACAAAAAATGGATTTTATTGTCTGTACTTTCTCTATGAAATCTTTCTTTCACGTACTTTTCGAAACTCTACAAAAACATTCTTCCAGATACATACTTCTCCTTCTTCTTCTTCAGACTTTTAAATCCACTTGTGGATATAGTCCTTCCCTTTAATTTTCCATGGTTCTCTTTTTCTTGCTATACGTTTCCATAGTTTTCCTGCTACTTGTGCTATGTCGTCGCTCCACCTAGCAGGTGGTCCCCCGATGCTACGCTTATGCATTCTTGGTCACCAACCGAGTAGTTTTCCGGACCATTTTTCTCTTCCCTGTCGTACCACATGTCCGGCCCAGCTCCATTTTAATTTTGCTGCTCTTTCAGCCACATCTTCCAGTCCTGTTTTTTTTTCTGATTTCTGTGTTTCTTATCTTGTCTTCCAATGTGATGCCTAATATTCTCCTTTCCATACTTCTCTGTGCTATTTGTAGTTTCCGAATATTTCTTTTTGTGAAAACCATCGTCTCATTGCCATATGTTAATACCGGAAGTACACAGGTGTTATAAACTTTAGCTTTGGATTTGAGGTGGTATTTTGACGACTTTAGTATAGATGCAAGTTTTCCAAATGCTCACCAAGCTAATTTAATACGTCTTTTAATTTCAATCTCTTGGTTTTCTTTTCCCATTTTTAACGTATGCCCAAGATATATGTATGATTCTACATTTTCCAGCTTTTCTCCATCTAATTCAATTTCTATATCGCAAGAAGTGTTAGACATGATCTTAGTTTTCTGTTTATTCATTTTTAAGCCTACCTTTTTTGATTTCCTGTTGAGTATCTCTATGGTCTTTTGTATTTCTTCGATGTTTTTGGCTATTAATACTATGTCGTCCGCATATCTTAAATTTGTTATATTTTCTCCGTCCACGTTGATTCCTTCATTCGTACAATTAATTTTCTTAAAACAACATACTATTATTGCTATTTTAAGACTCTTAAGTTTTCCATTATTGTATTTGCGTTATACTTTACTATTTATTGGCAGATACATCACCCAATGTTCCGCCTTGCAGCATTACATCGACATTTTCCATGGTTTAACTTTACATTCTTTTTACAATTTCAATATATTTTTTTCATCTTTTATATGGTGGTTGATGCAATACCTGCCCCGGAATTCTACTTACTGTAGGACTCGGAGGAAACTACGAAAAACCCGAATCAGGGCAGGTGACTGCAAACAGCAAGCTGCTTTTGGTCTTCTATCTTTACATTTTCTTAATTTAAGACTTATGCTACCTTAAGTTAACTTGCTTTTGGGTCCGCAGTTTTAGTCCTTTGTTTCTTGAGTAGCTCTACAAGTTGCTTTTCGCTTGCTCCACTTTACTGTGCATCGTCACTCGCAAGTCTGGAACACTTGGTCCATGCCTCTTATACAGTCTCAAGCGAGTTCAGACTATTATGCACACTTATCGCAATTTTGAGCCCGGGATTTTTATGCGCGTTCACCATCCCTCTTCCACACCCGCATTCGAACCCCAACTTTTCAACCAGGGATGCAAAGATTTGCAGCGCGTTCACCAACTGTCTCGTTGAGGAATGCTGTAATTTTCTTCTGCTTGATTCTCGTTCGAGTGGCCAGTTCAGCAGTACCTGTATCGCGTTGTTTTCTTCGCATATATTCTCTACCGTTGCAGCTTTCCGAACTGGCTCAGATACGCTCGAAAATTGCCATGCCTGAGATGAACTGTGCGATGTGCTGATTCAAATATGTCACTGCCTTTCTTGCTGCCTCCATTTTTGATAAAAACACTCTTGTATATCGCCCCACTGTCTCTGACTGCGATCTCTTTTCCCACTTGGCCTCGATTATTTTCATTTTTTTTTCTTTAACTAAGCTTCTGGGTCCTCTTTGACTGGCTCATCCGCGCGTTCATTGCCCTTTTGCTTTGTACTGTACATCTATTGTCTGATCACTATCATGAGTGAAATATATCACAGTATCAAGAACGTCCTGGTATGATTTGTGTAATGCTTGACTGACATTAGCACGACCACTCCATCGAGTTGTCGACAAATTTTTTAAAAATAAAAATGTGAGACGGTAAGTTATCTCATCTATTGGTGGAATAGTTAAATAAGTGATAGATTTATTTTTCTAAAAAAATAACAAAGTACCTGCTGATCTTTGTAGCTGCAAATCCAACTAGTTTTTAAGTAACTTAAAAGTACTTAAAAACTAGTTTATATATATATATATATATCTATATATATAAACTAGTTTTTATATATATTTTTATATATATATATATATATATATATCCTTTTATTCTAGCCTGTAGACCTTTTTAACACCCGGAAATGTGGCTGGCATTGTCATAGCTGTATTCCCTACAGTAATCTAGATCAAAACCTACAAAACATATGGTCGACATTACAGCAATCACCCTTATGGTCACAGTTAGAAGTAAACATCAAGAATCGTTCAACAGGAGTTTTCGTAGCGATAGGTAGCACATAGTGAACTATACAAAGCAGTTGGTCTATGTGCAATACATCTGTCAATAAAGTCAACAAAAAATTTCATGGAGTAATACTTGGCATTTACAATCTCTGCCTTAACTTATTCCGCTAACTGTATAATAAATTCATTGACAGTTGTACTTGATAAGTATGAACGAATACCTTTTCTTTTATTTTTAAATTTTGTTACTTTATATGTGGGGGGTTCAGCCATGAAATGATCGAATTTTGATATCAGTTCTACACAGACAAGAAAATAACAATTTTTTACTAAGCTTGATATATATTTCGTTACTGAGTTGACAGTCCACGGAAAGCTGAAAATTTTATAAGTTCAACAACTTCGCCAATACAAAAACACCTTGCTTGTACTCTTCTGTTATTTTACAATCTACTCTTTATGAAACTCGACTTTTACTAATAAATTTTGAAATGCATTCTGTGTTCAGAGTTGAAGTCATGATCGCTTATTACATGGTTCCAATCATCAAACTCTTTAAACGTTAAGAACGTTATTCTTCCGTGGGGTTTGAAAAGCAATTTCGCTTGGTGTACTCTATTCATTAACTTTTTATTTAAAAAACTAATTGGCACAAAATATTTTTTCAATTTTTAAGTCAGAGTTATCGCTTTATTAAATGCCATTGTAGGCCACCAATTTACAAAATTCATCATTTACGCACGACAATGTTGGGTCATCAAGTGATATAATTGGATCTAACTATAACAAAATTAATGTATTTGTGCCACTTTTGTGCTGCATGACTTCTCCAGTACGACTACCTCAAATTCGTATCTTCTCCGCCTCATATCCAAACGTATCAAAAAATGGACAAGAAATTGTTATAATTGGAATTCAAGGACGCTGCTAGAAATGGAGCGGACGGTGATTGATCATTCTGGGAAGTTCCTGAATAATTTCTTTGTGATACCCTGCCGATGCTTCGTACATTATAAAACAATGAATCACTCTAACTGTACAACATACAATAGAAAGAAAATACAACTTATTTAGAAACACTAGAATTGGACTACGAACAAGCATTTATAATTATAGTTTGATGCTTAATTATCCATTGTAATTTTGCACAGTTTAATTTTCATTTGAAATTAATGTTTAGTTAATATATCATTAACATATTATTAATATAGTTTGTGTTGAACCGCGGTACGGTGCGGATGGACATGTTTGTGCAACTCTTGTAATTGAGCACTTGTTCATCTAGCGATTAGTTTAAAGTTTGAATTTTATTTATATTTAGTTACATAAGTGGTACAAAATTAATAACATCTAAAAGCAACACATTTTTGATGCCGACCAGCAATGGCTACTGTAGCATCATATCTGGTACAGTAAATTTATAAAATTTTTAATTACTAATGTGATGGCAATCAACAGCAAATATCTCCAATCACTTACCTATACACAATAATACGCTTAATCATTGCCGACGAATAACATTGTACTAAAATTATAACCAAAAATGTTGTTAAAGTTAAAATAAAATATACATCAACATCCATCCTAAAATCGTACGTTTGCTAGATGAAAAAATAATTTACCACACTTATAACTTAAAAAAGAATGCACATTTCAGGTAGTTGTAAAACATTTACATCATTTTGTAAAATTTTAGAAATACTAATTATGTCAAGTAGGTCGTAAAGTTAGAAACATAGTCAATGTCAGGCATCGTACTACAAAAGCACAGCTACCCTTATTTTTGTCTCAAGCTGGGTGCTAATAATAAGGACATTTAAAAAACCAAAGCTTTCAGTGTAAGTATATTCAAGTAGAATCGTCATAAAAAAACATTTCCCAAAGCCAATTATGTGTCACAAAAATACCTACTGCAATCAACCATATTGCTGCGTTAAATGTGAAGGGGTTTATAACACAAAAACTAGATACATCAGCCAACTCTACCTTATGTAATGGGGAGGGATGCACACTTTGCACCTATAAAAAACAAGACGCCAGTCTAAATGTCTCAAACTAGAAATGTTCCAAATAGACCTGCTTTAGAAAATATCAGCGAACAATCGTAACAATGACGACAACGAAGACAAAGTATCCCACGAGGATGTTCCAAGACTTTTTATGGTTTTTAAAAATGTTTTAAGCAAAAAAGTTCCAATAAACAACGTCCAAGCATCCCCAAACACCCCTTACTTTCTTTTTTGCTTACAATGTTTAAAGAATCCCCACACAAATCTTGAGATTTCCTCGTGGATACTCTGTATATTCCCAGGAAGCAAGAAACGAAACAATTCAGAACAATATTTCCAATAAATATAATACAATTTAGTGAAAATCTGATCAATTAATATATCAAAACAGTGGAAATTTTAATATAATACAACCCTATGGAATGCCAATAGTCTTTATCAAGATAGAAATGAGGTAAAAAATTGTTTTACATAACATGGTGTAATGTTAATTTCAGAAGCACATCTTACATTCCAGAATTATTATTTGCAATTATAAATTTTAACAAACTAACTGTCCAGAAATTGAACTACATGACGATATAGAAATATTAATCAAACAATTTTATTTACCATAAACTGCCTAAATATGAAGAAAATCGCCTAAAGCAACTACTATGAAAGTCAACAAACTACCTAATACTTTAACAGTTTCGTCAATTTATTACCATCGCTGTTTTCAGTTCCATGATGTAAACATCGATAAAAAATGTGCTGTGGGTGCAACTTCAAATGTTTTGTCTGATAACGCAACCATGGCTGCCTTATCTCTAACAGGATCGAGATCCGCCCGCCACGTTCTTAGCCTTCACAAAGCCGATGTTGTATTCGTGGTTGGCTTGTCGCACGTTCGGCCAGTCTTCCTTGGTCCGCAGGATGATGGGTGTTATGCGTTCCTGAGGGGGAACAGTCGCTGGACGGGCTGTTATCTCTTCACAGGGACTCAGGGCTGCAGGTACTTCCAGCATCTCCGCTTCTTCTAAGTTACTAAGAGCCTAAGAGAAAAGTTTACTGTCGATGGTGGAGTGGCAGATGTCACTGAGGCCGAGAGAGATGGCCGCAGAATCGTCACCTGTGCCCGTCTGCGGTGGACTCGGCGGCGCTTACGGGCAGGCTGAAACTCCTCCTCCGGGGTTTGGCTCACTGTGGTTTACCTGCTAGACTCCGAATTGCTCTTCGGGCTGATGGGTGGAAGCAAAGTCGAAGTTGCTGGGACAGGTGGATGGGATTGTTCCAGTCTGGGTGGCTGGGACGGTTGGAGCAGCTGGCACGGTTGCGGCAGTTCGGGTGATCATAACTTCCCGTGCTGCAGTGCCATCTCGGCCGGCTGTGATCTAGCTGGTATCAGGGGAGCCCAAGCCGAGGTAGCACTTCTTTAGCATCCTTTCAGCATTTCCTATCGACATCCCCTGTTGAATTTCCGAGATAGAGATGTCTTTAGCATCCTTTCAGCTTCCCCGTCGTCGCTCCTGTTGAACAGGTAGAGATGGTCGTTGAACATGGCGTTCTTCGCGGCAGCTTTTGCTCACAATCTAGCAAAATTTCGCATGTTTGCTCTTCACGACCGTCACTACGCGACTGTACCTGTTTTTGCTGATAATCTAGGATTTCTATATCTTCTTGAAATACACATAAAATCAATTTGATTTCTGATAATTCTGAATAATGTATCGGCTAGCATGAGTTGTTTTTCTAAACAAAAAGTCTGTCGGCCCTTATGTTTCTTATGCTAGGCCTAGTCTCCTGTTTTTCTTTGTCAATCTTAGCTTTGAAATTGCCTGTTATTATAGTAATTTCTTGTTTCTTATTAACGCTAAACTGCTATTTAAATCGTCGTAAAATTTTTGTACCTGTTTATCACCCATAGTCCTGGGTTGGAGCATACACTTGCAATATGTTTAGATTTCTAGTATTCGTTGAGAGTTGTATCATTATTATCCTGCCTGAATACCATAATGTATTATTCATAGTTCCCATTACATATCGAGACACAATTATTGCGTCCTCATTTTTGTGTCGTCCCTTAAATAGAATATAGTGCAATTATCTATAGTTGTGCTACCAGAGTTAGGTCAACGCATCTTGCTTATCCCCAACATGCTAATTTGAAGACCCGTTTATAACAATAATTATAAATGATAGAACGGCTCGTCAAAATTATAGCTCACAACAATTTTTTTTAAACACTAGATCTACATTTTATTGCACAAATGCTTATGGCATATTCAGGCTAATCACAAAAGAAGAAATTTGTTTAAAATCTTTAAAATATTATTCCTTGGTATCTACAGGAATGACAAAGTATAACCTGCTGACTAATCAAATTCCAGTTTTTTTTTGATTTTTTAATAAATGAACGTATTTCATCTTTATGTATCGGTATAAAAAACGGTTAAAGCTCAGTAATAGATCGTTCTCCTGTAATTGCTACAATTAATGTAATTGTAATTTTAAAACCACCAAACCCACTATATATAATAATAAAACTGAATGAAAAGCATTTCAATAATTATTAGAAACATTAATTTTCAATTAAAATTAAAAAACATTAAAGTAGCTATATACATCTTATTGAAGCAATAACATAGACAAGAATGCAATCTAGGCCAATATTAATAACAAGCACATATAAACTACAAACATATTTATTGAATTTTTTAAAAGATAATTGTTAAAAAAATAGAATATGATGGTGAAAGGGTCACGGTTGTGCTGGTGAAGCTATCTACAATAAAATAACCATTTTTAAAATTATTAGAAAATATTACCATGGTTTGCAATAATCTGTTTTTCGTAAAACAGCATTAAAAAGAATGTTTTAGTGGACTACCATACAGAACAATGCTTTCCATTTAGTCACCAAGTAGTTTTCAAGATATTATCGTCTATAAATATTTTTCTGCACAAACAATACACTGCTGTAGCCTCACCTTAAAGTTCCACATTGCTTTACGAGTCATTTCTACTAGGACTGATATGCTCGTGTTGCAAATATCGTTCTTTAATTCCTCAATAATGCGCCGCCTGAGTTGGAAGACTTCGGTTTTTTGATGTCCCTGCAGAAAAAATCGTAAGTGAACAGATTTGGTGACCTAGCTTGGATGTTACGATATAATGAGATTAAGAGGTCTGGATGTATTTGTCCTAAAACTTCTCAAGAAATGTTTGCCATGCGTGCAATAGCGCCATCTTACTAATTAGTAGGACATTTCCATGTTAGTTGAGCCTGGGCTTTAAAAAGCTGACATAACTGACCATGGAATGTTACTATGAAATAAAGCATTTGTCCCAGAACTATTTGAAATATCCTGTGTACGGTAGCATTGTTGTTGAAACGACTATAGTGCATTTTCATGTTCGTTGAGTCTGGGCTCTAGGAAATTGTGTAGATGTGACAGTCACCTCAAAAAAATACAGCCCTGTGATGCCAAACTCCGTAACAGTGTACCAAACAGTTACCCGCTGACTATAAAGAGGTCACTCATAGAGTTGTCGATGGTTTTGTGATGACCAATACCCAAAATTCTGCTTATTGGCACAGCCCGATAAATGAAAATGAGCTTCCTCACTACTAAGCACAACAGCATCAGCCTATCTGGCATACCAGTCGAATTTTTTAATTCCTAAACCACCATCAGTTTGTATGCACGAAACATGAGATCGCAGTGTAAAATTATCTGCACGCTTAGGTCAGATATCCCAAAGGAAAAGCTTAGCTGCGGAACATTGTGAAAAGTGATGACGGTCTGTCTCACTGGCGCGATATTCTCGGCTGTCCAAACGCTAGAACGCTGAACCAGTCTGTCAAGAATTATGTACCCACAACATTATGGTTTTCTTAATCAGAACACTTTCGTGCCGATCTATTCCGAAATGCTTGCGAAATAGTCTCTGTATCCCAATCAAAGAATCGTGATTTTTAAAATAAATCTGCACTACAATCGTACGGTGTTTACTAGTCTACGTCATAATGGGCACTAAAATGGCATGCTCAAAGATGTAGGACTCGAGCATTACCTATCAAAACATCACGCATGTCGGTCAATTCCAAAAGGATAGATTATTGTACCGCATCTTTATAATGTTGTACGACTTTTAATATCAATAATATTGCACATAATCAATTGCTAAAAAAGGAATGCTACAGATAATGATAATGATTTTTAAGTTAAGATAAAAAGAAATTAAGATGGTAAATTGCAGTAATTTCTTCTGAATGTTATGACTAGTTTCGAATTGCACTTCTTAGTTATTTTTATAAAAATTGTATCACCTATTTTCGTTTCATTTTATTGCACCCCGTATGAGTTATAAAGATAAAAGCTCTGCCAGTAAAGGCAAAACGGATAATAAAGATAGGTATCAGCCGACTGCTCGACAGAAGGAAATTCGAGGGCTCGGCTTTAAAAATGCGCTGCCGGGCAGTTCGTGCGTAACGAATGCCTTAATATTTAAAAGGAAATAAGAAAATTAAAGGTTAAGCAGTTCGTTTGAGCACAAATAATGGCCGATTTAAAAAGTCAATTGCCTATTTCCGCTTCCCTGGGATAATGCGCGAATGACCTCGTAACCAAATGACATTAACAGAGCGCTTTGCCGCCCCGCGGCGAGGCCCAACTTATGGGGGCTGAGTCTGCTGCGCGGCGGCCGTGGGCGCCGTAATGCGCCCGTTGTCGCGTAATTATCCTGGCGACCGCAACTTCGCAAGTTTTAATAAATAGCCCAAAGTTGGGAATTTTTAATGGTGCAGCAGGAACGGGATTTCGAACACTGCGCGGCGCCCCGGGCGAGTCGAACGGAGACGGTCTTGGCAGAATAGCGTTCTGCTAACAATAAACAACGCGCAACAACGGAAAAACAGGTCGAGCGCTTAATAATTAACAAGGTGCAGCCAAAGCGCGTCACGAATCTGCATATATTTCCAAGTTTCCAATTTCCTGCGTACAGCGGTGCGCACGAGTTTTAGGGATATTTAGATGTAAAGGCTGGTAATTCCGGGCAGCGTGTGTTTCTCATTTCCGGCCAGTTATACTTTACCGATCCGACTTCCGGTTTCTCGATTTTCATTCGCTCAAGTTACATTCCAGACACGTTCCGCATTGCTGCAAGCATCAGAGCATTAAAATTCCGCGATAATGCCCGGATAATCGCTAAATGAAGTAGTTTTAACTAGGGGCATTTGTATTCTGGGGCTTCGCGCACGCCGCGCCTACTCGTCATTTTTCAGGGCGTCAGGAACGTCTTCGGGAATCAATAGGGCTCCTCTTACCATAACCTTACTGAGTTGCCTCGGTTACTTTGCTCCAAAAATAAAAATTAGTGTTATTCTAGAAATATTTACTATATAATTTCATAACTCCATCGTACTATTTGTGATCAAAGGAAATAATTTAAAAAATATTCTAGTCGCTTTTGAGAAGAATTAGTTTTATGAGACGGTATACGGAGGCTTATTTCAATATTTAATGCCTTCTTTGCCTCATCTTCTAGTAAGTAACCCCTTGATACACAGTTTTCCATCCATGGCATCTCTTTAAGATACACGAACCTGATCAGCATTTAAATAGGATGATTTTAGCCAAACTGTGATAGATAACGAATGATAACGTTGTAAAACATGGAAAAGGCTTTGCCATTTCTACAAATTTCAACGTTGGTATGATAGCATAGAATATGCACGCTAGCAGAAATCAAATTTTTTAGTTTTCTGAAATTATTATAATTCCCAAACTTTGAAAAAATTGTTACAACAATTAATCATAGACTTTCAATATTATTTTAAATTAACAAAAACTAAAAGCAGTGTATTCACTTTTTAACTATTACAGGTCACAAAACTTAACTCCTATTTTTAATACTTTAAAATACATACAAGAAAAAGGAAGTTAGTTTAACCCGAGAGACATTTTAACATGCATTTAACGAAAATAAGCCAACTATTTATCTTCAATTGTTCTAGATTGTAAAGGAAAAGAGTAATATAAATATAAAAAGTCTTTTATTGAGTTTTTATAGTTTTTTATGTTTTAATTTAAAGAATAAACAGTAAAACAGCTATTTGTAGCTAGCTAATAACAATGAAAATATAAAATATATTTAAAGAAAATTATTTAACCTCGATACCCACCGTGTAAAAGAGGGAACCGATGAACAGAAAAAGAAAAAATTACTTTTGATAAATATTTGATATTTTGCAGATGCTTGTATTATTTTAACTGTCAAAATTGTATTTATAAAATATTAATAATAAGAAAACAAACAACAAACGAAACAATCACTAACAGGAACATAATTATAGTAGAGATTTCAATGCCAGATTAGACAACATTTCTTTAGCTCATTACATATATGGTAAAATAATAAAAGTAAAACCGACAAAAGGACAAAAATGAAAATATTATACACTTAAAAGTAAAAAATACCTATATATAAATATATGCTCTATGTGAGCAGTTTAAAAAAAATTTGACTCTAACAAAGAAACAAGTATTTTTTCTGTCAAATTCAATTTTATTTTTTAACGTAGTATCCTTTTAAGTAGATACACTCTTTCCAGCGATGCTCCCTCTTTAACCCGTCCAAATAGTAGTTGGTGTCTTGCTCTGAAAAATAGGCGTCTACGGTTATGACCTCATTGTTTGATGAAAATCTCTGTCCTCCGAGCCAAACTTTGAGCTTAGGAAACAGAAAATAGTCACTGGGGGCAGATCTGATGAATATTCCGGATGGTCAATCAATTCAAACTTCAATTTGTGTATTTTAGCCATGGCGACCGCCAAAGTGTGAGACGGTACATTGTCTTGATGGAAGAGCACTTTTTTCCGTTTCAAATGGGATTATTGTTTAGCAATTGCTGCCCAATAACGATACGTAGTACGACCCCGTTATTGTTTTCTTTTTTTCTAAGTAGTTGTTGAACAAAATTCCCTAACTATCCCAAAAAAACAGTCGCCATTAGCTTACCAGCCGATAAAACTGGTATTCGCTTTTTTTGGAGCAGGTTTACTGTTTTAACTATTCCGTCGTCTCAGGAGTGTAATGGTAGACCCAAGTTTCGTCTGCAGTGATAAATCGACGCCTTGGAAATGTTAAGCCGAATGAATTTTTGATTCCAAGTGCGGACAGATTTTCATGCCCAATTCTTTAGTAAATATATGACAAACGCGTTCTTTTGATATGCCCACAGCCTTTGTTATCTTTTAAACCTTGATTCGGTGATCGTTCAGTACCATTTGGTAAACTTTTGCAATGTTATCAGTGTGATTAGCCGTCCCGAATGCTCATCATCAGCCAAGCTGGTACGACCACGTTTAACTTCAACTGTCATCTTTTTACGATGACAAATGATGGAACAAGTGACTGTAAACGGCGTTTAACTCGGTTTCAATTTGCTTAGGCGCATTGCCTTTCAAATTCAAGTCCTTAATTACGGCACGATATTTGATCTATTCCATTTTTACAAAAATACTGTTATCAACTGATATAAAGTACTGTCAAGCGTCCAACATGGCTGAAATTTTTACAGATATGTTACAAAGCATGTACGATTGTAGTAGCAGAATGATTTTGACGAGTAGGGACATCTTTGTGGTGAGGACTCAAAACTTTTCAGACTACCCACGTACAAGAGAAAAGTTACATAATAAATACAAAAGATATTTATTACTCAATAAAAATCCAGTGTTCAAATAAAATATAAAATATAATTATATCAATCTTATATAATACTCAACTATATTTTTAAGGGTATATCTAAAATATTATACAAATAAATAAAAACATTAAAACAGCAATCAGTAAGTGGGTTTTCACGAGCAGAAACAATATAATAGAAATAAATTTCTAGATTTTTTACATGTTTCACAGAATCACACAATTTGTTACATTGCAATAACATTTGGTAAATTATTTATTACATGGAATATATTAAATAAGGCATTATTTTTTTTGTATTGATATAAATTAATATTTTTAGTTAACTAGACTTAAACTAAAACTAAACCGTAGTAAACTTGTTATCTATATTTAAAGGGTTGTTTCACTGACATTGCCTATTCAGAAGAGCTACAGCTAGATTATTTTTATGATCACTAAATTCTGTGCGATACAATCCACTAGCACGTTCGACTTCTTGTTTGATTGTTGGTATAGCGATATCTTGCTGAAGGAGCCAGTTGGGAACATATCTAAGAGCGTTTGTTATTGTTCTAATTATCTTATTTTGGAATCGGTAACTTTACCAACCCGTCGTGGTGAGTAACGGCTAACATACCTCCTACATAATGAAATGTCGAATTTTAAAACTGAAATACCCCAGATGAGCAAAGAAAATATCTCAGAATCTTACACCGTTTACAAAAAGATCTGAGGGAGGCAAGAGTTCGAGAAAAATAGTCTACCATCAAAATCCAACAAAACAATGCAAAACAAAACAAATACTGCATGTGGCAACATTCAACGTAAGATCATTGGCTACAAAAGATAGAATGAACTAGAACAAGAATTAAGAAAACTAAACTAGAGTATTAAAGGAATATCGAAAGTAAAAAGAAAATGAGAAAGATGCATAACATTTAGAAGCGACCATGTACTATGTTACAGAGGAAATGAAGATAAACGAATAAGAGAGGTCGCATTTCTAATAAACGAAAACATAACAAGTAAAGTATAATAGTACAGTACAAGAGTTTATCGAAAATAATAATTTTAATAGACAAGAATTAACAAACATGTACATGCAGAATAATTCAGGTGTATGACCCAACTACTAATCAGGATAATGATGAAGTTGAGCAAATGTATGAAGACATTAACAAAGCGGCACGAAATAATCCAATAAAATACATACTAATTATCGGGGATTTTAACGCAAAACAAAAGGATGACAATGAAGAAGAAATGGGACCTTTTGGCGTAAGGAAAAGAAATTAAAGAGAAAATATGCTAATCAGTTGTGCAAGTGAAAATAATTTGTACATAATGAACACATATTTTAGGAAGCTTGAAAGTAGACGCTTGACTTGGAAGAGCCCTAAGGAAGCTATAAAAAATGAAATTGATTTTGTACTAAGTAACAACAAAGATATAGTACTAGATACAAATATAATAAACTCTGTAATTATAAGAAGCTTTTATTGCATGGTAAGGTCTAAGATACACATTAACGCAAACTTAGAAAGAAACAAGTTCATTACTAGTAAGAAGCTGAAAACAACTAAATGCGAATACCAAAAAAATATCCTAGAACAAGCACAAACGATATACGCTAATAAAAATCTAAATACTTTAAATAAACAATAACAAAATGCATAGTCTGAAACAGTAGCAGGAATGAAAACAATAAAATACAACGACTGAGTAAAGATACTATTGCTGGAAAACGTAAAAAAATAAACAACAATAAGGAAACAAATATGATTGAAGTTACAGAAATCAACAAAATGATCAAAAAAAAGATAAGAGCAGACATTTGAACTTATAATAATCAACAAATTAAAGGGGTGTTAAAAGAAAAAAATAATTTAAAAAACTTAATGAGTTCAATGTCGGAAATAAAACCCAACATAAGTTAATAAATGAGGACGCTGATATAATTACACAAAAAGAACAAATAATAAAAACAACAGAAAACTTCTATCAGACACACACCATAAAAAGTTAAAATAAAACCGCCACAAAGTAAAACAGGATCAGAAAAAATATCCAATATAACAATCGAATAAATCACCAGATCATTAAGAAAACTATCCAATGGCCGAGCATCAGGCGAAAACAATGTTATAGCTAAAATGTTAAAATTCGGAAAAGAACCAGTATTAAAATTATTAGACAAATTTGTAATAAATACTTAATTAAAAATAGAATACCCTATGATTGGAACAATACCTTGAGAAGTCTACTGTTTAAAAGAGAGAATAAATATAAACGAGGTAGAAATCGGGGTATTGATAAATTACAGATCCATCAGTTTCCTCTCAGTTTTATACAAACTTTTTACAAAGGTAATTACAGAACGATTGACTAACAAGCTTGATAGCTACCAACCACGAGAATAAGCTGGATTCCGCAAAGGATTTAGTAGACTATCAACAAGTAATTAGAACGCCAATATAAAAAGCGAACGAATACAATACAGCACTATGGATGGCCTTCGTGGACTACGAGAAAGCTTTCGACTGTATCAGAACTAGGCCAATTCTCAATGCATTAAGCAATAGCCGAGCAGATCACATATACAAAACGTATATGAAAATGCTACATTTCAAATTATATTGCATGAGAAAACCAAGAAGATTTAAAGAGGTAGAGGGGTGCGACCAGCAGACTCGATTTCGCTTAAGTTAGTTACACTTACCATGGAAGACATGTTCAAAGAACTAAAATTGGATGACAAAGGCATCAATATCGATGGAGAAGCTAAACCATCTGCGCTTTGCCGATGATGTTGTTATGGTAAAGAAGAATTGCAGCAAATGCTACAAGAATTACATCAACAATCAAAACAAATTGGCCTAAAAATAAATACTATAACAACGAAATACATAACCAATAAAATAACACAGGATGAAGAAAACAAAAATCTGAAAGTTGACGATAACACAATGGAGAAGCTAAATTTATACATTTACCTAGGACAAAAACTCATATTATCAAAAGAAAATTTAAAAGCTGATCTAGATAGACGCATATAACTAACCTGGACCACGTTCGGTAAACTGCAAAAATTTTTGAAATCTCAAATACCGAACACATTAAAAGCAAGAGTCTTCGATCAGAACATACTTCCGACATTAACATATAGTACAGAATCTTGGACTCTTAATAACAACATAACAAAGAAGCTCCAAATAACACAACGTGCAATTGAAAGTCGCATGATACGAATTACACTCCGTGATCATATACCTAATGATGAAATACGAAAAGATTAAAAGTGACAGACGTAATACATAGAGCGTGTAAACTTAGATGGAATTGGGCAGGTTGCATAGCCAGGATGGATGACAATAGATGGACACGTCAAATAATTGAATGAAGGCTTCTAAATCACAAGAGGAATAGAGAGACGCCACAAACAAGGTGGACTAACAACGTTAAGAAATTCGCAGGTATAGATTGGATGCGAAAGGCCAGCGATCGACAACAGTGGAAAATGCAAGGAGAAGCTTACATCTGACGATGGATAATATAGCTGTAATGATGATGATTATTATTTCCAAATTGGTTTCATGATAGTTTTATAGAGGAGCACGTTGTTTTCCAGCTTCAAACTTTTTCATTATAAGGATTTTTCAGGTTAGGCCACCTGTCTAGGTGAAACCCTAAATACTTTGGCTGTTACTTTGTGGGATTTTCGTATTGTTTAGTGATACTCCTAAGCAGGTTTTTTTTGTTTAAGACATAATTTATTTGGGTGGGCTTTGTGTCATAGTTTTAGTCAATTCTCATTTTTATTTAGGTTTCATTGCAATATTTTCTGTATTTTCTGCAATATAATTTTTTGGATACCACAGGCAATCAGCTAATAGAGCGATATAATTACATTTTTGCCATTTTACCAAGTTTTGATACCATCACCACTGTTCTGGGAAGATTTTCAAAAGGAAATTTGTGTTGTATATATTTGTTATTAGTTTTATTGCATTTATTGGAAATTTTTGAAAATTTCAGTAATTAATAAGTCATAACCTGGAGTCTTTTTATTGTTTAGATTTATTGATCTGGCTAATTTTTGCTGGCTTTGTAGGTTAAGCATTTTTTCAGTTCCTTTTATGTTTTGATGTATGAATAATTCTTCTTCTGTGGAACACGTTCTTTCGTGTGATTTAAATTCTGAAGTTAAATGCTGTAAGAGAGTGTTTGTTTTTCCTTAATCCGTTCGTGTCCGCATATATTTTCTAATTGGCAGGACTATTATTTTTGGTCTTTTGAGTTTTCTAAATTTTCCCATTAAGAGAAATCAGTAACCTTTGTTGGGGTTAGATTAGTAAGGTATTCCTGTATTTCTTGGTTTCTCAAGTTGGTTAGTATATTCCATAACTCTCGGGCAGCTTGATTGAGCTTAGTTTTGTTTATAGGATTTCTAGTAGTTAACCAGATTCTTGCTAATATTCGTTTTTCTGCTATTTTTTTGTTTGATAGCAATAGGATACTATTCTATTATTGCAGGATTTTACAATTTGGGGTTGCATCCCATCACGATTGCTGTATGGAGTGATTTAGGTGTTCCATAACATCAAATAAATAATTTTCTATTTTTAGTGCTAAAGTGAATATAATTGTATTCGTTCAGTAACCAGTTTTCGAAAATAATCCCAATTTGTGTACCTTGTAGAAAATGTTACAGGTTTGTAGCACTTGTGTGCTACATATAATGACTACTGACGAGTGGTCTGAGCAAAGATACAAACAAGTTTCAGATTTTAAATAATTTGATGAGACGCTTTTGTTAACACAAAAGTTTAACAGATCCGAAATCTTGTTGGAATTCGACGGCCAGTATGTTGGCTGAAACGA
Organism: Sinelater perroti; assembly: GCA_036346155.1. NCBI lineage: Eukaryota > Metazoa > Arthropoda > Insecta > Coleoptera > Elateridae > Sinelater > Sinelater perroti. The sequence continues at coordinate 25,886,781 of JARFIY010000056.1, read as the reverse complement.
GGATAAATAATAGAGATTATGATTCACAGACAGCATGTAACTGTTTGATGTGCCGCTACAGAATTTGTCATTATAAAGCCGTCGTTTTTAGGAAGCAGGACGCGCGTTGACTGCCACACGAACACTATGGTTCCAACAATGTGGCGCTATTGCATATATGTAAAGAATTTCTCAAGAAGTTTTAGGACAAATATATCCAGACTGCTTCATCTGATTACATCGTGACATCCAATGGGCGGCTGTGCACTTACAATTTCTTTTTGTGGAGACCCTGTGGGGACCTAAATGCTGAAGTTTTTGAGAAATTAAAGATTCTGTTCGCAATGCGATAGCAGAGTACCAGTAAAAATTACTGGGAAAGTCATAAAGGTATCGCTAGTGAGGGGCAAACATTTGAACAATATTATCTGTGTGATGGTACAATAAAACATTAAACAGAATCTGTGTTCTTTATTTGCTGTTTCTAACAGGAGAAATCATTCTACGGGACTCTATAGTTTCAGCAAGGTAGAGTTACAACTCGCACAACAAGAATTTGCGTCGCTGTTTTATAAAAACTTTTCAGAAATTGTATTATGTTGCAAAGCAGCGATAACTACTCCACAAAAATAAAAGATCATTTTGTTGGTCCCTGCATTACTACACATCCCAATATTCATTTTTTTAATTTTACTTGTTCCTTTACTTATGTTCTAAATTCTGTATATTTCTGTTTTCTCTTTAATATTTTACTATTTAATCGCTAGTTACAGCACGTCTCTTTTATATTTTATCTTTTGTTTGCTGCTGTATATACCTTATACTGGTTTTTATGTGCACTTCTAATCCATCTCGGTACAGTTTTCTTGTACTTCCTTGTCTGAGAAGCTCAATTTTGAACGGTGGGCTTGCAGTTCTTCCAGCTGATCTTTTGTATTTTCTTGTTCTTTGTTTATTCCTTTGAATTCACACTTCGGTTGTCTATATGCCCTTACATCTTTCATTTTCTTGAAACAATTATTAAGAAAATATCTAAGCCTGCTTGTTGGATGTATCCATGGGTACTTGTGAATGTTTTTATGCTCGAAATTTCTATTGACTATCATCAACCTATGTTCTCTCCATTATCTATACCTTCTCACTCTTATATAATTTTCTTCCTTCCGATTATTATTAGTTCGCTTTGTTTATTTACACTTTTTATTTGTCCGTTAAATTCTTTTTTATCTGCTTGTCTGTTTCGTTGTTTATAGCACAAATGCATACAATCGTCATGTATTGTGCCTTAATTCTTAACGGCCATTCGTTAACCTCTTTCCGAAAATACAGCGTATTTCTTTTGTTTTAATAAGTATTGAGGCTTCATTTTTTGCTCTTTCTCTTTCCACTCCACTCCATACGTGACTATAATTTACATATATTTCCTAGCTAGGCTTTTTTTAGTTTCTGTCAATACTATGACACCCAAATTATTTTTCTATTTCTGTTATTACTCTTCCCTTTTTGTTGCCAAATCTTCTATATTTCACGTCTCTATCTTTGTATTTTACTCTACCATTTTCCTACTTGTTTACGGTCGAGGGTTGAAGTTTCAAATTGGATCCTGAGAACTCTAAACAGAATCCTCGTATGTAAGGTGTGGATTTCCATCCGGGGATTCTTTTTAGGGTGCTTCATCCTGCTACATTATACTCTCATTCCTTAAAATTTTACATAATGTTAGGGTGCTAAAATCTAACGTTACGCCTCAGCCGCCCTCTTCAGATCAAACGCTGCTGATTTTTTGCCTCTTTATTTAGTGTATAAAATCACGGGTCTTCACGCGTAACCCTAAACCATAGCCCTTACATTATACTATAAAAAGTGCCAACTAGACCATGTTTTTTAAAGATATATTGCTCTTCTATCTTTCACCCTTTTTAACTTGATTTAGAGAGGCTTTGGTAAAGGGCTTTGTCTGATAAATCATTGCTATTAAATCAGTTTACTATACTATAATATGTGGTAAAACTGATAACGATTTTCTGGCATTTTTACACGCGATACAAATAAACCCAATATTACCAAAAGATGTAATAAAGGTTTTTCTTTGCTTTATTTAATTACTTTTCTCAAAAAAAAATTTAAAATCGCTTAATATATATTTATCTGATGGGCAATGGAGAATATATTATTTCTGTGCGACGAATTAAAATTTAGCAAATTTAAATTAGCATATATGAATGAATGTATGAATTTCTATTGGACCTGCTTAAACTTTAGTTAAATTAATGTTATAGCCACTACACTTATCAGTTCTTATACACGTAGAAATTCTATAATTTTTAAAAAGCTTTTGGGCAATATTCCCAATCTTAATCGTTCAATGCGGTTTTACATAAATAGCAATGTCGACTAGATCCAGTATTTGTAAGTGAGTTATTATTAACTTTGCTGTCTCCCATTATTACAACGTTTTATTTAAAACTGCATCCTTACGGATTTATAAAATTAACAAGAATGTTTTAGATTTTTCTATATCATTTGTCACCATCTGTTAAATTATGGTACTACTAAAAAAACTTAGCACCTAACTTATTTCCAACAATTTATCACTAATTCTTGTTATATACAAATTAAATTTAAATTACAAATTTCTTTAGTCAAGCGTTTAATAACATCCATTTGTATTAATAAAATTCATTGAGCCGTATGATCTGAAGGGGTCTGTAGTTTTACTTCAGCACTGCATTCTGTTAAGAGAATATTCGATTTTAAGTGGGCAGAATTTAAGCTTAGTTCCGTATGCAAGATGTAACTTATCTTCTCCGCTTACAGCTCGCCAATCTTGACATTGGGTTCTTAATAATTCCAACTCGATCAAAAATAAAAGTGCAAAATTGGTAAAAAAGGTATTTTTAAAACTAATCCAACTTTTTGATAGGCTTTCCACTCCTACATTTTTTATATTTGTAACTTTCGTTTCATCTGCAACTTATTTGCATCCTGTAAGACAACTTTCCGACACTCGCCTATGATCAGATATTTTTACTTTTCTTTGTTTTATTTTTTCACTTGAACTTACAGGGAGAACCTAATCCGATTTGTTAGCATTGTTACTTCTTCAGTATCTTCTAAATATTTATATAAGCACCAAAGTATAGAAATAACATAAAAATTTATTTTCTGATAACTTAAAATTGGTTGAAGACTTTCTTGAGATGCAATTTACAATCGTTTAAAACACTTTAGAAAAATTCTTTCAGTATTATCCAAACACTGTAAGATATTGAAGTATTTTTTATTTTAATTTTAATTTAATTAATTTTATAATTAAAACTAAGATATTTATGAAGAACATTAATAAATATCCAAAGAATACTCTTTCTGATAAGAGAGATGGATTGAATCAAGTTGAAAGAATGTTAGAAAACAATTGAATTTTTAAATCAAACTAAATTTACAATACCAACCAACAGATTTTATAAAAAATTAAAAGTAAATAAAATTTTGTAAGTTTCACATTTTTTACAGGTGAAATATGCAAATACGAAAAATGCAAAATTACGATTTTCACTTGATGTATTACGTCTATTTCTACTGTTTACATAGTCACTTGTATAAAGGTTAACAAAAATCGGAAGGGAATGTATAAACAGACTAAATTACACATTAAAGTACGACAGAAACTGTCGATAGACGAGAACCAATCTACTAAGCTATTCAAATATAAAATCTGGCATACATTCCTTCTATATACAGAACGAGATAAATAAAGCATTTAAACAAAGCATTAAAAAATTAAAGCCTATGTAGCTTTTGCAAATATTTAAATATTAAGCTTTTTAAATAACAAAATTTGTTATTGCTCACATACTTTTGAGTAGTGGAGGCAAGAATAGGTCACTATTATAGCAGATATTTGTAATTCTTTAAGAGTAGACATTATCTATTTTTCCTACAACGTAACAATCAGTAAATTTTTTTTTTTATTTAGTAAACAGCAGATTTACAACTAACCAAGTGGTTAACAAGCAAATGTGATTGAAGAATTACAAAGACATGAGACGGGAAACCGTCCAGTGACGGACCCCGATAAACTAAATATTAAAACTAGTTGGTAAAGTCAAATATTTTACATCGATTTAGCCGTCTGGTAATATTGGCGTTGTCAAGTAGGTTGCGTGCTAAATAATTGGGATGTTTGGATAATCTGGTAGCATAGTTTGATATGTTCCTGGTGATTTCGTCCTTGATCCAGGGTATTTTAAGGTCGTTATGAAGTGTTAGGTTGGATACAAACCATTCTGCGTTGGCTAGAGTGCGGAGGGCTTTGTTTTGGAACCGTTGTATAACTGCAGTGTTCGACGGCTTTGCACAGCCCCACAGTTGGATGCCGTAAGTCCACAATGGAATTAGCACCATTTTATTCACTAGCACTTTGTTAGTTAAAGACAAATGTGATCTTCGACCACGGAGCCAACTCATTTTCTTCATTTTGATGTCCAGTTCCTTTCTCTTTTTAACTATGTGGGCTTTCCATGTGAGTTTTTTGTCAAAATGCATGCAAAGGTATTTTGTTTCGTTCTGGATTAGGATTTAGATGCCATTTAAGAAGACGGGGGGACCAGTTCCGTGCTTTGTGGTGACAATTATGGCCGATTTTGTTTCATTTATTTTTATGCGCCATTTTTAGAGCTATTCTTGCAGTGTGGTGAGGTAGCGTTGAAGTATGGCGGAGGCTTGATATGGATCGCTATGTGATACTAATAGTGCCGTATCATCCGCATATGTCGCAATGACAACCTGGGGAACTCCTGATTTAATTTGATGGAAACTGGACAAGCTGTCGCTGTGTTTAACTTGAAAGTGCCTTTCACTTAAATATGATCGGATAAGAAAATAGTATTGGTGGGGCAGTACTTTTTTGATTTTATACAATAGGCCAGGATGCCAGACTCTATCGAATGCCTGGCTGACATCAAGAAAGGCCGCCACGCAGTATCTGTTTTCTTCAATATCTTGCTCAATGACATCTACAACTCTATGTATCTGCTCTATGGTAGCATGTTGCTGTCTGAATTCGAACTGATGTTGTGGGATAAGTTCATGATCTACAATTATGGGTAACAATCTTTGTAGGATTAGTTTTTCTAGAACTTTTGAGAGTAATGGGAGTAAGGTTATCGGCCGGTAGGACGCGGCTTCGTGAGCGGGTTTGCCCAAATTTCCACTGGATTGGAAAATAATGCAATCGTAAAGTTGCATTAAATATATGGGTGAGAGCCATTATGGCTCGATAAGGTAATTCTTTAAGGACTTTAGCAGTAACTAAATCGTAGCCCGGTGCCTTAACGTTATATAAATGTTTAATCACAAGTTTTATTTCAGTAGGTGTAACGTGTTGTATAAGCGGGCTTAATTGACAAGGAGCCCGTAGGTAGTCGAGAATCTCAGTTTCTTCTTCATGAGGGACTGCTATTGGGCGAGGTTGAAAGATACCGGAGAGATGGTTCGCGAACAGCTCGGCCTTCTCGTCATCTGTTTGAGCCCATGTGCCACCATCTTTACGAATCGGTAGTATATGCACTTTTGGACGTTTAAATTTACTAGTAGCTTTCTATAGTGTGTACTCATCATGTGCAGAAGGAGAAAGGTTGCTTACATACTCTTTAAATGTTTCATTTTTCCAATCTTGGAGTGTCTGTTTGAGTTCTCGGGTTAGCCTATTTAGTCTGGTTTTGTCCGCAGGATGTTTGGTTCTTTGCCATGCATTCCTAGCTCTCCTCTTCTCGGCAAGCTTGGATTTAATGTAAAAGGGATCATTTTCAATAAGCTCTGCTTTGGGATGTTCGTTTGGTGTAGAAATGTGAGCTGCTTGATGTACGATATTGTTAAAGTGCTCCACGGCTAAGTCAACTTCGTCTGGTGTCTTTAGATTAGCTGGAATTTCTATATTGGCAGTGAGGTACTTTTTGTACATGTCCCAGTTCGTGTGTCTATTGTATAATTAGGGTTTCTTTTGTTTGGTTATAACTGATGTGCTCAATGTGACGATTATGGAAGAATGATCAGAGAGAAGATCGTAGCAGGTTTCCATTTTACAGTAATTTGAGGAGATGCCTTTGATGACAAAGAAGTCCACTGTGTCAGGAATCTTGTTTGGATCTGACGGCCAGTATGTGGGCTCACTAGTAGCCAATATGCTACAGTTGTGTGTCTTAAACAGTTCTCGGCCTTTGGTGTTAGTTAGTCTGGATCCCCAAAGTGGGTTTTTAGAGTTATAATCCCCCCCGCCCCTAATAATAAATTTATTTCCTAATTTTTGAAGAATGTTTCGTATTGGTGTTGTCGAATATTATGTCTGGGTGGACTATATATGGCTGCAAACACTAGCGGTCCGATAATACTCTTGACGTTGAGGATGGTACCTTGTAAGTAGTCAGTGGAGAACTCTTCCATTATGTGGTGAGAGATTTTATTACTGATAATTACTGCTGAGCCAGCGTGGGCTGTACCGTCTGGGTGATTTGTAGAGTATGTTGAATAATTATGTATATTTAAGTAACTGTATTCAGTGAAGTGGGTTTCTGAGATCAGTAGGATGTCGATTTTATGTTGTTTAAGAAAAAGCTCGACTTCAATGCGATGCTGGGCTAGTCCATTTGCATTCCATAATCCTATGCGTAAAGTATCCATTATTGCAATTTGTTGAATAACATGGTGAGCAGATTAAGCATCGTGCTGTTCTGGTTCATAAGCTGCGTGAACATTGTTTCAAATTTAGTTAAGAACTGAGATAGTGAGATGTCATTGTTGTTGTTATCTTCGAGTTGGCTGTTCATGGGGTGCTGTGATGCTGCTTGGGCATACCTTGCATTTTTTAAATTTGAGGTGTGTGCATGCTGCGCAGTTATTGGTGTATTCGATGTCTTTACAATAGATGGACTTGGAAGACTAGACGATTTACCTCTATTTATTTGTAGTTGCTGATACACTTGATAACCCTTATAGTTGGCGGGGTGTGGGCCTTGACACAGTGCACATCGTGCGGGAGTTTCCTTTGATTTCTTGCAAACAGTGATATTGTGTTCTCCTCCACATTGTACACAGAGGAAGGGCTTGGTACAGTAAGTTTTGCTATGTCCATATACCTGACATCGTGTACACTGTATTATTGTGGTTTTCTTTCTGGGCGGTTTTACTGTTATTAGTTGGTAATTAAGGTGCTTCAATTCAAACACTTTTTTATTATTCTGAGCCGGCTCTAAATCAACAAAGAACATAGGCAGGGGCTCTTTAGTTGCTCTGTGTCTGATGTTGGTGAGATTTCGTACAGTGTGGCCGTGCTTTTTTAGTTCTTCTTTAATTTCCTTGGTATCAACAGAGTGATGTAGATTTCGAATTACCACTCTGTATGCTCTTTCATCCTTTAATTGATAGGTATGGTATATAATTCGTTCAGTTTTTAGATGGGTGATTAGTTTTCTATAGCAGTCAGCAATATTAGTTTTTATTTTAATTGTGTTTTTTGAAAGTGCTTTAATGCTGTATTGTTCCCGCTCTAAGACTTTTGTTAGATTTTCGATCATTTGGGCATAATTCGTAACACCATATAGGTATACAGGCGGGGGCTTGGAAATTTTTTGTACGGAAATTTCATTAGAATCTTGTTGGGTCTCTTGTGTGCTACCGCTAGCTAGTACAGTAAATCGATTTTGAGTGTTGATTGCATTTTTTGGTTGTGTTCGTTCGGCTGTAGTTCTTCTGCGTTTTTTGTATGGTTTTTTGTATTGTTGCCATTTGTGTTGGTTTTGATTTTCTGTTACTTCCTCTTCGGAGGAGTAATCGATATCTATTTGTTCTGTTGCTTCTGTTATTAGTTGCGGGTTTGGATTTCGATTAAGGGTTGAGACAGAAGAGAAGAATTTCATATTAGTATAATTTTGTGGTGGTGGCAGAGGGTTCTGATGTTGAGGCGTCGGCATGACATTACTGGTTTGCGGGAGTGGCGCATAATTGAATTGAAGTGGCTGTTGATTTCCAAATTGAGGTTGTTAAGGATTATATAAAATTTGTAACTGGGGTATATACATATTTGAGCCATTGTTATACATATTCTGTATTTACAGAATTTGTGATGATGTTTGCGAGTTTTTAATCAGCAATTTTTAAAAATGTAGTAAAAGTCTTTAACTTACACATTTGGTGTAAAACTCGGCAGAATTAAATATAAATCGTTGCAGGGTCAAGAGCGGGCACTAGTGATAACTTAATCGGACACGATATAGCACATCCACTCGCGCTCGTTGTCTACAGCGTTCTTATCAGTAAATATAAATTTTGTATTTCAAAAACGTTATTATATAAATGTATAGAAAATCATAATATCGTTTTTTACTTCCAATTTCTAGAAAAATGATTGTAAGGCGTTATCTGCATTACACTGTAAATACTCTCTTTTATTAACTAATAAATCTTTATATTTAGCAAATTACCACATATTTGTAATTATTATATATTTCTCTTAATATTCTTCTGATCAAAATTGTTCAGTCTTATTTTATTTTACATTTCTCTACTTTCCTTCCATTTTTATTTCTTTTGTCAACTATTTATATAGTTTTTGAAAGGTTTTTAACATGGTTATCGACTAATATTAGTAATTTTGGGTGTTAATTCTTCTCACTTATTGTAACCTGTTTTAGCCAAATACATAAAATTGTTTTAACTTTCATTAACATTTTTTTTAATAAAAATTGAAAACTACATATATAATCCCACATGTTTACCATATAAATAAAATTCATTGTGAACGATAACTTCCTGCTATTTTTTTAACTTTTTGTATTATATTACACTTACTTTTCCCAAGTGTATTTAAAAAATAATTTAATGTTTCGTAAACATGAGCTTTACTACAGTCAGTTAAAAAAGAGCGTGATCGATATAATTAGCAGTTGGTAAAAGGTATCGCCCTAATTCTTTTGTGAATCGATAGAGGAGACTTTTGTCCTCGATGATTTGTCACAAAAGATTCAATTGGTATTGAATCCTTGCTAGAGAAATGCGTAAAGCAGTATGAGTACTGCGTATGCGTCGCCCTACGAGGCTGTGTTTCCCTCTATCTAACCGAAAAGTCCGAAAATATCTTAATTAACGGGTAACAAGTACATAATCAAGTCGAAAACATTTGACAACAAGTAGACGCAGCAATATAAACAGACAAAAACGGTCGATGACTTGCCGGAATGTGTCACCTAAAGTCGAAAAACAGATCGTAAACTTTTTTCGCAGAAACTGGGCTTAATATTGCGTCAAGAAGCATCAAAATTGAAACAGAAAGGTGTAAATATATCGTACCTAGCTATCCAAAGCCATCTCCAAGCGCATGATATCAGGTGCCTTAGTTCAGTAAAGAAACCTGTATTAGGTGAAAATCATGTGACGAATCGACTCGCTTGGGCAAAGGACAATATCGACCAAGATTGAAGCAACGTAATTTTTAGAAAAGAAGCTCCTATTTTGGAATATGTTATCGTCTCACGAGCTTGGTCAATCTTAACTAACAGGTTGGTACAGCGGACTGTTAAACACCCAGTAAAAGTGCATCTTTAGGGTTGTTTTTCAAAACTGGCTTTCGAAACTTGCATTTGTTTGCGTACAACCCAAATGTCCCGAGAATGCTCGAGATTTATAAGAAATATTTGTTACCAACTGCCAAATATTGGTACATCAAGGAAAACGAGGACTGGATCGTGCAGGAGGACAGCGACCCCAAATACCGCAGCAAGCTTTGCATCGAGTGGAAAGAGCAGTCTGCACTTGATTGGCTGTCGCAGTCGTCCGATGCAAATCCGATTGGGAATGTGAAGCACAAATTTTATGAGCAAAACCTTTACTTTGAAGCAGTTAACACGAAATTCGTCGCATTTGGAGGTCCTTGGCGGACGAATACGCCATGTGTTCAAAGGCATGCCTTAAAAATTCCAGGCAATTATCGACACCGGAGATGATTGGACACATTACTGATACAATAGCATTTCTGCTCTGATGGAGTAAAACGTAACCATGTATTTGAAAGAGTTTAGATAATTTTTTCTCCACATTAACCCTCTCTTAATTAACTGACTGTACGTTAGCTCAGTAATTTGTTCTTCTATCATATAATTAAAATTATTATTTTTTATATTATTTACAAATACCTTGCACTGTTATTAAATTTCTATATCACTATAGCCGTTCTTTCTTATTATTAATAAACAAGTTTCTTTACTTATTTTATGCTTTGATTTGATGCGAACCGTTTTTAAAGATGTTTTTTTAAGACTAGTTAAAAATTAAAAAAAAACAGAAATTTAAAGCTACAGTTTTATGACGTCCACTTTAGGATATAACTTTATCAGTAGTAAGGCGTTACAGGTATTATCAACTTAATCCATGCAATAGATAGTCAACGTCATTCTGAAACTTTGTTATTTTATTATGGAAAACAACATAAATTATCCTTTCACAAAACATCTTACCATTTTATAAGTGTATTGTCAAGCCTATTCAAAAAAATTTACAAATCTTAAAAAATAATAAATTTATTGTTGATCAAGAATTTCGTTTTAATAGTCAATTAGTACTACTGAACAAGGCAACCGGGTAGCCAATATATCTGAATAAAAACATTTTCATACGACCAATAGCCACGAAAGCGTACACACAAAATATGCAACCTAGAATTTACAGCATATAACCTACTCTGAAGCAACAGCTAAAACATAAACAATTATTATAACACACTAGTGTACTAATTTAATTCTTAGAAGAATTCAAAAATCTCTTCAACCAATTAATGAATCATAAGAGCATGATACTCAATGTTATTACTATCCATGTTAACAAAACGAACTATAGTGGTCGTAATAAAAATACATGGCAATAGGCGAAAATTATTTTGGGTGAGTCTATTCGACTAAAAGTCTCAAAGTTTTGGATAATTTATTGTACTATTCAAGAGCTCAGAAGAAATTAACCAGTGCAAAAATTTGCATTTTTCAAGACAATGTTGTATAATTTTTCTTGTATTGTTCTGGTAAGACAGTAATGGGCATTTTGCTAAAGTTAATTTCTTACCTCAAAATCAGATAATGTTATTGTGTGTATTTAACTAAACTGGTCGAATGGTAATGTGACTGCAAGTTTCCAACAAAACACATAAAAAGTAACATCAAACTACTTGCAGAATTAATAATTTTTTATTTGGTCAGTTTTATTCATAATTTCGAACCCAAATCATACGTCACTGGTTTACACGTTACGACACTGCTTGTTATAACTAAATTCATGGTCGAGCAGATTAACTCAGCCGTAACACTGCCCTCAGGTTCTTTACAAATTACGACTACGCATTTCTTTGTAACTAACGGAATTTTCATAATTGCGACTTGCAACCTCACCTCAAACACAATCCTATAATAGCAACAAGCATTCTATAATAATTAGAAAAACGACTCACTGACTACAGGATTCTAAAACAAAGTAAGATGCATATACAAACTTAACTTTAAGGCTAAAAATACCAAAGGACATTGAACGAAACAGGAGGTTTCATCAGTTTACTTTAGAACACAAACCGAATTCCAATGAATTACCAATAATATACTCTGCAAAATTAAATAATTAGAAGCAGAGAAACAAAAATCTGAATAAATCTGGCGGAAAACTCACACGCCAGGCTGTAGGAAAAGATACCATTAGGCATGTAGCAAATTGAAAACTCTAGAAAACGAGAAACCGTTTATTTAAAAAATATGTATCAAACTCATCCAGACAGGATAATGCTACCTGTAAAAACAGGAGTAAACCTAACATCACATACTATGCGGCAAAACTCCACTCCACTTTGTCTATGGATCAAGTGACAAAAAAGCTGCTCTATCCGCAGAACATTTATAAAATATCTTTTCTCTTAATTACAAGAGTTCAAGAGATCTAGCTTTACTCATCCCAAAATATATTTATGTTCCTTGTTTACCTAAGACTACTTATTACAAAATAAATCAACAACAAAACTAATAAATTTAATAAAATTTAACTATTTAATCGTATCCAAAATGGTTAAAAAGTTCCACTAAAAGGTCTACTATAAACTAGAAAATAATGTGTATTTAATTCTATGTTATGTTTTAAAAAAGTTTAATACTTTGCTTGGGACCTCAATTTGCTTACTTCCCAAAGAGAGCTACAAGTTTCTAAAAAAAGACGGATTTTTGTTTGCTCTACTATATTATTTATAGGACTAAAAGTAAAAGTTTAGTCGAAATATTGTTTGGGATGGAAAGTATTGCATTGGAAAAAGTTGTTGATTTAGAGCTGATACAGAGTAGTAAGGAATATGATATAAGATAGTTGGCTATCATCTATTATATTTAAGTATTGAGGACGTTTTTCTATTTCAATTATCTCGCGAATAATCCTGCTAACGGAATGGGAAATGAGAACAATGGTTTTTCTATGGAAAAAGTTAATTTTGTGATCTATTTTTCTATTATGTTTAGGAAATCCCACTCAGTTATCGCCTTTTAGTACGATTAGAATATGCTTATATATTCAACTAGATATTTGTCGGATTTTTAACTTATATAGGTTCTTTCGCAGTGTCTCCAATATATTTCATATACTTCTTGAGATTCATTAGGATAGTAATTTTTTACTGGTAGTGGAGATCGTATGTATATTTTGATTCATTAATATGCGGCTTTTATCGGTGATGTCTCTGATGTAAAATAAAAATGGTTTTTTGTTGGTCAGGAGGGTTTTGGGATGGGGAGTTGATATTTTTATTTACATTTCTGATTATATAAAACAAGGATTTGTTGTAATATCCATTTTCTAGTAGGCTGATAGTAATGGTTTTTATTACTGTTTAGCGATTTTTTATTTCGGAAAGTCTGATGAAGCCGATAATCAGGGATTGTGCAACCAAATGGATTTGACCAAAGTGAAGATGGGATTTGGCATTGTTTTTTTGTTATAAAAGTGTCTAAGTGGAAAAATGAAACTATTGTCGGTTTTCGCAGTAAATTTGATATTAGTATGGATTAGGTTTAAGTAGAAAGGGAATTCAGGAAACATATCATTTACATATTGTAACCAATATGTAGGTTTAAGGTAAAATGCGACAAATTTTGCTTCAAAATCGGTTATGAAAAGGTTTGCTATGACGTGTGAAAGTTTAAAACCTACAGTAGTACCATTAATTTGACGGTAAAATTTATTTTGAGACATAAAATAGGTATTAAATAAGCAATACAGATATTATTTTTTATATTGCAAAATTATTTCAATAAGTGTTATGTCTAGGAATTGGAATATTCGTAGAAAATGAGATGACATCAAAGCTGGCCATGCTATCATATTTGCATATAGAGAAAGTTTGGAGAGTTTCTAAGAAATTGTGAGAGTTTGGAATATAGGTTGAGGCTTACTCTGGATGAAATTAAAGAATTTTGGCAAAATACTTAACTATGTTGTGGATGGCATCACCGAATTTGTTAACTGTAGGACATAAAGAAACATTTCCTTTATAAACATTTGAAAACCATGTAAATTGTAATTCTAGGGTTTTTCTTGGGGTATAAAATTTTTTATCAGCAATTAGTAGGATCCTAGTCGAATAATTTTAGTAAGTTTCCTATCTTACAGATGTAGTCTGATATATTTAGGATTCTTATATCATCTCAAATGATAATATTACTATTTTGTTTTATAGCTTTTAAGACGCGTAATTCGAAAACTTTGATATTTTATTTTAGTAATACTGTTATCCTAAACAGGATAAAATTCTTTCTTGACTGGCAAATAGCTAAGGAACAGACAGGCTTTAGAAAAGGCAAAAGTTCAAGAGGTGATCAAATACACATCAATAGACGACTCAGCGAAAAATGCAGTGAATTTAATGTGACAGCTTTTATATGCTTCTTGTATTACAAAAAGCCTTTGATTCAGTAAATTGGCAAAAACTATAAAATATATTGCTAAAAATGGGCACACCACCACACAACAACTTTATGAAACCGGGACAACAATTAGAATAAATGAAAGATCATCAAATATATTTACTATGTGCAGAGGCGTCCATCAGTGGTACATATTATTTCCTCTGCTTTTTAACATTTATACTGAGTTCTTAATGAGAAAAGTCTTCGCTAAATGGAATGGACGAATAAAAATTGGGGTTATCGAAATGAATAATTTAAGATATGCCGACAACACCGCTCTAATTACTAAGTTGAAAAAAGAAATAAAATAATTGTTAAACATCGTCGAAGAGAAAAGCAAAAGTTTAGTGCTAGCTTTAGACGATAGTAATGATAATACCAAAGACACAAGCACCCACTAACAGACACTTGGGGTCGTACATAGAAAATAACAATAACTTCTCCAACTAAATAAAAAGAAGTATAGCCTTAGCAAAAATTGCAGTTACTAAACTAACAAAAATTTGGAAAGATAGGACCATCACCAAGTATACCAAAATTAACATAGTGGATACATTAGTTTTCCCTATTGCATTGTATGCATCAAAATTTTGTACTATTAAAAAGTTAGACCAATAGAAGATTAACTAATTTGAAATGTGGTGCTGGGGGAGATTGCTGAGAGTGAAATGGACTGAACATTGTAGAAACAAATCCATAATATGTTATATAGGAATCCCACATAGATTAATAAATATAATACGGAAAAGAATTTTAAAGTATTTTGGTTGTGTCTCTAGAAGAATGGATAATAATTTGAAAAAATTAATGGTACCAGGCAAAATAAAAGGAAAACGACCTAGAGGTAGAGCGCCAAGAGGATGGACAGACAAAATAAATGAATAAACTAAAACAAAGTTAGAAGAAAATACCAGAAATGCACAAGATAGAGAGAGATGGAAAGAAGTAATTAGGAACCCTACACACAAATCACGATCTTCGGTTATAAAGTGTATGACGAGAGAGAGAAAGAGAGAGAGAAAATGCTGCTGTACGTAACACTTTAGTTACATATTGCCTGATTCAATTTGCCACGTTTTAGGGAAAAATAAAAATGGAGGCTTCTATTTGGGATATAATGTATTCTGTGGGTACATAATTTTGGGTAACATCAAAAATAAAACCTTTTTCAAAAATCTGAATTAATTAGATTATTTCGTTTATTAGATACGTCTAAAAAGTGCTTGTTTTACAAATGTAGTTATATTTATTGAAAATTGTAATTAATAATTTTTTTTGTAGATTTTTCTTCAAGATTGTTAACATTTCTAACAAATATTTCTCCATTGTCTTAAATGTTACAGATACATTTTCCCTATCGAACTAAATATTAGGACTACTAAATGTTTTTCTGGCAAATTCTACTTTAATATAACCAATATTGTGTCTGATGTTTTATTTATGAGGAATCTAATTCAAATGGTTCCGTTGTCCTAAATGTAGCAGCTAATGTTTTTTTCAAACTTTACTATAAAAGAAATTAAACAGATATAGTTGATTGAGAAAATGTAGCAGCTGATAAATTTTTCATCAATAGTTTTTGAATTATGTATAGAAATAAATCTTGCAATAAATGGATTTCTTACTTAAATAAGCTAAATGTAAAATCCAAATAAATGTAATTCAGTTTTTTAACAATGCAGACAAATAACAAGGTGAGAACGTGAGACAGTGTTCTACAGATACACATTTATACATATAATGATGTCTTAAAAATTAACTTACAACGCATACGTCATTTTAAATTTAGTTACCGACCACCTAGCCATAAGTGTTGAAATAGTATATTGCCAAACGTTGCTTTAATATTTACCAAATTAAACTCATATTATTGGTAATTGCAAAGCGTTAGTTTTTCCGCCACGTATCCCTCCAGCCGGCCGCTGCGCTGCGGCTACCGTCCTGAACAGTGATCTTTCAAGCATTTTCGAGGCCACGTGAAAATACACAAAGCTGATGAAAGCAACGTACAGACCGTACGCAATAGGTTTTTTATTTTTATATGTATAAAAGCCTAATAATCACAGAAGAACAATTTTAAACTATAATCAAATTCTCAATTTTTTGTGGAGTTGGATCAGTTATATGATGCCAAACTATGTTTTACAGCAACCGTCAATCGGGTCAAAAGGGCGACAAACAATACGAACATTTTCTTGAGCCGTGCTGATCCTAGATGAAATCGGTAACTTAACATTTTCAACTGCCTTCTCACTCTTCCAAAAATTACTTATTTTAAGCGTACACTTGAATATTCTTAATATCGTTGCTACTTAACTGTTCCTTAAGTCTTTTCAAGATTCAGAAATGTTTTGTGCCCCCTGAGAAACTTGATAATAATCCGTTATGCAATAAACAAAAGTATTCTTTTCTCTGACATTATGATACTGACTAAAGAAGTAATATTGCGAGATACCCTATGGGTGAAATATTCTTTATACATCCCTCCCTATAAGACATTTCGGTTTAAGTTTGATTCGCTTTCCTACTTTTTAAAGATATTGTTGAATTATATTAAATACTGCAGTTAATTAATTTTTCTCTTAAAAACGAAATATTTAGTGTAATAAATTTTCCCGACAAAGTCTATCACGTAGAAGCTTGTTTTTAAATACCTTACCTTAAAAATTTCTATGACTTTTTCTGTATTTAATTTTTCTATTAGAAAATAATTTAACAAATTCAAGCACTCACGTAAGAAAGCTTGCCATCGAATAATAGTTATACAATATTCCAGGATGAAAGGAAACAAACCAAATTGATCATGTACTGGGAGAAGAAGTGGCTTAAAAAATATTATAGAGAAATAATATAGAGGAGCTGACGCAAACTCAGACCACTTTCTCGTAACAGTGGAAATAAAATTAAGTAAAACAATAAGAAAGAGGGGAAAACACAAAAGAAAAATAACGTATGATCTTAAGGCGCTACAGGATACTGAAGTAGCACGGAAGTATATTAATAGTATAGAGGAGGAATATAAGAACGACGATGAACAAAGTGGTGAGGTAGATCAAAAATGGAAAAAACTGGAGGAATCAATTGTAACTGCCATGAGGAAGAATATACCACTCAATAGGAAGATTAATAAGAATCACTGGATGTATGAAGCATGCAGAGAAGAGATAAACAAGAAAACAAAGATGTGGTTAAAGTTTTAACAAACACAAAATGATCAAGACAAAAATCTGTATAAAGAACAAAAAATCAAAGTAAAGCAGATGTGTAGAGCAAAAAAACGTAAATATAAATGAGGAGGAAATAAGGGACATTGAGGAAAAGTACAAGAAAAGGGAAATAAGAAATTTTTACAAAGATGTTAAAACCATTAGAACTGGATCCAAGAGAAAACAATTCTATATCAAAGGAGAATATGGAGAACTATTAGGTAATACACGGGATATTCAAAAAAGATGGAAAAACTATTTTGAAAAAGAACTAAACACATACGAAGGGACACAAGGAGAGGGAAGCGTATCACAAAGAGAAGAGCATAGTGAAGAAATACACCAGATACATAATGAAGAAATTAGGAAGCCTAGAAAGGGCGAAATTAAAGAAGTAATATACAAAATGAAAAATAACAAGAGCCCAGGGGAAAATGAAATAACAGCCGAAAACCTAAAATATGGAGGTGAAATTGTATGTGATAAAGTGTATGAATTAATAAAGACCATATGGGATACAGAAAATATGCCACAAGAGTGGGAGAAAATGGTGATAGTACCGGTTCTTAAGGGAGGAGATAAATATGTTTGCAGCAACTATAGGGGAATCGCAATATCAGATATAACGTACAAGGTGTTGGCAATAGTGGTTAAACAAAGATTAGAAGGGTATTTGGAAGCAGCTATGGGAGAATACCAAGCGGGATTTCGCAAGAATAGGTCTACTAATGATCAAATATTTACAGTTAAACAAATACTAACGGGGACGTACGAATATAATATCCCTATGCATATGCTTTTTGTTGATTTCAAGGCCGCGTACGACTCCATAATTAGAGATAAATTGTATGAAGCAATAAGAACACTAGGAATCCCAGAAAAATTAATAAGACTGATAAAGCTGACGTTAAAAGATACTAAATGGATGGTGAAAGTAAATGAGGAAATAACAGAAAGTTTTGAAGTTAAAAGGGGAGTAAGACAAGGGGACCCGCTATCTACTCTATTATTTAACGCGGCACTGGAAACGACAATAAGGAAAAGTGGAATAAATAGGAGAGGAACGATTATGAATAAGAGTCATCAGTGTCTCGCTTACGCGGATGACATACTTTTAATAGCAAGGAGCAGAAAGGAGCTAACAGGAATGGCTGGAAAACTGCTGCAAGCTGCAAAACAAATAGGTCTAAGAATAAACAAAACTAAGACGAAATATATGGAATTAAAGAATAAACATGCAGCAAATGAACAAAACAAACTGAAGTACTAGAATTCGAAGAGGTGGAGGAGTATATGTATTTGGGAGCATTAATAACCAATAAATGTAAAGAAGAAAGAGAAATAGAGTTAAGAATAGCTAAAGGGAGTAGATGAGCGGGGAGTATGAATAGCATAATAAGATCAAAGGATATCTCCAGAAACGCCAAAATTCGGATCTATAAGACCATATTAAGGCCGACAGTACTGTATAACAGTGAGACATGGACTATGACAAAAAAAACACAAAACAGTTTGGAAGTATGGGAAAGAAGAATGCTAAGAAGGATATATGGTGGGAAGAAAGCAGACGGATGAGAGAAAAGAACAAATGCAGAATTATATGAATTATATAATGATCCAAATATAGTACAAGTAATTAAAGCCAGAAGACTCTAGTGGTTAGGTCATATGGAAAGACTGCCTGATGACAGAATAGTAAAGGGGTTAAGATGGTGTATCCCAGAAGGACAGAGAAAAAGGGGGAGACCGAGGAAGAGATGGTGGGAAGCAGTGAAAGAAGACATAAAAGAAAAAATTACACAACTGGAAAGAAATAGCCAAGGATAGAGTGAAATAGAAACTATTCATAAGGCACTGGGCCTAGAGAGGCCTGTGAACGCCATATATATATTACTCTTCTTCCTATTCAATTGGCATTAGAGTTAATGCTGACCAAAAATGCTGCACTCTAAAACTAAGCTGCTTAAACTGGCAATGCTAAAATTACGGCGTTATTTATTTTTTCATAGTTTATGCCATCACCAGCCGTTCAAATTTAAATTTTTTTGCTTTAATAAAAAATTACTTGAATGTACTCATAAATTCAAAACGGTGAACTGCACTAGTTTATATGTGCATCACTTTCGGACCATTGCTTCCTTTTATAAAGAGCTTTATAGTGCAATATTTTAAAATGCTTGATTTGTGCATTATCACGAGGCAGTTATTCGTCATTGTATAGGATGATTGCAAAAGTTCGTGCCCGATTTTATAAAATATTACAATATTTTTTATTTTAAATAAATAAATGAGTTTTATCAATTAATTATATAATCGCCATTCTTTTCCACGATGGTTTTCCAACGATCTACAAGTTTTTCTATGCTATTCTTATAGAACGAGGTCGGTTTGTTGTCAAAGAAGTCTGTAAGGTGGTTTTCGACAGCTTGTACAGAACTAAGTCGTTTTCCATTTAAACCATTTTGTAAGGAGCGGAACAAATGAAAGTCTGAAGGTGCAATATCAAACGAGTATGGAGGATGCTGCAGGACTTCCCATTTCAACTCCTGAAATTTTTGCAGCGTCTGTTGAGCCACATGAGGCCTAGCATTGTCATGATGAAAGACAAGACGTTTTTCACGAATGGCAGCATCAAGTCTGGCTAATTGTGGACAGTATATGTCTGCTGTTATTCTTTCCCCGCGCCTCAAAAGCTCAAAATGAATGATCCCCCTGCAGCCCCACCAAGCACACAGCAAAACCTTTGGATGGAGACCAGTTTTTGCGACAGGAGCTGCACCTTTGCCGGTTTGTTTCCATGTGCCTTTTCGTTACACATTGTTGTACAGGACCCACTTTTCATCGCCTGTAGCCAATCGATCCAAAAGTGGCTCATTTTCGTTCCGTGCCTGAAGTGAAAGAGCCACGTTCATCCGGTCTAATTTGTTCCTTTCCGTTAAACAGTGCGGTACCCAGGTATCAAGATATAGCTAAGCTTTTTTAAATGGCGAAACGCGGTGGACTTGTCAATGTTTAGCCTCTCAGCTATCTCTTCAGTCGTAATTCTTGGATGTGTCTTCACTAGAGTACGCACAACGTCGTCATCAAGGCCAGAAAGTCGACCAGAGCGAGGTTCATGTTCCATTTAAAAATTGCCTTGCCGAAACCGTCCGAACCACTTTTTGACAGTTCTCACGGTCTAAATAAACAGTCTGAATATTTTTAGAGCCGTTCCAACACTCAGGGCCTTCCTGAATTCATACAGCATCACATGCCGCAAATGTACTTTTTCATCCCCCATTTCCATGGACCTACTGCACGAGCACCTAAACTTTTTAAAGCGTTTTGGTTTGCAAGAAATGGACGCGATTCTTTGTATATCATTTACAAATCGAATTACACACACACACATGAAAACAAATGCGCTATTTCCTATAAGCAACGTCATCTATAAAATCAGGCACGAACTTTTGCAATCATCCAGAATAGAAGACTTTCTTAATATTTTTAATAGTGGAAAGAAGAAGGTGTGTGAAATCCCAAGGTTTTTATAAAATATTTTGCATGTTGTGCCATTTTTATTAAACATACAGATTTGTTATTATAATTGTAATTTTTTGTATTATACGGCTTGATACTTCTAGGACGGATCACATAATATTAATAATTCTTTAATAAAAACTTTAGAACTTATTACATTTGAACACATTTTTCCTTTTTATAAAAATATTTGTTACTTTAAACAACTGTTATGCAATCGACCAAAAAAAAATTAATGTCTACTAAATATTTTTTTGAACTACGCCATAGTCCTCTAAAAAATTATATGGATCATCTAAAGAGTATTCTATATAGGATGCTGAATTTAAAAATTCAATAAATCAGTCAAATTTTCATAAAAGTGGTTATATTTCACATACTTGTAATTAGTAAATTCACCAGTACTTAGTCTGCATGCATTTATACCTTCCTCAAAATTACTTATATCTCTCTCGCAAATGCTTTCAGTCACAGATATAATTTCCGCTTTCAGTTCCAGAATTGCGCGTATTTGTTAGCATATCTGAAATCTCACAAATCCCATAAGAAAAAACACAGGGTCTAAAATTACAGGAACTTATCGGCCATCATCGTACAAAGAAATTACTCGTTGCAGGAATTTTTCGAGAAGTAAGGCAACCCCCTCGCGCAAATTGTGGTAGGTCGCTCCATCCTGCTAAAACCAGAGATTTCCGTATCTTCAAAAGTAGGTCATAACCTCAAACGGCCCTATTTTTCTACCCACCAAAAATCACCCCACACAATCGTTCTTAGTGGATCAATTTCACGCTCTTAGATTATTCAAGGATTTTACCAAATCCGGCAATTTATTCACGTTAAATTGAGCTTCATCACTGAAAATTATGTTTTTGCGAAATTTTCGTCCATTTCTAGACTATCCACAACCCATTCAGCAAATCGCTTTGGTTTCCCATGATAGCAATCTTGTTGCGTTATTTAAATTGTATACTAGTACATACGGAGATCTTTTTGCAAAATTTGATGTAACTAAGTTGTCAGAATATCCAATTGCAGCGGCTTGTAAGTTCTGTCCGCCTAGGAGATTTCACTGTTCTTACTAAACCAGTCGTTTCAAACTTCCTCATTAGTCTTTGAACTGTAGATTCGTTGGGCGATTCGATAATCGCAGTGTCTGAGTGGCACTTTTACCACTTTGGTAAAATATTTTAACAATAAGAACACGTTGCTCTGATGTAAACTGTCCCATGGCAAAAACAAGCTGATGTACTGAAAAAGCAATCAATGCTCAATTAATTGGAGTAATAATTGATAACAAAAATTAGAAAAACAGGCCTGCCAACTTGAAAATAAAAAAGAGGAACGCCCTTTGTTTTGCAAGCTACACAATTACGTCTAAAATTATAACGGTCCATAAGCTCGTGTCATCTTGGCGTGATGTATCTCGAGCCGCGAGCTGACAAGTTGTTTTGTTCTAGTAATGTTCTCATATCGCGTGTCAGCAAAGCAAAGTGCGAGATAAGCTCCGCCAACAAAAAGGCAGCTTATCATAAGTAACGAGCATTCACGGCAGTCGTTACTACGTTCTTGTATTCGTAAAATGCTCCTCGCCAAGAATTCTACAATCTTCCAATAAAATTTCATTGCACAATGCTCTGGTGATTTACTTATAAAATATATACCACTGCAAAAACTTTAATTTTTCAGGACGAAATTTGATGTAAAACCTGAACTTTGCTCGTGAAGGACGTATTTTATTCAACGGCAGGCCTCTTTCGCCTGGAAGTTTATTAATAACTTAAAGTCTACTCAAAAATATTAAAGGAGCTGTTCCGTTCTGCAGTTAATTACATAAAATATCTGTAACGAGCAAGAATCCTGAAATGAATTATTTCTTCTGTGACGCAACGGCTCCATCGTTAACTGGGTATTGATTGTATTTTAAAAATGTTGACTAATTTGTCCAATAAAATGAAAAATGTACAAAGAAAATGCCTTTCTGCCTTTATATAACTTTATACTTAATTGGTGACTGTTTTAATTTACATAATTACGCCACACTTATTTCGCAACAAGTGTCGTTCACCTGAAGTACTTCGTTAGTCCGTTTCCATAATGAATATTATTAAGTGAAATATTAGCAAACTATTATTGTACATCAATGTTATTTTTATTTTACTTTTAATTGCTCCTTATTGAAAAAACTTTTTTAAGCATTTTGAACTTTATTATAATCAAAATTTTACCTTTTTTGATATTTGTTATTATTTACAAACATTTTTTTATTAATAGTTGAAGCAAATTTACAAGCTGTTCTGAGGAAGCAATACGTAAATGGATTGAAAAGTTACATTTTGAAAGAAAAAATAATCTCACAAACTGATCATACGAAAACTGTGAAACTTGTGTCACCCACGGACAGTGTCTTTCATCGTTGGAAACAGTCAGAACTCGCTAGGAGCCAGGTCATGTGAGTAGGGAGCATGAGAAATTACTTCAGAGTTGTCAGCCACCCACTTGGAGGGCACTTTTTGCATTTTCAGGTCTTCATGCAGGATTGTGTGCACATATATCACGGAAATGCCAACTTTGGAGGCGATGTGTTCCACACTCATTCGGTGATCCTCCAAAACAAGTTTCTTCACTCTCTTGATCAAGTCATCAGACCGGCTGGTGCGAGGCCGAGATTGTCTTGGTTTGTTGTCACACGTCATTTTGCCTTCTTTGAACTGTTGCACCCACAAACGCACATTAGACACATCCATAACACTATCACCACATATCTCACTCAACTGGCGATGAATTTCAATCGGTGTCACACCACGCAAATGGACAAAACAAACGATTACACGCTGTTTTGTAATGATGTAATAATGTTGCCAAGTATCAAAAACAGTCCTCAGTCTCGCCGCTGCCGCTAGAGTTCTGTATGCCGTGCAGTGCTGCCATCTCTGTCACGCATTCACAAAGAGTGCGAGCGTATTTTAAAACAAACCGAATGTTTCGATTTGTTCCCAGTCCTAAAAAAAGAAATTCTAAAATGTTATAATTTGAATGCACCTCGTATAGAGTATTATAGTATTTTAGTAGCTGTCGTTTGATTACCTACTTTTAGTTACTTTGACATTTTTCCAGAAGGCCTGCACATTTATGACATTTTGGGGTATGTGAACTGTCAGTCCTTCAGTTACTCTTGAGTCAAAAGTACGTCCTGGCTTTTGCAACACGATAAACAACTTTCCAACTAGCTTTCCACTCATTGTTAGCAGCGGCTATATGGTATAACTGTAGGTTGTTGCATTGACTACACTTACCTGCAAGCACACTTTCTTTGCTCCTCGGATGTCTAGAGTCCGCTTTGAATAAAATTTCTAGTTGAATCTCGATTGGTCTGTGTTAATCACGAAATCCGGCTTCATCAAGGCACAGACATTTCTCGCGCTTACAACAAATTGAGCTGCGCTCTTTGGAACATTCTCGTAGTCTACGGGATACCTAACAGTTCCTACTTTCGTGAATTTTCCCGATGTTATTCGGTTCCGTTACGAAATTTCCGGTGCTTTGTGATACCCTCAGGCTCTCAAGTTGTTATCAGTGACTGGCAGATTATGCTCTATTGGCTCTTTAAACTTCAAGGCAACTGTTTTGTTTATGGATTTTTTTCCGTTCTTTGTCAACTCCTTGTTTGCTTTACAAAATTTGGCTTGGATAGTCTTGAGAGAGCATTGCATGGGTCCTGAATTCAAAAATTTACTACAATTTTTTGTATGCAAAGGAAAGATCTTTTCTGCTTGTCTACATTTCCCTGGACTCATCCTCTCTGTAGAATTGTCTTCGTACGGTTTCTCGTCATCCGAATCCTGATCGTGGTAGTCCAAGAAATCAAACTCGTCATTGTCCTCAGGATGCAGAACACACTCCAGTAGTGTCGTGAGTAGCCACTGCCTTTTCCTCTAGTCGTTACTATGTTCTTGAAAGGCTCATACGAAAGGAGTTGAAGCTACTTCACGATGTTTCAAGTATTCAGCGTATTGCAACCTATTAAAAGAATCAGGATTAGAGCACCTAACCTAACATAACCAGCCATATCTAATCTAACCTATCCAAACCTAACCATGCCACCTCTATCAAATTATGCCCGCACGTTATCCCGAGTGCAATCCGAGACCGGCTTTTGAGCCATAGATCCTGCTCAACAAACGCAGAAAGGCCTATGGCATGCTTAAACATGCACTGTCACTTGGCATTACAAGCAGGCGTAGCAGCGGCCGGGGAAGGGACCCTTAATGAGCGCTGTCTCGCGCCTTAAGGGTTCTGTCAAAAGTTGAAAAATTTACCAAAAAAGAGAGCACACACACAAAGAAAGAAAGGCACCCAAAACACACTACAAATCCAAAAAATGTGCGCACCTCACATGTAAACAGTGTTAACTACGCAAACGCTAATTAAAAGTGAGGTAAAAGTAAGAGTGGCAAAGCCGGTCTCGAAGCAGCTACCTCTTGCCTTAAAATCTCGCACTCTACCTTTGCGCCCTGTCGCCTTCTTATTGAAGACTGTTGAAAATCCGATGCCATCCATAAGTGGCTAGTTTTCAACCGAAATTGTGGCCTAAGAACGAAGTAGCCGCACGAACGGAAACCAGCAATTTGAACCCCCTCGACCTTCTCCACAAAAAAATTAACTTTTATTCAAAAGTCGAGGGTGCACCTGGAATCTTTCCTTGTCAGTTTCCCTTTAATATTTTGTAGGTTGCTGTATACCATACGATCTTCATAGTTTGGTGTACGTTCTCCTCGCTAAGTTCACATGTCGCTGGTATATATTTCAATTTTTTGCGGTCAATTGATTTATGGCTTCCGGTGCCCTTTTACACATTTAAACAATTTCGCGTAGTAGAATTTAGAATATTTGTAAAAATGACATTAAAGGCAATAGCTAATTTCATATTACTTGTATATTATATTTTATATTTCTCTCTATGGTCTACTGAACGTTCGACATCGGTATAGAGCATTGTTAGAGGTTGCTTGCTTGCTCTACGCCCGATATTTAAAATGTTGCTTTAAGTTTTTGTTTTATAACTGTAATCAGAATTGAGTAGTATAAATTACGTGTTACAAATCTGTAGACTATTTTATTTTAGTTGATAAGTATGATATGCAATGTTTTCGTTGTTGATATGTTTGATTAGTTTTCTGTAAGTTTTTGGATTTCACATGTTGACTTTTATTGTATCATTATGCAGTACTCAATGGACTTTTCGTCTGTAAAGTTGAGCAATCATAACAGGCATAACATTTATACAAATTTATACGATTTATACAATTATATATTAGAATTTATAATTATAATACGAGTTTCTTGATAAATTCGAAATTTTGATATAGAAATTCGCTAGATATTAGTTGTCTCCAACTTCACCTTTTTTTCATTGGGACGCACATACTGGTACCGCAGCCTCGAGGTCTTGAACTACTTCTTTCACCTTGTTATCGTCGGTAACGCGCATTCTGGTCAAATGTTCTTTCAACTCAGGGAAAAGTGGTAGTCACTAGGTGCCAAGTCCAGACTATAGGGTTAGTGAGTGATTATGTCTCATCCAAACTGTTGCAGGAGAGCGTTGTTATTCAAAATTCCTCTTCTTCAGTTTTGAATCGCCCGTATAAGTTTTTTGAACGTCTCCCAATGCCTGTGAGCGTTTATTGCAGTCCCACGAACAATCAAGTCGACCAACAATACCCCCTTTCGATCCCAAACCACAATTGTCATTAATTTGCTGACAAACTGTGCTTGTTTGGTCTCATGTGTGAAGTAGAACGCCCAGGTTTCGTCATTCATGAAAATCAAATCCAAAAGTTGTTCTTTTCGTCTGCATCAAAGAAATTTGTGGGAAGTCAACGCGTTCCCGTTAGTGGTCTTCTATATGCATTCTCGGGGCTCATCTTGCGCACACCTTCCAACATTTCAACTTTTCAGTCAAAGTCCTATGATTAGTACTTCGATAAACCTCAAGAACCAAAATGCAAAGATCATCGAGACTGATCCTCCGATCTTTAAGCATGATTTGTTCAACTTTTGCGACTGTCTCGTCAGGAATTAACGATCTTCCGTTTTTTTCTTCGTCGAGAATTTTAAAGCGACTACCTGTAATTTCCCTATACCACTTGCGGACATTTGTGACATCCATGCACGGCTCTTTATATACTTCCCTCAATTGGTGATGATTCTAATTAGTTTAAGGCCTTTTGCGTTCAAAAACCAAATAACTGTGCGAATTTCGCACCTGACGGTAGCGAAAGTGAGAACTCTATTACAAACAGCTACTGAATGAAAACTGAGCGTCACGCAGGCTAAACAATGGTTTGCTTGAGAGTGGGAAAAACCTTTGTGTGGTCGGGAGATTAGAAGTAAATATTAGATATAGGAAAAGTCCTAAAACGCTTTTCTGAGGTACCCCTAATTAGATCACGCATAGTGCTGAAACTTTATCTTTGATTTGTGTTCTAAATTCTAAATTGCCAGAGATTCTAGTAGCTTATAAAATTGAGGTGGTAAATGTTCTCCTTTGTGCGAGACTTTATTGAAGGCCTAGCTAACATCCAGTAGAATGGCTGTACAGTAAGCTTTTTTCTCTAAAGCAATGTTTACTAATGTGATAATGTGGAACTGGAGGACTGTTGAGTGCAATCTACGAAAATTAAATTGGTAGTCCAGATTTCAATTAGTTCTCTAGGAGCTTGGATATTACCGATAAGAATGGTGTAGAGCGATATAATGATGCTTAGCAGAGATAGTCCTTACTCGGCCTGGACATGAGTAATATTATTTTAGCTTTTTTGAATTCTATAGGTCAATACTAAAGTCTCACATTCAGTACAGCGCTAAAAATGTAAATTAATAGGACAATTTCATTTTGTTTGGGAGCTCACGCAGCATTTTCGGTGTAATTTGGTCCAGTCCTGGTAATTTAAGATTTAGTCACTGTATCTAAAATTTTATATCCTTTAGAATAACTAGTGAGAGGTGTTTCGGATGGTGTTAGGATTTCTATGACTGAGTAGTCGATTGTCTTCTTGTGGTTAAAATACACGAAAGAGATTGTCAGCAAACACGTGTGTTCTTTGTCACTTTTAACCCACCCTAGTGATGGAGGTAATTTTCGTAGAGCAAAAAAGTGTTATAAAGTTTTAAAAAAGTTATAATAAGTCTTTGGATTAAGTTGTTACATGTATTTAACATAACTTTTGAATGAGCCGTCTCTCAAGTTCTTGAGTTTTTTTGACACTAGTGGACCGCCGCGATAATTAGTTTGTACTATAAAGTAAATACTTTAATGGAAGTAGTCTAAAGTATATATTCTTAATATTTAGGAAAACATAGTGTTTGATGTTTTGTTTTATCAGAATGTTTAATTTTGTCTCGATAGTTGATGGAGTAAATTAAATAGTTGATAATTTTAAAATAGATTTTTTGTAAAGTGTGTTTTACTTATTATCAGCTTATCGATAAAGTTGAGTTACAAGAATAAAATAATTCAGTTTTTATGTTTTGAGAAACCATTAGCATTACATTTTGTTATTTTGAGGAATTTATTCATTGCTTTTTTTCCTAATTAACAATGTTAACATATTGAAGATCGTACTGCATTGCTAAATCAGCAAGCTATGCTAAGAGTAAAACTAAATAACTGATTGACGGTATTTGCAATTCGGAGTTCTGCATTTCTGACAATATTAGCATAGTTCATTGGGCGGTAGAGACTGATTTTGTGAGTTTGGGATAAGGCTTGAGCAGTTTGAGGTCTGTGATTGGTGACTTTGGTTTTGAATGAGTTGTGCTCGCATTCTTAGTAGTTGGCTGAATGATTTCTCCACATAGGGCGCAGGTTGCTGGGGTGTCTTTGCTCTTCTTGAAGCTTCCTTCGTGTGATCGCCGCGACATTTGACACACACATGTGGCCGAGAACAGTTTGATTTGCTGTGACTATATATTTAGCATTGCATAAACTATGTTTCTATTTGTTCTTGGTAGTTCTATTAGGATATGGTTGTATTGTAGATGTCTTTATTGTTTTCAGATGATTCCGGTTCTACTAAAAATAGGTTTAGCGGCTTCTTTGTAGTCCTTCATTTAGCATTAATAATTTTCCTAACTTGGCGTTTATCTTTGATAATTTTCGCTTCTATTTTGGCTATTGGTATTAAATAGTGAAGATGTGTCTAATGATATATAGTGAATTATTTGTTTTTTTGCGTAAATCGCGCTAATTTTCTGTACATATGTGGAGTATTACTTACAATTTTTGTTGTGTTATTTATCAAATTTTCTTCTACTATTTCAGCAAGTTTTTTCTTTATCTGTGGTAGATTCATCTCTATAAACAAATTTGAAAACGATTTGGGTGCTTCGTCAGCTTATACTGAACACAGTATAGCAACAGCTATTGAAGTTGTTTGCTGTAAATTTATTGTTACTATTTTTTGTATGTTTATTTCTATTTTCTACATTTTGTGCATTAAGAACTTGCCATCTGTTCTCTTTAAATAGTGTAATATTTTTCATTTTGTCATCGCTGGTTGAAAACATTCCAAAGGTTGTTAGTTATTATGAATTCGATAAGCCTTTGTAGCTGCTATGCCATGAATTCTTTTTGATTGACTCGTTTTTGCGATATAGGGTATTAGTGTATGACTATAAAATGTTGGTTTTGAAAAGCATTTGCAGCTTATAGTATTTGAGCAGTTATTGGAAGTTGAACCAGTATATTTTGTGATAGTGGCTGGCTAATTATATAATTGAAGTCTATTTTTCATTGGTAACATTCTGATTCTCTGTTTTTGTGATTCTATTACTGGATAAGGCAGCCATAGTTACGTTATCAGAAAACGTATTCAAACTTAAACCCACAGCATGTTATCGTAGATTACGCTGAATAATTTAAACGAGCGCTTTTTTATACATTGAACTTCCTAATATAAAATAAACAAGGGGTTGCCCGTAAAAAAGTATTATTGGCGTCCTAGGCCGACAATTTTTCACCTGCTTTCCCTCACATTTTTGCAAGGTGGAAATTTGGAACAAATGATAACAGTGGGATAAGTCGGTGTGGTGATCTAACGAAAGTAAGATATGTAAAACGATCCTGAAGATAGGTAACCAAACGCACGCTTAGGGTTTAGCTACGCCACATTTCATATCAGCTGTCTTTGTTTACTTTCTGTTGAAATGCAGAGATAGATTAAATATTAAATTATGTATTAATAAAAAAAGTGCAGGCCTGACTAAATAGTAGGTAAAATTCTGGGCGCTTGGGACACTGAAATTTCGAAGCCCGGGCACACGTCCGCTTGCTTGAAACTACAACCGCGGTATAGGTGTCATAAGATAAAATATAATTAATTGTTTGAGCCAACTTCGTGCTTCCAATTTGTTTACAAATTTCAAGCAAATCAATCCATACCAATTTTAACAGGCCTCAATAAGAAACTAAACCTTATCATATATATTTAACATTATCTTTAAGTTACAAATTTTCGCAATAAATGTACGTCATGTAAATACTTTTGTTACTTAACATTGTTAAGATATTACAGCTCATATCCTGAAAATAAAAGTCATAAATGTAAATTATTTATGGCAAAACAAAAATGGAATTAGAAATAAAACATTGGAGGTTGGTCCTAACGTTTTGCAACTTTCGTATTTCGTATTTACCCGACGAGTTGTTCCGTCAAAGTGGCACTCGCATTGTCGTGCTCGGTTGCCCTCAAGACTGCATCGCCTTTGCGGGGCGTCCGCGCTTAATTATGAACTTGGAGCTTCCTTGCATAACACGCTTTTATGTTGCAGAACAACAATTGTCCGACGATGTACAAGGAGATGTATTACAAAGGTAGGTAAGCGATACGTGGCGCGGCGTGCATGCACTTCACTAATGGATTCCTGCCGTTACAGCTAATAAATGGAGTCCTGATACCAAAGACCACTCGTTCCACTCGCTACAGTACTCGCTCCACTGAAGCTCCACCAGGGCGAGCTCGCCATCGCGGCCACGGTCCACCATCCGCCAGAGACTTTTGTAAATATTGTTGTTGAAAACTTGCAGACTCCATGTGATAAGGGCAATAACGACCAAGTGAACTGGCATTCGCGGCGTAGGTAATTTGCTATTACAATTCAGTGCAGGGTATTATCAGCTTGTGCAACGGAAAGTAACGACGGCTCGCCTCGGT
Organism: Sinelater perroti; assembly: GCA_036346155.1. NCBI lineage: Eukaryota > Metazoa > Arthropoda > Insecta > Coleoptera > Elateridae > Sinelater > Sinelater perroti. The sequence goes on along the minus strand of JARFIY010000056.1, from coordinate 25,855,896 downwards.
AATATTCTGCACGCCCCTAGTCGGAATAACAATAACAGAAGTAACAAAATGTGTCCAGAATTAAGTAATAATAAGCTAACGATAAAGTATTTTATTATAATTAGAGAATTAATTTCGCTAACGAGCGTTAAATCGGCTGCAAGAGCAAGTACTTATGATATTCGTTTCAATCTCGTCTACGTGTCAGCTTGGACAGGGATGAATTTCGAAGTCTGGGAATAATCGGGCATCAGCTGGTACTTAATTAAAGTAATGCTCACCTCGGCGCGGCGCTGAGACTGTGAGACGCCCGCGGGGGCTCGATAGACTACCCCGCGCCCGCGGCTTCAAGGCTGGGCAAGGGTAGCGCGGCTATTTGTTTTTTCCGGACAATGCAGGGAGCCTTAGCCCGCGCTAAGATTTAAAGGACTTAATTAAAGCAATATTTCGCGATTGCCTGCCCTGAATATTCATGCTGCTGTAGATGCAAACTCGCAAATTGCAACACGAAAGGGTTGTGTAGAAATACATACAGGGATAAAGTAAGTTAGGCGCTAATTAAAAAGTAAGAAGCTTGAGGCTATTTATATTAACTAAGTGGGGTAGAACTTCCGAAAGTAGCAAAAATTGTTTTACAGCTTCATACAAGTAAATCATGGTGTTTAAATTCCCATAAAAGAATTCGCAGTGTTACTAGAGCTTTTTTGTCTAAATGTACCTGAAATGGATATTTACAATTAAAGCGTAATAAAATACATGCAACGTGGCGTAATATATAAGGCCGCGAATGTATAAAAAGCATAGAAGTAGCGTGAGAAAACAGAGCTGCTGACGCGCGCAAAAAACGCAAACTGGGGGATAACACAAAAGATATTGTTTACTTGAATAAAACCGGGGGAAACTAAATAGTTTAGCTTATTTAGACTGACATTGTTTTATCTACCTAGAAATTGTTAGTTTCGAAGATGGCAGAGTAGTTTTTGTGTAAACTTAATTAGTGAAATTAAGTAATAGTAGAAAATTACGTTTTTTGGTTGAAATTCGAAAGCTTAATTTTCCAATTACCTACAACTAAATAGTCGTAACTAAATTTTATTACCATTTCTTTTTATTTACATTGCTTTTCTTCTCTTTAGAAGATTTCCATTTGTATTCATCTTTGATTTTCTATTAAAATTACCACCCTGGTGTAGTACTTAATAAACTGAGCCAACACTTTCATCTGACCTTCGCGCCATTATAGTAATTAACTTACATTTTATTTTTTAATCAAATAAAATATAATTGTCTAGTACCTTAACCCACTTCACCTCCCATAGCTTAGTTGCAACCCCTGTCCCTTTTCTTATAATCCTTTAAAACTTCGTTCATATTTTTGTACGCTCCCAAGTTATTTTATAGCGGTGATTCTGGCAACAATTTGCCCATTGGTCTTTAATTTGCTTATAACTCTAGTCTACAACTCTTTACAGCTCTCTGATGCAGGCGACAATTTGGTAGGATAGATTGTCGCCTGTTAAAATGCATGACTTTAAAGTGTGTAAAATGTGAACTAAAGGAATTGGAGACGAGGTGCATAGATTAAGCTTAACCCAAAATTGTTCCTGTAAAATAATTTGTAAACTTGCTAAGAATATTTAAAAATTCCGAATTTTAAAGTTAAGGGCGAGCTAAGGGAGGTAAAATATATTCTCTAGGTAAATAACTACTTTAAGTGCGAAAATGCACTAAACAATTACCAAATAAAAACTTTATTTCAATAGAAAATTATTTTGGCACTTAATTCTAAGCCATACATTAAATATTCTATGACATTTTTAACAAAACACAAAGTTCCTTACTACCTCTTCTTGTTAAGTTAAAGTATGTAAATTAATCATAAAGCTGTTGCTGTATCATCTTTGAATCGAAGTCTAACTGGTAGAGCTTGATTTATACATCTTGTTAGATAACGCACTAATAATAAATTGCTTCAATTTTTTCCCTGTATACACTTAGGCAAACACAAATTGCAAAATTTTTTAAATTACTAATATTTAATTATTTAAGTTTTATTTCGTTTCTAAAAATGTTTTCGCTTATAGGGCTTACTGGTAATCCTTAAAACTATAAAATAATGGTCCCTGGTTGCGGAGAGTTCTCGAATATAGTCTTGTAATGTTATTAATAACACAATGAAATTTTCAAATTATGTGAATAAATTTTTTTTTAATATTATAGCACGTAATTAACTTCCTTTGTCTTGTAGAATCAAATTACTAAATTTTTTATACAAATATATTACAATCTTAAATCTACAGCTAAAATGTTCGTCAAATACCTCGATAACAAAGTAACAGTTCATAGCGAACTATTTAAATTGTTGAATTCTTTAAACGGTTTTTTCTTAATTTTGCATTAAAGTTTCCGGAAGGTTCAAAAATAAAATTTTTCTTCTAAAGTTTTCTACTTTGAAGCAACAAATGTTTGTTACAATTTTAGAATCACAGAAGCTTCAACTTATTTTCAGGTGACAGTCGTCAAAAGTTCTATCAGTTTTTAAGTCTAATGTCTTTTACACCTACCGTAATCTTGAATTTTGTACCAATATAACTATTGTTTAGCTCTATTGCTCATAATTTTGCTTCAAGAGATTTTTTGTTTTATTTTACATCGCATTTTACAAATGTCCTTATTGGGAAGATATATCATTATTTTTTTCTTATCATGACTGCGAAAACTCGTATTGTCACAGTTTCCATGTAATCAAAAAGTTTGTTATTAATTTTTAGGCAAATTAAATATTTGTATATTTAAAAAAGCTGCATATAACAAGTTTTCCACCTCATTATTTCATAACGATTTATTTTAACTTTTTTTTGTATTTTACTGGTTGCTAATTGTTTATCCATGCCCAGGAGAGTTTATTTTTTTGCTTTTCGAAGTTCGCAAACTTCCAACGTCACATTTTGTATTTTTAGCATTTAAATTATTTTTTCCCGAGTTCAAGCTACAAAAATTTGGTATGAAATGTTTCAGTTTTACTAGGTAATTTAATATTACTTTTATTAAACAAATCTATGGTTATTAAACATTTTAATTTTACTTAACAGAATCTTGAACACATCATGACTATTAAAAAAAAGTATTTCACATGAAAATTTCTTGACATTTCTAAAAAATATTCTTTATCAGCTTTTAATAATTGTGATCCCAATGCTGCAACGTACTTAAATACCTGTTTTTGGAAAATTTAGTAGTTTATTTTTTATCTTATACCACAAAAAATTAAATATATCTATTTTACTGAAATTCTCCGAGTTAATCCATTTTAATTAATAGTATCATTTAGTTTCCTTCTATTATTTTGTGAGTAACTGAAGTTGTCAATTTAAGCGCTAGAAAAACAAAATTTTCTCTATTACTGTAATAGACTATTTCACTCAAGAAATGAAATTTTTCATTAGATCAATTCTTAAAAAATTAGAGAATTATTTTTGCATTTTTTTGGATAAATCATTATTTTCAAGAAACATAACAAAACGGTTTTCCACCTAAAGTGGCGTAATAGGTTTAAGAGCTATAAGCCCCATAAGTGAAAAAGGAAAACGATACTAATAGAGGGATAGGCAAACAACTGCAACCAATAATAGACGGTCTTATCCTATTAGGTCAGTAACAAAGTAAATTATTAATATTAAATAAATTATAATTGTTTGATTTATGACAATTTACTTAATTACCTATGCATTTTGAAAGCAATTTTTTCATAAACATTTACTATTGTAATCTTTTTACATTAATGTGTAAAATCTAACTAAGTATTGTAGTGATAAACAACAAACTCTCTGTATATATTAATTTAAAGAAAGCATTTCGTGTTGCAATTTCTGATCGCTGTCTTGGACGTCGGGCTAATTGCAATCTGAAGGCATTTAAGCAATTTCCCGTCCTACTTGTCGTGCAGGCAATTTTTGCCGGGGCCGTCGTCGGGGGCTGGCAGCGAAGTTTTCCCCGCCGCCGCAAATTAAATACATGCAGGGGACACGCAACGACTCCGCCAAAGTTCTCAAGAACAAAAGTGCGCGCTGGCCGGCCGAAATTTATGCTACCTGCGGGTCAAAGCGGCCGCACAGCGCCGCCAAATACACAGCACCAGATCCGCAGCAAACTATGAAACTGAAATTATACCGTTACGAGTGTTTGAGTTTGGCTGAACTATTATCAACAAGCTAACCCGGCAGCAGTTCGAAGATAAACACGTCTTTAGCCCGAATTAACCGCGCAGGGCGCGCCCCCTCGTTATTATTTTCCATCGCCGAAGGTGCGCTCTAATTATGGCTGCGTAATTGCGCGTACGGAAACTTCAAAATTGATATCGATTTGTTTCGCTTCCGCCCGAGCGGGGCCTTTATTAACGCTGCAACAGGATATTTTCGCGGCGGAAAAATCGGGAAAGCGATACCCTCGTTCCCAGGCCTCGAATCGATACTTTGATAACGAAGGTGGAATTAGCATCGTGTTTGTATGCTTACAAGTAGCACATGTTCATGTATATTGTCATATTGTAATATAGACCATTATTATACAAAATAAACGTTTATTACCATAAATAACGCTGCGTCTAATTTATTCGGAGGCGGCGGAGACGGCGGTGCGGCACCGAGCTTTATTGCCGCTCGCCCCGGCCGCATTCATCACCGTTTCAGCAGTTTCATGCCTGATACCGGTAAGAAAGGTCATAATTAAAATTTTTACACATACGGAAAGCCGGCACGCTAGGGTTATCGCGAAAGCAGGATCTGCGCTGCAACATTTAGTGCTTTATGTGCTTTATACAGAAAAGGCCGAGATTACATCGTCGCACACTACAGGAACATTACAAGAAGCACTAGCAATATTGCAAAAGGTATAATTAGAAATATCTGCACATTCAATAACCTTGATGCTCGCTAACATGTTAGCAATGTTTACACAGCTGTATGTATAGGCGCTATCGCTGAAGTCCAAATACAAATAAATATAACACTACACGGAAGGGTTGTAGTAGCAAGATGGGTAGTACAAACATTAAACTGCAACTGTAATGACCCCGAAATGTTCACATAAACATATACACCAAAAAAGCCCCTAGGTGTGACCTGATCACAGCAGAAATATTGCAGCATCTTCCAAGAAATGCTTCTGCTCACCACCATTTACATTAGCATAATGAGAGTCTGGTAAACCACCAAAAAAAATCTCCTATAGACTAATACGCCTATTACCCCTAATGTCAAAATATTCTAAAGACTCTTGCTCAAAAGAATAAAAGAGACAATAAATCTCAAGCAAACAATCCCATCTTACTAATTAAGCTGAATTAGTAAGCCCATTCTGCAATAAATAAACCGAAGCCAGCGGATTGCCAACCAAACAATGGAAGGTTTTGAATCCAAAAAATTGCAAAAAATTGCAGCTGCATTTCTAGATATCAAACAAGTCTTTGACAAAGTATGGCATAAAGGTTTGTTATTCAAGATAAATTGCATTTTCCAAGTCAAATTTACTTAAATGAGAGATTTTTCCAATTGTAATTTCAAATTACCACCAAATTCAGTTAAGTGTACGTAGAGTAGTGTTTTGGGACTACTGCTATATTCGATTTACTCTTTAGACACGCCAACCACAGAAAACGCCTCTATCGCAAACGATCCTATCAACCATTGAAGTGGCATCAGAACAAACTGGGTTTAGTAATGTTCAAGTTCCAATAAAGTTTGAAGTGAAATATCTAGGTATGCACCTTGATGCAAAAAGCAGCTATACCCGAAAACCAAACAAATTTACCGGTTAATTGGGAGGCGCTTGCAATTATCCCTGTCTAATAAGCTGCAAAATAATATTAAATTCCACGTGGATCCACTGGATCTAGTTATGGGAATGTACAAAGGTATGCCACTCAAAATTCTCCAGAGATTTTAATCTAAGATTCGTTGCATGCTGGGCGATGCGCCATGGTATATAAGCAACCACATCCTCCACACAAACTTAAAGATCCCGTATATAGATGTCGAAATTCATACTTGTAAGATCATTCATTCAGAAGTTAGCAGAATATGAATACGACCTGGTAAATCAACTCGCACACCAACCAGCGTATAAGAGTTAGATGTCTAACTGTTCAAAATTAGTATATATCTTCTGGCTTATTCCCAGCTCATGACATTTACACAAAATTTACGTATTATTCAATTTGTAAGAACAAATTGTAAATATGCAAATAAATTGTAAAAATGCAAAGTTTTATTATTTTATTTTAATGCAATCACATAACCTCCAGCACCTTTTATCAAATCTGTGGAAGCTGTCAAATGCCGTCAATGAAGTGGTTTCTGTTGATGAGAGTGATAGGGCGATCTACTACGCGTGCCACTGGTAGAATATCGTAAAACATGATGTCTATAAGGGGCTCTTTCAACTGCGAAAACAAGTCGTAATTATAAAAGCTTGTTTAAGACCTCCCAAACACAAAAGTTGTTAAGCAAAATGCAAAATAAAGTATCTCAGAAAATATAAACGCAGATAATGTTCAATGAAACGATAGTACGATATCCCGACATTTTTACTTATCCAAACCGTGGACATTTCAATGCATTGTTGCGATAAGTTGCAAGTGCATTGTTGTCAAACTACCTGGATTTTTGCCCACGATTGCTGACCAAATTTTTAAACATGTTTTAAGATAGTTTACAACACGCTCTTCACTTCAACCACAGCTCTCGCTATGTTGGTTATTTTTGAATTTCCAGCATCGACATAAATTTTAACTAGCATCATTCACTGCTGTCACTACGTTATATACAACCTTTATATACGAAACAACTACTTAACGTACCATTTATTATAATAATAGTGAAAAATGAGAAAATGGAAGTTTCGATGCTCTAAATAGTAAAGTTTAAATCTTATCTTATTTTTGCAAATCATTTTTCCAAACAGCGGAAACTACTACGAAGACACAAATTTAAATTCTTATCTCAAAAAAAAAAACAATAGGCAATTGACTTCTAAGCAACACTACGTAATATTGTTCGCTAATGTTCACTAATACATACGACAAACTATGGAATAACCGGCTATCTATTTACAAGGGAGATAGTGTGGTCTATATTTGAAATTGACAGCATTGTATAAGTTCACCTTGATATTTTTCAATTGAAAATTTTATTTTTACGAATTTATATAAGATAACAAAAGTGGTGGTGTCGCGCGATTATATTTTAGCAGCTCTAAAACTAAACTCAAATTTGTAAGTTTTAAGCAATTCTATTCACCATTCAAAATCCAAAATTACTACTAAATTATACTGAAATAAATGTAAAAGGTCTAAAAAATAACTAAATAATCAATTAAATCGGCTATAAAATTAGATATGTTCAGATACATTGTGAAACTCGACAACACAAATGAAAGATAAGTTATGAAAAAGAAAGTAAATTAAGGAACTATAAACATTAATAATAACATGTCAGTAAAAAAAGAGAAATACAAGAAATAATAAAAAAATCTATCCAAGAGAAGAAAAATGAGAATAAAATAAAAATAGAGTGTCAGATAGTGATTATTGATGATTAAGAGTTAAAATAGCGAAAGGATAAAAGACAGTTAGCATTACTAAAAGGCATAAAAGATAATATTCCACAAAACTATTCGCACAAACTAAAGAGCAGGATATGTGCCGACTCCTTTGCACTGAAATGGTTTACAAAGAATAAATTTAACAACATGGAATATTAGAAGACTAAACGGAGAAGAAAAAAACTAGTTAAGAAATTTGAAAAAAGAGATACCTTAGCATTTACAGAAACTAAAAATAAATAAAATACGGCCATGAATTGGAAAAAGATGACATATTAATAATATTAAGCAAAATTACAAATGAAGAAAGAACAAAAAGAGGAGTTGAGTATATAATACACAAACATATAATAAATTACCTAAAGAAATGGGAGTGTACATCCGGAAGGGTAACGAAAATTAAAATACAAATAAAAGAAAAAATATTTTTTAATTTTTTGTCATTCAAAGTAAATGATAGAGCGGACACTAAAAATAAGTTCTAAGAAGAAGCATCAGAAATAGTGGAAGGTTGTAAAATAAGAACTGTGATGATAGAAGATTTAAATAACAGGACTGACATAAAGAATGGCAGAACTAACGACATAATAAGAAAATACAGAGAGAGAAAAAATGACAATAAGCGCAAAATTATTGTTTTTGTATACAAAATAACATATTAATGATAAACTCATTCTTTAGACATAAATACAGCATAGAAGTTCAAGTAAAAGTGAAAAATCTATAATAGAGTGCTTTAAAAATATCCTAATCGGTGCAGCAAAATAAATATATGATACTATAAAAATAAATAGAAATAGGAAACAAACGTCGTGAAACAAAAATGTCAAGAAAACTAAAAATAATGGCTATAAAAGACAAAGGAAAAGACATTTATAAAATGTGCTAAACCGAGAAAATAAATGAAACAGTAAAGACTTTTAAAATAAAAGAAATTCATTAGCAAAAAGAACTCATACAATAGAAGTCGAGGAATTCTATCTAACTTTCTTGATCTGCAAAAGTCATTTGAAAAATATTAAGAGCGAATATAGAAGAAACGATGATTAATAAAACAAGTACGGACGTGGAACTTCCTTTCCACCAATTTTTGGGGCTTCTATACATAAACAAAAATTTGCGGCCAGTTCCGGTCAAACCGACCTCGAGATTTTCCGATCAAGATGATTTTTGGCGTCTGGTCTAGACTTATGTTCCTTAATTGATTACTGAAAACGTTATTTCTATATCTATCACAGATCAAAAATTATAAGGCGTGATAGATGTCAGAAATGACAGAAATAGGAGCTTGTCTCCAGCTTGGAAGCTGCCTCGATCAAAAGTTATATGGAATGACATATTGGAAGCTGGGTCCGTTAAAAACCCTTATTGCATTATTGTAGGACATTCCACCTATAGCAGTTTGCGGATGTCAACCCCGTAGGCTATGTGCTTTCGAATGATACTCTCCTTATGTCTTTAGATTCAGTAGTTCTCGAGTTGAAAGTCACGACGGACAGACGGACAGACAGATATCCGCACCGATTTCATTAAGGTTTTCTTTCAGATATAGAAGTCTAAAACTGACATAAAACTAGTAAGAACAATAATTAGTATATACAAAAGCACCAGAAGTATCTTAAGAACAAACTGTATGCAATCAGTCTCAGTAAATCATGAAGTAAGGCGAGGAACTTGGAAAAGAACGTACACATTAAATATAGGATACAGAAATTTATAACTAGTCCAAATAAGTGAATACACGTTTGCTGACGACTTTATTATATTTGCAAAAAAATCGAAGAAAATTGAAGAAAAACTTACAGATATAAAATGAAAAATGAGAAGAACGAAACTAAAAATAAATGAGGATAAAATAAAAATTACGGTTAATGGAAAGTCAGATACAAATGTTAACATCGAGTTAAATGAAAAAGTACTAGAACAAGTTGACATCTTCAAATACTTAAAGAGTACAACTTCAAAATAAGAGAAACCATAAAATATAAATCAATGACAGAACAGAGAGTGCCCTGAATATACATATATTACAGTCTCGGTAACCGTTTCCTGGAAAGCAAAAAGATTTTGTAAAAGCAAAAACGAGTATATAAAAACCGTTTTATACTTATACAAACCTGAGAGCTAACTAAGAGTTTAAAGAGCAAAATCTAAAATACAGAAATAAAATAGTTAAGACGAGTATTAGGAATCAAAAGAAGAGATTATGTAAGAAATGACGAAATATCACGTCTTACACCTAAGAGTACTGATTATGTATGTATGTACAATATGTTATAAATAAATAAGTGTTATATATACGCATGCTATTTTTAATACAAAGTATTTTGTAGCACTCTGAGGTATTATTAAACTACTTCTTTAAATAACAATTTATTTTTCTATGCTTAAAAAATAAGACATACCTTAAAAAATCCAAAAACTGATCAAATTCGTTCAATCAAAGCATTATATGATTTAAAAACGTATAAAGGACCCACTAGCATACAGTACAGCTTAGAAAAATATTTGTTCAAACAGAAAATTTATATATTTCTTAATTAAATATTACATTGAAGCAGCAGAAAAGAATGTCATTGCTAGTATTCGCCAAATTTAATTTCGTATAATTTTTGAATATTCCTAAAATTGAAATCGCCAATAAAAAATGTATTATAATATCTGTCAAGACGTGTGTTTGTTTGAGTTTTATCGAGTAAAAACATGCAATTCAGTACTTCCAAAAATCTAATTACAATTCAAAATAAACAAGGTTTTATAATTCATGGCAAATAAAGAAATAACCAAAAATAAACAAACAGTTTCAGTAAATCCCCAGACAATACTGTAAAAACCAAAAGCCAATAGAGAGAATATTTCATTGATAAAGAAAAACTGATACCAAGTCCCAATAAAACCAAAATCACCACCATCAATGGTTTTAAACCAAATAAGGATTATGACTGATGTAACTAATATCCGTGATAAATGAAGCAGTGGGTGAGTGCTGTGAGGTGGATAATCAAATTAAGCAGTAAAAACATTTAAATCTAATAAATAATAGTGCCTAAAACATAAAAGTAACAAGGAATATTAAGTCCTATTTCGGCTGGTAGAAAGTAATTAAAGAGAAATCTGCAAAAGAACTGGAGGTAACTAATAACATTAAGTCAATTTTTGCATGACACAACATCAGATAAAACAGAAGTAAACAAAGAATTACAGAAATACCAAGAAACAAAAATCCTCAAAAATTAAAACTGCACATTTATGAAAAGCCAGCTGAATTTACAAAACAAGCTTAAGAGAAGATAACTCGTAAGAATACTAAAGATAATGCTTAAAGTGAATACTAAGCAACAAAATAATGACATAACACTGGCGGACATCATAAAGCCGGTTAAAATGGAAAAGAAAATGGACGAAACAAGCACGAACGTCAAACAACAAATAGAAAAAATAAAAATACTGGAAAAAGGTGCAGTACAACCAGAGACGAGAATAGAGTTACTGAAGAAAGAAATAAGGAAAAGAAATATAATAATTTTTGTTTCCCAGAAGAAGAAAAAGAAGACATGAAAATGCTGAAAACTAAATGTCTAAAAAAAGTAACAGAAAAGATAGAAGTTACTATTAAAAAATATGAGATAGACTTCATAAACAGAGTGGGAGAACGAAGAGATGATGGAAATAGGCCAATAAAAGTAGGCCTAACTACAAAATTCAAAAAAATGGAAATATTAAGAAATGTAATAGGATTAAATGAAACAAGAATTGGGATAAACGAAGACATAAATAAGAATACTAGGGAAACTAGGAAGAGACTTGATATTCCATATAAAAAGAGCCAGAAAAAGGGATATAGAGCATCAATAAAAGGAGACAAACTGATAGTAAACGGAGAGGAATGGACGGAGAAAGAACTCATAGAGTACGAACGGAACGAACAAAGAATCAAGAAGAAGAAAAGGAGATATGGGGAGGCAAAGAACAAGAGAGACAAATATACAGACGGAGAAAAACCATCCAAAGGAGGGATCCCAAAAAAGAAGAACTGGACTCATACGATGTTAACACCTTATGGAAAAGGAAGGAGAGAAGATATAGAAGTGAACCCACGAGTGGTGAACAACTTAAATACAACCCTAAGAAACAACACAACACGATCCCAACACAATCCAAAAAACTAGCAGAGAATGAGACGGAGACTAAAATAATGATGACGACAGGCAATGGAAGAGGAAAAACAAAGAAATGATTGGAAGAAAGAAAAGAAAAACAAGGAGAGCATAAAAACAAAAATAAAGAGCGAGAAAATAACAAAACATTGAACGAAAAAACAAAAACTCATATTGAGAACTGGAATACTAGAATCCTGCTCGAACCCTCACAAGCAACGCAAAACGTAAAAGAAATAGAAAGATACAAACCAAACATAGCAAAATAGATTAAAAAATAGAATATTTTGCAACAGCACACCCCAGTAAATTGATTACCAGGAGTGCAAGAGACCAAAACTCCCCAACCCCCACAACTAACAATACCAACAAGGGAAATAAAAAGATAAAACTGTGAATATGCACTTTAAATGTAAAAACCCTATTATCAGAAGAAAGAATGATAGAATTAGAGGAGGTTTTGGAAAAAATTAAATATGATGTACTAGGAATGGCGGAGATTAGAAGAACAGGAGAAAAAATTATGGAAAAAAGTGACAGATTATTTTACTACTTTGGTAAAACTAAAGGACAAAAAGGTGTAGGCGTGAATAATAAACTGGCAAAGACAATTCGAAGTAATGTAAAAAGGGAAAAAATGTAGCCGATATATGCCATCTGTGGAAAAGCACGTCCAATTAGCTTCACAGATAATGCAAAGTAGCCAAAAGACTGCAAAAATATAAAATAAAGCTAACAAAATTAACAAAACAAAACAATAAAGAGGAAATTTAATCAACATCTAGGTGAAACCCAAAAACATTCCCATTACTACTATAAGCTAAAGCAAACAAGAGAGATTCACAAAAAAAGAATGTATCGATAACTCAGCTCCTACAAAGCCTGATTTCAAAACTGGAACAGGAAAATATAATAGCAATAGAGCTACAGTTTAAAAAGAAATAATCGAATCTGAAGACATTAAAATGACGAACGGCATTTACCAACATAAAAATAAATTAGAAGTATTTTTAAAAATACAAAAATAGATGACTCATATTAGACACATCTTACAAAGCAAATAAAATTTGAAGTACGTGAAAGTTACCACACTACTCATCCACAAAATTCTGCTAGAGGATAATGTAAGAAAATATCATCAGTCCTGTTAGCCTTGAGGAACTATAGGGTTCTAGTGGCTTTTTAATTAGTTTAAGGTTGTTAACCTTAAACTGTAAGAAAATATAATCCACTATAAACAAATAAAATGTGAAAAGAAAGAAGTACAAGTTTCAGTTGTAAATGTTAGAACAGAAGGACAGAGGATTATAATTTCAGCAATTTGCTGCTCACCACGACATAATTATAAAAAGACTTTACTGTTTAAAAACTGAGAAGAAAGTGTAGGCAATATTAATGCCAAAATTTAAGATCAATATAAATAAAAATGTATCAATATCACTTTGATCTTTTATCCCTGATTATTTTTCAATAACACTAACATTAAGCAAAAATGTGATTAAGAACAACATAATCCAATACTGACACATGTATAAAGATCATACATACCAGAGCACCTGAACCAAAAAGCTGAAAATTTTATAAATGCAGTAAACTGCATAGTAGTATACCCGAAAGTTAAAAGGCAAACAATAGACAGTAATTAAAACAAAAACTTAAATAATTATCCACTAAAAGAGGAAAACAGTAAAAATGACAGCAGATTGGAATCTTAAAATGTAAGACCAAACTAATTTCACCCACCCAATAACGGACAAGAGAAGTACAACAAATAAAAAACAAGTTGGTGAATACATTTAAAAAATTTATCAAACTAAAGATACCGACTACTTTTTATAAGGTAACTAAGACAATCAAAAGACCACCAATCAAAACTCTATCAACAAAAACTAAAAACGAATGGGCAAGCATCAACATACAAGGATAAATGTTTTTATAAAACATCGCGAAATTTACCCCTTAAGAAAACTCACAAAAGAACTTCAAGAACCCCAAATAAACTACAAGAGCAGTATTAAAAAAGCTGCTTAGAAAAGAAAGAGTAAAGCTAACCAACATAATTATTACAGTACTTTGACAGAAATACATATCAGTAAAAAAAATATTAAAAAATCTGATTAACCACCAAATTACATTTATCGATCCATCTCGCTTCTGCCTATAATCTCAAAGCTGTGTAAAAACTTTTTCAAAAGCTAGAACAAATAATAAAAAGGAAAGAGCTGATTTATTTACACAAGTTCAGAAATTAACAATTAATTATAGACCGAGTTCTCAAAATAACAAATATAATCGAAAATAACTCTGTAAGAAAATCTGTTTATCAATATTCATAGGTTTTTAATGAAGTATGGCAATAAAGACTAAACCATAAACTTGAAAAATGAGTGCCTAAATAATTTGTTGAACTCTTGAAGCGTTACACTGCAAATAGATATGCAGGATTAATGAAGAAGAAAAATACTTTGCCTTGTCTTAAAATGAATGCAGGAGTTCCACAGAACAATAGACCGATTAGCCCTAATGTCTTTTTGCTTGAAGACTATGAAAACTGGTAGACAGATATCTATAAAACGGGGTACTAAACAACAATCTCCTATATCAAAATCAGCATGCTTACTAACAGGGTAAATCATGTGACTCTGCGTTACACAACCTAGTTAGCAGGGTAGAAGTGACTCTCAATAACAAAGAAACAGTCCTAGCAGCATTCTTGGACATAGAAGGAACCTTTGGTAATACCTTCTCTAACTCAATAACCAATGCAACCCTAAGACATGGAACTGACCACGTCTTAAGTAGTTGGATAAACACCACTTTGAAGGGCCGTCAGGTGCAAAGAAACTTAGAAGGAAAATCTCTCAAGATTCATACCACAAGAGGCTGTCCGCAAGGGGGAGGTCTTTCCCCTCTTATGTGGAATCTAGTAGTAAACGAGCTACTGGTATTAGTCAATAATAAAGAATTATCTACACAAGGTTATGCGGATGACATTGTCATACTGATATAAATATTATTGCAGAGCCAATACAAAGAGCATTAGATATAACATAAAGATGGTGTGAAAGGAAGACCTCGAGGTAAACCCTAAAAAGACCTCACTAAAACATTCCAAAGAAAAGAGAAGTAAGGCAATTTTATAACCTTACAATTTTTGGTGAAAGTATGCAGGTGGTTCAGCAAGTCAAAGGTCTGGGCATCACCCTAGATGCAAAACTAAACTGGAATGCTCGCCTGGAAAAAATAACCAGCAAGCCAAACTAGTACGTGTTGCGGGCAGACCTATGTTTGGGAGAACACGGGGACTAAAACCAAAAATGGTGATGTTGCTGTTCACCACAATTGTAAGAGCCATGTTATTGTTTGACACATTAGTATGGTGGCCAAAATTTGAACAAGAAACGGCAGTCATTAAGCTAATTAGAATGCACAGACTACCATGCTTGTGTATCTGCAGAGTCATTAATAGTATACCCCCACAGCATTTATGGACGCACTCTTAAATCTCATTCCCTTGGATATCTATCTAAAAGGAGAAGCTTGGATTTCAGCACAGGACGAAATCCACCGGTACCTGGCATAGACACAATGAAAGATGTGATCATAAACGGATACAGGAAGTAGTCAAAGGTAATGCCATTCTAAGCATGGGTACTGACCACATCCTACTAGTATACTCATTTGAAAAACCTTTCAGTGTGAGTTACGATCATAACTCATAACCATCACAACTCAGAAGTGGGCTGGTCTGGTATACAGACGGATCCGGCACTGCCCAAGAAACAGAGGCGGGTATACATGGCATAAAACCAAAGGTAAACCTTAGCTTACCCTTAGGCAGGTACGCACACAGTGTTTCAAGCTAAAATATTTGCGATACTGCAATGTACAATAAAACATACTAGACGCAGATACACTCAACAACGCATTAGTATCCTAACTGGCAGCCAAGCTGCCCTTAAAGCGCTGGAATTGACTCAGATTCCTATCTGAGGACAATAAGGCCAACCTTCATCTGGGTATCAGGCCAATCTGGAGGAGTGGAAGGAAACAAAAGGTCAGACACTCGCAAAAACTGGTGCTAACACTCCTTTCACAGGATCGGAACCTGTTGTAGACATACCCAAATGTAGCATACGATCGACGATAAAAGAGTGGATGCAACAACAACACTCATCTCGCTGGGATGCCACGCAAGGGCAAAGACTAGGGAAGGAACTCACTGGGAAACCTTTCAGTAGGCTAAGTGATGACATACCCAATTTAGGACATACTCAGATAAGACGGGTAGTAGGACTTATAACAGGACACTGCCACCTAAAAAAGCACCTCTATAGAATAGGAGTAAACAGAAGTGATACACTTTGTAGATTATGTGAAGAAGAGGAAGAAACATCCTCACACATAATCTTTGACTGCCCAGCACTGAACCGCAAAATGGCAGGAACTCTTTAGAGTAAATCTCCGTGGCAATTTACCTAATCACAAGAATTTCGCAAAGAACATCCTAAAATTAGTTGAAGGCAAAGATCTTCCTTAATTTAGGAAAAGGAGCGCACAAAATGCCGCAGAGTCGAAGTGCTAAGGTGGGATCGTAACTTACAATTAACCCCAATAACAATCAATCAATCCACAGAACAATGTACTGAACAATGTATTTTACCTCTTTACACCAATAACATCTCAACGACCAACAAAGCAGGTATAACTATATTTGCAGAAGATGCTGCATTACAAGCAGTAGGTGAAGATAATGAAGAAAAACAAAAATACAACCATAAAAAATTAAAAATAAAATTAAATGAAATCAATGTGCATTAATTTTATAAGCAAAAAAACGAATACGAATAGTTGACACAAAACACCAGCATATTATTTAAACTAAGTGTTAACTATTCTTAATATTAAACTACGTAGAATAAGTATACCAAGAAAAAGAAAAAATAAGTATAAAACAAAACAATATCGACCCTAGTTTTCGCCCAATTTGATTTACAATAATTTCTAACTGTTTTTAAAATTTAAATTGGCGATGAAAGAAAACATGTATTATAATATCTCTCAAAACAAGTATTCGTTTGAGTGTTATCAAGTAAGAACGTACATCTCACTACTTACAGAAAATTATCCTAAATTTAAAATAAACAACGCCTTCTAATTAATGGCAAACAAAAAAAAATCAAGAATATGGTAGGTAAATTACAGCAACAAATACAAGCATTATAAATCATATGGTAAACAATCGAAGTAAATTCTCAAGTAATGGTATACAAACCAAAAGCCAAGAAAGAGGATATTTTGCTGGTAAAAAACGAAATGGGTGATTAAGGAAAAAGAAAGAAATACAAAAATAAATACATCTCAAACTTTACATTAGCAAGATAAATAACCAATAAAGGCACTAAAACTAGCACCAAATGTTTTGAACCATCATAACTATAACATAAGTTAGTTGCAAAACAGTATCAGTTTAAATTGGTTATAATTAATAACAAACATAAGGCATTAATCTTTCAGACCACAAGCCGTGCTCCCACGTGGGATGTTAGAGCCTCAAAAAATCGGCGATATACTTGAACCTTAGAAAACATCTCTGGTATTTATACGAAAATCAACAAATAAGAAGCATAAAAAAATAATACAAAAATTACTTGACGTATACCCCTGAGAATATTGAATATTACCTACTCGTACGCTATTCATGTCAACCTTTAGATATAATATAGATGTTAAGATAAAAAGAAACTAGGCATAAAATTTGAAATAAAACTTTTAATAAAATTCAAATTTATATTCTAATGCAAAAATCCTAAAGTTATGGTCCCGACAAAATGTTTACAATAGGCTGCGTAAAATCTGCTAGTAAACACAATTCGAAAAATGTAAAAAACACGGAAAAATAACCAAAATGTTCCAACTGTGAAGAAGCAAATCCAATCAACTACAAATGTAGTCACAAATTTGCTAAATTATATGATGTTATTAAAACTAACTTCAACAAAACAATACAAAGGAAAGTAGAAAATCAACCTTCATGCAAGTAGGATCCTTAGAATATTCCCACTACCGTTAAAGACCAAATAAAACGAAACCTCACAAAAAGCATGTATTAGTAAATCAGTTTCTACAAAGTATGACATCAAAACTAAAGCAGCAAGAAAAACGCTCGAGCAACAAGAAAAGATGTTAAAGCATGTATAAGAGAGATTAATAAAACTTGCAAGTTATAGTATCAAATACGTGGACTGCACAATAGCTACTGCGAATTGCCAATCCTACTTGTGCCTAGATGCAATCTGATGTTTGCATCATACAGTTTTCATTTTTGACGGCATACGTACTTAGAAAACTTTAAAAAAGCAAGTAACACAACTTTCAAACATTACATTACTAAACTTTTTCATAAAACCACAAAAATATTTAAAAAGCGCATTGCAGCGAGTCCACCAATTAAAATGTCAGCTGCAAGAAAAAACCGACGCATTCACCAGTTTACAAATTTTTTTTAAAGAAATCAAAAAATTTAAGCCATTATAGACCTCGCTTTCATAAATTCATACCATTAATTTTCATTTAGAGAAAGCTACTCCACAGTGCACCAAGGGCATTGTATCATTAGAAAAATAATGGAAAGCTTTGAAACAAACAAAATATGTGCTGGCGTATTCTTGAACATTCATTGAGGTGTAGCACATAATCTCAGTTTATAAAACAAAATTACATTTTCCAAGTCAACTGCACCTAGTTGTTCAAGTCCTACTTAAGCGTACGCACATTTCAAGTTAAAATAAATGACTCAGTTTCAAGCTGATCTCTGCTGGTATACCGCAGGGTAAAGTTTTTCTAACTATTCTTTATTTACTCTATATATTTGACATCTCAATCTCCGAACACACCATTATGACCTCATTCACCGACGATAAACCAAGTTACAGCAGAAGCTGTCGTGGCACACTTATAAATCCACTTTAATTTACTAGAAGATTAAATCAACAAATATAGAGCAACAGTTCATATCAACATGCCTACAATTAATAATTGATCATTTGCAAATACCTGTTACATCTGATGTCACGTATCTGGAATTTTATTTTGAACACAAGTTAACCTGTAAAATATATTAAAACCAAAAAACTCAACCGATTTTAAAGTTAAACAAATATATTAGGCGTTTTTAGTTGCCGTTGTTGAATAAAATACTCTTCTACAAAATAATATTGAAACTTATACGGTCTTAGGAATTCCAAGTTGGAGATGATCACATACAAGAGTTTTTCAAAAATTTTAGTCAAAATATGACGCAACAGAACAAACGCTCTATGGTATGTTCTAAGTAACAATTTTCACAGTAACTTGCACAGTATCGGCCAAAATTATTTTTTGGTTTTTCTTGAATAATTTTTGTCATTTTTATCGAAATCTTTCAAAATTTCTACTGAAAACACAAAGCATTGGTTTTTCTAACAGAATTGATCAGACATACAATGGAATTTAAAAAATTTTCTATATTAATCAAGAAAATCGTTATAATCAACAATCAACTTTGTCTAAGCAAAATAATTTTTCACAAACGTAAGAACATCATTTCGAGTGACTTCTCAGCAAGAATATCCTAATATTTTGTGGCATAGCCCTTTGCATTGATAATGACCTAGCGTTGCCTGGGCATAGAGTCGATGAGAGCCTCGACGGTGGACTCGAGGCTCTTCTGCCACTCCTTTTCCAGCTGAATGAACCTCTTCGGTGCATTCTTCGCTCGACGGCTTGACACACGTCTCGTCAGCTCTCCTCACAGCGGCTCGATGATATTGAAGTCAGGAGATAGGCTTGGCCAGTCAGAAATGGCACGTGACGCCAAGCGAACCAGTCCATGAGGTGAAGACTCCTATGCTTCGGGTCGTTGTCTTGTTGGTAGATGAAGGCTCGATCGATGGAAGAAAAAGCATGGGGTCGCATTGTGCTCTCTAGGATGCCTTCGTATTCGAATCGGTCCAGAATTCTGGAAATAAGACGAAGAGGCCCTATTCCATTTACATTAAAGCATCCCCACACCATACACAGTCCTGCACCATGCTTCGTAGGCAGTTGATACTTGGCATAGACGCGAATGCCGACAAGACGTCAAATTCATGCTATTCCGTCACTGCCAAAGACGTTGAACTGGAATTCGTTGCTCCAGACGGCTTGACTTCACTCTCCCCGCCTCCAATGCAGATGATCCTTCGTCCATTGAAGTAGCAGATTTCGATTCTTCTCGCTGATCATCGGTTTCTTTATAGCTCTTCGTCCATGTAACCCTGCCTGCTGTAGACAACATCTGATCATTCGTACGGAGAGGTCTGTGAGAGTATTGATGAAGGCGGAAATCTCAGTTGCAGCAAATCGAGGGTTGTTCTTTGCGACGCAGATGATGTTCCGATCAGTTGTGTGAGTGGTCGTCCAGCCATATTCTTCTTCCTCACTGCTAACTGGGTCACTTCAAATTGCCGTAAGAATTCAACTTGTATTGGTCTTTGCTGCCGGCCGATCAATATTGCGTCCTGGACAAGGATTAACAAGTTTCCGTAATCTCGGCGTTTTTCCAACACCCATAACAACGTAGAGTATATAGAAGAAGCAACCATGGAAATTCAACGGAGATTCGAAAAAATATGAACCAAAAAGCAAAATGATTCGATAAATGGAAAAAAATCGAGAAACATTCTGTAATTTTCCAAATTACAACATACTTATTTTTTTATATAAAAATTTACAATCTGTTTATATTAATAACATTCATTTACTAGATAACAATGAGATGTGACATGCAAGAGACCTTTCCAACGAAAACACTCTTTCTTAAGATAACTAAGTAACTAAATATTTTATAACAGGTAAATACAATTATTAATTACGAATAATATTAAAATATAAATACAAAACGCAAGCATATAACTAATTAAATTAGCTGATAAGTCTAATAGATCAGATCTTTTTAATCTTTAAGTGTTTATCCTTTGCAGTAAATTTGTTTCCAGCTTGTTGAAGTGACCCTGGAGTCTATCTTGGTATTTATGCTGTATCTTTTTACTTCTTCTCTGAGGGTGAGTACAGAAATATCTTGTTAAATTAGTCAATTTGGAACATACCAAAAAGCTTTGACAATTACTCTTAAGATCGTATTTTGGAATGTTTGTAGTATTTCCAGATTCGTATTACTAACTAACCCCCATAACTGTACATTTGTAGAGTGACAGTTTATTTTCTATCGTTAGCTGAAAGTTCCTGCAAATTAACCAACATAATTGTCGAAATTTTAATCTTAACTGTAGCCTTTTCTTCAGATGTAGGTTTTCCAGGTAAATCGTCGCTATCTTGTTTGAAAATTGCTTTGCCGTTATGATTGGGGTACATGTTTCTTTTCGTAATGTGTGTGACGTAAACTGATTTACTTTCGTCTACTTTTATGCGCCCGGTCTTTAGCCAGTCTTCTATCTTTTATAGGGTTCTTTGAACTATTTGAGAAGCTGTGTTTGAGTCGACATGCGAAACTAAAACTGCATTATCGTCATTGTAAGTGGCTACCATTGTTTGCTTCACAGATGGCTGGTCTGCGATAGTGGGTATAAAAGGATCCCAGTATACTGCCCTGGGAAACTCCTGATTCTATTGGGTAGACCAAAGACAGTCGTTCTTGATATTTGACTAGAAAGGATTTTCTTAAAGGTATGATTTTAAGATTTTATAGTAATCAGGAGGCTCCTTTTTGATTTTGTAAAGCAATCCTGTATGCCACGCCTTATCAAACGCTTGGCTGACATCTAGAAAGACCGCAGAGCAGTGTTTTTTAAGCTATAGGTCATTATTAAGTGTTGTAGTTATTTTGTGTACTTGTTCTACAGTAGCGTGTCCTTTTCTAAAACCAAACTGGTAATCTGATATGAAGTTTTTATTCTCGAGAATTAGTTATTCGCTTTAGAATTAGTTTTTCTAGTACTTTGGCTATGACTAGAAGAAGTCTTTTTTGTTCTGAAGTGTACGTCTGAGAAAATGGTTGAAATACTTGTACTAAAGGATCTGCAAATGCTGTTGTCTTTTCACTGGCACTTCTTGCCCAAGCCTCAGTTGCTAATCTGATAGCTGAAATAGTTCCCCGTGGCCGTTTTTTAAGTGGCTTTCCATATCAAGTAATTTGTATCTTCGTTAGCGGTCAACTTGTATTGATTAATTTTTTAAATTATTTAGGAAATATATAAATTAGGAAAAGCATGGCAGAAGCTAAACAAATCGCTAGGGACAGGAAGAGATTTCGAAAATGGATAGAGGACCCGACACCTTAGGGTATAAGGGATGGACAAAGAAGAAGAAGAAGAAGGAAATATTCAATTCCTGTGTTGCCTTTTTGAGTTCTTTTTTTTGTCTCTTGGATGTCCTGCATTTTGCCAAGTTTTTCTGAGCTTTTTTGGCTATTTTTGTTTAACTAATTGGACAATCTTTTACGTCTTCTTGTTTTCGTGGTTAATGGTTGCGGCCCGAACAGAAGATTATATGATATGAGTAATGTGTTCTACAGCATTGTGAATGTTTTTTTTTTGTTTTTGTATTTAAAGGTTTTTTTAAATAAACATTAGTATGAATTAACTCCCTATATCTATTCTAGTTAGAGGCTGTATTGTGAAGTGAAACAGGTTATGCTATTTTCAGCGCTCTGCTGCTGTATTTGGTAATTACGGGCGCATGATCACATGATAAATTTAAATATGATGTAGCGTTACTGTTACACGTTGCTATTTTTTTTTTGATGTAGAAATCAAGCATATCAGGAATTTTGTTAAGATCTGATGGCCAGTAGGTAGGTTCTTCAGTAGATACGTAGTTTAAGTGATTTTCGTTCATGCTTTGAGTGGCTCCCTACCTCGGAATAAAATTAATTTTAATCCCCATTAATTATTTTATAGTCTCCACCCGAGGTAAAACGTGATCCTAGGGTATTGAAAAAGTGGTTAAAATCTTCTTTTTTAATTTTATGTGTTGGTGGACCACACTGCTGCGAATGTTATGTCTCTATTGACTTGGGCAACTACAATACTTGTAGCTGGAATCTGTTTATGTTGATATTCATGGCTTACATAATACCTTATTGAGTTCTTCGCTATCACTGCTGAGTCCCTATGAGCTATGCCGTCTGAGTGGTTTATAGTATAAATAGAATATTTGGGTATTTTATATGTTTGTTGGGTAAAATGTGTTTTTGAAATCATCATAATATCTATGTCATCATTTGTTATAAATGTTTTAATTTCCTGACTATGCTGTGCCAGGTCATTGGCATTCCAGAGTGCAATGTTTAGGAATTGAACCATTATGGTAATTTAAAGATCATAGTAGTGAGCAAGTTGAGCATAGTATCCATCCTTTCCATTAATTTATCCATAATTTTTTCATTTTGTTATTTGTCTGCTGTTGATTCTGTTTGAACTTCTTGTTGACTATCTAACTGTTGCGGTTGTAATCCTTTTTCTAACTTTTAGGGAATAAGATAATTGTTTAGGTGAAAATTTATGTTTTTGAATTTTTTTTGCCACTAGGTTACCTCTATAGTTTGCGGAATTATTTCTTTGCCAATTCACGCATTTGACGTTTTTACTTCTATATTTTCTTTCACAGTATTATTGTAGAATGTTTTCCAGTTTGTTTGACGCATCTTGACATCCTGTGATAATATTTTTTGAAGTAACCAAATCTTTGGCAGTTTTGACATTGTATGACTTCAGGCTTAACGATGGAGGCTTAAAAGTAATTTTTGATTTTAACAAAAATTCTGTCTTATATATCTTTATTGTTTTGGTTTGTTCTAATTCTACGAAGAACATTGGTAATGGTGTTTCATTGATCCTATGTCTAATATTGTATATGTTGGTTACTTTATGCCCATAATCATTAATTTATTTGAAAAGTTCTTCTAAGTCGACTGTAAAGTGCATGTTGCGTAACACTACCATAAACTTTCTGTCTTGTTTGTGCTGAAAGGAACTAAATTTCGTATGTTTCTCGTTTAGGATTTTGGTAACGTTTCTAAAATCCTTTACATCACTTAATTAAATCTTAGCTTGAGTGTTACCTATTGCCTTGATAAAGTAATTGTCTTTGGTTTGAATATGTAGCATATCTGTTAGCGGTTTTAAATTGTTGAAACTATGAACAAAAATTGGAGATGGTCTAACTTTTTGGTCTGGTTCACGGTTTGCGTACTAGGGCGTTATTGTTTTCTTAAATTTTGGGTTTGCCATTTTTGCTCTCCAACGCCGTACGTGACTCGCACTCTCAAGATCATAAAAACCTGCTAGTAAACTAATTTATCATCCAATCAGCAGTCAAAAGGTGTAAATGTTAATTTGAGTTCAAGAATAATAAAAAATACAAGTTTGGTAAAAGAAATCAAAAAACAAGAAGACCAAAATTTTGTGTTGTAATCACACGTTAAGTTTTATAGAAAGGTTTGTATAATCTTACCAGAATGTATTATCTTATCGCACTCTGCACATTAAAATCTGCTGGTGTAGCAAATTATAAATAATTATTCAGAGGGCCTAAGAAAGCCAGCTTTACAAAGTTTCTGCTCGCTTCGTCTGCTCCACTCAATAAAACTTTAATTATTAATAAAATTAAAGTCTATTAACCCTTAACTATGCGCGCTTAATTTTTTAACACAATTAGTAGCGTGGTGTACTTCGCACACCACCATAAAATTTAAGTTTTCCAGATTAAAACGAAAAGCTTTAATTCTAAACCCAATTCTTATGGGGAAGCAAACTGTGAAAAATAATGCATTGTGTAATAAAAACTAAAAAAAGTTTGACAGAGGCATTTCAGTGCTAGTATCACATATTTTTAGAATTTTGCAACGGTTTTGCTAAATTTATTTACAAGAGGACATTTATCTCATGACATCATTTTAGCTTTTTTTAAGAAGCCTTTTCTCTACATGTTATCTTTTTATTACTTCAATCTTTATTTTACTTGCATATATCGTTCTTGATATAAAGTCATATATTTTAATTTTACTTTTGCACCTTTATTATTTTTTACATATGTGACTTCCCTATGATATTATTTTTAATAAATTTACACTGTCTTTACAAAGAGTAAGATAATTATAATGATATAATTCACACACCAATATTTTAATGCTAATCTTTCACATATTCCCAACAGTTTGCCGTTCCAACAAAATTTTTCGTAAATAGCACTAGAATAAAAAATTATGTAATGTAGTTGTGATAAAAACTACTTATAAGTATTAAGTTCAATTTTGTCTTATGTACAAGTTACATTCATGCTTCAAATTTAACTACATTTGTTGTTAGTTATAAATAACACCGCTAATTGAAACGGGTAACCACATAAGTGTTCTTCAGGCAAACTACAAACAAGAGTAGCCGGGTTATTTATCGGGTAAGTTCACCGAACTCTGTACCACGCGCCGTGCGTATTTAGATTTATACGCCAAATTTTAGTTAAAATTAAAAGGCACGCATAACTATTACAACCGCGGTGCTAGCAAGATACAAAGTTCTAAAAAAGTGAAAATCTATTATCAACTGCAAGTTTGATAATTTCAATAATTTATTTGAAATTAAAAAATAAATCACAACACTAATAATAAGAAATTTAGTTATTGTTACATATAAAGATTTAAAAATATATCAAAAATATAAAATTGTTTTAGATAAAAAATAGTAGGGGTAAAATTCTTTAGACTATCCAAAGGGAACTGTAATTAACAAGTAATTTTCTATTTACTATAACTAGCGGTCGACATAGGAGTACAAATATACAAATATATGGTTTTTTGAATTTTACTTTCCTACTATAAAATTTTTTCAATTATATGTAACTAACCCTTTTAATATTGCTTTTTCTATTTAGTAATCAATCACACATGGATTTGTAGCAAGAAATAGCTAAACAAACAATAAATTATGATTGTTATATAGTTTAATTTTTTTTCTGGTTTACTTTTCAAACAAATTGTATATAACAAATTGGTCCACTCTGTATTTCGTTTTGACAAATTCCCTAACCTAAAGGTAGAAAATTTGACAAAACAAACGTCATTTTGACGTTTCATGTTGGTCTGACATTGCAGATGTCATTTTTAACTTTTAGTTACCAACCGCATATAATTATGCATTAAAAAAATATTGGTGACCAATCATACAAAATTATAGACTGAAAAGTCACTAAGTAAAAATTTATATTATAATTTTTTTTTTTACTTTTGAAACAACTTATTTATATATTTACAAAGTTAAATTCGTATTATCGGCGAACTCAAGATGCATTTACAAAACGTTAATTGCTTCCCCGTAGATTTCGGCATGTGACCGCCGCGGCAGGGCCTGTAGGGCCCAGGGCCCGCAGCGTCCCGGGTCATCCGGAACTTGACTCGCGAATACTGACGGAACGAATAATCGTAGGAACGTGATTTTTGGCACACGAGTGCTTTATTGTCCGATCTCAATTATGGATCAAACGAAAGTTTTTTATCGTTTGCGGTTCCGGAAATATAATACTTCGGCTGCGCCTGCCGCCGGTTCAGAAATTTGTCCTTCGGGAGCGCTAGGGGCCGCGCGGAAAGGCACAAACGATTTTTGCTATATATTTTCTAAATTATATTTCCGTTTTTAATATTGCTTTTTCTATGTACTAATTATTCACACATGGATTTGCATTAAGTAATTGCTAAACAAACTAAAGTCATTAAGTAAAATTTTGATTTATTGTTATTTTCTCTTTTTACTTTTCAAACAACGTGTATACGACAAATTGGTCCGCTTTGACAAATTCTCTAACCTAAAATGTTAAATTTGACAAAGCAAATGTCATTTTGACGTTGTAAATGTTGGTTTGACATTGCAGATGTCATCTAGAATTTTAGTTACCGACCACATATAATTAACATTAAAAAAACATTCGTAACCAACCACGCAAAATTATGGACTGTAAAGTCACTAAGTAAAATTTAATTATTTTTTATTTTTTCTCTTTTTACTTTTGAAACAATCTGTATACAACAAATTGGTCCGCTCTGTATTTCATTTTGACAAATTTCCCAACCTAAAATGATAAATCTGACAAAGCAAATGTCATTTTGACGTTATAAATGTTGGCCTGACATTGCAGATGTCATCTAGAATTTTAGTTACCAACCACATATAATCAGCATTAAAAAAAACATTCGTTACCAACCACGCAAAATTATGGACTGTAAAGTCGCTAAGTAAAATTTTAATTTTTTATTATTTTCTCTTTTTACTTTTGAAACAACCGGTATACAACAAATTGGTCCGCTCTGTATTTCGTTTTGACAAATTTACTAACCTAAAATGTTAAATCTGACGTAGCAAATGTTATTTTGACGTAAATGTTGGTCTGACATTGCAGATGTCATCTTGAATTTTAGTTACCAACTACATATAATTAGCATTAAAAAAAACATTCGTTACCAACCACGCAAAATTATGGACTGTAAAGTCGCTAAGTAAAATTTTAATTTTTTATTATTTTCTCTTTTTACTTTTGAAACAACCTGTATATCACAAATTGGTCCACTCTGTATTTCGTTTTGACAAATTCTCTAACCTAAAATGTTAAATTTGACACAGCAAAGGTGATTTTGACGTTGTAAATGTTGGTCTGACATTGCAGATGTCATTTTGATTTTTAGTTACCAACCACATATAATTATGCATTAAAAAAAACTAATAAATTACTTCGAAGATGATATTAGAAAATATTGAAATAATTATTCCTATAATACAATATGCAGCGGAACTGCTTGCTGCTACCAGCTGGCACCATCGAAATTTTTCTTGGGCCGATAGGGATCGGCCAGCAGGGATCGGCCAGCAAAAATCGGCCAGCAGGGACGGCAGCTTCCCGGGGCGGACGAAACTAACTCCTGAATACTGACAACGAATAATCGTAGGAACGTAATTTTTGGCACACGAGTGCTTTAGTATCCGCTTTCAATTATGGCACAAACAAAAAATTTTTTTATCTCTTCCGGTTCTTGTAATATAATACTTCGAATGCGCCTGCCGCCGGCCTGGAATTTGTTATTCGGGGGCGTTCAGGGACGTTCGGAGCCGCGCGGAAATACACGAACGATTTTTGCTATACATTTCGTAATGTCAACATAACGTCAACGCATATTTCATTAATGTGTCGGAGCGAGACGGAATTAGGTGACGCGCAAACGAAATTATCGCGGGCACCGTCGGATTTTCCCTTCTTTTGGCTGGACGGCGGGGTCCCCGAGAATGTCAAAATTAAAACGCGAATTCTGACCGAAGGAATAATCGCAGAATTATGATTTTCGGTATACGCGTGCATTACGGTCGGCTTTCAATTTTAAAGCGAACGAAAAATTTTTATCGCATCCGGTTCCGGAAATGTCAAATTTCGGCGCCCCCGTACGAGCTGCGTGAAAAAGTCTCCAACAAAAAAAGGACCCCCTTTTAGGCTCCATAACTTGGTAATGGAGCCGTCTTCGTATCTCCTGCCGTTTCGGAGATGTAAGCAAAAAAATGATTTTTCCCAACTTTGGGGCCGTTTTTGGGCAGGAAGGGGGCAAGCAAGGGCAGGGGTTCTTAAGCGTTTTTTGAAGCCACTTGATAGTTCTACAATATGGTCTTTACGGCAAGTCGATATCTGCAAAAAAACGTTTTTTCTTTCGGCCCCCATAGCGCCTTTAAATCGTCATAAATGTTTTTTGAAATTTAGCTAGAGAAACCCTATTAGGGGTTCTATAAGCTCCCGAAGACTTCCAGAGGGTTCCTCATCTGTGAGCGGCTCGCCAGAGGAAACAATTTCAGGGTGTTTTTGGAACGCGTTTTTGGCACATCTAGTATTATTGTGCGCTCGCACCGATAACGTCGTCTTAGTATAATTGAATCGAACTAAAGAACGGCAAAAACAGCGTCCCGCTATCTCTTGCCGTTTCCGAGATCTGAAAAAAAATTTTTAAACTTTGACCATTCTTTTCACCAGGAAGACGTCAAGATGGCTATGTCATACACTATGTTTATTTTCTTCAATATGGCCGAACTATCGATCCATAAGAGCAATCTTTCCAAAGTCAACGATAATTGTTTGATGTCCTGTTACGGAATGTGGAACCATAAAGTCGTATTTTTTTGAACAAGCAGAACATGCGATGAATGTCACATCTACTGGCTATATTGCAATGTTACGCAACTTTTTAGAGCCCGGACTTAACAAACAGGTAAATATAGTACTGTAGTTCTAGCAAGATGGCGCTACCGTAGACGTGGCGAAAATTGCTCAAGAAGTTCTGCGACCAATGTTTTCAGGTTGCCTCATCTCATGACATGGTAACATCCCATATCCAGCTAGGTCACCAGACTTGTCTCCTAGTGATCTCCTTCTGTGGAGACTCCTGAAAGACACATATCGCAAACTATCAAAAAAACGACTTAATGACTAAATGACAAGCATGGTCTGTGTGGTACAATAAAACATTGAACAAAATATATGTTGTTCCTTTATTGCCATTTTAAAAAGGAGAGGTCATTCTGTCGGACCCTGTATTAACAAAAATAAATTTGTCGTGTGTTTATCTTGTATTCTGAATTGCGAATAATGATCTTGATATTATAATAAAAAAATGCAATATAAATAGAATACTTAAGAAATATATGTGGAAAAACAAAATTAAGCTAATATACAGAAAAAACAAAGAATTTAAAAGTAGAGCACAACTCAATATTGAAATTACCGAGAAAATGAAGTAAAATGGTTGGTACATTTAATTATAATGATACAATACGTTACAAAAGCCGATAAGGTATAAAAATGTATTATAACAAAAATAAAAAGAAAAGATAAACAAAGAAACGGGAATAACCATTAGTTATATAAGAAACTGGTGTACAGATAAAGAACAATAAATAAAAAAGTAATTTAATATAATTATAATCAGTTAAATCAACAAATATATATATAGCCTTATTTTTAAAATGTTGACTTTTTTAATAATTTGCAAAAAATTTCCTTCGCTACAAGTCAAAATACTACACATTAAATGGCAGTAATTTGTATACATCGGTAGAAAAAGTGTCGCAAAAACACTTCATGTGTGAAAATCACCTGTGAAAATAATTATTTATCACAAACACGTCTTTGGGTGATATCGACGATTCAGAGAAGACAGATAAGATGTAGATAATAATAAACGTTCAATTTACATGCTGTCACCTATATATCACTCAATAAGTTCGTAATAAATCTACAACTGTTATTTTATTATGTTTATTTCGACTTTATTCATGGTCTCTTTCTAGAGTGATACATCCATTTTAACGCTTCTCTAATATTTAGAAGGCTCTTTTGTAGGATAATTTATCTTTGGCATCAAAATAGGTTTCAGTTTCGGCAATCACTTCTTCATTGGCGACGAATCTTTTTTCTTGCAGCATTCTTTTTAGATATGCAAACAAGTAGTAGTTGTTACGAGCTAGATCGGAAGAATACGGTGCATGGGAAAGTAATTCAAAGTCCGATTTATGTAATTTTGTTTGAATCGACTTGTAACAAGGTGCGTTGTCTTGATAAAAGTGCACTTTTTTCTTCTCTATTTGGGGTCGTCTTTTTTACAATTTCTTCTTTCAAACGCACCAATAACGCTATATAATATTCGCTACTAATGGTTCTTTTTTTATCAAGGTAATCAATAAATAAAATACCGTACACATTTCAAAATACGGAGGCCAAAACCTTACCAGCTAACTTTTGCGTTTTTGGTCACTTTAGGCGGCTTTCGCCCTTTGCTGTCCACTCAACTGACTGTCGATTTGACTCTGTAGTGTAGTGATAAATCCATATTTCATCTATTGTCACATACCATATAAAAAATGTTTTTATTGCGCCGAGCAGTACTCTGAATCGTCGAAACTGCACCCACTTCGAACAAAGCTTTCTCATGGACAAATATTTATTCAATGTGGTAAATACACTGCCTTCTGATATTTTCAAGGTGTCAGCTATCTCACACAACTTCAATTTACAATCGGCCAAAACTATTTTGTAGACTTTTTTATATTTTCTGGAGCACATGTCGAAATTCAGTGGTCAGAGTGTTCAACATCATCGGTGTTCGTACGGTCGCGTTTAAAATCAGCAAAGCCACTTTTCTACCATTTGCCTCGATGGAGCAGAGTCCGAATAACACCAGTCAAGCCATTGCTTGTCCATTAAAAAGCAATGCTTTATCAACACACAAAATTCAGATTTTTCCATTGTTTTAAAAATTGCACAAGTAGCGTCACTCAAACCGCTGTAACTTGTAAACTAAACCTCAGATTGTCATGAAATTTTGACACGTATCATTTGAAGAAATCGGATTTTTAAGAAAAGCATTGTTTAAAAATAAAAATGGTTCCTATTTATAAGATAATCTCTCTAACCACAAACAGAAAGTTGCAACATTTCTCACACACAACAACATTGATATCTTACTAATATCTGAAACTCTTTTCCAGCAGAAGTCAGTTTAAAATACTGAACTATATTGTGTACTTTACAAATTATCCAGATGCTGAGAGGCAAGCGAGGATGGCACATGCATAATAATCAAAGAACGTATCAAACATCATGAGCTACCTCACTTCAAGGAAACTACCTTAGAGATTTTAGACTGGCATAGTCCACTTACATTGTCCGCAGCCTACTGTCCTCCAAATCATCCTGTTAACAACGAGGGTCTTATCACACACTTTCGGTCACTAGGTATCAGATTTATGGCTGGGGGAGACTACAATGTAAAGCATACTCACTGGTATTCTCGCCTTTCTCCCCCGGGCGCTCTGTACCAGGTCATGCAAGAACTTCAATTAAACTATTTGTCTGCATATAAACTTGCATACTGGCCAACTGATGATAACAAAATTCCGGATTTGTTACACTTTGCCACAAAAATATTCCTCCAAGATACCAAGATATCTGTTCATGTTTAGATTTATTTTCTGACCACACTCCTCTTATATCCACTGTTAGTGCTACTATCATCGAAAAAGAGAAGTCAGTTAAACTATTCAACAATAGAACAGACTGGCAATACTTCAGAAGCCTAGTGGACAACCAACTTAACATGAGAATCCCATTAAAATCCCCCAAAAACCTAGAACCCGCTATGTCAACTTTACCAGAATTATTTAAGAATCAGCTTTGACTGCTACACCTGTCATTCCAACCAAAGGTATACACAGAATTCTATCTAATTTTCGTTTAAAAGAAAATAGCTGAGAAAAAACGCCTTAGGAAAATCTGCCAAATCACCAGATATCCTTCAGATAAAACGGGATATAATCAAGCCTCTAGTAAACTAAAAAGTCTAATCAAAAACCTTAAAAATGAATGCTTTCAAGAATATCTTGAAGACCCTACCGCTACGGATGACACAACTTATTCTTTATGGAGAGTAACCAAAAGAATAAAACATGAAAGACTACCAGTCTCCTTTACACAATTAAAATTGCACCTTTGTGGAATATTTAGTGAAAGTATTTCTACCTTGATCGTCGTCAAATACTCCTGAAACAGAATTGAAAATTAGGGATGCTGTAGAAGATCTAGAAGCTTCGTTATCAGATCTATTTACAGTCAAGGAAGTTTAAAGCATGATCAGAATCAATTTTCTCATCCAAAAAAGGCTCCTGACTTTGATTTAATTATAGGGCAACTTATAAAAGAAACTTTCACGTAAGAGCATAGTTATGCTAACAACTATTTACAACCCTGTGTTAAGACTGGACTATTTCCCAGCTCCGTGGAAGGTTTCTCAAATAATTCTAATCCTACAACCTAGAAAACCACCAAACGAAGTTAGCTCTTACAGGCCTATTAGCCTCTTGCCCTTACTTAGTAAACTATTAGTGAAAATACTACGGAATAAGTCTTTTGACTTATTCCTATTGCAGAAGATCTCAATCTTATTCCAGACCATCAGTTTGGCTGTAGAGAGCGGCATTTGATTGTACATCAAGTCTATCGTAAGGTAAATTTTATAAACGAAGAAAAAATGTATTATACAGCAGCATTTCTTGATGATAGCCAAGCTATATAAAGTCTGGAATAATGGTCTTTTATAAATTGAAATCCTTACTACCTCACATACTACAACTATTCTAAAATCTTACCTACATGAACTTTAAGTCAAATAGTAACAGGAACTGACTGAACTTTATCAAAGCGTTTATGGTAAACCATAAAGATCCTACAATAGCTGCTGAGATCCTGCAAGAAAATTTGATATAGAACCGTGGACAAAAGGTGGAGGATAAAATAAATGAAAGACAATTACACTATATTACTTTCACAAAACGTAGAGGCAACGTATTTCAAGTCTTCATCCATAATGCACCACTACCACAATAACAGGGGTAAAATATCTAGGCTTGCGCCTTGACAGGGGCCTGACGTGAAAAAAACACATTTGAAAAAAACGGAAACAATTTAATTTAAAATTTAACAAATATTATTGGCTACTAGGAAGAAAATCTAAACTATCTCTTTGTAACAAACTCCTCATATATAATGTAGCATTCAAGCTCGTCTGAACTTATGGTCTACAACTCTGAGGTGCAATACCAACATCCAAATAATCGAACGCTTCCAATCCAAAGTGTTACGAGCTCTATGTGATGGTCCTCACTTCCTAAGAAACATAAACATTTTGAGTAACCTAAAAGTGGACTCTATAAAAAACGCTATACAGAAGCAAAGTAAAAATATATAAATAAATTGGAATTCCATCCTAACTATTACGCTGTAAATCTTCTCGATAACAGTCCAAACTCTCAAAGACTGAGTAGAATTAAGCCACTTAACTTGCGTCATAGATTTATACAGCTGTAAATGTGTAATTAATAGATACTCTGACATAGTCGTCAAATGCATAACATTTGTACGAAATCTTTGTGTTAGAATTAGTGGATCCTAACTCTCATATCTATTAATGACACGTTCAATCATTTATTTGTTTTACTTATTGTATCATTTTATACAAATTGCAATTAGTTAATAAATTTAATAAAAAAAATTACATATTATTATGTGTCGTCGAAAATAAGTCGGGACTGCCCCGACATAGGTCTGGTAGGTACCTGGAACGTTATAGTCATGTTTATGTCGCAATAATTGCTCGTTTATGAAAAATTTTGAGCCAATTATTCCGTTTGATAATGTTGCACACCAATATTTCACTGCGTAATAATCTCCCATGTAAAAAACGAAAATTTAATGCAACGAAGTACCGAGAATCGTGTTTATTTACATCAACGCTCAAATGAACGTGAGCTTTATGTAACATCCAAAACATGCAATGCCTATGGAAGATAATATTTTTGCGTTCTACTATATATATGCACAGCACTAAAAGGCCTAATGGCCCATGGCTTCGATGGCATGTTTCCATGCCTTCCTATCTTTGGATTTCGTTTTCCAATCTGTTAAACCGTACGTTCTGATATCTTGTTGCACATTGTTCCACCACGTCGTTCTTGGTCTTCCCCTCTTGTTTCTTCCTTCTGCTTCTCTTTCTAGGCATATTCTTACTGGATCTTCTTTCTTCATCCTCTTTATGTGTCCCAACCATCGTAGTCGACATTGTTTAATGACTGTAATTCATTTTGTTTCTTGATATAGCTCTTCTATTTCTTGGTTGGTTCTTTTCCTCCATTCTTCATTCACTTTTATTCCTCCAAATATTTTCCTCAGTATTCTTCTTTCCCATATACCTATCTTATTTTCATATGGTTTTGTAATCACCCAGGTTTCTGCACCAAAAGTTACTACTGGCCTTATTATTGTTTTATACAGCTTTATTGTCGCTTTTCTTTGTATGTTTTTGTCTCTTAGTATTTTATCTAAGGCTGCTGCACATCTCGTTCCCAGCATTAGTCTTCTATCTATGTCAGCACCTTGTTGACCGTTACTTGTTAGTTTCACCCCCAGATACACTAATTTGTTGACTAATTTGAAATTGTATGTTTTTCTCGTGCTTGTTTGGAATGACAGTAGTTCTTTCTGTTCTTGTATTCTATTTCCGAATATTATGTAGTTGGTTTTATCTTCATTTACTTCTAGTCCTGCTTTCCTTGCTTGTTCTTAGATGCCTTTGACTATTCTTCTTAGTTCTTCTTTTGTTCTAGTTAACACTGCTAAATCATCGGCATAGGCTAGTATTTGGTGAGGCCCCGATATAATTTTTTGTTCAAAGTATTTTTGTTTCTTTTAATATGTTCTCTAATACTATATTGAAAATTGTCGTTGATAAAGGATCTCCTTGTTTCAGGCCTAAGTTGCTTTAGAATTCGTTTGATAATATATTTTTGTATCTAATTGTGTTCTTTATGACTTTTAGAGTCATTTTTACTAAATTTATTGTTTCTTCTGAGATGCTTAGATTTTCCAATGCTTTAAAAATTTCTGATCTTTTTATCTTATCATATGCTTGTTTAAAGTCAATGAAGATTGCGTGTATGGGGATATTTTTCTTACTGCATTTTGCATGGCTTTGTTGTATGATGAATATCTGATCTATTACTGATTTGCCATGTCTAAATCCAGCTTGGTAATTCCCTACTTTATCTTGTTGTAGTCTTCGGTTAATATCTAGTATCTTGTATGCCACATTTAGCAAAGCTATTGATCTGTAGTTTGTTACTTTGTTTCTATTGCCTTGTTTATAAATTGGGCGTATAATCGCTTTAGTCCATTCCATTGGAATTTCTTTTGTTATCCAGATCTTGGTTATTAATTGGTGTATTCTTTGGAGTATTCTTTTATCTGCGTGTTTTATTAATTCAGCTTCTATTTTATCTGATCCTGGGCATCGGTTATTTTTTTGTTTTGTAATTACTTTTGTTACTTCTTCATAGGTTGGGGTTGTTGACTTATTTATTTGTGTGGCTTGTGGTTGTAATGTCTCTTCTTCTTTTCCATTTTCTTCGGTTAGTGTTTGTTTGTAATCAGCCCATATCTCTGCCATTTCTTTTTCATCCATACATAAGTGTCGTTTTGTATTTATTAAGCTCATTGTTTTATATTCGAAGCCTTTCTTTTCTTCTTTTATATGTTTATGGTATTCTTTTATGTTCTTGTTTTTATATGCTTCTTCTATTCTGTCTAACTTTTCCTTTATTGTTTTTCTTTTTTTTTTCTCTGCATAGTTTGTGTACTTTGTTTCTCACTCTTTTGTAATTTTCATATAAATCTTCTTCCCCTGTTTTCAGGTATTCTATTCTTATTGCTTTTCTTTCTTCAATTGCTATTTTACATTCTTCGTCCCACCAATCCTTTAACTTTTGCTGTTTCTTGGTTCCTAGTTGTTGAGCACTTTCTTTTAGTATTAACTTCAGTTGTTCCCATTCTTTTTCTACATTTTATTTTTGTATTTGTTTTTCTTCTATGGTTTTGGTACATTCTTTATACTTTTTTTGTGTTTCTTCTTTCTGTAATAACTCGGTGTTCCTAGGTATTGCTTTTCTTTCTTTTGTATTGTGTTTGTTGCAGTTTGTCTTATTTTTGTTAGTATTTGGAAGTGATCGGAGCTTACATCTGCTCCTCTGTATGTTGTAATCTTTGTTATTTTGCTTGAATATATTTTTTATGTTAACACATGATCTATTTGGTTTTTTGTTTTTCGGTCCGGGCTTATCCAGGTCACTTTGTGTATGTCTTTTCTTTTTAACATTGTACTTTTAATTACCATATTTTGGGAGGCAGCGAATTCTGTGAGTTTTTGCCCGTTGTTATCTGGTTCTTAATGTAGACTTTCTTTTTCAGTAGTTACTCTAGATGTATCTTTTTTTCCTACCTTCGCATTCATATCTCCTATTATCAATTTTATATCGTATTTGCGATGGCAGTCAAGGGTTTCTTCTAGTAGATCATAGAATCTTACTTTTGTTTTTTCTTCTGTAACGTTAGTCGGTGCATGTAAATTTATAATGTTAATTTTCCTATATTTTGTTCTTATCCTTAACGTACTTATTCTTTCGTTTATCATATTATAATTTATGACTAATTTTTTTAGCTGCTTCTTTAGTAGGAAGCCTGTTCCTAATCTATTTTCTGCCCCGCCTCGGTTAAAAAACACATAGTGTCCGATATCAGTTATAGTTGTGTCTTTTATATTTGTTTCTTGGATTGCTAAGATATCGATGTTGTATCTGTGTGCCTCTTGTGCAAGCTGTTTGAGTTTACCTTCTTTATTTAGCCCTTATATGTTCCATGTGCCTATTTTTAGTGTTTTTTCTGTGTTTTTTGTCATTTGTGGTGGTCTTTTTTTGTTAGCTTTTATGTTAAATTTTTTATTTTTCCGTTTATCTCCTCATTTAAATTTTCTATCCTAGCTTTCTGGAATAGCTGTTTTAATTTGTTAAACGTGTATTGAATTGTAGGACTCGTTCTTGATTCACTTTTTATCTTTTCATTTTGTTTTCTTATTACAGAAGTTAGTTTTTCTAAAGTTTTGTTGTTAGCTTCCACCTGTTTCCATAGCTTTGTTTTTTCTTTCAGCTTTTTTTGTTCATTTAGAATTTTTTCCAGTTCTGTACATTTTAATTCTAATACATTTAATTTCACATTTAAGTCTGTTATTCTTTCCATCTCATTAATAATTTAGATTT
Source organism: Sinelater perroti (assembly GCA_036346155.1). NCBI lineage: Eukaryota > Metazoa > Arthropoda > Insecta > Coleoptera > Elateridae > Sinelater > Sinelater perroti. Next base: position 25,818,467 of record JARFIY010000056.1, on the reverse strand, counting down.
ATGTATTTTGTTTGATCTGTCGTTTCTATTTCTGTTGGGTTTTATATTAGTTTTGTATAAGGGTTATTATTGCTTTTAGTTTCTCTTCTAAATGTACCAATCCTGGGCCTTTGTATGTATGACGCATCTGTGACGTCAGGAGAGTGTCATTTCTTGGTCGTGATTTGTCTTCTTTTATTTTCGATCTTATTGGTTTGACACTTTTCACTAACCTTTTATATTTTTGTATTTGTTTATTCGCGTTATTCGAAACTTTGTAGTGTTTATCACTGAACACTGTTATTTTCTGTCGAACTTTGCACTTTAAAGATTGCTCTAAAACACTTTTCGCTGTTTTAAAACTACTTAAACACTTTTAAAACCCCTTGTTTTGATTAAGGAGATGGAGCTGCCTTCTGCAGTTTGTCATCGTCCCACTAGGATCTCCTTGCGTTCTACTAAACAATTAAAAAAAATTGTGCCCCGTATTACTTTGTATTTTACAATTTTGCCTATTTAATTAAAAATTTATATTAAAAATAACAAAAAAGTAATAACCCAATTTAACATATGTGTATATAACCAAATAAAAATGTTTCGTTACACTTGCATGCAAAAAATGTTTGTGTAACATCTATAAAGAACGTTTGAGTCAAAAACTTGTAAATAAACAAAAAGAACTCTATAAAACAGGACAAACATTTGAACATGCTTTGCAGCGAGACCGCAAGTGCAGGACAAGAGCATCTTAGGGATTTATCGAAAACTGCGACAGTTGCAACAGATGCTCCGCAGGGTTACAAGAATCGAGTTGTCTGCCAAACTATTTGTTGAAAACAGAAACATTGCGCAAGCACGTTTTAAAATATAAATAAAATATGTGTAAGGTTACAACTATATTTTATTATACCTAATAAAACAAATATAGTAAAAGTCTGAATGTTACTGCAAGTTTACATTACTATAAAATTGATTTTAATTGATTTATAATTGTATGTTAAATGTTACAAAATAAAATATAATTAACAACGACAAAAATAGACATTTACATGGTATGAGGAAAAAACTTTCAATAAACTATAACAACAATCCGAACATTCAAGTTAAAAAGCTCCTATAGTCCTTACATAAAGCAAGATACTAAAATTAATAAATTACTTAAGCAAGAGCTGATTTAAACAAATGATTTTAAAATAAATTTAGATTAAAGTGATATATTGTTGTATTATTATTTTTAACAGTTACGGTGATAGAATTATTGCGCTAAATGTTAAAACTGCTTTCATAAATTATTGTATATAAGCTTTTTGAATTTTAATTGAAATTCGCTGGAAAAGCCAAGAGTTATTCAGACTTTCGTCGTAATGCATTGTTAGGTTTGTTTTCTGTGCATGCATACTTAAAGTTAATACTATCTGTGGTCACGTTATCGAAGTTGACCTTGATAGTGTCATTTTTCTTGCTTCTATTTCAGTAAAATTTTAGTCGCTCTGCTACCAGTGTGCACTAAAGAGGAACAAAGAGCAGTCGTTCGATTGGAAGTTTACACCGCAATATGGGCTCTATCACTTACAACTATGTATGAGTGAATCGAAAAGTATTCTTATAAGCGTGATACAGGAAGAGGAAACAGAATACTTCAAGGAAAAGTTTCAGCAAGCTTGAGAAATGGTAATGGCAAACCGGCGAGTTACCATCGGTAATTCAGCGTGTTTTCTGCTGATTTGTTATGATTTTGCATAAATGTGTTTTAATTTGAAAACAGAAAGGTTAAGGCTCGCATATGTCCGCCACTGTGGCCAGTCGTCGCGCACTATCTCTGATGCAGGGCGATGTGGCAAGCACCGTGCCTTAGACGACCACTATTATTACCACTTGTTTGAAGCGAACGCCAATACTCAATTATTTTTAGTGACTGAGTAGCCCACCCGCCAGGCATCAGAGAGCTTCGGGAATGGAACTCAGGTCCCTCCGCACCGCAGCCCGAGCCTCAACCACGGGACCACGCTGGCGTCAACCCCTACATTGATGTAAATAAATTAAACAAATAAAGTGAGAATAATGTTAGACTTTCCCTCATTGTTTGAATCATATCTCATATTGCAATGTCTTCACATGTCTACTAAAACACCCTTGTTTGTGTTAAATGTATAAGTTACCAATTACCACAATGCATAAAAAATCCTTGTACAATAACGGGACTTTATATTATTTTGTGCTTTTAGCATAAAATTTATAAATATTTTATATTCCAAATTAGCGCCTTATTTACCTTTTAAAGTTGTACTTGACACTATAACTAAAAATTGAATTACTAAAAGTATAAAATGACAAGTTTTTAAATATAGGGTGATCAAAGTTAAACTTTAGGATTTAAATTGCGCGCCATTTACTTTATGTGACCGTTGGATGTTTATATTTGCTTGTATGGAAAAGTCATCATGGCGACATATGCTGTGCAGCAAAACATTAATTTTGTATAAGTTTATTATGAAAACAATTGTAATTGTAAATTGAAACAAGTAGTACACTTGACAAAGCAATGATTTTTTATCAACAAAATAGTCGTTCAGGTTATTTTACTCCAGTAAGTGATAATGCTCTTGAATAACCAAATACGTCAATTCGTCACCGTTCACAGCAAATAAGCATTTACAGACGCTTAAAATTACTTTAAGAAACGGATCGCCAAATACGTCGTACATTTATGAACTGGCTTTTAGAAAGCACAACAATTAATGCTAATTTTTATTTAAATGTATTTATAAATCATCGAAATTGTCGTACCTAGGGTAATGAAAATTTAAGTGCTATTCGCGAAAGATCAATAAATCGTCAAAAATGCACTATTTGGTTTGGATTGTAGGCTGGAAGAAACATTGTCCCGTACTTTTTGGTGACGAAGCTGGAAACAGTGTTGCTGGCAATGATATACGTTATCAAAATATGCTAAACTTTTTTTTAATGAAACCAACTATTTAATCTTGAATGATGTGTGGTTTCAACAAGATGGAGCCACATGTCACACAGGACGTGAAACACTCGCTTCAACCAAATTGGCCACTGCTGTCTTGTAATCTAAGCCCATTAGACTTTTTCATCTGGGTTTTTTAAAGGAAAGTACTTATGTTAACAAAACTTCTACGATTGCAGAGCTAAAAGAAAACATCAGACATATAATTTCTGAAGTAGAGTCGCATTTATGGGAATGAATTAAGAAAACTTTGCTAAAAAGATTATCGCATGTCGATGGAGTCGTGGAAGACAATTAGCCAACATCATATTTTATACATTACTGCTAAATCTGTAATTTACACTAATAATAAAATTCAGACTGTTGTAAAAAACACTCCAAAGTTTAATTTCGTAACTACAAAAATTAGAAAATTACCTGAACATACTAAGCGTTCAAACAACTTTTTGTGATATTAGAATTTATTTATTATTTAAGTAGAAGGGTGGGTTTTTACAGCTGTCTCTGCCTCCCTTTTTTTAACTAGGTTCTCTGTTCTTGTCTGTTTTTATCTATATATTTTCTGATTTCCCTTCATAGTCATACTATAATAGTCCTTTGTCTTTTCTAAACTTGATTACATCTGGTTCAACTTGCATTTTTCTCTTCATTTATTATTCTATTAATCTTGATCAGATTACAGTTGAGTGTATTTTCCTTTATTTTTCTTGTTTTAATAATCCATATTTGTGCTGCGTATATCATAATGCTTTTAACTATGATCTCATATATCGTTTTCTTTTTTTTATTCGGATGTTTCTGTTATCTATTACCAAGTGCGATTTCGAGATCCTTTACTTCTACTTCTTTAGTTGTTATGTATTTAATTTTTTGTAATTGATTTTCTATTACAGCTTTTCCGTATTCTTCTTTCAGATTCCTTATCGTGTAGCTAGTAATAGTCTATATGTCTGCACCGCCGCCGCCACCTGGTCGTCCGTAAAACACAAAATGTATAAATATTTATTTCTCGGGGTACTCCCATTCGCTGCCATTTTTGTTTCCAAATTTTTAGAGTATCTTCCAGAAATATTCTAATTAGTGTTGGCGATGTTGGACAGCCTTATAGTAATCCATTGGAAGTTTTGAAGTTCGAGTTGAGTATATTCCCAACTTTTATATATAATGCGTTGTCCTTGTACAAGTTTTTTACAGCTGTTATCATCATCGTCGGTATTCCCATCCTTTCCATAGCTTTCTATAGTACGTTTCTAGGTAGCGTATCATAAGCTTTTATAAGATCGATGAATGCCAAATGAATGCCTTTTTTTCTTTTTTTTTCGACAGTTGCTGTGTAGTTTAGATGTGGTCTATAAAGGTTTTACCTGCTGTAAATCCAGTTTATTTTTCTTTGTCAACTTTTTTCTAGCTTGTCTTTTATTAGTTTGCCGTAAATTTGTCTTACTGTTACAATTACATTGATTCCTCCATAGTCTTCACATTTATTTGTTATTCCCTTTCTAAAAATGGATGTTAGATACTCTTTCTTCCATTTCTTTGTTGCTTCTTTACCATTAATTACTTTTTCAAATATCTTTCCATAATTAGTCTGTGCCCTACTTGATCAGTTCTTTCATCGACATTATCGCATAGCTAGTGTCTTCCAATGTTATTTTTAGTATTTCATTTTCTAGATTTTTTATTTTTTCTTCTACACTTTATATGAACTCCTGCCTTTGTTTTGTTAGCAACTCTTATTAGTCATCTATATATGATATTTGTGCTTTTTTCTCACTACTTTTCCTTAATCATTTTAATATTTTCCAAGATTCAGAGCTTTTTGTTTCCCCAAAGTACTGGTCTATATTTGTGCATTTGTGTTCCCACATTTCATTTTTTACTTTTCATATTAGTTTTATAACCTATTTATTTTTAGTCTTATAATTCTAGAAGTCTCATCGTTTGAATGTTTAGCCCTTTACAATTTAGGTATTTTCTATTTTTTAATTTCTCCAGAGTGTTTCTAGAGAGGTTTCATTTGTTCGTACGATGTTTTCCCTTGATCTCTCCAAGTGCTTCTTCCCAGCTTGCTTTATAAATTCTTTAATATGTTCCTTATTCACATCCACGTATTTGATTTCTATTTTTTTAATTAAGTTTTGTCTTGTATAAGTTTGTTATTAATTCATCCTATAACAAATTAATTTTAAATTTTTGTCCTTTATTTCTACTCTCGGTTGTATCGTCGGTCAGTTTTGCCTCTCTGTTTTTTCATTAGAATTCAATTTTTGCTACTAACAATCTATGGTCACTTCCGCATTCCGCCCCTCGTTTTACTCTGACATCCCACAAGTTTAATTGTTATTTCTCTTTTTATTATTAACTAATTGATTATTGATTTTTGGTTCCTTTTTAGTTGTATATTCTTAATTCTCGGATGAAATAACTGGTACAACTGTATTATTCTTTATCCGATCTTGTTCAGTATTTATTCACCATATCTTCCTATTGTGTTTTTCTTTTCTTTGCATCCTGTTCTGCCATTCATATCTCCAGTGACAATTAATTTCTAATTTTCCTTCACTTTTTCGACGTTGTCTTGTAATGTATCTAAGGACCTTTTCTTCTCTATTATGGGACTGTCATCCGTTGGTCTATATACGCCTAGTATGACTATCTTTCTTTCATAAATTGTTAGGACGATATATGAGCCCTCCTAAAAGGGAGTTATGGTATTAAGCATCCTAACTTGTGTAAAAACAAAAATGTTTGGAGATGAATTGCAAGATAAAAAATTTAAATATTAATCTCCGGGTGGTAACCCACACCTCTACAGGAGGAAGCCTAATGAATATGGGGGAGAGATAGTTGAATTTACAAAAATCAATAATAAAATTAACCAGGAAAATAAGAAGAAAAAGGAAAAGAAACACAGAAAACTCAAGTTAGTCATATGGAATGCACAAGTTTGGAAAAATAAAGATACAGAAGTGATAGAAGAATGCAAGAAGATGGACTTTGATATAAAAAATGACTGGTCCAATACAATTTTTCAATAGTGTAGACGATGTTACTCTAAATAAACTTATGCATTAAAAAACTACTGGCATATATGACATTAATATGGAATTATTGAAATATGGACAATTAATACTGTAGATTACTACATCTGTAAATATGTGCTAGAAGAAACATAATTCCAAAGAATGAAATATATAAAATATTAAATTTATCTTTAAAAAGGGTGGCAGGAGGATTATAGATAAATCAGTTTGCTTACATCCTAAAATAAAAATACCGCAATGCGCTAAATATGAGAGGTACGGCCATATAAAGAGTTTTGCAGCAAGAGTCCAAGCTATATAAAGTATGGAGATAAACTACTAACTATCGAAGAAAACAAAAAAGTAGCAGGGAAAAACGTTTAGAATATGGAGAAAATCACCAGGCTAACTATAGAAATTGTCTTGTCCATAAGCAAATTCAAAGTAACAGATATTCTATGTTAAGAAGAAAACTTAAATACCAATCAAATACAAAATTGACTGGAAGGGAAACAAAGTATCGCATGACCAAATGGCTAAGGCAATGACCAACTTGTCAATATTATGCACATGTTGCTACAAGGTACATCTGCACATCAAATAGATGACATGAATTAAAAATATAATTTATAGTTTATAGAACCAATGAGTACTATATTCGATCTTTTTATTAAGTATAGTCGTCTCAAACATTGCATAGTGCTCTATATACATTAAGAATTTCTTAATGGAACACCAATAGACTCAACCAAACATGACCAGAAATTAAAACCATTTAAATAATAAGCTAGATAGATGTTGTATTAATATTTAACGCCCATTTCACTAAACGTTTCTATCTACAAATTCATAACTATTTATGAAGACACTACTGTTATGCAAAAAATCGATTTTAAAGCGCTGAACTATCGAAATAGAAATATGACTATATATAAGCAACAAGTGCAAACTTAGAAGACTAGCTAGCAATCTTAAAATTGTCAGCAATGTATCACTCCCCTAAAAATGTCATAAAATAAGAATCACTTTTTCAATACTTTTGGTAGCCTATTTGTTGCAGCCGAAGACTACAATGTCAATCAAACCACTGGGGATTCAGGATGATTACACCCAAAGCAAAAGAACTGTTGAAAACAATGACCAAGAACTATCTTTAAGCCCTGTCAAGTAATCACCCAACTTACTGACATACAGATATCAACAAAATACCTGATTACATTGACTTATGTGTAGTAAAAATCATCATGAAATTACAATTGTACCTTAAAGTTGAATCAAACTTAAATCAATCAACAAAACCATACTTCCATCGCCACTACGCTCGATACACAGGTACTTAATTGCTGCAGACCTCTAACACTACGCAATAAGAAGATTAATTAAAAGGAATTTCGAAAAATATTCGAAGTTATATTCGAAGATACGCTCAAAACTGAAGACGATATTTTAAATTCAAATGAACGCCCAACTACAACTATTCAACAAGTTCCTGAGAAGTAAAAACTTAGGAGAATATGGCAAAATTAAAAATCACCAAACGATAAAGAAATAGACTAAATAAATGAAGTTGAGACTTAAAAACATTTTTAAGTAACATAAAGGATCAAGAAATCCAAGACTACTTAGACATATTATCTCCTACAACGGAAACGGATTATTCGTTTTGAAGAGCAACAGGCTCAAGCGACCACAACACTATATTCCTTCATTCAAACCATAAATAGAACCTGGACAGAAAGCGATCAAGACAAGGCTGTATTTGTCAACCATTTAAAAAAAGTATTTACAACATATGTAGCCGAAATGAAGAAAACTAAATCTATAAATACTTCTATACCTCCTTTCATATGGCATTACCTATTTAGAAGATACAAGTAAACATAATAAAAAAATCTATACTCCCCAAATTGAATACAAAAAAGTCACCCAGATATTTCCAATAACTTGAAACTTGAAACAACTGCCAGAAATCTACGTAAAACTAATCACCTACATATTCATCATCATATTAAAAACAAGATCCTTCCCTGTCCATTTAAAAGTCGAACAGTACCAATTTTAAAACCTGGAAAACCGCCTTAGCAGACATCTTGCAGATTTACTAGTCCTTCCTACTTTGTCAAAAGTGTTCGAAAAGTATTGTTAAAAAGATTAAAATCTCTTTTTCTCTCTCTCTCTCTTTTTCTCTCGAAATTTGATACCAGGACACTAGTCAACGAACTTAAAAAGTTCGTTACTGAATTCTATATGTCTGTCTATCGGTCCGTCACAAAATTTGAGATTCTTTAAAATTTGAAAATGGATTCTTATAGGAAATTTTACGCTGATTTCGAATTCGAAATTAAAAAATTTCTATCTCGAATAATTTTCGAGATATTCGACTTCGAATTTCGGGAAAATTATCGACATATCGATTTTAAATGTGATTCTTATAGGAAATTTTACGCTGAATTCGAAAATGGAGTCGAAAAAATTCTATGCCAAATAATTTTCGAGATATTCGATTTCGAATTTTTAAGTTCGTTCTGGGATTGCTTGCAGAGCAATCTCTTCGCCGGTCCCATGTTTTGGATTTGAAGGCAGTACATCAGGTGCACAGATTGACCTAATTTACATTATTCAAAAAACAAAAGATACTGTTCAGCAATTTTTTGATAATACGCATGTCTTTGTCACGGTGACACGTGAAATTCTCTATAAAATTAAATTTAATTTGCTCCACCCCTACTACAGTATCTACAATTATATCTGACAAACAGAAATTTTCTCGTAAAGAAAGAAGAATGCATGTCACTCTTTCTGGGAGGCATATTAGGACAAACACTATATCTACTATACACTTCTAGTCTTCAAACTACAAATCTGATGGTTGTTACTCCCAGATCTTTGTTAATATCACAGTTATTATAGTATCTTACAGCAACCCGGAAGGACAAGTAGCATCAAATTGTTTACACCATTTAAATAAAATTTAAACTTGTATGGAAAATGACATATAAAAGATGACATCAAGGCATTAACCTTGACTTTACGTAAAGCAACTTGTTTTCCAGTTTTCTAAACAATCAACAACTTCCACAGACAGAAGTACCTAAGTATTCATCTTGACCAACGACTTACACGAGAAAAACTTACCTGGACTAAAAGAAAGCAACTGAATGCTAAGTTTCACAAGATATACTAGTTAATGAGTCGCCGCTTCTAGTATCTCTAGTGGAAAAAATACAAGATTACTACAAACGTATCACCGGGTTTTTATATATTCTATATATATTCTATATTTTACAAAGTTTTTTAGAAAAAAAGCCCAAATTTTATTCATACTGTCATAAATGTTCGATGTGACCTGCTCATGTCACACGACACATTGTTGACACGTATACTAGATCTTTAATGTATTCCTCCAAGCAAAAAATTTCAAACCGTAAGATCAGAAAACCAGGGGGCCAGTAAAAAAACAAATTTTCTCTACATTGCTCAATCGAGCGGTAGGGGAGTTCCTCATATAGACAGTCATGCATTTCACTATAACAATGAGGTGGAGCCACATCTTGTTGAAATATAAAGTCATTGAAACCCCCTGTCAGTTGCGGATACAGCCACAGTTGCAACATATCTAGATATGTTTTACCAACTCATAGTCTTTTAACTGAAAAAAAGTCCGTACACTTTTTTTCCAAACTACAAAAAGTACATTTTTTTGTAAAATTCCTTTCATGTTTTACAATGATATCTGAAGATTATAACGATTCATTTTTCCAGTTACATGGATTGTCGCCTCGTTGCTGAACATCAGACGGTTAGCAATTTCGTTATTCTCTATCGCCTAGACGTTTAAAATGAAGTTTGGAAGCCCATATTTTATTTTTTTTATTGATGATGTATCTGTAATGCTTTGTAAAATATACCCTTTTTGAAACCCCATAATTCTTTTGCAGTAACTAGTAATATATAAACCAATATGAAAACCAATGTGGACCTATGAACTGCAAATGTATAGATCTGTCAAAGGTACTGCGTACTGTTTTAAATGCTACACGGTATACAGTGACATACGATGACAACCAACCTTCTATATGATAACACTCAAGATCATTAAAGTTACCAAACAGATTCATTTGGATTTAGTCCAAGCTTATTATGCAATTCAAGTAGGGCAGATGTGCTATATCATAGTGTTTTCCGAGTTTTCCTCGCATGGTATCGTCCTAGACGTATACTTGGTAACTTTCCTTATTTTTTTATTATTTTATTTTTATTCATAGACAATAATTCTAACAATATAATTATGTCATGTATAACAACAGTACTAACAGGTCAATCGATAGAAACCCATATTATTTTCAACAAGCTACTAATCAGAATATCACTTCTAAATTTACTAGTTCCCAACCACAAATGCAGTGGCTACCCTCATATGCTGTACAGCCTCAACCATCGCAAATAATGCAATAGTAGCAATCTCAACAAACTTTTGCTACGTAATTTACTTACCAGCAAGGCAATCTTACGCAGATTAGCTCTGCCACAATCAGCACAGTTGCGTTATTTACCTACAATAGTACCAAACCTTGCACAACATAATTTTATTCAAGCTGGAGCTACCAACTCTGCCTGGTAGTTTACCTTTAACCAAAAACCAACATATTCAAAAACTTCTCAATCTTCAAAAACAACCAACCAAATGTTAGGACCGCAAGCGAGACAGCTTACCTCTGTAATAAATTCCACGCAGCAAACTATTTAAACTCAGCAACAAACAATCAATGAGTAAACGACAAAGAACAGACTTTTGAAAGAAGCGCTGTTGGGAAACAAAAATTGCTCCGAGTTATAAAATAGCTCTCTGGAATGCCAGTGGTTCTTCTCCACCCAAGCAAAACGCTACAAAATTTCTCTTGCACAACAATATTGATATCCTACTTATTTCAGAAACCAATTTATTTAACAGAAGCCACTTTAACTTTCCTAACTACGCTGTCTACTCTACAACTCATCCAGATGCAGATAGACACGCGTGTGCTGTCACAGTTATACTAATTCAAAACCACATCAGACATTATAAACTACCCAAATTTTAGGAAAACTGGTTAGAAGCAACGGTTGTACAGATTGAAAATTGTCATGGCCCACTTACACTGTCTGCAGATTATTGTCCTCCAATATCCTACCAACAAAGGTTTTATCGCATATTTCCGGTTACTGAGTAGCAGATTCATCACCAGAGGTAACTACAATGCAACGTATACTCACTGAGGTTCTCGTTTCTCTCCTCTAGGCAAGAGCAGAGCTTTGTATCAGATGTTGCAAGCATTTCATCTGAATCATTTGTCTACCTACTGGCCAACAAACGTAAATAAAGTACCGGATCTGTTGTATTTCTCTGTTAATAAATGCATTGTTCCAGTATACCAGGATATCTGCTCATTTCTAGATTTGTGCTCTGATCATACCCTTGTTAGATCCACTGTAAGTGTTTTTATTTTTGTTACAGAGCAGCTAGTTAATTATTTAATAATAGAACAGATTTCTATTACTTCAGATATCTAGTCGATTCCCAACTTAATCTGAGACTTTCTCTAAAAACTATTAAAGATCTAGAAGCGGCTGTTCTACATCTCACCATAATAATTCAAGAATTAGCTTGGATGGCTACACTTGAAATTCCTTTAAAAATCGCACAAAAATGTTGGTCAACATCTATAAAAAAAATCTGAAAATAGACTTTTTAGGAAAATTTGGTAAACCACCAGATATCCATCAGACAAAAGACAATATAACCAAGCTTGTAATTTAACGAAACTTTTTAAGAATATCTGAAAATCTAAGTGCTAGAGAGGATACAAACGATACACTTTAGAAAGCAACCAAAAGAATCAAGCATCAGAGACAGCCGGTTCCTACCTTACACAAAATAAATGGCAGTTGGGCGCGCACAGACTTGGATAAGGCTAACGCTTTTGCGCATCTAGTGCAAGTTATTAGTTACTCCTGAAGAAGAACTGTAAATTAAGAATTCACTAGAAGCTCCTTACCAGATGTCTTCTTTGACAGATTTTTTACAATTAGGAAAGTTAGAATTATGGTTAAAACCGATCTTCATCCAAAAAGGCTCGTAGCTTTGACTTAATTAGAGGACAACTTCCTCGTAGGGGCTTTGTTTTGTTAACAACTATCTATAATGTTGTTTTGAGACTAGATTACTTCTCAGCGCAATGGAGGTTCTCAAATAATCCTAATTTCCAAACTTGACAAACCACTGGGAAGCCAGTTCATACAGACCTATCAGTCTCTTATCCGTCCTTAGCAAATTATTCGAGAAAATATTTGTCAAAAGACTGCTGTCTATCGTAGAAGACCTTAATCTTATTCTTGGCCACCATTTTGGTTTTCGGGAACAGCGTTCTACCATACTCCAGATTCATCGAATGGTAGACTTTATAAATCAATGTTTTGAAGAAAAGATGTATTTCACCGCAGCCTTCCTAGATGATAGCCAGGCTTAAAGAAGCTATCGCCTTCACTATAAATTTACAAATTATTATCTACTTATAAAATAATTGAGAAGATATTTGGTACTGGTCGTAGGACCATGAAATTTTGTCACCGCTTTACTATACTAAGCCTGTGTGCAAAATAAAAAGGCTAACTTTCTATTTTAAAAGGTACTAATTGGAGTTTGAAAACAAATTTTTTGAAAATCAACTAATTTTAATTTTCTCTGTGTGTGTCCGTACTCTTGTTGCTATTTAAAATACGTAGTTAATATAACGAAACTCTTTTGATCGTTTTTTACAAAAAAATTGTATGCCTAAAATTTAATGTCACTTTGACAATTAACTGTTCGTCGACCTCGTTTCCGCCGTCCGTTGGTCTCACTTTTTATTAGCGTTGGATTTTTTTGTCGCCACTACAACTTACTCTCGCTTCCCTTTGGTCTCACGCGGGCGTTACCTTTTGTTTCTGTTGTTCGTTGGACTCACTTCTTCTACCCACTGGTCTAGCTCTTGCTGCCCGTTGAACCTTGTTCTGTTGCTAATTAGTACTACATTGGTCACCCACTCAGCTAGCAAGACATCAGTTTTGTTTTACGATTACCTCAATGCATCTTGTCTTCTCTTTATCCTGTTAATTTTACGTAAATTCAAATCTTTCAAACTTCATTCAGAGTATCAGATATAAACATTAAAGTCACTATTCTAGAACACATTTCTCACATTGTTATTTTCTATAGAAATGGACAAGAAATTAATTTTACCGAATACCATTCGACAATTTCTCTTTGAACTCATGCTAGAATATAGCCATCTTACATTAAAAGGCAAGAAGCGGCACTTCTTTTCTCAATTAAACATAGATTCTCCACTTTAGATTGGACAGGTTCAACATTGCGGAAAAAAGCTAAATTATCTTTAGATAACTTCATCAGCAACATCATAAACCAGAACATGTCGATTTAGAAGAAATTACTACAAGATCATTCAGATCGCGAAGTAAATGCATAAAACTTATTGGCAAAAAAATTAAAGAAACTATTCCGCAAATTAACGCCTCTTTCAGTTGAAAATTATTTTCACATGAAACGTTGCTTTACCAAGAATTTATCAGTTCCTATTAAAGACCCGTCCCAATATCTCATTGCTCAAGTCATCCACTACTGGAGTTTCGGTTACAAACTTGCTCCTATCTTCTCTTGCTGCTGTTACCTCTGCAGCCGTCTTATCACCAAAGAATTGAAATCGACATTTCAGACTTAATCCGTTACTTCTGTCCCGATTGTTCTATGGGCCATCCAACATTGTAAATATGATACAAATGACCCAAATGTCTGGGAAAGTGATCCACGTTTTGAATAACCAGCAACAAACAGGACACCGGAAAATATTGTAATTGTTATACATAATTAATTTTCCTTAAATCAAGTTGTCACGCAATAGATAAGGCTAGTCAATAAATCTTGTAAACTAATCAACACTAATAACTTTGTTAATGTAAAGATTTTACAGAAAATTTATTTATATAGTAGAAACCATGTAATTATAAAATAACATAAAATAAATTATGAAAAAACAGCTGCAGGTAAAGGCATTTCTAGGAAACAAGTTCATAGCAGGAGGCGACTGGAACACAAAAAATACAGCTTGGGGGGTCGAGACTAATCAACCCAAAAAAACACAACCTTTTACGAACAATACAAAACAACAACTTTGGATATATCTTAACTGGAGAACCCACTTATTGGCCCAACGATCCGAATAAACTCCCCGATTTACTAGATTACGCAGTCACAAACGGTATAGCTCACACCTACGCCAAAGCAGAATCAAACCAAGTTTTATCTACTGATCATTCTCCAGTCATCATTACTCTTAGCATCACCATAATCATTAAAGAACCGTCTCCAAGACTCTGCAGTAAATATACAAACTGGGATCAATTTGCAAACTACCTAGATGAAAACTTCAACTTGGATATTCGAATTCAGGGCAGTCAGGATCTCGACGTCGCTACTCAGTACTTGACCACTATGCTCCAAACAACTGCTTGGATAGCTACTCCTGCTCCTAAAACTACCAATCCCGAAGCAAATAACATTCCTCGTAATATCCGAGACCTTGTAGTTAAAAAATGCAAAGCTCGAAAACAGTGGCAGCGAACACGAACCCAACAAGACGGAACCTCCTATAACAGACTTGTCCACAGCTTGCACAACGCCTTACTGGAAGTTTGCAATGACTCATTCAACGATTACCCATCTAAACTCTCCCCAGACGACCAAACTCTATGGAAGGCAACACAGAAATTCAAACAACTGATAGTACCACTACCACTCATCAAAAGACCTGACAATAGCTGGGCTAGAACTAAAAAAGGGAAAGCAGATACATTCGGAGCATATCTAGCCGATATATTTACGACCCCCCTCCCCAAGGGAATCACGATAGCAACGAAATCAACTCCTCCCTGGACGCCCCCGGCCAGCTACATTTATCTATTGCATCATTCTCTCCAGCTGAGTCATGAGCTAATACACACCAATAAACAAAAAGCTCCGGATGCGACCTCATAGTAGGAGAACTAGTACGCCAGCTCCCACGCAAGGCAATAGTACCTATCGCCACCATCTATAATAGCATACTACGCTTAACCTACTTTCCGATGCAATGAAAGTTCGCTCAAATTATAATGATTGTTAAGCCTGGAAAACCATCTCACCAATCCTCTTCCTGTCGACCAATAAGTCTCATTCTCTCCTATCCAAGACATTTGAAAGACTATTACTTAAACGAATCAAAGATACAGTCGACCTCGACCAGATCATACTTTTCTACCGATTCGATTTTCGTAAGCACCAATCGACGATACATCAAGGTCATCGAATCGTCACTCAAATAATGGAGTGCCTTGAAACCAAAAAGGTCTGTACGACTGCACTCCTAGATATAAAGCAAGTGTTCGATAAGGTATGGCACCAGAGGCTGTTGTACAAAATTAAACTTCACTTTCCAAGCCAGCTCTATTTGCTATTCAAATCATACCTTGCTGGCCGGCTATTCCAAATCAAAAGCAACAACACGGTCTCTGACTACCATCACATTACACCAGGAGTCTCGCAAGGCAGCGTACTGGGGCCACTCCTCTACCTACTTTACACTTTCGACCTGCCAACCACAAACGACACAGTGATTGCCACATGCGCAGACGACGCGGCTATCCTAGCAGCTAGTGAAACACCACAGGTTGCAACCGATCGCCTTCAGCACCATCTGGACCTACTGCAGGACTGGACCAATCATTGGAGGGTATCAATTAAACTTTTACCACCAGACGAGCAATCTCTCCACAAACCAGATTCAATGACATCGCCCTTGAACCGCCTGTGTATCGTGGCGGTATGCTGATGGCTTTGATATCTGCCGCCACGTTTTGCTATCGCACACAAAACGGCATATGGGCTTTTACTCAGCCGGCGAGTCTGCATACGCCGTCGGCGGCACTCTTTGAGACGAAAAGTGCTGTCGGATGAAGATTCCCCGCAGATAACTACCCCGCAAGAGATATTCGACCCGCAACGCGGCCAATTCGGTCGTGTTTAACCAACCCGCAAGAAATATTCGACCCGAAACGCGGCCAATTCGGTCGTGTTTATTTTATCCACATTTAACCACCCCGCAAGACTTTCGCATTGCATCCCAGCCAGTGCGGTCGTGTCCCATGCACGAAGATATCGCAGCAATGTGGCCACCGGGAAACCAACGCCGCCGAAGCCGATTACAGGTGAGCGATTTGGCAATTACTCATCGGTTGATATCGGTAGCCGCCCCCATCCACTTTCGCGCCGGCCGTTTAAGGGACAATTTGGGCCTTAACATTTTACTTTTCAAAACGGGCCGTACTTAGTTCCCCACACCGCACCACGGGGGCACGGATATTTACACGCCTGCCTCTCCATCCCCCTGCCCCTGAAAACTGAAGTAAAATATTTAGGACTGCACCTCGACGCAAAATTCACTTGGAGCATCCATATTAAATCCAAAATAAAACACCTCGACCTAAAACTCAAGAAAATGTACTGGTTGCTGAGGCCCCGCTCTCAACTCTCCCTCACAAACTCCTTCTATACAAGACCATATTAAAACCCATATGGACCTATAGGGTACAACTTTGGGGTTGCACGAAAGCCTCTCACACCAAAATATTACAGCGGTTCCAATCTAAAATTATCCGCTTGATTACTAACGCTCCTTGGTACATTCGGAACGATACCCTCCACACAGATCTGAACATCCCAACTGTTGCATATGAAATCTCATCGATCAGCTGTCCAACCCACCTGCAATTGTCTGCAAACTCCAGCGAAATTGGCGACACGACCTCATCCACTAGCTTCCACAACCATAACATTAATTATTCAGAAGAATAGCACTGGCTATATCCCCCCACATGACATGTAATATTCTACCATTTACTTATTACTCAATTAAAGAGTAGATTGTAAATAAGCATGAAAGAAAATGAAAAAAAGGTAAAGACATTAGTATAATAAAATTATATCTAGCTTAACGAGTACATTAAAACCAGTAGTAATTCTGAATAATTGACTAACAATAAGTATTTCACCTACCCACAAAATTAAAGGTCATTTAATTTATTTTATCCAATATTTTACCTTTTTTCCAAACAGTCAAATGTTAACTTTGTACGTTTTAGCACATCATTAATCGTTCCAATTTATTAAAAGCAACTAGCAGAAAAAATGTATTAAACTTCATCAGAACATTACTGGCAACTGTTAATATCGGTATGCTAAATTGCGTACTTCCAGACTCTGGAAATTTCTTTGAAACCCCCGCTCGTACTTAAATTGCATTTATGAATTGTAAGCACGCAAACATTATCAGTGAAGCACACAAAACGTTGGCCCGCTAAAACATTTCTGCCGGAATATGAATTTAAATTATGAATTAAGCCAGTTATAAAAACACCAGTCCGATGCGATTCCGGCAACTTTTTCATCGCGGGCGCTGATGTAGCGGAAAGCAAATCCGGCGTTCGGCAAATTTGGTAATATTTTAAGACCGCCCGCCCAAAATCCGCGAATTATCCGCAGAAATCCCCGAGGCGAGCGTTAAAGACAGTTAGCAATGTTACTTCTAGTGTAACAAATTCAAATTCGGCGAGAGGAGACGAAACAAAGGCGCGCGCCCACAGCGCGAACTGGGCGTTAATGCAATTCTTCGCTCGCGAAAAATAATTCCGCCGCCCCTTGCTTTCACACTTCAGCGGCAGTGTATTTTATTACAATCCCCTACAACCACAGAAGTCTTTAATAACACTGATCTTTTAAAGATCAGCCGTGTGTTAGTTACAGGCGCGCGAATAAAAAGGATCCGTCCGGAACAAAAGAAAGCGATGTGCTCTCTCGAGTAGCACTAAGAAAAATTAATTCAAGAGGAACTTATTATCCCTTTGTTTTGAGGAAATGGCAGGTTTCAACAGTTCGCTCGCAGACGTACATAGCGTCGTCTCTCGCAGATCGGCGGTAATCAAAAGGCGCTTTTAATACGGGGCGGCCAAAGGAAATGGAAAATTCGGAAACACAATCAGCATACACAAAAGAATACTAATTACGCGAGCGCGT
This sequence comes from Sinelater perroti, assembly GCA_036346155.1. Taxonomy (NCBI): domain Eukaryota; kingdom Metazoa; phylum Arthropoda; class Insecta; order Coleoptera; family Elateridae; genus Sinelater; species Sinelater perroti. The sequence goes on along the minus strand of JARFIY010000056.1, from coordinate 25,800,349 downwards.
TGACTTGCTTTGTAATTGTATAATATTTTGCTTTACTTCAGAAGAAATGGCACATTTACAATATCTTTGACAATAAATAATTTAGAGAAAAATTCAATATAATTATAATTAATTACTAATTAAACAGTGACAGTAACTGTGATTGTGACAATCGACCTCTTAAAACCAGTAACTAATTTTTTTCTATTCACAAAAATTTTAAAAACGACAAAGATTCAACAACTTAGCTTATAAATTAATTAAAAAATGTCAGTTATAAAATATTTATTCAAAACTGCAGAAGGTACCTTATAAATTTCACGCCATAAATTGCAAATTTTAGTGGTCAAAAAGGAAATAGAATAATAACATATATATTCAAAGAACACATGTATATACGAGGAGCGTTTTTTAAGTAAATACCGTTTTGTTATTAAAAAAACGAGTAGATTTTTTTCAAAAACTTTATTTCTACATGAAAGCCTGAACCTTAATCTACTTTTCTACATAATATCCACTAACATCAACGCACTTTTCATATCGTACAGGAAGCCTTTGAATCCCATCATAAAATTCGGCTGCCTGATTTGACAACCACTGCAACACAGTCGTTTTGAAACTCATCAGATAATGACGAAATCGTAAACCGTCTGTTCTCTCTCACTTTTTTATCAACTTTCTGCACCAAATCTTCAGTGACGACCGAAGGCCGTCCGCTTCGTTCTTGATCACGAATGTTTGTCCGCCCATCTTGGAAACTTCTAACCCATTTTCGCACCATTCCATTACTCATAATGTTTTCACCATACACTTCACTAATCTGTCGATGAATTTCAGCCACTGGCACACCTTTAGCACAAAGGAAACGATTCACAGCGCGTACTTCACAGTCGACGGGGCTCACAATCGGTGGAGGCATTTTAACTGCTCACAATTAAAAGGTAAACGCGCTCGAATTTGTTCGAACTGACGTCTGTGGTTTGCCAACAGATGCAGGATGTTGACCGCAGCGCTGCAGCGGCGACATTTCAAAACGGCATTTACTTAAAAAACGCGCCTCGTACATATGGTATAGCCACTTTTGCATCCCACACTTATACAGAATCCAATAAAATGATCCCTCCTTTTGGAAACAGTAATAAAAAGAACAACATATATTCTGTTCAATGTTTTGTTGTACCATCACACAGAACAATACTTGCCGTTTACCCAACAACCAGTTTCGAATATGATATCGTCCAAACTTTTACCCGCACGAGCGATACACTCCTACAGCCTCGCCTTAAAGTTTCTCATTTCTTGCCAAGTTATTTTCACTAGTAATGCTGCAATTTTGTTGAAAATATCCTTTAATTCCTCAATAGTCTGCAGCTTGTTATAAGACTTCACCCTTCAAATGTCCTCTCAGGACTAAATCGCAAAGATACAGATCTGGTGACCTAGTTTGGCAACGTTAGTTCCAGAACTTTTCGAAAAATTCTCGCATTGTGTCCGGTAGCGCCATCTTGTTAGAACTACAGTGGCGTAATTCAATACTCGTCGAGTCTGAGCTCCAGAAAATTGCGTAACAACGCATCTACAGTGCCCTATAATGCCAAATTCCATAACAGCACACCAAACAGTTACATGCTGAGTGTAGAGAATTTTGTGGGGTTCAATGTTGTTCAAATGTTGCTTATTGACACGCCCCCATAAATCAAAATTAGCTTCGTTACTAATGAGCAAAACAACATTAGCTGGAACATTTGCCAACATGTCCACACAAACAGTCTACCGAGTGTACCAATCATATGGACACCCGTCAGTTAATATAGATGGAACATGAGATCGCAGGATAAAATTCCCCACACGCTCCGGTTGAATATTCTTAAAAGGTGTGTGCATGAAATCAAGCCTAATTTTCTACCATTAATATAGGAAAAATAAAATTATATATTTTTATTTTGGTTTTTCCTACATATTAATATAACTCTGAGTATGTAAAAAAAATTATATTATTTTAAAATCAAAATGGCGGCGCTGTGACTGATACCAAGAAACTCATCTTTATCTGAGGGCGACCACCTGGAGGTCGCAATTTTTAAAGTAGAATAAAAAATAAAAAAGATTTTAAAAGTAGATGTAAAAATCTGGTGAAATACGTAGTATTTTCTGAAAATATTGATTTTTACAAAAATGGTCAATTTGAAGGAAAAAATTAGAAGTTAAAAATCGTTAATTCTTTGTCAATCAAAACAATCCTACGCACTTCACTAGAAAATGTCACTATAAAGCTACAATTAAAATTTGGAGTTGATCGATTCAAAATTGAGGGCGCTAATTATTCACCCGACTCGAAAAATGTGGTTTTAAGAAAAACACGTTTAAAATTTCTAGTGTTAAAATTTAAAAAAAATTTGTTGTTTACCTTAAATAAAAATGTAAGTACTGGAGACATTTAGTGGTCAATTTTAAAAGATTAATAAGTACCGACAGTCCATAATACATTATTAGTCGCCAAATAAATTTTGTTTTATTATTAAGAGTGCATATTTACAATCTACTCTATACAATCTAAGTGAGTAATAAGCAAATCGTATGATAAAGTAGAAAACTTGAGGGAGGACCACCCATTGATATTACTCCCAAATAGGAGGCTTACGCCTGGTTGGGCTGATGTGTGAGGGACCATTAGCAGTGCAGTCTTCTTGTCACGACTGATTCTTAGGATAGCTGATGAATGAGCTCGTTTTCGTGTCCCACAAGAGTGTGTTGATAGGAAGTTGCTAGTCTATGAATTTCGCTGGAGACATATGCGATTCCTAGGTCTTCGTGAAGGGTCTGGTTGGCAACGTACCAAGGGACATTTGACATTAGACGGAGAGTCTTGGACTGGAAACGCTGCAAGATTTTAGTATTTGACGGCTTGGTGCAACCCCATAATTGGATGCCGTAGGTAAAAGTTGGCTTTAGGGTGACTTTGTAGAGGAGAACTTTATTTTTGAGGGATAACTGCGAACGCTTACCAAGAAGCCAATTAATTTCTTTTACTTTGATGTTGAGATGTTTTTTTTTGCCTTTATGTGAGTCTTTCATGTGAGTTTCTGGTCAAGATGCATCCCTAAATATTTGACTTCTGGTTTGACTGTTATAACTATATTGTTAATGGTGATTGGTGGACATGTACTTTGCTTGTTTGTGAAAGTGATGTGGGTGGATTTATCGTTGTTTTCAGATGCCATAAGAGATGAATTGTTAGTAGATAGCACAGCTTTGTCATCGGCGAAGGTGGCGATCTCTGTGTTGGTTGTAGTAGGAGTGTCTGAAGTGTATACCAGGTATAATAGAGGGCCCAGAACACTTCCTTGTGGTACACCAGCAAATATGGGTTGATAGTTTGAGAATTAATTGTTGATTCTGACTTGGAAGGTTTTGTTGCTTAGGTAGGATTTCAATAACAGGAAAATTTGGCCGGAAAAGACTGTCTAATTTTGTATAGTAAATCTAAATTCCATACTCTATCGAAAGCCTGTTTGATATCCAAAAAGGCTGCAGTGCAGAATGCCTTGGCTTCTAGTGATTGCATAATTTTGGTAAGGATCCTGTGGGTTTGCTGTATTGTCGAGTGTTGCCTACGAAAACCGAATTGGTAAGCTGGTATGATTTGGTGTAAGTCGACTGTCTCTTCTATTTTTTTTTACCAATAGTCTTTCAAAAATTTTAAACAGGAAGGGAACAAGACATAGATCGGTATGATGTTGGCTTTGTAGGTGGTTTACCGAGCTTGGCGATCACTATGATTATAGCATACCTCCACTGGAGGTGGAAGTAACAAAGCCGTAACATGCTGTTGTAGATGGTAGTCAGGAGTACTAATGTTTTCTTGGGTAGATGACGTAAAATTTGTCCTGTTATTAGGTCATAGCCTAGGCATTTATGAACATTCGTGTACTTGAGTTCCTGTTGAACTTCGGCCGGGGAGAAGGATTTGATCGGTAAGGACATCGACTTCTTCTTGGTTATCATTTAGATTTGGTTGGGGTGTTGTAAAGACATATGCAAGATGTTCTGCGAATACATTTGCTTTATCAGTGTCGGTCCTGGCCCAAGTTCTGTCAGGTTTTCTGATTGATGGGTTCGTAATTTTCGATCTTTGAAATTTCTTTGTAACTCTACATATTGAACAGTCAGCTTTTGATAAATGGGTTATATAATAATAAAACGTTTTATTTCTAGAATTTCTAAGCTTAGTTTGAACATTGTGACTGAGTCTATGGTACGTTGTTTTGTCATTAGCGTTTCTAATTTTCTGCCATCTACTTCTTGTTCGGAGTTTTTCAATGACAAGTCTTTGATGTGTCTAGGAATATTGTCATATTCTATGTGTTGATTGAGATCGGTAGGTGTAGCTTCTCGGGCGGCGCTTTGAAGGAGTCGTGTTGCGTCATCTAGTTCAACAAGTGTACTAATTCGTAGGGCAAGGTTGGTGCGTTCGGTTAGTATTTGTTAAAATAGTTCCCAGTTTGTCTTCTTAGTGGTAAGCCTTGGAAGGCTGTCTTTGTGGATTATATTAGAGCTTGCTGTTATAAATATCGGTGAGTGATCGGAAGATAAGTCACAGTTGGATTCTATTTTGAAGAACGTATTGGCGATACCTTTCGTGATCGCGAAGATCATTGTGAAGATCACTAGACCAGTAAGTTGGTTTGTAGGTTGATAAGTAGTTTAAATTAAGGTTTTGTTTGGCACGGAAGAGGTTTCGCTCCTTCGAGGTAATTAGGTGTGATCTCCAAGTAGTGTGCTTAGCGTTCCAATCGCCAGCAATTATGAATTTATTCCCAAACTTTTGGAAATATTCTTCATGCTCCTCATAAGTGATGCGATGGCGAGGTGGGCAGTAAACGGTTGCCACGGTGAATGGGTAGGCACTAGTTTCTAGTTGTAATAGCGTGCTCTGGATTTTATTGGCTTGATAAAATTGCAATTCGAAGTGTTGTAGAGCAGTTCTAATAATCACTGCTGAACCTCCATGAGCGGTTCCGTCGGGGTGTAATATATACGATATAGTTTGGGATTTTAATGACAGTTCTATCCGTAGCATTGGTTTCGGAGATTAGTAGTAAGTCAATTTTATGCAGTTGTAAGAATATAGTTATTTCTGGGATATGATTTGATATCCCATTTGCGTTCCACGATGCTATGCATATTGACGAAGCCATTTTTAAGCTAGTTTGGAAATGACAGTTGACAGCATGTTTAACACCATGCTATTTTGATTGATTAATTGCATAAACATATTTTTAAATTGAGAGAAAGTGTGATAGTTCGGTGTCCAATTAGTTGATCATTGGTGGTGTTGGAGTTGTTAGTGTCGATGGTTACTTGCGCGAAAGATCTGCGGTTTGTTGATAATTTCAAGAGAGGCGCAGGTTGGTAGGTTGGTTGGTTTGGTAGGGGAAAATTGATGTGGTATCGGGAATTGTGGTTGAAGAATGTTAATTGATCTTCTGCTTGGGCCTTGTTTTATTCATTGTAAGTCTTTGTAGACTGTGCAGCCTTTATAATTTGCTGTGTGATTTTCACTGCACAATGCACATTTGGCGGGCTTGTTAAAATATTTTTGACATACTTGAGTGTTATGGTTTCCACCACATTTTACGCAGGTGTAGGGTTTATATATGTTTCAATTGATACTTTCATGTTGTTTAGGTATTTTATTTCATAAATTGTTTTATTATTATGTTTTGGTTCAAGGTCGACCATGAATAATGGTAATGGGTCCTTTGTTACCCGATGGCGAATAGTGATGATATTTCGCACGTCGTGCCCAAAATTTGCTAATTCGGACTTAATTTCTTTTAATTTCCGTTGGTATAGAGTGGTAGAAGTATCTTATTTCAACTCTATATGCCCGATCTTCTATTAACTAGTATGTGTGGTGGATTATTTTTTCGACCGTGAAGTGCTTTTGTAGCTTTCGATAAGAGTCAGCGGTGTGGGTGTTAATTTTGATCATGTTGTTTGTTAAGGCTTTGGTGTAAAATTGTTCTTTTTCTATGACACTGGATAAGTTGGCTATCATTTGCTCGTAGTTGAGGACACCATATATGAAAATGGGGGGTGGTTTTGGTATTTTTGGTTGTTGTGTAGAGTTATTAGCTTGGGTATTGGTATTGTCTTCTAGTTGAGATAGGGCAGTGAATCTGTTATGGATGTTAGTGAGTGTAAATTTTCTAATCTCTGTTGAGGAGTTGGTAAGTCTTCTTTTTTTGGGTGTTATAACTTGTCGTTGATTATGGTGAGTTGTTGACAATTCATCCTCGTCTGGTGTTTCAAATTTATTTATTGCGGAATTTTGGGTTGGTTTATTTGTATCATGTTAAGAGTTAGAGGTCATACCAACAACCGTTGATTGGTATACATTGGAAAAGTCGGCTGTATGAAATTCTGTGGTTGTGCTGGAATTGAATAATTGTAGTTTCGCGAGTAAATTTGTCCTCCCATTTGGGGTTGTTGGTAATAGTGCATGGTTTGATTATAAGATAATTTGAGTTACAACCAAACATTAGGTTTATGTTTGACATTTTGCATTTTAATATTCACGCGATAGCGCTATCTGTAAGGCCGCTGCGATACAGATAAGCGTGGGGGCAGTTAAAGTGGAATTAGTGTTTTGAAACAGATAGAAAATGACTCGTAATACTAATATCAAAAGAAAACGCAGGCCTGACCTTAATAGCAGGTAGAGCGTTTTGGGCACTTATCTATCGAAGCGCGCCACGCAACCACTCGCTCCGAAATATAAGTGTGGAATGCCAAAAAATCATTTTGAAGCTCGTTCTCAAATTACCTGAAGATTGGCCCCATGACTTGAGTGAAAAAAATTGACTTTTTCAACCATCTAAAAAATTTTTCCACATATTCAGATTTTTGGATATCATTTTTGAATAGTTAAAGAAGCGTTTTAGTCAATAAAAAAAATTACAATGTAGTATTACCCCTTAGACAAATGCTTAGACGCAGAACGTTGTGGCTATGTGACAACAGTCTGCCCTACTACTACGATAATCTTGGGTATCCGAACGCTACAAAGTCACCGGGTGATTTCTGTTTGAATGTTAAACCAGTCTGTCGGAAACTGTGTACCCACAACATTATGGATGTTTTTGTCGGAACTCTTCCGCGATAACCTACCCCGAAATGCCTATGAAATAGTAACTGCATCACAATCATCATTTTTAAAAAAAGTCTCAATGCCATAATAACCACTAAAATAATATGTCTGGTGCTGATGAAGTACTAGAGTGGTCAATTCAAAAGGGAGAGGTCATTCTACCGGACCCTGTGCCAAGCTTTGTTATTAGAAACCAAGAGTTCCCGAACTACAGTCCTCACTTTTTAAATGTTTTCGATTGCTTGGCCGAAAAAATAACTTTATTCTAAAGGTTGCATGATTAGAGGTGTTATTCGGTTGTAACAATAACCGTTTTCAAAATCAGGACATCCCTATACTGAAACTATCACCCCAGTTGAGTAAAGTAAAATTCTGTAATCACACAGCGACCACCTGGAACAAATTTAAAGAACCTTCAAAACTACACCAAAATATATTAAAGCAAATTTGTGTTCAAATCCGTTACGTTTGGAAATTGGTTTTGGAATTACGCAAAACAATTCATTTTCGTCATTCGTAACTATTCGTTTGATAAAGCGACCATTAAGATTTTGTAAAAAGTTGACGAGCAATTTAAAACTTTCTGTACTTGTACTTGAATAACAGTAATCGTTTGCGTTTCATAACGCAAAGTTGTATTGATCACTCCCGGTGGTTTCTCAAATGATATTGTTACATTCCGTAAGGCCGTCTTGTAGCTGATGTACCAGATAAGTATTAATAAAATAGAATTTCGATACTGAAAACAACATGCGGCCGATCCAGATTCTAGCACAAGTATTAAGGCATAATCCTGGGCTTTACTTATAATTCCATGCCCGGTCGTTATCTAAGCGGCGTTTATTATCCACAACAAACTCCTACAACTAAACTAGGTTTATCCAAAAATTAGAGTTCATAAACAATTTTCAGTTATTTCCAGATCCTTCGCTATCAATAATTAATTATCAACAGCGGTTTTTACAACTACTCTCAACAAATTTACAGTCAGAGTTATACAATCAGATACAGATGATAAAACCTTAAGCAAAGGATTTTCTATTTAGCTAAGAAGAAGTGCGTAGATTTAAACGTAAATAATGCATCATGTTATTGGTTCTCGGGTTGTTAGGTCGAGTTTGGAGTTTGGAAACTCTTAACACAACTACGGTGGACAACTTCTTGGAGCTATTGGAGGTCCCTAGATCTAGTCCCTTGCCTCCATTCTCCTTTGTGACATAACTACGGATGTTAATTGGCTCATGTTAGGCCGCCTTCGTACCGCCTTATGAAGAAATCACGATCTTTGGACACTTATGGCGGGCGCGTCTGTCAACAATATGGTTGTACAGACCTACGGATGGATGGATTCCCGTGACCTTAAACGCTGTGATAGAGCTGCTCAGCGCTATAAGATATAGACTTTTGGGTACTCGGTAACTCTTGTATCACAATTCAGGGCAATGTTTCTTACGTACCAAAGAGCGCCAACGATGATCCTAGGTGCTCAATTTAGCCATCACACCAATAAAGTTTCATCCTAGTAAATAATAAGACCGCTTTGATCTTCTTGGTGTTGATTCCTATCCATTAATATTTTCTTGGAGACACTGCACTATCACTATCAACATTGAAGCGTCGTCGACTTGTCTCGGGTGTGTATGTTGAAAGAGCGCCGAGGATAAAACTGAGCCTTGAAGGACGCCGGATCGGAGACGCCTCTCGGAAAACTTCACTCCGCTGAACTTGATCCGAAACTTGCAGCCAGAATAAGAAGGACCGGATAAGCTGTACCATCAGCAGGGCGATGTTTACTAAAGCTATGTTCTTGGTGAGTCCATTGTACCAAACTTTATAGTCTGCACCGGTGGCCCTCTCCGCTACTCGGAGAAGCTAATGGATCGTGGAGTGATCAGGGCAGAAACCAAACTAACTCTCAAGAATCAGTTGCAGATTTTTGACGGCTGTTTTAAGGCGCTGGTGGGTGATTCTCTCCACAAGCTTCCCCATGGTCGACAAAAAACTAATTTCCCGATAACTCTGAGAGAATGTGCCGAATTTCGCAGGCTGGGGAGCATTACCACGGCCGTTACCTTCCAAAAACTTGAAAGTGCCAAAATCGAATGATAGCGCTGGCTGTGGTGGTAAAGCGGACCACTACTTTTTGTGACAGAGCCTTGGTCACGAGATTGGGGATACTACCTTATCCTGGAGCCTTGCGCAACTTCTGGGCGTTGATCCGCTGGAGGACTTTAAAGTGATTCAAATTCCAGGAGCTCTTGAAGTATTTACTCCTCAGGCGTCCTACAGCTTGATCGACAATGTCTATATAGTTTATGGTCGCATTGACGTTCTGGAATTTGCATGCAGGTATAATTTGGACGTTATTCTAATTCAGAAGGCAGAGATGCAGTCAGACTTCTGAATTATACCTGTCACCAAATTGAATTACACACATCCGCGTATAACTCCCCTTGCATAAGCGTCCTTTCCTGACCTAGAAATCGATCTTCGAAAAACATCGCAACGATTTTAGCAGGAACTTAAATACCAAGTATCCTTTATGGAACAGCCGCATGGCCAACACTACACCAAAAATTGCTTGGATTCATCCAGCTCGGCGACCTTGTACTGACCTTGCCCCCCTTCTTGTTTGTAAGTGAGATGATGTCTGTTTTCCAATTCTTCGGTATTCTAGCATTTTTTAATACACCATTCATTATTTCTGTTAGTTTGTTTATTCCTTTTTGTTTCATGTATTTTATCATTTCCATAGTGATGTTGTCTTTGCCAAGTGCTTTACCTACTTTAACGTCTTTATTGCCTTTTCTATTTCTTAATCTCTTTTAGTTTCTATTTATGTCTCTTGATTCCCATGTTATTGTTCTACTCCCTCCTCTTGGTTTTGTATGTTAGCTTTACGGAATACTCTATCTGTCCTTTATTTTATCTTCTTTTGTTATTATATTACCTTCCGTATATTTTATATTTAGCATATTATGCTCATTTTTCTTCCTAAGTTGTTTTAATGTACGTAGAGCAGTTTTTGATTCTCTCTATAGTTTTCTGTCATTTTTGTGTCTAAATTTTTCCCACGATTTACCCTTAACCTCCTTTAATTGTTATTTTAATTTACTTTTTTAATTTCTCATAGTCTTCCGCTCTTTTTGTAGCTAACAATAAGTATTTTATTATTTGTCTTTTTTGTTCTTTATTTTTGTTCGTATTTCGTCTGTCCACCAATCAGTTTTCCTAATTTTATTATTTGATATTTTCGTTTTCCCACAACTTTCTTCCGTTGTAGCCAATATGTTGTTCTTAAGGTGTTTCAATATTTCCTCTATTCTTGTATTTTTTCCATTACCTTTTAGTTTGGCATGTATAATTTCTTAGTATTCTTTCCGATACTTTTTCTCTCTTAGTTTAAAAATTTTTATATTTTTTTGTATTTGTGTTTTCTTTTTTTCTCTAGTGTTCTTTTTAGTTTTATTATTACTAGGTAATACTTGCGTTCTTACTTACCAGAAAATAGCCGATAATTAATTTCTCATTCCTGCTTTCAGATACTCTCCTATATTTGTGTATCTTTATATTTAAATTTTGTATTTTCTATAACAAGATTGTTTTCAAAACGTACTTCTATTATTCTTTTCCCATTATTGTTTAATGTCTCTTCTCCGTTTTGTCCCATACATTCTTCTATGCCTCTATTGTTATTGGTCATTTAGATCATCCATTATTATTACCTTTTCTTCTCCGTTATCTATGTGTTGTAACTCATCATAAAATTTACCTTTTTCTTCTTTTCGCGCATCCTCAGTTTTTCCATTGTTGTAATTAATGTCCATATTTTCTCGTCTATCAATCTCATTTACGTAGATTTCTTGTATTACATCTTTTAGTCTATCTAGGGCGATTATTAATCCAATTCCTTCCTTTGCTCTCTCCTTCATGTTTACTCCAGATCAAAATATCCAGTATCTTTTATGCATTTTCTTTAACCCTTTTATTTTTTTTTTTTTTTTTGTGATTTTAAGTATTTCTATGTTTTGCTGTATCATTTCTTCTCTTAGCTGTTCTTCTTTTCCCGTACTTCTTTGTACGCTCTATGTTCCTATTTTGATCTCTTTTTTTTATTTTTTACTTTCCTTATCCTATAATAAGGAAAGTAATGTAATCGGCAGAAATTTGACCTACCCAGTATTACACATTTCTGGACGAATTATAGCCTCAGGACACCAAAAAAGTTGGTTTGAGCCATTGGTTCGTGTGTGTGTGTGTGGGTGCGCGTGCGTGCGTGCGTGCGTGCGTGTGTGTGTGTGTGTGTCTGTCGATCTGTCAGTAAACAAGATATCTTAAGAACCGTAAGAGCTAGAGACTTGAATTTTGGTATGCAAGTTACTTGTATGTAGGGGACGCAGTGCGAAGCTTTTGGTAAAAATCGGCCGAGCCGTTTGGTCACAAAGTCGCTAAATCGGTCGCAAAGCGGTCGCGAATCTAAACGGTTGAAGATACAAAAAATTTATGAGAATAAAAATGATTTATTGCAATGAGATAAACATGAATTTAAAATAAAAGTTGGTAAAATAGGAACTCGAAAAAAAATTGAAGTTCAGGATTTTTAATATACCGGGTGTTCAGAAAATGTTTCAGGAAATTTATATTACCGGATAGATCAAACCGAGGCAAACAAAAAATTACAATGAAATTTTTTGATCTGAGGTCAAATAAATAAATTATAGCCGATTAAAATTAATTAAACGGACCAATCACAGCGCGCTCGGAGAGCTACCGGCCGACTGCGGAGGACGGAGCGCTTGGCCGCTAGGAGGGAGCACGCAGGCGATAATGGCGAAGCTGTGCGACAGAGCTCGCACAGTTACCTTCAGTGACGTAACAAAATTTTAAGTACAGTCAATTATTGTCTTGTACTGTTTATTTTAATCAGCTTTCGAGTGTTGGACCTGTGCTTCGTCCTTTTAAAATAACAAGTTCCGGGACGAGCAGCTAGCCGATTATATATATATATATATATATATATATATATATATATATATATATATATATATATATATATATATATAATAGATATGCAAAGTTGTGTGATGTTCACACCAGATTTTATTTTCTTCGGTTCCCATTTCTTTCTCTATATTTCATTTTTAACGTTGTTTTTATTTCTATTCCACTGCCTTCTTCCTTTGCATTTGTCGTATCGCTTGATGCATCCCTTTTTTTTTTTAATTTTTTTTTATTATCGTAATAATTACTCCTCTTCAGGATCTCCATAACATCTTATTCTACATTTTCATTGTCGTTTATCGGCGATCTCTGACTTATTGTTTTACCTTTTCTTAATTTCTTCTTTCGTGATGTTTTCATTATTGTTCTGATGCTTTATTGTTTGATTTTCTGATTGTTCCTCGATTTGGTCTTATATTTATTCTATTGTGTATGTTTCACTATTTATTATAAATTAGTTTTGGTCTAAGATTGCTTTATATGTTTTTGATCTAGCTTTTTTCATGTACGTTTTCAGTAGTTTCGTTTGTTCTTGCTTACGGTAGTCTTCTGATATCGTAAATATTTTCCTAATATTATTTTTAATGTCTATTTCCGTTTAAGTTTCCATTTTTTTAATTCTTTGCAATAATCTTAATTTTATGTGTTCCTCTATTCTCTTTTCTAGTTCTGGGTTTTGATTTTTTAAGTCTTTGTTTTTCCTTTGTATGCTAGCTTTATTTTTGTATTTCAGTTTAAAATGCATCAGTCTTTGATTCTATGCGCTGATTAATGGCATCCATATTTTATATAATATTACTTCCATGTCATTTGTTTTCAATTCTTTACTTAATGACGCCGCCCAATTTTTAGTTTATTTTATGAGCTCTTGTGATAACGCGAGTCATCTCTCTGTTGTTTAATAGTTTTCTATTTACACTACAATATTTACCTGTTTGGTATGCCCCTACCTTATTTATTATTCCTCGTTTTATGAAGGTATTTATTCGCTTTCTTTAGTTCTCCAAAATCCACCTACTTTTTTTCATCCTTCTCTTATCCTTAATCCTCCGTATTTTACTAATATTTACTTTATGTGTATTGCGCGATAATTTTGGATTTACGAGAATATTTAACGCCACTCTCATGTCCACTCTTTTTGACGGCATACAACCCTAATATTATAATATAGGAAGCTATCACTTATGATAACAGGTCATCTCTAGTCACAGCTAAAGGTAACATTACCAAACAGATCTATATCGACGTAGTTTTATAGTCTATTATATTTCCTTTCTTTCAGAGGGTGCCCCAAGCAATTTTTCAATAAGATAACGCTCTTCAACCTTCTTCAGCAAAACATAGTGGAAATTCTCCCGTGGCCGATCCGATCAGCTGTCCTTTCAGCGATCGAAAATGTCTAAAACATCATTGCGCTAAGAGTACAGAAGTATCCACAACCTCCAAGAAATCCGAATAATGGGAGCATGTAAATAATAAAAAGAATGCAACATGAAACCATACCTTCATTGTTTGATTCGATGCCAAAAAGAATAGAGGCGGCCACAAGAGCCCAAGAGGCCATACGTTGTTGCACAAATGTGAATGTTTCTGGACAAATGTTTTACAAATTTAAATATTTATTTGTCATATACTATTAAATAAATCTGCTAAGTTTCTGGTGTCAATTTGCCTTTTTTGGTGTTTGAATTTCAATAAATAGTAGAGTTTATACTAAAATCATAAATTCCAAACAGCTTGTTACCGTTGAGTAAAATTACAATAATTTTAATTTTAGATTTACAAATTTTTTTGAACTATGAAAAAACTAAATATACAAATTTTTTTGTATTAAAATATTAGACGCACAGTCTGTATTCTTCTCTAAGGCAGCTTGTGCAAATATTTCTAATGGGAACCATATCAATCCTTATGCAATCAAAAGCTTTAAGGTTTCTCCTAATAATTTTAGAGTAGTTCTATTAACCTATGATTCACAATATACACTGTAAGGTGACCCGTGGTAGTAATTGTCTTGATTGCTACGTATGCGATACCCGCTTACTGTCGCTAATTAACTACCTTCTGAGAAATGTTACTCCTAGCTGAATAACGGTTATTCTCTTATCCCCTACCTGAAAAAGAAACTAATTGGCACTCAACCGATATATTCTTAGATTTAGCGTTATAACTAGATCAATATAACAACGGCATCAAGCGTTATTTAAAAAATAAAAAATATACACTCTCTCAAAATGGCACACCTTATACTAAAAAGCCTTTCATCCGAGGTAGAATAAAACGCTAAAACCAAATCAAGAACTAATTGTTTTTTATCCCCGATACCAACCCGGCCCTGAAGCTCTGCATTATTCGTTATTGCAAGTGGAATGTATTTCTTTATTTCCATCCGTCCGCTGGGCGCCTCCCCAGTTTATCCCAGCGTGCGGAGCGCCCGGCTCCATTTTACGCCGCGATCCATGATAAAGCGGCCGTTTTCGCGCCGATGTAAGTGAAAATAAATCGCGCCCTGCAAGATGAAGAGCGTAATCAGCGGCCCAAATCCGCTGCATAGTTGGTAAGCCTACGCCTATTTCAAGGAGGAAATTACCTTGCCTTCAGAGACGTACGAATTTACTGCATATTACGAGTGCGGCGGTGTGTGCCGTTTCCTGACCTGTGTGTGCCACCTCAACTGCATGTTAAGCGCGGCGGCGGCATTATTTCAATTTCCGAACAATTGGGCTTTGGGAGTATCCCTCGGAGATATTCGGGAACATAATAATAGAGCATATAAAATAAAAATAAGTAACATCACTGTAGCAAGGAAATTAAAATAAATAATTTTTGCCTGTAAGAAAAAGCATTCACAATGTTCATAGTAGCAAGGTAAATTTTTACACACTTTTTGAATAGTTAGAAGGAAAATATAGCACTATTTTCGCTCACATGGAACTAAATATGAAAATTCTACTATATTTATCAGCCATTTCTTTCAAGCAAAAAATACTTCTTCTATGTAGGCTTAAATCTATTTTTCTTTATGCACTAATTAGGCAGTTTCCACCAATGTTGAAATCTAATTTTCTGTTTTGACGCCTTTTGCTATGTGGTTTATTATGTCGTGCTATTTTAATGAGTCTGTTGTCATTAGATATGTTCACATGTTTATTTCATTTCTTTCTTCTTCTTTTTATAAATGGGGCTGTATCCAGTGCTTACATCCTTGTTTTTAATTTGTCTTGCCCCGTTTTCGTCGCTGTTCCTTGTATTCATTTCAGTGATACACTGCTAGATCCGCCAGCGAGTTTCCGCTCGAGAAGTCATAAACGGCCTCACCATAGTCATAGATCTTTATCTTACCATCAATATTCAAATAGTTGTTCTTCTGGGTTACATCTCTCAAATAATCAGAGACTCAGCACCTTTCATAATTTGTTGTTTTGTTCATAATTTGTGCTATTGTTTTTCTCGTTATTAAACTGCCATATTATATAGTTTTGCCATTATAACAAATTTAAGTAGAGGTGCTGCAAATCGTCTCAGACTTCAATTAGGACTACATCGTCCGCGTAGCATATTCTGAATTGTGCCTTTGATCCATTTTGTACCTGGAGAGTTTCTTCAATAATTTTATCCATAAAAAATAAAAAAAGCAAACCTCCTTGTTGCATTCCCATAATACATCTTCTGCTTTTTAATAATTGATTTCTTATATAAATTTTCGTCAATGTATTTTCAACTTTATTAAATTTGTGAAAAAGTTTTCGTCCTTCAAACTTAGTAATACGTCTTGTAACTTGGTCCGATCTAATATATTTCTTGCGTCCATAAAACACATGAAGATTGGTGTGTTGAACTTAATCGCTTTTAGAGCCAGTTAACGTATTACAGGTAAATACAGCGTCGTTAGTGAATCGATTAGGGCAGAAACACTGCTGTTCCGCGCTTATATGCTGATGTAAATGCAACTTATTCAATATTAATTTAGTAAGCAGTTTCTGTGTTGTATTCAGAAGCTTTGCCCCTCGATAGTTCACCAGGTTACTCTTTTTCCCCTATTAAACAGAATAGTTTTTCTTACTTTCCATTCTGTTCACATATTTCTTCTTTAACTACTATGTTAAAAACTTTTGAAGTTGTTCGTTTAATTCTTGTTATCCATATTTTTACAGCTCATCACTTATTCGGTGCTTTCCTGCCTTTCAGTGTTTTGATCGTTTTTTCAATATTTTCCACTGATACATCGACAAATCTATCTTTATATTTTTGATTAACTTTCTACAGCGGAGCTTATAGTAGAAAGTTAATGAGATTATCATCCTGTCTGTCTGTCTGTGCGTCTAGAGACACTACAACTTCCGTTCTATTCAACGGATTCACTTCAAACTTGGCATACACACATCTTAGGTCAGTACCTTTCATGGCATTGATTTTCAGTCAAATCGGTTAACGGCAACCGGAAGTGACCATTACGATTTCGCACCGCTGTAGAAAGTTTCCTTTACGGTATTACACCGTTCTTGCTTGGTATTATACTAGTTTCAGTCGTTTCTTCCGATAGCATTTATTTTTTTTTATATCGCTACATCTTCAGCTTTCGTATTCTTTAACATACTCCATACCTTTTTCTGCGATCTGTATAAGTCTTTCTTCTTACCCTTATAGAATTCTCTTGGTAATCTTCGTTCAGTTGTTTTATTAGTTGTTTTGCGTCTCGTAAAAACTTCTCTTTCACTTTATTATTAAATTATTCATTTTTATTTCTGTATAATACTTATGTTATAACATTTATCTTACCCAATAATGCTTTCACTATATTAATTTTTACTGTTATCCATGCTTCTTCTGTACTATGTTTATTAATTATTGGATTATCTATTATTTTTATTTTTAAACAGTTAGCATACAGTTATCTAGTGTTCCCACTCTTGAACAACTCTATACTGAACTTTTCTATCTGTTTTAGGTTGACAATGAAACTAGTGAATGGTTGTCTATATTGGCAGGTATAGTCTTCTCACATCTAAAATCTCGGTAAGTGTCTACTTCTTATTATTATATATTCAATTACAGACTGGTATCTTTAATCGCTTGTGTATGTATATTTATGTTTCATATCACGGTGGAAAAAGGTGTTGCTTATACGTCTACGGTTTTGATAACAGATATCGGTTAATAAATCCTCATTGTCGTTAGTCTATTGCTCGTGTTAACGCTTTGTAAAAGCATATTTCTAATTGTGCGTTAAGATCGCCAATTATCACAATTTAGTGGTTGTGGAGTATCTTGTCCATAATGCACTGTAGTTTTTTATACAACCTCTGTTCTTTTTTATATATAAAAAATTATTATTCATATCTAATCTCATTTTCAAAAACACTTGGGCAACATAAACTATATTAATAAATATACCATAAACACTTACTTCTATTATAAGAACTATTTACAATACCGTATGCTGTCAGTAAAACATTAAATTTTGCAAAATCACTTTATTATTGTTATGTTTTGCATATTTACAACCTGCTTCTAGGAAACTATAAATAAATCATATGGTTGTCACAAATTGAGAGGACCTATTGTCCATTGACAACACTCCAATTAGAGTTAACAATTTGTTTACTTGCATACTTGTACACTTATGCACTGACTAGTTTAAAATATCTATTAACCACTGTTTCTTAAGACGTCTTTCTAATTAGTATATTGAGTGGCGTTACAGTCAACCAAAGTAGTTGCTAATAATCTTTTAATTTCTTTTCCTACTAATAGGATGTCTACGTCTGCATGTAGGGTCTTATTGCTCGTCTGTCAAGATGCATAAAAATGTTCTTAATATTTTTGATTGTATTCTTTGAATTATTTTTTATTTGATGGTTTAGTGCAACCTCAGAGTTGAACACCGTAGGTCCATATTGGTTTGATGATGCATTTGTAGAGCAAAAGTTTATTTTCTGTTGACAGTTGGGACGTGAGTCTAATCAGCTAAGTTATTTGACGAACTTTTTGGTTAATTTGTATTTTTTTGCTTTTAATATACTCCAAATACATTTCGGATCTATCGTTATCCTTAGATATTTATCTATTATACGATTCATTGTGACTGGTGGACAATTGACAGTACATATTGCAAATGTCAATGTGTGTCAATTTTATTTGGTTTACTTTAACTATCCAGTTATTTAGCCAGACATGTAGTTGCTAAGGCGGTTTTGTAAGTTTTCCGATGTCTTTTGAGGTTTTTTCCTGGTTACAATTATAGCAGTGTCGTTAGCATAAGTTGCAACTTTTGTCACCTTTGGTGTGGGGATATCTGCAGTAAAACTGGGTACCGAAAAGAGGCCTATGACACTACCTTGGAGTACTACTATTTAATTGAAGGTGATATTTTGTTATTGAATTTTATTTGTAAGTAACGATCAGCTAGATGGGATTTCATTAGGAGGTAATATAGTCTGGAAAGTTTGTATTTAAGTTTACATAAAAGACCATCATGCCATACACAATCAAATGCTTGTTCAATAAAAAACTAGCTGAGCATAGTTTTCGTTCTTTTAAGCTCTTTATTTCACTTACAATCCGATAGGTTTGCGTTATGGCTAAGTGAAATGCTCAAATCAAATTAATAAGCTAAAATTATTATATCTACATTGACGTTTTCTATTATTCTTTTTAGTAAGATTCTTTCAAATATTTTGAGCATCCTTGATAGTCAGTTCTGTATGATGTAACTCCATTAGCCAGTTTACCTGATTTATGTGTTAGGATTATTTGTGCGAATTTCTAGATTACTGAAAAGTAAAGCTAATCTAAGCATGCTCTTATATATTGTAGTTAAGAACAACACTGCCTTATGGCTGATGCTTTGTGATTAGAATCTGTATTTCTGCGAGAGGTGAGGGGGGAATTTGATTACCATTCAGGTTTATGTTCGCTGGTTCTGGTACAATAAAAATTTTAAAAAGGTGTTCGCCAAAGATCAAAATTACTTTTAGGACTTTTTCAACGCGTTGAATAATGACTATTCGTACAAAATTAAAGAATGGGGATCTATTTAAGGAGTAAATTCCAAATGAATCCAATGAACATTACACACCAATTTTAATTTAGTTAATTTGTTTCAATCCATACGAGCCAATGTAAATCACTCGTGCATGTATTGCTGTAACATTTAGCAATTTAAAAATTTTATTAGTGGTATAGTATTTATGGCTAATAAGTCGTAGCGTACAATTTAACCAGTAGATTAGCTCCAGATTTAGTCTTCCTCTTCGTTGCGTCTTTACTAGATTTTCTAGATTTGACCTTTCCACTTCTTGGTTTTTCTACGCTTTGTGTTATTTTTGCACAATATTGATAGTATATCTTAGGTAATTTTGTGCCCTCCATTCATTGTAATTGTTCTTTCTATTGCTGACTAGGCCTTTTTTTGTCCATAATATTTAATATGTTAAATTCTGAGTCTGCTACGACTACCTGAAAATAAGAAAGTAGCAATATATGTTTATGTAGATTATGTGTATTATGGTTAAGTTAATTATAACATTGAAAACGGGTTGCATCCTTTGTTAGTCCAAGGAACGTATTTTTCAAATTATTTCTTTCATTATAGTACGTATTTTTGTGTTAATGAAAATATTTCTAATTGTCCGAATAAAGCACGTAGGTATGACCCATTTCTCGTTATGTTCCATAACTTCACACGAAGTACTTTATCAAAACCTTATTACAATTTACGGACAACATACGAGTTTTTCTGTTATATTTACGATGTTTTTCTATTATTTGTTTTGTAACACGGCCTTGGCCAAAAGTATTAGACACCCCTATAAAACATGCATATCACTTTTATTATTTAAAAAAAGTTTAAACACTTTTTATAAATGCTAAGCCGGCGTCACAAAACGTTCATGTAAACAATGGGTAGCATATTTAAAGCTTCATAAAACATCTGTCGTGCAAGTAGAAAAGTTGTGATTTTCTTGAGAATTTCTTTCAATATTTAAGCGGTCTTTATTTGCAATTCATAGTGTAAAGAAGGCTTTGGAAGTAATTGATTAGTGAATTTGGTCGTCTCGTTTTCTGGAAATATCAAAAATAGTGAAATTAGTGTGGTAAACTTCAAAAAAAAATTATTACACGAACAAGGCAAGTTCCAAATCGAGATTGTCAAATTAGAGAAATGTTCGCGATGTGTGAGTACCAAGCACCAGGACAGAAAAATTGTACGAGTCTGTAAAAGACTGGAATAAACTTCTTCCGAGCTCGCTGCAGACTTCTCAAAAAACATTGGAAAACCAATAAGAGCTCGAACGAGCCTTAAAAGAGTGCAAAGACAGAAATCGCTTTACGACACCAACATTTTACGGATCTTGTCTGGTCCGTTGAATTTAATTTCGAGGTAAGGTTTTATACCATTTCAATTAAACAATAACAATGGTTACTTTTATTTTAGTCTCATATCTTTAAAATAACAGTTTCTTTTAAATGTGTCTCTTTTTCCCTTTTCACAGATATTCCAAACTCCGAGTGCGACTTCTGTGAGACGACGCGTTGGCGAGGAATATCATCCAGATCATATGGTGCCGACTATTAAGCACGAGAGACGCACCATAATGATCTGGGGCTGCATGACTGCCGATGGTTTTTTGCGAAGGCCGTATGAACAAGTGAAAAGTATGTTAATATACTACAAACTGCTCTACTGGCTTTATTAATGCGTATTTTCGGTGAAACTAACTTAGATGGTGTCAAATTCCAACAAGACAATGCTCCTTGTCATAAGTCAACGACCACTATGCGCTGGTTTAGAAACAACAGTATTGTCTTGTTAGATTGGCCTGAGCAGTCCCCGTATCTGAACCCAATCGAGCATCTTTGAGGCATTCTAAATCGTAAGTCAGGGGGCACAGCATAACTTCCAAAGCGGGTTTTAAAAAACGTTACTCCAAGAATAGAACGAGATGAGTGTAACTAAATGTACGCAGCATGCCCCAAAGAATCGTCGCTCTCATTAAGTCAAAGGTTGAAACGGAAAAATATTGAGAATTTCCATTATTTCATACAAATAAACCAATCTATTTAATAAAAATTGTTTCATTTTTTATTAAAATCGAAAGAGGCAATAAATTATGGAGTGCCTAATACTTTTGTCCAAGGCTGTATATTTTCGGTAGCTACCTTTTCCAAGTCCTATTTGCTCTCGTAGTATAACACTATCAATTTTTGCGTTTATTTTGTATGAAGTATTTAAAATACTTATTCCGTAGTTGTCACATACGAGCGGTATTTTCCTAAAATAAGTTTAATCATAGCTATTTTTCATTTTGGGAAATAATTTTGGTATTCCAGTAGGTATTCAATTTCACTTCTTCCCACAGGTATTTAATATATTTGCTAGTTATTCCATTTGTACCAGTAGCCTTTCTATTTAGTCTTTTACAGAGTATCATTTAATTCTTTGATTTCTACTGTATCTACTTTTGTTCTTACTACTTCTTGTTCGTAATCTACATATACTATTTCTTCTAAAAACCAAATATTTGTATAACAACTTAGCCATTTTATATTGTATTCATCTGCGTTTTTTTTGTTGTATAATGTCTTATTATTTAAAGGACATGTTTTGCCATCCAATGACATCATTCACTACATCTATTTGTTGTGATTGTAATTCAAGGTCTTTGCCACTTCACTTGCTTTGTTGTATTTTATTTTCTTGCTTTCTGTTTTATTCTGTAACCATTTACGGCAAGCTTTATTTTTGTTTTTAACTAAATATTCGTGTTTTTCTGAGCAAAGTATAGTAACTTTTTTATGATTTTTTTCTTTTGCTATCCGATATCTCTTCGCCAAAATTGCTCGCCCGTCATCGACGTACATACGGCCATAAACAACGTTTTCTTTGTAGCATAGTTACCGGCGACGAAAAATAGTATCTACGTGAACATGAAGCAGCGCAAAGAATGATTGAGCCCCAACAAGCAAGCGACACCCCGAGCAAAACAAGACTTGTATCCGCATGTGGTACCCAGTTTTTGGACTTTCCCCATTGATCTATCGTTGAATGGTCGCAATTCTCTTGTTGTTTAACGCGCATTTTCGTGGACAAGCTAGTTCAATCGCTCTTCATCAAACTCCGACGGTCGGCCGGTATGAGTTTGGTTCCGAAGATCTAAATCGCCGTTTCTGAAACGCAAAAACCATTTTTGAGTCTTTTTTCAGCTATAACATAACTGCCGCGCACAGCACAAACATTGCAAGCAGCTTTGGTGGCTTTATAACCCTGATTAAAAGCAAAGGTGAGGTTTCAAAATGCTCATTTTTGTTAACCTGATATTCCAGTTGGAAAGCCTAAAAATAAAAATAAATAAATGATATGAAAAAACAAAATACACTACTTTATAGAGCAAAAAATTATCCGTCGAATATCATAACCAATTTCCGCAATAAAAATGTGGGTTCAGAACTTTGAAGAAACTTTAACATCGACAAAAAGAAGCCCGGAAGACTAAAATCAGAGCGAACTCCCAAAAACATCGAACGTATAAGAGTAGCAATCAGAAAAAACCCACGACGTTCGACTCCCCGTCATAACACTACACTTCACCATCACTCGTACAACTTTACATATCCGATTACGTCAATAAACAAAACTTCAGGTTTTGTAGTGATGTAAACCCTCGACAGCTCCGTAAGCAACCTCTTCATTTCGCAAAATATGTATGTGAAACAATAGGTACTTTTTCAAGGATGCTCTTGGAAATGTTGTGTAGAAAAGTTGTTCAGTGCGATGAAAGTAAAAAAACATTTTTTCAACAATACGGAACTACCAGCCACACAGCGAGAGTAAACATGAATATTGTCAGTGACTTGCTTCCAAATCACATCATCTCTAGAAACCGACATATTGCGTGGTCCTCTCGTTCGCCAGACCTCACAGCTTGTGACTTCTTCTTTTGAGGTTAAATAAAATTTACTAGCATAAACCACTAAGAACAACCGAGGCTCTCAAACGACAGATTCGAAATGAAGTGGCTCAAATCACATCGAAAATGCTGCGTAATGTGATGATAAACTTTGGGGCACGGCTTGTGTTTAAATGAACGTTATCTTACAGATGTAAAATATTTAAGCATATACCTACATTGAAGACTTATATGGTGTATATATATATATATATATATATATATATATATATATATATATATATAGTGTAATTCTCCGGGAATCGAACACCCCCACCTACCCAATTTTAACGCACTTTTATAAGTCGATCTCTAGTGCAAATGAAAGCTTGAAGCCTCAACTTTATGATGCCGTGCGGCGCTTTTTAGTTCAACTCGATACACATGGTCAAAAACGGGAAATAAGACCGGAGGTCGGAAAAAAAATTGACAAAATAAAAAAAATTAAAACAGCGTTATTTTAAATTTTACTTTACGGCATCGTTTTCTACGTGAAAAAAATACACAAAACATTTCTCTTGTATTTTTTTCGTAGAGCAAGTGGATTAGCTGAAAATTGCGTGCATATAATATGCCTCAATTCTCAAAAATCAAGTCGGATCGGTTTAAAAATTATTTTGACGATTTTTCGAACACGCAATTTTTCGGAAAAATTTTAAATCAGGTAGGATCGGTTTTAAATTTCTTTTATTGATTCTTTGAGCAAAATCAAACAACTTTTGTTCTTGTCAATTTTTTTCTAAACCTCTTCTTTCGTCCGGAAAAAAGGCTCAAAATTCATAAAATTGGAAAAACTTGACATTAAATTTTCAGCCCATCCACTCACTCTACGAAAAAAATAAAAGAGAAATATTTTGTGTATTTTTTCACGTAGAAAACGATGCCGTAAAGTAAATTTTAAAATAACGAGGTTTTCAATTTTTTTTTCATTTTGTCAATTTTTTTCCGACTTCCAGTCTCATTTCCGGTTATGACCATGTATATCGAGTTAAACTAAAAACCACCACACGGCAGCATAAACTTGAGGCTTCAAGCTTTTATTTGCACTAGGGATCGACCTATAAAAGTGCGTTAGGTAGGTGAGGGTGTTCAATTTCACGGAGTATTACCATATAACTATATATATATATATATATACATACATACATATATATATATATATATGTATATATACATACATACATATATATATATATATATATATATATATATATATATATATATATATATATATATATATATATATATATATATATATATTGGGAGATTTAAGAAGAATGAACGTAGTAAACTAGAGACGGACCGCGACCAACAGGAAAGAATGGAAGAAAACAGTAGTAAAAGCAAAATCAAGCACGGACATATGAAACAGAAATCACAATTAAAGGCACTAATCCAGCCAAAAAGGATTAAAAAGCCCATGAAAGGGCACCAATGATACTTCCCAGGAGGAATTACGTCATACATACATACATACATTACTCTCTCTGTGTTTGTCACATAATAAGATATAATCAATCTCTTTTTGTTTAAAGAGCGTTTATGGTCCGAACGTTATAAACCGAAAAGGAATCAGCGTTTGGTGCAAGAACGGAGCTGAATGATAATCCGGAGAAAAAAGAGGCAGACCAAGAACCTCACGCACGGATGACAACTGCACAATTATCGAACACTTGATTAGAGATTAGGAATATTAGGGTGAGTGTCGACGCGAGTACCGATCATATCGGCTCCGCCACACATTTAGCTTTAAGCAAATTTAGAAGAGTGAAAGAGATAGAAAATTTAAGATAATTGTAGAGAGGCCACATCATACAGTTAGGCATTCGCGACAATAATGAACAGGCTGTAGCGTACAAGCCAAACGAAGCGCTTATCAGTCTCCAAAGGGTCGACCCGGACTGATAGGCAAACGCAATCTTACGCCGCACGTGAATTAAAAAATGTCGGCTTAAAGAATATTATTATTTATTTATACAAAGAATTACCGAATATTAACTAGATATAACAAATAATTTTAAAAAGCGTAAGTACAATGAAGGGACAAAACACCGTAATGAGTAATCAAACAACAGAAATGGTTAACACGGATGGCGACTCAACGGACGATGAAAAAAGAAAGAGCGGAACAAAAGGGGAGGACAGTGACAAAGAAGCAAAAATTTTCATCAAAAACAGAAAGACATGCAGATCGCCACCAAAGGGGCAGTAAAAAAAGAGGACAAATTAGATAAGAGTCTTAGAATTTCTGCAACAACTAACAATCGATGTGAACCAAATAAAGCTAGATGAGATTCAAAACAATAAGGAACTAAGAGAACTGAAGAATAAATATAATAAATTAAAAAATAAAAATATCATTATGTAGAGATTAAAAAAGTGCTAAATAAAAATAACACGAGATTGGAACGGCTTGAAAAGGAAAAAAGCTAAACAGTATAATGGTGCACTTCAGTAACCCAATGGAAATAAAAAAGAAACAGACCAATTAGTGGAAAAATAGAAGTTAATGCAAGAATTCAAACAGCATATAAAATGAACCAAAGATTTGCTTAATCAAACTAGAAAGTTTGGATAATATGAATATGGAGGTAATGAGGAACAAAGCGAAGTTAAAAAACGTAAGTGGAGACAAGATATACATTAATAACGATTTAACAAAACAAGAAAGAGGAATCGATATATAGATTAGAAAGAGAGCCCGGGAAGCGAAAAAACAAGGAAAAAATGTTAAAAGCGATTACCAAAAGTTGATTATTGATGGAAAAGAATGAAAAGAGAATAAAGCATACAAGCTAATAAACAGGCCAACGAAGATAGATACGAAGATGCATTTAATAACAGAAAAAAGCAATAATACGAAAGAACAGAATATAAATAAGAAAATGAAGACAAAGAAAAACAAAGTTACCTGGAAAATAGTTACATAGAACATCAGAGGCTTGGCAGGAAAAGAGAAAGTGTTACAAGAGAAATTTTGAAAAAGCAGATTTGAATATTTTAGGGGCAACAAGAAAAGAAAGGAAAGGGAAAAATTGAACTGGAAGGAGGGCACATTCTGATCTACAAGGGAATTGCTAAGATCTACCGAGAAAGAAAAGGTGTGGGCTGTATAATCAAAAAGGAGAACGCAAAATACATTAACAAATAGACTGCGATGTCGAAGAGAATCTTAAATAAACACTTAAACAAAAACAATATTAGTAGTGGTTTACGGACCCACTGAGGATAAAGAGATAAAAAATAAACATGGGGCCGGCAAAGAGATTGCTCTGTAAGCAATCCCAGAACGAACTTAAAAAACCTTTCGATTTCTGGATTTCGATCATCTGGAAAATTATTCGACATAGAATTTTTTCTTCATTTTCGAATTCAGCGTAAAATTTCCTATAAGAATCACATTTAAAATCGCAATGTCGAAATTTTCCCGAAATTCGAAGTCGAAGATCTCGAAAACTATTCGAGACAGAAACTTTTTGATTTCGATTTTGAAATCAGCGTAAAATTTCCTATAAGAATCCATTTTAAAATTTTAAAAAATCCATAATTTTGTGACAGCGACAGACAGACAGACAGACCGACAGACATATAGAATTCAGTAACGAACTTTTTAAGTTCGTTGAAAATGACTTCTGGACTCAATTGGGCGAACCAATAGAAGAAATTAAGAGAAGACTAATAATAATGGAAGACTTCAATGCACAAGTTGGTAAGATAAATGGGAAATCGGGAGAAGCTATAGAAAAACATAGCAAAAATACCAAAAACAATAATGGCATAAGATTAATTAATTTTTGTATATTTAACAATTTCATAGTCACAAATACATTCTACGAGCCTAAAGATACACACAGATATACAAGAGAAGTAGTGATCAGGAATTAAAAGTCAATAATAGACTACATAATAATAAACACAAGATTTAGAAATAAAATAAAGGACACGAGGTGTAAAAAGGGAGCAAAAATTCTGATCACTGCTTAGTGTTGTCAAAACCAGTAATAAAAACAGAAAGTTGCAAGGAAGTATAAGAGAAGGGAAAGAAGAAAGACAAAGTCAAAGAAAAAATTAAAACATACATTGGGAGAAGCAAAGACAGCAAAAACATATAACGTGAGAGTGGAAGCAAAGATGAGCAAAATCAATGAAAACATGAACGACTCATCAACTAAAGTAATATGAAAATGCATCAAAGAAATATTAATAACGACAGCAAAAAGTATGTGGTACTACCAAAATTATAGAGGGCGACGAAAAAACAGAAATACAATTAAAGAAACGAAAATGGAAAGAATATTTGGGAAACAGAACGGGAGAAAATTACGATAAATACAAGAAACAGAGATCCAAACCCAAGAAAATGGTTAAACAAGCGAAACAAAAAACATGTAAAGAATTTGGTGAGAAGACGGAACGGAATATATCTGTCTCGGAAATTAAAAACTATTTTATAGAGTACTCAGATCGCTGCGGAAAGGAAAATCACAAAATTACCCACATAAAAGCCAAAGATGGAAAACCATTGGGACATAAAAGAAATATTGTAATAAGATGGAAACAGTATTTTGAAGAGATCATAACGATAGATCAACCACAAAAAAACACTGAAGGAGAAAGAAAAAGAAACAAATAACACAGAAAACAGTGAAGACCACAAAAAAATAAGAATAAATAAATATAGAAAAGCTATGAAAAAGTTAAAGAGAGGCAAAGCAGCTGGGCGTGATAATATTACTATCGAAATAATCACAAATTCGGGCAGAAAGGATCTAGAAATGCTAACGGCACTATTCCACAAAGTATGGCAGATCCCTAAAGAATGGGAGATAGGAATATTACTATCGCTATATAAAAAAGGCGACAGAAGGGACTGCACGAATTATAGGAAAATAACTATACTGCTTATAGTTGCAAAGATATATGAAAGAATACTAACTGAGAGATTAGAGAAAGTAACGGAATCACTATTGAAAAATTCCCAATCTAGATTTAGAAAAGGCTGAGAAGTACAAGATCGTATATTCGTAATAAAACAATTAATAGAAAAATTCACCGAAAATAAAATATACGTAGCCTTTGTGGACTTCGAGAAGGTATTTGATAGAATACCAAAAAAAAATTAGTATGAAATAGCCATAGAAAGAGAAGAGCAAATGACAAGTTGATTACGTGTATAAAGAGTTTGTATAAAAACACAAGAAATTTCGCGAGAACAGGTAACCTTCAATCGGAAGAATTTACAACTAAAGAGGGATTAAAACAAGCAGTACTTACCCCTACTTTACTTAATTTGGTAATGAGGGCGTAGTAAACGAAACTAAGGAAAAAGTAACTGAAGGTGGGTTATAGAAACATAGAAATGGTGGAAATAGCAGAAAGCGCATTTGCTGATGATTTGGTGATCTACGCAAAGAACAAACATGATCTGCAACATAACTTGGTAATATGGAATATATATATATATATATATATATCGGCTTTGATGCCATTTTCAAGAGGTTAGCTCTTCACTCGGGGTCTCAATCTGCCTACTCCCCAAGGAGAGCTATGAGTCTTTGAATAAAACCGACCTTTCGTGTGACCTGCTTGGTCTTTTATAGGGCTGGAAGTGAAAGTTTGTTTGGTGGGAGATGCGTTGGGTTGGGGAAAGTTTGTAGGATTAAGGGTGTTGCGTAATTGGCGGTGCGGAGCAATAAGGGACTTCCACATGACAGGCAAACGCTGGCTGTCATCTCTTGTGTTAAGGTACTATGGGCGTTTTTCTATTTAAATTGCCTCACGTACTATTCTGCTGGTAAAATGGGAAATGGGGGCAATGGTTTTAGCCCCAGAGAAATTAATTTTGTGGCCTGTTTCTTTGCTGTGTTTGGCAAGTGCCGAACCATTATCGTCTTCCCGTACGGCCAGAGAATGCTCGTATATTCGGCTAGATATTTGCCGATTTGTTTGACCTATGTAGGTCCTTTGGTAGTCTCCACAAGGTATTTCATACACTCCTTGGGATTCATTGGGGCAGTGATCCTTTGCTGAGCGAATAAGCCCAGATATTTGGTTGTTGGTCGTAAAGACCGTGCGGATATTTTGCCGTATTAGTATGCGGCTTATTCTATCGGTGATGCCTCTGATGTAAGGTAGGAATGCTTTTTGTTGGTCAGGTGGGTTTTGGGATTGAGAGTTAGTGTTTTTATTTATATTTTTGATTATATTGGTTAAGGATTTGTTGGAATATCCATTTTGCAGTAGAGTGGTAGTAATGGATTTAATTTCTGTTTCGCGATTTTTCGTATCGGAAAGTCTGATGGATCTGGTTATTAGGGATTTTGCAAGCGAATCGATTTGGGCAGGGTGGTGATGGGATTTGGCATTTAGGTAACGGTTAGTGTGAGTGGGTTTTCGGTAGACAGTGTAATAAAAGCTGTCATTAGAAGGATTTCTTGTTATGAGAGTATCTAGGAAGGGGAGGGAATTGTTACGTTCAGTTTCCATGGTAAATTTGATATTGGTGTGGATTTGGTTGAGGTGGGAAAGGAATTCTGGAAAGGTATCATGTCCATGAGGCCAGATAACAAAAGTGTCATCGACATATCGTATCCAGCAGGTAGGTTTAAGGTGAAAGGAGGCAAGGGCTTTTGTTTCAAAATCGGTCATAAAAAGGTTAGCAATGACAGGTGAAAGTGGGGAACCCATGGGAGCACCATTAGTTTGACGGAAAATTTATTTTGGAAGGTAAAGTAAGTATTGGATAGGCAATGGTTTATTAGGGACAGGATATTGTTATTTATATTATACGTTGACTTTAATAACTGTAGAGTATCAGGAATTGGGATGTAAACAAAGAAACGACATCAAAGCTAACCATGATGTCACCTTCGCGTATAGGGAAGGTTTTCAGTATTTCTAGGAAATGATAGGAGTTTCGGACGTAGGATGATGCCTGCTCTGTGAGAGGTTGGTGAGTCTTGGCAAGGTATTTGGCTAGGTTGTGGGTGGGAGAACCGAACGCACTAACTATAGGGCGTAAATAAATGTTCTCTTTGTGAATTTTTGGGAGACCATACAATTTGGAAATTCTTGGTGTATATATATATATATATGTATGTATATTATTTGGACCTTTGAAAAACATTTTGGTGGGAAAACGCTTACCGGTTCAGGAAGAATTATAAGACTGTTGTGGACTACTTCAAGCAACTTGACAAGCAGTAGTACCGTAAAGGGATGTCTACACTACTGTCACGCTGGGATAAATGTCTCAACTTTTATGGAGATTATGTCGAAAAATAAACAAAAGTATGTAATTCTTTGTGAAATGTACCAAATATTTTCTTTAAATACAAATGTTAGTGTAATTTTGGCTTATACTTTTAATATCGGTCGCCCCTCATATTTAACAAATTGGACTTCCTGAAGTATTCGGACGCGATTATCAGAAACTGTGGACCGCCGAAAGCAACAACTCCAAGTCAGGCGCGGCGCGACGTGCGTGGACTGCGAAATTTCGAGAACTCGTTGGCTGGGGAAGTGGTAGAGGTTGTTTAACCTATATACAAGACACGTCCAAGTTAGTTACCATCCGAATGCCTTGCAAGGAGAATCAGCTTGTATAAAAATAAATACCGTGTTAATAACGACATGTTAACTACTTATATGTGTTATAAATAAATAATACAACACTGACAATCCCACTATGTTATATAATCTTAAATACTGTACAATAACATGTAAAAATATAACACACGTTCCTCTAGTAACTTTCCATGTATCCGCGTTCGTCCCACGCTAGATGTAACGTGATTTTAGTAATGTCAGCAAGACTGTTGATAATGCGATTTCACCATATTCTCTTATTTAAAATAATCTCTTATGATAAAGCCCCCAAAAGGTAGGTAGATTTCGTAATATAAGAATTTTAATGTAATCTAATCGAAATTTAATGTGAGTTACACAAAGGAAACAAAATATTTGTAGTCATATCTCCCTACCCCTTCTAAACGTAGGTATCTACCTAAAAACATACGTAAATCTGATGAAAACTGTGGAAGTTACAAAAAATTTAAGAACATTTAAAGGTAATATCTCCCACCCCTTTAACAAATTTTGCCCATTAGCCAAGACATTAACCTTGAACGTTTAGTATTAATTGTGTTTTACTATCTTTGTAATTATAACTTAAGAGAATAGTCAATTAAAAAATTGACAAATGAATAAAACTCCAACTAATTAAATGTGAAACAATGATAAAAAAAGTGTTTTTTTAGTTAAGATTCGACTCCTATATATGCATAATGTTTTAAATATTTTGGGTTAAAACTAACTTTTTTCAAGTACTGTTAGGTAATTTGTGATATGTATGTTATTCGAGCCCAATTACACCATAATAGTATTACATCCGACTTTACATGTCCCCATATACTTAAACACTGTCCATGTTGTGCATGTAATAATAATAAGCAAAGCAAGAGCTTTCAAACCATAACACAGGAGCACATACGACATAGGTATGTGCCAGGAGATACGAGGCTTCAAACTGAGTCGTCTCGCCAAATTTAAAAATGCAAAAAATTTTCACCTATAACTTCTGTAGAAGTGAACACTTTTGACTCAAATTTTTTGCAACCATCTACATTACTCATAGTGATTATGGTCAACGTAATTACATCAGTGTGCCACTACTTCTCTTTATCACATTAAAAAGTCCAAAAATGGAATATTTAACAAACTTATATGCCACTCGGTTAGAAAACAAGCTATCAGTCCCAAATTCCCTCACAACAAAGCTAGTAATGGGCAAGTGTGTGCTAAATTTTAGAATTTAATCTAGTAATGGATAAAAGTCATGACTGATCAATGGGACCATGTCGGGTTTTTACTATTTTTGGTTTTTTCGCAAACAGAGGATTCGTCGAGAACAAATACTACACCATCTGGTGATATAATGAAACCCTTAAAAAATTGAATAATATAAAATGCCGAATGAAGAAAAAAATGTATTTGTCTTTGGCTTGAACGCCTAGCATGTCTGTTAGCGGTTTTAGGTTATGGACTCCATAAGCGAATGTATTTGCAAAGTTCCATTATTTTCGTGGCCGTTTTCGAACCCGTTAGTTGTAAAAGCACTTAACCTACAATCCGTTGTTTCGTACAGGCAAAGATTAGAAGCTATTAAAATGCATCGCTCGCGTCGAATCCTTTCTTTGGCGTATCGCTTTGTTGGCCTTGAAGCGTTTGTCCCTTTAAATCTCAGTGAAAATAAGGCGTCAAATTTAAATTATGTAAAATTAATATAGTTACGTTATACGTGTGCTTTTTGGCAAAATCTTTTGTTTAAAAAAATAATACGTTACTGTAAAGTTTATAGTAACATTATTACAAAAACATTTATTATTACAATTAATAATTTACCTGTTATTCTCTTGGTAATCCTAGTGGCAAAATTTTAATTTTATCAGGACCGACAAACATTTTGTCATCAAAGTGCAAGGAGCAAAGGCAATAGTTTTTATTCAAAAGTTATGTATCTCTCCCAAGTAAATCTTCACGTCCTCAATTTTCCAGTCAAATTCACACTTAAAAATTAAAAATATTTACTATTGTTGCGACCGAAAAGTGGACTGTATAGTAATTTTAAATTTAAACAAAGCAACTTCAAACAAAAGCTAAAGCCAAAACACTAACCTTTGAAAACGGCACTTTCCCGCAGAAATCGGTTCCGTGTGCTATTGGTCCTGGGGGATTCAGGAAGAGGAAATAAAGATGTGGGTAAAAAGATGGGACAAGTTACCCCAAACTTCACAGCGGAGCCGACCGGTAGCGTCTTTCCTGGTGCAAAGGTTCCTTCTTCGTTCCTGCCGAGTCAGAGCAAAGAAAAATGAACCGAGTTTCACCAGCAAAAATTTCAACCCCGAAATGCTATCGGAAAACAAAACGGCCTCCGGGAAGAGGTGAATCTGGTCGACAAAATATCGAATTCCGCCACAAAATTAGCATTCAACAAAACGACCTCGCAGAAATGAAAACTTCTGCCGCTAATCAAAATGCTCTCGGCTTACGGAAAATTTAAAGCCGGTCGCCCGCTTTCTAAACTATCACAAAACTAAATTTAAAAACGAAGCCAGGCGGGCCGAAAGCAAAGACAAAAGGCAAAGGCAAACGCGAACCTCCCGCGGCCCAAACCGCGGCCTAATATACCGGCGTTCTGCGTGATCGTGCAAATTCGCCGCCGATATCTCAAATTCAAAATATACGGGTGGGAACCAAAATACGGCCGGCCCTAATTTAAAATTCAAAAATAAAAGTAATTGGAGATTGGCGCGAACAACTATCCGCAGAAGTCACATAATTTGTAGTTTAAATTAAAATTAATACAATATATTAAATACACTACTGTATTCACAAACTTACATAAAAATATTTAAAAAGGTACACTTGCAAAACAAATATATAAATAAATAAATGACACAACACAGCCCGTAGTGAGTTACTTGTTAGCAGTAAACACAACGAACTCTATACTAACAATGTTTGTTAGAACCACTACAGACGAATAAATCAATCTTGTGTGTACGCGGGTACAAGCTGCTATTTTATTAGTTACTCTAAACCGGGGTGGTTTTGTCTCTTAAGGGGTGACTTTGTCCCACCTGTCGGAAAAAGCTTCAAGTTCAAAAATCTTGAAAGTTTCTATCTAATAAATTGTAGGTTGAATATATGGCAAGTTGATATCTCTGTTTTACTAATTAGATTGGTACCACTGGATGTCAAAATTTGTTTACAGTTTTCATAAATATCATCTGGCTGGAACTTTGTCCTAGAGAAATTGGATAAAAAGGACAAACTGCTAAGTGAAATTGATGTACCTTAAAGATCCACATTAATAGCTGGGCATTAAATGAACAAATAAAAATCGCGATTTACAATATAAATTTTTTCTTTCAAAGTGTCCTAGATAACATCAAAATAGGATGACTTTGTCCCGAAGCAGAGTCACCTCGTAAAAGTAATTTCGTGGAATATTCATAAGTTTATTTCCTCTTACTTATGTTCCAGATATTGTTGTGAACAAGCCACGCAAATATGAAAGAGCAGTTGGCAACTGTCCCCACATAAGCTACACAGAAGAAGCTTTAAACGAAGCCCTGGATGGTAACAAACAACACATATTGAGTCAAAGAAAAGCATCTAAGAAATATCGAATCCCTATCAGCACACTGAAAAATAAACTCAAGAGTCGACTTACCAATACAGTTAGCGGGCAAAACATTTTCAACAGAGATGAAGAACAGTCATTCCTTGATCATCTGGTGAAAATGTCGGCGAAACAGACTTCAGAATGATCGTCAAGTATTACCTGCAATCCAAAGATATCACAATTGCCAAATTCAAAGATAATCTACCAGGAGTTGACTGGGTTAAAAGATTTCTGCGAGATCATCTAGAATTGTCAGTTAAATTCGCACAAAATGTGAAGAAAGTGAGAGCCGGGATAACAGCGACACGTCTTCCCAATAAATCAGTGAACTCTAACTTTGTTGGACAAGCGTTTACAGAGTCACTCACTGCAAAGAGAAAATAGATTATTAGTGAAGAGCGGCCAAAGCAAAAGAGAACGAAGGTATCAGTTCCTCCTCGTCAGAGTATCACTGCTACGGATGCGCAGTCAACCTCGAAATAAAAAGACTACTAAGCAGAAGCAAATAAGGAAAATCAATATCACACTTAAACATTCATTAGATAGTGACATGTCGACCAGAATGAAATGGTACTGGATTCTGATACTATGTCTGAATCATTCTCAGAGTTTCAAGACTCTGATACCGACGCCCCTGAAGATATGAAAGTTACATGTTCCGTTAATAATTATTGCACTGTACAATGATGCGAAGTACCCTGGTTTGATCGCCAAAATCAATTATGAAGACCCTATCGTTAACTGGATGGAGAGGGAAAATAAGCAGTGGAGATGGCCGGCCAAAAGAAAAAGATTCAACACACCTGGGATCGTGTTTTGAAAAAAATTAATGCTCCAAGACCTATTTCGTCCAATAGGAGCACTTACTTCACAGTTCCACAATTGAATCAATATTTCATGTGATAAGTTTAGTGTATTTTGTTATAAAAAATTTATTCGTTCCTATTACTAGGTACTATTTCTGTGTCGTATCCTTTTTTTTAATTTTCATTTGAATAAAAAAAGTCTTCGAAATATAATTTTTTGTTTTCTTACTTTATAACCGACACTAAACACATTCATTTTAGGGATTCAAACACCACTTTTTTGAACGTGGGTCAAAGTTTCCCAGTTGACATTTTCTCATTTTTATTTGCATGTTAAAAAAATTGCACATGCATTTTAAACGATTTAAAATATTCTAAACTGTAACTAAACCTATACTAAATTTCTATATGTTAATTTACATATTTTTAAAGAGTGTTGAAAATAAAAAACAGAGACAAAGTAACCCCGGTTTACGGTACCATTTTGAATTCTCATTATTTATTAACGGAAAAATACGAACGTTTCCCACTGTTTCCGATCTTGTCCATTTAAATAAGAGTGGCCTTTCATCTTCGTCCTTCTGAGATTCCTTTTTCAGTGATGCATCTTAATAGTTTCTAATCTTTGGTACAAGTTTGTTCAGCGTAATTTCTTTTGTGCTTTCTATTATTTTATGTTTGTCATTCCCGTTCCGTATTTGTTTGCATTGACGAATTTGAGGTAAAGGATGTAAGAATAAAAGCTGTGTTGGTAATTGTGTTGTATGTTGATATTGTATAAAAAAGTTTTGTTGATACATTTTATTGTTTTGCAGTTGATACGTGCTATTGTGATGCACTTCATGTTGAACCACATGAGTTTTTTGTGTACTGAGTACCATAACTTGGCACACTGTACATGGTGGCCTACTTTAATTATGTTGCGCTTCCTACTGTATTAACGATTTTCTTATGTGAAATAAAATAAATATGCAGCTAACCTTTTATCTATAGCGATAACACAGGTATAATACATCCGCTCCGCTTGAAGGCACAACGCCGACTAACTAACACATTAAAATATCATCGGGTTTCTAAATCACTTTTTCGGATAATTAAACCAATTATTTCATGTATAGAAATGTATGTAAGGACTGTATCCGTGGCCTCACGGTTAAGTTTGAACACATTGTTCGCGACCCCGCAGTCTGGGTCTAGGATGTATGTAACATCGTAATATTAAGCTAATAATTAAATGCATGTTACCAAGCACAATAAGCCCTTGAGGCTGCAATGCTGGTGTGTCCTAACGAAAAAAAAAACTGCGTCTAATTATTATCTTTTCTGTTTGTCTTTTTTATTGGACTGCTTTTCACCATCAGAATATTCAATGACAAGTCAATAACCCTTTTCTCTCTCGCGATTGGTTGGTTTTGTTTTCACTAAAACCTCTGCTATCTAGTTTTCAATATCAGGGGTTTCGACCTGCCACAATTAGTAAATATTTCTCCAAAAATGACAACTGCAGTGTTTCGGAAAAGTTAAAAAAATATGAGGAAAATCTGCGAGAACTACCTCAGCGTGAGGCTGCGAAAAGGCTGGGTGTCGACAAAATCACACTAATGAGATATATTAAGTCTCGAGACCAACTAGAGATTAGTTGCAATTTAAGGGCGACGTCTGGTTTTTTTAGGTGAAAATTGGTCATTTTTCATTAAAAAAAATTTACAGAAATTTATTTTATTTAGAGATATGAGATTTCGTGCATTTGAAAAGATATATTAAGAGAAATCAATAATAATTTTTTTTTAATTATATTATTTATTTCAAGTCCACCAGAGGGCGGTGAAGTCGTCTCCTGAAAAACCGTACGTTGTGCGGTGGACAGGATATCTTTCCACCAGTATTACTGAAAGAAAAAAATCAAACGGCATCTTAAAGTAAACATATATATCCTGTCTGATTTCTACAAGCAAGTTGTCAAGGTCAGTAGAAAAAATACCAGTCTGCGAAAAAATTTTTCGGAAAAACGTCCCTTGACCCTCTTCTAAAGTAAAATAAAATATTTTAGGTTCAATTTGGAGAATTGGTTGTAGAATATAGACAAGCTATTGTTTAAATAAACACATAAAAAAAAATTTAAGTCGATCGGATTAATGGTTTCCGAGAAATCGTGTCCACCGCGCGAAAAATCCCCATTTTGATTAAAATGCATTTAGTTTTTTTCTATTTCGCATTCAACTATTTACAATTATAACGGACAAAATGCTTACCAATCGGTCTGCGATTCCTGCGCCACAAACTAATCCTTGGGCCTCTTGAAAAAGTTGCTCATCAAATTCCTTTTCTCTCTCGACTCTCGCATCTTTGGAGGGTTGCTGAGATTTTTTATCAGCACATGAAACTTTCTTTTTTTATTCCTACCACACTTTGTTTTATTTGGATCTTTACGAGATCCTTTGTTTTGCGAACATTTAGACATAATGATATCAAATTCAACGCTCGTTCAAAAGTCACGACGTAACTGGCGAGAAAACTTGTTAAAACTTGCACCGCGGAAAAACTGGTGCGGTGAGCATGCATGTATAGGTATAAAGATACGAATAAATTAATAAAAACATTGGGATTCTGAAGTCGTTAGCCTTTCGAAAATATAAAAACCTGAAATTAATAATAGTCACAATTTGCAAGGCGGAAAAAATGGCTTGGCGAGCGTGGTATACATACATGTGTACTTTGCAGTAAATTGAAATATAGAAAAAATAAAAAAAGAATTATGATCGTAGGGTTTTCAGCTTTCTGAAAAAATAAAAATCTCAAAATCGATTTTTTGGCCAAAAAAACATACGTCCCCCTTAAACTGTGGTGCAATAAAGCGGAAAATAACGGGGAAAATATTGTTCCTGAGTGGTTTAACCAGGCGAGCTTACTCAACGCACCCTCTTCTATTTTGTAAAAAGTGGTATGTACATACTATATTATCCTTATAGCAACAATGCTGTTTTTTAACTAGAAAAAGTCGAATTTCACTCACCCTTCTAAAAAGAGTCGCTAGTTTAGTGAGCCCGTCGGGGATATCAACGAAAATTTAGTTGGTTCAATGTGATTCAATTGTACCTCGTATCTCGTATATCTTTTTAAAACCTGATGATTCACTTGTAATAACCCTGTACATAATTCATGCTAACAAAATAAATAGCGAGAGATCTCAATAAAAAACATGGGGGCGGCGAAGAAATTGCTCTGTAAGTAATCCCAGAACGAATTTAAAAAAACCTTTCGATTTCGATTTTCGGGAAAATTCGAAATCGAATATCTGGAAAATTATTCGACATAGAATTTTTTCGACTTCATTTTCGAATTCAGCGTAAAATTTCCTATAAGAATCACATTTAAAATCGTAATGTCGAAAATTTTCCCGAAATTCGAAGTCGAATATCTCGAAAACTATTCGACATAGAATTTTTTCGATTTCATTATTGAAAACAGCGTAAAATTTTCTTTAAGAATTACTCATAAAATCGCAATGTTGAAATTTTCCCGAAATTCGAAGTCGAATATCTCGAAAACTATTCGAGATAGAAACTTTTTGATTTCGATTTTGAAATCAGCGTAAAATTTCCTATAAGAATCCATTTTAAAATTTTAAAAAATCCATAGGGGGGTAAGGGGTGGCGCCAACATCTAGACACCCAAATGCCAACCTCACCTACACGTGGTACCCCCTGTTAGATAACAGACGAGGCTCTGGCGACCCAGGATCGGGGGGTATAACCTGATACCAGTTGTCCCGAGGTAACGGGGCCCTTGTGGCTGGGCTAATCACCCGCACAAGGTAAACAGATTCAGAGAACAAACAATCGCCTCGGAAATGGACGGAAAACTGGGAAACGGACTCGGCGCGAATCACGGATAAGAATTGGAACGTGGAATGTAAACGGTATAAACGGAAAGGAAGTAGAAATAATAGAAGAAATGGCCAAATATAATATGGAGATGCTAGGTATAAGTGAAATAAAGAAGAAAGGAAACGGAAGACAACTATTAGATCAAGGTTACCAGCTTATATACTCAGGATCAGCAGGACGAGCTAAAGAGGGCGTAGGAATAATCCTAACTACACAGATGGCCCAACAAGTAAAACAATGGGAAGCGGTAAATGCAAGGATATTATATGTAGACCTAAAACTGCAAGAAGAAATAACCATAATACAGATCTACGCCCCACAGAAAACTCCACAGAAGAAGAGAAAGAGACATTCTACGAAGAACTCCAAGTACAAATAGATAAAGGGAGAGAAAGAAGCAGACACATATTAATAAATGGAGACTGGAATGCCAGAATAGGAAATAGACAAGATATAGGATATGGCACGATAGGTAAATATGGAGGAGAATCTACCATAAATAATAACGGAAGAAGAATGATAGACTTTTGTGTTACCAATCAAATGTTAATCGGAAACAGCCACTTTAACCATAAGATAATACACAAAATTACTTTTGATGCAGCAGAAAGAGAAGCGAAAAGCATTAACGACTATATAACATACAACAGAGAAGCGAAATATGCCATAACAGATGTAAAAGTAATAAGGGGGGCCGAACTGCATACAGACCACAGACTGCTAATAACAGACACCAAATTTTATAGCAGGAACCCAGGAAACAAAGAGAATATCAGAAAATAAAAATATCAGTATTAAGAAAACCAGAAAAAGCAAAAGAATTCAAAAACAGATTAGAAGACACCTTAGAAGGATGGGAAGCGAAAGAAGCAGAGGAAGGAAACCAAGGGCCCATGGAAAAGAAGTGGACAATACTAAAAACAGAAATAGTGGAACAAGCAGTAAAGACCTGCGGAAAGGTAACAGTAAAGGGAGATCAAAAAAAACCCGGTGGTGGAACGAAGAAGTAAAAGATAAAGTAAAGATCAAAAAGAAAGCTTGGAAAAGGTATATACAAAGTAAGAAAGATTGCGATAAACAACACTATGTAAATAAAAGAAATGAAGCCAAAGAAGCGGTACATAGAGCAAAACAAGAAAGTTGGGAGGAATTCGGAAAAGAACTAGAGACGAAATTCAACGAAGATAACGGAAGACAGTTTTGGAAAGTAATCAGAGGGCTAAGAGGGAAATATGGAAAGCAAGTATGAGTATAAGGAACAACAAAGGCATAGTAGAAACAGAAGAAGGAAGAATCTTGGAGGCATGGAGAGAGTATTACAACAACATATTTAAAAAAGATGATAATATCCGGGGCAGAGAGAGAAGAGGAACAGTTCAGGAAGAAGAAGAAGAAATAGACATAGAAATAGAAGAGGTGATAGAAGCCGTAAAACATATTAAACAAGGAAAAGCAGGAGGTAGAGATGGCATAACTCCAGAAATGATAAAGAATGGGGGAGATGGAATATTAAAGTGGATAAAAGAGATATGTCAACTAGCCTGGAAAGGGGAAAAAATACCAGATGACTGGGAAGAAAACATAGTGGTACCTATACACAAGAAGGGAGATTCAAACGATTGCGGCAACTACAGGGCAATATGCCTTTCTTCAATAGTACAGAAGATATATTGAAGAATACTAGAAAGAAGCTTACGAGAAGAAGTTGAAGAAAAACTATGTGAAGAACAAGCCGCTTACAGGCCACAGAGGCAAACACAAGATCATATCTTTGTACTAAGAACAGTTACAGAAAAGAGATTAGAAAGGGGAAACCCTTTGTATCTAGCATTCATTGATATAAAATCAGCATTTGACACAGTACCCAAACAAACAATATGGAATGCGCTAGCAGAACTAAATGTATCATACCCACTACAACAGGCCATAAAAGAGTATACGTTAATGCAAAAGGAAGAGTTCGAATTAAAGGAAAGAATCTCAAAGCTTTGAAATGGAAAAGGGATCAAACAAGGAGACTCACTGAGCCCCTACTGTTCCTAATAGTAATGAATCAGATTATTCAGGAAGCAAAAGAACCAAGATTCAATGTGAAGGTAGGAAATTGGAATTTAGAGCCCATATATATACAATGCCTCGTATATGCAGACGACATCGTGCTTTTAGCAGACTCAACTAGAAAATTACAACTAGCAATAAACAAATGGAATAGAGCGATAGAAAGAAGAGGTATGAAAATAAACACAAACAAGACTAAAATTATGAAAATCGAGAAAAATAATACAAATGAAAACACAAGAATAATATGCAATGGGGAAGAACTAGAATGGGTCAATAACTATGAATATTTAGGAACGATAATAAATAAAACTGGCACGATAGAACAGGAGATTCTGAATAGAAGAGATAAAGCAAGCAAAGTATATTATGCGATTAACAAATCAATAATAGCGAAAAAAGAAGTAAGCATGCAAACAAAGCTTAGGGTATACAAAAGCATATACACACCAGTATTAACGTATGAGGCGGAGAGCTGGACAATACAAGATAAAACCAGAAGCAAAATTACGGCGAGTGAAATGAAATATCTAAGAAGACTAGTAGGTAGAACAAAAAGAGATCGCATACGAAATACAATAACCAGAGAAGAAGTAGGTCAGCAACCGCTAATACAAGAGGTAGAGAAGAGACAATTACAGTGGTATGGGCACATAGTGAGGATGTCAAGAAATAGAGACCCCAGAAGAATTCTAGAAGCAAAGCCAGAGGGAACAAGAAGCAGAGGAAGGCCACGAGAAACATGGGAACAGAGCTTAGAAAAGAGGGTAGAACAGAGAGGAAAACACCTAAGAGAAGTAAAAAGAATGGCAGCCAACCGGGACAGCTTCCGGAAGTGGTTAGAGGACCCGACGCTTTAGGGCATAAGGGAGAAGGAAAAGAAGAAGAAGAAAAAATCCATAATTTTGTGACAGCGACAGACAGACAGACAGACCGACAGACATATAGAATTCAGTAACGAACTTTTTAAGTTCGTTGATAAAAAAATAATGACACTTTCCTGACCGCATCATAGGGAAAATGATAAACCTAATCAATTAAATTAAAATTCTTAGAGCCACAAATTAAATCGAAATCGGTCACGTCCTTGAAGGATAATCGTAAAAACAAACAAATCCCCCATATCAATTTTATGGAGAACATAAAATTGACGATTTCTGGGGCGACTGCGGAGTTTCGCTTTATTCACTCCGCAACGAGTTGATGACGACCTAGTTAATGAAATAAACGAAAATTAGCGCATTGCTCGACCCATCGCGGATTTCATCAACACTGCGCATCCCTCTATTTAACGCGACAACTACAGCCGCCCGCATTTCTGCATGTAGCGCTGCACAATCGTAAGCCAGTATAATCAAATAACGCCATTGTGGTAGTCCGCTATAAATAAACAATAAAATCGGCATTGCGAAGTTTTACCGTGGTTTAGAATGTCAATAACCACTTTATTACGTGGTCGCATTGTTTACCCCTTTGTTCGCGCGCAAAACGGACCATTCGATTTTGCTAGCCCGCAAGCGATTCAGCCCTTATGATTAATGAATTTAATGTGACTCGGGTTCATACTGCAGCAGCGAAGACAATTATCTCTAACTGCGGAGCGAACATTTTACAACCTGCAGAAAAAGGAAAATAAATGACTTAAACTCTGCCTGCAATTTGGATATATGTTTTGCAGAGTCGTAAATTTCCGCGTAATACTCTTACGGATATTTCGCCCTAAAATATGATTCTGCTGCTGCCAGAAGAGTATTGCGCCTCAATGAGGTTATCATTTAAGTTTTTGCCCGTTTATCATGGTTAAGAAAACAGGTGGAGCTGCTCGTAAGCGCGAGTTCATTAATTCCTGAAATTATTTAGTCGCCACCTTTCGCCTCGAGATTTCTATAAGGAGACGCGGCGGAAGGTTGCGCCGCGCGGCCTAATGAATTATTGTGTGTTCTCGTGCGCGCAGCGGCCGTTTTTCTTCCCGCTCGCCGAAATTTCACTTAACGACCGAGTAGGCGACAGCCCGCAAACTTTCGGATTGCGAAAATAGAGCCTCGCCAACTCCTCGCGTGCATTCTCTTATTTCGAGAAAGCTCGCGCGGCAACGGAAATTGGAAGGCCGCGAAAGAAATACCGCCGCACTTTCGAGTGTTTTCTCAATATCATAGCCTGGCAATCTATTGAGAGTTTCTTCGGCAAACACGGCGATTGAGATGTCTTGTCAACACGTTTATTGGTTTTGAGAGCAGATATAACCGCCGTCTACTCCGGTTTATGAAAAATAAATCCGTAGAATAAATACTTCCAAGATGGAAATGCACTACACTCGCCTCATTTCGCCACCGCTCTGGATACACGCTGGATGCACGCTCTTATTGAACGCCCGAGCTCAATGCAGAAGTGCATACCGTCCGGTTGCAATATTTTAATATTGTAATAACCCCTGCGTACACTACTTATCTGTCTATTGAAGTGGAATCACTTGTACTAGAAATTAAGAATAAGAACCTATGCAATATTTAATGATTATTTTACAAAAGTATAAACTACTCTTACATATCAAATATTTACAGATAATCACATAAATAAATACATAAGAAAAGTAATCACACTCTACAGACTACACTAGGTATATGTCTATTTTAATACCTTATATATAAATTCGTTTTTATAAAAACTTAAAACACTGGCTAATTGGTAACGGAATTCGGACCTATGGTCTTCATAAGCTTATAGCAGTCCTGCAAGCGCTTTTTATCGCCAATCCTCTCCAGCGTCTTAGCGGCTTCTGCCAACATCCCAGCACGCTCTCCGGGCGAAGATAGCAACTGGCCTGGTAGGTGCCTGCAGGCCATGTAGAGAGCTGTGGCGTGCTGCCGCTCGGTACCGATTTCTTGCTGGTTTTTATCTTAAACAAAAATAAAATAATCAAAATATGCACCTGGTTTTACAAACAAAAAAATAAATATCAAAGGTGCACATAATTTTGTGTGATAATAAAAATTTTTTGGCTGTTTTGAAATGAAACACACTGACTTCTGATATATAAAAGGTGGGCGATTAAATGAACTGAGATTATGGGAGCTATAGCTATATAAAGAAAGAAATTTTATATTTTTTCTAGTTTATTGACAAAACTAAGGTTCAACAAACATTATTTGAATGCCATTGCTGTTGTGTTTGGTGACCAATATACCATTGAAGAGAAAGTATCAATTGGTCCCCCTATTCTTCCAATGCTACTTTATTAGATTACTACTTGTATAATAGGACTGCATTAAATAATTAATTTATTAACAGGACATGGAAAACCTTTATGGTTTTTCAGAAAATTGATTAAAAAAAGTATAAATGCATTCGCAACTTTGTTGTTATTAGAATGTTTACC
Organism: Sinelater perroti; assembly: GCA_036346155.1. Lineage (NCBI taxonomy): Eukaryota > Metazoa > Arthropoda > Insecta > Coleoptera > Elateridae > Sinelater > Sinelater perroti. Next base: position 25,755,952 of record JARFIY010000056.1, on the reverse strand, counting down.
ATTATTACATATGTCAGATTCGTTAAAAAATGTACTTTAAATTTTCGTATCTCGTTTTTTTTCTTGGCATATAGATAAAGCAACACTTCATTTATGTAAATACATAACGGATTGATTTTACCTTGTCTAAATATTCAACAAAATCAAAACTGGTAAATTCGACCTACAGCTTTAAATTTCAATATAATAATAATGGTAAGGCTCTACGCCCCGCGTGGGAGCACGGCCTGCGAACTGAGAGGTTAAGGCTCTCATACGTTCGCTCTCTCTGTCCGGTCGTTGCGTGCCATCTCTGGTGCGGGGCGGTGTGGCAAGCACCACGCCTTAGGCGACCGCCATTATTACTCTTTGTTTGAGTGAACGCAGGTACTCAATTATTTTTAGTGACTGACTAGGCCACCCGCCAGGCATCAAAACCACCGGGAATTGAACCTGGGTCCGTCAGCATCGCAGCCCGCCCCTCAACCACGGGGACCACGCTGGCTTAAATTTCAATATATATGAAAATAATCAGAGGTGCAGAGGGCCAACCGTTGGCCCACAGAAAAGCTTTTTATCGGAATTATATCCTAAAATATTGTTTTATATCTTTACAAAGTATTACTATACAGAACTATAGCAGAATTCAAAATTATTTTCAGGATATGTCACGTAGTATTTCACTACCTCGAGTATCATTTCAGATTATTTTTCTTCTGCAAAAATATACGGAAAATTAATGTGTTCTGATACCAATTAGCTCTTTCAGTTTACATAAAATCGAATTTCGAACTCCCGTGCTAATTCTGCCCCTCCGCCCTTCTCTCGATGAACATGAAAGTAACGTACAAAATCTAATCAAAATATCTGTACAGGGGGGTTTTAATGTATGTAGCTATTAAAAAAATAATACTGAAGTAAAAATACAAAACCACAATACTAACTTGGTTAAGTAAACGTAGAATGCTTCTTTATTTTAGGTATTCCAATTAACCTAACACGATTCTAAGAAGACTCCTTACATTTAGCCCAAGTCTCAGAAATCCAATTTAAATCTAGTCACTAGATAGGGTTATCGGATAATCACAAAAAGTAACCGCCGACAAATTGATCTATTCATCCAAATAAACTACGCTTTATTAATAAACAAAATGTTTGCCATTAAAAAATCTAATCAAAACTAATTCGCATGAAATTAACTCGAAAGCTTTCTTCTACAATTTAACATTTTCGCAAAGTTAATATATTATTTAAGATAAATAAGCTAATTTATAAAATTTTTGTTGTAGGTTGGCTATTAAATACACGCTGTCTTATTTGGTCTCCTATCCACTGTATTGGCAGGCGCTTGATAGCATTATGTCTGGTCTTATAGAGTATCCATAGTTCCCTTCCATTAGATATTTGCCTCTACTCCCCGCAATCTCACCATCCTGTGGACTATTTTCCTTTTAAATGGCTGTAGTATTTGTTCTTGCCTTTTTATTAGAGTCTATGATATTTTATACAGCCTTTGTTTGACTTCTCTTAGTTTTGTTTTAAAATGTGAATATTCTGATTGTTACATTTACGGTTATACATATCCATTTTTCACAAATTATTGCACCTAAATACTTTCTATTTTTAACTTTCTATTTTTAACTTTCTGGTCTCTTTTGGTTCTCCCTGTTCTGCCTTTCTCAATATTCTTTTAAGTATTTTGTTCTGTCGATATATATTCCTAGTCTTACTTCTTTCGAGTTCTCTTTTAAGTTTCTATATGCTTCTGCAATGTTTAATCCTTCAGTGTTAAGTATGACATAGCCCAATATTTGATTAGTATTTCTAAAGAAATAACGGTCACGTGATATGAGATTTCTTTGCATCATTTCACTGTAAATAGTAGTGATGAGAGTGTGTCTCATAGCCCCACATTGCTGCTGAAGAGTGGTATCTTCCCTGATCAGACTCATATTATACGTTTTTAATTGTCAGGATCAATTATTTTATTTTTTGCGGTGTTCTGAAATTGTTTAATGCTTATCTCACGAAATTATGTTGTACACTACTATCTTTGTCTTGTTTATTTCTACAAATATACTATGTGAGTCAGTACCATACTCTCTTGTTTTTTTCACAATCTGAATACCTAGTCTCCTCCCCCTTAACAGTTTCCTGATAGGTCTTCCTTATTGTTCATTGGCTCTGTTTTTGCACATGTTTTATTGATGGTTTCTTTTATGTTTTTTCAATATTTGTTGATGTCTTTCCCTTCCTGTTTCTTCCTCTAACTGCAAGAATGCATCGTTATTGCCCAATTCTGCCAAAGTTTTTTTTTAAGTGTTTCTTCTTGGCAACCCCACACTATGAAAATAGCGTTAAATGTTGCTCCTGCTTTTTCTGGTATTTCCGCCAATTCAACCATTGTTTCCGAGGGTCCTTATCAACCTCTCTTACAACTGCTCGTTTTGTTCGTTCCGTGGGTCCTGGAAGACCGGGTTTTGGCAGTACTAATTACACAAGTTTGCGATGGTTTTTTTTTTTTAGTTTATGATATTGGTGATTCTTATCTATTTTTTAGTGCTAAATCTGAAAATGACCCCAATTTTTACCATCACGTAGATTTTTGGAAAGTCACAATTTAAAAATTATTAAAAAGCCGAAAAATGCGAAAATCTGATACTATAAAATATACATAAAGCGGTTTTTATAATAAATATATAAAATATAATATATTCACTTTTTTTACTTATACTATGCATTCTTATAGCAAAACAGTTGAGGGTCGGATAAGATTTCATTGACCCCTAAAAATTTTCTAATAATAATTGCTATAAATGAGACTAATACTTTTTTAATTTTTAAGAGGTACATTAGGCCCTTGAACTCCCCTCCTTTCTTCTAAATGTTCCTTAATGAATCTACAAAATTGTTTGGGTTGAAGATGACGAGACAGTGAGAGAGTATGCATCAATATCCGTCGGACATTCTGTCCATTTAAAAGTGTTACGAAAATGTGGAATTCATTTTCGATAAAATTAAGTGAATTACGTGCGGCGATCTGAAATAATATCGATGCTCCTAGGACAACAAGGAAGGTATGTTTTGTGTGAATGGGATAGCAGACAGAGAAAATCATTGGATAAAGAAAGATTGGGCAAAAGAAGCTTCATTAGAAGCTGGAACCAAAAATGTCCTCCAAAAAGCTCTTATATGTAGATCCGAATAAATTTCTCCTTCCCTCTGCATATCAAGTTAGGCTTGATGAAGCAATTTGTTAAAGCCTTACTAAAAGAAGGTAAATATTTTAAATACATCTGCGACAAATTTCCAGTCTTATCAATCTAATCAAACTAAAGGAGGATGTCTTTACTGGTCCTGACATTAAAACACTTCAAGGGCGCTAATTTTAAGAACCAATGTAAGTTGCCGAAAAAAGAAGCCTATGGAGCCTTTAAAGCCGTAGTAACCAAGTTTCTAGGCAATAAGAAGAATCCGAACTTCGAATCAATCGTTGAGAACATGCTGCAGAAGAACAAAAATTTCCTAAATTCACATTTGGACTATTTTCCTGAAAATATGGGTGCCGTTAGCGAAGAAATGGGTGAAAGATTTTATCAGGACATCAAAGAAACGGAAAGAAGGTATCAAGGAAAACGGACTAATACGATGATGGCCGATTATTTCTGTATGTTACACCGAGAACAGCGCAAAGCAGACCATAAGCCGTCCAAAGGTACTTCGACACATGGAATACAATTATAAGTATTTTACATACTTCGTCATTAAGGGTGGGTGAAAAGGGAGTAGTTTCCAAAGGCATGGCGTATCTCATAAAAATTAATTAAATAAATAAAACTAAATTGATTTAAAAATGCACTAAATTGTAATTTAGGCTAATTTAGCTTAAACATCAACGTTTAAAGAGTCTGAATAAATATTTGAAATTTTCTGTTCGAATTATAGCAACATAATACAATACTAATTTGAGGGAAACAATTGAACGAAAATTTCAAATTATAGATGTATTAAGATTGATAGAAAAAAGCACTGAGCTCTGCGAATCGAGTTGAGCTACACGGAACTACACTGTGTCTAGCCACACCGCGCCGATCTGATCATAAAGTACCCTTTTTTTTTAATGAATACACAATTATTTTTAAATTACTGTGTTCATTTATGAACATTAACAAACAACACGAAGTATTTGTTAACGGCTATCTACCCAAGTACTAATCATGCCTAATATAATTTTTGTAATTTTTTTTTTTTTTTGAGAAAATATAGATAGCTTCATGGTAAGCTTTCAATATTTTTAGAAAACTTCAATCTAGTGCTACATAAAATTATAACTCTAGGAAAACTTAGATCTCTTTATCTAAAAAGACATAAATAATCCAACTGTATATACAAATGCACTATTCTATCCGTAAAAATATACGTCTATATTATTCTATGCAACTTAATATTTTTAATAAGAATTAATACAATCTATAAACTTTTATTAACAAAAATTGAGCTCCAAAAACACATAAAATGTAATACTTCTGTTATTATACTTAATGATTGGTACACACAATTAAGAATTAAAATTTTACTTAAATTTAAACAATTTAAGGAATAAGTAATTTAAGCTAGTTGCAACTTAACTCTTAAAAGTTACACTAATTAAATCAACATTAAAATTATAACGAAAATCGAGTGCGTACCGTTTCGTAAAGACAAAAAACTGTAGCTAAAAGCACTACTAAAAAAGCTAGCTACTCAAAAGTGACATTTTGCAATAAAATATCGCCTGCACAAAAAACATCGACGTTTTGGAAATTTTAAGTTAGATCATCCGTCTTGCGTGTTCGTCAGAATTGATCTGTTAAGAAAAAAAACTAAAACTAAACTCGGCCCTCTTGAGAAAATAAAACCTGCAACTTGAGAACAAGCCGAAAGTTCAGTTAACAAATAAAACCTTGCATTTTATAAGTAATACAAAGAATACGACTTTTCTTCAATAACATTTCATATTTATAACAGAACGACTATCCTATTAAGCCAACTCTCAATTTAGAGCTCCCCAGCATCTTTTGTCAAAATATGCAAACAGATGTATGCTAAGGAGAGCCACTTTACAAAACTAAATGCTCCGGCCTCGCCAATTAAACTCGAATAAATTTAATTTATAAATTTCATCTTAAAAGGAGTTGCAAAGTTCAACTCGGCGTGCTTTTTCACTTAATTATTTTAATGAACGGGGCACAAAAGAAAATAGCATTCCAGTTATTTCGACGGGAACCTTCTAAAACTACCGTAAGATGGGCTCATCTGCTTCCTATATTTGTAAATAGAAATTCGCTTAATAATCTTATAATGTCCACTTGATTTTTTCTCTAACACTCTAGTAAATATTTCAAGTTCGTAGTTTTTCTCCATTATGAGTGTTGATAAGATTTGTATTGAACTTTATTAAATGACGAAAAATTGTACATTTAATACTACATTTAGTAAGAGTTTAAGCAAAAAAAATGCTGATAAAGCATGCGAAACAATATATTCTATTCTTTGGGAGAATGCCAAAACACCCACAACATTTCCAAGTTTTGGCTCCGTTGATTTGAAAACCACGATTTTGACATCAACCGACCGCGCTCTCGAGTTTTGTGCTTGAAAACCGACATGATGAAGAAGATACTGGAGAAGATTCAGAAACGCAAAAAAAGTTGTTATCCACCAGATACCCATCACCACTTTTAAAGTGGCGCAAAAAAAAATTCAAAATTATAGCTAATAAAAAAATGAATCATCTGCCATAACCCTAAAGCATTCGTGTATGTCCTAATAGCAAATATTTACTACTACAAAACACATTTGTTGAAATACCAGTCGTGTGTGATCTAAGGAAATCTAAGAAAAACTTTTTCAGTGTAAGGATTTTGCAAGGTTGCCCCCTACTCCACATGAACGTGTGCACGTTTCTATAATCAAAATATTCGTTATCGCTCTATTTAAATATCTTAAATATCTAGAGACAATAAATAAAAAAATATAATAGTAATGAAAAGATAGATCAAAAATACAATATGGATATATGGATTACTATAGACAAAATAATGTATCAAAAAATGAATACATAAAAATCAAAATTAATGTTATATAAAACTACATTAAGAAGATGACAACTATATGTGCCGTACAAGAAGAAGGAATGAAAAAATAAGAAAAGTATTTGAAGAAAAGAAAATAAAGATCAATGTAGAAGATTAACAATCCATGAAAGATAAAATTAATAAAAAATCAGCAGTCAAGACAATAACAAAATAGAAATAACAAAAAATAAGACCAAGAATAGTAGCAAAGCTACGATGGTAAGAGTAAATAATTAGAAATATAACAAACCAGAAACACTTATACAGTCTACAGAACCTATCATAGATGATGAGCTTTGATTCCGATAGGAACGTACAGCCTTAAAAGAATCGGGCGAATATTACAAATTCAGTAGAATTTCAAAATTTAGTTCCATCAATTGTTGCTCAGCGACACAGTTGAAATGTGCTGGTGCATTGCCGCAATGGAACAATATATTTTGCTCATTCTAAAACGGTTTTCCACTATCATTGCTTTCAACCTCTTCAGCGGACGATACGCTTCTTTTCGCCTTTTTAAAATAAGTACGGACGTGGAACTCCGGTTCCACAGATTTTCGGGGCTTTTATACACAAACAAAAACTGAAAACGTTATTCCTCTATCTATCACAGATCAAAAATTAGGATGCGTGACAAATGTCAGAAATGACAGAAATAGAAGCTGGTCTCCAGCTTGGAAGGTGCCTTGATTAAAAGTTATAAGGAATGACATATTGGAAGCTGGGTGCACTAAAAATCCTTATTGCATTGTTGTAGGACATCCCACCTGTGCCAGCTCGCGGAAGTGAACTCCGTAGGCCATGGGCTTTCGAATGATACCCCCCTTATGTCTTTACGTTCAGTAGTTCTCGAGTTGGAGGTGGCGACGGACGGACGAACGGACGGACGGACGGACGGACGAACAGACGGACGGACGAACAGACAAGACGTCCGCACCGATTTTATAAGGCTTCTCTTTCAGGTATAGAAGCCTAAAACAACTCGTAATTTACAGTCCACTATTTGAATTGCTGTTTCATTTTGGGGGTATAGTAATGAATCCGTGATCATAAATTGACATAAAATCTCCGTTGCATTCTTAAACACAAACAGTCAGCTAATATTTGCTATAAATTTGCTTTCCTCTTAAGTGAGCAAATACGGCACACCTTCAACTTCCATGGTTTTTCACATGTACTTCTTTATTAAAAATGAAATAAATTCGCTTAGTCGAAATATCTGTGGTCTCTGCTAACATGTACTTTCACTTGTCTAACAACAAAAATCATTTTTTATGTGACAGCTAATTTCGTACTTCTAGAATATAATGCGTTTTTTTTTAAGTTTATTTTGTCGCGCTTGAATTCGTTTACCAAAAGTCTTCTTTTTCGGTGCCATTTCAAACGATTTTGGCAGCTATCATGGCGAAATCGTATCTACGTTGGGCAGTATGAAACAACGTTTGAGTGTTTTGACCAGTTCATTCCTTTATATTTTTGAATCAGAATTTTCTCTTTCTTCCCCGGCCTCTATTTCCTTCTATTTTTTCGTCAAGTAAGGTTTTCATGGTCCCATATTGTGTATGTCTCATAATATGACCGAAATTCCCTGTTTTGAGTTTCTTTATGATATTTATCTTATGTAGTACTTTATCATTGGTTACCCTAGCGGTCCATGGTATTCTCAGCATTCTACATTATAACCACATTTCAATGGCTTGTGTTCTCTTTTCGGAACATTTCTTTATGTAATGTGAATACTCTGAGTACAACTTGGATGTTTAATTTTAAGTTGCACAATATATTTTCATTTTTAAGAAGCCTTGTCAAACGTCTTTAACCATTTTTATTGATTGTTGTCTCTTCGTCTATTCGCACCCTTACTGTTTGTCCCCAATAGAGGTTTTTTTGTAATTGATAAGGTCGTCTTTACCGTCCAATCCAATTTTCTGCAGTTGATTTAGTAATTCGTTGTACTGTTTTCTATCAAATGCTTTTTCGAAATCCATATAGCACGCATACACTTCTTTGTCGACCTCTAAACAGCGTTTTATTAATACTATCAAGATCAAAGGTTGCTTCTCTCATACCCAGGCATTTACAAAAACCAAATTACGATTGACTAATCTAATCTTCACAATTTTATTTAATTCTATAATATATTATACTCGGAATATTTTCATTGCATGATATATTAAACAGATGTCTGTAATCTCGATACTTTTGAGGTTTTGGTTTCTTTGAAATTATTACAAAAGTCGAGTGCAACCACTCTTGGTATATTACTATTTGCGTAAATATTATTAAAAAAATATCAATCTATGGTATACCAGACAGCAAATATTTAAAATATTCCCTGCTACATTAGTCATCTTAACTACATATAAAACTTTTGACTTGAAGTGGCTGTTATATATGGGCTATTAACACTTGCCACGCCACTAAACAATTCTTCTATATATTTTTCCCATACTCTCTTTTCTCTTCCTTGTCCAACACTCCCATTTCTTTCGTTTCTTATTACATTGCTATTCGCTTTTTATAACGTTCTGGCATTTTCATTATTTCCTGGTGTAGAATTCGTTCATGATTTGTTTGCAGTTTATCAATAGGCTTTCATTTCTCCTCTAACCGTTTTTTGTTTGCTTCCTTAATTTTTGTTGCTATTTTAGAATTTAGTTCTTTATATGCATCTTCATCTGTTTGATGTTTTTTCTCCTTTTTTCATTTATAAAATTTGTTGGTAATAATCCATTCGTTTTTTACTCTCGATTTTCTCGGGTCTAGAGCATTTTGCCGTTTTCTTTAGAGAATGCTCAAGATTTGCTCAGGTTCTTCATTTTTCTCTATTTGTACTTGCCCTCATCTTTATGACGACTGGGTTGTTGTCTGATCCTATGTCAGTACCGAAATACTATTTGCATCCAAAATACTATTTTTAATATATCCAGATATAAAGTTTCCTTTTCAATAATTAATTCCAGGTATTTAATCTACCACTAGATCATGTTTTGTAGAGAACTCTAATAGTAGTCTTGTGCCTCTATCGTTTCTCTTGCCCAATCCAAAACAACCCACAATTTCTAGTCCTTCTCCCATTTTGGAATGAAATCCTCCATCAGTAAATTTATGTCATTTTTCTTTATGAGCTTCTATATCTCTTATGATTTTATAAAATTATTCTACTTGTCATCAGACTTGTTCTCTGTAGGAACATAAGCTTGTAGGATATTTATATTAGCCGGTTAGTCATTTAATTACATCATCATGACTATCAGAAATGTGTATAAAATTTGTTGCATATCTCAAGATGTTTTTATTTATTAGAATACCTACTCCGCATTGTGTCTTTTCAACGTCTTCTCTATTCGAATAATATAAAGTGTATTCACTTACTATGTATATACCCTTATTTGTCCAACTAACTACTCAAACCAAGTATATGAATGAACATTCTTTGCATCTCATTAGTTAAATTCGTTAATTTTCCAGGTTTTAGTAAACTTCTCACGTTCTATATACCAAGCCTATTAATTTAATTTATATCGAGCGCCCTCTGGTTACCTAAAAGCTGTCGAGAATTGAGGGCCGTGTTTTGATTTTCTTTGCTTCATAATAATTATTTTTGGAACTCAATTACTTGAGAATAATGTGATGGTTTCCCATTTGCCTTTCACATTAAAAGTCTAATCTGTACTCTACTATATATAATAGCAGCTGTTTGTCTGTCTGTTCAAATATTCAAATTGAATAAAGTTCAAGTTTGATCATATGAAAGTGTACTCCATCGAAAATGAGTCCGACACGTATTTCGTAAAGTTTTTAATTAGATAGGGGGTCGGCCCTCCAAACAAGGTCGAAGTTTAAAAATCTAAAATTTTTAAGATTATGTCTTCGAAACGATGAGAGCTATCTCGAATTACAACCAATCGGTAGATAATACCCAAAAAGAGACGCATTTTTTAATTTTCCCACAAGGGGATGTTTCCTATTATCATAAAGTAATTATATATGTGCTATGCAGCAAACTTTTGAGACGTCAAAATGACATTTGCTTTGTCACATTGTTTTTAGGTTAGATAATCTGTCAAAACGAATTACAGTGTGTTAGAAATTTGTGATATACAGGTCGTAATAAAATCAAATGGAAAAAATAAATAAAAATTTTAATTAGTAATTTAATAATTATGTGTTGTGTGTCCTTAAGACGGGGCTTTTTACTATACCACAAGGGGGCGTTTCCTAGTGATGTCATAAATACACGAGTCATTGCAGTCAATGCAGGAATAAATCCTTTCAAATTTTTTTTCTTTCAAAAAATCACAAATTTTAATTTTATCTTATTTGTACTGCAAGTCATAACAGCGAATATCGGAATAATTTAAAGCCACCAAATATCTATAAGAAAATGTTGTGGCCACCTGTAGTAGTAGAGAGCTCTCTATAAGTCTGTCAGTCAAATTTTTTGACTGTGATGATGTTTAAAAAAACTTTGTATTTTATGAAAGAATCTCACCCTAAGTAAAAATTTATTTTTTAAATCATTTCATCGGAGTCCATAGTAATTTTAAATTATCAAACTGTTCTTAGAATACCTATAGCATCTATAATTAATTTCATGCAATCGCTAAAGCATTTACTATGACAATTCTTTCTCAAAAAATATAAATAAATTAATATGAAAAACGACTACATTGATTACATTAATCTGAACAGTTGCTTTAATTAAATTTAAATTAACTATTTTCTGCAAGATTATATTTCGGGTTATTTTTTGGTCTTTCGTATTTTATTAGAAGGCAGCTAGACACACAAAAAGCCGTAAAAACCAACGTATTTTGTCAAGTGTCTTACGAGAGAAATCGTGTTATCAAACGCGCCGTTCCCTAACTTCTTGCAAGTGCTGCAAAAACCACGCTCCAATAATTCAATATAACGTTCCAAACCAATCATGGGCTGAATACAAGCTTTGTGCACCATCATGAGTAAATTGAGATTAACCACACATAGACAGAAAAAGTGCGGTCTATGCTGCATATTCATCAAAGGTTACTTTTTACATTAAACAATATATACGCAACCACCAATATAATGCGCTTTATCGTATTACTCAAAAAAAGTCAACAATTGTTGTTAGTCATAATTCACGAAATTTTTATGATAATGGCAAGACTATCGCCCCGCGTAGGAGCATGGCCTGCAAAAAGAGAGGTTAAAGCTGGCTCTCATATTTTCGCTCTCTCTGCCCGGTCGTCGCACACCATTTCTGATGCGGGCCAATATCGCAAGCACCGCTACTTAAACGACCGCCATTATTACCCCTTGTTCGAGTGAACCCTGATACTCAATTATTTTTTGTGACTGAGTAGGCCACCCGCCAGGCATCAGAGAACACCGGAAATTAAACCCGGATCCGTCTGCACCGCAGCCCGCCCTTCAACCACGAGACCACTCTGGCGAATATTTTTATGATAACTAATTATTATATACGACAACCAACTTGAACTATAATATATATTTACTCATTTGGTAACCACATTTTGAATAATAAGCATTTTGCATGTTTGTTCATCTACTTAACAGAGTTAACAAAAGGTAAATTACACGCAAGTTTTTATTATACAAGTTCAACCTTGGTTTAATGAAAAATCCATTAAAGATGTGCCATTCAGAGAAGGCATACAAAAGAACGAATCACTCCTAATTGGTTTTAAAAATTTGCTTCCAGCACTGAGATCTTTAAAGATCTGGAAAATCGGTTTCCTTGAATGATGAGCCTTTGAAGCCTGCAATTAAGATGAATTCAAAAATTAACCCACTACAACCCGCCACTTAGGGTATTTAGACTAAGTCAAGAAATCATAAGAACACTTTTGGATCGGCCAGAAAAACAATATAAAATAAGCAAGTAACTACTACATCAAAATTTGATGTCACAAAACGAACTTCTGTATATTCTTTTTATTTCACTCAGTCGAAAAACAAACTATTCTTCAGTCTAATTTGAATATCTGATGAAAAATGGACCCTTTACTCAAATCACAAGAAATCTTATAATTGGTTACATTTGGATGACATATTGTCACAAAGTGAGGTGTTTTTTGAAAATTTAACAAAATCAATCGAATTTTCAGGAAAGTGGTTATATTTAATGTACTTGTAATCAGTAAAACTTCCCATTTGCGTATGAAACAAGATTTCAGGCACTGAGTCGGCATGCATTTATGCCTTCCTCAAAATTACTGATAACTCTCGCAATGTCTGATTCGATGCCTCTAATCAAGCCTATGATTTCCGCCTTCAGTTCCAGAACTGTGCATAGTTTGTTAATGTACAATTATGATTTCACAAACTCCCATGAGAAGAAATCACAGGGTGTAAAATCACAAGATCTTGCCAGCTATTCCTGGTCATCGTGCAAAAAAAATCATTCGTTACGGGAATTTTTCGTGGAGTAAGTTTTCACACTGTAAATCCGTTGTGTGCTTCGTTGCCCCAGAGAATCGTACGAAGTTTTCACATTATCTGCATAACACTTTCGCTCCGCTTTAGTAAAATGTTTTAATAATAAGAATATATTGTTCTATTGTAAACTATTACATGATGAAAACAAACCAAATTAAATTGATGTACTGAGAAAACAACCAATGCTAAATTAATCAGAGTAATAATATATAACAAAAATAATAAGAACAAGCCTGCCAACTTCAAAACAAAAAAATACCGCCCAACTGAAATTGGACGCCCTTCATAGAACACCCTTTTATATGGGTTTGGAGTTGCCATCTATCTCATAGATTTACTATAATAGCTAATATCTTATGTTACACAAATATAATGATACAATATAGTTATATGTTGCTCTCAAACGACTTTAGGCAAAATAGACAGAACTTAACTAAATAAAGAAAATCCAACTTATTATTTAAAAACAATAAATGGTTATCATGTAGCAATTCATTCCCTCAATACGCCATATCTACCATAAGTCCACAAGATAAATGACAACTTTAAATTCCCATATTTTAAAAATGAGAGGTTTGCATCACTTCACTGTATATCTATATCATAGGTAGATACTATGTTTAAAAAAAGTTAAACTTCATTACCCTCGCTCATCAGAAAGATAAATATTTTAATGAATAAATCACATGAAACCAATTATATAAATAATTTTTGGGGTACACAATACAAGGCCGACAAGAAGTGAACATTTTTCAGAAAAAATTCAAAAACTTATTTTTTGGTTAGAAATTAATTTTAATTTAAATAATTTCCCAGAAGAACACATTATTCATGTTTGATATTGGTTTTTAGAAGCAAAAAACTGTGGATTCTTCCAGTAGATTCTTAATTAACATATTAAGAGGTATGCATGTATTGTAAATTGATCATACAAAGTAAGATCAAAAAAGCACCAGTTAGTCTAGGTATAGGAAGTCAAAGTTATTGTTGGTTGCTGTTTCAATGTGTGGATTGACGTTATCATGTTTCAAAAGGGCAGTAATCATGATTCTCTAAGTTTAATTGTTAATTCCAGATCCTAATCTTTACTAAGCATTATTTACAAATTGAGATATAAGACCCACATTTCGTCGCCCTTCACATTCCAATAATGAGAAAATTCAATAAGATACACTGCTCAAAAATGTATGAGTCATCTTACCTACTATAAAACAGTTCTAATAAATAGCAAATGGCGTATGTATCAATGGTACAACGCTAAAAAGTAATTTATTCAGCAGACCTCCATAATACCAGTACACACTAAAGAAATAATATTATATGAAAGTACTTCTAATACTTCCTATTACCATGACAATTCAAACAGTTAATAAATAACACAAAATAAGATCATTTTATAGAGCATGGTTATCACCCTCGGATGTGCATTTTCACTAATGATAAAACGAAACATTAAGAGAGGAGCCACTGTTTCACTGCTGCTATAACAACACTGTTACTAGAAAAATGCTGCAGTTCATCTTTAAAAGGATTTAAAAAATGGAAGTTAGGTACCATGTACAATATCCTTCTTTAGCCTATTCTAGAAATTCAAGCTTTCAGCTTAATCAGGATCATGAACAGATAGTCTGTTAAGGTTCCAGAAACTTCAGAAGGATCACCCTTTTACTATTAAAAAACAGTGCTAATCACTTTACGCACTAAATGTTTTAACTTTTCTTCAATAGGAAATTGCTAAGTTAATAGTCCATATATTAGTATCTAAACCTGCGATTCATAAAGATAACATCACGTTTTCATTACCAGTGATGATACAGTCCAAAATAGTCACCTTTGATCTTAAATTAACTCAAGTTTTAACAAATTTATGATGTCTTTCCATTTCTATATGAACATTCATAGAATCTTCTTAATGCAAACTTTGTAATATTTCGACGTTGCCAAGAACATTTTCAATTTGTTGCTCACAATGATATTCAGCTTCATAATTAATTTGTGAAAATAAGTTGATAAACGAGTCTGGCCCTAAAAAATGCCGAGTGTCAGTGGTGATTTTATATGCTGCAAATAAACCATAACTCCGGAAAATTGCGTACAAATATTTTCATAAAAGTTTGTAGTAACAACTAAGAGACAATATATGGTAAGGTAAAAGTAATATTGTACAGGACAAAGAAAGAAGACAAGAAAGGATCTTGCACTTTGCGTGAAGTTACAGTGGATAGCGGCAAGGAAACAGAACAACATCCAGAAAAACTACTGAATATATTAAAAGATCTAGGGCACAAAAACAGAAGTTACAAACAATAAACTTGATAAAATAAGCAAGAAATTAGGATAAACAATAACTAAGAAAATAAAAGACTCAACTAAAGGCACACAATATGCGAATTGAGAGGCTAGAAAAGAAGATACGTAAAAGAAAATCATAATACAAGGAATAGAAAATAAATCCAATAAATCAAATCTGAAACTAAAAGAAAAATAAGAGATATAAGAATCAATATATACATGGAAAAAGAAACTCAAATATCAGATTAGGGAGGAAACAAGAAGTACAAGACAAAACAGACAATGGTAATAAAACTAGTAACGTGCAGCGAGAAACGGGAGAAAATGCAGGTTTCAAAAAACCTAAAGACAGAATATCTGGGTTACTAAAGATTACTCTAAACAAATCCAAGAAGAGAGGAAAATATTAATACAACCTAAAAAATATTAAAAATATGGGGTATAAAGTAAAACTCACGTACAAGAAAATTGTTAGTAAATGATAAAGATCATGCAATGAACAACTAGAAAAGATAGAATAGAGGGAGTTGATAAAGATGAGAAAATAGAAAAAAATAAGCAAGAAGAAATACAAAAACAAAAGCCAGAAAGCAAAAATGTTAAATCAAAGATCACCTCAAAATAAAAAAGATAAAAGAAATAAGAACAATCACATTTACGGAAAATCGTCAAAACAATTAGACCAGAAAATAGCATGAACCGTTAGTTACACAAATGGATATAAACAGAATTAAGAAAAACGACAAAATAGAGAACAAGACATACTATATTGGACATTGGAATATTAAACCATCAGCAAAGTGAATAAAACCAAACAAATAGCCAGAGAATTTTTCAAAGTATAACACAAATTTTAGAAATAAGCAAAAAACAAGCGAAAATTTTCTTTACAGGTAAAGCAAAGCGGACCCTATACATGAAACTAAACTATAGGGTTTAACGAAGTTTTATTGAAACGAATGACAGTGAATTATATTCAAATGAAAGTGAATAGTGGCAAATATTTAGCGGCCGGAACCGAAAAATTTGCGGCCACTTCCGATCAAAACCGATCTCAAGACTTTTCTGATCGGGCTGATTTTTGGCATCTGGACTTAACTTATGGTCCTTAGTTGAATACTGAAAACGTTATTTCTCTATCTAGCACAGATCAAAAATTATAAGGCGTAACAGATATCAGAAATAAAAAATAATCTCCAGCTTAGAAGCTGTCTTGATCGAAAGTTATAAGGAATGACATATTAGAAACTGGGTGCACTAAAAAACCTTTATTGCATTGTTGTAGGACATCCCACCTATGCCAGCTCACGGATGTGAACCCGGTAGGACATGGACTTTCAAATGATACTCCCCTTATGTCTTTAACTTCAGTAGTTCTCGAGTTGAAAGTCGCGATGGACATACAGACGGCCACACCGATTTCATTAGGCTTTCCTTTCAGGTATAGAAGCCTAAAATAATCCAAGAATCGGATCATATTAAATTATCAGGTATAATCTTAAAACAACCATTGCTCCCAGTTGAAAGTGGATGCTTAATGTGGAAATGTATTTTAATTAATTTTAAAGATATGAGCTTTTGTCACCTAGATTTATGGCAAGCACGCCTATAATTACAAGTTGATGAGTTTAGTAAATGTTACCGATAATAAATACCATTATAATATAAGTTGGTTTTTGGATTACTTATGCTTTAGTTGCACATAAATTTGCAGGCAATCTCAATATTTTGTTGAGTCTGAAGGACAAGCGTCCTTCAAAAAATTCGCTGTGATCGTTTTTAAAACAAAGAACGTAAAAGTCATCACAAAAGTATATATTTTTGTCTTGTTTAGTATTTTTGTGATTTGTTTTGTGGGAAAAGACGAAAAAAATTATAAACTTTATTAGGAATCCCAATTCCCAATAATATTAACCAACTTGGGTCATATGTCAATGCTAAATTACTATAAAATCTTATGCCAATATATTCTACTCTTCTACTTGAACTACTCTACAGGTTATTGTATAAAAATATACCTTAGAATTATATTTTAAGAAAAATAATACGTTATTTAAAAAGTCATTGTTAGTTTTTCCAAGTAAGTCTTACCTCATGGTAGATTTATCTTTATACGGTATTGGGATGGTACTAAAAGTTACACTGCTAATGGTAAAATACAACCAACTTATTACTTCTGAAATTGTCACTTTAACTTCAAATCAAAAAAATTTTTCTCAGCTAAATAAAACGGCCCTATATCCTTGGTAAAGTCAAAAAAAATTTCATGAGTAGCTTCAACTAAATTATCCATCAGTTGGTGATGCCAACATATAACAATAAATTTTAAGTTTCTTAAAACGATTCTAATTACTTACAGAAATGTTACAAAAAAGACAATCAACAAGTCATCATTATAAAAAATCGTATTTTACATCAAAAGCTCTAGCCCTGTTTGTTGAAAATAAAGTATCCATATATTTTTTATCACTTTAAATTCAATTGTTTACTTTTTGGTAACAAGATGTTAATTCACATATCATAAAGGATTTTGTTCTTAAAATTTTGTATACTAACAATCTTGATAAACTGCATACCAAATGTTTGCTCATTCCTATGTTTGGAGAATTAATATGAACTAGGATATTTATAAGTTAAACATCTAAATTATTCTCTAGATTTTATCCCAAGCATAAGATACAGTTGGCGTTTACACCCTTTATAATCCATAATTTAGTGGGTTGGTACAATATACTGTACAATCATTAAAAAAAATTAATTGGGTATATTACAGTAGAACTCGTTTATGTTTTAGTCCAAATATATAGTGATATTTTATAGATCTGCAACATCTTTGACTACAGAAGTATTACCTATTTATAAAATGTTGTGTTGTTCATCTGATACCCCTTTTAAATTAGCTGTATATAAATAATTAGTTCCACTGTTCATGTAGGTAACCCCAAGAAAAGTAACCTAAAAAAATTCACGTTTGTCAATTAAATAATCTTTCAACAGCCTTCTTGAAGTTCATTAATTCGATATTTGGAACAAGAAACCACATAGAACCTTCATAGATAAGAATTTTTATAAATTGACTATTTAGTTTATAAAGTGTTACTTAATCATTAATCAGAACTTTTAAAAACTATACAATTTTATATCTTGCAAGCAATCAATAACGTTACATTTGTTACTAAAAATCTGCTATGAGAGTTAGAACACTTCTTATTATTTACATTTTTAATTTTAGTTGTAACCCAATCTTCGATTAGCCTGTTAACATGAAAAAAGAGAATGCACCTGCTGCATGGCTAAGATACTTAACTTTGTATTTCCAAGGATAACTATGATCCCTAACGCTTTAAATTAAAAAATAGAAAATTTTTATTATACACTTAACCCAAAATAGTACAGTACTTAAATGAACTTCCTTTTTCAATCCAGCAATTTAAACACAATTAACCATAATAAGACATTGAAATAAGTAATAAAAACCTACCTTTAGCACAGATCATAATTGAAGATTTTGAGTACCTCTGCCTCAAACTTCTGTCAAGCAACTGCTGGGTACGTCCTGGAGCAGCTCCAGCCATCATTCGTGCAGTGGCTTCGTAAAGGAAAACACGTGGTAAAGCAGACTGCAACAGAGCTTGTTAAATCAAATTATTTACAGTTGTTAATAACATTATCATACTGGAACATGCTGTGTGAGGGTCCGCAAAGATGACAGATCTTTCTGGAATGCTGATAATACAAAATTTGGCACAGGCTTGAAAGATTCATTACCAGTGGCATCCTCCCACAAAGAAACTCGTGTCTCTAGCAACCAATCACAAACCAAAAGCTGCGTCATCTGCACACAGTAAAAAGTATTGTTAACAAAAAAGTACATAATGAAATGCTACATCAACACAAGTTCACATACCCAAACTGCAGTGATGATTGTATTTGTAACTAGGTTGCACTGAAGCAACACTGCACTGTTTAAATGACATGCAATGCAACTACAATGCACCCAAGTCAACAAAATAAGACAGATAGATAAACCTACAAAATAAGTTAAAGTACATACCAGGCCCATTCCGTTCTGCTGCTTGCAGCTGCTGTAATTCAAGCTGTCCTCCAGCAACTGGCTGGCTCTTTCGCAAACACGCAAAACAATTTTTTGCGGTACTTTAGTTCCATTCATTAGATAAATGTTCCTAGCAGTATAGGCTGCCAAAACAGCCTTCGGAAGAGGATCACTTGATGACTGTAAAGGCTCAGGAATATTTTCAATACGCTTATGTAGGCGCTCAGCGTTCGTTTCTTCACCTAGCAACCAATAACATGCCACAGCAAGAATACTCGTCCACCAATGAGCCACTTCATCTTCATATTCTAGCAACCACCACAAAAAAGTGAACTAAAAATAAAATGACTAAATGAAAGTGCTTACTATGTAGAGTTGCAGAACTAAAAATAGCAGGTATGTCGGCCGTTACATTTTCAAACAGCAACTGCACATAGTTTAAGACATCTGAAGTTTTCGTTTTCTTGTCATCTTCATCACTGCGACTTCCTGGAGCTACCAGTGTTTGCAGAGCTTTCTCAATCAAGTGTTCACGATACAGCTGTAACAAAACAATTTAGTTCATCAAGCTTAGCCTAAAAAGTAATTTTGCATTAAAATTATCTGTTTAATTCCATATTACATAATAAGAAAGCACAGACAGTTAAGCATAGTAATTTAAATTGTATATTATTAATTTTCTTATATTTTGGAGGTTTATTAGCAAGTTTCTCTTTGGAATTTTTAAGTTTCATGCCATTTAAACAACTTGCTCTCCATAATATAATATAATTGAACATCTAACTCACCTTCATTACATAAGCCATTGGGTCAGCCTTGTTACCCAAATTACTAAATGGTAAATTGCTCAGATCTGCGTCATAAGAAAACTTCTGAGAAATGAAAAACCTGTAGCCATATGGTGTGAAGAGCCACTGCAGCCTCTGAGGCATTGGATCACATGAGTTTGTCGAAGCCAACTTGGCCAACCCCAAGTAATACCTATGAATACCTTGAAGAAAAACCGGACAACTGGCTTTGATTCTCAAAGCTGCACTGACATAAATGTCAGTCAACATGGATGGGGTTATTTTTGAACCAGCTGCTTCAGCTAAATTTACAGCAGTCAAAGATAACACAAGACCAGACATATGACCGCCTTCTCCTGGACCACTAACAAGATCCACCTGATCGAGGCTGTGGTAGACTAAAGCCAGGTCCCTGCATGATGTTAACGCTTCAAATCTTGTTATGCTGGAAATATGACAAAAGTAAATAAAGATGAATTATAATTTATATTTATGTTTTAAAAGCTCATTCTGACATGTTCCCTCACCCTATTATTTATTACTGTCAGTAATTTTTTATATTAACATCTCTATAACAATAAAGTATATAATAATGCTGAACTTTTCTTGAACATGAACCTTGTTCTCCTGATATCTTTAAAATAACCCACATAAAAATTACCAGCTAAATTAGTAGTTTCAACTGCAAATTACTATTAACTACTACCATATTTCCACAAAATTATATAAATAAGTAAAGGCGAGAATTCATTTTAAAAAACAACTTAAGTACATATTACCTGATACATAATATTCAAATCTTCTATTTAAAGAACATTAGTAAAATTTGCGTCCTGCTACTTTTTTCCTTAAATAAATCATGTCCAATATTCAGTATTAAAAATATGAATTAGACTTTATTTAAAAAAAGAGGCATGTATAAAATTGTAATCCAAATCATTTAAAAGACACCCATGTATTCAAAAGTAAAACCAGCATCCTCAAAATAATGATCAACCATCAGGATGAAGTTTTCAGTCATCAAAACGAAAGCCAATTTTTCAAAATAAAAACCATTATCCATACAGGATTGTATAGGGTCTGACACAAAAGTAAGGTGTTTTTGAAAAGACTGTCACACACTTATTTTCGAAGGAATTTCAAAACATATCTTGGGGTAGTTTTCGTTTTAGCCTTGCGTGGATGCCGCGTTGTCCCAGTAAGTAGTAAGCTGCCCCACTGCAGTTGGTGAGATTGGCATGAAATTTTTTAGTAAGTTTCGCTATATATTGTTTAATTGTGGGAAAACCCAGTTCGTAGTGTAGTTGTTGATTTGTGATGAACCAGGGAGCGTTGATAGCGATTCTCAGGATTTTGTTTTAGAATACTTGGATTTTGTGAAGATTCAATTTGGATGTGTTGCCCCATATGACACACCCATAGAGGATTAATGGTCGTAACAGTGATTTGTACAGGATAGTGGTACATTGAGTAAGCAAGGTGGACTTTCGGTTTAGCAGTAGGTAGAGTTGAATTAGTCTCTTGTGCCCTTCGTTTAATTTTTTGAGGACATGGTATTTCCAGGTGAGCTTGGTGTCAAGATATATACCTCTCTTAGGTCCTGAGGTTATGAATGCCCAAAGTACCAAATAGTAGTTTGCTTATTTACCCTTTCATTTTTTTACTGTCCAATGCTTAGGCAAACAGATATCCTATCAAATATTTATTTGTTAAATACGAATTAATGTCAGTTTGAGAAAAATTAGGGATCGTTGAAATGTTGGAGAAAAAGCAAAAAGCAAAATAATTTGTGCAAAAAACTCGAGCCGCTAAAAACTATACTTCACACATTTAAACAAGAGAAAAATTAGGCAAACAATTTTAAATGGAGACAAAAATTACAATGCCATAAGACACACAAATCAACCAAGATCAAAACAAGGCTCTTTTCAAAATGGATCAAATTTTAAAAGCAATTAAATTTTTAATTGCCATAAAACTGGAGTATTTCTTACAAGTTCCACTACAACGCTGTAATTCAAAAAACAAGTACCGATGACAATTTTGATTTATTCCACTGTAAAAAACAAAACCTCTTGGTCATCTAGAAATATAGACACCAAATATTTTAAAAGCTTTTAAAAACTCTCAGTTAAGTATGTCAAACAATTAAAAAGTAGCCTTTCTAGAGAAACTTCAAAAACTTGAAATCTGGGACTTTCAACAAAAGAAAGAAAAATCACTCTTCTTCTTGATAATTGTACAGTGCATCCCCACTTGTTTGATATGCAAAATATAAAATAGAATTTCCCAACAACAAACAATAACTCAACTACACTTCAAGAAATGTATTTGCAACACCAAATATCATTACAAATACAAAACACATTGTTAACTTCAAATTTTTTCTTATTCCTTTCCTCTTAAAAAGAATTTAATCTTCAAATACTTGATATTCCAGTTGGAGAGCTCCAAACGAGCTATATAGAACCACATGATATCTCAACAACCCATAACATAACCATAACCATAAGAAACAGCTGAAGCTATGTAGGATTCTCATCAGAACACTTCAATAAAAATCTGGTGTGAACATCACACGACTTTCCTTATATATATATATATATATATATATATATATATATATATATATATATATCAAGTTCTGGGACGAGAGCAGCGCTATATATATATATATATATATATATATATATATATATATATATATATATATCGCGCTGCTCTCGTCCCAGAAAGCTGATTAAAATAAACAGTACAAGACAATAATTGACTCGTACTTACAATTTTGCTACGTCACTGAAGGTAACCGTGCGAGCTCGGTCGCACAGCCTGCGTGCTCCCTCCTAGCGGCCAAGCGCTCCCCCCCCCCGTCCTCCCGAAGTTGGCCCGGTAGCTCTCCGAGCGCGCTGTGATTGGTCCGTTTTTATTAATTTTTAATCGGCTACAACTTATTTATTTGACCTCGGATCAAAAAATTTCATTTTAATTTTTTGTTCGTCTCGGTTTGATCTATCCAGTAATATAAATTTCCCGAAATATTTTAAGAACACCCGGTATGTTAAAAATCCTGAGTTTCAATTTTTTTTCGAGTTCCTATTTTACCACTTTTATTTTAAATTCATGTTTATCTCATGATAATAAATCATTTTTATTCTCATAAATTTTTTGTATCTTCAACCGTTTAGATACGCGACCGCTTTGAGACCGATTTTGGGACGTTGCGACCAAACGGCACGGCCGATTTTTACCAAAAGCTTCGCACTGCGTCCCCTACCTACAAGTAACTTGCATACCAAATTTCAAGTCTCTAGCTCTTACAGTTCTCGAGATATCCTGTTTACTGACAGACAGACACACACACACACACACACGAATCAATGGCCTGAACCAACTTTTTTGGTGTCCTGGAGCTATATTTCGTCCAGAAATGTGAAAAACTGGGTAGGTCAAATTTCCGCCAATTACATTACTTTCCTTATTATAGGATAAGGAAAGTAAAGGTAATATTTCTCTATAAGAATGCCTGTTGCACAAGTAATCCAGGGCATGCTAACATTGTTTTCATTAGTTAGAAACCACCTGTCAATTGCCTATCAATTTTCATAGCTTCTTGACATACTAATAGACTTTATTCCTTCTTTTGTAACTAAAATTGTTTTGATATTATGAAGGAGCTGACTAAGTGTCAAGAAAGACAAAAACATAGAAATATACAAGCTGCTTCTTGGTGTTTGCCATTTCCCAGATTGTTGGAAAAATGTTGAGAGGGCGCTGAGAATAAATCAATTTATTCTAAAATTTAACTACCATAATCTCTCTCATTCTTTTCTTATGTTAAATAAAATTTGCATCAGTTTGACTAATTTAATCTACTAATATTAATATAATAATCCCTTACAAATATATATGACTAATTTAAAAAAATACTCTTTTACATAATAAGAAAAATAATACCAAAGAAGAATAAACCTTACACTATAAATAAAAAGAATTTGCAGTAAACTGCAGTTATATTCATAATATATAGGACACTAAATTTTATTTTCATCACAGTCCTATTTTTAAAAAAGGTTTTGTACTTACCCATTCACAAAGAAGCCTCCTGCATGCCTAGAAAACCACTTTCCAATCCACAGGCGATGGAGAAACTGCCTTGTCATCTGCCATGAAAACGCCACAAACACCTCAATACGGCTCGTAGGTAAAGAGAGCCCAAAAATCTGAAGGCACCTGCGCAACTCCTGATTTGCGCCTGCTCGATCTCCCTGAAAAAAACCTAGGCAGTAATCACTACAACCGCAAAGCAAACAGAAGCTCTAACCTTTGACAAGTAGACATCAGCTTGCTTGCGGTGGCACCAAAACGTCTGCGACTCCTTCGACTTACTTGGTATTATTGGATCGCCGTGCATTAACATTTTAACAAAACAAAAACCCAGTATAAAGATGTTGATAAACCACAACAACCACGCGGAACTGCTGAAACTCCACGCCGAAAAGCTACCATCTGAAATAATAATGATTAAAATTAACTTTACTTGTATAACCAATTATTCTCACAATTCAAAAGGTTTCTTCCTGTACTTGAATAGTCCCGTCCATCTCCTGCTATTTTATTCAAAGCAAAGCCAAACGGATTAAATGAAATGACAACCATTGCGAACATAAACAGAGTGATTTTGGAGTGATCAAACATCCCCCTGGTGATGCCCATCGGCTCGTCATCACTGTCTTGCTTGATTTCAGTCTGATACTCAGGACTGGACGGCAATGAATGCTCTGGAGAGAGCGACGACACGTCCGAATGCGGAGGGGTATCGGCAGGGTCGTATTCTTTCATAGGAGAGTCGTCCACCTTTATTGTTCCAGTGACTAACAGATCTTTGAGTGTGTTCTTGCGTGCAGCCATTTTCAACGCCATGTTCTCCTGCTTTAGCTTCGCATTGGAACTTTGCAAGAAGCGGATGTATTCGATCGCCTTGCGCAAAATTGCGGATTTATTCAACTGTAAGTATAAACTAACTATAACATTAACTTTCGCTCGCGTCACTTAAAAAAATGATTAGCTTAATACACTGACGTGGCTTTTTTAATATTATTTTTATGACTTGCATTTTTTATTGACTTCATGAAATCCATTTATATATTAAAATTCTGCGGTGATTAATTATACGCGGAAACTACAAAGTGTACATGGTAACATTATATATCAAAATAGGCAGCCCAACACCAAGATGTCCGCTTTTTTAACTTTATAAAACTTAATGTGCTTTCCACCATCTTAGAAAAACTTAATCAATTAATTAGGCAAAATTAAAACTAAGACTAAACAAGTGGTAAGCGTATTCTTGTTAAAATATATATTTTTTGAATTAGCTTCTAGTAGGAGTCGAGAGATCTTTTTTTCAAATGATTTATGAAATGATGATTTATTGATTAAATTTCTTAGCTTTGTCGCCCATCTGCTGACCAGTTTCTCTATTATTCTTGCCATTAGGCCTTCTAGAAATGATAATAAATCACTGAATATAGTTTTCTATTCTGTTCATAATAAAAATCTTGCTGTAAGATTTGGTTAGATACACACCAAGGTATAACTGATCAATATTTAGATCATTTTTGATTAGCTTCTTTGTATAATAGCTATCCTTAATTTACTAACATATCTTCATGCTTTTATTCCATACATCCAGCTAGGTTTTATTACTACATTCTGCAGTAAAATTTAGTTTTCTAAAGATAAGTTCAGTTTTCTTTCTATTAACCAATATACTTCTTTGATTTTAATAATAGTTCCCCGTAACAGGCCTTGAAGGCTCTTTGGGGCCGTAACAGGATAGCCTAGAGATCTAGAGCCTATGGTACAGAGCGGATTCGTAACCCGCAAGCTCTTGGTATTCAGCCTGAGTCGAGCGATCGTAAAATGCCAGAGATCGAATTAGAGCCAACCACGGCACTCCTTGGTTTGTAGTCTAGAAGATCTTCACTTTGACTCTCTTTGATTAGAAGACTTCTTTGATTTTGAAGTTTGTTTTCTTATCTCCTTAAGTATTTACTCTTTCCGCATAAATCTGGTGTGCATATTAAACCCTAGATCTTTTACTCTGGAAACATCTACAAAAGTTCTAATACTAGTGTATCTGATAATCAGAAGAACAACTATATAAGGCATGTAAAGTATTGGTTCCAAAACGCTCCATTGAGGAACATGGGAGATTTTATTAGACAGTCTTTAGACATCTCTTCATTTACCTTAATCATAAACTCTAGGTCGCTTAGGTAAGATTTTAATAAATTATAATAACGTAGATAAAAAAAAACTGGTTAACTTTGTAGAATAACCATTGGTTATACAGTCTCAAACAAAATTTTTATATATTTAGACCAATACTTCAATTAAAGTATAGAATTTAATCCATCTATACAGACATACCTTAATGATTAGAAGACTAATTTCTTTTTGAACTTCTTTTGGAGTAAAACTTCTAATCGGCAGTGTACTTTATAGAATATTAAAACATTTTCTTTCTTCTTCATGATCTTGGTCTTAATCATAATGCGTGAATACCTCAGTATAATACTTGGCGAGAAGAATCGCTTTTTTATCATTTCTAGACCATATTGCGTCAGAAAGTGCTAGTCTGAGGATCAAAGTTTTTTCTAGACTTAACTAGTTTCGTTACCAAATTGTTAAACCTAGTTATTTTGGTAGTTTTTAAGATAATATTTCATGTATATCTTTTATTTTATACTTTTAAATGATTGCTTATTCACTTAAATATATTTTTATCCAAAGGATTTAGAGCAATGCCACCTTATTCTTGCTCTTTTCTTCTTCTGCAAAAAAGTTTTTATGCCTATTGGTATATTGAATTCTTCCTGCATAACTTGGTAGAATATCCATTTATGAAGAAAAAGTACCCATTTTGTTCTTAAGGCAAATTGGACAATTCTCTGCTTTTAGTTATTAGATTGAGAGCCCCATAAAGTGTTTGCTGTTGTAATTAGTTCCTGAATGAACTTTCTTTGAAAGTCTTCAAAATTCTCTTCTTTTGTGTTATGTCAAGGTGGGCAATATACAGCAGCTACTGTTAGTTCATAAGACATTGTTTTAATTTTAATAATTCTAGCTTGCAAGTCTGTCGTGTTTGGTTATTTCATTACTGTTCGACATTCCATGAAAGCTGTTATAAATCTTGCTTGCCAACGCAGTAAGCATATTTAGTATCATACTAATTTGTTGCGAAGCTTGTTAAATATCGTCTTGAATTCTTCTAAATATTTGCACAGAGCAATAGAATTTTCTTCGTCATTTTGTTTTTTATTTCTATCATCTGCGTAAGTGATATGTTATTAAATATATGTTGTTGGTTGGATTCTATTGTCTGTACGATTAATATTTATATGATTATTTCCAGTCCCCTTCATAGCAAGCACCTTGGGATCTCTTGCACTTCTTTCTAGCGTCGTTTCTAATGTTCTACAAAATCCTGTGTTAGAATGGCTAATAACTGCGTCATCATGTTGACCTGGATCTCCTCAATGGTTTAGAATTTCTTCCAATTTAAAAGTAATTTAAATGTTGGGAACAGCCAGATGTCACAGGACGACACATCTGGACTTTGGGATGACCAAATCACTTACACGATGATGTTTCGACAAAAAATTCTGCATGGAGCATAATAAATGAGTGAATGCATTATCATAACGAAAAGCCTTCTCAAACATCCGAATCACACACCTCATGTACTCACTCATCAGTGTCTTAACTCCCAGTAGATTCTGTCGTTCTCATTCACGCATGCGCATTATAGTCCACTCTCATAGACTGTCAGGTCACAGGGCAACCGTACAAATTGCGTTGTATTAATGTTGGCTGCTCTATATCTTCAGAACAGGCCATATACAGAGGCTTCTTTAATTTTTATGGCCTTGCACAGACGAGATAATCTTGAATTCAATTTCGATCAAATGTCTGCTGTTATTTGTACTTATACTTTGTATTTTTCTTCACAACTCGAGAGGCCATTTTATTACTTTAATGGTTTGTTCCTACTTAACCCTTATGTATATTTTTTACACTTTTTTGATTTTTTTTAATTATATTTATATTTTTTTATTTATATTTCAAGTCGTATATTAAGGCATGTATATGTTATGTAATAATCTGTTATTTTTAAATATTCTTTCACGTTTTCGATCTTACCTACGGTTTTATCGCCAAAATAAAATCATCACTAAATTCCCTCCACGTGTAATGCCATTTTTGCAGATCCAAAATTTTAATTCATCAATCCACAATATCTTGTTCCAATTTTGGTGTTCATATGTACCTTTTTTAGTACTTTTATTTAGTTTGTTCGCGTAACATATAGACTGACTCGTTTTAATCAGCATTTACTGTTCTAAATACAACACTTCTTACTTTGTGACAAACAACAGCGCCTTATACAGTTATTTAGACTCATTTTTCTTCTATTTCTCTTTCCGATTGTTATTATTGCTAGATCTTCAATAGCTTTTATTATCCGTGGTCTTTTACTTCAATTTCGATTCAAAAAGCTGCTACTTTAATATTTTTTGTTGTAACCTACAGTAAAATGGTTTAGTTTTTAATACTTGCGCCTAACACTTTCAAAATAGTACTCTGATTCGTATAGGTAAGATGTAATTTAAGCTATTTAACGTGGATTCAATTTTTCAAACTAATCTTCAACATTATTAAACATTTTCTAACTTTTTTTGTGCAAAAAAGCTCGTACAGATGAGATGGCTGTGGCCTTTGTTAACCGCTAAACTTTCACTTGTTATATTGGCTAAAAGCATTCCATGAAGTTTATCAATTGTTTTTAAATCTCCAAGGAACTAGTACATCTTTAATGCTTATTTTGTCCCACTGAAGTCATTTTTCTAAAATAAAATGATTTTATAGGAAAAACGTGTTACCCAATGTAAAAAAAATTAATTCACATTTTTCCTTCAAAAACCATCGCAACTTGCATTATTATCCATTTTACAATATAAGACAAAACGATTGTGTTTAAGCAATTTCCAAACATATATACAACAGTCGTTGCTATCGTCCCCTATGAATATACAAACCAAGTTATTTATTAAACCACCCGCATATTTGGTGAATTTGAAAGAAAAAACAACGCTACATTCATAAGCTTCTGAAAGGAACTACAAATTTCAAAAAATAAAAATGTTAGATTGTTTCACACAAATTTAGTAAGCAACTTGAAAAATTGGATGCATACTAAGATATAGTGTCTCATAAATTTTCCACCATATAGATTGAAAATTTTATTGGACAAAAAGAACCAAAATGTCTGTATCAATCTTTCAACAAATACTTATATCTTATGCTTGTACCATGCTTTGTCCTTAGAAGCAAGACGTTATCCAATTCGAATCTTCACTTCCTAGATCTTTTCAAACTACCTACCGTAACCAAAATTAGCCATTGACTGAAATAAGCAGACATTTGGTAGTTAAAAATCAAGGCTATATGTAAAGTTCAATCGCCTTAATTTCCTGAATTATGATCTTAATTATTGGAGTTACATCAGGAGGGGCACTAGCTTGTAGTAATACCAACTTTCTGTTTACAAGAGCCCAACAGTGTTAAGTTAAAAAAACATATACGGTAAAACCTCAGTTTATGAGGATAATTCATTGTGAAAATGAGGTTGTAATCCAAAGCACTCGTATACCAGGTGTACATGTATGAAACGCAAAAAATACGTTAAATTAGGAAGAATGATAAAAATTGGTTTATTCAGAATATTCTCCATTACTAGTTACACATTTTTCCCATCTTTCTAGTAATTTGTGGATACCACGCCAGTAAAAATCTTCCCTTTTTGCCGCGAACCATTCATCAATCCATTTTTTCGAACGAACTAAAGCGCTGCTCAGCAAGTGCGTGACCTATCGATGCAAACAAGTGGTAATTAGAAGTATCCAAGCCTGACGAGTGAGCCGCATGGGGTAACACTTCCCAGTTGAGTGCTTCCAACGCGTCATGAACCGGTTTTGCCGTATGTGATAGAGCATTGTCATGGACCAAAATAATCTTGTGTTGCCTTTTTCGATATTGTGGTCGTTTTAATTGTTGTTAGCGTTTGGTATTAACCGTTTCACCAGGCTTTAACAGCTTATAATAGACCACACAATTCTGGTCCCACCAAACACAAAGCATAGTTTTTCTGCCACAGCGATTCGATCTTGCGGTTGATGTGCCTCAGTTTACCCATGATTTTTTACGCTTGGGATTCTCACAATATATCCACTTTTCATCCCCAATAACGATACGATACAAAAACGACTTTCTTTTGTATCGTTCGAGCAAAATTTCATATGTGTTTTTGTGCTTTTCCGTCTGCCTGTTTTTGTGTTTGTGAATCGTCTTCGTCGAACAATGCCTGCAATTCCACATCTTCGTACTTTTTTGGTGGTTTTCCGTGTTCCTTGTCTGCAACATCGAAATCACCACTTTTAAAACGCCGAAACCATCGTTTACACGTATCTTGCGATGGAGCAAGTTCACCATAAGCTTCTCTAAGTATGATTCAGCAGCAGTTTTCTTCAAATGAAAACAAAAAATTAATGCTGTCCGCGAATGCTCTTTATTTGGCACAATTTCGACATATTGAACACAGCAAACCAATACTATGCAAACACTTGTTCAACTTATCACTTATGCGCGTTTACTCTTGGTGGCACAACAAAATGGCATATACGTCAAGTTTTTATACTCCATACTGCATTGTCTCAAATTCGCACTTCCTACTTGTACACTTGGTATGTAAGCAATAAGAAATAGTGGTAACTCCAATGATTCATATAAAAATGATGCAAAAATATAAAGTAAAAATAAAACAAGTTAACCTGCACTGCCATCTGTTGGTTCATTGGAATTTTTTTCTTTGTATGTGACTTTAACAATGAATCTATTCTGACGTTTGCTATTGCCTTTTTTGAGAATTGGAAGAAATGTGACAGTACGTTGTTAAACAGATTGCTGCAGCCTTGTTTAGGTGGTACTTTTCTACAAAATTTCGCAGTTTCTCACATTGTACAATTTCCCTAATCATATTTGAACTGAGGAATTCCTCGTTTTTTTCTCATCAGACAAAATACCCTCCATAACCTCTTGCTGTTGCTCATGACAAATCCTCTACTAATTCTTAAATGTCGTCTTCATTCAGCTCCCCCAAAGACATAATTTCATCAACAACTGCTGGCTTCTGTTGATGAGCAAACCCCTCACAGTCATATTCAAGAAAGCAATCAGGCCATAGTTTTTTTCAACAAAAATTGAGGGTTCTCTTAGTGACCCTATCCTAGAATTTAACCATTTGCTTATGGAACTCGGCAGCAAACGCCTCATTTGCCTTAGCATCCGAACTCGCTGCCTCTCCATACAACACAATACCATGAAAACCGCTTCGTTTTTTAAAGTTACCAAACCATCCCCTGCTCACCTTCAGCCTTCTTTTTTTCTGAGATACCTGGCAATTTACATATGAGGTTGGCATATAAGGCTTTGGCCTTCTCGCAGATCAAATTCTAGATTACAGTATCACCTGCTAGTTGCTTCTTGTTAATCCACCCAATAAGTAACTTTTCTAGATCTTCCAAACTCCATTTTTTCAGTACAGTAACTAGAGAACAGTCACTACACTTGGACACAAAATAAAAAATGCTCTACACACAGTATATACTATAGTAAACAGTATATTGTCACACCAACGTTGCCTATACAAATGGGGCACTTCAAATGAGAGAAGATATGCCACATTGGCTCAGTTGTGATCACGCTCAATAAACAGTACAGGAATACATAACTCCTTGCAAGATATCAGCTCATTTATCAAGTTAAAATTTATTAAAAATTTTTGCGTGCCTTGCAAAACACTTGCATACCAAGTTACTAACAATACAAGGTTTAACTGTATACATTACAGCTGAGCAAAGTTCTGCAGTTATGTTACAACCATCTCAAACAATTTCAATTATACAAAGTCCACCAAATGCATAACATCACCTTGTAAAAAACTGACCAAAAATCATGCGATACAACTCTACACCTTTTCATATTCCTGAGTGCAATAACATGACAATGTTTCAACTTCACCTGATAATTGTACTTAATTTAACTTGAGATATGACTTACAAATCAATGCTGAATCATGCTGAGCAATGGTATTTTAAAGATTGTAGTCCCACAATTTTTAGAACCATACTTTTACCGACAGCATGAACCCCTTTAACAATGTAATGTTTATTTGCGCTTAACGCTTTTTAGTTAAATTGGAATTCTTGTAGTATAAGCTTCCAAATCAATTTAATTGTTTGTTTTATTAACAAAAATTGGTAGAAAAATAAAATGGTGGAACAATTACAAAACGTCTTTTGTATCTACCCAAACGTAAAAAGTGATACAAATAATAGCATCTTCTTTATCTGATGATTTCAAAACTAGAAGATATCAGTCATTATTGAACTATGGTAAAGTATTCATATATTAAGTATTGACAGCTAATCATAGTAAAATAATACATTTAAATTAATTTTATATAATATTGTGCAAGACTTAGATTACTGCCTATTAGGTTTAGCCACTTCAGTTCCTACAAAACATAAAATAAATAAAAAATCTTCTCCTTACCTTTGCATCTGTCCCAACTATCATATTCTTCAACTCGACTATCTTGTCATTAATGCTGGTCCTGTATTTCCTCTCAATAGCATTATGCGCACTGCGCTTCACTTCTTTAACCTTTGGTTCCTTATTAGCCTGCTGTGACGCAATGCGATTTATAGCAACCTTTTTGTCAGCTTCGAGTACAAGGGGAATACCAGTAGCCACAATTTGCCCTCCTGTACTCACCAGCGTATGCAGCGAGGTTTGTGTGGGCATGTTACTTGTGTTGGTAGCTGCAGTCACAGGAGTTGTTGTATACATCACAGTCTGCTTGCTAATCTGCGGCTCTGATTTTATTAGCTTGGTCTGCAGCAGCACCTGCTGCATCTTCTCAGCAGGTATTTGGCCCACACTCTGTATCAGGAGCTGCTGCCCCTTGGGCAAGCTCTTGCTAAGCGCTGGAGTTTGCTGCAGCACGACATGCTGGTTTGTTGGCATGGGCTGGATATTAGAGTACACCATATGTTGCGTGTTCTGAGGCAGGCTGGGCGAGGATATGATCACAGTCGCCGTACTCTGCAGCGGCTGGTGCAAGGAGAAACTCACCAGTTGCTCAGGCTTTACTTCGCTCTTTATCTGCACATTCTGCAATGGCGCCGGCGGAGCCAAGTGTTGCACACTCTGCAAGCTAACCAGAGGCGGGCTAGTGTTAACGGCAGGCTGAGCAGGCTGTGGCTGTGATGAATACAAGGACTGCTCTAGCGACGAGGACCTCGAGGTATCAAAATAATTGTTCTGCAGGTTGAGCAGGTCCAAGTCATCCATCGGCAAGCTCTCGTCCAGCAGGGCCTCATCGTCGAAGAATCCCGTCTTCAGCAGCTCGCTTTCGCAATTTGTGATTAGGTCTAAGGTAAACAAATACATGATAAACATCTATCGAGCAGGGGCTGCGGGCGGTTGACTTACCGTCTATTCCGGTCAATTCGTTTATGTTAAAATCGTCGTCCGTGGGGAAATGGGGGTTGCTTTTGAAATCCCCCATTTTCGCTGGTCTAAACGCACCCGGTTTTAAAAGGGATTACACTTTCGTGCGAAATCACCATACTGCGACTGACGAATCAGGTGCCAGGAATGGATCGGGTGATTTTACGTCACAATTGGAGGCGCCATCTTACAGTGGTGGCTGAAAGTGAACCACGGTAACTGGTTTTTTGCTTAGTTACGTACAGATTACTTCATGAGCCATCGTTAAACAAGATGGTTGAAAATTAAAAGCATTATTTAATACTATTTGTTGTTTATTTTAAACTATTTATTTTTATTTATCGTTCCAATTTATGAACCATAATGAAAAAAAGACAATAAAAATTTTTATATATGTTTTAAGAGGACTCAAGTGCAAACATTTAGATTTTTAACGATCAAAGAACACTGCAATAACATTTTGATGTTAAATTGTAATGAAGTTCAGTCATAAATTTTTCCAATGTTTATTTTTTTAATTAAATAAGTAATATAACTTTATTAATCTAGCCCTTAAGCTGTCTATTTAGAAGTTTGATATTTGCCTTTAACTTTGATACAAGCTCTCAAACATTCAAGAAACGCATCCGCAATGTTTAAACAAATTTCTGTTCTTTTCAATAAAACTTTTTTCAAAGTAACTATTGCTCCAAATTTTCTTGAGAAAACCTTGTCTTCCAATATCCACTCTACTATATGATCACTTGGATTGAAATCCGCAAAAAATTAGTGATCATTTTTTTGCTTATCACAAACGGAAAAACATCTTTACAGAAGGCTTTCAAACATTTTCTTGGTAGGTTTTAGCAATGACGCCTTTAATCAAAAAATGGATAATGTTTTTCCCATTAGTACAGATATTGTCTAAAATTATCATGAAAGAGAAAAAGGAAGTTCTAGTAACCCTTTTTGCATAAATCCATTTGCCAAATCGGTTAGGTAACAATTATCGATGGTTTTGGGAATTGTCAACTTATTCGACAGCAAAAACATTCATAAGTAAAATGCACATTTCGATGATGACTATCATCTCAGGTTATTATGCTCCATAAAGGGAATTAGTTCATCAGACCTGTATTTCTAAAAAAGTTTAAGATACAGTTGATGATTAAACACAAAGTGTTTCATTCTTTGGGCCCTAAGTGCTGGATATTCACATAAGACTGTAGTGTTGCCTCTTCTTCTTCTTCGCTCTGCCTGGAATAAACAATAAGCTTTATGTTAAAATGCTTTCTGTTGATCGTTCTGTTATACTTTTTAGTTGTTTCCTGTTTAGATCCCACTAGGTTTTGTGTTCTTTTTTTAGTGGATCTCCAATATTTCTTTTACGATTAGATAAAAACCCCGCATGTAAGTTTGAGATCTATTAGCCTTTGCTCAGAAGTTCGTTTCGCAAGTTGGTCAACTCTTTCGTTACTTTCATAATCTTGGTGTTCTGAAACCCATCCTAAGCAAACTTTGCTAATGTCACCAGTGTGTTTGTACAATTAAGCACGACTTTAGAGTGTATTTTAGTAGATACTTTCTAAGCCTTAAAATAAAGGTTTTCCTGTTCTCAAAACGTCTCTTTATCATACTTTTCCACATATTGTTGTAGTTATTTCAGCTTAGAAGTCTGAGGTGAGTTGACTAAGATTTACACTAATTAAGTTTCCTGTTCTGTTTTTGAGTCATCTGTATACCATGCAGATCTTTGTTTCTGAATCAGCTTTCGTTTTCGTTTTTGTCAGCTCTCTTGAGTGTTAGGATCCTGAAAGAAATTCTAAAATTCTGAAGAGTATTAATTTATCGAATTGCATATTAAGTATATAGTTTTTTCCATTGTGTTGAAGATCTTAGCGTTGGCTTTCGTTTTACGGTGCACTTTCCGATGATCACTTAGTGTTAGTCTATATACTGCTGCCAATGCTTGGGATTCCACCACTAAGTGAAGTAGGGGAGTATTTAGCATGGTTTTTATCGAGACTGTCGACGTACGTGACAACGGTCCAGTTATCCCTACGTAGGCAAGCCTTTGCGGTTTATTCGAATTACCACTCGTTTTATATCACTGAAGGTTTGAGGCATATGTGATTGTTGGTATAACCACATTTCTGTAAACCCACAAAACCATTCTTGTTTTTGCTACTGTTTTTCTACAAGCCTATAGCGCCCTTGTGGCTTTGTTAGTAATCATTTCTAAACGAGAATTGAAGATCAATTTGCTGTCTAGGGTACACTCAAATATTTGACTTTTTCCCCCATAAATATTAATTGTTTGCATTTGTATTTTCTTTAAATCCTGAATGTGTCTTCTAAGTGTGAATGAAATAATCAAAGTCTTTTTCGAAATCACCAAAAGCCTTTTCTCTATAGTTTTCGGGACTTATTGTATCAAGTTTGATACAACTCTACAATTCTGTCAGCAGCATCGACTCTTTTCGAATTTAACTCAGAAAGGTCATCGATTACTAAGCTCCAAAGGATAAGCGAATAAACGCTTTCCTGGGGACATCCTTTAGTGACGATAGCCTCCTTGGCAGTATCTGCAAGAGTTATTATTATTTTCTTATCTAACAACGAGTTAGAGATTGGTGCACGCCACGCTCATTCAGTGCTTTTACTAGTGAGTCAAAAGAGATATTATAAAAGCACATTCTATGTCTAGAAATACTCCCAGAGCAATCTCTTGTTTAATAATTGCTCCTTGTGCTCTTGTGGCTAGTTTGTACAAGGCTAGCGTCCAAGATTTACTCGTTTGATATGCAAACTGGGTAGAGAGAAATTCCAAAATTTTAAGAAGAAATGACGTCAGGCTAATGGGTTTAAAAACCTGAGCATAATAATTATGCTCTGATTCTGGTATGAAACAAACTCTAACTTAATTCCAGCCACTTGGTATGTACCCAAATAACAAATTTGCTCTATAGTACATAATAGTGAAGCAGGTTTTTTTAAACCATGCTGCAGTGGTACATATGTGATCTATCCCTGCAGACTGGTACGTTTTAAACAAATTGATTGATGCAAGTTTTATCTGAATTCACTTGTTGGTTAATCTTCAGTCTTCTTTCCTTGCCCAAGTAATGAATTAATGATTTAAATCCATAATGGATATGTACATGTCATATGTTATCAGAATATAAAAATATGTCTCGAAATTTTATATGATTTCAACGAAGACTTCATGATAAAGGTAGGTATATGTTTCTTAATAATTACATTGGTATTTAAAGAGAATAAGTTGATTCTAATATATAGCATATTGTAATTTAGGCAAGAAGAAAAATAAAAACCAAGAACTTTTCTTTCTCCGCTTTTTCAGGATCGTTTCGTAAGAGGACTACGTTCCATTTGGTAGCTTGCTAAATAAAGAAAAAGTTTCGTTGGATATTGATCAACTGTGTATATGCTTTTTGTAAAGTGTTTTTGTTGATGTCTTCACCAACGTAACTAATATTTTTAATTTATAAGTAGTGTATAGAAAATAGGCCATATTAGAAAAGAATATCAACCAAGAAACGCTACTCATAAAAAACAAAGGAGGAAAGCTACTAAGGGCAGGAACGGGTGTACTAAAAATGTGGGTGGATTATTACAAAGACCTATTAATAGCAGAGAGGGAAGGTTCTAGTATCAGTAATGTAAATTTAATCCAAACAAATCAGCAAGAAGTTTAACCCCTAACGCTAGAAAAAAATAAATCCTTAAGAAACGGTAAAAGCTTTGGAAGCGATGAAATACCAGGAGTATTACTGAAGTATGGAGGAAGATAGTTAAAAAATATACAAATTAATATCAGAAGTCTGGGAAAACGTAAAATGCCAAACGAATGCAGGAAAAACTTAATAGTGCTAATATAGAAAGGTAGCACGAGACAGTGTGCGAATTAGAGGGAAATCTTCTTTTTGAACTTAGTGTACAAAATAACAACAAAAGTATTAGATGAAACTGATAGAGCTTGCAGAAAAAGAAATAGGAGAGTACCAAGCCGGAGCCAAGAGAAATAGATCAACAGTAGACCAAATTCACACGATAAGAATGATACAGGAGGAAGCAAAGAAATAAAATCCAAATATTTGTAATATTCATAGATTTACAACAGGCGTACAACAGGTTAAGAAGAAGTGAATTAATTATGGAAGACGCATTATAATGCCCAGATAAACTAATAAACCTTATTAGAATGATGTCATAGGAAACGAACACATAGATAAAATTTAACGGTTCCACTTCAGTTTAGTATTGGAAATGATAATAAGAAAATGCCAATTCAAAAAAAAAAACGAAACAACATTTAAAAATTTACATCAAGGCCTGGATTTTGCGAACGACGTAGTGATTTTAGCAAGAACCAGAGAATAATTAAAGGATCATACCAAATATTTCATAAGGAAAACAGGTATTATAGGAGCAAAGGTAAATATAAAGAAAACAAAATGCATGGTGTTGGGAGCAGGAATATAAAAACCTGGGATAACTTAGAAGTTAAGTGTAAGACAAGAGATGTAGCTTTGAAAGAGTGGAGCAATTTATATATCTGGAAGTTGGAGAGGCAGGCGTGTAAATAGCCGCTCTCGTGGTGCGGTGTGGAAACGTGGTACGGCCCGTATTGGAACGTCAACCGATAAGGCCAAATCGTTCCTTAAACGGCCGTCGCGTAAGCGGATGGGGGCGGCTACCGATATCAACCAACGAGTATTGCCAAATCGCTCACCTGAATCGGCTTCGGCTTCGGCTTCGTCGGCGATTCCAAGGTGGCCACCTCTGCGCTGCGGATCTGGTATCTGTGGGATGATAAGACGCGACCAAATTGGCCGCGCTGCGGGGTTGCGAATGTTTCTTGCGGGGTGAAGACACGACCGGACTTTTCGCGCTGCGGATGGCGAGTGTTTGCGGGGTGTTGAGACACGACCAAATTAGCCGAGGTGCGATGCGTGAATGTCGCCGGGCTTCGCGCCTGGCTGGGCGGTAGGTCTTTGCGGGCAATTTTCATTCGACAGCACCTTTCATATCAAAAGGTGCCGCCGACGGCGTATGCAGACTTGTCGGCTGAGCAAAGCCCATATGCCGTTTGTGTGCGATGGCAAAACGTAGCAGATATCAAAGGCTCGCATGCCGCCGCGATATAAAGCGGTTCAAGGGCGAAAAGGCCGCCACACCAGAAGTAGAAAGAAATTTAAAAAAAATAAAAGAAGGTTGATGCTAAGGATCAATTGAACAGATTCGATGTTAAAAATTTTGAGAGTAACCGATTTATCTTATGCGACGATTATATAAAACGGTAATAAGACCAGTAGCGTCATGTGCAAGTAAAACCTGGGGTTTCAAGAGCAGGAGGATCTAAAAAAAATTAAATTTAGGAAGGAAAATACTGAAGATAATTTATGGGGGTGTAAAAGGAGGAGAAATGTGGGAAAAAGAACAAACCAAAAACTTCAACATCTGTAAAAGAACCCCTCTATCACTGCAATAATAAAGCAAGCCAGAATCAAGTGGTTAGACTATTTCTTACGAACGACGGACAGCAGAGTACCCAGGAATATTACATTCGAAAAGGTGCGTGGGAAAACAAGGAGAGGAAAACTCAACACAGCATGGAGGGAGTGTATGGAGAAAGACTTCCAAGAACCAAAAATTACCTACTGGAATAAAAGTAAATGGAAAATAGTAATAGAAAAGGCCATGAGCCTCATAGGTTTTTTGAGCTGATGCATGATGAAATTGTATAGTTTTTTATATAATAGATCAAATCGCCAAATCACCGTTTATCGATGAATACAACCTACCATAGTTTCAATACACCTAGATAAGAGTCAGCGTTAACCGTTGTAGCGTTTGGAACGAATTCTTTGTAGATAATTCCCTTGGAACCGTAATAGTCAATGAGTATTCTTTTAATTTTAATTTTTCCAAACCAGATTTTTTGTGGGTTTCTCCTATATGAAGGAAATAAATCATACACTCGCCTTATAGTACTGATTTGATCCAAACAAAAGCTTTATCTATCTCTTTGTTACGCGGTTTCTTTCTCTCTCTTATCTTCGCGCGCATACGGTCAGCGGGTATTGCGTGGTTGCTGATGGTAGTTTTATATATCAACTAATAAAAAGGCTCGTCCCAAAGACAGGCCATATAAATCAAAGTTGTACTGCATGCACTTCTCGACAGCTGACCGATAGGTGACGCAAACTGTCAAATTACTTCATTTTTTGCCATATAACAGCTCAACCCTGACCTAAATTGATAATTTAAAACTTTTCTTCGAGGTTTGGCAACAAACCGGTTCAAATGAGCTGTTGACCTTTAAAATCAATTCATACGGTAGGAGAAGTTGCAATGTTAATTATAAACACACATAGTTACATTTTTGCGCTTTTATAGAGTAGATATGCTTATATGAGTAAGACGGAGTACGAGAGAGACGGGTAGAGTCTGAATGAACGGTTTTTCGAGCAGCATATTCCTTCATATAAAATACTCAAAGGGTTTCTCTCACCCGATAACCCCCATCTAGCACTTTGACTCTTAGTTTCTGGATTGCACTTAAAACAACATGTTTCATCACCAGTACCAATCGTTTTTAAGAAGTATTCGCTACTTCGAGCTCCTCTAATGACGTCCTTGAAACGCCAAATTGGCACAATTTTTGGTCATCCGTCAATTGATGTGCAACAAACTCTGAACTTAACTTCAGTAGACCAAGTTTTTTAAGTTAAAGTGCGACGAATTCAATTAAAGTTTCGTTTCCGTGAATTTCACTGAAGATTTTTTGGAAATTCTTATAAACCGCGCACTTGTTCAATGAACGTTTATCATCCACATCCTCTCAACTTTTTTCGAATCGCTACTCAAAAACTTTATGTTTGTGATAAACAATTATCTACATGATATGATTTTAAGCATTTGGAGCGCTTCCATAGCACTTTCACATTTTTAACGCAAAACTTAATATTTTATAGATTATTAAAAAGGTTGACGCTTTATAAAGCTTTATATAAAGAGAAAGGGTGTAATTTGAGAAAAATATGGTGTATTTTTTTTTGTTGTACATCTATGCGTAAAATAAAACCACTTGTTTAGCATTAATTCTACTGTTAGTTCTGAGGTATGAATTAATTGGCATTTGCAGATAATTACTATTGAAGAAGATTTAGTAAATCACTTCAGTACTTTTTATTTCGTATAATTACCATATCAGTACTTAGGACTATTTTTAGATCATTATGAAGAGCCAATTACGTATTGTAAAAAGGCTACAAAAATGGTAGTCCTTGTGATAAGAGAGTCAACATTTGATTAATAAATCTGTGACTGTACGTCGGAGCGCGCTCGCACCGCGCATGCTCTATGGTGGGGAATGTGACCTTCAAGAGACACCAAGCTCCAGTCGCCTGTAAGCGTTCGTTCAGGCTAGATCGTGTTTTTAGTGGACCCCTGTCGACTGACTCGATGGAAGCGCAAAATTCAGAGAACGATTAAACAGCGGTACGCCATCAAATTTTGTGTTGAACTGGGGAAATCGGATACGGAGATGTTGGACATAATTTGCCAAGTCTTCAATGATAAAAGCATGTCACAAACTGAAATTTTTAGTGGCACAAGCTCTTCAAAGATGGCCGAGAGACTGTGGAGGATGAGCCCCGCGCTGGACGGCCGTCGACCTCAAGAAACAATGACAACGTGCAACGTGTGCGTGAAGTGCTAAATTCAGACCGCGTGTTAAGTGTGCGCATGGTGGCAGATGAAATTAGCACCGATAAGATGACAGTGCACAGCATTATCACTGAAAATTTGGCGATGCAAAAGATCTGCGCTAAACTCCTCCCGAAGGTCTTGATGGACGACGAAAAGCAAAGGCGTGTGTTTGCTTGCGAAGACCTTCTTCAACGACGATAAACGGCATCGCGACGATTTACCAACCCCTTTACGGTCCCGACTTGGCACCAGCAGACTATTTTTTATTCCCAAAAGTAAAATACTCCCTTAGAGGACACCACCACGGTCTCTAAGTGCCATCAAAGAAGCTTACACATACCATTAAGGACGTTCCAGAATCCATCTACCAGGAATTCTTCGAGTCGTGGAAAAGCCGCTGGCAAAAGTGTGCCGACACTCTCTTTGAAGACTTTTCAGGTATTGTAGCAATATCTCAAATAAATCTATTTTTCTGAAACTCTTTCGAATACTTTTTATACAAACCCTGTAATCCTGGTAATGGGGGCGATTTTGGGGAATTACCTCAAAGTTGTTTGTTTTTCGAGTTGTGGTCGCTGATAACGATTTTGATTCTGAAATTAAGCTTCAATGCACCAAAGTGAGAAAATGCCTGGAGCACTCTGGGGAAGGGATATCCTGGAGTACCAGGATACGAGCAGTGCATTATTTTCAAAAACGATTTTACAAAAAAAATTTGCTTGCACACAGACAACCCCATAAGGGTGGTCACTTATCAACAGTATTAAATAAATAGGGATTTTTAATTTTTTTTTCAAGGTAAAAGTCAAGATTCTGTTTTTAATAAAAAATCAAATTGCGTTTCAGCGCATATGAGTTTCGATGAAAAATGTTTGGTGAGGTGTCGGATAATTGGGAAACCAGGATTCGTCGGTTTGCGATTCAGCACACGGTAGATATTTTCCATAAAGTAAAAAAATGTCATAAAAATGGTCATTTTTCTGCAAAATTTTCAGCACTTTGGTAGCCACGTTAACTACTATATCTCGAAACTTGCTGAACGAAATGTCATAAAATTTTGACACGTTTTTTTGAAGGTTGGCACTACCTAATACAAAAGCTCATTCGGTATATGTGGCGCCCTATGTGGGTTAGTTTCAAGACTTTTTGACTCGAGTGTTAAGTCTCTCAATACACTTTCCTGATATTAAACCCAATGAAAACAACAAAGATATCTACAAAATTGACTTACTACTTAATACGAAAATATTCGAAGCTCCACATGCTAAAAGTGAAATATTTCAGTGTATACGCTGCCAAAGGTTTGGACAGACCAGGAACTACTGCAGAAACAAACCAAGATGAGTCAAGTACACAGGCGCACACGCAACCAATGAATGATCCAGAGAAGAGAAATATGATAAATGTATAAATTGCAATGCAAAATATCTTCAAATTAGAGTGTGTTATACATAAACAGATTGAACAAAAAATGTACCCGAAACTGAGAAAAAAAATATCAAGCCAATACAATTAGGAATAGTATAAGCTCGAGCAGCTCAAAATCTCAAACGAGAGCCAGTTCAACCCATTTACCACGACACAATCTTGCAATGACTTAACAGAACTTAAGCAGATGATGAAGAATCTACTCGACCAAACGGGGATACTAATGAACCTCATGTCAACACTTATTAACAAGAATAAATAATAGATCAAATTTTAAAGATTGCGGTTTGGAATGTCAATGGCTAGTGCGAACACTTACAAGAAACAAAATTATTCCTGCGAACTCATGACATAGACATCTTCATATTATTAGTATCAGAAGCCCATTTCAGCGGTCTAAGTTCCCAAAATACAAAACCACCCAGATAAATAGGCACATAGAGGCACTACAATAATAATAAAACAAAACATTAATCATTACCAAAGAGCAAAATATAAACAAAATAGTATACACGCCACTAACATTACTGTTCAAGAGGGCATCAGAAGAAATCACATTTTCCGCAATCTACTGTTCCCTGAAACATATATACACATATGTAATAAATTCTTCAAAACATTAGGAAATCGCTGTATAGCAGGCGGAGATCACAACGCCAAAAACACCTACTCTCGAATTACAACCACAAAAGGATGACAACTCTGCGCTTGATGGCAAGTAACAACCTAAGCTATCTATCAATAAGAGAGCCCATCTATTGGCCAACCAACCGAAATAAAATTCTGGACCTAACAGACTTCTGCGTAATCAAAGGAATTAATACCAAAAAATTTACAGTTGCATCATGTCTCGAACTATCCATCAGACCATACGCCAATTTTAGTCACCATGCTCGCTCAAGTACTTTGAAAATCCAAGAAGCATTCACTATTCAGTAAAAGAACGGATTGGAGTTATTTTCGAGAACTGCCTGACGAGCAGCCACCCCTAGATTTGCCCTTAAAAAGAAAACTTGATATAAAGCAAGCCGTAAAGCACAGAACAAATAATCCAAAACGCAGCATGACAAGGAAGACCAGATCTAATTATAAAACAAGGACACCCAGTAACTGTTAAGCAGACACTAGCAGAAAAAAGAAAAGCTCGCAAAAAGGGGCAACTAACAAT
Source organism: Sinelater perroti (assembly GCA_036346155.1). Lineage (NCBI taxonomy): Eukaryota > Metazoa > Arthropoda > Insecta > Coleoptera > Elateridae > Sinelater > Sinelater perroti. Next base: position 25,712,332 of record JARFIY010000056.1, on the reverse strand, counting down.
AGATTCTTTGGACAAGCAAAGATTCAACGAAATAGCAAAAGACTTCAAGAAGATGTTACAAGACCTGAGAAATCAAACTCGCCAAAATTATCTAACAAAACTCATTCCAACGCCAGCCACGGATTACTCACTATAGAAAGCTACACAAACATTAAAGCAACCCCAACATAAAGATCTCGCATCGGTGTTTCAGCCGTTTCCTCCCTTAATAATACCAAATAAAAAAGTAAACACATTAAAGGACTACAGATTCCTCATCAAATGGCCTTCCCGATATAAAATTAAATCTCATAAGATAAAAACAATCATAAACTCAGAAATCAACCCAAAAAGGCACCCAGATATGATTTGATCACCGGGAAAATATTGAAAGAAGTCTCTCAAAAAACATTACAACAATAACATAAATTTACAACTTTATCTTCAAAATTAACTACCCCACTTGTCACTGAAAAGTAGGGCAAATAATAATGATTCCTAAATCTGGCAAAGTCTCCAATTATGTGACATCATATCATACAATAAGCCTTCTTCCACTTCTATTCAAAGTCCTAGAAAAATTATTCTTAACCATCTAATGCCCGTCATCGATCAAAAGAAACTAATACTTTCTCATCAATTTGATTTCCGTAAGATATTATCCAAAAAAATCAGCAACGACTTAGAAAGCACTTTTTATCGATACAAGTCAAGTTTTTGACAAGCTATGACATCTAGGTCTACTCTACAAACTTACAAATATTTTTCCTCGCCCACAATACACCCTCTATAATCATACCTTATAAATAGGACGTTCTAAATCAAATATTGAGAGGAACATACTCAACTTTATCCTAATCTGAGGTATCGCAGGTAGTATTCTCGGCCCCATATTATGTTATACGTCACAGACTTACCATTATTTAGACAAACCATGGCAGCTACATACGCTGATGACATAGCAATCATATCCTCACAACCAAGTCCAATAATTGCCTGCAAAAACCTACGAAATCATCTGGACCAACTGGAAAAATGGTTAAAACGATGGCGCATAAAAGTAAACAAAAACAAATCAGTCCATGTCACATACACACTAAATAAGGACACCTGTCTCCCCGTCACACTAAATGGAAGCATAATACCACAAGAAACAGTGGCCAAATACTTAGCGTACTCACATATTTTCTAAAAGAAAACAGTTCGGACTTAAATTACAGAAAATGTACTGGATTTTAGTCAGAAAATCTAAATTATCACAGAAAACAAACTCGTATTATACAAGTCCATATTAAAACTAATGTGGACCTATGTTATATCTCTTTGGGGCTGAGCTAGTAACTCAAACTTAGAAATCTTGGAAGGCTTTCAAAATAAAGCTCTGTGAGCTGCAGTAAATACGCCATTGTATATCCTAAATAAACTCCTACACTCTGACCTGAAGATATCAACTATTAAGGAAGAAATAACAAGGCACAGCATTAAATACAAAAATAAAAACCTCAATCATAAACGAAGACAAAGACGCTAAACAACTGAAGAGATTTAAACCTTCGGATCTTCCTACCAGATTTACTTAAGCAACGACTACATCAGTTCAATAATAAATAAGAAGGCATGTCTACATGTCTACTTATAGTCCTTCCTAGATTGATTGCGTATTTTATTGGAGTCAATAAAAAAAAAACTCTGTTAAAATTATTTTATATTGGGTTTTTCAAAAATGGATTTAGGATGTTGTTTTTGTATAAAAACCAAAGTGTACAGAATATTGCGGGTTTTTAGATTGTAAATTAAAGTAGCATTAATTAAAATTGAACGTGAAAGACTATGTCGTTTAAATGTCCACTATAGTTACATTGGCAGGCATCGATGCAAGCAGTGAAATCTCGTAGCATATTTTGAAGTATGGGAGAATGAATCTTTTTTATGTAGACTCCAATGTTATCTTTTAGTATTGGAATATTTGCTGGCTTATTAGCATAAACTTTACTTTTCAAATAACACCCATAGACAAAAGTCTAAAGGTTGCAAGATCTTGATGGTCAATTCAGATCATCATTCCATGAATCCACCATACCAGGGAATCTAGTGCGCAATAACTCGATGCTTTCTACTGTTGTGTAGCATGTAACACCAACTTGTTGGAAGTGAACATCATCATCAATTCCATTAACCGTAATAGCACATCCGTGATTATCCAAACCGTACATTTTTGCTCATAATGTGGTTGTTTGTAGATCATTTGAGGACTTTTCCCTCCCAAATGTTTTGTTTGTTAACTGTATTGTTTAACGTAAAAATGAGCCACATCTCTAAAGATCCCGTACAAGGTAAATGTTTTTAACAGAATGGGCAATTTTTGATCTCCCTGAATATGATTTATTGTGAACAGACCCAGTTTCTTCAAATTTCTTTACTAAATTTAGAACTGCTTACTTAGAAGGACGATTAAAAGCTTCAAAAAGATCATGAACTTTGAGATGAATTTCTTTTATGTATTCTCCATTTGGATAATAAATTTTTACTATTTTAATATGCTGTTTTTGTGAAAGCAGGGTTATGATTAGATTTGTATATGACAACTTATATAAAATTTCACCTGAAATAAAATAAACGCTTGTAGTTATAGTTTTTAAAATCTTAAAGATACTTTTGAAAAACCTTCTATTTATAGATTTCTACTGCTTCTCTGTATAGTATCAAGTGCTCTATCTTGTGAGCACAATTTTCCCATGTAGGTTTAGTAACAGCTGTTTTTTGGGTTGTTTGAGGCGTAGGTGTTGATAGTGTTTTTTTATTCTGATGGTAATCATACCAAGGTAGTACCATAGTACCAAGGTAGATCTGTTCATACGAAGAAGGTATGCAGTGTAACCCTGATCTTCTTTTGTGGTTGCCTGGTCGAAGCAAATCCGAAATTTTGGTGGTAGCAGAGTACATAATTACTACTTTGTGTTTGTTCTGTTAATATAACGTATAAAAGCTTTGCCTGCCGTAATCGTTTTCGGTTGTTCATCTGTTTTATTACTCTCTTTATCTTCGTCTTTGAATAACCATTCTCTGTAGGGCTTGCTCAAGATGTTCTAGTTGAGATGCTTAATCTACCAATGTTTTCACAGCCGTTTTTTTATGATGATGATTCCACTGGTGATGAAGGTATCGATTCGTATCCGCAGGTTTTCTGTACACGATGTGTTGTAAATGTCCATTTTCCGATCTCTCCACCTGTTCGTCTGGGAAGGCGATTTCAGTTTTATAGTAAACTGTATAATCGGATATACAGAATTAAGGTGTTTAAGAAACAGCGGTAGTATCTTCGTGTTGGGTTTCCATTTCACAAATGTGTCATCAAGGTATCTTAGTAATATTGCGGGTTTTAAGGGCGATGTAATGTTGTCGATCTTTTCAAATTTCTCTATGTAGTAGTTGGCGATTACAGGACTGATTGGCCTTCCTATTGCTACTATATCTTTGTATTTGTAATGCACACCTTGACAAATAAGATGGATGGATATAAAACACCGTTGAAAAAACTCCAAGATGCCATTAGAGAAAACTTGCTTTATATGATCCAGGGCATCTTAGATCGGAACTTTAGGGCGTTATAAAGGGTCTTCCAATATGAGTGATAGTTTTTCAAATAGAGATTTCTCGGTTTCTAATACACATTTTTTGTTTCCAAGTGTTACTATATTTACTAAAGTGTGCAGTTTCATGATGCAACGTTTGACTCTTCTCGATCGGTTGAAAGTAATAAAAAAATATTACCAAAATGGTAGCTCAGTTGTGGGTACTCAACGTTTATTCACTCGAGAATTGGGTCGCCGTCAACGGTACTCTGCGCAGGTTATATGCCGCACTGTGGAAAAATTTGAACATGAGTTAACTTTACAAGACAATAAGCCATCAAAAAGACAACGAAACGTGCGAAGTGATGAGAACATTGCAGCTGCAGCGGCCAGTGTGTTGATAAGCCAAATTTGTCGATTTCACGACAATCGCAACAACTGGGGCTATCTCAGACGTCAACTTGGAGAATACTATGTAAGGATCTGGGGTTGCATCTTTATAAAGTTGTATTCGACTCAAGAACTAAAGCCAAATGATCACAGATTGCGTCGTGAATTTGCTGACTGGGTCCTTGAGCACTTAGAATCCTGATTTTGCCCAAAAAATCATCTTCTCAGACGAGGCACATTATTGGTTGAATGGCTTTGTTAATAAGCAAAATTGCCGTTATTGGTGCGAGGAGAACCCAGAAGTGTTACATGAAGTTCCGTTGCATTCCGAAAAGTCTGGTGCGGTTTATGGTATGGCGACGTCATCGGACCTTATTTCTTTCGAAATGAGAATGGAACAGCCGTAACCGTGAATGGTGATCGCTATAGGACCATGTTACTCGAATTTCTATGGCCAGAACTTGAGAACATCAATATTGAAGAGATGTGGTTCCAACAAGATGGCGATTGGATCATCTACGAATGTGATTTGGCCCCGGTCTGTTTTGACACCTGGATTATTTGGTATGTGGCACAAGTCTACGCGATCACTTTGCAACACTTAGAAGAGAATATTCGTTAAGTTATTGGCGAAATACAGCCAGAATTAGTGCACAGAGTGATCAGAAATTGGAGCGATCTGGTGCGTCAGTGTCAACGAGCTCGTGGTGGACATTTAAACAGTATCGTATTCCATAATAAGTTTCAAATATAACTGTATTATCTAAGATTCAAAATAAAGCAAGAATTAAGTTGATATGTCAAACTTTTGTTGTTTTATTGAAAATTAAAATCCTATCATTCTTAATGAAAAATCCTTTATCTAACCTGACCTCTCTTGTAACTGGGCGTCTTAAAATTGATTGACAAAGCATACAGAGTAAATTATGTAACTGTTGGTACATGGATTGTGAGGTTGCAATAAACTGGACAGGTATTTGAACAATTTGTAGGCGAGGCCACCGATGGTGGTAACAATGGGTCGCAATGGTACATCACCACATACACGAAATAGTAATTTAATTTTAGAAGATTTTCTTCTGAAAATGTGCGCCATAGTTGTGGACGAATGAACAACATGATGCAGCAAAGTACCAGCCGTGAAAGACTTAGCATTTATTATATTTTCTGTCTAATGAATTAATGAACTTTATTTAAATAAAATTTGATAAAAAATTATTATTAATATTTTATAAATTATACTGGCAGAAAATATCAAAACTAAAGAGAAACAATATTAAACTGTCCTTAATATTGACTATTAATTAACACATATCAATATGTCATATTTTAAAGAAAAAAACATTTATTCTATAAAATAATCACTATTTTTATCGATTGTTTATCAACACTAATCAAATACAAAAATTTGACTTTTGAAAAAATCTTTAAAGGCTAAAATAAGTCTCTCGGTTAGTGCAGTGCTCGTTGTTCTTATAGTTGGCTAGGCTCTGGGAAAGTTGGATATCTATCAGTAAATGCTTAGGTGAAGGTAAATGAGGAAAAACTTTGTAGCACAACTCCATTCATTTTTGCAGCATTGGTCGTGCTACGTAGGTCTCAGTTGTCGTGAAGAAGTATCGGTTCGCGCTATGACCTATTTTCTGCATTAGAGGTTCCTGTAATTGTTGCACCAAGTTGCAAGAATAAATGGTAAATAATATTTTTGTTGAAGTGTGCTAATAGCTGTAAAGTGATTATTATTTACTTGAAAGTAAATCCAAAAACTGGGTCTCTTCGAGCGAATTTTAACGCAGTTTTCGAGGAAGAGCACAGAGCTGCTACTAAGTAGAGGCGCAGAATTAAAATTAATCAGATTAGATAGGAAATAGCAGAAATGAGTTATAGCCTTAAAATCTGTAAGATAACATAAGAAAGTACCCGCTGGGAAGTGGTCGTCGCGCGCAAAACTGTGATAGACAACATACAATATAGCAAATACAGCAAACGACAAGAAGGGTTGCAGACTTTTCGGAAGGCGCTGAGATCACGATTCATATTAAGCATAACGAGAAACATAATCGAAACGCGTAAATAGCCGGGAGCGGATTTTTGAGGAAAAGTCAGTGGTAAGATAAGAGGGACAGAAAATTTTGAAAGAATGTTCCACCAAACAGAGGAAGTGATGGGTCAAATAAATGGAAAGCCGGACGCAGTAGTAGCTGAATTGAAGCAGACAAAAGAGGAAAATTTAAAGCTGAAAGAAAAGATAAAAATGAAGGATGGAGAATAGAACATCTAGAAAGAGAGATTGTGATTAAAGGAATGCCGAACGATGAGAAGGAGGATGAGAAGGAAGCAGAGGCAAAAGTGTGTTAGGGTACACAGAAAATAAGTATTAACGCTAATAGGGGAGAAGAGATAGAAGAGGTAAGGCGAATTGAAAAATTTAGTAACGGAACGAAAAGACTAACGCTAGTTAAATTGAGCAAGGAACAACTGAGATCTTCTTGAATGCAAAAAATTTAAAAGGAACGGATGTCTGGATAAGTGAAGATTATCCCAAAGTTGTGCAGTTGGAAAGGAGGACGCTCATACAGCAAATGAAGGAGGCAAGAAACAAAGGATTTAAGGGGCAGATTAAATACAATAGGCTGATAATAAATGATGAGGTATATAGGACAGGCGATATAAAAGAGAGAGAGGTAAATAAGATTATCCAGGAAGGGGAGGAGTAGAAGTAATAGCAGTAAAAGGACAGTAGCTGAAAGATCGCCAGGAGGGGACAGTTTTGAAGAACAGCTGAAAAAGATAACCTAAACCGATAGAAAAAACTGTTAAAGGAGAATGGGACGGGGGATAACGGAAACGGAAATGGTTATGGACTAGGACATGAATTGCAATTAGGCAAAAATAAAAGGCTGAGAGGGAAGCAAAGGTTAAGTAAAATTGGATCCTGGAACGTGCGGGATACACACAATAAGAGAGCTCTAAAGAATTTGGTACTGATAATGAGGAAATACAGTATGGATATACTTGCAGTGCAGGAGACAAAGTAAAAAGGGCAACATGTTATCCCCGTTTATGGCTATACCTTTTTCAATAGTAGAGCAAAGATTATGTACTTGGGGATGGGATTTTTAATAAGTAAGGAAATTACGAACACAGTAGTAGACTTTGAGGCTGTGAATAAAAGATTTTGTCGGCTAAGACTGCGAGAAAGGTACAGAAAGATAACCCTATTGAATATACACGCCCCCACCGAGGACAAGGGTCTGACAGTTAAGAATGAATTTTATGAAGTAGTGGAAAGAATACTACAGAAAATTCCCAAGTATGATGTCAAAATAGTATTGGGGGATCTAAATGCCAAAATAGGTAGGGAGGAGGCATATAAGAACAAAACAGGGGGTAATGGTAAATATTCGCTAGCAAACGAAAACGGAAAAATGGTAATAGAATTTGCCCTGGAAAATAAATTAAAAGAAATTAGAACAAATTTCAAACATAAAGAAATACACCGAATAACATGGATTTCATCAGACGCTAAAACCAAAAACCAGATTGATCACGTGCTAATCGAGCATAAACATCACAGAAAAGTAACGGACGTAAGAAGCTACAGAGGAGCAGATATGAATTCAAACCATTTTCTGCTGATTATTATATTAAAACAAGGACCAAAAAATAGAAAACCAACAAATAGCTCACTAGTCGAAATGAAAGCGCAACTAGATAGCAGGTTACAGGAACCAAACATTGAGAATGAGTAGAAACAAATCGAGACAGCGATATAAAGAACGATGAAAACATGTTTAGAAAGTAAAACCAAAGGGAAGCAAAAGGATTGGTTCGATGAGCAATGCAAGATGGCGTTACAAGTAAGAAACAAAGCTAGAATGAAACTACTAAGACAAAGTACGGCAGAAAATAAGCGGGAATACGAAGAGGCAAGGAGAAAGTCCAAACAAATATGCAGACAGAAAAACATAATATATTTGAAAGCAAGACTGGAAAAATCGAGCAAAATTATGCAAATAAGGAGCTAAGAAACTTCTATCGGGGAACGAAGTAAAACCGTGAAGACTCAAAGCCCAAGATATTGCATATCTAAAAAACAAGAATGGAAAAATGATAGGAGATACACAATAAAAACTTAAGATATTTAAGGAGTATTATGAGAAACTAATGAGGGTTTATAATGAACAGGAGGAAGGAGAGAGAGGAAGAGGTAGAGGCAGAGGAAGAGAGAAACCGACTTGCAACAAAGAAACCAACGCAAGAGGAGATATTAGAGGAGATAAATAAATTAAAAAATAATAAAACTGCTGGAAATACCAGCGCAAGTATACCAATGGGAAGGAGATAAGCTTCAGCAGAAGATAATCAACATGATCACAAAGATGTGGAAAAATGAACAAATTCCAGTGACATGGTATAATGTGATAGTCTGCCTCATGCATAAGAAGGGTGATAGGTGTCATTGTGAAATTACCGAGGAATATCACTGTTGGATGTGGCATATCAGATATTGGCTCGGTAATAGAGCGAGTCACAGGTGAGTACCAAGGAAGATTTAAGAAAGGACGGAGCACCGCAGTCCAAATCTTTACGGTAAAAACGATCCAATGCAACAAAATTTAGGGTTGCATATACTGTTTATCGATTTTTGCCAAGCGTACAATACTATCAGCAGGAGAAAACTCTACGAGGCACTTAAAAAGCTGGGAATTCCAGCAAAACTTATAAATTTAGTAAAATGACACTTATGAGGACCAAGAGCAAAGTTCTGATAGATGGCCGGGTAACGAAAAGTGTCACCGGAAATAAAGGTGTGAGACAAAGGGATCCTATCTTAACGGTGCTGTTCAACTTTGTTCTAAAAGCATTATTGAGGGAAAGTGGTATTGAAACGGGTGGAATAATCTACCAAAGAAGACATCAGAATGTTGCGTATGCAGACGACCTAGCTATAATTACAAGATCAAAAAGGTGTTAAAAACGGTATCTGGTAAACTGGAAAGCACAGCAAGAACATATGGGTTAACAGTAAACGAAAAGAAAACGAAGTATATGGAGATGCGGCCAAACACTGGGAGAGAACCAGAGGTCAGCTTCAAGGTGGAAAGAAGGGATTATAAATTCGAGAAAGTAAATAGCTTCGATTACAACGAATTACAAGGGATAATAAGGTAGTAGGTGATATCAGCAGTATATTGAAGTCCGAAGAAATCTCTAGAGTTGCGAAATTAAGAATATACAAAACAATGGTACGACCATCATACGCAAGCGAATTATGGGCAATGACAAAACAAATGGAAGTGAAACTGGAAGTATAAAAGAGGAGGGTTTTAAGAAAATACTGAGAGAGTGAAAACAGAAGACAGCGAGTGGAGACGAAAAAGTAATAAAGAAGTACAGGAAATTTATGCTAACCCATTCATAACGGCATTCATAAGAGTTTAGATGGTAAGATGGTTAGGGCACATCAGTTCTACGCCGGAAAACAGACATGGGAAGAGGATGCTGGAAAAGGGGGTGGTGAAACAAAGAAAAAAGAGCGCCCAAAAAGAGGTGGCAGGATGCTGTGGTGGCAGATGTGAAAAGAGCAGGTATTGGAAAAATTGGAAAAACAGTGCAAGAGACAGAGTCAAATGAAGAAGAGTTGTCAGTAAAGTTAAAGAAATGTAAAACGTAAAATGTGAAAAGTGAAAGGTGAATGTGAAGTGACTATAGACTACCATTCAATCACCGTAACCTCTATAAAATGAAAACTCACTTTTTTGTTGCTGTCTGATAGCTTCCTCGTGATCTGACCACTATCTCTTCTAAAAATTACACAATTTTGCAAATTTTTTCTATTGTTTTCAAATGAAGAGGTGTATCGGGATGAATTTTATCAGAAAAATCTCAAAAATGACCTTCAAAATTCCGTATCACATCAGGTTTTTTCACAAATCGCCTAAATATAAAAATTTAATTTTTTAATGACAGACATATGGCAACGTTTGTAATGTATCAATTACTTCACTTAGTTGTATCAATCATCTCGACATGTTTTGCTTCATATGACAAGAAAAATATTACACCTTTCATAAAAAATACTTAGTTTGAATACTTCGGAATTAAACTAGCAGATCAAAACAAAGCGTGAACTCTTCACAAAGTGTTCCGTACGTGTGTGGAGGGGTTGAGGAACTGAAAAAGTGGAATCAATGCCGTTCGGTGTACCCATGGTGCGACATGAGACAACAAATCACAGTGACAACTGCTACTTATGTATAATGTAGATCATAGACCATACTTTAAGCAGGCTCAGAAAATGCTTTCAGTATCTTGGTGTAAAGTTTTTATCAATCACGTCTGAAAAAAATTAAGCGGGCATTTTTATATGCCTACAAATACGAAAATTAATACCGGACAACATATTAGAGAAAATTCGGGGCGAGTGAGAATTACGAGCATGGACTGCATTCAGAAATGTGATTCAAAATTTTTTGAAAAACGCAAAGGCTGCGAGTTATACCATTTTGGTCAATGAGATATTGGAACCCTATAAACTGCTTGGTTGCAACATAAACATCAAAGTTCACTTTCTTCATGCTCATCTAAATTACTTTGATGTAAATCTTGGTGGTTTTATGGAAGAATATGGCAAGCGCTTTCATCAGGATATTAAAGTGATAAAAAAGAGATGCCAAGGAAAGTGGACTGTACATATGATGGCCGACTATTGTTGAATGTTCAAAAGAGGCTGTGCGGACAAACATCGAAGATAATCCAAGAAGAGGAAGTTTCAAGAGGAGTTCAGTGATAAATGTTACATATGTTTGCTTTTAAAAATGAATTTATGTTTACTTATTCCTTACACATACATTCCGTCTCTTCAGAAAATATTTTCATACATTACAAACGTTGCCATACATCCAATGTCTTAAAATATTGTTTCCTTAATCTTCATCTTCGTAATTTGTGAAAAAAAACCTGACATGATATGGAATTTTGAACGTCATTTTTGAAATCTGCGGAAAAAATTCATTCCGGTGCTCCTCTTCATTTCAGAACAACAAAACCTTACATATCAATATTATCGTACATCACAAAATAAGATTCTCGAAAAATGTCTTGTTATGTTTGAGCAGCAAGAAAGGGTCACTTCTAGTCAGCTTGTATTTTATTACGTTCTCTGAGTTCATGTAAAACCCATCTCAAGTTTTTAACTTTCCAATATTATGAAGATGATTTATTGTTGCTTTCAATATGTTGAAACTTCTAGCAAAGTACGGTACCGAGTATGATTCGTTCGATTTCTGCTTGTAATTCGCTCTTGTACATCGTTTTTCAAAATTTTCTTCCCCAAATTTTTGATCCCGTTGGTTTATCCTATAACTGCTGATGCATTTCATGCCTTTTTAAATTAAAAAAAAAATACGAAAATATTTATTGTTGATGGTAAATTTATAAGAAGGAAAAGGATACTGTAGGTAACCGAAGATCAAGAAAAATATCTACTTAGCTATAAAGGAACAGTCAAAATTTCAAAACAGACAAATACTTTTCACAACAACGCCTCAAATATCCAACATTATTTGGCATTTTAACCTTTTGTGAAAGTAAGCAGAGATGACTAAATAATTGTTTATGTCAAAAAAGCAACAGAAAACTATGAAAATTTTTTCGAAGAACTAAAAGGTTCATTCTAATGAGCTCAAAATATACAGAAAGATTAAAAGTTGTAAGCGTGTCGCAAAATACCATTGAAATTTAAAATTCAAGGAAACCGATTGTTTGTAATACGAAAATTACTTTTAAGACAGTGTAGGTTAACTTGATGCATTGTTCTATCATTAACAATCATTGTGAAATCAGGAAATATACTAAAGAAACTTTTAAAAATGGATTTTGGTCAAGTTTACGGTATCACGAACCGCTACGGAGAATGTAAAGTGTTTTTGTACATTAGGTAACCTTGTACGAGTTTGCGGAGTTGGTCCACCTTTTTCAAGTACAACCAACGGTTGGGTATCATTGAAGCACTCAAAATTTTTTAAAATTAATTAAGACACTGAATGGCTTACATTGTTGCTGATTCTTCATAATTTAATTTTATACTAAATTTATAACAATATCGTGAACATTTTTTTCATATTCTCTTCTATTGTTTTTCCGTTTAAATATGTAATTATTCGCAAACGTTTGTGTAAAATATTCTTCAGTTTTAATGGCGAGACAAAGATAAATAGCTGCTGGACGCATTGCAGTTTAGTAACTTTATGACAAAGAAAAGACGCGTTGGCAAATTATACAATATATATTTAATATTTATTCAATAATGCAATACATACGTGCAGTGCGATATACAACTATCATCATTATTACTAACGTTACATAAAAGAATATTTTATAGCTATAGAAAAAAATATTTCAACAGTTGGATTTCCCATGTACGAAAATAAGGGCGCACAAAACCATCCGCGGGCGGCCTCATGCACTTTGCATTATAAATGTCAATATATAAAATCTGCTATATACAGTTCTAATAAAGTAAATAAATCGTATATTTGAGGTAGTTAAGTAAAGCAAATGGCTTCGGTAGTAAGTTATGTAGAGATCTGCATGTAGTAGGATGCGATCGCGTACGATGTACTCGCACAAACCTTAAAATATGGCCTTAAATACTTTGGATAACAAATCGCTCAGTCTTAAACAAAAATGGCTCCCTACTATGTATACTGAAGTTAAAAATATTGCGAGAACAACTTAACATGCGGTATAAACGTAAGTGACATACTGTCGACTTTGGCTGCTCGATATTGTGACCGTTCCTGTAGGTACGAACGTTTCCATGTGGTAAAGTAAAACAACGTTTAAGTATTAACAGTAACTACATTAATTCGTTAAACGATTCGGTGAACACAGGTGTACGCACAAACGTGATTTGCAAACGAAAATGACTGCAGCAAAGTGGTGGGTTGTAAACGATACTACTAATGGAATGTAATCAAATTGATTTTCTCTCATTACAAAGGCACATTGTGTGAAATTCTCAATGCTTAGAAGCGTTTGGTAAAATTGGTCCACCAGTGATATCGTCAAAGTGTTCATGTAGAAACAACAAACTTAACAATAAACAATAATCGTTATCAGTCTTCAAAATGCAATCTAATAATTAACATTATGTATGATCTTAGGTGATGTACAATAGGCATTGCACTATTACATTTTCCTGCACTATTACATGAGCGTTTCACAGTGACTAGACCTTATCAGTCTATTCATCGCCCTCCTGTCAAGCATGGATATGTGAAACAAAATCTGTAAGTATTTTATGTGTATCAGTCTAGAAAATCACAGCTATGGAACGAAACGGACAGGTCTAGCGACCAATCTATGGCATCGTGCAACTACCACTGTCAAACATACCTTTGAGGTGCTAAAAACGTCGCAAAGTGCAACACAAGACTCTCCAATACACTATCATATAATATTTTTAACGTATTAACAATACTATAATATGCAAAACTGTTGCCGCTACCTCTTTGTACCTACACTTCTATCCTACGCCTATACATACCTATCTTGAACGAGATACATGCTTAGATAACCCCAAACCAACTAAATGGATCCGTTAAACAAATGATAATCACATTGAAATTAAACTTTTAGACGAAAAGAAGATTAAAGAGGGCTGATTGTTTCGCATTCCTTTCGACCAAATAAAAAGAACTGAACCGATCGGCACCTGCGATGTTCCTTAATTTTCTTTGACATGCAGAAATTATCTTAAAAGTCAGCACCTCTACAAGCAGGCTTAATGCCCCCCAGCAAAAATAACAAAGAACTATTTACATCTTTCTTCAAAGATACCTCCTAAATTCCAACAAACACCGGCTAATGTACGCAACGCCTAGACCTACGCTTGCTCCGCAACATTTTATTTTATCAGTCTCATTTGCTTTAGTGAAACGTAAACCTATCAGTCTTATAAGTTACATTCCGTTGCGAGGAACTTGTAGCAAACGTGAGCTGGTCCCCGTGCTATAACGTATGAAAGAACAAACAGGCACTCTGAGACAACTAACCTACCTAAGCTAAGTGAGTACGGTGGAGTGACCACAGACAATACATATTGCACTGAACTAAAGTCAGAAATCCGGCAAATACATAAAATATATATGAAGAAACTTAACACTGGTTTAAAACTATGTCAGCAGTCTTGGCAGGACGCTATTCCATCCCGTCCATACCTACCTCCATTCGGCTTTCGTCTCTCATAGTCTCTTTCAGTTTCTCGTCCTTCTTTATGATCGTCGACACCTGGTTCATGGGCGGCATTATGACCCTCGACTCCTGCTTTCTGCTAATCGACAGGTCTTCGACCTGATCTTCCTCTTCTCTTTCTCGCTCGGAGCTGCCATTTGTTTCGCTGTGGTGGTGTTCGCTTCCAGGCGCCGGAGAAGGCGTCATGCTGTTGTGATGCATGTATTTCATCATGCCGGGGCTAGGGCTTCGTGGAACGTCCTGGTTCGGCAGGCTCGAGGAGTGCGACACCGCGGCGTGCGCCACCGCCGCCGCGGCCATCGCCGCAAGGGCGTCTCTTTCGTCGCTTCCTCGGCCGTCCAAAGCGTGCTGCAGAAAACTGCTGGCTTCCAAAAGGGCGGAATGGTTGTTTATGGGGGGCTCTTCGTTCTCGGACAAGTGTCCGCCGTACGGCGAGCCCGTCCCGCTCATTCTATACGGGAAACATGCGTTACTGCCGTTGGAACCCCTCTTGAAAGGACGACTCGTCGTTATTCCCAGCTTTTTAACTTTGTCGTAGAGCGTGCGGGATGGAACTCCATAATTTCTAGCAGCCTGCAAGGCGCTCATGCCATTGCGGACCGCCTCGATCGCTGACATGATGTCTTCACGAGTGTATTGTTTGTAGCGCTTCCACTCCGGTTTATGGGGCTGCGAGGGTACATAGGTGGCTATACCTGAAGATACACCCCGCATTTCACTCGAATTAGACTGTGGGGAGGAAGAAGGGATGGCAAGTTTTGATTTCTCTTCGTCTTCCAATACCGTGAGGTCTGTGTACGGCGACTGGGCGTCTTCCAAGGGTTCATTCTTAATATGCTGCGCAACGAAAGATAATAATTACTTTCCAAGAATACAGAATATTTCATTTTAATATTTGTTGTACACCCAAAAGTGTACTTTTGAGTACCCGTTAGGACGTGAACGACTAAGCGGCGGAAGCATTAAGTTAAGGCCTACAGAATGGACCCTTGCCGCATATTAATGCATAATTCTCTATGTGCTTATGTAACATAATCAATCAAATACCTTTTCAGTGCGAACTCTTTCAGATCCGTTCGGATGCAAATTCTCATGGCTGTCTGGGTGGCAAACTAGGCTAACAGGCTGCGAGGCGTCACCCTGACCTTGTCCAAGAACCGTTCTTAGGATCGGCGTGTCCCTATTCATGAGCAAACTGGACAACTTCTTCATCTTGAGCGGAGACATCTCGGAGTTAGCTGCCTCGTAGCAGCTGCTGAGCATGGCTGCGGCAGCGGTGGCGGCAGCGTGAGGGTGATTCTGGGGAGGCACGGGGGAAGCGTGATGGGGCAACGGCAGCCCCGGAACTGCCCACATGGGCAAGTTCATCCGAGAATTACGCTCTAGGCTCGGCGACTTCCCGTACATGTAGGGGCTTTTGTTGAAGGACATGCCGCTGGTGGAGTGAGGCGGCGAGCCATTGCTGCTGCTGCTGTGCGCGGACTGGACGTTGGGGGTTGACGTGGTGATATTCGGGGGGGACTGCTGCGGCATGGGTTCCTCTTCGCGCGAGTGCAGCCCGGGGTGGTCGGCACCGCGGTTCTCCTCCACCAAGCCCTTAACCTTAAGGGCTTCAGCGACCTTGAGCAAGGCGGCGAGTTGGTCCTGAGCGACATTCACCTCGCCTCTGTACATGTACTCCAGAATGGCCTTGATCTCGGAGTACTTGACATCCTTGAGTACCACGACAGGGTGCTTGCATGATAGGTTGGTAAAGAGGTTTTGAAAATATGGCGAGCATGCTGCGAGCACGATTCTATGGCACTTGATGGGGCTGGCGCCGTCGCAGGCCAAAGTGACGTCGGTGAAGGCCTCGTTCTGCAGCAGCTCGTCGAACACGGTGAGCAGGTTCGAGCGGTGGTTGTTCCACCGTAGGCAGTATTGTTGGGCGGTACTCCCCATGGTTAGATAGTTTTGGAGCGCCTTTTCTGGCGGTTACTGAAAAAAAATCACTTTATAGTTCTATTTATAGATCTCAGTTCCTATAAATATAACGAAAAGCTCAAAAAATTATTTACATAACACGCGTTGTTTGGAAAAATAGTCATTAAAGAATTAACTGCGAACTTCAAATAAGCAGCTGAGTTTGTGAATGCACTAATTAACTTGATTAAAGTAAAGTGCCTTAAATGAAAGACAAAAAGAGTCGAAAAAGGCTCTCAACGTGCACGTTGCGTTTTACATTATGTTTAAAATAATTTAGATTCTAACGAGGGAGTTTTTTTAATAGCCATGCGATCTTTTTGTGCCAAGTGAGAGGACAACAATTGGCAACTTTTTTGGCAATTTTCAGTTCGGACGAACGGCAGGTAACTCGCAGGTAGTGTCGGGTCAATCGAGGTGGTTTATTCATGACTGCAAATTTTAGAATAATAGCGCCTTTTCGACGGACATTGGCCCTCACCCAGGACGGATCGGAGACAATTTCGCATAATGAGTGTTGTTTTGCGACACCGAGTGCTGATTCATTAATATGCAACCACACAATAGGAGGCTCAGGTAAATGTAGGGCTGCGATAGCGCCAGGGGCGCATAAAAATTTCTTATTTGGATTTGTAACATAATTAATTCTTATTTTCAAGCTTAAATCATTGGTACACATAATTCAGCTATTAAAAAATTTACAAAAATTTAAGAAATAAATTTGAAAAATTATATTTGGGTTTTTAAATTAATAATTTATTGTGTTTTATTAAATTGAACTTTTTATACAGCGTGGTAGCTAAATATCTATAGTAATAAATCGCACTATTATTATATCAATAATCCACTTTACCTACTACAAACTACCGTTTACAACACGCCACTCCCAGCAGCAACTTTCGGTGGATCATCACGTGTTATTCCGCCAGTCGTCTAATGTGAAATTGTATAATTTGATCCAATGTTGAAAAATAATAAGATAAAAGCTAAGCATGGAACACACACCACCACCGACGTGGCAGCCGGAAGTTGGCGCCAACCTCAGATACGAGCCCGGTGCGGAGCGAGGTTTCAAGAAAATTAAAATCGTGAATGAAAATTACAAAAAAAATTAACCCTTCAAGCAGTGCCTGCAGACAGGACCCAGACGACTCACTACAGCAGGGCGGCGGGCGCGCGAGCCGCCCCCGGGGCTCCGGAAGCAGCCGCCAGCGACACAAAGGGGATAGCACAGAACATTTCGCGAGCAAATTGAAAGCAACAAAGGAGCAGGAAGGCCGCCGGGAGCGCGAGGAACCCTCGTCCTATTACGTACACACGCACTCGCTACTTTGGCTAAGTTTGGGCTTTGGCACGCACTACCCCGTCCCGTTCGCGGACTCGCACTCCCATTGGCCGCGCGGCCCGGCCGATTTCCGCACCCCGCCCGAGCCCTTATTTATGCTACGCACCCATCCGGACGTACGGAATTATAAACAATTAAAAATGCACGCGGGAATCGCTCGGGCAGAGCGGGCGCGTCCCGCGGGAACCCGTCTCCAGACCCGGGCTCGCCACCCCCGCCGGCTTCTTGGCCGCCCACGCGACGCTCCGATGTCGTGCCCCTCAAAATTGATTGGGAAAGTCATATTCGTCAACTATCGCAACCGAAAATTGCAGCAGGTACGAGGGCCTTTCAGAAAATGTTTGGCTTTAATATAAATCTACCACATGCCATTTAAAGTTACAAAAATTATAAATACACAAATGTAAGATACAAGTTCTTTTTGTAAAATATTATTATAGTGCAATAAAGAGTAAGTTTTCAAAAAGTGCTAAAAATTATGAGCTTTTTGTAATGTAGGTTTTCAAAAACGTTCAAGAATTCGGGGGGGAATAATTAGATCATTAACTAAATTTGCTAAGAATTCTTGCATTAAACGGTGCATATCGTACAGATGAAATTAAAAATATTTTTCTAAATCTATATGTATGTTACGAAAAGATTTTTTACTTAAATGACGCTAAAAATGTTACTAGTCTTTGACAAAATGGAGGTACAGGAATTGTGATGAATCAAGACCTTGATGAGCTGTGAAAGTTTTCTGACTCTTTAAGTAATCGGCACAAGGACGTTTTCTTGGACTATGTTTTTTTTATATAACTATAAAGTGTTTCTTTACGTGAATCTATTCAAATTATAGGTCAATAGGACAATTTAAAAAATTAATAAAGGTGCTGGGTATTTTATAACTTTTCGCTAGTTATTTGAGAAGTTAAATATAATTTTTTAATCCACTTAAGTAGTTTTACCATATTTTTGTACTTTGTTTACCATGGATTCTTTGTTCTGCTTTTGGATCTTATAAAAGAGCAAAAATTATCTTGCCCATCTTTAAGGATGCTAGAAATAGTGTCATCAGTCTTTTTGTCATTTAACTCAATAAATACATTTTGCTATTTAGAAAATTTTAAACTGTAGCTCGACTATATTGAGATTCTTGAGGTTTTTTTACTAAATTATTACATAACGACGATATTCTAATAGGCGACTGGTTAATACTCTGCACTATTATATAATATAAGCTCTCTAAAATGAGACATTTTCTGCAAAAACTTCTTGAGAATCTTATAAATAGAGTAAACTAAAGTTAGGGAACTTTTTATGTATTTAACAAAGAATTTAAATAGTTTGTGTAATATCAAATTTGTAGTTCGTAAAATTTTCAGGTGTACAAATTGGATCTTCGTTTAACGGGGGCGTTACCACGAAATTCATGAACATTTTTATGGAAAGCCATCTTGAAACAACACCTTGGCCCACGTATGCGTATCCTACTTTTAGCTCGGCGACGAAGGCGGCGATTTCAACGCGTCCGAGCGTTTCATGAAAATCCTCGCCGCGCTGTACCTGCGGCTGCTGGCTGCACTAATTACACAACGAATTCCCATTCTAGAAGCGCGCAGGGCCGGATTTCGGGACTTATTAGAGGCAAGGCCAGCCCGGTACAAATGCAAACAGCGGGTTCGAAGCACGCGTTTTCAGCGCATAGGTAAGACGGAGCGGCCGCACGGCGGAAGGCCGGCCCATTCTGTGCAAAAAGCTGCCCGCACCTGCTTGCATAAAAAAATCGGAAAATTGCGGGTCGGGCACCGAAGAGCCGCTGCACGCCCCGGAATGCCAGGCCCTTCCGATTGGGCAAAATTGGTCGAATGTATACAATCTGAAAAGCGGCTTTCTCGGACCGAGTCCACGAATTTTACCAATTCTAAAGCTGATCAATCCAAGGTCTCCGCAGACTGAAGGAAGCAAACCTGTTTTGCTGTTAAAATCCAAATCGACTAACTGTTTACCGAGTTACATAAGTCTACTGTTAGTCTTGAACAGCCTATAGGCCAACGCAGTAAAAGCTTTTATGTAAACACGCTCTATAATGAAGACAAATTGACAACCCCTCTAGACAGATTTAAATTTTGTTGTAAAATTGCAGAAAGCTTAGTAAACATGGAAATATTTTTATCAATTAGCTTGTTTGTGTGTTAGTAGAGCTGGCCTATAATCTAATGCCTATAGAATTACATATCTACTTTGAGCAAATTATGACAGCTCTGATTTTGCGGTGTTACTTCTCAACAGTCCATCTTTACAAATTACAATCGTCGCAAATATGTATAATTAAAATTCTAAAACTATGACACAGGGAAAAAATAAGGAAAATAATAATAATAATTAGTTCTACAAGCAAAAGTTTCGAGTTAGAACTACAAAATTCAAAGGTCAAAACGTCACTATGGCAGACTTTCGAAGTTTTTGTTAATGATTTAACTAAATTACTTTTCATGCTATCTGTAAATTTTTCTGAATGGTACTAATTTTAGTTTTAATAAAATATTACAAAAATGTAATTTTTATTTAAAAAATTAACAACCAAGCCTTCAATGGTCTGTGATACTGAAAGCACAATTAGGGACTTTAAAACTAAATTTTGTAGCTTATGCATTCTAACAGAGGCTTCCCTGCTTGGTTTATTAATAATACGGGCCTGTCCAGGAACAAACCGTGCGACAGCTGTCTTAATAACACAGTTAGAAAATGGCGCCGATGAGAAATTAATTTTGACCAACTCCTTCCCGGCTGGAAAAACGCTCATAAGCGCGAAAAGCTCGCGAAACCGCGCGTCTTCTCAGCGCGAAACCTTGAAATAGTAACCGATTTTTGCTGGCAAAAAAGGGCAAATTTAGCCGAAAGTCGCATTTGGTAAAAATGGCGTGCGAACATAAATAATATAATGGAAAATATGCTTACGCAGCAGAATCTGACGGTTTTCCCGTGCGCGCTTTGCGTACCAGGCGAAAAATGGCGATGCACAACACCGAAAAGCTAGAAAGCGACCAAGTCGCGAAGTGGCGCGATGCCCAGCTCCCCACAGAAAATCGTCTCGAAACTGATCCCAAGTGGCAATTATCGCGCCTAAGATAAATATTATGCGGACAAAGTTTTGCACAAACAAATTGGGCGATAATCCGCGCGCGTTTTCCGAAATTCGGCCGCTGCCCGGCCGACTCGCCAGGGGGTGCCGAAATTTGCATCATAAAAGGAAACACCTGTCGGGAAGCGGCACGGCGCGCACCGCAGGTCTAGGGGTGGCTAATCAGCCGATCCGCGATCAGCCTGAAGGGGCGCGCGGCAAAAAAGAAAAATCACTTACGCTGAGGTGTCTCCAAACTGCACAGGCTGGCGGGCGAAAGCCGCCCGATTTTCACGAAAAGCGCACGGGGCACCCGCACTGAAAGGGGGCGAGATCGCGTCGCGGGCCCGCCGAGGGCAACTGTTGCATAGGTCCGAATGCAGCGAAATCGCGGCGACTTCCTGAAGGAGCGACCGGACTGGGCGATGCAGGCGGCGTCGTAGTGAATGCGGCCGAATGCTATCGATGACTAAATGCACGCACTCCGGCGCACTTTTTTACGCAGAACTTTTCATCAAAACGCCCGCACGAATTCTGAAAAATATTTGAACGAAACCCCACGCTAGTGGGGGGTGAGTGGCGACAACACGCAACAAGCGGGGGTGCGGGCTATCGCGAGTAGGGGGGATCGCACGCGGCCGCGGGGTAGGCAGGACAAGGAAAGGGTGCACCGAGCCTCGTCTCTCGTCTGCTTTGCCTACTTCGGCGCATTTCTGGGACTCTCTCCATTATTCAGGAGATGTAATTAATAACCCGCTTTGGGTACGAATGGATTTGGCTCGATTAATTTTTCAGCGACGGCAGCCCCCCCCGGCGGCTCCGGGGGCACCGGCGAAAAGGGCTATCATCGCGGCCTTCGTTAAGTTTTTTTGCAAATAATTAATTGGAAAGGGCTTGCCCCGTTCCGCAAATATCCCGATAAAAAGTGCAAGAGAAAGAACGCGCCATCAACCCTTCCGTGCATGCCACACATAGCCGCACACACCACCGCAATTTTACTAATGCACATTCAACGGAAAAACTGCAATATTCTTCCAGCTTATTCGGTTACGTCTTTATGGAAACACGTTTGAGATTTATATACAGGTAGGTCTAAAAGTTCTAGTTTGTTAATTATATTAACTTATGTTTTTTTAATTTTATTTTACAATTTTGGATATGTAATATATCGTCCTTTAATAAATAATAAAATTGTAATAAAAATACAAGACATTTTGATGGAGTATAACAATAACTTTGCAACTAGATTTTAAAACTGCAACTGATGATTTCTTTAAATTAAACAGTTAGGTATAAAAATTTATAAATACAAATAATAAGCTGCTACACCGTAAAAAATTACCACTAAATTCAGAAATTACTTTGATCAAATTTTAACGGTGCAGAATAAATTATGTCTATAGGGAGTTTTGCTACAGTTGTATTTGTTTAGAAGATTCAAAAATTAAGGTCACAACTTTAAGAAGATTTAGCTGAATTTATTTTGCAAAAGGAAGCAATTATTAAAAATACCAAAAAATACAAAAAATATTTCAATGGTATAAATAATTTTTTGGTGTTAAATTTCCTTTAAGATAAAAGTATTTTTATTACTATTATATTACAGGGTTTAATATTTGCAAAAGATTATAATAACATAAAATCATTGAAATAGCACTTCTAGTTGAAAATAATCTTTAAAAGGATTTATTTGTTGCAGTTTTACCGAAATAATAAAATAATAAAAATAAAGAAAACACAATAAAAGTGTTTATGGCAACGATTTTTTTATCAGTATGAGAACAAATGTTTGACAATAAATGAACAAGCAAAGTGAAAGTAAAAGAGACACTAAAAAGGTAAAATAACGATTTGCTACATCTCATACTTCAAATAATTATAATCTAAATAGTGTAAAACATAAATAATGTAAAAGTAAATCATAGTATAACATGAACATGTCTGCTTAAGAATGAATATAAATAATTACTCTATGATATACTGGACCTTAACAAGAACTAGTTTCCAGATTTCCAACTGTGACTAGTTGCAGTTGTTACAGAATTTCAAAGTTGAGAAATTCAGCCAACAATTCTACAACTCACACAATATGTTTAGAAGTTTTAATAAGACATTACTGTACATAGTCTGTTCCGGAACTATCGAATCATACATCAGTCTGTTCAATAATAAAGTGACTGCTGTAAGCTCAAAAAAATAAAAATATAGATATTTTTTATAAAAGTAAACAATATGAGCTGCATTCGCTTTTTTGCATAATCATCTTCTTAATTTGGAATGGCAGCTGCTTTACTGCGTACAGGCTTTTCTTTGAACTTCATTTTCACATACGACCACATATTTTTAATGGGGCTTACATCTGGGGACATTACCGACTATTCCATCTTAGTGGCGTTACTTTATTGTTTCCACGCACTACACAGCAGCACCCAATTTATTCTGTCAGAACCAAAAAGCTTTTCAACAAAATTCAGCAAGTATTTCTGGTAAATAACGCACATTTTCTAGGCGTTTCAAACAGAGGCAACCAAAGCTGGGTTTATAGAATGATCTCCAAACAGGGTGTTTCACTGTGTGATGAAAAATTCAGTTACTCTTTGCTGACCATACTTTCGATAAGGAAAGCCACGCCAGATAAAAAAAGCCCGTGAAGATAATATTGTCGCAATTTCGCTACAAATTTTCCTTTGCTCCCGCCAGTTGTTTTTCCACGTTTTTCTGATAAAAAATTTCCTCTAAAGTTGATCGATTTTTTTACCTTATTTTCTGTGCACTCTGTCAATAAGAACATAACAATAGCAAATGTTATGACAAAGTTCATGCAAACATGTATAATGATTCTTTGTATAGGCATGTAGGTGGTTGCCCAGTAGCTTACAGATTGTTGGCTGATATAACTAAAAATAATAAAAACGTAAGCTTAAATTATAATTAGTTAACTCTTTTCTAACTTTACTTAAATCTAGTCTGTAGGTCTGTGGGCTTATAAGATTTTAGTCTACAAACGTCTGCTTTTTCATTAATCAAGTTGGTTGCTAGTTGGTTTTCTCTATTTTTATTTTACTTTTTACTGATTTAATTTTCAGGTTTTATCTTATATATTTTTTTGTAAAGAATCATGGCGCGTTAACTATTAAATACAAGATTTCAGCTTGAAATTGTTTGTGATTGAGGCTGTGTTCCACAACTGGTTTTAACACAAACTTATACAAGAGAACTGTTTTTTAAGAAAATTTTTGAATGTAGTCCTATTATCTAATATATTTTATTTACCTGGATTCCCAGTTTTCTCTTCTGCCAAATGTGAGTCATCCAGTTTAGTCTATCAAAGTGGAGTTCTAAATATCTTGAAAATTAGACTTGCGGCTTCGCTTGTCGTTTAGTGCTACTGGCGGATCTCTTTTAGAATGAATGTTACCTGTATTGATTTTTGATCGTTTACTTTAATACGCCATTCTCGGAACCAGTGTTGGGCCTCATTTAGATGTGTTTGAAGGTAAAATAAAGCTAAATTTGAAACGCATGTGAGGTCAACACGAACGTTGTAGGTGCAGTGTGTTCTAATATGCCGTAAACAATAGATACAAAATGGGACCTAGAACATTACCCTAGGGAATACCAAATCAAAAATAAACACTTTTTACGCATTCCTTTCTTGTACTGGGCACAGCACAGCGAAAGTCCAGATTTGTTTTGAAAGAGCCGCAAGATCGATTTATCCTTCTTTTTCTCTGGCGGGTCGTCTACATTCACAATTTCCAAGTATTGTTTTACTAGTTGCTTAACAAATGCCTCTGATTTCCGTATATATTTCATACGTCGGTTTGTCGATTCACTAAAAACACTGCCTCGTATTGCTTCAAGAATTGTGCACGCATTGCAAAGATAACAAAATTTACCGATAACAATAAGACAGTCTTCTGACAAACTATATACTGCCCACTTTCTTGTCATATAGACTGTATTTGTCAAATTTTCAGCGTTGATACGTTGAAATTGCAACAGAAACCGCAAATTCAAAAGTTTATAAATGTAGAAAGCAATTCTAGAACCCACAATATAATTAGAAGTTTTATTTAGACATTACAATCTGTTCTGAAGCTTTCAATTACAGTGTAATAATACAAAATCGTGTAATTTAGTAAAACTGGGACAAGATTCAAGAAAAATTGTATGTAATCTCAGTCCTCTCAAAGCAAGTGCACTAGGAGCACACATCTCCCAACGTCTCAGTTTCTACTGTTAAAAACATTTTGTCATATTGTAGTATTTAGTATCAATTTAAAGTAAGTGATTGTAGCGCGATGCTTCTTCTCTTCTGATAATAGTAGTTCGGAGAGAAATTTGCCGCGACATGTTTCATGTGGTTAAAATGAATGCACTATAGTTTACGTAGATAATATGCTCGTTTCGTTTAGTCATGGTAATGTGAAAACCACTAAATACATGTACTCAGTAACCGGCGTCTAACTCCCAATAGACCCAGCCACTGAAGCCGTCCTAATTCATACAACTGTCACTAACTGCCAAGTATGTAATGCGACAATATTTTGTCTAGCATGATGTGATTCAAACTTAAGTTATAAATAAAAAAATAATTTATTGACCACAAAAGCAATAAATAAAAAGTAACTATGTCTCCTCAATTAACGAAATGATAGGGTTTCGATAACCAAATAAAAATAAGAACAAAAATAAATTTAATATTGCAACATCTGCGCGTGTATTTGTTCAAAAAGACAAAGATTAAAAGAATTGTAGACGCATAGCAAAATAATGAAACAAAAAGGCACCAATAGGAGAAAAAGACTCAGCATTACATTAATGGAAAACTAAAATTTGAAAGACACCAAATACTGAAAATAACTTTACATAGGTTACAGAATTTGACTTTGTAAGATTTTTTTAAACAGAAAAGTAGATTATATAAAAAAATTAGAAACAAAAAAGATGAAATATTCTAATGTAAAAAATGGGCAAACATTCAAATTGATAAAAACACAGACAAAAAGAATGAACATGACAATAATACAAAAAGTTTAAGACAACAAAAGTGAAGACAATTTTATACGTTTTAATTTAACAAATCCTAAATACAAGATACTCAAATTAAAAAAGAAAACAAGAATAAAAAATACCAAAAGACATTGTTCTATAAATAGCTATCTAATTTAGTCATTTTGTAATAATTATTAGCGAAACTGGTTTAGTGCTGTAAAAGTTAAAAAGGCAAACAAATAAATTATGCTAAACAAGGAATAATGGTCGCCCTTGGATATTTTTGCTATTAGCAACAAAGTGATTTTATGCATATCACATTCGGATGTCAATAGCCAAATAAAGCTAAAACTCCATCGCCTCTAGACAAATTTGGTTTTGCTAATTACTGTTTTGCTTGTGGAAATGTGCAAAGCTTAGTTTGCAAGAAACTTGTGAGACAAAAAACAATCAATTAGTAAATTGTAAACGAGTTATATTTAATAATTGTCTAGAAGTTATACAAGGTCCATCCCAAAAGAAATGAGCCTTATTTTTTTTCGGACGCGAGTGTACATTCCGGCGTGCTCTGACGCTTGGGGCAGGTGGTGGGGGGTCTTAGCTTCCATACGCGGTCGGTGCAAGTCGGCTCTGAGCTCTCGGGGCGGCAGGACGGGTGTTTCCATGAATGTCTATTTTCAATTTTCGACACGGCGCGATGGATTCAAAAATCGATCAACGCTACGCAATTAAATTCTGCTTCAAACTCGGCAAGAATGCTACCGAAACGTTTGGAATGCTTCAGGAGGCCTTCAAGGATGATTGTTTATCGTACTCGCAAGTTAAAAAGTGGCACAAAGCATTTAAGGAGGGCCGGGAAGAGGTGGCCGACGAACCTCGGTCTGGACGACCGTCAACCTCCCGAACCGACGAGAACGTGCAGCGAGTGCGCGATTTTTTGAACGCCGATCGTCGGTTCAGTGTTTATCAAGTAGCAGATGCCCTAAACATTCCGAAATCGACAGTACATCGAGTCATTTCCGAGGATTTATCGATGCGGAAGGTGTGCGCCAAACTTGTGCCGCGGTTGTTGACTGACGAACAAAAACAGCTCCGGGTGGTTCGGTGTGATCCGGAGACAAAAAGGCAGAGCGCTGAGTGGCACACCACCGCGTCACCCCGGCCGAAGAAAGCTCGGATGAGCAAATCCAGGACCAAGACAATGCTCGTCGCCTTCTTCGACGCCAGATTGTGCTACGAGTTCGTACAACCCGGACGCACAGTGAATGCCGCCTTCCTGGAAGTCCTCAAAAGACTCAAAGAAAGGTCACAAGTAAGCGGAGCGCGATCAAAAACGACTGGAGTTTGCACCACGACAACGCGCCGAGCCACACCGCGTTCATCGTGACCAAGTACCTGGCCCGGATTCAACTCGGCGTGGTTCCCCAGCCTCCTACAGCCCGGACTTGTCTCCCCGGACTTCTTTTGTTTCCGCGGTTGAAAAGAGTGCTAAAGGGCAAGCACTGGGACTCGGTTGAGGACATCCAAGAGAATGTCACAGCAGCCCTCAAGGACATCCCTAAGGAGGCCTACCAGGAAGCCTTCCGGACTTGGAAGACCCGTCTCCAAAAGTGCATTGATGCAGGAGGATCCTATTTTGAAGAATTTTGAGGTGTTGTAGCGATCTGCTCAATAAAACTATTTTTTTTTTGAAAAAGGCTCATTTCTTTTGGGATGGACCCTGTATGTCATATAATTAACATTGGTGGAAAACCAATGAAAAGTTTACTTTAGTTAATATAAATAGAGATGAAAGAACCTTACATATAAAAACAGGTAGTTACAGCGACACAGTAGCACATAAACTCCCAGAAGGTTTAGTAATCTACTTAACGCGCCGACGCGGAACTATGAGACTCTGAGTAAAAGTAGCAAATAGTTACAGGAAGACACGGTTTGAGTAGTGATCTAACAGTGAGTGCGTCGGGTGACAGATAGGCCAGCGGAAATAAATAATTAGTGGCAGTATTAATGCGATCATCAGTTAGTTAATGGCTAATGACCTTTAGAATTAAATAGCATCTTTAAATAGTTGTTAAGTAAAAACAAATAATGAAACCTATAAAGTCAAGCTCGTTCAATTAGTGTCAGAAGTGCGATTTGTAGCAACTCAAATAACTATTTAAACAAATTATCACGCTAAAGTAAAACTAAAAAACTAATTAGAAGAACAAGACTTAAAGACAGGAAAGAACCACGCTACAAGAAAGATTGCGACAGCTTCTGATCGACTGATCGACTCAGATAGATGTGTTAAAGACCGTGGATATAGATCCGTTAATATAGAACTTGAGAGGTAGATTTAAAAAATAAATCGTTTACAAGTTTTATCAAAGCGTTGAAATGAGAATTTTCAAGAATAAAAGTAAATGCCATGACATTTTCGAAGTTTACGAGAAGAACTGAAAATAAGCAAAAACAAACTACAGTTTTAGGGTTGAGTTAAAGGAGTATGCGGAGGAGCAATATGTCAAAAAAACTAAAGATAAATGCAGAACAACACTTTGGGGGTTTTAGAAATAAATTAGTGGAGGACACAAAAGAGTAGTTGAGAAGTTTAAAAGAAAAATTAGAAAGGTTAGAAGACAGAAGCCGATATTTTCTTGATCAAGTAGTGCAGAAATCATTTGCAACAAAAAAAAAGGGTTTGTGAACTACGGAAAATTACGGTATTTGATTATTGTTTGTTGCTCCATGAACATGAGAAAAATCTCACTTAATCTGGTAATAAAAGCTTATTGGACACAAAGGGATTCCTTAAAGTTAGAAAGTGATCTTTCAGAGATCATCTTAGAGAAAATTGATGGTGTTGAATTCAGGTCTTGGTTATTAATGCCGAGAAGTCAACTGTCAAAACTGTTGCATTACACCCATCTGAATTCAGAAGAATAGTTCTGGATTAAAAATATGTTATAGAATGTTTAAAAGTGGTTCTATTAGGTGAATTGTAAAGAAGACGTGAATAAATAATGGCGTGATGTAGAAAACTCAGGAAAAGTGGGATAATTGACATTTCTACTTCACCCTAGTGACGAATAATGGCATCAAAGATATATTCCTGTGTACATGATATCATGGATTCAAGGTTCATTTACAATTCTTTACTACTTCTACTATCAGAACACCTGTGATTCCGGGGCTCCAAAGCAATTTCTTTACAGCTCTTTGCATCACCTCACTTTTGAAACAAAACGGCCTTAATTAATATCTATTATTATATATTTTGTGGATTACTACAGAGTTATTTGTTAGGACTATGGACAATAATTAGATAACTGGAATATTATAGTATATATGCAGTGCATGGAGTAGGTGCGAACAAAAATTGAGGATATACTGGAGAGCATGGAGATAGGCAGGGTATGAGGCTAGAATAAATACAAATAGACTCATATAACAAGATAGCAACAATGGACAACTAGAAAAAAACCCAGACAATTTTTAGTGCATTATCACGATGACGTATGTAAATTAGCTGAAAAAACGTGAATACAAAAAGTCATAAATAGGGAATAATGGAGAAATATGGAAGAGGCATATTTTCACATGTGCATGTTATATGCTGACGAGGGAGAGGGATCAGTATCTAAGTATTTTTATGAAATAAAAAATAAAGAAAGCCTATTTGAATTTAGATTCAAGCAGAATTGGTAATATGTGTTGCAATACGCTTTAAAGTTTTTCTTCAATTGTCAAACCTCACAATTTTTACAAATCGATCATTATTCGAAATAGTAAAACTTTGGAAAATTAATATGACTTGACAACATTGTTATCTTTGTATAAAAAAGCAAGATGTTGCTAGTTAATTAGTCACTAAGTGCAACTTTTGAAAGAAATTCTAGAACAAAATCGAATAATTAATTTCCGTTCTTTATTCAAATATATAATTTTGAATAATTGGTAATATGTTCTCAAGAAGTAATACAAATCTACAAAAATAAAAAATCTAACATTCTTAGTTGGGTTTCTAATTTTTTTCCTACAGGTTGTCAATTTAATTTACGAAATTGTTCTTGGAAAATAGCAAGAAGTTCAAATTTATAATAAAAATGCCCGGAGTAGGAGCATGGCCTGCAAACTAAGAAGTTAAGGCGCTCATATGTTTGTTCTCTCTGCCCGGTCGTCGTGCACTGCGTCTTAGATGACTACTATAATTACCTTCGAGGTACTCAATTCTTTTTAGTGATCGACAATAAATAGGCCATCCGCCAGGCATCACAGTGCTCCGGGAATAGAACCCAGGTCCGTCCGCACCGCAGCTCGGGCCTTAACTACTGGACCACGCTGGTGTTCAAATTTATCAAAGCTTAAAATTATTCGGTCTAACACAGCTATAGACAATGGAAAATTCATCTCGTTGACTATAATATTGAATTTGACCTTTTTATACCATTGCACTGCCATTTATTAAAAATAACAATATCTAACAATAATTTATAGTCCAATTAGGTTTTATTGTACTCCATCACATACAATACATGTCCTTTTTTAAATCGAATGGGTCGTTTAATTTTTAAACGAAAGGACATTTTTTCTTTTATTTATTTTAGAATTTGAATTTTTTATGTGTTTAAGTTATTTGTTCTTTTGACACATTAACCATTTTAATAAAAGTTTCCAAATTTTGACATCATTCTAAATGAAAAGAACTTTCTTGGAATACGGTTTTTTGTCCAAATTGGAATTCCATGGTTTTTGCCTTATTGGCGTTGAGTCAATAAAATAAGGTCGCTTCTATTGTGATTTTAACTAAATCAACACTAACTACCCCAACTGTGTTAATTTTTGTAGAATATTCTTTGTATAGTATATAAAGTATTCAAAATGGTTTTATTGTGTACCTAAAACCTCTAAAATATCTAAAAAAAAGCAGCCATTGGTTTTTACAGATTCATTTATAGAAATGTGGTCACTTGATAGTATTTTTGTTTTAGAGTAGTTATTTAATTTACATAATTAGTATTTATGCATAAATCACACCAGAAGTGACGTTAATTAAGGTCAACTTTCATTTACCACACATTCATAAACAACATTTACTTATTGCTCTGCAGCATATTGTAAATAGTCATGTTACTGAATAAATAAATGACAATTTATTGGGTTGTCGGAAAAGTCATAACGTATTTTTCAAGATTTATTTATTAATAACATAAAGTTCAATCAATAATGTATTAGTCACTTTGATTGATGGCCTTTTGCCATCTTTCTGGGAGTTGCATGATTTTGCGCTCGTAGAAGGACTGCTCTTTACCAGCAAAGGACTGGGCGAGATGCTCTTTGAAGGCCTTATCAGAATCGAAAGACCTACCATTCAAATTATTTTGCAAAGAACGAAACAAATGGTAATCTGATGGGGCAAGGTCCGGTGAGTAAGGAGGATAGGCCAAAATTCGCATCCAAGCTGCAGCAACTTCTGGCGAGTCACCAAACTTGTGCGTGGTCTCGTATTGTCTAAATGAAACGTTACGCCTTTGTTATTGACAAGTTCTGGCCGTTTCTCCGTGAGAGAGGTGTTCAAATCATGCAGTTTTTTTTTTTTTATTAAGAGTGCATATTTACAATCTACTCTATGCAATCTAAGTGAGTAATAAGCAAATCGTATGATAAAGTAGAAGACTTGAGAGAGGTTGATGTGCGAGTTTATGAGGCCATTAGCGATGGAGTCTTCTTGTCTCGACTGGTTCTTGGGATAGCTGATGAACGAGCTTGTTTTCGTGTCCCACGAGAGTGTATTGGTACGACGTTGCTAGTCTATGGATTTCGCTAGAGGCATATGCAATCTCTAAGTCTTCGTGGAGGGTCTGGTTGATAACGTACCAAGGGGCATTTGATATCAGACGGAAAGTCTTCGACTAGAAACGCTGCAAGATTTTAGTATTTGACGGCTTGGTGCAACCCCATAGTTAGATGCCGTAGGTCCAAATTGGCTTCAGGATGGCTTTGTAGAGGAGAACTTTGTTTTTGAGGGATAACTGCGAATGCCTTCCAAGAAGCCAGTTCATTTCTTTTACTTTGATGTCGAGATGTTTTTTTTTTGCCCTTATGTGAGTCTTTCATGTGAGTTTCTGGTCAAGATGCATCCCTAAATATTTGACTGGTATAACTGTATTGTTAATGGTGGACATGTACTTAGCTTGTTTGTGAAGGTGATGTGGGTAGATTTATCGTTGTTGACGGAAATTCTCCACTTGCTGTACCATTCCTGGAGGAACTTAAGGTAGTTCTGGAAGTTTTCAGATGCCATAAGAGATGAATTGTTAATAGATAGCACAACTGCGTCATCGGCGATGGTGACGATCTCTGTGTTGGCTATAGTAGGAGCGTCTGAAATGTACATCAGATATAATAGAGGACCCAGAACACTTCCTTGTGGTACACCAGCAGATATGGGTTGGTAGTTTGAGAATGAATTGTTGATTCTGGCTTGGAAAGTTCTGTTGCTTAGGATTTCAGTAATAGGAAAATTTGGCTGGAAAAGACTGTCTTAATTTTGTATAGTAATCCCAAATGCCATACTCTATCGAAAGCCTGTTTGATATTCAAAAAGGCTGCAGTGCAGAATGCCTTGGCTTTTAGTCATTGCATGATTTTGGTAACAATCCTATGGGTTTGCTGTATTGTCGAGTGTCGCCTTCAAAAACCAAATTGGTACGCTGGTATGATTTGGTGTAGGTCGACTGTCTCTTCTACTCTTTTAGCAATAGTCTTCCAAAAATTTTGACAGAAGCGGAAGGAGACATAGATCGGTATGATGTTGGCTCTGTGAATGGTTTGCCGGGCTTGATGATAACTGTGATTATAGGATACTTCCACTGGTGGGGGAATCATGCAGTTGACGTACACAACAGATCTATCGTATGATTCCGCGGTAGAAGCTCAAAAAATACCACACTCTTGTAGTCCCACCATATTAAGAGCATAACTTTTTTTTGTGAAGATCGGTTTTGAATGTTGTTTGGCTCGCTCTTTTTCTCCGCACTACGATAGTTGATGTTGAATATTGTTGTAAACAATCCATTTTTCATCGCCGGTTACAAAGCGCTTTTAAAAAGGGGTTGATTTTGTTGCGATATTGCGATATATCCAGCTTGCTGATGAATCACAGCTTCCTGAGAGAATTGTGAACGATTGAATGATGAAGGCTCAGAGTGTCTGCGATGTTACGAGTGGTTGAACGTGGGTTTACTTTAATCAGTGTCTTTATTTGATCGTCATCAACTTCAACGGGTCTTCCGCTGCGAAGACCATCGTTGACATCAAAATCATCAGCATGGAATTTAGTGAACTATCTCTGACACCGACGTTTTCGTAGGGCATTGTCCCCGTAAACTTTACGCAATTTTTTACAAGCTTGTCTTGCGTTCTTTCATGCGTGAAAATAAAAAAGCAGAATATGGCGAAAATGCACAGTTTGGTCTTCCATTTTCAACGTAATGTAAGAACTGAAAGACGTGACCAAATTAAATCCTTATTTGTTTCAAATAAAGTTAGACTGTTATCTGTCAAAATATATAACACTTGTGCCGACTGCAATGACGTTTCTGGCCTAAAAATACGTGTAACGTCATCTATTGCAAAATCCGTCATGACTTTTCCGACAATGCAATATTATTTTAAAGTAAAGTTATTCTTATATTAATGATAGAATTCTCACAACAATATATAAATAATTGTTCATAACCTCGCTGATTAGTCGGGTTAATCCATTTGGCGTTAATGATAGTTATAAATAAAGTTGTTGGGGTAGGTAAGTATTCAAAATAAATTATTATCGAGTAATAATACAATTTGATGAAGGTGCAATGAAATAAATTGGGCATCCAGGTAAATGGTGATGTACAGGTTTTCAGGCACACAAAATTTATTTTTCGGTGATGAAGCCACAAAACTGAAGGTTTTGTTTAAAGATTTCAAGGCCAATTGCCGGTTGGCCAATTGGGGTCCTTCATTTTCGACGCATTGTAGAAGTCGAAATCTAACGTTCTTCCTTACTGTTTCCAACTGAATATTGAGAAATAATAAATAAAATAGGCCTAATCCCTTGACATATTTCATTTCGTAGAAGTTGGAGCGTCACACGAGGTAAGATTTGGTGATTAGATTGACCAAGCAACGTCACCGTGTTGAAAGATTAGACGCTCAAGAAACATCTCACGTAGCCTTGAAGAAAAGAGCTCTTGCTTTGTGGGCTGAGGTTTTATCTTATCGAAAACAGACCAAACCAAAAATGGGAGCTATACCATTTCCACTAATTGATTGAAGGCAACAGCGCCACATTGGCCTCCCTTCACAAAAAGTAAGAGCTCTTGACCCTAACTTCACTCACTAAACAGCGGCGCATTTGCTGTAGAAGGGTCTTTCATAGGTATGTTGTAAACTGTTATTACTCCCATAACAAAAGTTTTGTTTATTAATGCACCCCAAAAATTAAAAATCCGCTTTGTAGATAAAAAAGGTGAGTCATGTGATACGCATTTTAAAATTTTTCCGTGCATTTTTAGGTAATTTTCCAATTAAGCCTGCAGTTTCTGTACAACAACAAAAATAAATAATTTTGTGCAAAATTTTTCGTGCGGTTCGAGAAGGATGGGAAGAGCACGGTGTGTTTATTGGTAGTTTTGAAGATTGCGGAATGGAACGTCTTTCTCCTTCCCTTCTTACTACACAACCAATACTTTTAAAATTACCCTCTATATGTCCATCCAATGGCGTTACAGTCTGAATGAACCTTAGCTTCTTCAATTTTCCACCTCCAATATTCTCTGTTTAAAGTCACCATTTTCCAGTTGTTGGTTGACACCATTCCCTGTGGGCTCCTTTTTATTTTATATTGCCAGTAAGCCTTTGGTCTTCCTACTAGTCGTACGCCATCTGGCTTTTCTTAAAATATCTTCTTTACCAGTCTTGTCTCATTTAATCGTTGGACATATCCAGCTCATTTAAGTCTCTATAGTTTGATGAAAATAGCAACATCGGTTCGCTTAAACATTTGACATATCTAGTGGTTATAACTAATTGTCCACCGATCGCTCTCCTTTGGCAGGATCTTAAATTAGAATGCATTTATAGCTGATTCTGCTTTTCGTGACAATATCCATGTCTCGCGTCCATAACACAGTACTGGTTTAAGCACAGTTTCGTGGAGTCTCAATTTTGTCTTTCTGTGTACACCATTTGACTTAAATACGGCTGTAATATATTTTGTTTGTATTATTAATCCTTTGCTGTATCTCTTTCATGTCATTTAAAATTCTGGTATCCTATTATTATGCTTGACTTCTTGCTCTACTACTTTTGGTCACTTAGTTTCGTTTTAATTGACTTTTAGGTTGATCTCTGCCTCAGACTTTTTAAGTTGCACATATATTTCTTTGATGGTGTGTATGTTTCTTCTTCTTCTTAGTGTCCTCTTAATAGAGGATCGTGATTGGTTTAACATTGAGTAAAGACATTGATTCTCTTTGAAAATTGGGATATATATATGATTCCTTCCCTGTAATGGGAAGTGGAAGAGGATCAAGGCTCGCATAGATAAGATCGCTTTCCTGAAGTAGATGTATGCTCCAACGTGATCATAGAAGAGTATCTATCTACTGGCTTAATGTTTCTTTTAAGGATACCAAACTTCTCTAATATTTGTTTTACTACAAACAGGTAATCTGTGGTTGATCGTGCTAGTGTAAAACCTACCCTATTGTACTTTCGGATAGCGGCTGTAATTTGTTCCTCAATATTGTGTCTTGTAAGCCGAATTAACAGTAAGATACCTCTGAAGTTTTTGCAGTCAAGTTTGTGGTCCGTGTTGCGTATCAACCATACAATGCTACTTTTTCATTTGCTTCGAATAGTTCCTGTTGTTCCTAATTTGCTAACCAAGTTTGTTATAGCTATCATAAGGTCGGATCTCCATCTTTTAATAGTTTGAATGGTATATTGTCAATTCTAAGTGTAGTAGATTAATGCTTTTATTGCATTCACAATTTTTTTTCTAATGAGTTTCTTAAAAGTTACAAGATTTATTTTTGATTACGAATGGAGGCGCAACGCGCAAGTTGAAAACGCATCCAAAAAGGACGTTATATGGTCACAACAAAGTAATTATTCCAAGTGTGCGCTTCAACGCCAAAAGCTCTTTATTTGTGCGTCCATGACATATTGGCTACAAAGGGCCTTTCCCAAAACCCCCCAACTACCTGTTTGTAATAATTCCCCACATTCATTGTGTCATAATCTTCCTTTGAAATTATCCCATCCTGTATGTTGACTGAACCAATAAAGCAACATATTTGTAGTTCCCAAACTTAAATTTGTTTATATAACGGGCATAACTTTATTTGCCTATAACTATTATTTACAACAAAAATGCAGTATTTTGGAGAGATTATGATTTTGTTTAACTAAGATCCTCCTATATTCCTTCTAGAGTTTCAAATTTAATTATTTTTTAATTTAGTAATCTCGCAGAAATAACAGAAAATCCTGAAAACTAGCTTAATCTAGATACCTCTACCTACTGGAATAAGTAGAGTTGCTGCATTCAGAATACAAAAATAATTTTTAATTGGTAAAAAGCTCTTAATCTTTTATCCAACCGTTGAAAGATAGGGTTAATATAAACACTTAAAAAAGTAAGTGTTAATGAATAATTTAATACTTTTAAGAGGTTCTTTATTCGTTCTTTAAGAAGTTTTTCAAAAACATGAATAAAGTGACAAAACGAAATGTTATCGCAAGTTTTCCAAACCATCGCTGACATAGATAATCGTCCATTTTGTTTCATTAAGGCCTCAAATGTTTTTGTTAAGTATAACCGTTTGTTTTATATGTTTCATATACTTCATAAAATATCTATATATTTTTAGAAGTGTACATTTGATAATCATGAATAATATAAACACATTAAACGATACAATACGATTTGATTATTTCAAAATGGTGTTTATGATTAATGAATAAATACGTTTGAAATTAAGATCACTTTATAAACACGCTTTGTATAATCAACATATAAACGCACGCAGAATTCAATAACTGTCAATAATAATATTTTAACAAACAATAATAAGAATGGCTGGTAGGTAGATTTGAGCAGAAAATTGTTAAAGCTCCTGGCAGTGCCACATCGAACCGTTCATAACTAGTTTTTGTCATTCAATTACTGTTTTCTTGTTTGTATTATCTTCAAACAATCCGTTTTACTTACTTGATCACATCATACTCAAATAGATGACTGACATGTTTACTCTAAGTAAGTTCTTCGTGTACAAACCTGTCCAATTTTATTTAAACGTATCTTAGATGGAGATGGTAGCCGGAAAATGCAATTTGGTTAATCTCAATATATTGAAATATTGGAATTCACTTTAGGAAAATAATAATTTTGAGAAAAACTTTGACGTTCTTGTGGGGTAGTGCACAATTTAAAAAATGTAATTTTAAGCGGTCAAATGGACGAGCATATCTTTATAGGAGTAGTACAAGTGACATAAAGGTATTAATAAGAAATAGATTTCCACACCAATGTTAAGTTAAAAGAACCGTATATCTTTAACCATATACTATGCTTGATTAGATAACAATGAACCGTGTTAAGTTTCGAAAAAAATCGTCATTGTAGATATAGTCAACAATCATATCATTTGGGCAATAATTAAAATGTTTTGCTATATAACAGAAATATGGCAAAATTCAAGTAATTTGATAAACAATTACTTTTCTCAGTTTTGTAATTATTTGTTTTATAACTATAAACAATTGTTTTTAAAAATAAGCTCAAGTGTACTTCG
The DNA here is from genome assembly GCA_036346155.1 of Sinelater perroti. Classification (NCBI taxonomy): domain Eukaryota; kingdom Metazoa; phylum Arthropoda; class Insecta; order Coleoptera; family Elateridae; genus Sinelater; species Sinelater perroti. The sequence continues at coordinate 25,674,892 of JARFIY010000056.1, read as the reverse complement.
GTAATGAAACCTGGCTGAAAATTGAATTCGTAAGACAAAACCAGTGACATATACAAATACACTGTAAATCTTGCGAGTTGTGACAACGTTTACGTGCTCTACTTTACTTATCCCAACAGAATCGTCATATTTTTGTCTTCGACTCTGTCCACATAAAATTTACAGTATTGACGTTTTCCAAACTATACATTGTTTAAATACGATATTTACATCTGCACTAAAATAACCAAAACAAAATTATCTCAACTATTTACATTACACATAAAGCCAACTGCTGTTGCACCACTGCCCGAATTCGCCCCTCATTGTTCTAGAAAAGTAGACAGCAAATAAACAGTCCGTTCAACGTTGTTTACCAGCAATATCTCACTCGGTGGTTGACACTTTCAACGAAACGGTATCGTTCCGAATGCACCGATTTCACACAAATATTTCTACACGCCTAATCGCCTGCTTTAAATAAATATCCGGCAGAATTCTGGGCCGAAGTACAAGGTGGCTGCAAATGCAAATGAATTCAAATATCGCGTGCAGCCGCAGCGCCTCTCAATGAAGGCAAGTGCCCAATAAAAAGCCAAACAATTACGTTTTCGCCAAAAAGTGGACGTATTTCATTCAGCTGTACGAGCGGGGACTTTTCAATGTTTTGGGCAGCTGCTTTCAGTTTTAAGAAGCAGAGCAACTGCAAAACATTTTCTGATCGGTGTATTTTGCTGATTTTTGTAACAATCTGTGTAAAATTTTTGTAGGGTTTAATTTTCTTTAATTTGTAACCTGAAGCTTCAGTAAAGAGATTTTGTTTTACCCGAGGTGTATTATTTTCAGTATGTTATGGGGGTAACCGTGGCTCGTGTTTGTTCATCTTAATCTTGATCTTAGTAACCTATGATCACATTCGCTAATCCTTTGCTGTTGACTTGTACGTAATCGTTGTGTTAGGGTCTTGTTATTCGATAGCACAACTTTTAATAGTCTGTCAAAATCACAGAAAAATGTCTTACATTCTAGAGATCAATACATGCTGGTCACTCTAACCAACGTACTATGCAGCTTCTTTTTAATTATTAATTTTGTAATCTAAGCTATATTTAGTATGTTTCAAGTTAATTTTGTTTTGTTTTTTAAGATTCCAGTTTTTGATATGGGGTGTATTCTACATTTTATATTTTTATAACTTATTTCTAGTATTACTTTATTAACTAATTTACATTTAGCGTCCTTCAGAATTTAAAATTTATTTTCTATTGGATCTGAACATATGAAAGTAAAAAAAATATAGAGATTAATTTAATTCCTCGTAAAACAGCAGCTTCTTTATTGATAAAAACAAATTTTTTGTGTTTGAATGTTTAGAACAGAATATAAAATACACGGCTAAAAATACTAGAAAAATTAACTAAGTTTAAAATAATTTAAAGCTTCATTTGGCAAAGCAGCTAAAACAACCGTAGTATCCCAAATAAATTTTTAGCAAGACATCATAGGATAAATGGTCACCGCAAACCAGGGAAGTGAAGCAAAACGGGTTATGTAAATTTTGCGGCTAGACAGAGGAAATCCTAATACATGTTCTCATTGACTGTGAAAGAACTGTTTATGGTACGTGGAGAGAATTTAAAAAACCCCTGGAGACGACAATACCGGTGAAGCCAGAGCCCTAATTTTATATAAAGATATAAACCTAATTGGGGAACTTTAGTATAAGTGGAAATGCAATCATCTTTAGGATCCCTTAGCGATCTATGTTTTTTGCAATATTTTTAATAGTATAGGTAACTTTATTTACTAATCTTGGATTTTAATTTTCAGTATCCTTATGTTTTGTTTATTCAAAAACGGTTTTCTTTATTTTCATAAATGATTTTTAACACAGTATTATGCAGTAACTCTATACTCCAAATTTCTATCTACACTAGATGAAAATATTTTTGCTCTTTTAACAGATCAAAAATTATTGACATGTAAGAATGTAAGCTTGCGTTTTAAATGTTTTTGATATTTTGTCTTTAATACTTCAAATTCTCAAAGCAAAATCCAAACTACTCAATATAAACATTTATTTGCTTAGTTTGAACATTATATAATTAAGAAAGACCATTTTTTAACTTACAAAAGAACAACGAAATCCAAGCAGTTATTCGAATCAGCAACCCAATTTAGAAATGCACTTTATTTCTATAGCATAAACAATATATTTTACACTTCTACATTAATCATTAGTTTTTTCTAACTAAAATTGTATTCAAGATTATATTTTAATTAGAACCAACTTTTCACTTACGGAAAAACTTTAAAATTACAAGTTATCAAATATATGCAAATATAGGCACTTTTGTCAACCGATTTCCCAAAAAGAGTAACTTTGTGTTAATAAATGCAATATAAAATCGCACAAAATCCTTAGTTTTGGCACAAGTATTCTACATCGACGAAGCTACTTTCTCTAGAAGGGCTATTATCAATTTCCATAATAATTACACATGGGCCGAAAAACCCCGCACGAAACATTTGTTGTCCGAATTGTTGGAAATCACTTGATAGGTCCACATTTTTTGCCGATGAGGTTAAATGGGGAAGTATATCGCCATTTTCTTTTGAAGAGAAACTGCCGCTGCTGTTATAAGAAGTTCCATATCAATTAAGATTACAAATGTATTTTATGCACGATGCTACTCCGGCACATTTCAATTTAGTTGCTCCTGAGTTTTTGGACGGTGCATATCCAAATCGGTGGATAGAACGAGGAGGCCTACAACTGTGACCTTCTCGGTCTCCAAACTTAAATTCTCTCAATTTTCACTAGTTTATACGACTCTCATTGGAAAACTCAGAATCGCACTGTTGCATCGTTTGAGACAATTCGAAACACCCCCGGTATTTTTGAACGTTTTTGCCATTTGGTACGACGGAGGACAAAAGCCTATATTGCAGTTGGCGGCGATCATTTTCAACAATTTCTATAAGTTCATTTTGTTTATTACCTACTCTTTATTGTATAAACTCTTAATTTATTATTAAAAATCCTATAACTTTAAAACTAAGGCGTTTTGGGCATTTATTTATACGAACTTTTATGATTAAAATAACCCAAGAAATCAGCCCTTAAAGTTTGTCGCATATATTTAGAATTATCCAGTATATAGTTATAAACACTTATCAGTAACTATATAGTATCTTTGTAATATTATCGAAGTACAGTTACTTATTTTAGTTAATACCGTTCACTTAAATATAATAACCAGATTTAATCACTTCTTCAGAATCCTTGAAAATATATTTACTGCCCCAAGAAATGGACTCTAGTTGTCAAAAATAAAGACTTCTAAAGCTAGAGAGCTCATAACAATAATAAGGTCAAATGTAAATCTGTTATCAACAGAACAATCGATGTACTGGACGGCAAACCGCCAAAGATTGTAATTTTATAACTTTTAATAGTAAAAGTGAAAACTAAATTATGCTTAAATGTATTTTATTATAGTAAAGCACACTAAAAAATGAATTAAAGTAGAGGGTCCGACAGGGAAGTGTTATGTTTTTCAAAATACTATAACCTAGATCTGTTTAAAAAAATGTTAATTTTTATTTTTTCTAACGATAAATTTATAATGCCGTTTAGGAAACATAAAACAAAAACAAAAAAAATGTAATTCAGGCGTGAAAAATGACGCCATCCAGGCGGCGACTATTCTTATCCAAGCATTGCCGAATTTCTCGAGTTGTGGCTCCCGAAAGAGCTTTAAGAATCTGTGCTTTTTCAATGTAAACCTGAACTTTCAGGTAGCTCCATAATAAATAATTACACGGTGACCGATGGGCCACTGACACGCACTGAAATGAGGCGTTCTGGAAAATTTTTCCTTAAAAAGCCATAGATCCTTTTGAGGTATAACAAGTAGCCACATCTTGTTGAAACCAAATCCTATCGAGGGCAATACAATGTCTACTTAATGCAGACATCAAAAATTTTCGTAACATCGTAAGGTAACGTGAGTGGATTCCAATTACGCCAAATCGGGCTATTTCGCACCACGCAGTTACTCTCTATGTAGAGGCATTTAATAAACTTCCCATAAATTATTTTCCGGCCAGTACCGGCAATTTCGTTTGTTTACAACACCCGATAAGTGACTCGTCGGTCATTATCAAAGTACAATCACTTTCCAAGGTATTCACCATCATTTCTACAAACATAAACGGTTGTATATAGTCATTTTCCTTCGGTTTTTGAACCACTACGATTTTGTAAGGATGAAAGTGGAGGTCAAAGTGAAACATTTGGCGAACTCGCAAAGCACGAGCGTGTCATACCGCGGAATGGCGAGGGCGAAACTCTACAGCCTGTCGAACTCTTTCAATGTTTTCTGGTATTCTAACGGTTTGATCACCTCTCCGATCTGTTTCAGGTTTTATAATTAAATTATTATATTATTTTAGTATTGTTCGGCGAGATGAAACACGATGAAATCTTCGCTGTCTGCAGTACCGAATGGCCGGTTGCAGCAAAAATGTTGTAAATAAAGGCGAGTTGTTCAATCATTTACGGTTCTACGGCTACTGAAATGGCAACTAAGTGCATATCAGCTATTGCGCATGCGCTAGTTTTTTTATACCAATGTTATAGCTGTCTCAAAAACGTAAAACTTCCCTCCCCGACCCTGTATAATATGTATAAACAGAATCCATTAACTGATCTAAATACTTCACTAACATACAAAATTTCTTAAACAAATTATCAACTATAGACGCTAGTGACTGCACATTAGAGAACACCACAAATAAAGACCATAATAAAAAATACCCTTTATTTACAATCGTAGTAAAAAATGATATAAAGATAATAAAAAAATAGACAAATTTACCAAATACAAGGAAAAGAAATGTCTCATCAGGATGAAAATGACGTAGTAATAGAAGAACTATTTGTATACGTATTTACAGATACTTTTTAAATGATTTTTTGTTGTTTAAAATATTAAATAAAGTCATCATAAAAGAAAATAATCTTAACAAAACCAACTTGCAAAACCTTGCAAGAATTAAAAGAAAAATATCAAAAATTGATGCTATCAATAGCGTAATGTTGAGATTGTTTACCTGGTCTATAAAAAATGTACAGATTCTATTCTTACCAAAACTTTAAATAACCAAATTTGAATAGTATCTTATAAACTAATTCTGCATCATTACCATTAAGTTCTAATATCCTAAGTTACTAATAAAATTGATCTAGTATATCAATCAAAAAATTACTGATATATATGCTGTAAATATTGTTGTGTTACAATAAAGTGTTTTAGGTCCTATACTGCAAATAAATCTACTATACGTTTGAGCAGAAAGTAAAAAAAGATAGCTGATATAAAATGTGGCGTGGTTGAGCTCTGGGCGTACGTTTGGTTGCCTATCTGTAGGATCGCTTTGCATATCTTACTTTCGTAAGGTCACCGTACCAATTTATCCCACTGTTATCATTTACAAGTAATAGCCTTTATCTCAAGTGCAAGCCAAATCCTACAGAATATAATACAGGACTGAAATCATACCTGACTGATATCTGTAAAACAAGCCGGATTTATTAACGAAATGTGAACACAAAAACATTTTAAATCTTATTGTCAGACAAATGATTGAATAAAGTAATAAATATAAATTCCACTCTGCAATAGTTTTACAGATTACCATAAAGCTTTCGATAACGTACAATGGGAAAAACTTTACTTCTAAAAATAGGAATGCTCACGCATTTGGTACAGATGAATAGGAGTCTATATAATAGTAATCAAGTGTTTTCAAATAGAATACAATTATCTAAGTTACACATATTTAAAAGAGTAATTGAACTAGAATGTATTAAGTCTCTTATTTTTTTTAATATTTTTACCAAATTTATAATAAGTAAAACCAAAAACTGTAAAGAAGCATTATAATCAGCTGAACAGAAACAAATAACCTAGTTCTGTTATGTAAACCAAATATGGGAAAAACTATCAGAATTGATGAAGAAAGATAAACTTATGAATTACAAATATATATTGGTAAAACAAAAATAAAAGAAACAATAGACTACAAAGTAGTAAAATCAATTTCATATGTTTGGATAAATACACTATACTATGGATTGCAAATAAAGAAGGACAGAAATGGCTAGAAACGCATCGGCTAGACTATACAAAGTTTAAAAAAACAGACCACTTACGCTCAACACAAAAAAATATAAAGATCTTAGTTTTTTCTATACTAACATACAAAGCAGAATAGATGATTAAATCAAACGGGCGCAAACAGTTCCACGGCTTTAAAAATATTGACCTACAAAAAGCATGATGCATCTATAATAGGTAGAACAAATAACAAATCTTTTATGTAAATCCAAAACCAAAAAACCACAACTATCAATCCTGATATAAAAAAAATCCTTGTGACAAGGTCTCCAAGAGGTACGTAAATTTAGTAATACAACGAATTAATACAAATATGGTCAGAATTTAATGTGTTACACGTAAAAACAAACAAATATTAGTCATATTCCCCCACTTCTTGTTTATTTTTCTTCTTCATTTGAGAAGCATACGTGCTAAATGTCAGCTTTCCCCTCTTCCCATTTTCCATCCATTTTCCCCTCCGATCCATTTGGTCCATAAGATTACGTTATTATTTATTTTAAAAATCATTAGATAATTTTCTTCTGAACCTGTCCACCGCAGTTGTGGTCAAAACGTCAAAAGTTTTCAAACTCTGACTACAGCCTAACAATCCAAAAATAAACAACACGATACATCAACACTTATTTAATGTACTAAATGATACACTAAAAGAGATTGGAGTTAAATTAAAGAAGCTACACGTGGCTTACAGGAATATGAAAATGTTGTCATGAGTGTTTTCCGGGCAGTGACAAAGTCATTGCACGTATCGAAAGGCGTGTTATGGTGATTGACCGAGATGATCCACGAGTTCTTGCCGTGTTGGCTATGGTTAATATCAATCCGCATATTTCGCTTCTAGAAATTAAGACTGAATTGAGCATACCGAGATCTATGGCTCAAAGAATTCTAATACTCCACAGATTCCACCCTTACCATATTACTTTAACCCAAGCATTGACTGCTCGTGACTTCCAGAGAAGATTGGAATTTTGTAACCGGGCTCAAGCAATGTTACGTCGTGATCCAGATTTCTTCAAGAACGTTATGTTTTTTGATGAAGCCACCTTTCACAACGCAGAACAGCTAAATCGACACAATTGTCATTATTGGTCTGCAGAAAAACCACACTGGTCTCGTATGGTAGACAATCAAAATCGCTGGAGTCTCATTGTATGGTGTGGAATCGTAAATAGTTATTTGATTGGGCCCTATTTTTTGAAGGAAATGTTAACTCAGCCAGATATCTACATTTATTGACGAATGAGTTGCCAAATTTGCTAGAAGAAGTTGATCTGCATACAAGGCAAAATAATGTGGTTGCAACAGCATAGGGCAAGGGCTCACAAAAGTAACGTTCAACAATTTCTGAACCGTGAATTCTCTCAAAGGTGGATAGGAATTGATAGTCAGGTTATTGAATGGTACCCTAGATCTCCAGATCTGACAAGTTCGTTTTTTTTTCTATGGGGTCTTATAAAAAATTTGGCATATGCAAATCCACCCACACCAGGAAAAACATCATGCAGCGAATTACAAACATCTGTAGAAATATACCCAGGAACGTGCTTTTGGCAACAGTTTTTAGCTTTCAACAGAGAGTCCAGCTTTGCATTGATAATAATGGTGGAATATTTAAAAATTTATTAAGGTAAACCCTAATAAATGGACAAGAAAAACGACTGAATGGAAACCATGGGGAGAAAAACGAAACCCAGGAAGGCCCATACTAAGATGGTACGATGACATCAGGAAAGTGGCAGGAAGGGGATGGATGAACGTAGCACAGGATAGAAACAAATGGAGGGAAATGGAGGAGGCGTATGTTCACCTATGGACAACAAACGCTGGATAGAGAGAGAGAGAGAGAGAGAACCCTAATAAAACTTGAGAAACAAAACCTTGCTTTAATTGGCTGGCTTTTTGCGGTCTTGCCTTGATCGACCGGGCTAAGAATCTTGCCTTAATCGGTAGGCTTCTTTACGGTCTTGTTTTAATCAGTTGGATGGTTAATTAAATTTTTGGGGCCTTACAAATACATCTTGGTACGTCCTCGTCGTGGGTCCTGGACGTCGATATTCGTTATGTCGATGACTAAAAGCAGGCACTGGTGTCATAAGTTTTTTTTTCATTGGCCCTTGACATACGGCGTAATAATTGTAAAAACTCTTCAAATAAGAATTTTTTGTAAAAATTACATTAGGGCGTATTTTTCTTCCTAGAAACAGACAATGTACTGAAAATTAAGGTTTTTCGATCAATAGTATCAAGTTAGACGTCTTAGGGCCTTATGAGGGTGCCAGAACTGGTGCCGGACTACATAATTAGATAGCACTTTTCAACCTGACATCTTTTGTGAAGATCACTTGTTGATTGGTTGCGCCCTAACAAGATATTAGGGAAAAAACATTCAAATGAGGCCCGGAGAAAGCCCGGTTTTCTAAAAAAAAATTTTAAAAACAAGTTTAGATGTATTTTTTCCTGTAGAATCAGATTCTGCAATAAAAAATGGGGTTCCTATATAAAAAAACAATGCGGGGCTTAAGCAATTTTCTCCGTAACTAGCTGAATATTAAATTAGAGATCTGCAAACTTAAATTTCATACGGCTTTATTCTTCATTTTATTCTGGTTAACCTTCCTTCTGTTTATATTATTAAATATGTTTTTTCACCTCTTCTTATTCCTTTCCGTCTCCTTCCTCCTTTTCTCCTCATTGCCCATTTTTCCTCCTCCTTTCCCCCTTCTTTCCTCTTCTTCTCTTCCTTTTTTCCTCTCACTGTTAGGTCCCATATCTCTCATTATTTTGTGGAAAGGTTAGTCTTTTTCCTTTTCCGTCCGACATTTCCGAATTTCCTTTTATGATCAAATAAAAAAATGGCATACTGCAAATTATTTTATGACTCGTTAAAAACAATATAAAAACATGTCATGTGCTTTATGTATCTGTATTTCAATATTTCATCCCGATTTTTTTATTTTCGAACATGTATTTAATTTTGAAAGATTGGCTAAGTACTAAAAACCAAAATGTTATTTAATTTTCAATCCAATGATATGCCGCATATTGGGCTTTTTAGTTTCCATGCGATTAAGAGAATTTTCATACTCCATGCCTATTTGAATCATCCCAATAATTGTTAGTCAAATACAAATAGAAGATATGTTTTATTTTCTGGATTATCAGGTCTCAACCCTGCTTTACCCTCTTAGGACACGAATCTAGTGAATAAAGTTTGTACGACAAAAACAAAAGCATTGTTTCATTTTGTATTAAATGGTCACATGTTACGTTTCTTCAGTTTTACAATTCAATGGGTTTTTCATCCCCTACCTGCTGTAAATGCCCTAATAATTACCCAAACACAGAAATAAATAGCTTGTTCTGTTTCGTATCAAGTTTCAAGGTTTTAATATTATACCCCTATTTTACCCTCTTATATTTTAAAAATTTAATTTTTAAATTTAAGTTCAAATCCTAAACAATAATGTTAAAAGCCTTTTGACGACATATATTAAAAAAAACATTAAAGTTTAAACCTTAATATAGCTTTTCAAAAATGGAACAAAAAATAAAACATCACGAGTTTCATAAATTTTAATGCAAAATCTACATACAAATCTAAACATCCTGAGATGTCATTTTCAAGATCGAAGTTTTACCTATTTTCGTTTCTACATTTGTTAGCTTGGGTTGGGCGATGTTAAGTCAATCATTCAGTCAAGACAGAGTAATTTATTTATTAAGGTAAGGTTAAGGCTATTCACAATACATAACACTAAGTAGTAAAGCAAGTAAACGAGCAAATATTTTTTGTTGTTTGTACAGTTTTCTTAATTGTTACGTCTAAATATTTGCTATACTATTTTTGAAACTTTTATTGGTTTAACAAATACAAATTTGCAAGATAAATTCAATAATTTTTCTGTTGTCATTCTTTCATAATTTTTTAGTATTGCAGTTAATCTAGTATATATTACTTTATCAATTTTAAATTGGACTATAGATTATACAGCATACTGCAATAATAAAATAGTAATTTTAATAAATTTCAAATTATTACAAAACATTCTAAACCAATATATTGATATATAATTTTTGTTGCTTGTAGTACATTTGATTGAAAAGCTAAATTATGCAAAACTAACAAAGGTGTATCGTTATTATTATTGACACTATATGTATCGGAAATTCAAATAAAATTTTATAACTAATTTGCAAGCATAAAAATATTATTAAAAAACTCTACAAAGTTTCCGCAGTAAACATGCCGATAGTAATATACTTAAAAAAGAAATAAACCCGAATTAAATTTTGCGAATCTAGGTCCCTTCTGTTATATTTTATAAGTTGACTTTTTTTTAACTTTACAGACACTTCATTATGTTTTGCTACTTTTTATTATATACTGTATGCGATTAAATTTTTAATTTGAGTATTAGTTTGTTTAACAAAAGAGGATATAACATATTTTTTAAACCTTTATGTAATTTTTTTTCAAATATTGCATCCAATAAATTTAAACTCTTTGTTCCGCCTTGTACGTGACCAAAATTTTATTTGCCAGGAATTTTACATGATGCAGCACGCCTTATCGGGCCGGGGTTGTCGAAATTTGTTCTAGATTTCCTAATTTTAATGCAAATATGGTAATCATAATTCAGTAATTTCCATTATTTGCTTGTAATTAAATATGTGAGGCGATTGCCAAAAGCCGCACGACAAAAATATAATGTTGACGAGCCTATTATCGGTGGTGTCTATTTTTAAAGTCAGTCCAGTTTTTTGATAACCGATAATTTTTTCAGTTGAAACTGTTAAAGTTACGATAATAATTTTAATGGGCTTTATAATAAATAAAGAAGCTGTTCGGGGATTTGCATTTACATATTAACGTTTTTGCTCTTAAATTGGAGAATAAAACGCTCAAATTTATTTAAACTATTGATTTAGTTTATTTACAACAATTTAACTATTTAATATATTTATGTACACTAATACAAGTATCTACAAATATAAAATCACAATCTATAATTTTATTTATCTACATCTCGATTTATTTTGCATTAGAACAGTTCACTTCGGTTTCGACAACTTAACTTATTATTTATGCTCTTCTGACTGCTATTTATACAGCCAGCATCTATTCTGGATCCTTCCCGTAGCTCTGGAATATTCCGCGCTTTTCTAGTTCTTGCACATATACAAACACTGTGGGAGTCCCAACGGCAGCGCCTCTAACGTCAAAGGCGCGGTACCGCGGCAACAGAGTGCGAGGTATTAGCCTCGAACTTTTTCTTTATGACAACATTTGAAAATTTCTTGCAATATTATAGTAAAGAAGTATTTATAAATCTGTAAATTCTTATTAGTAGTTAGTAATGCTGCTTTAAATGAAGCAGAACGCACAGGTACATTTTAAATTGGATTACTCATATTATTGAAAAAATTACTTACCACAGAGATAACGGTATTGAAGTCCTATATTGCCTTAACGGTTAATTAATAAAAATTTGAGCCGCAAAATACAAATAATATTCTAGGGAAGAACTCGGAATAAAATGATCTTTACAGTAATATCAACTAGTTATTTGAATGAAAAACGAAGGCCGCGCATTTTTTACATTAAAAAGTAGTCAGAAATTGTATTCTATATGTTTCACTAATTCTTCTATGTTTTTTCTCAATTTTTCAACTATTGTAAACTTTGGACAAGGGTAACCGGAAGGTAATTCTTTACAAACCCGGTTAAGAATAGAACTAATGAAGAGATACAGCTCTGCTTAGAAAAGCATTGGTTTGTTCCTTCGCTTCACAAAGGAGGAAAATTATTATTATTATCTAACACTAATTCATTAAACCTACTCAATCCTTTACCATAATTACGACCTCCGCTAAGAAAGCAACGGAAAACTGCCTCGCACAAGTGTTTCTAAACGTTTTCATGGCTTGTCTCAAAGTGAAATTAGCCGGAACCCAAGTATTCCTCTGTTCAAATGCGGGAGGGGGGTAAATAAGTAAAGCTGATGAATTAAAAACACCACATAAAGTATCCCTTTCTAACAAAATAAAAATTGTGACTTGGAATGTCCAAGGTCTGGCACTGCACCCTGAAAAGCTCAACATTATTGAATAAGAAGTTAAAGACATAAACCTAGTAAAGCTCACCCAAAAGCTAATGATTAAGATTAAGAGGAATGGCAATAACATTTACTTGTCTGCACACAAAACCGAATTCGTAAAATAAGGTGGCATTAAGGATATCTAAGGATTAGCAGTAAAGAGTGGTGGATAATAATCGATAGTATTTTAAACAGTGATCGCATAATTAACATAATTAAAATCTATACCCCCACTTCTAAAGCAACGAAAGTTATAAATTTCTTGCAAAAACGCAAAATAGTCGTACAGAAAATATCCAATAAAAGAATCATATTCCTTAAAGCTGGATTCAACGACAAATTTGGAAATACTAAAGAGAACAATGACATGGGACATGTAGTAAAAAAATTGGACTAAACGATAGGAATACATCAGACAAGAAACTGATAAACTTTTGTATTGATAACAATTTCACTATTCTAAATAGTATTAATCACCATCCTAGAGACCGGAAGGCAAAATACGGGATCCAAATTTATTACATACCACTGAAAAATAGATGGAAATTAATTGTAACTAGTGCAAAAATACATCTTAGGCTTCAATGCAATAGTGATCATAAGCTCTTGATGACTAAAATTAAAATACATATTAAAACCATGAACAGTGGTAGGTGAAATAGAAACCTCACAACACTTTAACATACAAGATATACAAATTGTAAATAACTTTATCCATTGCTATTGACAGAACGGTAATAACTAAGCTGAATAAGATATGGAAAAATTGCAGTTTATCTAAACCAACTATGAAGGAAATTTATAGCATTATTTTATCCAATAAAGCTATATGGTTCAAAAGCTTAGACGTTAAAATAGATGATAGAAATAGATTAGTCCTATTTGACATATAGTGCTGGAGAAGACTTTGAGGATTTTGTAGACAAATTATAGAACAAATGCATCTATACTAGAAAAGCTAAACATACACAATAGTTAAACGTTGCAAATATTTCGTCTACACTACCATATGTGGTAACGACAATCTGGAAAGGCTTGTTGCACATGGAAAGATCAAAGGTCTACAGCCATAAAGATGCTTTTCTAAAAGATCGATAGATCAAGTTTAGGATTTCGCAGAAACCTCATTATAGAAGAAATATACGAATAGTTATAGATAAAAAGATATGGTACATAAAACTACGTAAAGCCATACCATCACATCATTTTATTCAAGAAACACACGATTAAAGAGAAATTTTAGATAAATACTGCTTAGTATAACAAAATAGTACAACAAATATTTAATAACTTATTTATATGTTTAGAGCGTACACAATTTTCTTGTACTAATTAACAGCCTTTTAGGCATCTCAATAAATCACTCGTAGAAAGACAATTGTGTGTTTTATTATATGATGTAATATAGGAATGACAGCCAGCGTGGTCCCGTGGTTGAGGGACGACATGCTGACGGACCCTTCAATTTGCTCTGATGCCTGGTGTGGCCTATCAGTCACTAAAAATAATTGAGTACGCGTTCATTCGAACAATAATAATGGCGGTCGTCTTAGGCGCGGTGCTACATCACTCGCATCAGAGATGGGCGACAATCCAGAGAGCGAACGTATGAGCCTTAACCTCTTAGTTCAGCTGCTTCACGACTAGGCTTACCATTACCAATATAGGAATCATGCGACAATCAAAACATTTATTAATTTATTCTTATACATTTAATGTATTGTCCTCTAAATCCCAAACAATTATTTCCATTTAAATTATATGAAAATAATCAATGTATTATAATATAATACACAGAATAGCTTTTGTCATTTATTAGACATCTCATATTTTGTAAGCTGCTGTTGAACAAGATTTGTAGAAGGGTGGAAGATATGATTTTAAATATTTTTTGTTTCTACACTTGTATTAGAATGCTACGAAATTTACTTGCTTCGTGAAGGCTTTGTCATAAGAATTTTTGTAATATAAGAAATTGTATATTTTTGCAAAAAATTTAAATATATTAAGTGCTACCACATCACATATATAAAATAAATTTTGTACATGTGTTTTCATATTGGTTAGCTTTAAGATTCAACGATACCACTAATATCTAAACTTCATGACTTGTAATATTGGATCGTATTTATTGTGTAACTGGCAAGTTAATATATAGTGATTTCTTTAAAATTTTAGGTTTCTAAACTTAAGTATCCGCTTTTTTTTGATAAAATTCTATTTTTAAGAATTTGTTAGTAAATCCCTTTTTGCATAGAAAATATTGAACATGACAAGAATGACGCTAATGTTAGTAGATATGATTAGAGACGATTGACTCAATAATTTTCTAGAAGGTTATCCAGAATATAAAAGTAGCCGCATTTTAAAATCACCCCAAAAAATTCCCGACAGCTGTGTGGTACATTTAGACTAGACTTTACATATACAACATGTTTAGAAGTGTTAAAAACACTAACAATTATGATATGGGCCTGCTACGTGATGTTTTTCTTCTTTTGTCTATCAATACCCGTAGAGGCTAGGAAGTGAATATGATCCTTCTTTAAAAAATCGTTTTACAAAGGTTCCCAGTGTGCTTTTCCTTATTCTCTAAAATAATACTTGCAGCTAACTAACTTTTTGCATACAAAGTGCAAATACTTGATGTGAATTGTGTCTAAATAAATGGAGATTATATCTGCGCTATTTTGGCTTTAACTAAGTTGATAATAAAAAGCAAGACAATCCGTACAAAGTTGTAGAGCAGGATTGAATAGGTGATTGGGGCATCATAAGTTATTTAACAAGTTAAGGTAAATGACTTTTTAAACAAAATATATTAAACTCGTCGAAGAGCAATAAATTAATAATTAGAAAATCAAACGATTGTGATAGTACTATTTCAAATTTTAAAACTTTGATAGCCACGATTGAAAAACAGTCATGTAATAAATGTAATAAAACTAAATTAAGAATAAGACATAAAAAATGATCTGAAAATTACAAAAAGACGTTAATTGGTAAAACAAAGTTAAAAAGGTTACGACCCCTAGACCCATTTGTATTAATAGTTGATCTTAGATTTGGAGAGAAAATCTCAGATTATATTAAAACAAAATTTTACATTCCATACATGTTAATTTAAACTTACTCCTATATAACAGATATTGTATATATTTTGGCCTAACAATAAGATTATTCTATAATCTAAATTCGGTTTAACCTCCGATCAACCTAGGTGAAAGTTCATATTAGGTAATAGTTTTAATAATAGTAGATAACATCAAGTATAAATAATTGCAATTTAAATTTAGAGATATCAGCAATGTACACTTCGTTAATAGAGTTACATGACTGGATCATATTTTATATCTATATGCGGTAAACAAGTTTTACACTATAGTTTGGCTTAACATTGGCTTTGCAATATTCACATATTTTCACTCGTTACTCTTTCAAAACTTTGTTATAAACTTGAAGATGAACTATCTATATTTGTTATACAAGGTGGTTCAAATATGACCGAGACCGATTTTTTTTACAAATAAACCAAATTCTAAAATCTTACTTGCACATGTCAGTCTCCTGAGTCAACAATTTTTTTTCAATTTTCTGGGAGTATCCTGATGCTCTTTTCAAAAAGAGTTTTAGGTTGGCGGCGTGGATACCCGAACAGTCTGACGGCGTTGTTGTCCGCAAACTTTATGCCTTGCAAGTCTGATTTGAGCCTTTCAAACAAGTAGAAATCACTTGAGGCTAAAGCGAGATTGTACAATGGATGTGGCAGAAGGTTCTATTTCAATTTCCTCTTAGATCGGATCTTTTACTTCACGTCTGTTATCAGGAGGTCTGAGTAATAAACTGCATTATCTGTTCTAGCGTCTGTCTACATGGATAACCCCCTGCCAGTCCCAGAAGAACGTTGCCATCACTATTTCTACGAAACGGCTCTTCCATGCTCTCTTGGGTTTGGCAGAACTGGTACTTCGGCACTCGCGTGATGACTACCGGGATTCAGGAATGAAGTTTTATACAGTTGTTTTATCGGTTATTACTATAGACTTTAAAAATGCATCACCTTTGTCTTTAAACTGCCATAGGAGACTGGCAGCTTGCATGCTCACCATTTTGTTCGTCCGTCAAAGGGCGTGGTACCCACCGTTCATTCGTCTTGCGATAGTGCAGGTGGTTTTTCATGTCTGCTACACTACCAACGCTAACATTGCTCTAAGTTTCTTAATAGTACTGCGCCTATTCTCACGTATAAGCGCGTCTGCACGATCAATGTTTGGCTCGGTGACGGATGTTTGTGGCCGGCGGTCATGCGGTTTATTCTCCACGCGCTCTCTGCCTTTTCTAAAGCACTTACACCACTCAAACACACGGGTCTGTGAGATACACTTTTCCCCATACTGTTGTTGGAGTCTGTGGTGAATTTCAGCAAACGGGGCAAAGGGACGTTTTCTCCAACGAGGAATTTGATTACAAATGTCGTGGTTTAATCCACTTTGCTCAGAGGTACCTTACTAGTCTTCATCCAATTTGAAAATTATTAACTCCTCAGCAACTTTAAAAAAAACAGAGCCTGTGTTAACACGTGTCTCCAGATGACTTTAAGTTTGTCCCTCAAATTTTCAAATGTCCTCTCAAAACTTTTACGGCTTCAGTGGGTTACCTAGACTATAGTTCAAAGCCATCTCCTATTTACGCAAATAATCTTAGACAAAGCATACCGTTATAGTGGATTGGTACGTTTGGAATTTATGTTTAAACTACGAGTAAAATGTTCGTGGTAGGTACCGTTCATAAGCACTCCGCCCTAAATTTGTGCCTTTTACTTCAGCTTAACAAAATCTTGAGGCTACAAGATCAAAGTTATGTAGGTTTTCTTTAAAATTCTCCCAATTTTTTCTGTTTTTGACGCCTCAAATCTAAAATGCGTTGGAACACTGCCTGCTCTAGCAGGCTTCACACCCGATTAAGTACCCCAGACTTTCCCCAAGCTCACCGATTCGTGGTCAAAAATAAGGTACATATTTGGGCCTTATGTAGTTCTTGCCATCACTTGCTTACGAAACCAGAGCGGAGTCGGTTGACTTAGTTAGGCGACCAAAATATTGACCTCCGTTTTATGTTTCCATTCATATCTCACAAATACATCCATGAATTTTTAAGGGGCTTATTGCTATAAGTGAATAAACTAGTCAATCAGGTGGACATTATCATATGCTTGCTCTATCAAGAAAATTAGAAAATGTACGGTTGATTTGTTATGTAAAGTTTGGGGAAAAACTCAGGACACTTACATAAAACATATTTAAATTCCCAGTATTTAACAGATGAACCCCAGTAAGTTTTGCCGCATATTCTTTAAATATTCTTTAAACTCGAATTTCTAATTTACATTTTTGTATTTAGGAAATTCAAACTTTTCAATACAAAATCCCAGTAGCACTCGCACGTAAGAAAGATATATGGATTACCACCACCAGAGATAAGGCTGGACTTCAAAATTTTGCTGGTAATCTTCTCTTCAAAAGTTCTATCTAACATGCAAAAACCTTAAAAATTTGAGACTACAAAATTTTGGGGAGTTTCGCACCCATGTAGTTGCTCACAATAAATTCATCATTGTCTACGTACTTGGTTTTTGACTACTTTTTTAGCAACTAGGTTACATTTATATCACACCAACCATTTTCGATATATTAACAATGATTGGATACTTATCAGGCAACTCTTCTACATCATCATATATAAATGATGCAATTATTGTTATTTTCTAAAAAATATTATATCACTCTACAAAGTTTTGCGTTGTCTATAGCTACGATTATATAACTATTTGGGATTTTATAATTTATAATTTAAACTTTATATTTGCAAAATGAACATTATTATACCATATAGACAACGTGACTTCCTCTCATAGTTAACATTTTAAATAAGACACATTCTTGCACTTGTAAAAAAAATCTCTTTAGTAACAAAAAAAATCTTTTGTGATAAAATCCTCAAAAGATGGGTAGCGATTTGATGTAAATCTAATCAAAATTTAATGCAACGTAAACGAAAAATTGAAATATCTATGGTCATATTAGATTCCTTTCATTTTTGTAGGTATATGTCTAAGAAATATACGTACCAAATTTCGTCAAAATCTAGCGAGAACCGTGGAAGTTGCAAAAATTCAAAAACATTTATTAGTTGTTTCCTCCATTTCTTTGACCATGTTGCCCATTAACGAACTTAGCCGAGATATTAACTCAATAAATGTGTATGCAAAATTTCATTCAAATCTAACAAGAATTACGGTAGTTATCGTAAATTTGAGGTATGGGGGGAATGAAACGAGAAATTACAGTAAAATTTTTTGGAAGTCGTGACGTGAAGGTTTCTGCGGTATATAGTAATTTTACGAAATATAAATTTTACTACAAAAGAATCGTTGGGATTTAAAAAGTACTATAAATATAATACTAAATAATACATGAACTGGGAAGAAAAACGCCGAAAATTTTATTCATACCATCACAAATGTTCGTGTCACACGGTACACGTCTAAATGGTAGTCCAGTTTGGTTTACACATGCTGTAGTGTGTTCTCATTTATTTTTCTCACAACAGCAGTAAGGTGGTCTTGAAGTTTATCCAATGTTATTGGCATCGGCAGTACGTAAGTCAGATCTTTAGAAAGTAAGAGAAAGAAAATCGCAAATTGTAAAATCGGAATACCTAGAGAGCCAGCGTTTTACATGATCGTT
Organism: Sinelater perroti; assembly: GCA_036346155.1. Classification (NCBI taxonomy): domain Eukaryota; kingdom Metazoa; phylum Arthropoda; class Insecta; order Coleoptera; family Elateridae; genus Sinelater; species Sinelater perroti. Next base: position 25,655,878 of record JARFIY010000056.1, on the reverse strand, counting down.
TAGCCATAAACTTTGCACCATTTTCAAACGGTACGGTTTGAATCACAATTGCTGCCGAAAATCTTCGATGCAGTTTGCTGCGGAATACCTAGTTTACCGCTTGCTCTGCTAGTAGACTGTTGTGGCTACGCATAAAACGTTTTCTAACTGCCTCTGCTGTGTTGTCAGAAATTTTTGGTTTGGCAGTGCTTTTACGTTTATTTACAAAACCTGTATCTTAAATCTGCGATGCCATCGTATAATACTCTGCTAACCTAAGATTCTTTCAATAAACTCAATAACTGATAAACTTCCCGCATGCTCAAGAACACAAAAGGCTTTCTTTTGTGCCGTCGCCATTTTGCAAACTTAGACGTTTAAAACAAAGTTTGTAAGTTTTTGCTCTCTTTACATGCATCATTTAATATTATACCTGTAATAATTTGTTAAATATATTTTTCAAAACCCGATTATTGTTTTACGTAACCGGTATATCTACAAATGTTGAATTAATAATTATTTAATCAAATATTTTTAAATACTTATTGATGAAAGCATTGTACTAAGTTAACTATTTTAATTTAATGAATAATTACTAAAACTAAATTGTAATATAACGCCAAAGTGGCCCAAGCTGTTGAGGGGCGAACTGCGATGCGGACGACCCGGGTTCCATTCCCGAAGCTTTCTGATGCCTGACGGGTGACCTACTTAGTCACTAAAATTAATTGAGTACTTACTTTCACTCGAACAAGGGGCAACAATGGTGGTCGTCTAAGGTGCGGGGCTTGCTACAGATCAGAGAAGGCAAACATATGAGAACCTTTAACCTATCTGTTTGCAGGTCGTGCTTCCGCACGAGGAGTAAGAGCCATAGCAAAAAAAATTGTAATCTAATGCGTCTACTGGGTATATAGTTTGAAATATTATTTATAATTAAAACGACACTAATAATAAGAACAAATGTAAACTAACACTTAAAGATATTAAACAACTCAGTAGTTTACAATAAATTACTTTATCATTATGGCAATAACATTAGCGACCTTAAATACATTGACTAGTAGTATATGCAATTTTAATTTAACAAATAATTTGTAAGACTTGTCGCGTTGCATAAACAGAGCAAGAGCATGCATGTATTTAAAAAAATTTACCATAATAATCAATGTTAATATAGTTGTTGCATGCTGCTAGTTATTTTTGTAAAATTAATTAGCTAAAGTAGAATTTGTTGTTCACCCATTATTTCTGCACAGTAATAAGAGTTCAAATTAACTTTAAAGAATTTAATGACCACTTTCTCTGTTTGTATCATTTGAATGTTTTATCTCTCTTAACAATTGAATTTCACAGCGTTATACTTTATCACAATTATCAACTTTTGTCCAAATTCTGTACACTTTTCAGATTTGAAAATATCTACAATCGTTGCTCAAATTAGTATAAGATAATAATTATCTGCCAATACTCTTTATTTCACTTATTTGGTCTTCTGTATTGTCCGCATCAGAGATGCTGCGCGACGACCGGGCAAAGAGAGCAAACACATGACAGCTTTAATCTCTCAGTTCGCAGGCCATACTCCCATGCGGGACTTCAGAGCTTTACCATTATTATTATTATTATTCTCATTTTAGATTTTTAATATTTTATGGTTAATAACAACACGGGGTATAACCCGGCACCAGATGTCCCGAGGTAACGGGGCCCTTGACGTTGGGCTAATCACCCACTTGAGGTACGACGATTCAGAGAAAAATAGGAAGCCTCGGACTAGGACGGAATAAAAGGCAACAACAGGCGAGAAATAGGTTACGAATAGGAATATGGAATATTACCACACTTCATGGAAAAGAGGAAGAAATAGTAGAGGAGATGATAAAATACAAAACACAAATATTAGGAGTAGCAGAAATAAAAAAGAGAGGAAATGGTATAAGGATACTAGATAAAGGGTACACACTTCGGTATGCAGGAACCCCGATAGGAAATAGAATGACAGAAGGAGTGGGAATCATTCTAAGCAACGACGTAGAATCAAAAGTGATCAACTGGGAGGCCATAAGCCCCAGAATAATAACAGTAGACTTAGCATTGCAAGAGAAAGTGGGGATAGTACAAATATATGCACCTACAGAAAGTTCTAACTTGAATGAAAAAGAACATTTCTATGAAGACCTACAAAGAACAGTAGAAAAAATGCAAAACAAGAACCGCCATCTAATAATAATGGGAGACTGGAATGCCCACATCGGAAACAACAAAGAGATGGGACACGGAACAATGGGGGAACACGGAGTAGAGGAGAAATAAACAACAATGGAGAGCGTATGATCGATTTCTGCATCACTAATGAACTACTCATCGGAAACACTCTGTTTAAACATAAAACGATACACAAAATAACATACAAAGCCGAACAACTTGGACACAAAACCGTAGTGGACTATATAACCATAACCAAAAGCATGAGATATGCATTATATGATGTCAAGGTGATAAGAGAAGCAGAGTTAAGCACAAACCATAGACTAGTGATAGCAGATACAATATTTAGAAAACCAAAATAGAAGTACCGAAGAAGTACGAAAAAATCAAATTAGAAAATCTAGAAAACCCACTAACAAGAGAACAATATAGAAGAATAATTACAGATAGATTAAATAACCTTGAAACACAAGAAGGGCAGCTAGAGACCCCCTGGAAGCTAGAAGAGAAATGGTAGAAATTCAAAGAAACCACACTTAAAACAGCCAGAGAAATATGTGGAACAAAATGGTAAATCAAAGCAGTCTAAAGAAAAGAACAAGATGGTGGACCGAAGAAATAAAAGCGAAGATTAAGTTGAAGAAAGAAGCATGGTGCAGATATAAAAGAACAAATACAGAAGAAGACAGAAACCTTTATATACAAAAAAGAAATCAAGCAAAAGAGGCGGTAAAACAAGCAAAGCATGCCTCCTGGGAACAGTTCGGCACAAAGATAGAACAGAACTATGTAGAAAACCAAAAACAGTTCTGGAACATAATTAAAAGACTAAAAGGCAATCAATCAAAACAGATAAGAAATATAAAGAACAAAGAAGGAAAACTAGAAACAACGACCGAAGGAGTTTTAAGAGCATGGAGGGGACCACTACCACAATAAATTTAAGAACCAAGAAGATATTCAAGAAGAACCAGAAATGGAAAGAGCAGATCAGGAGAATGAAAACGATGATATTACAGAAGAAGAAATAAAACAAGCACTAAAAACAACACGAAATGGAAAAGCACCCGGGGAAGACGAGATTACATCAGAAATGTTCAAGATAGGAGGAGAAACAATCATAAAATGGCTCCAGATAATATTTCAACAAGCGTGGAGAACAGAAAAGATACCGGAGGACTGGGAGAAAAATATCATAGTGCCCATATATAAGAAAGGAGAAACAGTTAATTGCAACAACTATAGAGCAATATGTTTATCATCAGTGCCCGGTAAAGTGTACTCGAAAGTCATAGAAAAACGATTAAGAAATGAGATTGAGGACAAAATGGAGCAGGAACAAGCAGCGTTCAGGCCCGGCAGACAAACCCAGGACCATATATTCACAATACGAAACATAATAGAAAAAACAATAGACAAAAACAGAGACACTTTCTTGGCCTTTATAGACCTTAGGGCTGCTTTTGATCTGGTACCAAGAAGGCACATATGGAATTCATTGGAAGAATTAGAGACAAGCCAAAAGTTAATACGAATAATAAAAAGCATCAACAAAAAAGTAGTAGGCAAAGTAAGACTAAATGGACACAAGTCTGAGGAATTCTACATGAATAGAGGGGTAAAGCAGGGAGACAGTCTCAGTCCACTGCTATTCATCATATACATGAATAATATAATAACAAAATGCAAAAATGAAACCAGAAGAACAAGAATAGGATATCATAATCTAACACCAGTAATGACCCAAGATTTAATTTATGCAGATGACATACTCCTAATAGCCGGAAATGCACAAACACTACAAAATAACATAAACATTTGGAAAAGAAACCTGGAGGAAAAGGGAATGGAGATAAACACTAATAAGAGTAAAGTTATGCACATTACAAGAGAAGATAATATAGAACAAACTGCCATTCTGATCGAAGATAAACAACTGAAGTATGCCGATAAAATGGAATATGTTGGAACAATCATCAGTAAAGATGGAAAAATAGAAGAGGAAATTAGACACAGAGTAAGTAAAGCAAACAAAATATACTACCAAATAAATAACACTTTAATAGGCAAGAAAGAGCTTAAAGTTAGAACAAAAATGCATTTACATAAAACCATCTATACACCTGCACTAATATACGGAGCGGAATCTTGGACATTAGTGGATAAACTCAGATCAAAAATAATAGCTTCTGAGATGAAATATCTACGGAAAGTAGTGGGCAAGACCAGGAGAGATAGAGTTAGGAACAAAAGCATAAGGGACGAATTAGAACAGCAGCCAATAATAGAAAAAATAGAGAACAAACAATTAAAATGGTACGGACACCTTATGCGGATGAGAGCTGACTCATACCCGAGGAAAATTTTTGAAACCAGACCAGAAGGACAGAGGAAGAGAGGCAGGCCCAAATGGGAGGATACTATTAAAGAGTTGGCAAGGAAAAGAGGGAAGACCATTCAGGAAGCTAGGACGTTAGCGATGCAAAGAACCAACTACAAGAAATGGATAGAGGCCCCAACGCTGTAAGGCATAAATGGGAAAAGAGAAAGAAGAAAGAAAAAGAACAACAATTTTTGTTATACTAATTTCCTAATATAATAAAAACTTGGTTAAGAAAATGGTTATTCAGAACAAAAGAAATACATCGACAGCAAAGGAAAAAAAATTCTAATGTAATTAAATAATCAACTGCTTTATCAACAGAAATCAAATACATCCCAACCACTGATTAAAATGAAAGAAACATCTTCACTAGGAGCAAACAACTAAGGCAAACTTAGCAAACTTTATTCCATTCCATTAGCGCAAGAGCAACTTTCAGAAAAATTTAGAATTAGTACAGGTGTAAGGCACAGCAACCCTTCTTCTACTTTATTTCCCAATTTGGTACTGAAAAGGGCAATAAGGCATATCAATAGAAGATACAATTTGAAGCAAAGTGGTCCAGATTTTAGTTTGTGAATATGACATCAAGGGTGATAGAAAATTTTAAAAAATTATACAGATGTCTCGAATAAAGTGTGGCAAATATATAACTTAAAATTAATAGAACAAAATTCAAGTATATAGACTAAAATTCAATTCATTCAATAACCTTTTGAGTTGAATCTGTGCGGATTCAAATCAGTAGCAGGTTTTAAGCACCTTGGTACAAGACTGACTAAAGAGATACACAAGCAAAGTTGCCACCGACTAATTCAAAGTTAATTATTTATAAAAATATTCTATTATGGGCCAGAAATGCAACCATCAAATATAAAACACACTAATAAAATAAATACTTGGGAATGGAAAGTACTAAGAAACATTTTTGGGCCGATAAATAAAAATTAGAGTGGAAAAGAAAACATAATTACGGGCTAAGGCAGATGTATAGAGAAATAAAAAATGAACTTAAGAGTAATAGCGTAGGTCGAATCCTATGAGAAAACTTTGAAGAAAGAAGACGAAAATGAAGGCTTAGAACGTGATGGTTGGACATGACTGAAAATGACTTGAAAGCGGTAGAGTTAGCAATTGGACAATTTAGCAAAAAAAAAACTGAAAAGAATAAGAAAATACTAAAAAAGAAGTAATAAATTAAGTGCAAATTTAATTAATTTGCTTTGGAACCACCAAAAATTGGAAAGCTCAGAGGAAAAGCATTGGAGTTTAAAAACTACTAAAGGCCTTGGAGCAAATGAAACGTAGATCACAAATGTTTATTGCAAACAAAATTAAACATATTACAACCAGAAAACTTTTTAAGTTTGAAAACAATATGCTTACAGATGTCCCCTTCTTGTTGTTCTTCAGTTGTCGACCTTCTCTATTGTACCTTGATTACTCGCAATGGTACTAACAGTAAGACGACTCTTCCTAATGCTGACCTTTCTGCACCGATGTTATAATGGGAAAAGAAAAGGTACCTGTGGACACACAAGTGGCATAGGATTACCTTTACTGATAAATTCAGATTTTGTGTTAATCGAAACGATGGTCGGATATTAAATGCAGCAAAATGACGTATTCATGTGAAGGATACAATACCAAATATATATATTATAATATGGAAAGCTATCTGACTTCTAGTCACAATTAAATGCAAAATTATCAGTTAAACTTACATCAAAGCGGTCTAATAGGCCGTACTACTTTCTTTTCTTCAGAGGGTGTCCCAAGCAAAATTTCAACAATATAACACCCAACTACATGTGACACGTAACACGTTAAACTGCCTTCAACAAAACAGAGTGAAAATTCTCCCATTTAGCGACCGAAAATGTCTGAAATATCATTGAGTAAAGATCCAGCAGTATCTATGACCTCCTAGGAATTTAAAACAATAAATGGAATGCAGCTCATCAAGACACTTCGTTTATAATTTGACTTGATGCCAAGAAGAATGGAGTCGATTACAAGAGCTTGAGGTGACGACATACATTACTGCATAAATGTAAACGTTTATGGATCATTATTTAGTAAATTTATTTATTTATTGGTCTTGCACTATTGAATATATGTGCAATGATTTGGTTATAAATTTGTATTTCAATTAACAGTAGTATATTATGATAAATGAGTTACTCCTAATAGTTTAAATTATCTTATTAGACATTATTCGAAACCCATAATGTGTTAAATTTTCACGTATAGAGGAGCATCTGCAGACACTGACCACTTTATGGTAACAGGAACATTGAAACAAATAGTAAAAAAACAGAACAGAAACACAAACATAAAAAGTAAATTGGATGTTAAAAACTAAACAATGAAAATATCAAAAAGAAATATGCTGCAAAACTAGAAGAAAAATTAAAAAAATATAACATAAATGAGAAATGAAATAGAAAAACAATGGACAAGAATAAAAGCATATATAAACAGTATAGCGGGAGTTCAGATAGGGAAGACAATAACCAGACCAGATCCAGTATGATATGACAAATGTAAAGAAATAGCTAAAATTAAAATAAAAGCAAGAGTAAAATGGAATAGATCAAACACAGTAGAAGACAAAGCTGAGTATAAAAGGTTAAGAAAAGAAGCAAAGAAAATCAATTAAGAAAAACAGAATAAACAAATTTAAGATAATAACAAACGCAAAAATACAAAAAAAAACTATTATAAGAAGATTAAAGAACAAAACATGGTATATAAAGATAAGAGCACGGGAATCAAAGATGAAAATGAAAAATTGGCTGAAAATGACAACCAATACATGAAGACGTAAAAGAAATACTTTAAAAGATTATTGTGTTTTGAGACAGAAGAAGACGAAACTGTAGCATCAGAATAAGACATGATAAACGAAGTACCAATAAAATAAATCATTATCAAAAGCCGTAAAGCACCAGGCAGAGATGGTATAAATGCAGAATTCATAAAATATGGTGGGTAAGAATTGCACGAAAAATGTATGCAATAATAAAAAGAATATGGAATGAAAAAAAATGACTATAGAATGGAAATCCGGACAAATAATCACAATACATAAGAAAGGAGACCAACAAGTATGTAAGAACTACAGAGGGTTGACACTATTGAATACTGAATATAAAATCATGACTAATACAGAAAAGATTAATGAATATCACAGGGAATTTAATAGATCAATACCAATATGGCTTTATTAATGGAAGATCAACGGACTGATGCGCTCCATATAATAAAGCAGATAATGAACACAACACATGAATATCAAATTGAAATGGGACTTCTATTCATCGACTTTAAATGATTCTATCCAAAGAAGTAAACTGATAAAGGAGTTTAAAAAGCTAGAAATAAATACTAAGATGAAAAAATTAATACAGATGACAATGAGAAGAACAACACTGAGTGTGAAGACGCAAAAAGGCGAAACGGAAGAATTCGAAATAAATAAGGGAGTGCAGTAAGAAGATTCCTTGTCCACAGCGCTATTCAACTTATCACTAGAGTACGTATTGCAAAGAATTCACAAGGGCACAGTAAGGACAATTGGTAACCAAATTATAGCCTACGCGGACGATGTACTAGTGGCCAAAAACCGCGTTAATGAAAGATATGTTAAAGCAAGTTGTACGGGAAGAAGGAAAAATGGATTAAGAATTAATGTAGAAAAAACTAAAATAATGTGAATTGGTGGACAACCACAAACGGGAAATCAAAACATCAGAATGGAAGGATACGAATTTGAATTAGTGAATAAAATCAAATATCTAGAAGTAATGTTATTAAATGATGGAAATAGAGACAAAGAAATTAAGAAAAGAATAATGACAGGTAATAGAGCATTTCAAGCAAACAAAAAGAAGCAAAATACTTGGAAAATAAAAATATAGAAAACAATAATAAGATCAACTATATTATATGGTACGAAATTACAATGACGAAAAAGAGGAAAAAAGTCTGAAAAAACTAGAGAGGAAAATATGAAAAACAATATTAGGGCCAATAAGAGTATCAAAAAACGAATACCGGAGTAGGATAAACTTTGAATTAAAACAAAAGTTTGATAAAGACATAGTCATAAAAATAAAAGAACAAAAGTTGAGATGGTTGGGTCATATATGGAGATACGGTGGAGAAAAAACAATATTCTCAATGTTAGAATAGAACCCAGGTTGTAAGAGAAGAAGGGGGAGACCAAGAACAACATGGATACAAGAGATAACAAAAGCCTTAAGAAAAATTGGGGTTAAAGATTAGAAGATCAAAGCAAAAGACAGAAGACAGTGGAAAGTGATTTGTAAGAATATAGAATAGTTAATGGGTTCTGATCACACCCACATAATGATCTAAAGAGCTCCAGTTTGGAGCAGCGACACCCCACTTGGGGCGCAAAGCCACCATATAGATAACGTGGTAATTTCTATTGCACCTTTGCAGTTGAATAATTAGTAATGTTTATAAGAAAGTCACATAACAAACTTTATTAATAAAAAAAGGTAATAAACCATTTTGTACAATGTGTACAACATTAACATGTATTAAAGCAAATTTGAAATATCCAATTATGTAGGGAAGTACTACTGTACTACGTTATCAAAGTTTGACCTTAATAGAATAATTTTCTTGATTTTGTTTCTATGTAAACGTGACTGTTTTTTAGTAGTATGTACTAAAAAGAAACAAAGAGCAATAATCTGATTTTGTTGGTCGCAAGGTGTGCTAAGTGCTAAAATTCATCGGATGTTTACAACACAATACAGGGACAATGTTCTACCACGTAAAAGTTTAAAAGTAGCTGAGTAAGTGGATACACGTAGAAGGAATAGGACGTCCGTCAACCACCACTATCGAGAAGAAGATTCAGAAAGCCCGAGAAATGGTAATAGCAAACCGGCGAGTTACTATCGACAATGTAGCATATTCGCTGCAGATTGGTTATGGTTCTGCCTATCAAATTATCCACAACGAGTTTGACCTTCATAAAGTCTGTGAAAGAAGGGTGCCAAAAGAGTTAAGTTCACTTGACCACTACAAAAATCAAGGTAAAGAATTTTTGAGCAAAATAGTTACAGGAGATGAAAGTATGCCATCATCATGATTGTCAGTGAGGACACAAACTTTTGCTTGGAAAAATTTTTGGGGAATCACAAAGGTCAATACTGGAAAACTACCTGAAATAGAAGTGTACGATCAACAGCGCACGATGAAGTTGGCCAGCAATGAAGCCAGCAATTTGCAACAAATGCCCAGAACTATTGTCTAAGAACGTGTCGTTGTTGCATGAAATATACGTCTACATATGACCAGCAAGTCTATTATCTATTACCTATTTGGGTTTCAATGTGTTAAAACACACTCCGTACAGCCCAAATCTCTCCCGGTCCGACCATCATCTCTTTGGACCGCTCAAAGATGCTTTATGGACAAAGAAGTGTGGAAGGTGGTGCGTAAATGGTTGGTCCACCGAACGAAAACCTTCTTGAAAAGAATACCCAAGCTTGTGAACTATTGGACTATATAGAAAAATGACGTTCAACCCCTACATTTGAGTAAATAAATTTAAAAAATAAAGTGCAGATAATTTGTGACTTTTGTCGTAAAGTCATACCTCTTTTTATTATATTTTTATGTAACCGGCGGAAATTTGACCTACCCAGTTTTTCACATTTCTGGACGAATTATAACCTCAGGACACCAAAAAAGTTGTTTTGAGCCATTGGTTCGTGTGTGTGTGTGTCTGTCGGTCTGTCAGTAAACAAGATATCTTGAGAACCGTAAGAGCTAGAGACGAAATTTGGTATGCAAATTACTTGTAGGTAGGGGACGCAGTGCGAAGCTTTTGGTAAAAATCGGCCAAGCCGTTTGGTCGCAAGGTCGCAAAATCGGTCGCAAAGCGATCGCGAATCTAAACGGTTAAAGATACAAAAAATTTATGAGAATAAAAATGATTTGTTATTATGAAATAAACATGAATTTAAAATAAAAGTTGGTAAAATAGGAACTCGAAAAAAAATTGAAGCTCAGGATTTTTAATATACCGGGTGTTTATAAAATGTTTCAGGAAATTTATATTACCGGACAGATCAAATCAAGACGAACAAAAAATTGTAATGAAATTTTTTGATCCGAGGACGGGGAGCGTTTGGCCGCTAGGAAGGAGCACGCAGGCGATAATGGCGAAGGCTGTGCAGCCGAGCTCGCACGGTTACCTTCAGTGACGTAGCAAAATTTTAAGTATGAGTCAATTATTATCAAGCTTTTGGTAAAAATCGGCCAAGTCGTTTGGTCGCAAGGTCGCAAAATTGGTCGGAAACCGGCCGCGAATCTAAACGGTTGAAGATACAAAAAATGTATGAGAATAAAAATGATTTGTTATCACGAGATAAACATGAATTTAAAATAAAAGTTGATAAAATAAGAACTCTAAAAAAAATTGAAGCTCAGGATTTTTAATATACCGGGTGTTCATAAAATGTTTTGGGAAATTTATATTACCAGATAGACTAGATCGAGACGAACAAAAAATTACAATGAAATTTTTTGATCCGAGGTCAGATAAATAAGTTATAGCCGATTAAAAATTAATTAAACGGACCAATCACAGCGCGCTCGGAGAGTTTCCTGGCCGACTGCGGGAGGACGAGGGGAGCGCTTGGCCGCTAGGAGGGAACACGCAGGCGATAATGGGGAAGTTCTCACGGTTACCTTCAGTGGCGTAGCAAAATTTTAAGTACGAGTCAATTATTGTCTTGTACTGTTTATTTTAATCAGCTTTCTAGTGTTGGACTCTTTTTTAAAATAACAAATTTTTAGACGAGAGCAGCGCAAGGCCGAGACGATGGACTCGCGCCTCGTCCTTTTTTAAAATAACAAATTCCGGGACGAGAGCAGTGCACGGCCGAGACGATGGACCCGGTATAATATATAATAATAATAGGATAAGGAAAGTCGTGTGATGTTCACACCAGATTTTTTCATTTGCATCTCAAATGAACCGATACATATAAATAACAATGGGCACAAATTTTAATGTATGATATTCGAAGTCGGTTGTTGTATACAATCAGTGCAAACGCAAGAATAATATTTAATAGTACAAAAATATTAACGGTAGCAAACATCAGAAAAGATTTTCATAAATTATTCCAAATCCACAAATGGATCTTTTTGCAAACATTTTTTTGACAAAATAGTACTGCTAGGAAACTTTAAAAGTTAAAAACTATATTTGTATAAAATTTTAATAAAATCAAATACCCTCCTGATGAATCTGCCCATTTTTCAAAAGCCAAATAGTGTTCTATTTGAATCATTTTTTTGTTCTGAAGTTAGCAAGCGTGGTCTTATAATTTTTGTTATCTATTACCACTTTGATTAATTTAGATTGGTTGTTTTTTCCAGTAAATCGGTTTGTTTTCGTCAAGGGACAGTTTACAACGGAGTGAAGTGTTCTTATGTTAGAACATTTTACCAAAACGGTGAAAGTGCCATGCAGACAGTGCGAAAACTTAGTGCGATTTTTGAGAAAACTGGTGCACTCAATGAATTTACAGGTCGAAGACTAATGAGGAAGTTGGAGACAACTGGTTCAGTAGGAACGATAAAATCTTCTGTCACTGTGAGCCTTGGAAAATTGATTTGCCGACGTTTGCAGCAGTTGGACATTCCGACAACTTCGTTATATCGAATTTTCCATAAAGATTTCCATATGCACGTGTAATATCCATAAATCCAACTGAGGCATTAACTTACTGTTCATGGGAAACGGAGGCGATTTGCTGAATTCGTTATGGCGGACGAAAAGTTTGCAAAAAATAGTTTTCAATGACGAAGCCCACTTTTCACCTAAGTGGGTTCATTATTAAACACAACCACCGGATTTGGGGAAATCAAAATCCTCCAATAATCCAGGAGCGTAAATGCATCCACTAAGAACGACTATGTGGTGTAGTTTTTAGGCAGGTAAATTTATTTTTTCTTTGAAAAACATGAGAAAACTGCAGTTACCGTCAGTGGGGAACTTAATGTAAATGGTATCCAATCGGTTGTGGCCAACTTTTGAAGATATGGAGATTGATAGTCTTTGGTTTCAGCAGGATGGAGCGACCTGCCAAACCTCGCACGACGATTGTCTTACTTCACGAAAATTCTCGATTTCTTTGCACGGTGACCAAGAATTGCCGGCAAGGTCCTGCGATCTCACACTTATGATTTTTTTTCTTATAGGGGTTTGTAAAATCACAGATATACGCTAACAAACCACGCACAATTTTAGAAATGGAAGGTATCCAGGTATCTGGAAGAGAGTTGTCAGTAATTTTGAGGAACGTATAAATGCATACAGGCTCGGTGCGGCTATTATGGTGTGCCTGATATCGTGTTTCATACGTAATTGGGAGATTTTACCGATTACAGGTACGTTAAATACAACCATTTTCATGAAAATTTAACTGATTTATTAAATTTTCAAATTTGGTACCTTTATGGAATACCCATTATATACTCTCAAAACTAAATAAAAAGCAAGCATTTGGAAGAATTCTCATCAAAATGCGAATGGCGGATATAACATAAGAAAGCCAAAAGTTTGCTGTAGTACCACGCAGCCCTTTGCATGCCGTAACGGAAAAGTGTTGTGCCATTGAGGTTAAAGTTTGAATGAGCCGGTACCGTGGCCTTTAATAGCCATGTGGCCAATTGATCTGAAGACCTGCGTAAGCCCTGTTTCCCCTGTGACAGAATTAACAGCCCAAATTGTGGACTTCCTGATGAGCTGTTCGCCCACAGCGGCAGCCACCCACCGGCCACCCTCGGCTCCCCGGCGCGGCAAATTGCGTCCCCGGCAGCCGACCATCGATTGCCCTGACAGGCGCAAACCGCGAACCCTGGCCATTATTCGCCAATACATGCGGCAATTCGCTGTCGGCCGTCCATCAAGTGCTCGCGCAGATGATAAATAATTCAGGCGGCAATTGCGGCCGCACAAAAGCTAACTGTGCCGCCCTTGGGCGCGCTCGGCGGCGGGCGGCGCGGGGGCCGCCGAGTGTAAGGAACCCCACGAAATGTCGTGGTTTCGTGGCCAAGGCCAACCACTCGCTGCAGCGAGCTGCATTTTATAGCGCTTCCTTGCTTACAGAACGTCGCGCCCGCTGTATTTACATCCGCATGGAACGCGTACGCGTGGTGCGTGCGGTGCGCCCGCGAGCACAGGGCCGGCGCGGCCGCCCGGATATCGGATTTTGTCGCGGTTACGCGCGGCGCGATAATCGGAGGTCTGAAAACAAGGTCACTTGGTTCGGCTACGTGGGCTATCGGCAGTTGCTTGGCGCGATGGGAATTGCTGGGGATAGAAGGGCGATTTGGTGGCGATACGCCAGTTTTCGGCCATCCCGCATAGCAACAATGTTGGCAGACTTTCTTAACTATAAGCGAGCTGAATGCAGCCAAGTTTTAGTGAAAGTAAAAAATATATATTGGTATATTTTATGCACTTAAGAGTCTTCATTTACCTCCAATAACATTGCTTAAGCCTATGAAGCAATAAAATGATTAACTTTTGTAATGGTTATATAATAATTAGAAAAAATTGAAACCCCAAAATGAATAGGTGAATATTTTCAGATATATCGCCGTTTTTCTTGATTAAAATATTACATAATTCATTTTGTACCTTTATCCTATTTCCAATTTTCGGATTTTTTTGATTAAAATCATTTTTTTTATTTACCAAGAATTTACAATCTCCCATGACATAGTAGTATACATACAGTGAGGAATTACTCTTTATATGTTAGCCTATGTTAGCCTTATATCTTAACTAAACCTTAACTAGGCGTTATATTATACATAGGTACTAAGTGAATCTATTTTGTAGGTTCGAGGGTTTGAACCTCTTGCGTCTCCCAACTTCACCATTATAAATAATTGTTAGATTACTGTGTGTTCGGGTGTACACTGTCTGTCTCAATAAGAAACATTTTGTTTTGTAATAACTTCATTTACTGAAATTATTCTAAGGTCTCTTCTAATGCCTTTATTAGGTAGATACCATGGGGCGTTCACTTTCTCGCGAAGCATTCTATACTCAAACCTTCCGATTATGTCAATAGTGTTGTTGGCTGCTGAAGTCCTTAGCTGCACACCGTATGTCAAAAATTGCTTTTTAGAGAAGAACCTTGTTATCTACTGATAGTTGAGATCGTTTTATCCAGTAACCAATACATTTGTCGGTATTTTAAGCCTAATTGCTTCCTTTTAGTCCATACATGATGTCTCCAGGTAAGCCGACAATTCAGGTGGATTCCCAAGTATTTAACAGTATCACTTTGTGGTATCTACTGGTCGTTAAGAGTTACTGAAGGGCAGGTTTTTCGCCTCAGCGTAAAAGTGACATGGTTGAATTTAGCTTCATTGACTTTAATATGCCATTTGTAGATTTTGTGATGCTATTGTGGGTCGATAAGATGGCTGTGTCGTCAGCATATGTTGCTATTGCCGTGGCTCTTGTTGTAGGTATGTCCTCTGTATAAAGAAAGTATAGGAGCGAGCCCAGAACACTGCCCTGTGGTACCTCAGATTTTGCTGGGAATAATGTAGTGGTCTCGCCTAGCATTCTCATCAGAAAATGTCTGTTAGTAAATATTAAAATCATTGAATTTGTAAGATCTAACGACAGGACCTAATTAAAGTTTTTGGCATCCTAAGCTGACAATTTTTCACTCGCCTTACATAAAAGTTGGCCGTTTAGACAAAACAATTATTTGATTTTTTCTTTTCGTTTTATACATTTATATGCAATATCTGCTTATATTCACACGTCAATGAGAAAATATAAAAACAAATATATATTTTATTTAAGAAAACATTTCTTTGTCTGGCTTTAAGATTAGCAAATTAAAGTGCAAAGTTCGTTATTTTTTTCTTGTTTTAACGTTGATCTCAAAAAGTTTGTCACTCTCTTAAAGCTAAAAGAGTCGTTCTCCTGTGCTACATTTAGAACAATTCTTAAAACGACGGCAGTAATGAAAAAGTAGAGTCCACGTCTCATGATCAAGCATGCTAGGAGTCTTTGTGGTTAGGTATTCTTATTTTTGTTGATACTTTTATTAATTCTTAAAACTACTTCTAAATGCACACATTCCTCAGGAAATGTTTTATCTAAATCAGAAGAATGGTTTTCCTATAGCTAATTTGTTCTATGCCGTATTCTGTCATTTTCCATTTGAACGACTTCCTATAAAAATCCGAAATCCTAGTCTATTTCTGTATAGATTGATCTTTTTGCTTGCTTCTTTGAGACTTACTTTTTATGTTTGTTTATTATTTGCTTTTCCATCCATTTCAGGCCCGTTGTTGTTTTAATGTTATCGACCCTTTTCATTTGGGGACGTCCTCTTGATCTTCGATAGTCTTTTTTAGGCCTTTCTTTAACGATGTGACTGACAAATAACCATTCAGTTTGACGGCATGTGCGGCAACAACCATACTTTTGTTTGTTCCCATATATGGTGTTGTTTTTCTGTACTTTAAGGAAACTCCCACCATTAACATTTCTATGATCCTTTGTGTTGTTTGAAGTTTATTTAACTTACTTTTTGTCATTGTCGAAGTTTTCACCTCAAAACACAAGACTGGTATAATGCATGTGTTAAATATTTTTTTTTAGGTACAATGGGATGTTTTTATTTTTCCTTATAAAACTTAATTTTCCAAAAGCGATTCATGATTGTTTGATTCTTCTTTTTATTTCTTAAGTTTGATGTTTCTGCAGTTATGTATTGTCCCAGCATTTTCTATTGTGTTCTCAATTTTTACGACTATATCGTCTTTGGTCCTAATTTTTGTTTTATTTACTTTTATCTTTAGACCCACTTTTCTTTTGTTGAACTTCTTATATATTTTTTCTATTAGCACGACGTCGTCAGCATATCTTAAACGATTAAGATTTTATCGTTTTTATATTAATCCCTGTATTTAACCAATGTAATTTTTTAAATGTCTTCTAAGGCAAGGTTAAATAGTTTTGGTGTTGTCTAACACCTCTCTTAAGTTGTTTCGTTCAGATGGTACGTTACAGTTGTTTTATTGCCAATTTCTTGCAACAATTGTAATTATCGGCCGTCATTTTTTTAGCGCTTGTTTGATTGCTTATGTTTCTATGCTTTTTCATAATCGACGAATATCAGGTGGATCGGTATGTTATATTCGTTCGATTTTTACAGGGGTATTTCATCGTTAACAAGCGGTTGAGAATTCGTTCCGGAAACGAAATCTTTGTTAGACGGTTAGTTATTATCGTGCTCAAGAGCTTGTACATGTGGAACTTGATACTTATCGGTTTGTAATTTTCTAGTTTTCTCTTGTCGCCTTTTTATATAGTATGATCACTTTTGAGTTTTCCACTTTTCGGAATTTTACCTTGTTTAATAATTTGGTTACATTTTTAACTCGTTCTTTTAATTGTTATCTTAATCAACTTCTGCGCCTTTATTTGTTTTCATACTTTGTATTGCATTTTCTCCTTCCCAGGTTGTAATTTTTCGAATTTCGTTTTGGTTTGCTTTACTGTTATATAACTTTTCATAGAATTCTTTTAATGGTTGTTACTATATAACCTTCTTGATTTATTAAGGAGTGTAGGCTTCTTGCCTATGTTGTTTCTTAAACATTTTATTCCTTATCGTTTCCTAATGTTTGTTTTATTGGTTTTCAAATTTAGTTTTTCTGTAGTTTTATATATCCACTGTTAACTTCTATGTATTTAATTGTTCTTTTTTAATTGGTTTTATTCATATCTCTTTTTTCTTATTTGTTTTGTGTCGTCGTCTGTATCTGGTTCTTTGTTTTTTTTATTATATTTTTTATTGCTTTTATGCTATTTATTATAGTTTTTATTATTTGTTTGTTTATGTTATCAGTGTTGTACAGATTAATAAAATTTAGAAAGGCATATGACATGACGTAAGCATATATTTGCGAAAAGATTACAAATTCCGATAGATGTACTAATTAATTGGACAAAACTCTCAACAATTGTTAGAATATAAAATTTTGGTCATCATATTGAAGCTTATATAGGCCCACGTTGTTCAGCTATGACGCATGATCAATATATCCAATATCAAAATATCGCAAAGAACAAGATCCTTAGTACTATAGTTAACGCACCATGGTACACATATAAGTTTACCATTGAACATGTTCTGCAAATACATTCCATTTGTGAAGAAATCTAGAGACACTCTGTAAATAATAAAAAAAATACTTAAAATACGTCTAAACAAACTAACCAACAAACTTATAAACAGTAAAGGTGAAGTACGGTCCTTATAACAAATTTAACCGGCAGACTGAAATACTAGATATAAGTTTTTATAAGTTTCTCCTAAGCAAAATTATTTAAGACTAATAAATTAAGAATAGACAATGATCATAGGATTAGAGTTTAGTTAATTTCCACAATTTAAATTAATATCTCTTTATTTATATTATCTTCGTAAATGTTTTACTGCTTTTTATTTTTTTCTTATGGTTTTTTTAAAATTGGTAAACATAAGCAAGCTGTAATTTTCCACTTTTTTATCTGTATTGTGGCATTGAATATCAGTATTACTTTTCTAAGACAAAGTCTATTTAATTCAACAACTATAGTTTTATTCTATTATTTTTCTGCATAAACAGAATTGCAATTTGTACTACAAAAAACAAACCTGAAAAAAATTAATCGAAAATTATAAAATTTAGTTTAGGTCAAACTAAATGACAATTTTTCTCAGGTGGTTTAGTTCTATTTGAGTGTTGGCGATCTCTTTTTTATATTTTGTGTATACTAGAACAAACGGTGATTTTAGAAAATTTTAATTAAACTCAAATTTTCGGTTTTGAACTTATTTTTAATGTACATTAAGGTATTTTCTACGTAGTTCTCTTTAAGTGCGATGCTCTTTCTAGCCCATGAGTAAAAGAAAATTGTATTAGATTCTAAATGATACACAAAACTTTTCAGAAAGTAATAATATATTGTTTAGATTGAGACTTGGTCTTTAAATCGAAACTGTTAACTAACACATGCTTGAATCTGATTTTAGAGGAAAAAAGGCAGAAAATCCTCGACCACTTAAGTGCTTTGAAAATTTTGAAAATGTTTTAATCTAATCCAATGTTCACTTGAATAAATGCAATGGGTTCAGTTTGAGTAACTCTATAGTTTTGTTGCAATAATTTTTATCCCCTTGGCAGATTTATTCGACACGAGGTACAATTATTTACTAGATTTTCAGTTTTATAAGCGAAGACTATTCTCTATACATACTTTTAAAGTTATGATAGGTAACGGGTAACACAATTAATTTAATATCAAAATGACTACCTATATTATATGTAATTATAGCTTAAAATGTTTGAGAAAAATAACGCTCTAAAATTTAAATTAAAATACAGAAAAGAAAAGTAAATATTTTTGTCTATAAAAAGGATGGTTTAGATTTATTCGATATGCTTAAATACAATTTTGTTAAATCTTAGATGTTTTTTGCAAAAAATATTTTTAAATTTTGTTGTACACCAATAGACGTAAAACACCAGCAAACCTTTAAACAACATTGTACTATTAAATCTTTTATAAAACTGCAAATCCGCTACCGTAACTTACGAAAATTGTCAAAGAGCGTATGAAAAATATTCCCATTCCATGATCAGATGGCGCAAAACCGTTTTAGAGAACAGATAACTTAAGAAGTTTGACAACTGACAATAATGTGAAAATAGTGAGGACTTTTTCATTATCACATCGTGATAGCAGTGAGTTATATATGAACTAGTTTACCGTTTATCAGATTTTAACACAAGATTTGGGTATGCAAAATGATTGGGCAAGATGGTCATAAAAAATCTCGAAATATGCCTTGATCTTTGGTATCACTCTCAGGAGTTACACTTTTTAATAGCTTGATCACACAATTATGAATCTTTAAGTACTTTGGATAACATCCAGAAGAGCGTAACAGACGAGTTAAAAAACATTTTAAAAGAAGCCCTTCAAGAGTGCTACGAGCAATAGAAAATATGTCTTCATTGGTGTGTAGTTGCCTAAGGAAATAACCTCAATTTGTAAAAAAAATATAATTTATGGTTAAAAGAAAATCAAACTTATTATTTTTCTAGCAACACCCGTATGTAGAATACACAAAATTATAATAACCTTACCAAATATAAATGTTCCTATGTATTCATTAGGAAAAATTCTTTTAAATAAACTAAAAAATAATTTATACGCATTTAGCATATACTTATTCTATTTTAAAAGCATTTCTTATTATATATATCTTAACAATAAAGAGTTGGAATCTTACACATTTCTACTAACGACGTTTCCACTCTTAGAAATATTCTGTAATGTTACTTGTTGGAATCGTAAGTAACTGCCTCGTTATATTGTCTTAAACTGCGTAAACAGCCTGAAACTTTTTCAAAGATGAGTTATGTTTTAGAAACAGGCAGGAACCAAATGACGACAAGTCTACGTAAGATGTGACGTGTAGTCATGTCGAAGCTGTCGATCATCAATTAACTTTATTTGTGCTGCATACATTACACTGTTCCCGAAATTAACTAAAACGTTTCTGCGGTCAAATCTCCATATTTTGCATAAAATTTAATGCAGATTTGCTGGTGTTTAAATTCCGACTGATCTGGGTAGCAAAATCGTCCTTATTCGCGCATGCTTCTTACAGTGTATTTTCATCTGCTGTCAGGTTATATAGTGGCCTAGTAAATCGATGCTTGTAGTACAGACTGCGTAATATACGGATTTGTAACTTTATTTACAATTTTCTAAAGAGTATATAATATTTAATTTTTTTTTAATACAGGGAATTTGAAACTTTTTACTTAATTACTAGTTTCTGGTCATAAAATGCAAACGAAAATTAAAATAGAAATAAAATGTAAAGGTAACATTAACGGAAATAAATAAAACTGATATATATTATCTCAAAAAAGGATAAGCAAAGTATACCAAAAAAACCCTGTAAAAATAGAGGAATAATACTATAAAATGAACTCTTTCCCTATAGATAATAAATCTTCTTTAAAATCTTATAGCAGGAGTATTACGTAAAAATTAAAATAAAGTACTGCTTAATTTATAATTAAAAAAATATTATTTTTACTCTAATTTTTTTAACTTTTTAAGTTTTGTAAGTAATTAAAATATACATATAACACATAACTCTGTGCATTTAAAAAATTATTTTTTTATAATTAGGCTTTTGTTTGTAGTATCCGGATTTATAAACATAATAAAAATAAACACAAATTGCCAATATGGAATAATTGGCAATATTAATTTTCTACAAAGTTTTCCACGTGTAATATTTAACCTTTTAATTTATTTTATTATAAAATTTTAAATTGAACGTCAAAATTTTCTTCTAATATTGATGCTTTAGATGTCTGTGACATTTTTTTTAATGTTTAAAATATATTACGCTAAAATGAAAGACACAAAAAATGTGTTAAATAATTAAAAATAGCATTTGTTTGTATGATTTTTGGTCATAGTTATAGTATATCTGGTAATACAGAAGTCAGCCATTTATGGTCTAAAAGAAGTAGAAGGCATATAACTTGAACACAGCTCAAAAAGACTAAATATAACTAAAATATTTAACGTAATCCTAAAGGCAATTAAGTTATTTAAAAGATAATAATAAAGTGCGTAAATATTCTGAAAATGGTTTATCGCAGATAAATAATATTTAGGGATTTTTTAAAAGAACAAAAAAATTAAATAAAAAGCAGCAAGAGTTAATTAAAGATGTACATCTCAAGTATTGAGAAGTCAGCTGGAAATTACGGAGCATTAAAATTAAATGTGAAAAAAAGACTAATTACCTGTGGATGCAGAGCCGAATAAACGAAGCTTTGAGCCTCGGGCTTGAATTTTTAAAATTTACTTGTTTGTAAATGTTCTTGGTACGTGGACTGTACGATATCTATTGCAAATTGACAACCCTGCTTGTGCTAGGTGCAATCTGATGTTTGCACACATACAATTTGATATTTGTAAACGTACTTAGAACGTTTTGTCATACGGACACAATTTGTTTTGTTGTCAAAAAAAGGAATTAATTCCTGAACATTTTCGTGCGATGATTTTTTACGACTTTCGAAATAGATTATTTCAATAACAGTGCATTAATCAACTCTGTCATGCAGCCACTGTATATCGTCGGTTCAATAAATTTAAGCGTGATCATAGTTGGCTGGAGGATGAAGGCCGTCCAAAATCGAATGTGGTGCCAGCAAACGTCGGTGCGGTCCGTACGCGAATTGATAAAGCAAAATCGTCATGTGACTTATCGTAAAATACAGCTATTTGTAGGCATTGGTATGACTAGGATACATTCGATATTGCATGAACATTTAACCGTAAAAGATGTGTGCGTGTTGGATCTCGCATAAGTTAACGATCGCCCAAAAACAGGCTTGTGTCTCAAAAACTACGATTGCGATGCTTCAAATATTGTTTACATCATCATAGGTGACAAATCTTGGATTTATGCACACGAACTCAAAAGCAAACAGCAGCTAGGTTAGTCAATCAATAAGTTGAATCTAAATGATTTTTGTTAAGAAAGGTAAGGTATTTAAGCAACTTTTGTTGTTTAAAATAAAACAAACGGAGCGATTATTTATGTAAAAAAAAGAACACTATTATGTAACTGAACTAAAAAAATGGTCGGCAAATTACAAAATTTGAAACATAACGTTTAACATTAACTTTTTTATTTCGGTAGTAGATTATCATGGCATGGAATTTGTCATAGTTTATGATAATTAGAAACTTCAAATTTAACACCATAAAGAATTATAATAAA
This sequence comes from Sinelater perroti, assembly GCA_036346155.1. NCBI lineage: Eukaryota > Metazoa > Arthropoda > Insecta > Coleoptera > Elateridae > Sinelater > Sinelater perroti. Next base: position 25,633,393 of record JARFIY010000056.1, on the reverse strand, counting down.
GGTTGTATCAAACAAAATGAACAAAATAGTATAATTCAAGATAAATATATTTATTGGTCTATCAGATAGCTATAAAGATTGTCCATTAGGCAAAAATTTAAGTGCTTTTAAATTGAGCAAAGTGTACAAACATAATTTGTAAATGGAATAACAACTTTTAGAAAATTGTTTTGAAAAATAAAAAAACAAACCCACTGAATTATTCTTCATATGATATTATATTACATACATCATATGAAAAACTGATTTATGGACAATCTACTCGGAAAGTCCTAAAGGATGTTATAACAAATATGAGTTTCTAAAAAGTATGCAACAATGTATGATTAACAACTGATCGAGAGAATATTTTAAAATAAAGTATAACTAGTTAATTAACAATATAACATCTATTTTGATTAAAGTTTTTACGCAAAATTTGTGCAACATAACTAAAGATTTAAATCATGAGTCATTGAGAATTTTAAATTGTAAACCATATACAGTCTTAATGAGTTTTCGATAAATGTAAATAAATTAATTAAAAACTGTATTACACAATTAGGCAACAAATTTATAGGAAAAATGGGATGCTATCCATATTTAGAGAGAACCAAAAATGGAAATAAATAAACGCACAAGAAAATTATAGATTGCTTTTATAATGAATAACAGAAATAATATGCCATTATAACTTAAAAGAAAAGGTTTCATATATGTATAGTTCTTGTAACGTACTACGGCGCTGAAACGTAAACTACAACATTCAGAAATCTAAATATTCTACAAAGGAGGCAACGTACTAAGAAACGATAAAACAACTACATATATAAGAGACAGAACAAATACGAGTGTTGTAGTTGAAAAACTCTTAGTAGAAGTTAGCAGCGCATGTAGTAAGAAATAGCTATAAAAATGGCATACAATAATACAAAATATCAGACCTACGGTATGTTTAACAATGAGATGGAATAATAAGTTAAAAACAGCAGAAGGCATGATTTGGATCCTAACGGCGAGAAAGAAGAGGAAAAAATCGAGGAATTTATTAAAAGCGTATGTCTTACAATCAACTGACTTAGGACTGAAAACACTTCAAAATTATATACACTGTCCAAATATCACTGATTAGTAATAGGTGTACAAGTAAAAACTCGGCTCTGAAGTTGGCTGGATTAAAAACAAGGATGTCGATAAGCAGAATTTACACCATTGCATCCTAATCTGTTTTCAAATGAAAAAAATGCTGTTTAAGCTATGGAATTGATTAATTGTACTTTGGGTGAACATTCTATGAGTCATTCAATAGTAAAAAAGTGGTTTACAAAATTTTGTGATAGAAATTTTAGTATTGAGGACGATCCACGTTCAGGTGCAGTAAAAAATTTGAAGACGAAGAACTTCAAGTTATACTGGATGAAAATCCATGTCAAACTCAAGAAGCGCTCGCAGCACAGTTAGGAGTTACTCACCAAGCAACATCACTTCGATTGCATGCAATCAGAAAGCTACAGAAGGAAAGAAAATAAGTTCCTCATAAACTGATAAAAGAGTTGACATCTGCATGAATTTCATTTCTCGGTACACGAAAAATTTTTTTGCACAAAATTATTACGGCTGATAAAAAGTGGATTTTGTTCGACAATCCTAAACACAGAAAAGCATGGGTTGGTCCAAGCCAGCCATCAACATCAGTTGCAAAAACAAATATTTATGCCAAGAAAGTGTTACTGTGTGTCTGGTGGGATTGAAAAGGACTCATTTATTACCAGCTTCTGGAACCTGACTATAGTGTTACAGCTAAATGTTACCAGGTCCATTTGATCAATTTAAGTAACGCTTTAGAAGTAAAATAACCATTTACGGATCAAGGACCAAACACATACAACAAAACCAACGGAGGAAGTCATCTTCTCCCTAGGCTGGAAAGTTGTCTAGCATGCGGCTTATTCTCCAGATTTGGCTTCTTCTAATTATCACTTATTTTGGTCAATGTTGTCATATTTAAAAGACAAGCGGTTCACGAAAGTTGGAAATGTGCGAAAATGGTTTGCTGATTATTTTGCTTCGAAACCACTAAGTTTCTATTGCGAAGGCATTCATCATCCCGATAAATGGCAAAAGATCATAGATAGTAATGGCGAATATTTCGATTATTAATCTTCGTAACAAGTATCTTTTCAATAAAGTTGAATTTGACCAAACGAAGCCGAGTTTCTGCTTGCTATAAAAAATATAAGTTACTTTCACTACACAAAGTAAGATAAAAATTAAGTTGCACAGTTTTGGAGACAGGACCTATCACAATATATACCTAGATAATGATAATATAATTAAAACAATGCACAGCCTTATGTAACTTGACAGCCGATAAGAATGGACTACAATAGTAAATGAGTTAAACGTCAGTGAGTGAACACATGTAATGTGTATTAGTCGCATTTATAATGACTGGATAATCAAAACAGTAAACTACATCAATTTTTGTGCGAAACTAATTCCTCCTCAGAAATTATTTAGCTTGCAGAAACTTTATAATGATTGCAATTTGAATAAATGCAACTCACTACTAGAGACTTTATTACGACAACGCGCCCACACGTCACATTTGATGTAGAATATTTTTGTCGAAATATCAAAACACATAGGTGACTCAGCCACCTTACAGTCAAGATGTGTCACCTACAGCTTCTGATTATTCTCTTAAATCGTCTCTGGAAAAAAATTTATGCTGTCTATGATATTCGAACCAATACAATGAAGTAGTTATGTGCGATTTGTACACAGGACTTTGCAGAATGTTCTGAACGGTGGAAACAATATTGTTATATATGGGCGAGATTACAAAATACGTGTTTTTAAGCGTACTGAAGCTATCTAAACTGTTCCTTGTATCATATTACGTACTAAGGAATTAGATTTTTTATTGTAATTGTGATTTTTTTACGTTATACAAGGTGGTTTAAATAAAACCGGGACTGACTTTTTTACAAAGAAAAAAACTAATTGCCAAACATTTAGTTGCACACATCAGTCTTCAACGTACTTCCCTCCAAAGTCAATACATTTTTTTCAATGTTCTGGAAGTATCTTGATGTCCTTTTCAAAAAAGGCTTTTGGTTGGCGGCGTATCCAAACAATCTGGATCACGGCGTCGTTGTTCGAAATTCGCATGTCTTGAAGTTTGATTTCAGCCTTCTCTTGAAGGAAGTTTACCCGCTTTTTACCTGTCTATCGTTTGGACCGAATATTTTTCTTCATGTCTGTTGTCAGGGGGTTTGATTACTAAACTTCATTGACTGTTTTGGCACACGTAAGAAAGTCTACATGGAAAATTCCATCACTCTTTTGCCGAATAGCTCCGCTCTTTTGGGTTTGGCAGAACTAGTATGCCACCACTCGTGTGATGACTGTGGAACTCGGAAATGAAGTAGTGCACCCAAGTTTCATCGGTGGTCACTATAGATTTCAAAAATGCATTACCTTTTTCAAATTGCTGTAGGCGATGACTGATAGCTTGCACGTGTACCATTTTGTTCATGCCCGTCGAAGTGCGTGGTACCCACCGTGCATTCACCTTGCAATAGTGCGATAGTTTTCCACGATGTTTTCTACACTAACAACACTCATAGACAGCACTCTTCTAAATTTCCTAATAGTGCTGCACTTATTCTCATAAATAAGCGTGTCTGTACGATCAATGTTTGGCTCTGTGAAAGTTGTTGGCGGCCGACGATCATACGGTTTATTCTCCACGCGCTATCTGCCCTCTCTGAAGTACTTACACCACTCAAATACACGGGTCCGTGACAAACACTCTTGTCCATTGTTGTTGGAGTCTGTGGTACCTTCTGCTCGCTAATCAATCTAGCAGGACTAAATAGCTTCTAACCCCTGCAGGAGGAAAGGTGCAGATTGTGGCTCCACTCTTTCAAGATCGCGCAGCTGTTGACACAAATCAGTTGTGATCATATTTGAACCACCTTGTACGTTTTAATAGTTTCGTGATAGACCATATATTTAATAAAAATGGATAGAAGGAAATTGCCACGTTAAGCTACTTTCAAGAGATTTTTCTGCAATTTAATGTTTTCAAATCAAATAATGGTGTACTACAAGAAAATGGATGAATAATAGTTTTATTAAGGATGAATTGACAAAGAAATTAAAAAAAAATTTTAAAAAACCAATTTATCATTCTTGGTTTTACAATCATTTGAAGTAAACATCTAAAGCAACTACGTATGAATAGGATAACATAAAAATTTAACCTTCTAATTTCAATGGAATATCATGGCATTAAACCATGATATTATGGAATAAATCAACAGTTTACAAACCAATATAAGTGACATTATCTCAGAAGTTTCAAAAAATGCGGGACAAGAAATAGCCTAGAGAAAACGGATGACAACTTGAGGAAAGAGAAGTCTCTTTGACTTTTCGCCTAATAAGGAAGGTTGCTCAAAGGATGGTTAAATAATTGCAATAAAATAAAATATTTGTATTTTGGTCATGTTTCAGGATTTATAGTAATGTGTATCTTACACCAGAGCACAAGGTATTCGTTCTTCAAATGGTTTAAGATCACTTTGATGTTCTACTTCAAGTATTTATTCAAGTAAAATGATTCTTGTGCCACCGGACTAGTCATTTTTGGAATTCTTAATGTTAGAATAATTGTCATTGTGTAAATATTATATTTCTAAACTGTGAGTGATTCAACCAAAACTTCCACTTTCCGCTAAGTTCCGAAGCTGCCGCTTGTGGTCAATATTCTTCTATTTTTGCGACGAGCTGGAAATGTGCCGCCTGCATAATTCAGCGCCGGAGACAAATTCGTCAGATGTACGGTAATTACCGAAGAACTTCTGGCCGTCCACGCAAATTCATCAATAAGTCCGATATTAATGCGTAAGTCTCCAAAACGCTATCATTACGCGATTGAAGTAGCGAAGACCGCATGCATAATTTGCAGTCGCCGGCGCGCCGCCGCCGGCCGGGAGCGGGCCGCGCGCGCGGGCCACTGCAGACTAATTCGGGGGCTTTATAAATAATAGATAGGGGCCAGTTTGCATGGCGGCGTCGGCCCCGAGCACACGCATCTCACGCAGGAGCGATTTGCGTGAGCGATACGATATTCGATAAGCGCGCTTGCAGAATGCATAACGAAACCAAAAACGGAATTTCCACTATATTTTCTTGTTTGGCGAATGCCTGCGGGGCTCCGATTCCTGCACGTTCGGCGCGGAAACATTGCGGCCGCATAGCTATTGGAAATAAAGGCTCTGCTCTGGATGGGGTGGATCAGGGTACAAGACCTAATAAAAAAATACGGCGAATAACGCAATCCACCGAAGAAGTTAGGCAAATTTCTCGGTCTATTTGGGCAGTTCTTGGCCATGATCGCGATTTATTGTGTCTGTAATATTCGTGGAAATTGGACAACTTACCGAAATGTCAGTTCATAAATGTTATATTGGTTGAAGGGTGCTCTGTTGCTAAATATGATATTTTGAAGTCCATAAAAGGTAATCTCTATAAATTCTGATCTACACTGGACAGAAAAGATGGAAAAACAAAGCTTTACTTTTTGTTACTATTTTTTAACTGCACTGTATTCGTTACTTTTTTAATTAACAAATCTATGCCTTTGAGTAATCTATCTTCTGTTTTGTTATTGAAATGATTTGTTTCAACTGTTTTTAATTTGCTATTATTACTAGAACGCCGCCAATATGTTTTTTTATGAAGAAAAAGATAATACTGTCTTAAAGTCGCATAGGACAGTAAGAGGATGGTCCAGAAGTTGAAATTCACCGTTTCAAAAGACAGTTCGTTATATATTAGCGGGAACAAGTTATCTATCTTACACTGATTTGATCTGTTTTTAAATGATAGTGAAGAATACGTCAAATATTCACATATGAAGGTCTTAACCTTTCAGTAAAGTGGAAAAAGTAGCACCTTTAATGAAGCTGTCCCGACACTAGTCTTCACCAACTCAAAGATGGGAATGAGTTATATATATAATTCGTGCGTGGAGAAAAATTATAACGTAGATGAGGTAACCTTGTCAAGCGGAACATAGCGGATCTAGATCAGAGAAGATTGACACAAAATTTTACTTCAACAAGGTTAGCAACCTAGCTGAGATGAAACTACACTTGACAGTAAAACAATCGACTCAGCAACATGCTCGAGTTTTGAGAGAATGTGTATTCCAAATAAAGTTCAATGTACTGTTTGAAGGCTTAAAAATTGTTATTTTAAATAATATCACTTTGATTGGAATCGGAGCTGTTCTGATAAAGTTAAGGGCCTAAGAATATGTGTAACACAAAAGAGTTGAAACGAAAAAGGTGATTATGAATGGAAAAAATGAAATCCTTAGTTAAAATTAATTTAAAGATTTTTTCAATACATGGTGCCACCTCTACTCCTAATTGCACTTTCCAAGTGGATATGGATCGGATGATTTTCCTATGCTGTTTTGAAGAATTGCAAGAAGTGCAAGATTTCTGGCCCGAACTATTTGCTTAAGCTCATCCCAAACACGCTCAATTCGATTTATAATTTTCAGTATACCGATGTCAGCCAGGTAAATAGTGATCACTCGCGCGGTGTGGCAACGCGCATTGTCGTGCATTAGCATTCAATGCAACAAATTCCGAAAACGGAACATGTTCCTTCAGAATGTTCCTGATGTAGCGGTTTGCTATTAAACCTCTCCCCCGCGTCTTCCACTATGCACGAAAACCAACTTAGTTTTCCGTGTATGGAAATGTCCGCCGAAAACATGCAAGAGCCACCTACATATGTGACAGTTTCTTGAATACAATAATGAGCATATCACCTCTTTCGCCTTCTATAGACCCGACGTTGCCATGCAAGCACATCCTGGACTCGTCGGCGACCACACCTCTGACCGCACTCAGATCTTGCTTGATATCAACACCAGTTATATATCGATTTCCGAGAGATATTGAGACGAGAAATCAATCGTTTCTCTCCGTTATCAAGCGCCTACGACCACCTCCTTGCCGGCGGATGTAGCCACCGGATTCCCGGTACCGTCGCTGCACTCTCGACACAGCTGATTGACTCATTTTAGTCAATTTGGCATGGTCCTCTGCCCGAAGCCTTCTTTCAACATTGCAACTGCTTGGGCTGCTTCGGCGGCCGTGGTATCCATTTCCTTGCGAATCACTTGAGCACTTACGTTACTTAGTTACTTCAACTTCGAATAACCGCGCACGTGCGTTTCATTTAGCAAGATTCGTAAAGCTCCATTCGTGATACATATTTTTTTGCATGCGTCATTATATGCACAATAATAAAAATACTTCTTGTACGTTAATTTTTTTATTTTCATTTTCCTCAGACTGAAACAGGAGATGAAAATGCGCGTGCAGCTAGTGAGTCGATTGTTTTACTCTCAAGTGTAGAACGATAACAAAATGACGGACCTGACGAGAATGTAGACAAAGAGAAATATACAAAACAAAAAGTTAAGAAACGGCAGTGGCAAAAGATATTATAAGATGTGGCTGCTGTAGCATTAGAACATGGAATGGCAAAGACCAAGAGGTATTACTAAAGTTAAAAGAATACTACATCGATTTCTGTAAAATATCTGAAACTAAAAAAAAAGTAAAGGTACAATATGACACTAAGGCTGCAAGCTTTTTTACAATGGTACTCAGAGAAGGGCGCAACCACGGCAGCAGGAGTGCTAACAACAAATATGAATGAAGTATAGAAGACGTGTGTTATATTAATAAAAGAATCGCTAAAACAATAATACAACTTAAGAAAGATAAGCTTCATATCTATAGGGTATATCCACCCGATACAAATAAATTAATGGCTAAAATATAATTTTTCTGCAACAGATTACAGTTAGAAATTGACAACACTAAAGACCAGAATCAACAACTGACTATGTAACTGTTTACAGGGCAATACATACTTTGCAAGTGCTAAACGTAAGACCATTGACGTCGGCAAATATTTTTCGAAGTAGCATCACTTGAGTTACTAGTGCTGCATTATTATGCACACTATTGCAAATAGACTACCAAGCCATGATTAAATTTTTAACAGAAGAATGTCTTTGTCTCAGTAATAAATGGTAACGTTTGTATGGTGCGCACGATAAATCTTTTTCTTAATATTCCACTGTAAAGAAAGAGACAAAACAATTTTGTTTGGGCTGAAAAACCATCAAAGTTAAAGTGCTTTTGTAAGAAGCCTTCGTTGAGCGTGAGGTCCTACAAGATGGACGTTTAAATGTAAAAGAATTACCTATAAGTTTCGAGATTCCCAATACAGTTGTGCGACGCATTATCTGGGAGCATCGTGATATAAATAAGATTCGTGTCAAATGGGTACTCCGACTTTTGTCAAAAACAGCAACCTATTGTAAACAAAAAAATTTAATCTATGTTTATTATCATCGCTGGGTAAAAATAGAATTAACTGAATGAAAAACGACCAAAGAAAATAAAGTAGGCTTACTTGACGAAAAAAATCATGACCTTTCGAAATTTAAAGAAAATTTTGTTAACTGATTTTCCAATTTACTCTATAAATTGTTTGGTATGCTGAGTTGAATTGCCCTCTTTCTTGTCCATAAGGACAAAATTTTCCAGGTTGCCACGAAGAAGTGTAGTTTTCAAGAGCTCCTCTATCAAAATTGCTATCTATTTTCATATGTAATAACCTTATTGTTTTATTTCTAGTATCTATGCAATATAGTTGGACCGAAAACTTTCGGGGTTTACCTCGTACCTACACCATATAAAGTTGCAGTTAAATATTCGTCTCTTTACTCAACGCACGTGATTAAAATCAATACTTGAACTAAAATAAGAATTTATTTGGTTTCATTAATTTGGCTACACTAGCATAAATAGGCTAGGCTAGATCTTGTGGCTCTTACCTTGTAGGAGAATTGTTGAAGTTGGTAATAAAAAAATAAAAATTGCATGTTACAAGGATTCAAGTAAATATATTATTGCAACATCTTCTTCAACATTCAATTTGTAATCTAATGTGAATGGCTAAGTAACCATTTTAATTTACAATTAGACAATTAAGCAGTTTAAAGACAAATAAATCAATAAGTTTTGAAACAGACTCAAATATAGTAATGTCAGGTTTATTATGACTTAACTGATAATAAAATAATTAAAAATTTAACTTTAAATATTAGAACGAATTGTTGCTTTGTAATTGCTTACAATGTATCTGTAATATACAAGGAAGCTCGATTATAATAAATTCTGTTACAAAACACCATAGAATATTGGTATGACGGTTTTCCACAAAAACAAAATATTAAAAACTTAGTGCAATAATTCGATTAGTACAAAATGACAAATAAAACAATAAGACTATCTCAATAGGTCGACAAAAAGTTAAAATTGAATAATTTATGTACATCACTACTTCGAATGACTTTTTGAATTAAACAACCTATCACCACAAAAGATGCTTTTGCTAGTCTTATTTTTGCAGTAAAATCTGATGCTTCAAATAATCATGCTATAGCTATAACCTACTGCATTTTTTGAAGTATAAACATAGAAAGCAAAAAACATTTTCAATTTATTACAAAATTAGAAATTATCACAATATTAAAGAGATAGCTAAAATACCTATAATTTAAAAAATAAAGAAATGAGACAAATTTCAGGGTAGATTGAGCAATACAGCAAAAAACAAAAACAGACAATTGTGGTATAATAAAAAAAATTAATAAAAACGCAAATAAAACAAACTGGTGGAAAGAATAAAGTTACAGGAAAAGAAATAAAAATCAAAAACAAAAGTTACCGACAATTCAAAAATCGAAAAAATCAGGTTAAACAAATATTAATCACATAAAGAAAAAATAAACAGAGGGTTGAGAGAGGCAATCAGAAAAACTAAACAAGGAAAAGCATCTAAATTAGACATGATAGCCACAACACTATTAAAAATTGAACTAGAAAAACTAAGACAAATAACAAATAAAGCACTGAAAAAAACTGACACGCAGTGAGTGGAAAGTGGGAATTATAACTCCAATATTTAAAAGGGAGAGAGTAAAAACTGCTAGAACTATATAAGAATAATCTTTCTAAATACTCTAGACAAAATTTACGCAATATAATAAAACAAAAAGATTGAGATAAATTACAGAACACACGAAGAAACAAAAATGATGTAACATTCACATTAAAGAACGTACAAACCTCTATTTGTGTTTTATTAATATAGAAAAAGCTTTCGACAAAATTAAGGCATTAGAAGTATACAGAAATGTATTAGAAAAATTTAATATAAAAATAAATAAGAATAAAACAGAGACTATAAAAATACGAAAAGAACTACAAGAAAATGCAATATACTTATAAAAAAACTAGAGCAAGAACAAAAATTTAGATATTTAGAATCAATAATTAAAGAAGGTGGAGGAATGAATAAGCAAATAAAATAATAAATAAATAATAAAAAAGAGTCGCAATTGGGAGGAGACTTTTTAAAAGAATTAAGACAGTCTTGCTCGAAAACATAAAAAATACCAATGGAAACAAGGGTACACATTCTCAAGAAAGTGGTTACTATCATACTAACATTTTATGCAAAAACTTGGACATTAACTGTAAAGAAAAAAAATTACAGTTATAAAATAAGATACTTAAGAAGAATTGAAGGTAAATCTAAAATGGATGAGATCAGAAGTGTAACGCTAGAGAGAAACATAGAAGTATAACCAATAAAATAATTTTAATTGAAGTGATATGTAAAAGAGTGACAAATAATAAGCTAGTTGGACAAGAATGTGAAGTAAAAACTGTCAAAAAGAGGCCAAGAGAAAGACCGAGAAGAACTTAAATTGTAGACATGAGATATGCAGTAGTAAAAATAAAAAACTAAAAGAAATAATACAAAAGAAAAACACTTGGAAAGTAGTATGGAAGAAACTAGTTAATACAGAAAGGTAAACTTCATAATTGCCTTATACTCGAAAGAGTATATAAGCTAAGGATTATGTATAGGTAAAAAGTACAAACGTCTCCAGTCGATAATCTTCATAATTTAACAAACGAGGGACAAGATCATTCACATTTGGACTGGTATAAAAACTTCTAAAAGATGAAATAAAATGAAGCTATAAATAGCAGTAACAAAGTCAACTAGTACAAATATTAAAGCAAATAAGAATGTTGTAAAATTTTAGAAGTAATTGACTAAGAAGCAGTGTTTATGCAAAGTGTACGCCAACGTTATTTCCAGGTCGTTTGGCATTTGCAACCACTTTAGCGATATTGATCTACCGTTCAGAAAATAGCTCAACTAGAATCACATTTCAGTTGACCTTGAGACTTTCTATTTCTTTATGGGAAACTAATTATTATTCTCAATATAACAGTTCAGTAAATGATCGTGCAAGTGACGCAAAAACTCGAGACAAAAAAAACGATGAATAATTAAAACCAAATAATTAACTCTTAAAGGAAGAACCATTTTTGACTATGAGTCCTTGATCAACAGTAACAAAAGCCAAAGAATCTATCAAACCAAATGCTGTTAACAGCACGTAACTTAGTAGTTATTTTAATTAAATTAATTTAGAATTGAACTGAAATAATGTTGCATTACAAATAAACAACGAAATTTGTTTGTAAAACCGCAAAAAACTTTGATAATGGTCCCACAGGTTGTTATACAATAAGAATTTTAGATGACCTATTTTTTTAATTTTAAAATGCTATTCTATCGCTCTTCTGATTTTTTTTTGTAACTCTTAAAAAATATTATTGCTAAAAATTATGTCGCGATTAATTTTATCAAACTTATCTTTTTTTACAGCATCCTTAGCAATTCGCAACCTGTGTGTAAATGATTCTGCAAAACCTTTTCTATCCACTTCTCAATGAACTTTTTCCTTAATCTGGCAAATGCAAATTCTTTGATCTTTCAACATTATTTTTGTCGCTGTCGGCATTGAATTGGTCGCTGAATCTTCACTATAATCTCAGTTTTGTTAAAATAACCGAGTCGATCACTTAACAATGACATAATAAGGTATAGACCGTTAACACGTCATCAAATATATTCTTAGACGTTTTACTTGTTTTGTTTACTTTATTCTTATTTATTTTTTTACTCAAACTTCCAAAAAAACAAATATGCAAATAGGACTACTATTCGATGTAAATGATTGTAATGCAATACAGGGTGTCGCATATTCGATTGGATTGATGAAGTAATCTTCCCAGTGTTTTGATTTTGTATTAAAAATTTTAAAAAATTGAAAAATTTAAATAATGTCGAGAGAAACTCTTGAAAGATTTCAATTTATATTTAAATGTAGCGGAAGCTAAACAATAAAATGTTTGTACAGCATGAAATTAACTTGAAAAATGTTTGTTCTCGTTAAAAATCGGAGACAAAAATCGCAATAAAGGTCGCAAATAGGCAATGAAAATACATACGCTTACTGCAGTAAATATAAACCCAAAAACTTCCAGTACGTGAAATAAAACAAAAAACAGGTGTTGGCGAATCGAGTGCTAACAGAATATTTAAAAAAGACAAATGTCGTACGTACAAGATAAGAAGAACTGAAGCCTGAAGATCAAAAAAGACATCAAAATGTTTGCCGGTGGTATATTTAAATTTTTTTCGAAAAACAGTTGCAAGTAAGTGCATGCATGTTTTATGGAAATGATGAACACTATTACATAAATAAAAATAAAAAAATTATGCAATTCAAAAAGCCGTTTTGGTTTTAATATTTAGCTCCATATTTTTTTGCTAAAAAAATCTGTATTTTTAAATATTAAAAAACGTTCTAGAAGACATGTTATATGACATACCACTCAATTTTATCCAACAAATATTTTCAGTAAGATGAGGTGCCACCTCACAATGCAAGGATTGCAATTTATGGTGCTGTTCGATAGCCGCTAGAGCTCCAGACGTTTCACCTGCAGCTTTCTTTTTTAGAGTTTTATAAAAAAGTTGATGATCTAAAACTGTTCTCAAAAATTGAAAAGAATCAGAGGAAATCATAAGAAAAGCTTTTCAGTAATTAGCGCCGATTGATTTGTTAAATGCTATAAGGTTAGTCAAAAAATATGTCAACCGTAGTTTTACGGAAATAGTGCACTATTTTAACATTTATTATTATTTTTTTATAAATTTTAATTATTGTTATTCGTTAAAAATATTACACACAACGACCGGATAGAGATCGTAAACATATGAGAGGGTTAACTTCTCAGTGTGTAAGCCGTACTCCCACGCGGGGTGCTAGAGCCTTACAATTTTATATGTTGCCATAGAAATAAGCTAACTACGGGGGAGATTTGTAAATTATTCAAAAGTATTAATAAAATGCCTATAAATATCGCAATACTGAAAAATAGACTTATGCATTGTTGGAAAGCTAAAAAAATAATCAATTTTTTCGTAACATAGCTAAGTATAGTTTTTATAAAAAAATAAAAGTTTATTTTATATGTTAAAACTCTTACAAGGCAAACATTTTCGAAATGCTTAAAAAATTGCTTTAAAAATGTTCGTGCTGTTTTAAAAAAGTATTCATAAACAACAAGTTATAGCACTTTACAGAAATCGACCAAAAATAACTTTTGGCTTGTATCTCCAAAACGGTTGGAGATATCGAAATGGAGTGTGTACAAATCGACTTCTTTTTAAAAATGGTCTAATAAATGCGAGACTAGTTTTTTTCTATTTGATGCGGAAATGTATGTAATTCCAAAATACTCTCGCGTCTGGAACACCCAGTGTACATGTGCACCGCTTAAATTGGTGCAAGAGAGTAATAATTTTCTATCAAGTTGGCCAGTTATTCATCTGACAGCTGTCGTATCAAAAAATTAAAATTAGCAATGCCCTTAGTGCACCCTAAGATGTTAAAGTTAACATGTCAATTTTTTTATAAATAAGCTTTGTCCATTATTTCTTATCTCTCCCCGGATTTCTTGCCTCGTCCCGTGTTAGGCCTCTATTCTTTAAACTTTTTACCTACCACCCTATTGTCCCGTTTTTATTCACATTTTTTCCTTCTACGTTCTCACCTGCCATATTTTCTTCGGTTGTCTGTTTCCTTGCATTATCATAATGTGTCCAAACCATTTTAACTGTTGTTTTTCTGTTTTTTTTAATCTACTTTTAGTTCTTCTCTTTCTACTTCATCGATCACTGTAACCGATCTCAAGTATTTTATACCCATCTTTCTTAGTTATGTTTCAGCTTCCACTTCCATATCGCAAAAGGGAGTTGAATATAGTTTTATATACAATTGTTTTTGACTTTCTTTTTGACAAATGAAAGACTTACCGCATAATTCTGTTGTTCTTTTTGTTTAATTTCTATCTTTTCTGTCTATCGTGTGTGATATTAATCGTATGTAATAACGCATAGAGGAAAGAAATGATACTAATAAACTAGGAACAATACTATCTATAAGTAAAAAAGGAGACATTAAAGAATGTTTAAACTACATTGAGCGTAATAGCCAAAATATACTAAGGAACAATACAGAAAAGATTAAAAGCACTAAACAAAGAACAACTAGAAAAATCACAGAGCAGATTTGTACAATAGAACAGCTGTTAGAAAAAAGAATAAACAAGAAAATATACGTAGCATTTATTGATATCAAAAAGTATTTACCTAGAGAAATAGTATGGAAAAGCTTAAGAGGGATAAGAATATATGAAAAATAACGTAGTAAGAATATACAAATGCAAAAGGAATTATGTTCGAATGGGAAACCTAGAGTCAGAAAGGTTTGTGACAAGGCGGGATTCTTAATCCGATGCTGTTCAGATTGTTGTACTAGATGATATGATAAAAGAAATCAAAGGAAAAATAAAGAAAGTGCAAGTAGTATAGAGGAATATCAAAATGTGCGTTTGCTAATGACCTACTTATATATGCAAAAAATGAACACGAGTATAACTTAGAAACATGAACAACCGCCTTGAAGGAAAGAAATCTAAACGTGAATGTATATAAAACAAAAGTAACAGTAATAGGGAAAAACAGGAGAAAATATCAATAAAGTCAAATGGAATCGATATAGAACAAGTAAAAATAACCAAATACTTGGGTGTAAAAATGCATAGAAATGGTATTTCATATACAAAAGAAAAATTTATTGTATAATCCATTTAAGTAATATTGAACTATCCAAAAATGTTTAAATAAAAATTATAAAAAGCAACAACCACACAGAGCTTCTCGATAGTGGTCTGTTGTCGGTTTTAATTTGTTCTTCCAATCTAATCAGAGCATTGATTAGTACTAGGGAAAGAATCCGCTGAAGAATAATAGTGATTGAAATCATTAAAACTTCACGAAAGCTGCTGAAACAACGTAATAAATATTTAAAAATTTATTTGTTTTATTTAGACGCAATCTAAAATTTTATTTGTTTATCTCCAATTATTAAATACTTCGTACGATTATCAGTATCAGCTGAAATTTGCCTGTAAAAAGAAAATATTTATAATGTAGGATAATTGATACAAAAAATAAATACGAAATATAAACTTCTAATAATTATAAAATGCAAAAACCCCTAACTATGTGGAACTAAGGAAGAAGAATAGAAAAAATAAATAAATGTACACACTCTAGAAAATTCATAGAACAGAACAATCTATCTATATTTGGATTGTACGAGTGAAACAACCAAATTCTAATTATAAATGTTAGATATTTTAAGAAAATATACGTATACTTTAAAGTAGCCGATTTTCAAAATTAAATTATCGATTTTCTCTATTTTTGATTAATACCTCATCTTAGTATTAAAACATAATAATAGCTAAAATTTTACTAAGACGATCGATTTAAATTAATTGACTGAAAGAGCAACAACTAAAGTAGTTTAATAATAACAAATTTTTTATTTTAGAACGTTGTATCTGTAAAAATAAAAAAGATTTATAGCTTAATTTTTGTTTTTCAGCTTTTACCACTCCAATTTATGTTACCGTTACAGACTTAATAGATTTAATGTTATTTATTTACACTAATAGTTTTGCTCAGACTACTTGTGGCTTATTGTTTTCCTGTTTTGAGTAAAATATATAATTTTAGTTAAACAATATTTTTCTTGTATATCTCCCTATCTGTTCTCAGTAATATTATTAGGGGCTTAGACTACGTGATATGTAACCATTTTATGGTTACTAATTGTAAGACAAAACCGCATAGCGATATATAAACTGGCTATTTATGAAACAATTAACTAATGCGCTGCTAGATTCTGTATCATGGAGCGAGTTAACGTGTTAGTTATTTTTATGCCTTTAATTCGTAAGCATCCACGTCATTTGTACATCCGCAAGTATTTTTTGCAAAGTGCGTACTTTGGCCGCCTTACATGCCGCCCGCATTCCACCAGTTAGCTTTCTTCGGCTCATATCTGTTCAATAGGCACTATAACCTTGCATTAAAAGCTATCCTTGCCTGAAACATTAAAAAATCAGGCTTATTTTGGGAGCTAAAATAAATACCCAAAGACCGACATGAGTTGTAAATAAATTTTAGGTTTTTGTGCATTTTTAGTTTCTTTTTGTTTCCACTTTAAACTCGAAGGTAACAAAATATATCATTATATTTGAAACATCAGTATAGCGTCAAGTAAGGGAATCATGATAACACAATATTTTTCTTCTTCTTCGTGTTTCTTCAACAGGCGTTTTGACGCATAAAATTTTGTATAACAAATTGTTTAATTTGTTTTTCGAATCGATTCACGGCATTTTTACGATCACATGCAATATGAACTTGTTTTTTAAAACTCCTTTTACAAATATTTATTACTGTATTGATAAGCATTGTTAATTAGACTTACTCTCTCTGACTAAACTCGCTATGCTATCTTTCTTGGGATAAACATGCTAAAAGAATGCAAAAATATGCACAAGTAAACAATAAAAAGTTTGAGAAAATTTATTTAAAATAAAAGCTCCAATTTGACCTACCTTTAGTAATCAAGATTTCTACGGCATATAAAAATAGAGAAAGACTAACAGGTGGACAAGTTTAATTTTAATGAACTTTGAAATACGAAGATTTAAAAGTTAAATAACAATAATGTTTACATTACAATAGTGTTTATTATTTTTAAATGAAATATAGGAGTTTTCCATTTATGATTTAAAAATAATTTTATGATCATTTCTTCTTGCTCTACATATGGTTGTTCTTTTTTTAAAATTATCAATGATTTTTGCACATAAATATACCATAAATTATTGCCACTTTCGAAGCATCTTTCGTTTGTGGATTGGGTTTTAACGTAGCTGCAGACAATAGTCTTGAAGTGTCGAGTTATATGATCTTGGAAACGATATTTGTACGCCTTCCTGTCACAAATCATAGCACGTTTTATATTTTATCTCGACTGCAGTATCTTTTTTCTTAACATGCTTTAATTACACTTCTTATTTCAACTTAATTTGGACGATTATGACAACCACAATTCACAAAAACGTATTTCATTTTTATAAAAAAAATTGGACGAATGGTACACGTTTTATCAAATGGTAAACCATCTTTCAAACGTCAATAAACCAAAAAAAAATGTCGCCAATGAGCTAACAAAAAAAGTTCCTAACGTAAAACTCACAATTTCTACATAAATCTGACCTAGAGTAAAACCTGAAAAATAATTATAATATGCAATAACAAGGTCATTATGACAAAAACTGTAGAATTAGGTAGTTAATATTAGAAAAGAATTATATAGCACAAATTTACGATATAAATATTATCGAATTGACATGGCCTAATAACGCACACTAAAAAAATTATAACAAATAAAGAGTTATATCAAAAAGCAAAACAACAATTACAGGATATTGTTAGTATTATAAACTTAAAACCATATATAAAAGCAACAATAGAATATTGCATTTTGTAGGGTACTACTATTATAACTAATAATTTGAATAATGATGTCATATACGAGAAATGGTTAAAAACTTTCAAAATAATAATAAATAAAAAAAAACTTTTTAGCTACTAAGTTTAATTCTGGGTTCTGATGTTTAGCTTATGGCTTACTCAGTCACAACAAATAATTAATGTAAGGTAAAAACGCTTTAGTTTGGTAGGGAAGGTTATAAGTTTTGGAAGTGGTATTTTTGCTAATATTGTTAATGATATGGGTTAGAGATTTTTGGGAATATCCGTTTTATTAATTCAATTTGTCGGTTCTTATTGTTGGAAAGTTTGAGGGATTTTGCGACTAACTGGATTTGAGCAGGGTCATAGTGGGATTTTGCGTTTAGATAACAAATAGTATGGGTATGTTTTCGGTAAACGGTATGAATATTTTTGGTTATGCGAGTATCCAAAAAAGAAAGGAAGTTGTTATGTTCGACTTCCATTGTAAACTTGATATTGGTATAAAGTTTATTAAGGTGGGAAAAAAATTCGGAAAACGTATTATGTCCATAAATTTAGATAACAACGTATCTTATTCAACAGGTAGGGTTTAAAGAAAAAGAGACATGGCCAATTTTAAAATAAAAAACCTTTGCCTCTTTTCCCTTAAAACCTATCTATTGGATAAGATACGTTAACGAGTGCGATTTGTCAGTTTATTATATATATTAAAAAATCACTAAACATATGGTACAGAAAATCCTCTAAAATGGAACTTAAAATAGATAAGGCAACCTTACACTCTCTAGTATTCGCAAATGATCAGATTATTTGCACAAATAGCGGAACATATGAAATATATGATAAAAAAATTGAATAAGAAACCTAAAAACTGGCGTTTGAAACTTAATCGTTATAAAACACAATATATGCATGCAAGCAGGAGGGCACAGGATATCAGGATAGAAAACAAAGCGATCGAAATGGGTATAATATTTAGACTCTCTTCTAAAGTTCAGCACGGGCTGATCCCCCGCAAAGGATCTCGAAAGCTTCCTTAGAAGCGGCGAAACCCCTCAAGGGTGTTAAGCCATTCATTCATTAATTCTAAGTTCAGCAGTTACATGCTAGAGAGGCATCAACGAATTAATTACGCTGGGAAAGAAAGCAACAAAATCATTTCACGGAGCAATATAGAATAAGAATAATAGTCAAGACGCCAAAAGAAAACATTCCAATATATGGTAAAAAACATGACATTGTACGGAGAATTAGAATAATAGAATTAGATACTATAAAAAAGTGTCTACAAGTTATAATCAAAACATAGAAGTTTAGATAAGAATGAATGTTACCTGCTCAATCGCAAAACGTTAGTTAATAGAATTCTCCAATAACATAAACATGTGAGACGAATATCAGATGAGAGATTATGGATTATGGAGAAAAGATATTTACAGAAAGGAAACTGGAAGAATAAATGGACATGGAAACAGAAAACGAAAAACCCTACAGAGCAAAAACAGAAAAAGGAGAACCAAGCATCCCACAAAATAAGAAATAAAGGTTTATACATTTTATAGAATAGTCCATACCAAGGTTAAAGCTGAAGAAATTGAAACGCAGTAACATCTACTGTTAATAAAACGTTTGTGTGCAAATTAAAAAATATAGTTACCTGTTATTGGAGGAAAATTATTAATATTTTAGTCGTAACGCTACCAAATGTTTTATTAAACATAACATGCAAATACAAAATATATTTTTTAAAGTTACCGACTACTTGATTACAGTAATTAGATATGTTAAATTATATTATTATATGTAACAATAATATAGTATAACGACTCACCGAATGAAATCATAAGAAAAGTAAATGAGCAAGCAGATATATATATATATATATATATATATATATATATATATATATATATATATATATATATATCGTAACAGAGCGAGAACTTGATACCTGTATACTCGTATGTTTTTTATTATCCCCTAGTATCTGAGTTACAAGAAATACCATAGTTCAATTCTATTAGGTTGTTGTGAGTTGCTTTTCGAGACTGTAGAAGAAACGTATAATATTAAATTAAAAGCAAATAAAGAAAATAAAGTTAAATATTCTATTCCCAATTTTCTAAAATTGTATGTATTTTTCCTTGTATTTCAATATTGCCTAATTGTCATTTCTTCGAATATGACTTAGATATGATATTTTACAGTTTTTTGCGATATCCAAGAGTTGTCTCTTTAATCCTGCTCTTCAAGTGCTAGTTGAAATTTTTTTTACATAGATATTGACAAAATAGTGAATAAAATGCATTCCTGACACACATCTTGATCTATTTCAAAAGTTTTAGTGAAAAGACCACTTGAAAGTCGAATGCCCG
Organism: Sinelater perroti; assembly: GCA_036346155.1. Lineage (NCBI taxonomy): Eukaryota > Metazoa > Arthropoda > Insecta > Coleoptera > Elateridae > Sinelater > Sinelater perroti. Next base: position 25,613,090 of record JARFIY010000056.1, on the reverse strand, counting down.
CCTTTTAGTCTGGCAAATAATGGTTGGTGTCGAACGTCGTCAAAGGCTCGAGAATAACTAATAAAGTATGTGAGAACTGGTTTGTGTTGCTCCGGGCATTTCTAAACTAGAAGCTTCATAAAGTATAATACATTTTTTGTTCCGACACCCTTAATAAAATCAAATTGTGTTTGTCCATTTCTTTCTCCCATCTATTACAAATTCTAAAATATATTATTTGGCTCATTACATGGCTCACCAATCTGATAAGCCTGAAGTTTTTACACCTTACTGCGTTATGTTTTTGGCATTGTCGCAAAAGTTGTTGAGCCAATCGTTGGGAATCTTTTTAGAATTATAATTTCTGTTAGATGGGTTTAAAAGTTGAAAAACTTCAATCAGGACTTTTGCTATCTTTTGCTCTTTTAACTTTAACTTTTTTATATCCTTCATCTTTGTCACTCTCACTATAAGCAGTTTTCAATTTACGTTGGCAGTAAAATAGTGTTTCTCCATAGCTTTTTTATGTTTTCGACATTTCTACAGCAATGTGATTTAATTTATTTGGTATAACCCAATTATTTCCTTAAGTTGTCTATACAAATTGATTATGAAGGTTATGTAACATTCATCGCATTCTCTAATCATTCATTTTGGCTTTGTCTCTTTTATCTTTCACTTGTTCTTGTTACCTATTTCTTTAAAAATTTGCATTTCTTTGTTTTTTTCGTATCTCTACGTGTCTTCATTAGATCAAGGATTTTAGTTATCACCGAAGGCTTCTTTTTATGTCTTATTTGGTATTCAATTTCAATTGCCTTATGGATGTTTGTCTTTATAATCACAAGTTTAACAGATGCCTTGTTCTTCCTGAACGATTATTTTCTACCTGTTTCTTTAATTTAAGTTCCTATTTTATTTCTGGTTTGTCTAGGTTTTCTATATTACGAGTATTGGGCGTCGTTTTTCTTGTTTTAAAGAGTCTAAATCGTAACCGTCGGTTTGCAATAATTGAGTTATGGTCAGAGCCTAAATCTTTCATTACTTTATTTATCTTGTAAGATTTGGTGATTTAAAAAATATATGTTTGGAAAAGTGCTAAATTTCTTAATCTGGTACGTAAATCTTAATTATATTTATATTAATAGGCTTGACATTTAACTGCAGGATAATTAACCGATCAGAACACTGAGTTGGCCTCTAATAATAATACTCATGCTATTTCTGTGTTCAGGTATATCATATCCGAAGTAGTAGAAAATTATACTTTTTTGGCACATTCCATTTTCAGACCATCTTGTTTCAGCACTATAAACATATCAGCGCCAAGGCTTTTCATCTCTTTTATAGCTATTTTATTTAAAAAAAGCTGGAGAACTCAATTGTAAATTTGAGAAAATATTTTTGTTTGTTTCTTTTGTGTTCGTAAATATAATGTTACTTTTTGTAATTTAAAATATATTTCTAATTTTACATATTATATTTTTAATCTAAAAAAATCTGGTGTGAACATCACACGACTTTCCTTATCCTATTATTATATATTATACCGGGTCCATCGTCTCGGCCCTGCGCGGCTCTCGTCCCGGAACTTGTTATTTTAAAAAAGGACGAGACGCGAGTCCAACACTCGAAAGCTGATTAACATAAACAGTACAAGACAATAATTGACTCGTACTTAAAATTTTGCTACGTCACTCCTAGCGGCCAAGCGCTAAAAAAAACTTAGTCATTTGAAAAACAAAGCTAAATTTGGAAGTGATTCACCCTAAACGAATAGCTCTAGAAAACTTTGAAAGACCCTATAAATCAGAGTGTTGATTAATTGTTACTTAAGCAGAAAGTATCCAAATGAAATCAACCCTTGTAATTTAATACAATGGATTACAATTTATATAAAAGTATTCATTAAATGTATTTATGTTTTCACTAGCTGTTCTACTAATTTAAATCTTAAATTAGTTGGACAAAATTGGATCAGGCCAAGTTACCATAAAATTCATCAGTAGAAACTTGCATTTAATCTGGGGCCAATCTGACAATAACAAGTTTGTCCAAACGCAGATCATTTTCTAAAGTCTATACCAACCACCTATTTCTCAACAGTTGAGTTTATTTAAAATTTGGCAAGATCTCCCTTTAAATATTTTAGCGATTTTGATCAAATATTTCTGCTACTTGACTGCTTATTGAAATTCCATTCTTCTTAGCATCGAGTTAAACAATGAACAAATGGAGTTTTGATAGACTGAATTCCATTAATTATTAATACACTCCCGTAATTTAGCCAGATTCCTTAGAGCTCGTGGATACAGCTCTATCCTTTGCACAATGATAATAATGGTATGGTTCTAACTCCCCGCCTGGAAGTGAGGCCTGCAAACTGAGAGGTAAGGCTCTTATATGTTCGCTTTCTCTGTCCGATTGTCGCGCATCAACTATGATGCGGGGCGACGTGGTAAGCACCTGGCTTTAGAAAACCGCTTTTATTACCCCTTGTTTGAGTGACGCAGTGACTGAGTAGGCTACCCGTCAAGTATCGGAGAGCACAGGTAAATGAACCCGGGTCCGTCAGCATCGCAGCCCGCCTCTCAACTAGGAGACCACGCTAGCTTTTGCACAATGATGTTTGAAACATTTTCGATCAGTGAAAGATCAGATGTTTGTTGAAAAAAGTTTAATGTGGTACGTGCCACATGTGGTCAAACGTTATTTATTAAGAGATCATGTGGAACACACTTCAAAGGAAAGGAAATAGCACGTGTCAATGTAAGTTTAACGGGTAATATTGCTTCGAACTCTAACCAACTACTAGCTCTCCATACCATAAAAGCCATAGTTGGTTGTATGCCTTATACGAATGCAATATTCTTCTCCCCTTTTTTCCGTATCAACGGTGTGTTAATATCTGACCATCATTTCGGTTTAAACAAAATATGGGTTTATCAGAAACGACAATGCTATACCTCTTGTTTGTCCACAAACGGTATTTATTTCCAAATTATAAACTTCGTTTTCGGTGCAGAGAAGTCAGAGGTAAAGAAAAGACGTTGTGCTGTTAGTCCCATTACGAGTAATCGACGTCGAATACGTAATGGTTTACCGCTGTTGCACTAGGGCACTTTATGTCGTCTCTAAAGATGACAATGGTCCTGCGTACTGCTTTAGACCTTGGTGTTTTCAAATGAGTGCCTTCTTCGACCCGCAATTTCATCTTCGCGGCATAGTACTGCTATGGCGACTAACTCTTTGACCTATTTCCCATAAAAACCCCCTTTGTGTAAATCAACAACACGTTCTCTTTCAAATTCGCTAACTTGTTGATAATGTGCTCTTTGCCGACGAGGAGGTGCAAATTACACTAGTTAGTATTTAAACACGTGACAATGGCAAGAGATCAGTTACATTGATAAAATTACATAAAAGAAACTTCGGCCATTATTTGGACCCAATACCAAGCGAATGCGCATTTGTGATCTAGTGCAAAAGTAAGTGCTTAAGTAAGTCAATTTGTCGTTGTTCACAGAAATTAAACCTTTTATATACGCCAATATACCACGCATTTTAACAAATTTGCATTTACAAACGCATAAAATTCAATTGCTTAAAGAAACGAACCGTCAAAAACGTCATATATTTGTAAACTGGGTTTTAAAGAACACAGCAGTTGATGCTGATTTTTGTAAAAAAAAAACATGTTGTACAACAAGCTCATTTTTCTTTACATGGCACTGTGAATTTTCAAAATCTACTTGCTATTCACCAATGTATTTACTGAAATGCACTGCTTTGTGTGCATTCTGAGCTGAAGGAATTATTAGCCCTTATTTTTCTGAAAACGAGGCTGGCAACGTTGCTACTATCAATGGTGTACGGTGTACAGGCGATGCTAAACAACTTTTTTCTTTTTTCCTTGTATATTTGCATTTGTCCGGTGAACATTAAGCAATTTATATGATTTGGAGGTTTACATTTTTTAGCTTTTTCGTTTCCATTATCTAATAAATTTACTTTTAAGTTGTTTGGATGAACACTTAGTCTACCACGATATTTTACATTGCACTTTGTGATTTCTTCCTTGATTGTAGTAATCTCAAAATCATAATGAATCAGATTATTTTGGACGTATCGTGGGGCGTTTCCGATAGCTCGTGGTACTTTAGACTGAAAACATTGTAGGATCTCAATATTGGAGTTGTTGGCTGATCCCCATAACCTTATATAACAGCAATTTGTTTTCCACAGATAGTTGTAATGTTCTCCCAATGAGTCAGTATGTATGTTATTTCTGAATTTGCTAATTAAGTTGTTGCCTTTTGTCCAAATTTGCTTTTTCCAAGTAAGATGGCGGTTAATATGTATTTCGAAGTACTTCGCCTCTTCTGTTGTGGTATTTGCTAATTATTTAGCATGACTACGGCCAAGTTTCTTTGCGCATTGTAAAGGTTACGTGGCTAGATTTGGTTTTATTAGTCTTGATACGCCATCTGTGTAACCAGTTCTGGATCGTATTGAGATGTATTTATAAGTTGCTTGAAGCCATTGATGGGTCTGTGTGTGACGCCAGTTGGCCGCATCATCAGCGAATGTTACACCGTTATGAGTTTAGTTGTGGGGAAGTCCGCTATTTATAGAAGGTACAGGATTGCTCCAAAAGTACTGCCCTGTGAATCTCTCGAACTAATTGGGAATAATGATGTACATCCTATTTGGTAATTTACTAGAAAGTACCTATTGGATAGGTACAACTTCAACACTTGGTAGTTTTCCTAATTAAACCAATAAGTTAAACTTGAATGACATGTGAAACACTCACGTTACTTCAAACCAAATTTTCTGGTCGTGTTATCCAGCAGAAAAATCACGTCGAGTGGTTATAGTGATCTTGCGATCTAACTGTAGACTTTTTCCTCTAGAGCTATTTGAAAGAAAAGTTTGTGTCTACAAACCTGCTACAATTATATGGTTAAAAGGGAATATTAGACTGTAGTTGCTGAAATAGAGTCGTATTATATAGGAAAGCATTATGGAAAACTTCGCTAAAAGAATGGTCACATGTCAGCGGAGTCATGAAAGGCATTTAGTCACCATCATATTTCATCCATAACTGCCAAGTCTGTACTTTACGCCGATAGCAATAAAATTCTCATTGTTTCAATTTTTGTGCTTTATTCCGGAAGACGTGTAGTTTACCTAATGACAATAATTGTTCCTTACGACCATTCGTGATCTCATTATCGATCGCTGGTTTAATCTGCTGCCCAAATTTAAAACGAAGATAATTGCGCCATTTTTGTAATTTCGTTATCATTCGGAGATGAGGGTCGCGTTCTGTGAATAATTTGGACAATTACGGCGACTTCGTCGGCCATTATCTGGCCATTCCGTCATTCGGGCTAATGTATTGGCCGAATCCACGAGGCCGCGTTGTCACTTGGCGAGCCGAGGTGCGTACGGGCCTTTCCTATCGACCAGCATGCAAGCGAAAATGACGCACACGTTGCGTGCCGGCGGGGACGGTAAAACGCACAGAACATGTCGAAATATCGGGCACGTGTAACTGCTGTTTTGAATTTGGTGAAACCCGCCCGGCGCTAAATGATTCACGGCGGGCCTCCCGGTTCAACGCTCCGCTCCGTCTTCGATATGTCTCGATACCCTTATCGGCCGTGGCATTCCATTAAGGACGAACGGTACCTCTCCGGGTCCTGCGCGGCCGCTATCGCCGAAATGGGACGGAAAATTGGTCTAACGGCGCGGGATGGACGCCTCTAATTGCAGCCCGGCTGCGTGGCCGCCATTGATAAGGCGCGCGTAACCCGAAAGCGCGCCGGATTGTGCGTGCGTTATCTGGAGGCGCAATCGCGCGGAAACCGAAACGGTCTGCGTTATCTCCTGGGTAAACTTCACAACTTTCAGCCGGGGCTTCCTGTCCGTATATAAATGTCGCCAAATTACTTATCTCTTCACGAGCACATCCGACCGAGCGGGCCTTTCTGACGGATTGCCGAAGCTCAACAGCCTATAACTCGAGATAACTGTAGAATTCGAAACACCTTTGGTCCACGACAGCTTTTTCAAATTATGTAGTACGTTCGAATAAAGCAATTTACGAAAGGAACATCGCTCACCTTTATCTCTATGATTAACACTTGAGTTCTTACCCGTTTAATTCTACATTACACTTGATGACCCTAATATGTAGGACGTTCTCGGTTACTGTTTTTAACTATAGCATGTATAATTTAATCAAAAAATATTCTACATCATCTTCAAAAAGTATTAGACACTAAAGAGTGCTGCTTAATAATACACGTGTATTATAAACACAAACCACTATTCGTTATTCACAATGTTTTTCAATAAAACGCAGTTACTAAAGTTAATAATCATACCCATTTTCTTAAAAAATAGTTAATGACTGTAAAAGGTGTTTATAGATACTTATTATTATGAAGTGCACGTCAGAATTTATATTTTGAATGGTTAAAGGTAATATTGTTAGGTAGGTACAGCTAGCTGAAAATCATATAATACAAAAATTTCAGCCGCAAAATTTACGCGAGAATAACGTACGAAGGTAATAAATTCTTAATCTGTGATAGATTTAAATTTAATCAGGGAAAAAAAGCAGTACTAAGATCTTGAACAAGGTTAAAAAGGCTACCTCCTGGAATACAAGCCTGCATATATGTGCTTTGTGGACCTAAAAAGCTCCTTCGATAAGGTAAGACAGAACGGTATTATGAACCTACTAGAAATGCAGCAACTAGAACAGCAGATAATTAAATGAATCAAATAAATAAACGTAAATAATAAAGCAAAAGTCAAATTTCCAAAAGATAAAAAAAATACATAGACCTAAAGGGAGGAATATGACAAGGGGACTCACTTATTCCGTTATTATTCAACATGATAATGGATCAAATAATTTAGGAAGTAAAAAACAAAAAGATACAGAATGGGAGCTCATAAAATCACTACACTATGCTACGCTGATGACGCAGTACTAATAACCGACAATAAAGACGACCTACAAATACAACTCTACACCTTCAATATGATATATAACATGAAAATTTCATCGGAAAAGACTGAATGTGTGCTGATGAATAAGGAACCACGTAGATGTAACCTTGAATTAGAGAGAAAATGCATAGAACAGGTCATGACATTTAACTGCCTAAGAATTGAAATCACCAGCGAAACCAGCAACCAAAGCGACCAGTTAGTAGCTGCCTAAGAAAAACCATACGGAAGAATAAATATATGATCACAGAATGCAAGATGAGAGTATACAAGACAACTATATCCTAACTTACACAACGGAGACAAGAACAGACGCGAATAAAATTAATAATGTAGAACTAGAAGTATTATGAACGATAAAAGGCATAACAGATATAGATAAAAAGAAACAACGTTATACGAGAGCAATGTTACATCCAAAACATTAACAAATGGATAAAAACGAGAAGAAAAAAAGAAGAAAATGGATATAGTGGAGACAGAATGGAACTGGAATAATAGCAAATATACGTAAGAACAACAAACCCTATAATAGGAGACCAGTTGGAAGGCCACCAAAAAGGTGGAAAGATAACATACAATCAACCACAACAGAAACGGATTAAGAGGCTGACAAACAGAAGCAATCTTAGTCATGCAAAGAAGCAGAAGAAGAAGTCCTTGCCATAATAATTTGCATATACTTAAAAGCTCCTTATGGATCTTGTAGCAACCATTTTCAGTAAACAGAAATGTCTTTATTAATAGTTCATATGACATACCTAGGTCTGTCGGTAGGAGAGAGAGTGGGGATAAAATTCTCCTGGTCGAAGTTCTAACATATTGTTCATTACGTTAATCAAATTTTCATTTTCCAAAAAGTGCCCGAGAAATGCACCATTCGATTCTATGCAAATTCAACGAGCAGATTAGTATCGAGACACAGTTGCATTCTTTTATAAACAAATACGTGATACGTTTCGAAAATATAGAGTTATATAACACGTAAAATTTTATTTACAATAACAATAAATCTATGTTTAGTAAAAATAGTGCAAGTTAGAAGAATAGTTACAATTTAGAGAGACTGATCAACCCGTAGGCTGAGTAAGCTGCAGCCCAGGGCACCAATATTTGGAAAGCATGAGGTCAATCAGAGAAACTTTGAATAAATTATAACTATGCCTGTAAAAACTAAAAAATTATTAATAGATAGAGCACGAAGTTTGAGGCAATGTAGTGTATTTCAAATTTTTTTAACAAAATTATGATAAATATGGGGAAATTAAGTCCTCATATATTTTTTGAAAATTTGGTGATGTGTGTAAGTTAAACAGCGCTTACAATTTTGAGATGTTTAAAATATTTGGTAGCTTCAAATACAACCCATATTGTTCCAAAATTTTGTTTCAGCGTTCAGTGTGGCTAATGCTTCAATTTTGAACTGATCAGTTGTAGTATGTACTAGGGTCCATTCATACAATTCCTTTTAGTAACCTGGCTTTATCCGATAGTTTCCCGTTTTTGAGTCAAAACATGATATTGTTACTGTTTAAAGATAAATGTGTCTGTAATTTAAGAACGTCACAAACGCACAAATGTGGTTCAGTGTAGCTAAAACAAAACTGAATTCTTAATTATACCAAAAGCACATAAGAGTAAGGTAATATTTGGCATATTACGAGGTGTCTCACAAGTTCAATTTGTAATTTGAATGATAAAATATCTCATTAGTATAAAAAAAATATTTAGTATAAATCAAACTATGTAACAGTAACATCACGAGTGCAAGCCTTATGGTTTCGGTAAAGCATGATTAACCCACAGGCTGAGTAAGTTACAGCCCAAGGCATTAGGATTAGGTACAAAATTTTAAGTTGAAGTAAACAAAAAATCGAACAACCTTTGAATAGGTTGTAACTATTAAACTATAAAATCTCACATTTATTGTTCATCGACGTATAATATTTTTCTTAAACATTTATATCGTAACAGAACAAAACACATATTACAAAGAAATCTTCAGGAGCTTTCTAGAACAATGATCGATCGTCGTCTACGATATTTTTAGCAGAGCCTTTTAGTTTAAATTTTAGAACCTTTCAGATTCGTTTTAGAACCCCATGTTTAAATATTAGACGGAGCAAATGGACATTCGCGACAGTCGAATAGAAAGCTTCATACAGAGAACAACAATGGTCCAAATAAATTAGTGTTGTTATAGTAATCGGTGACCATAACGTTAATAGTAAAAGTAAATTCCTTGCGGTTTTCGAAATATAGGAACTTAAAATCGAAAAAGTTTAGGAGGAGTACTGCTCGTTGTTTCTTTGCTTTTAGATTGAGCTACCGTAAGGGATTCAAGACTTTTCTGATAAGTCTATCGATTTCCTTTATATTACTAAACGTATTCCATCTTTGGTAGTTTGTTTGGTAGTTATTATTGTATAAATTATAATAATGTTCTCCAAGTGGAAGCACGTCCAGCAAACTAAGAAGTTAAGGCTCTCATATGTTTGCTTTCATTGCCCAGTCGTTGCGCGACATCTCTCATACGAGGCTATGTGACAAACATTGCTTCTTAAACAACATCTTTGTTCACAAAATGCAGGTCCTCAATTATTTTTAGTGGCTTAGTAGGCCACCCGCCAGTTATCCCAGCCCCAGAAATAAAATCGGGTCCGTCCACATTGCGATCACATGCCTCAACCGGGCGGCCACTCTCCCACATTAATAGTATTATAATATATAATTTTTGTTAAACAGTGCAGCGTAATGAATAAAGATTAGTTTTGATTACATTATTATTTGACTCACATTTTATTTTATTTATTATAAAGACTGAACAATGAGTGGCAAATATAATCGAAAGAACAAGTGGAGCAGAATTTAGAAAACGTTCTAAAGAGCGTTTTAAATAACAAAATACTGTGATCAAAACAATACTAAAACTGGACACTTTCTAACTTTCGCCGCCATCGATTCCAGTAACTTCAAGCCCGAAATGTAGTAAAATGTACAACTGCAAAAGACATCAAAGTCACAAAGCTCTAAAAACACTCCCAAACGTGTAGACCTATTTGTATCACTCGGTGATCTGGCATTATAGTGCGTTAACGATAAAATTAGTAAGTTGGTAGCCTACAATGGCATTCAACAAAAGTTAAAAAATTAAAATGCAATAAGCCACTCACAGAATTTTGTACCAATCAGTTGTGTTATAAAAACTTAATTAACAGCAAACGCATTAAGCTAAATTGGGTGCTTTTCAAATTCAACCGGACAAGTATTTTATGACCCGTGCAAACACTATAAAGTAATAATGTTTCTAGTAACTGAAAAGTTTGATAATTGAAAAATTTACCGTATAGTGTATGATCACGACAACTTTGAATACGGAGAGGAGATTTTAAAATTTATTAGTAGAAATCGAATTCTACAAAGAGTGAATCATAAAATAGGAGAACAGTACACAGAAGAACCTTTGTATTAGCGAAAAGTTCTTTTAAGTGTTGTTCAGGTAAGTAAAGTTTTTAATTTTCTTGGATTGTTAATTTGTGGCTATAAAGGAATATTAGGCTTTATAGGAAATTGTAACGTTCTTGCTGTATAGAACCGATTTTTAAATGCGATACTTTTACGTCCAAACTTGTAGCAAAATTTGGAAATAAAGGAAGAGGTGTTCCCTTATACTTATCAAAAACAACTATTAATGAATTTACTATAAAGTTGGCGAACCAAGGTTAAAGCATAGATTGATCAAGACATTGTAAATGCCAAGTATTATTTCATAATTGCTGACTCAATGCATACGGACTAACTAAGCTTTTGTGGTATGCAACATACTAGCCACAAAAAGTTTTGTTAAACGATTTTTAACGTTTGGCCCTAATTCATAAAAGTAAAGAGATATAATAACTGTAGAGAACAGAGCTACAGTATCAGCAACATATTTGGATGCTACAAAGATCTTAAGACTTTACAGCTAGTTTGGCTGTCCAGCTTCGGAGAGCAAGAAGTGCTCTGTTGAATTTTTTACCTTTAGAATAACAAGTCTATAACTGTTTTAGTTTTTCCGCCAGAAGATATGATATTTTGCAATATCACTTTAAAAAGACCTCATTATCTTTAAAAACTTTGTCTATAACTCGATGGAGTACCCGTGCCGATGCAATTACACAAATCGTTTTAAGAGGTTTTTGATGCTCTGGCACACGTTACCCAAGATAATGATCAAACTAAGAATGAACAACATAAAGCAAAAGTGATAGTAAAAATGTTTCAAGTGAAATGCTTAAAGAAGAAGGTGCAGACACATAAGAGGTTATATTAGTCTATGTAGACTTTAACAGCTTTTATAAATACTCTTCAAACCGCAAGTAAGTTTTCAAGGCTTAAAAACAAGCAAAATTAATATGTCAAACTGACATCTACAAAGCAGACATCACAAGAAAGAGGAAACCAAAAGTTTTTGGTGAAAATAGAAATGGAAATTACGAGTTTTCTGAACGACATTCTTTCGTAGCAGAAACATATTATGCTACAATTGATTCTTACATAAGGATTTCGGATTTCTATGGGAAATCACTCAAATGGAAAATGATAAAACACGTCATAGTGCAGATCAACTACTGAAAAATTATGTTTCTGATTTAAATAAAACTTTTCCAAAAGACCGTGTGCATTCATCAACATTTCTAAGAATTAATAAAAATATTGACAAAAACATAAAAACACCAAACCAAAGAAACAGTTAGAACCATAAAGACCCTTAACATTTTAAAGTCACGGAACGAAGGATCTACCTTTCCCAATACTGCCATCGTTCTAAGAATTATAACTTTTTTGAGAAGGTCTGATTCATTGGTAGCAATTTAATGCAAGCCACTAGCAATCACAGGGCAATGTCTGCTTTTGTAATAGTAATCACAGAACAAACTCCCCACAACAGGCTTTATGCTAAAACCATCTATCAAAATTTTATACATTTTAATTTTTGAATTACCAGTCTATTTCCTAGTTCTCGAACTGTCAGTCGTCAATCCTTATCGTATCTATCCGGTAAAACTACATTTTGGCATTCTTCTTATTACTGGTCTTGCAAAACGTAGATTACTTTCAACAAGTTCTCAGTCTCCTGTGGATTAATGTTCAAGCTTCGCAGATTTGCTACTCTACGCGCTAAGTTATTGGAAATGCAACGATCAGGCACTACAAATTCTCACCCACCGACGTCTAACTTCCAGCTGAGCCAACCGGTAAAGTTGCCCTCATTCACGCATGCGCATTGCGGTCTACTCTCAAGTTACATGGGGCTATTCTTGGGACCTTGTATGCTGTTTAGTGTAAAACGGTAACAATTTGCTTATTATATAAATTGTAAAACTTTTATTTATAGTATAATATTTAACAATGGTTTTCACATGAATGGTAAAAAACTTTTCCCTGACTCAGGAGTTAGCTTTTGACGCCCTAGGACATTCTGGTTCTACTGGTCTAGCGATTTTACTCTAATGATGGTAAGTTACTTTTTACAGTAGTTTGTAAGATGTAACCTTTATGCTATCCGAGCCAGTCGTTTTGTACGTATTTTGTTCACAGATCAATATCCTTTATTATAACGCAAATACATAGAAGAGAGTATTTTCTCTAATTCTAAACTAATTATTTATGTGAAATTATCAAATACCTAGAATTCCTAATAAAAATAAGTAATTATGCATTATCTAACGTAAGATAAAACCATTCTAAAATATGTTGCTGTTCTTTGTCTTTAAAAATTTAACCAGAGTAGACAATAAATTTCAAAATATTTTTGAGAACATTTAATTATGATAAGCATAAAATTAGAATGTAGGTTTAGAACATAAATTTAACTTAAATTTTTACACAATCTTTAAGTGCTAGGAAAAACTAATTTGACTAATAATTTAACAAAAAAAAAAATTCAAAATAAATTTAGTATTCATTTCTATTTCTTAAGTTTTAGCTGTTTCTTTTTATTATCTATAAGTAGTTTTATTTAGAACTATTAGAAGTTGGAGAAAATAAATAATTAAAATTTAAAATAAAAAGAACAAAAAATAGCAATTGTATAGAATGTTTTATTTTAGCATCTTTTCCTTTATATTAAATTAAATTATTTTTATTTAAACTATAGAGTTCTTTAATAGTCAAATAAAGATAAATTTAAATTAATGTAATTTATAAATTGTGAAATCTATGGAAAGAGCAATTTCACGCTCAAAAAAAATTAGTTACGCTTGTAGTGATCCGCACCTTGTCGAATTTACGATCAGAAAGATTACAAAAGAGCTTTAATTCCGTTATATAGCGTCCCACATTATTATTTCCAACTGTAAATTTTCTAAAAAATTATTGTTGATTACAAAAATTGAAAACTAGAATATATTTTCAACAGCAATAAATAAATAAACCATGAAACATCTTAACTGTTTGTACAATTTGGCAAACGAGAACGATACTCACGTAGATTATCATTTAAAATTTGACCCTGACCTCGAGATCAAAATTAAAAAGCCACAGTTGTATAAATTAATTTTATGTAGATATGTATTAGTAGCTCTGTATTTTATATAATTTAATCCCAGTCAATATAAAGATCAAACGTAATTCTAACACAAACATTAAAGTAAACATCTTAAACGCTATAACTGTAATAAACCTAGAAAACGCAAATTTAAAAATGGAAAGCGCTGATCGCGAATCGGGTGATCTGAACGTAAAGATTAGCAACCGAGGGTAAAAACACGAGAAAGCAAATAATTCTTAATCAGTTATATAATTGAGTTCTTCTATAGTGAATATAAATAATTTTTTGTAAATTTACTTCTACTTATGAGCATTACAACAATATAATAAAATGTTAATTGTAAATTTTTATAATGTAAATTTTTGCTATATTTACTTTTTCCTAATAATTAATTACTTCTAATTTTGTAATTAAAAAATTCTACATTTACTTGGATATCTAAGTTTTTTTTAACTTCTAGTTCCATAAAATCTGACTGCAACATTTATTTCTCTTTAATAATCTTTACTATATTTCTCTTCTTCTCTCTAACAAATTGGATCATTAGAGCTATAAGGTACCCACAAGATTAGCTGAATTACTAAGAACACCATTAAGTACAATACTTTGATGTTTGATATCTTTTAGTTTACTTTAACAAATATTTTTAAAGGCTGCTATTGCGCTTTAGAAAAGTATGTGAAGCAGACAAATATTTTGATGAGCTTGCATTTTACTTCAAATAACCTGTAACACCATAAAATTAAAATAACGCTTATTGGCCTGAATTTTATCCTTTAATAAGTGCAAATAATCCATTTCCGAGCTCTAATATCAATCAATAGCTACCCAATGTAGTGAACAAGATTAATTGACACATTGTTTCTAAACAATCTATTCCAAAATATTAAAAATGTATCTACAGATTAAAACTTGCTCATGAAACTATACAAGCAATAGAAAGCTTTTGGAAACTGGGCAACCAAAAATGGAAAGCCAAAATCTAAAGAATTAAAATTAATTTTTATATTTGGGTTAGAACAAGATGCAGAAATTATAATTTAGAATGTGTGCTTTCCGATAGCAGCTGCACTACAAAATTATTAATACTTACATAAGCGATCCAGAAAGCTCAGGAGTGCATACAAATATTTACACTAACTCAACCAAATCAAACCAATTTCTAAAACTGCAACGCCACGGAGTAGAAATTGGCAAACGCGAGACGCAGAACGATTCCTGCAAAAACCGCGGCGAAATGGGCATTTTATTTTTGATGCCAGCGGCGCAATATTGCAGTACGAAAGATAACGTGCCTTTTTATCGCAATTTTGCAAAAACACCCTATCAATGAAAGTAAGGTCGAGTTCAGTGTGATGTAATTATTAAAAATCGGGCGCCGATTAATTGACTTTCATTTTAGCTGGAATAGGTGCTCGTAGATCAATAGTATCCGAATCTATGACAAACAATAAATTTAGAATGTTTTCCGTAGTTAACAGTAAAATAGGGGGCATTTGATTACATGAGTGGAAAAGGGTTCGTAAATTTTAAACCTTACTATTACTGTAATTGTTGTGGACGAAACTATAATAACAAGCTGCTTTCTAGAGGCCTACAAATTCACTTTAATGATAATGAAATCTAATCTACACGTCAGCCAATCACATCGGGTTCTTGTTGGGAAATGTGCCACTGCAACCAGTAGCAGCGCGCTTCAAAATTTTAAACATTTTACTTGCAGCGCGCTACTAATGTGCTCAAATCGGTGCTTGGCGTGATAAATAGGAAGATAAAGCGTGCCAAAGCACAAACAACGCTTATCATTGAGTAAGCAATTTGGCATTATTCAGCCATTGCTATCGTAGAGCTGCAAGTAAAATATTTTCACCAAAACACACACGTCTAGTGCAAAACTATATGAAAAATAACTAAAGGCCAAGACAAAACAAAAGCAAATAGACTGATGCTCACGCAACAAAAACCTTAGTTTCCAGCATAATTGTAATTCTCTATAACGTTTAAATCATTTGAGCTTTGACGAGTACCTAAAAGCAACTAAAAGAAAAAAGGATTATCTTTGAATTTTATTAAATTATACTTTTTAGGTTACTTTTAAAATATTTATAAAGCACTTATTAGTACATAATTCTTATTAAAAGTCCAGACAAACAAAAATGAGGACAAATTACCAGGTGGTTTGTTGTTCAACGATATATAGCAAAATTAACAATATAATATGTGAGACTCGTAGCAACGTGAAACAGATCTTTATAGAACAATGACACAACAGCCAACTGCAAATAATGAGTGGGAAGTCTGCAAAAATACGCGTGCTAAGTGCTGATGATTAACAAACGAGCAGCTTGTCAAGCTTGATAGCACATAGTTAGTCTGTAGCTGAACTGCGTTTAGCATAATAATCCAGACTGCGTTATTTAATTGCTTTAATAAAGTAATTTTCTTGCAATTAATTTTTTATATAAATATCGCTCCCTATAATCTATTACATTTTGTTCTATTTTGCTATCACCACTGTTTACAATTTACTCTTAAACGTACACTTTTTTATTTTCAATGTTAACAATATTTTACGTAACATTTACCAACGTTTTACATAAAAATAATTTACTAAATAATTAAGGAAACAAGATATCTTAATCATTGCTTAAAAGTAAAAAATAATAAATCACCAAGTGGCACTACTATAGTTATTAAAGTTCCATAGAGATTTAATTGAAATAATAAGAAATAATAAGTGGTGAAAGTTCATTGATCTTTATCAACAAATGTGTTTTGTCTACAACGATTATGTGGATAAAAAGAAAGAAAAATCCAACTACAACAAATTTGCATGGTTACGATTGATGTGATAGACCCTCGACAACCCCGAATAAAAAGCATCGAGCACAATTAGACTAACTTGGTACTAGTTTCCCTGTGAAGCAGAAGAATATCGCAGAAACTGTTGAGATATCTTTTGAACTAACAGACGCCTGATTTCTTCTTTAATGAGATGAAGAAACTTGTTTCTGGAAACACAGCTAAAGATTTTATAGAAAAGTAATGACACTCTTTGATAGAAAAAACTTCAGGCTTATGAAAAATACACCTTATCTATTACTTATCTATTAATAAAGTTATTGCTGTTAGTATATATTAGCACATAACCAGACAAAAATTTAAATTTTTATTAAAATGTAATAGAGGAGCAACTTTAATTAGTTTTATCAGAATTATTTGGAACTCAAGAAGCATATTGTAATTTTAATATAATAATAAAAGCCCTTTGGGGTCGTAACAGGATAGGTTTACTACAATCTAGAACCACAGTACATAAAGGTAGTAGCGTGGCTAGCGTTACGTATCGATCCCGCCTATTATTACCCCACAGTTTGACCTCCAGGTACTCTTTTATTGCACCCTAAGTCGAACTGGGCCGTAAAAATGCCAGTGATCGAATTGGCGAGAGCGGGATTCGAACCCCCAACTCTTGGTTTCGTAGTCTAGCGACCTATCCACTGGACCACTACGGCTTTGTAATATTAAAAACAAACAAAAAGCTAAGTAAAACATAAAAGTTAAAAATAAACCTGCAAAACTTGCAACACATAGCGAAGTGGCGAATCAGTCTCCCAAACTAACGCTGATCTTTGACCAATCAGTTTCAAAAGACAGACAGACGGACGGACAACATGAAGTTAGTAAGTGACTCCGCTTCGCTTCGCCACTTAATAAACTCAAATACACTTACGAGCAAAACAATCGACTCAACAACATGCTCGAGTTTTTAGAGAATGTGTATCCACTCCGATAGTATTCCAAGTAAAGTTCAGTGCACTATGAAAGCTTAAAACCGTCGTTTGATTGCAACCGTACCTGTTTTGACAAAGTTTAGTTACTAAGAATATGTATAACTCAGAACAGTTGAAAGAGAAAAGGTGATTATAAAAGGAAAAAATGAAATCCTTAGTTGAAATTAATTTAATGATTTTTTTCAATACATGGTGTTGCCACATCTACTCTTAATTGCACTTTCCAAGCAATTACGCATAGACTGGAATACTTTCTCTATGCTGTCTTGGAGTATTGCTTCCCACTCTTCAATCAACGCCGCTCTCAGTTGCATCACTCTCTCTGGTACAAGGTTTCTGTCCCGAACTCTACATAAGTTTATTCCAAACATGCTCAATTGGATTCAAGTCTAGGTTACACCAAGGCCAGTCTATTTGCGGTATACCGACTTCAGCCAGGTAGATCACTCGCGCTTTGTGGCATCGAGCACTGTCGTGCATTAGCATAAAGTCCTCACCAACAAATCCCGCAAAGAAAACAACATGTTTTTCCAGAATATTCCTAATGTAGTGGTCGGTTATTAAACCTTCTTCGCGTCGTCTACTAAGCACAAAAACTAATTCAGTTTTTCCGTGCATAGAAATGCCCGCCCAGAACATGTAAGAGTCACCTACATTTCTTGAATACAGTAATGAGCAAATTGCTTTCCTGGCCTTCTATAGACCTGACATCTCTTGTCGTTGCCATGTAGGAACATCCTGGACTTGTCGATGAAAAATATCTGACTCCAATGGTCAAAGTACCAATCGAGATGTTTGCGAGCAAATTCCAGTCGCCTTTGTTTTTGGACTGCAGTCAGCTTGGAACCTGTGGCTGCTTTTTTGGGTCAGGTTGGCTGCCTTCAGTCTTCTTCTCACTATCCAAGCACTGACGACCACAGCTCTGACCGCACTTAGTTCTTGCTTGAGAGCAACGCCAATCTTTTGTCGATTTCCGAGGGATATTAAGACGAGAAATCAATCATCTCTTTCCTTTGTCACACGTCTATAGCCGCCTCCTTGCCAATGGATGCAGCCGCTGGCTTTCCGGTACCGACGCTACACTCTCGATACAGTTGATTAACTCAGATTTAGTCGATTTGCCACGGCTCTCTGCCCGAAACCCTCTCTCAACAATGGCAACTGCCTGGACTGCTTCGACGCCTGTGGTATCCATTTTTTTTGCGAATTATTCGAATACTTACATACATCAATTTCGGATAAGTTTCAGATGAATTACCGGATGCAAGCGTACTTTAGGCCAATCACATTCGTCGCGCGCGTGCGTTTCACTTAGCAAGATTCGTAAAACCCTATTCGTGATGCATATTTTTTTGAATGCGTCACCCGATTAATGCAATAACAGTTTCTTAAAACTAAATAATAAAGATACTCTTTGCACGTTAATGTTTTCATTTTTATTTTTCTTAGACTGAAACAGGAGCTGAAAATGCGCGTGCAGCTAGTGAATCGATTGTTTTGCTCTTAAATATATATAAATGATAGAATCAAAAAAATAACTTTGGAAAAAAACAAAAGACAAATACAGTGGTCTGAGAAAGTCTTGTATCACTTCAGAAATTAAGGAAAATTGAACAAATAATGCACGATTTTCAAAAATGTTTGATTATTACTTGAAATATGAGTTGAGAAAAACATAAAATTAAAGGACTACTTTAGTATGATTGCAAGGTTATATAGGATAAGAAGTGAAATAAAATGTTATATATTATATTACATTATGTATTCCTTAAATCTAAACTAATATTAATGTCAGCCTTTGTTTTAGATAGATTTCTTAGAAATTCTACCTTTTGCAAAAATAATTGCTGTAATTTTTCGTTTCAGTTGATATATTTAGTATATATAATATAATGGATAAGGAAATGGGGGAATGTGACTATAAATAATTTTTGTTAAGGGTAACACATTAAATTCACATTAAATCGCAACAACGAAATCCATCTACTTCTTAGGAACATTTTTTAATAATCAATTTAAACTTTTTGGTTATAAAATTTTTAAGTTTCTGCAAGTCTTTTTTCCAAGTACAAAGATACTAAGCTTAAATTAAAAATTCAATTAATTCCGTTTTTATTATAGATTTGTTATCATATATTATAATTTTCTCGAATTTTTATAGGATCGAATTCATTATATTAAAGTGGTGTTCTGGTGATTATTCAAGTTTGAATTAGTTTTCCCCTAGGACAAGGTGGATTATTGTCCTAGAAAATAAAATTTTTATTTCCAAACAAGTTTTTTCCACTAGACAACATGTCATTCAGCAATTTTTTAATGTACCTTGTGGCATTTATTATTATAAATGTTTATTACGATATGTAGTCAACCAACTTATTGAAAATCGTTATAGAGGAGCTGAGTAGAAATATTTTTCTTTGGTGAAATGGCATCTTTTGATACCACGTTTGCTTCAGTTTATGTTTTTTAACTAATTATAGACAAACTTATCTTTACTTCTCAGCGGCTTCTTCTGTAGCCTACATCGTCCTAATCTAAGCAAACAATCTTTTCCCTACAGTGAAAGTACACACACTATTGGTTGCTTGATACCATAATTTAGTCAGTTCTATAAATTAAGATTTCTACTGGCCAAACTTGTTCTTCTTAGGATAGTATCACCTCAAACTGGGAGTTTCCTTGAACACCCACTACGCAGTCAATCATCAATTTAAAAAAAAGCGTAGGTACAATTATGTAATAATAACTGCTAATACTTAAAGATAATTAAAAAATATATATAAAAATGTGTATTATAATTAAAAATATTGCGCAACGGTGTAACATGAAACTTATGTAAAATATATTTAAATATTCTTTAGCCCAAAGAAATAAATTTAAAAAATTGTTCATAAAAGCATGATTGAACTAGAAGAACAACAAAACTTAGTATTTTCAAAGTGACTAAATATGAAATACTACTTTAAACTTTCAGTTTCTAATCTACAAGTGTCTTATCTATGTATAATTATTTTTTTACATTAAAACTTTTCATTTCATTAATAATTTAAGTTTTCTTCTGTTTAATCTTACTTTAGTTGTAAAAATTGTTTAAGGTTTTAAAGCAATAATTGATATAAAAACCACAGAAACATATTTTTGATTTTAGTACTTTCAGATTATTTTAACAGACGACATTTCTCTCTGTCTACTTTATACTATATTATGTCGTTATCAAAAATCTAACATCATTAGACTACGTAAAAATATAATTTATATAAGACAAAAACAAATAATTAGAAAATGAATAAAATAATTAATTTGCAAACTTAACTAACGTATGATTAGATTTTGTAAAAGAGCACATAGTAAAGTGTACTTCATCGTACTAAAATGAGACAATACGTGTAAGACAATTAGATATAATGAAAATTTATAATATATTTAGAATAACTGATGGTTATTCATCACCTACCATTACTGTGTTCTGTTTCATTATCAGACGTAATAAAACTATAAAATAAAAAATTATAAAATTTTAATCAAGTAAAATTCTAATGCAACATACAGGTGACGCATTAAAACTATTTTTACTATCTACATGCATTTAAATGTCATAGTTATCTTTTCAGAAGATGTTAGTTAAAGAAGAATCTAAAAACGACGGAAATTTAAGACAAAGTAATGTCAGATGTTTCGTTAGTAATTTACCTCTTTTTTAATAGATAATTTAAAAGATAAAAGGCTGGTCAGTCCTAAAGTATCAACAAATTAATTAATTCGCCCTTGAGAAAATTCTAATTACTGCATGAACGTATATTTTGATACCCCCACGCTAAAAATCTTTGCAAGCATTAATTTATTAGTGACCGCAAATTATGCTACTTTGAGTAATTACATTAGTCCACACTGTGAAAATTAAATCACAACGGAGACAGCCTACATTCAGATGTGTTTTTTCAAAGTTATATAAAATGACAATAGATATTTCTAAAGAACTCGTGGTACTGCGTAATTGTCATACCTAATTGTACGCAATGCTAAGTAGTTTCTAAATCCGGTTACTTTTATTTAATTTTTTGTTTTTAGTTTAATTTTATTTTACCTTAAAATAAATTAACCATTAACGGTTGAAGTGGGGCTAGGAATACTTAATATTTAAAACTCTGTTTTCCTGACTCTAATGGCAATTTAAAAGTATGTATAGAGATACAGCGATTGCACGAAAATAAAGAAATTAAAATTAAGTTGATAAAATTTTTTCAGTTAAGTTTAACTTGGAGATTACTATAACTTTTTTATAAATTATTCCCACATTTACTTTATATCCAAAAACTGATTGTACTGCGTTTTAACTATCAAATCTTCTTCTTCTTTAGATTCCTCTCCTATCAGTGATTGGAGGTCATTTTGGCAACTTTAATTTTGTTAGCAGTTTTTCTAAATAATTTCTCTAGGCTACAGTTGAACAATTTCCGCAGGTTTTTCAACCATGACAGCGTTCTTATTCCAACACTTCGCTTTTCCTCTATTTTGCCTTCCATTATGTTTCTTAATAGTTTGTATTTTTCTCTCTCAGAAGATATCCCAGATACCTAAGTTTGCGTCTCTTAATAGTTATCATGACCTCTTTCTTTAATCGCTATATCTCTACATTTATTACCTTTACTGTCCACGAAACCCTGAGCATCCTCCTATAACAACACACCCAAAGGCTTCAACTTTTCTAATGTGAATCTGTTTCATAGAACTATCGAATACATTTAGCAAACGCAGGACTACGCTGCAAAATTTACCAGAAGGAACAAAAATATCGTAATCCCAAATGGTTAGAGTAATTAACCAACTTGTCGATAAGGTAAAGATGCTGCAAGAATTTATATTAGACAATAATCTATATATTGCATTATTCGAAGGCCATTACCTACAAATTCAAAATTATGCCATTTAGAGTACGTTTCACCTCGATTCTACTGCATATCCATAATACCAAGCTCGATTAAACATACGACACTACTAAATTACAAATATAATCAAAACCAGGCAACAACTATAACGTAGAAGAGTGCCTTGATAATTCCTGCGGTACATTACCCACAAGGCATATCATGCAACAAGAATAATTGTATAACTACTTTCATATTCTTAGAAGACGATTTATTACAAAAAGAAACAACAATACCAATCGTCACCACTGCGAGTTCAATTTGATTACACCTAAAGAAACTAAAAACTGAAAACAAAAAACAAGAACAACCTTTATGTCCTATCAAGAAGCTAAATTGCTGAGAAGCGTAGGCTAAGGAAAATACGGCATAATTCAAGACCACCAAATAATAAAAATAACCAAATGAAGCAAAAAAGCCTTGAAAAATTTTACCTAATGTACAGGAGCAAGCAGATTCTCCTCCGCCGAGGCAAGGGATTATTCGCTCTGAAGGCCAACAAAGAGACTCAAGCAAAGCAATATATTTCTCTTATCTAACCTACCAAATGGACTGCCGGCATAAACCACTAAAAAAACACAATTGAATAACTCTAGAAAAGAACATTAAATATGTTGACACTCGCTTTTAAATGGCATTATCTATCAAGAAGATAAAAGGAAACAAATTAAGAAAAAGTGTACTCACCGAATTAAATACAAGAAGTTATTTGGTTATAATTTAACAATTGAGGGAATCTTTAAAAAAACTACCAGAAAGCTGGGTGAAACTAATCATATACATTTTTAATGCTCTATTAGAAGAATATTTTTCTCTGGCAAATAGAAGGTTGTATAGATTCTCTTACCTAGAAAACAACTCAATAAAACATTTTCTTATCAACCTATCAGTCTCTTTCATGTCTTATTAAAAGTATTCGAGAAAATCTTCTTGAAAGGTTTAAAATTTCCCCTGCAAAATTTAATATCAGAACACCAGTTTAGATTTAGAAGACAACACAATACTATAGAGCAAATATTCATATTAAGTGGCCCAATCTACATTGATCAAGAAAACAAAAAATGTTGTTTGGCGACTTTTTTGAATATCACGGAAGTCTTTGTTAAGGTACGGCATGTGAGGTTCTTGTACGATAGGACAACTCCTGTACTACAGTGTCTTACAATCATATTTGACAGACATTTTCTCGTAAAGCTAAAAGAAGATGTACATCACTCTTTTCTATTAATTCAGAAATACCTTAGAAAAGCGTGTTCTAAAAATTACTCATCAAGCAAATTGAATCAAATCAAGGCAAGTGATCTTCCTTTTACGCATGGGAACTTGGCCTCTAGTTTTTTTAAACAACCGACATCCACAGATAGAAGATGTGAAATATCTATGCATTAGTCTGAACCGGCGAGGTACATTAAAAAATCTAGTGTGAACATCACACGACTTTCCTTATCCTATTATTTAAGTAATTCTGGCAAAAATCCTGGGCTACAATTTTTTTTCGAGTTTATATTTTACCAACTTTTACTTTGAATTCATGTTTATCTCGTGATAACAAATCATTTTTATTCTCATGAATTTTTTGTGTCTTCAACCGTTTAGATTCGCGACCGCTCTGCGACCGATTTTTCGACCTTGTGACCAAACGGCTGAGCCGATTTTTACCAAAACCCCTACCTAAAAGTAACTTGCATACCAAATTTCAAGTCTCTAGCTCTTACAGTTCTCTAGATACCCTGTTTACTGACAGACCGACAGACAGATAGACACACACAAACACGCACACACACACACACACACACACACACACGAACCAATGGCCAAATATACCCTGTTTACTGACAGACTGACAGACACACACACACACGGACCAAAGGCCCAAACTAACTTTTTTGGTGTCCTGAGGCTATAATTTGTCCATAAATGTGAAAAAACGGGTAGGTCAAATTTCCGCCAATTACATTACTTTCCTTATTATAGGATAAAATAAGTAAAAAACAAATCTGGACTTAAGAAATCGAATAGATACTAAGTTTTGCAGAATGGTTAATGAGTCACCTTTTTCAATTGTCTAAAGTTTAAAGTACTTTAATATAAAGCAATATTGAAGCCAATGTGGGCCTATCAACTGCTGGTAAATCCAACCTAGCACTACTTCGATGATTTCGGTCAAAGGTACTGCTTGCTGTGGTTAATGGTTCACAGTACGTATTAAAAGACTTATTCATTGAGATCTGCATCTACTATTACCAAGGAAATTACAAAGCTTGACATATATCCTGACAGCTTGTCCTTTCACCCTAATATATAATGGCAGTGAACTTTTTTTGCGGTAAAGAGGGAACATTCGGACTCGAAAAGTTTAAATTATTAGGTTTACCAAGAGCATTCACTTAGTTTACGAAAGTATTTACATTTTAGTAAACAATTTGTTTACTTATTATTATATTACTTAAGGCGGTTGTGTTACTGGGTACTACCATACAGGTTAATTGTTTATGTTATTGTTAATTCTTTGAATTATAATTTACTGCATGTTTAGTTTCTTAAAACAAATTGCAAATAAAGTAAGTGTTTAAAAATTCTTATAAAATTATTTAACATAGGATTGCAGAAAATGTAATTGAAAAGTTGCAAAACATCTGATAAGCATTCTGCTTGTTCATTGATGTCAATGCTTTGTAAAAGTGTGAATAAGAGGTTTTTGATCAAATTATGCTCTCTAAAACCACCCATAATCTGTAAGCTAATGTACTGATGTCTAAGCTACCAGAAGGCCAAGTCTCTAATGTTAGAAACGAGGCACACTGTTGCTCAGCCAAGTTTGAGTTGACTGTGCTTTGTGGGCGGGTGCGGAATTTTGCTCCAAGCGTGTGATTCAGAGATTTCACCACACCCTCACAAAAATAAATATCGGTTACTCCATCATAATACACTCCCCATAAAACCATTACAGCTACTGGATGATGGCTACTATAAGCTCTTGGCATTAGCTGAAAGCCTATTGGCGTTTAATTAAGGATTTGTGCGTAGACGCTGAATCTTACATTAAAACGCTACAGAGGCAGGAAGTCTTAGGGATCGCTATCGCTCTAGACCATCACAAGTAACATCTGATACAGAGGATCAAATTATCAGACGATGATGAGTAAGCGAAATAAAAATTAACTGCTGCAGGTATTGTTGCTGAGTTTAACCGGGGCTGTGATATAATATCAGTCAGCACAATAAAGCTGCGTTTTCAGGAGGGTAAACTTCATGGTCGCGTTGTAAGAAACCGTTATTACAAAGTGGTAATAAGGCTAGAAGGCTTCAGTAGTCTCAAAAATATCATTCCTGGACAAGCGAACAGGGAAAAAACTTATTACGTACCAACAAATCTAAATTTAAAATGTTCAGTCAGAAACGGAGAATTTTTGTGAGTTGGTCTAAAACTGAAAAGATAAGCCAGGACTATATTGTTTCGCCTGTCAAGCACAGAGATGGGTGTGTTTTAGTGTGGGAGCGCTTCTCTTTGGCTGGTGTGGGGGATTTAGTGAAACTCGATGGCATTATGAGGAAAGAAAAATACAAAAACATTAACAGAAAACGCTATACCATATAAGTTGCGATTAATTAAAAAATTCAAAGCTCTGTAAGGACTATTTAGCAAGTTCAAAAAACAAAAAATACTCAAAATGATGTCATGGCTCGACAAAGTCTAAACCTCAACCCCATACGGTTGCTATAGGACAAACTAGACAAAACAGTAGAAAACAAAAATAATATTTGGGGTCTCCGTCAGGGTGCTTGGAGTGATTTACCACTCGAAAAATTTAAAAAAATTAATCGAAAAAACAGTATCAAATGCAGAAGGCAGAATTTTTGATGAAACAAATGTTAATTTTTTTTAGTGTATAATAATAATATGTTACATAACAAATTGTTTTCTTACATTAAAGTGTATAAATTTATTTTTTATTTAGTGTTCGTACTTTCATATCTTGCAAGTTACACTATGCTTATGAAAGTATGGATATATGACTTAAAATTAATTCTGAGATGAATTATTATATATTATATAGTTTTTTTTTTTTTGGTAACAGCCAAATAGCAACAATATTTTTTAACCAAAATTTATCACAATTAAAAAATTTAATGCCGAATTTTATTTCTTTGCTTTTTTTAAACACTATGTTTTTTGTAAGGTACTTTATAGTGATATTTCAGTCAAAAACCAAATCAAATTATTTCGCTCGTAGTCGTGAGCTTCATTATTGAAGCAACGTGATTACATAGCCGTCTCTTATGTTGTTCTATGTATTATCTCTCATTTTTCTCTATCGGTTATTTTTATATTTTCCTAGAGTGTTGTTCCTGTGCTGATTTTGATTTGGTCTATTCACCTTTTAGAAGAACGTCTTCGTGGTCTTACTCCTTTAACTTTTCCTGCATTATAAATCTCTCTAAATTATTGTTATTTTTTCTAATAATGTGAGCAAAGTATTTTAGGATATGGCGTCTTAGTAGGGTGAAAAGGCGGTCTTGTATTTTGTTTTTTTATTATGGACACATTTATTGTAGTTTTTCCATAGAATTTGCAGTCTTCCCCAACACCAAATTTCGAAGGAATTTACTTTGTCATTTTTTAGCGTCTATGTCTCTGCTCCACATGGTGGTATTGGAAATATTAATGTTGTAACTAGTCTCTTCTTTGTTTATTTCCAAATTTTATTGAGTTTAACAATTGTTGTCCTCGTTATAGCTATTTTTCTCTGTATTTTAATGAAGCAATTTCCATCTCTATATTTAAATCTAAACAAATAACGTTATTGACGATCAAACTATAGAGTAATCCAAAATAAACTTTGGGATTTGAATTCCGCACCGTTTGCGTTTTGAGAATAAATCTAAACACATGATAATCTCTTGGACCATTGTTTAGACGCAACAGTATGTTGAATGAACGTGCACTTTGTAATCTTGTACAAAAGTTTGAAACAAGCGGTATGCTTGAGATGTCAAGGATTTACTATCAACGCAATGTCCGAGTAAGTGATAGTGTGCATGAAGAACCAAATACGTTAATTCGTTATCGTTTACAGCAACTGCATCTTTCTATTTTACCACGCAACACGTTTTAACATACAAACTGCGTTTATAGATGTATAAAGTTCAAGTGACCCAAGAACTTAAAGAAATAGAACACCAAAAACGTGCATTTGTAAATTGGGTTCTAGAAAACACCATTTGATGACAATTTTTGCAAATAATTTTTATTTATTATTCTTCCTTAAATAGCTTTGTGTATCGTCAAAATTGTCTCATCTGGGGTCAGGAAAATCTACTTGCCATTCACAAAAAACCAATACATCTACAAAAAGTACCGTTTGGCTGGAAGAATCGTTGGTCTGTACTTTTTTGCGGACAAAGCTGGCAACGCTGTTACTGTCAATGGTGTACGCTATCGGAAGATGCTGAATAACTTTTTTTTTAATAAAACCAACGATATAAACTTGAATGACATGTGGTTGTAACAAAATGGAGTCACATGTTATGCAGCATGTGAAAATTTGGCAGAGGGGTGACATCGATTGGTTGGCGTGGTTGACGATCTAACCCCATTAGACTTCTGGGGTTATTTGAAGAATAGGGTTTATGTCAACCAACTTGCCTCGATACCACGGCTAAAAGAGGGATAATTATTGAAACGGAGCCATATGGAAAACTTCGCTAAAATAAACGCATTTCGGGCGACGTTTATTTTACACGTAAATGCTAAGTTAGCAATAAAATTTTGATTGTTTTAACACATTGTGTTTTGTTCAGGAAAAGCATTCTGAAGTTCAATTTGGACTACTCTTATAAAAATAAAAGTATGTAAGAGTGTATACAGGGCGATTTATACCAGGAGGCTAAAAATAAAAATTCGTGTTTGGGATTTTTATCAAGAATTCAGTTCGGCAACGAAGAATATGTCGACGTTATTTTTGTATATGGATTTTGCAACAGCAATGCTTTAGAAAGTTGTCGGGAATATCAAAGAATGAATTTCAGCCACCTCGCCGTGTATTTTTCGATGCATTTCAAGGACTGAGACAATGTGGAATTGGTAATCGTCATACTGGTGGTGTAAATCTACGATACAATGCTGCAAGAAAAGAAGAAGTAATCGATGCAGTGCTTGACAAACTAGGTATTAGTACCAGAAGAATTGCAACCCGTCTGCAAGTTTCTAAAAACTTCGTTTGAAGGACTTTAAACAGGGAAGTGCTGCATCCTTACCATTATCAGCGTGTCCATCACTTACAACCAGTTCATGAAGTACAAAAACTAGCAAGATCCTAACTTTATTCGTTTTATTTTGTGGTTCGACGAAGCTACTTTTACCAGAAATGGTATCAATAACTGTCACAATGTGCATGCATGGTCGGTACAAAATCCGCGCGGATGTAGAAGACATCGTTTTCAACTAACACGTTTTCGATTAACACGCGGTGTGGGATTTTCAACGGTCGTCTACTGCCAATACAAATTGTAGCAGACATCATTTAAATGCTGCGTTCTACTTGCACGCATTATTAACAGACGTTCCGCTTGCATTGCACAACATGATGTGTTATCAACACGATGGTGCGCCACCGTATGCTGCAAGGGTTGTTGTAGAATGGCTAGACAACCATTCTAATGGAAGATGGGTAGGTAGGCGCGATCCACTTCAGTGGCCTACTTGGTCGCCATATCTAAATCTACTGGATCTTTACTCCTGGGACTACGTAAAACAACTATGAAGAGCAATTACGAGACAGAATTATGAATGTTCTACTTCAAATTGAAAATGAACAAGATTTTGCTGCAGTTTATAATTTAGAGGTTTTACGTTGTCAGGCTTGCATCGAGGCTGTCGGTGGACCTTTCGAACATGAGTTGTAAGTTAAGTAATGGGTTTTCTTTCTGTGTGACCGTTACAGTGATTAAGTAAGGTTTTCATATAGCCTACTATTAGTTTGTTGTGAAACTTGAACTTATCTCTTTTAAAAGTTGGAACCTCGATATCTCCAAAACAAAGGCCGATCGGAAAAAAATTAGTTCACAGTTTTTGCTTACAATCCAATCTCAAATACGAATTTTCATTTTTCGCCCCCTGGTACAAATCACCCTGTATATAAAAGTAATAGAATGAAACTAGTAATATTTTTGAAAAGAGTACTAAATTGCATTTTGGATGAGCTGATATAAATAAATAATTGATATGTTGCTTCGTAACATCAGGGAGTTGGCAACTTGTCAGGAACTGAAATGTCATGAATCGTCGACTGCGTCAGCAAAATGAGTTTTCACACGTAATAATGCAAAGTTTCCGTGCAGCTAGAAAACTCCCGATCGAATTATCTTTGTGCATTGTGCACAATGCTTCCCGAGCGCATACGCGCCGCTACTCCACGGACCAGCCGCATCAATCAAGTATAATTAGATCGGCGCGTTATCAGACGCCAAAGTTCAAGAGTCAAAAGTTCTGTTTCAATAACCGATAATGCAGACGCGAGCAGGCCGAAACCGCCGAAAATGCGAGCTCGGCGCGGCGCAGTAGCGGCAGCGCTTATCAGTCAATGATACCGGCCAGACGATTGCACAAAGCAATTTCAACATCGCCGGGAAATAATGGGCCCCCGGCCGACGGCGCTCCGCAGCGCGCAGTTTGGCTAATTCGCCCTAATTGCCTTCACCTTGCGCCGGCCGCTTTTCACCACTCACCTCGGATCTGGACGGGGCCCCTGGGGGCGGCGCGGGCCGCTCGAAACCTGCCGTCATTACGCCTCAATTAGCGACGCACTTTTCGTCCGTCTCCGCCGGAGCAACAGCAGAATTGTTTTCCGCGCCCGACTGCGTGGGCGTCGCACAAAGGACCGAAAACTGGAAACCGCAGGACGCCGCCGGCGCCGAGCACCGGCCAGACGCGGCGCACGGGTCGCAAAAACTCCGGGCCCGGAACGCGGCCGCGATTTTCGCGCGCGTACGCAAAATCCCGCTAGGCGAGCGACCTACGCTAAGGACGCCGAGGACACGAGCCGCGGCGTCAGCAGAAAATCCTGACCCGCGCAAAATTGCGAATCGTGGGATAGGCGAAATCCCGAGCCGCCTGTGCAAAAACCGAGCAGACGCGAACTTCTCGCGCCGTTGGCACGGGCGGTTCGGCGGCCATTCGCGGATCCGCGATTTGCGCGCGAGCAGGGAGGCTGCGTATCCTTGGGTCCCGGACTCCCGGATCGGGTCGATGCCGCCGGCGGCGTCCTCGCTCCCGTGGCGGTTTTCAGTGCGGCGCGCGTCGGGTTTTCCGATTTTCCGGGCGTCGCGCGGAAATCGGCCGGCGCAAGTGAACGTTCCCGGTGGCCTCCAAAGTATTTTTATCTTAATTGTGCCGGTAACGACCTGCGAGTCGAAGGTAAAAAATGGTGCGGGAATTTGGCTAATGAGCCTTTGCGCCCGTCGGCTTTTGTTTACCGATAGCGGCGCTGGAACTTTCCGTTTTGCGTTTTAGGTTCTTCTGCTTGGAATTTTTATAACTAATTCACCGAACATCAAACATTTTCGGCTTTTAGTAACCAATTTCGTGAAGAACGTGTTAAATAGTTGCAGTGTTTTGTAAAAGCAAAGTAAATGAGCTTTAAATAATTGAACTAGAAACACAACCGAACGTTAGAGGTAGTTATTGGAAAGCCGATTAATTCACATTAATTAAAATTATTAGTGTTGCCTGAAAATTCGGAGCTGAGTCTGTCTACAGACTCGTTACATCAAAGCGTGCAAAATTTTATATTTCAAAATACAATTTAAGAAAGTCAACACAATAATGAATTTTAAAAAAATTACTCTTGATAGTTTAAACACAAAATGCATAGAACCAACGTCTTTTAGCTAATTTATAAATGTTCAAATTTTAAATGTGCAAAATTAAAAACTAATACAGTCTGTCTGAAAAACCAGTCGCGAGTTCGAAAATATTTTTTCAAAAATACTGCAAATTTTGGATTTAAAAATGAAAACGGTGCCACAAATAGGAAAACGATAAAATGTTTAAATTGGTTGCCCTTTCAAATTTAAAGTAATTTTAGGTATTAAAGGTTCTACTGAAAGCATTGGGCTCTCTAAAAGTATTGTTCGATTCAACTTTGCTTTTGTAGTAAAAACTTTTTCATAATTTTCTTAATAAAAAAAGGGTGTACAAATCTTAATAATAATAAATTTAATCAAAGTTAAAATTAATAAACGATGCAAATAAAGTGGTTTTAGTGTACATACATGGTGAAGGTAAGAAATAATATTGAAGCTTTAAAATAAAAAGTAACGTAAAAACAATTGGAAAAGAAGGATGCGATTGTAGGCAAAAAAATTTGAAAAATTTTCTATAGTTTGTTCAAATTTAAGCAGCCTAAGTTTGTCTAGTCTTTATTAGTTATCTTTAAAAATAGCAAAAATATAGTTAAGAGTCACAATAGTGTACAAGACAAATTATTTGATGTTTTGTTGCAAAATAATGAAATTTAAGGCAGCTAGACATCGTAAAACCCGTTTTAGCACTTTAAATCGATTTTTAAAATAGTGCCAAAACGTTGGCATAAATTTATTTTAAGTTATTTTGTGGCTAACTGCAGCCTAACTTACTCTTAAAATAAAAAATGTTGCTAAATAATAACTATTTATTATATCTGGTACAAGATCTACGCTGTAATAAATTATAAATTTACGCAAAATCTTGCTATATTTTTAAATTAAAAAAGTAACTTAAGCCTGCATTTTAAAAGACAATTTCTTATTTTTTGTTTTAAAACTTGGCAAATATTCCATATAGATTATATAATACATTTAGTTTATTTGAAAAAGCGATTTGCCTTAAAATTTAATATTTAACTAAAAATGGAATATTCAATAGGGGTAATATAAGAACAGATAGGATTTTAAGCTTTGCAAGTCGCTTGGATTCTACGCTAATAAAAATTCTAATTCCAACTTTCCAAACTGATTTGGTTCGAAATATTAGAAAACCGAATTAACTAAGACGGGCTCTACCGAAGCAAAACAACTATTTGCAAAAGCCGTGCCATAAACGCTAACGAAGTTAATTAAAAATTTTAAATTTACACCTCCGGAGGTTAATGAATGGGCTCTTAGGTTTTTAAATATTTATATCAATTTTTCAATAAACCGGATTTTTGAAATTTACCGACGCATCATAAAATACAAACATACAAAGTAAGTTTTTTACACAATCTCCTTTTTCAACGGATCAGTAGTTTTTCTTCCGGCTATCGAACTGGCCAATCGTTAATGAACACTTCAACAACATCGTCCTCAAATTCTATGTATTTCCACCAAGTAGTCCAAACAAATAATAAAAAGCGCTCGAGTGAATTTTAGAACAAATTTTTATTTTTTTGTCGGCTTTGGGCAGCTATATGAGGCCGGGCTTTGTAGTGAATCAGGATAATGTCTCGGATTGTTAATTTTCTTTTTTCCACTATACGTGAATTGTGTTTCGTCTAAAAGTTAATCGACAGCGTGGAACAATGCGAATATTCTCATTGGTCGCTTAGGTAGTTTCTTGGACAACGTCTGAATTTTATATATTTTGCTACAGCACCAATAGAGATTTGGTTTCTATATTTATGATAAACCAAGAAAACTCTCTCGCTTACTGCTCGTGAGTACTTAGTAGTGTTTTTAAAATACTCAGCTCCTTTGGCCAGCATATGACTGTCGACAATTATGTAAATAACACGAATCGTCTTGATGAAACACCCAATGGCAGTAAAAATGTTTAAGAAAACGATTAGACAATTAGAATGTGTTTGATATTGAATTAAAAGAATACTGATATAAACATCAAAAGTGCATTTCAAATTGCAGCTGTAGCCTATTCTAAGCCCAGAAAAATTTTAGTAACCGTTAATCAGCGATCAATCTCGAGAAGGTGGCGAACAATGCGAATGTCCTCAGTCACGCTAGTCCCGGGACTATGTCGGTGAATTAAATTTTTAACTGCCTCTCGTCTTCCCAAAAATTGTTTGCGCCACACGTACATTCGAGTCTCCTTAAGGGTGTTGTTCCCAAACTGTGCCTCTAGTCATCTCAACATTTCGAACAGTTTTACGTCCTCTGTTGCGAGAAATTTCTGTTTATAATTAATCACTCCCGTAAAATTGATTAGCGCATAAATTAATAACGACTAAAATAATATATAAACAGTTAATTAATTCTATGGAACACTAAACAATTTTAATTTGGCCTAAAGTTACGTGGAGCTAATTAATAAATTCTTGTGGGGAGTTCTGCATACCCCAAAACCTTAAAAAGAACAAATCTAGTGAGTTAGCAAATTTGAACAATATGGTTTTTAAATTTTAATGACTAGTCATTAATTTGAAATTTTAAAAATATTTTTTCCGTTACAAAATATCAACCTTAAATTGATTAACTCTACTTTTAAATCTGTGCTGTTTTCAATTTATCGTTATTTTTATTTGAAACTGACTAATACAGAAAACAATTTTTGTTTCCCTTGCATAGTTAATTTTCTATAAACTGCAACGGACTAATTAATATTTACTATATTAAAATAGTGCTAAAAATTCCTCCTAGGATAAGCAACAAAACAATTTTTGATTCATTTTTGCCTTGAAAAATATTTTAAATAAAAATTAATTTAATAAAGCGCTTAAATAATTTATTGAATTGGTAGTCAATATTTAACTGTCGCCCTTCCGGGCTTAAGTCTGTCATCCAAATTTTTATGCTTTTTAATTCCACAGATCCTCTCCCTTCTCCCACTAAGGCAGTAGAGGTAAAAAATGCGCATTAACATTATTATTGGTGCTAGATGTGTCCACATTTTGGCCTCATTCTTGCAATAATTATTTAAATTTTCATGCCCCCTGCAGGTGCTTGAACCCCTCGAGTCCCCCTTGTAAATCAACGCTGGCTGCTACAATTTAAAGCATAGTCTGTCGTTAAAAAGAAAAAATGGAAAGCGACAAGCCGTTCCGAGCCGATTGCTCAGATTTGTGTCGTTAACCGAAATGCCTAGAAAAACCGCCCAATTTGCGGTTCTGATAGTTAATACGTCGTTTAGTGAATTTTAAAGCGCAAGGACAGCGGCGGACGCACTTAAAATGCGATTTGTAGCAGCCAACGCTTAAGGGAGTCGATATTGCCTCTCTTCTATGATTTATTGCTCAAAAAAATTTGAAAGGGTATTTCGCATAAGTATAGTGTTCGGTTTAATTGCGTTGCAGCAACGTGAAACACTAAAGCATAATTATTTCTGATAATGTATACCAGGTGTTCCTTGAAAGTTCGGTTTTGTTTGAAAATTATTATTTCGTCCTATGTTTATATGACATATTCATTTAAATTATTATGCAAATATCGTAATTTTTCTGAAAATGTAATTTCTTAAAGGTGGTCCAAATTGAACGGCAGATTTAAGCAACGCGCTCATTATTGTTAAATCGTACTCCAAGTTTAGAGAAATTTTGTGAAAAAATAAATTTGATGAAACTGGATCTACAATGATCGTCCCGTGAGAATATTGCCATAGCTAAAGTGTCTTTGCAAATTATTTAAGGTCTTGATAAAAGTGCTGACTATTCTCAGCACGGGCAATTGGTTTTTAGGGTATCATAAAATGGATTCTTAATTTGGTCGTTAGACCATATAACAAAATTTCGCATTTGACGAAAAGCAAAAGCACCCGCAACGAGTTGCTATTTGGATTGGATTTTGGACAGATAGCCTAATAGACCATCTCTGAAAATAATGCTGTAACTGTGAGTGCTGCGAAATAAGCAGCATGGATTTGGAACAGACGTGGCGCCATTTGCCAAACAGCTCACGCAACAGTCCATTTACAGTAAACAGTTTTCTGGTTGCGTCATTACACGTCCAAATCAGCTGACCAGAAAAATCTTGGCATTTATGGTTGTGGCTTTTTTGTGGGGTTACCTACAAATAGTTACCGCCCTAAGAAGGAAATCCATCATTTTAAATTGATCAGAAACTGTGCGAAATTGTAATCGAAAATTTTGTGAAAAGAACCAAGATTTTCAGCCAAAGCAGAACTGACTATTTGTCATATATTTTTCATATTTAATCGTACTTTAATATTTAATGAAAATCTAATAATATTTATAACATTTAAATTCAGCTTTCAATTTGAGCCACCTTTTAGAAATATAGTCGAGCAGTTTGGTTGTAATAAATGTGTATTGTGTTTCGTTTTTTATTTGATTAGTCCCGTGTTACAACACATATAGAACTGTTGTTCTACTTGACCGCAGTTAATTAGTTAACTAAGAACCCGCATGATGTTAGCAAAAACGGGTACCGACACACAGCAGTGACGCCAGGAAATTTATTCGTATGATCCATTTTTCATTTAGAAGTACCAACATTATTATGCTTTAACAATGTAGAAGTTTAAATTGATAATTGTCTGTGTTGAATTTTGCATACTTACATTGTATGAACTATAATTTGATCCTTGTCTGTAATGTAAGTCTCGTGTTTCGTCGGCGATGAAGGCGCTTTCACAAAGACTGTCGGCCCTTACGACTTATTTCTTTTCTATTTAATCATACGTACAAATTATGTAATATTGTTTCCTTAACATTAAATTTTACTTCTGCTCCATTTACATTTCTAATCGTAATTTGTTAACTCGTGCGGATGAACTGATTGTTGTAACTTTTAGAAGCAGCCAAAATTTTATCGTTGTTCCTATTATTGAAATGCACTTTCTGTTGCCTCAGTGCTCCCTAAATCATCAATTAGCATTAATGAATAGTAGATGTTACTTTCTCTACTCTAGGTAATTTAATGATCTGCACAGACATAATTTTGCTGCTATTTCCATATATTGTCTTAAAAAATAAATGCGTTATTAGTCTGTGTAATACTAAAGTGATCCTTGTAATCTTTAGGTAGATGCTTTTTTCCTTTTACTAAACATAATCTATTGCGCAATTAACTCATTTCTGGTCCAGTCAGCTCCATTATTGGTTTTCACCTTTTCTTCCATGCTTTCGACTAGATTTTTGCCTGATCATTTAGCAGCGTTAGCCATATCGTCTTAATTTAAAATGATCTCGTGTATTTTTTCTGTTTAACCATTGATGTTACTTGGTTTACTTTAATATATTCCTCTTTTTCAGGAAACATGTCGAAAATAGAGAGACATCCCAAAACACTAAAAGAACCAATGGACGAACAAACATTCGGCACTTGAAAAGTAGACAAATGCAGATAATACTGTTAAAGAATTAAATGTAGAAAATGCTAAACAGGGCTTCAAGAGAAAGATGTTCTTGTTATCCCAAGTTATCACTATCGGACACATCTTCAATTAGGAAGAAACCAAGCAAAGAGGTAAGAAAAAGATGTTTCCGGAAAGAGTTAGTGATTTATCTATTTTTTTAGGCAGAACACAAAAGTTGGGAGATAGGAGACAAGCTCTATACATAATAATATTCATTCGTCTACACTGGCTCCTTCTGAATTGCTACAAATAAACAAAATTTCAATGCTGTATTTTAGGTCACGTAACTTATTATATATTTTTATAAATTTTTTAGTTAATAAAAAACATGGCTTTGTGGTGTTTTTTCCTCTTGTGAACTAGTCAGGAATTTCTGAAAATTTATGATTTCTAAAGTTGTATCATTTGATTTATTACCATGATTGTTGCTTATTATCCACAGCATGTTTCAGCAAAATGCTTTTCGAATTTAATAAAACTGGAAATCAAGGCAAGTTTGTTTAAAATACGAAATTTAAAAGTTGTACATTTCTGTAGATTACTTCTTTAAACTGATTTTCCTTGCAGAGGATTTGATAACGCTCGAAATTTTTTTAAAATAATATTAATTAAAAAATGAGGCAATTATTTTATTCTGTGGAAAAAACGATTTAAACTACCAGTAGACTCGGAAAATGAAATTTTTCTTATTTTTGCAATAATAAAAAATGCTAATTACCTCCTCAGTGCACAAAAACTAATTTTATACGATATTGTTGTACAGTTGTTAATTCTTTTATATAAAAACAGTAATATCGAAATACTTATTAAACTAATTGTAAGTTCTTCGTTTGGAAACGATAAACGATGTAAGATTAAATAAAAAAACGTTTAATGATAAGGAAGTTACATAAAAACAAAGCACCAGTGCATGCTGTGGATTCTTGTTCACTCTTGAATTTGCTGTAAGGTAGGTATCAACAATTTTCTTCAGAAATATAAGGTAGGGTCTTTCGGAACTGTAATTTAAAATGCAGTCGTTATTCTGCCGTATTATAAAGTAATACCAATTTTATGTAAGTTTTAAAATTCTCCATCTCGCCTAGTTCGAATTTAAATTGAAATTATTTTATTTAAGTTTAATGAATTATTCATAAGAATACGAGCCTAGTTATATTCCTATGATTTTTCCTAACAGATAGATAGTTTTCTTTTACATCATTATCGTATAATGAAGATAGTTGTAATATTAGATAATTGCACAGCAACATCGTCATCAAATCGTTGTTCTCCAAGTACTACTAGTGTTTCAAACAAATAGTAATTTCAGTGCAATTAGTCGGAACTATAGGTAGGGTACTACAATGTAATGCAGAATAAATTCTTAATTTTTTTGAGTTTGTACAACAATATTACCGTAACGCTGATTGAAAATTAGCATCACTTCCGACGAGAAGGTAATAAACAATATAAATATTCCTCTTGTTTACATTGGGCTTTGGGAAGATGGGTGGCCATTTTCAACTGCTTCTTGTTCTCCCCAAATTGTTTATAATTTGCGTGCCCTTAAGTCTTCTTAAGGACGTGGCCCTTAACTGTATCTTGAGCCTTTTCTGAGCTTTACGCTTGATGTTGTAATTTGATAATCTATTTCTCAGCAGACGAAATTACCTCTTGCTCCAACATCGTATTATTAACTAAAGGAGCAGTAACGCAAGGTACTTTATGGCAAAATCTCCTTTAAGCATCCCCTATCTTCAATTTCGTCTTATACTTGATTCACCTACATATAACAATATGAAGCTATTAAATTTTGTTGTCCACCTCGAGTATTGAACCACATAATACACAAAATTACATACTTGAGAGATATAAAAAATACAAGAAATATAAAAAACATTGTACGTTGGGATCTCATACACTTCTCCCAACAACGTTTTCACTGTTAAATTGGAATCAGGATGGTTGGAATTTTTTCCATTTCAAAATTTGATTTATTGATAGCAATATGAAGCAAATCTGCAACGCGATATTTCTTCTGCTGTGGTAACCGCAGCCGCGGAACGAATACTGCCACGATGCGTTTCATTCCAGGCTTCCGTCAAAATTTCACACAATTTAGTTTTGGAATCCTCGCTTAACATTTTCCGATATTTCGCTTGCCTTTAATTTTCCAAAACGTAGATCATTTTGAAAAAATGTCTGCCCATCCCTGAATTGCTTATACCGTGTCATTATCTATACTTCATTCACAACATCGTTCTCAGTAGCCTTCTGAATTAGGCTAATAGTTTTGCGAAGTAATATTCCACTTTTGCACAAAGTTTTAATCCAGATTTGCTGTTCTACTGGTTTAGTCATTGCAAATGCAACGATCACACATTACATATGCTCACTTACCGGCGTCTAACTTTCTATTGTCGCGGTTAACAAAATCGTCCACGTTCACGTATGCACATTAACACACATTGTTATCAAACTTTTAATCTTAATTCTTTATTGAATTGTTAATTTTATATAGAACACTATAAGATTAACTTAACCATTTTTTATTATAAAGTTTTTAAAATCAATTTGAAAAATCTTCATTTTAGAAAAATACATATTTTCATAGAAACATTTGCAAGATTTTATTTAGAACGTTTTATGTTTTACGACAGCACTGTTCAATACAAAACGAAAGGTGCTGTAATCTATGCTGCAATTAAAAGAAATTACGGTACAATTCGGTTGTAGGGTTATAGTCGGAACCGGCGACCTTATAACGGAGTGTCATTTACGATGTAAACGCATTTGGAGAAATTGTGATTAAAAACACATTTTTGTGTACAATTAATGCTTTGTTATTAATTTATATGCACGTCTGTTTTTCTGGGCACAAAAATTGATACTCAGATATACGTAGTTTTTTTGAAAATATCGGATCATGTAAAATTTCTATTTTATTAATATTGGATCGATATTTTTGGAGCAAATTGTAATGAAAATAATATTCCATTATTTGATCTGAAGTTTCACAGTGTTTGAAACAAAAGTTTACAACACTAACTGTATTAATTACTTGATGAGGTAGCTAATATCTCGATATTACACTTTACGAATCAGAAGAATTTTTTTTGTTTCCATTTTTAACCTTTATGATCACAATTTTAGAGTAACTGTCTGAAGTAAGTAAAATATTGTCAGTAGCTGCAAGTTAGTCCATTTCTTACAAATTAAATAGAAATTCTTTTACATCACAACTTTGCAGCTTTCTTTGGAGTTTCGACAATGTTATATTAAGTACATCTTTTCGCAGCTTTTTCATGGTGGAAATAATTAGCAATTTATGTTTACTTAACTTCATTTTAAAGTTTTGACAACAATTTTATAGTGTTCAGAATAGGAATTTTGGTGTTTTCCTAATGTTCTACGCCCAACATAATCTTTTTTAGGAAACTTTTTGAAGTTACACTTTAAGATTTATATTATACCACGACTTATTGGTTATAACACACTAGTGAAGTTTGAAAGAAGAAAAGCCCACGTCATATTATTATATCATTATAACTTTCCACGTTTCACTGTTTTCTGTTTGATTTCCGCAATTCACCTTCAGGAATTTATAATTTTTTATTTGTCTGGTAGATTATTAGTAACTTACCTAAGTTTTCAAAGCATGTTGGAGTTTTCTTTGTACCTGTTTTTTATGTTTATGTATATAGACGCATTTAAGCAGCCTATGAATTACTTTTAATTTCTATTGTTTTAAAACTACTGCTTCGTTTCTTAAGATTTGTCACTAATCTTTCCAAACCTCTTTTGAAACAAGACACCTAATGAAATGATAGGTTTTTCGGTTAGGTCTGATCAACCGTTTTGTTCAAAAAGGGCTTTATTTAACATAAAAAATGAATTGAACATCTATCAAAATATTTGCCATCATTAGTTACAAGCTTTTCCTATCTTTCGGGCAGCATGCTGATGCTGTGCTGAGAAACCAAACGGTGTTTTGAGGAAGTCCATTCGTCGACCCATTTTCCGCTTGATGGGGCCAGGTCTAGGGAGTACGCGGGTGCAGAAGGATTTTCTATTGGAGGTCTAATAGTGTTTTCTGCAGTGAATTCTGCATAACTATTGTAGATCTTTTCTTTGAGAATTCTTATCCAAATTGAGTAATTATTGTTTGTGGCGGTCCGTAGTCACGATTTAGTTTACTCTCGATAGTTCGTAATAGACCACGCCCTACTGGTCCCACTAGATACAGAGCATAAATTTGTGGCGATGAATACTGAGCTTTGGTAGTGAATTGCACGATTGTCCAGGGATTCACTCATAATATTTTGCATTTGGAATTATTAAAATACATTTATTTTTTTATCTCCTGTCGCAATACAAAACAAAAAACTCTTAGTAAGTAAAGAAATCGCGATGTTCAAGCGACAACTCAAATTGTTCTAAACAGTTGATTTAACGACATTTAATATCCCTGCAAGTTTCTTGAGTGTTTGAATCGGGTTTCTATCTACTAATACCTGAAATTGGGGCGTCTTCGAACTTTTTTGGCCACCCTGATAGTTTTTTTCCCTTACAGCAAAATTACCATCTTTAAAACATTGAAATCAAAATCTGCAGTTGGGATACAATGGAGCTTCATAATCATAAGCTTATGTAAACATTTGATTGTCTTCGGCAGCCGATTCTTCAAATCAAACATGAAAAACCATAAATCACTAAATAAAACTAAGGAAAAACTAGCTGTACAGAAATGTCAATACTTAGACATTAGTACTAACAATTAGCTTATAATTATTTACAATAGATGTCATTGATTAGAACTAACTGGAACGCCTAATATTTATACTGTGGGTAATTGCGCAAATTCTGCAACCTTTTCTATAAAAAAGTGGTCCATTTATTGATAAACTTGCGCTTCGGCACTGCGAAAACTATTTAGTCGGCGCACTATTGACATCAATTTCTTCACATAAAATGAGCTCTGCGTTCCTTTTTTTATAAAGAGATTTCTAGCTTTTATCTTTGTTTTTGTAATCGTACATACAGTAGCGTTTATAATTGAAATTCTCAACACGCATCTGCTCTTCTTGCCTCTGGTAACGGTTTCAGTGACGCCAGAGCTTTCTGTTTACAACTTGGAATAGAAATAACTAATTCTCCAAGGCTTCAAATCATAGAAACTACACAAAATTAAAAATTGTAATAATAATTGAACCCTTAAAGAGTAATTTACAGTTTTACAGAATTATGGAGCTTTACAAAATGACTTCGGCAGTTCATTCCATTTTAATGTTTCTTAGAAATGTTTGCACTCAAATGAATTTAAGATATACGGACAGTGTCATAAAAAGTAACAAAGTACTCTATGAAAAAAAGTTATTTTTAAACTCTTTATTTAGGCAATAAAAAATAAGGGTATTCCTTAAAAGGTAAACACGCATTCAGCAATTCATTTTAGTTCAATTGTTAATTCGTTTATTTATGATTTAGCATTTTTACAAATCAAACCAATTAAAAGCATGTTTCTATGTACTGCAAGATAAATAAAAGCAAATATTTTGTATATGCAAGAAAATAATACAGAATTTAAATGATACCGCTAAACAATAACGTTTTATCAGAGATGACGTTATATCCGATGATGCTATAAATTGTATAATAATTTAACGTTATTAAAGAGTTGTCTTTTTAAAATAAAATTGTATGTACCCTATTTTGTGTTTAAAAGGCAAGATCCTAATTGCAGGGAAGGGGTTAAAAAACGCGAAATTTTAAGTGCTATAATGCTTCTAGCTTTTGAAGACTGCAATGAGGGTAACAATTATCGTATAGAAGAATTAGTACCAGGTTTAACTCGCTGTAATCAAGTTCAGAGTTCTTTCAAAGCGTTCACATAATACGGGTTATGTCGTTTCAGTTCCAAAAAGATCATTATCAGTAATTTTCCTGCCGAAACAGGGCATCTACTCCATTGATTGTCACTTTTTCCGTTTTTAATGGTGTGCGCAGGATTTGCCGCCAGTGCCAGTTTTGTAGAGAAAACAATCGTTTTTTGTTTGTAACAGCTGGCAAAATTTTCTTTTAATTATGTTTCATTTGAGGAGTCAGTACGCGTGGGATACATGTAGATTATAATTTCCTGTAACTAAGAAAAATATTAATATGATAAACCCAAAAATTTCAGCGATTAGCACGAATCAGTCTATCTACACGTGTTTGATACTGTTATCGGTAGTTGTCAAGAGTTGACCCCATCGAATTTGATTTTGCAGATTCATTGTGGTTGGATTTTTCCTTTCTTGATTTTTGCCTATCGCCTAACTGTACTGATATCCACATATGCGTTACCATAAACAGCAACCATGTGTAGATCAATGTCAGTCGTTAGGAACTCAATTACAACGTGTCGTTGCAACCGAATGTCTGTGTCACTTTTCATTTTGGTCACTACAGTACGGAAGGGTATGATACCTATTCGATGTATCTTGAAGCATTACCAGAGTTATCGGCTAGAAGGCAAGAGCTTTCAAACGGTTCCGTTATTTTTAGGAATCGTCACTAGCATTCTTCCGTTGAAAATATTTTATATTATATCCCTGTTCAGGGAAGTTGTGTTAGTTTTAAGAACAGTTGCTAATCCAAATCAGCTAGAGTAGGCAAACAGAATGGATCTGGAACAATTTAAAACCTTAAATTAATAAATTTTTGCTCAAGAAGACGGTTTGAATGCTCCGGTGCGTTGTCGTAGCGAAATAATGCTGTATATCCGTGATTGATGTCTTTAGTATCTAAAAATAGTTTTTTCTCTTTTCGAGAGAATTCCTTTTGTGTCCTAAAAAGATCCAGCAGATAACTTCGGGTGTATTGCGATGAATCTAACTTTTCAAAATTCTTAAACATTCACAAACTGTCAGCTGATGTTCACATGCAAAATAAAATAAATTTGCTCCTGTGAGTTATCCGTGGTCTCTCCTAACTCGCGCACTTTCATCATATCATGAACTTTGTCGATGACTTCTGGCGTACTATACATTTTTGGACCGTCAACATTTGGTGTTACCTTTTTTGTAGTAATTTGTTTGTCAAAAGCCGAACAGATTCATGGAAGGGGCGTGAGTCACCCAATGATTTTGTAAAAATAATCAATCACGCCACAAATTCCAATTTTATTTACTTTGTACCGTAATTTGAAGTGCTTCTATTTAAGTAACTGTTAAACGACATGATACCAGAATGGTTTGCAACCATGGGATATTTACGATTATACGTACAATTTTTGGTCATACGAATTAATAATACAAAAATTCTACTCCAAGCATAAAGCTGTTTGAAAAAAATAATTTTTCTTTGACCTTGTACTACGAAATATCGCTAACTAACTTTAATGTGGTAGTGATTACACGAGAAAAATCTTAAGAAATCATTTTTTATTTGTGCCACCCCTATAAGCAGTAAGTAAACTTAAAAAGGCAACTGAACTGAAAAATGTATTGCCTCAAAGCAATCATCGACAGGAAAATCGTATTGTCGTTATACAAAAGACGAACAATAGCAATCGGGCCCCATCCGCGGAATTTATGGGCAGGGAAAACCGGTCGTTCCTGCAATTCCAAAAAAAACAATACGTGCCTTTGTGAGGTGTAATTTTATATGCATTTAGATAATGGCGTGATATGTACACTGCTAATATTTGTTCCTCGGAGCGGGCGCAGATAAGCATATTTTTCCGAACATTAGAGCTAATTTGGCGCCTGGCGACGTTCGCCGCGTCGCGCGCGGCGTCGCCGCCGGAACGCGCCGCGGCCGAAGTGTGAACTTTAAACAAATTCCCTGCACCTCGACCCGCGCTGTTTGTTTAATCTGGATGGGGCGTTTTTGCCGTCTGGCAAGCCAGAAATTGATACTAGTATTTACAGAGCCGGGCCGAAGCAGGGGCCCGGCTGGGAGAAGATTCTTGCACAAGCCGCCGCGATAGCGTTGTTGTTTAAACTGCGAGCAGCACGTGATTCAAATAGATCGTCACCCAGGGCTGCCAGGAAAGCTGTTGTTTGCCGTCTTGCCAATGACTTGCCACGAAACTGATAAGAGGAGTATTTGTTCTCATTATAAAAAAAATCCAATCAGAATATTTAACTTTATTCCCAACAAAGGTTAGAATCTTTCGCAAACTAAATTCAGGCGTAACCTACTTTGACGTTTTTTCCCAATGTGGTTTCGTATCTTCCTTTTTCTCAGAAGTCCAAATAGAAACTTAATAATAAACTTTATCTGTCTTCTTCGTCATCAATGGCTATTTTGATTCATGGCCACATCGATATCC
This sequence comes from Sinelater perroti, assembly GCA_036346155.1. Classification (NCBI taxonomy): domain Eukaryota; kingdom Metazoa; phylum Arthropoda; class Insecta; order Coleoptera; family Elateridae; genus Sinelater; species Sinelater perroti. Next base: position 25,568,251 of record JARFIY010000056.1, on the reverse strand, counting down.
GAATTTCCTCAAATATCAAGTTCATACAAATAGCACGTCTTATTAACTAGACGCTATTCTTCATTTCCTTCTGGATGAAAATAAATTGTTTGCTTATTTTGATTTAAGTGCATCAATTATATATTAAGAGAGTAAATAACTTGTGCCTAAACTCTATTGATACTAACCGCCACAAAGATTTTCCCAAGAAGAAAGAGACTAATAAATTATGGCAACTTAGGTTCTACAAATGAAAAGGTAATATAGAGAAATTACATTTCGGAAATCAATCGAATATAATCAGTAATAACCCATCAAATAAATGTATGACCTAGTGGTTTCAAACCAAGAACTTACAAATTATGTGATAGATTAAGAGAAAACAAAAGTATTTGTAAATTTTCTTCTCTCTTTTTATAATTTCGTCGTTTATCCGCGGTTCTCGAGGTTTGTTCTTTACTGATCCTGTAGGATCTGTTGCTGCTCTGGTAATTGCGTGTTTTAGTTTTCCCATCTTTTATTTCTAGTTATATCAGATGTTACGGTTTTATTTAGGTTTAATTTAACTGCTGTTTGGTACTATTTTAAATGTTCTTGTGTTTTTAGTTTTATTGTGTCCCATTTTTTAATCGTATTTGAGTGTTTATAAAATCTTTTCGCTTTATACTTCATACACACCAAATTGTGATCACTATTTATATCTGCTCCTGGGTATATCTTACTTTGTGTTACTTGAGGTTGTTGTGTTCTCCTCATAATAATAATGTCAATTTGGTATCTTTCTGTGTCACTGGGTTTAACCTATGTGTATCTTTTTCTTAATGGTTGTTTCAATAGTGTCTTTGTTACAACTAATTCTTTTTCTATACAGAAGTTATTAGTCTCCTTCCTTTTTTTATTTTCCAGTTACATGGTCTTTTCTTTCATCTCTCACTACTGCATTTTAATCACCTAGTATAATTAAGTTATCTCTTTTATTTACGTATTTGAGGACTTCTTCATTTGCTCGTATACATCTTCCACTTCTTCATCAGATTATCCAGATGTTAGCATGTATATCTGTATAATTACTAAATCTCTAATTTTCCACATGTTTCTAGGGATTTTATATTCATGTTGCAACCTTAGTAGTTGCTTTTTATTGTTATTAGACATTTGGCCTGTCTTGTGAAAATAATTCTCTTCTACGAACTCTTTTAATACATTCCATAGCTTGAGATACGATTGTGGGGCTGTCTTATCTCCGGAGAATTTTGTTTCAGAAGGAGCCATCATTAATAGCTACGGTTGAGAAAATAATATGGTGGTTTCTTCTTTCCTTTCATATCGCAGTACAGCAGCCGTATTAATAGTTGCGATAAACTCATGTTGGTATTTCTGGTATGCAGTTATACCAACATAACCTTGTTTCTACCTACATCCAGTACTACCATAGCTGCTGCCCTATGGTAGAATTGATTCTTCTGCTCTTAAGGCAGTTGGAGTTATACTCTCATCCGACCCTCTAGCCATTGAAATTATTTCACCTATAACCCTAGGCAGGGGCACCCTTACAGGGTACTATCAACCGGACTAGTTGAACCTGGATTTTTAACGAAGTTGTTACTTCACCTCTTCCTCCTTTCTCATCCTGACTTGGAACAGGCAATGATAAAATTCTTTTTTGATCATACTTTTTATATTCCTTAGTACTCTTATTTCAAATGACTAGTTTAGATTTTGACTCCTTAAGCTAGGCCATACGATTCATTCTCTTATGCACTTTTAAGAATTCGCATTTTCATTACATTTTTTTTACCAAACACTGATAATAATTATGAAATAAAATATTGGTAGACTATGTAATGACATAGTAATATTTATATATAATAAAATTTAATAGACACAATTTTTCTGTCTGAATAATATATAAAAATTGTTAGGTTTGAAGTGTTTTACTAATTACATCGACCAAATAACACTGACTTAGGTAAATCCACTAACTTACTCACTTATTTATTCCTTTATGAGCTAATTTTAAGTTAGAATCGTAACTGCAGCGCTAGTTTCCAACCGCATGGCATATTATGTGCTAGCTAATTTCAAGTTTTTGTATTATTGGGTAACACAGCGCAAACTTTGTATGCGACTTATAGTAAATTCTTTAAGTTGGCCTATATTTGTACAATAATAGTCGTAGTTACTATTTTAGCTAATGCATCGAAATGAATTATTCTTGGTGAAATTCTCTAAGGTGGCAGTGTTGTTTAAATGAACTCGTATTTATATATTGTTTCAAATAAAATTGAGTTTATTTAACAAATATGATAATTTTAAAAGACCACTTTGAATTTAGAAGTACGTTTCAATTCCATACATGTATAAGCCTGCCCAAGTTATAAACTTTCGTCTGATTAACTTTACATAAGGCAATATCCCAAACAAAAAAGTTTAAGGGTGCTAAATCGAGTATACTAACCGTAACTCTTGTAAATTTCTGTTTATCTAGAAAGAACAGTAATAAAAATGGGTAGGTGCCCCACTCTGCTGAAGCACAACAAAATTCTATTGTTTATTAATTATAGCTGCAGAAAAGGTTGTAAAAAATTGTAAATGCTTTTTCTAAGAAGAAAAAGGGTCTAAAATTCCAAGAAAAAAATCAATATTGGTGCATTTTTACCATTCAAAAGTTGCTGTTCTGTTCATATTTGGTAAATATATCTGTTATTTTGATCACATGTAATCTCATTGCTGAATAAAATGTTTTCCATAAATTAACGTCGTCTGACACATAATGAAGATCACAAACGCAGCTTAATATATTGCATAATTTTCAATATTGTACGACAGTCTCATTTCTTCAAGGTCAAATGCTGTGTGATATAGTAAATTTATTTAACTGGTTATTGAACATTAGAAAAAAAATTTGTCAATTATATTTGAAACAAAATGAATCAAAACATTTTAGGCATTCTGTGTTCATCAAGAAATTAAGTATACGCAGGGAGATTTTTATAAATCTAAACATAACTTTAAAAAATTTTAATTCTATGTTAATTAAAATCATCTGCAATGCAATATTATTAAGTTAATACCAAAATTTCTTTTTTTATCAAATTGGTATCACTTAAAACCTAACGCAATTAGAAGAAATGTACTATGTATAATTAAATAGTAAGATAATTTTCAAAAAATAAGTACTATTTTGTTTTATTTGAAACTCCACTCCTATTACGATACTTTTTCTAAGAAAAACATAATTAAAGAAAAATATATTAAATATTATTTTAATATTGATCAAATGGTGTAAAATCTTTATAGAGCATATGAAATATGAGTAAAGTATTTTTTTTGTCTTTTTTGCAAACGGTTGTTTTAATTCTTAAAAAAAATATTTGTTACTGTGACGTTTAACATTTTTTTAATTATTTTTTTTGCGGGGGGAGGAGGGTTAAGGGAGGTAGTATTTGTTTTGGTTCAGCTTCTGCATTTAGAAATTTAACTATTGGCGGCAGTTTTCTTTCTCCTATTATTTTTCTGGAACTGACATAGAAAAACTGAATTTTGATTCTTTAGTAAATAATAGATTTCATATATATAAATATATATATATATAATATAAAAGCCACATAATTCATGTTACAATGTGTTGACACAATAAGAAACTTTACACCATTAAAAATTCTAAAGTGAAACTGGTGGGACTTTGTGCCTCGCAAAAAAAGTTTTGCCTGCGAATTCAAAAGTCGAAGTCTGTATATGCTACTTTTCATCAGTCAGTTATCGCGCACTATGACCATTGTTCACTATGATAACAATTGAGTTATATTGGCATTTCCCGAAAAAATATTATCTTCCATAAGTTATCATTTTTATTTGAAACTGTAATTAATAAATACTACTAAAACAAAAAAAGTAACTAAAAATCTAACAAAAATCAGGATTTCCAGATTTTGCAATGTGGAGTAGGCAGAATTATTCCCCATTTGTAATTATTTCTGTTTATATTATTTTAGTTTGTAAAAACAGAACAATTTTATCAAGTAGACTCTATAATTTTTTTAGATTACAAAGACCTGCAAAATCAGTGATTATTTCAAAAAAGAAAGTTTTCCAAAAAGTAGCAAAATAGACTAAAATCTAACATTGTGGTCGTCATTTACCAAAAGATTTACTTTCAATAGGTTGTTCAATTATACATCAGGAAAGTCATAAAACCTATAATAATATGTTTATTATATCACTATATTTTTAAGTTTTACTGAACTTAAAGTTTTATTATTTTTGGCTACAGAGCGTGTGGTCCTCTTAAGCTTCCTCGTAATTTATGAAAAAAGAAAAATAGTAATTAGGTTACGTTTAAATTACAATAAAGTAAGAATGGAATATTTAATTGCATATTTCACATTCATTTAAAGAGCACAACAATAAATATTCATCAGATAAATGATTTGAATTCCAAAATGAAGAATCGATTTTCTATCGTACAGCCCACGTGTAAATCAGCACTTCCCAAACCAGACGTTGCAATGTTAATTAGTAGGATACGTGAGGTAAGCCGAGCATGCCATCAAAAGACACTAAATGCGTAATAACACGCCATAAATATTTTACACCTGCGATACCAGTCAATTAGTTAATTCTAATTACTTCCACTGATCACGTTACGATAATATACCAACGTAAACACGGATATGCGATCAGAATACTCCGATATTGATTTATTATATTTGTTTTTAATTTGAATTTGCATTTCGTACAGACGAAGCACACTAAACCTAATTATGCGCAACAAACAAGTTTCTCTTCAAAAGGAGAACTCTATTTAGCGTTAAAAATTTGGTCTATCGCAGTTTGACCTTAAAAAAAACCTGACAATTTGTAATCGAACAAACTCGTTGAATTTTCACAAATCTTTTCATACTTAGAAGAGTTATCAGATTAACTCAACCATTAAAGAAGAATAGACACTAATTTTGTAGGCTTAATTTTATCAAACAAAAACAACAATGTTAATTCTTTAATGCATAAGAAAAAATTAAATGCCTAACAGATTATTTGTGAATTAGTGGAGCGCAGCGCCTCACTGGAACGGCTTCCGACGAATGTAGCGAAAAGCTGCTGATGATACGCGACGATTTCTGGAAGTTTGGCGCGTCGCAAAGGAAATTTCCAGTAATCTGCTTGGTGCGAGCACGAGGTAGCTCTACGATGTTTCTAAAATAAAGTACGTAAGTATCTAAGTGCGAACAAAAAATAATCAAAAAAGTAGTGATAAAGAAGTGCTGATCGAATTTTGCTTTTTCCCTCTTCATCCTTCCTACTCTATCTCTCGTCGGTCTAATTTTAAATGTAACTTTTCCTCATTATTTTCTCTTAAGATCCTTGATTTAATGCATAGGTAGGAGATTTTAAAATCTTTTACTCAAATATGATCTCCATTTTAGAGAATACTGTTGATCCATCTACTTTTAAAATATTTGGCAAGGTGTCCAGCATGGATCCATTTAAATTCAGCAACTGTTTTTATGATAGTTCTTCTGTAAATATATTATTATCTTTAAACGATACGCTGCACATTCGTCGCCCCACAACATGTAGTGTTATTTTTAATTGGTTTGTCGAATATTTTATAAGGATCCAGGTTCTCCAGAGTTCTCAGATACATAGCGATATTTTTGTTCTTTAATTTTATCGAACGCTATCCCGACAAGTCTTTTTCAATCTCTAATTTTAACATTATTTGATTATCAAAGTGTGTGTAATCGTCATGTTCTCTAATTAGGTGTTACCTACTATTATATTGAGAATTTTTTTGCACTTTACCTTAGTTTTCTCTATACTAAATATGATTTGCGATTTTCTTGCAATCTGAAATAAAAACAATGTCATTGATGTATTAAAAATAATGCAGTCTTTAGCCATCTATTAAAATAGCTTCGTTCTTTTAGTCCATCTATTAAAAAACAGCTTTCAAAGCTGATGTTAATATTTAAGAAAATAGAGTTTCCTTCCGTGTTCTACGGAAATGGGTTGAGCATTTGTGCAGTTTACATTGTTTAGTGAGTTTTGTATGATCCATTGTTCTACAGCATTTAAATTTTTATAAGTCCATAAATGTAAGCATAACTTCAGATTGTGTTCGGTTACTTTCTTTAAGAATATTCTGTCAATAGATGTTTAATATAGTTTTTTATAAATCCAGCCTGATCATATTCGTCCAATTTTTTAGTTGTTTTAATAGTTATAATTGTTGTAAATAATTTGTAAATTGCGAGAGTCTATAGCTCTAGAGGTTTGTTTTCTTTACCTTTTTAAATAGTAAAATCTTTACTTTTTTAACACGTACATTAAAAATATTTTAAAGCTTTTTCAGCAATTTTAGTCCCGCTTTTTTAAGTATTCCTACTAAAATTATATCCTTACCTGGTGTTTTATTTTTCATGGTTCTTAGGGCATTATACATTTCTCCAACAATAACATCTAGTATCGCTTCTGCTCCAATATTAATAACTTTTTGTTATTTGTATATTTCAGGTAGTTCTTGTTTTCTGCAAAAATAAATAATAATTAGTATTAGTACGTTAGTTAATTAATGGTTAACCCATAATGGACATAAATAGTGCCTATATACAGGGGCCTCGAGAGCCTGGCTCGGGTAATTTTTTTACCCGACCTCTAAATATTGTTTTTTTATAATATTTTTACAAACGTAACACTATAATAGAAATCAAAGCCACTGTTTTAAAACTTACAACTCGAATAATAAACAAATCTAAATTGTTACCGCCTTATACTTTGCCGCATGCAAAAGAGGTAAACATATGCTATTTACTCCAAAAATATCCAACCAATGTTAATGCAATAAAAACAGGTTAAACGGCTACTATGTACCAAATAAGAGTGAACTGTAACGGGCATGCTTTCATCAGGCCGGCTTCAATGGCCGGGCTAGAGCACACGTAGTATATGATCGTCATACTTATAATGACTGAGCAAATAGCAGTAAATCTGCATAAAATTATATGCGAAGCTAAAACCATGAACTGCAGTTATTATTCGGATAGTTTAGAAAGTTTTTGGAAACGGTGCAGTCAGTGTAATACAAATAAAGGCTTGTTGCAAACAATATAGAGATCGTTGAAAATTTGTTAAAAGTGATCCAAGTTCTAAGAGACCAGAAATAAGCAGAAAATCAGAAAATGTTGAACATCTACGGGCTACAATCAACAAGGAACGGCCATTCACAGTCTGAGAACTGGAATATGCTTTATACTAGAGTTCAGAATTGTCATTTTAGGACTTTTGACTGTTCTCAAAACCTAAATTACACGTGAAAAAGAAGATCGTCTGAGAGATTTACTCTAATACGACTAGATAATTATCTGCGATTTCTTGTGCGATTTTTAATATGTTTTGAACAGTGGCAACGTCTGTTCCGAAAATAACCAGTTAATGTACAGTCCATATGATAAAAATAGTTTGCTCGCCTATTATGTAACATAGCAGCTGAGGAGAGTGGATTGTAACGTTATATGTGAATAAGAAAAGTTGAACATATGTAGTGAGTGATCGTCTCATTTACAATGGCAGCGAGTAGAGATATGAATTTTTATCAAACTTTGTTGTAAAACTTGGAACATTTGTGCACAAAAATTATTTGAGTTATTAATGATGCTTTCGGAAACAATGCAGGGAGTGTAGCATAAATAAAGGCATGACATAAACGATTCTAAGATAACCAGGAATCTGTTGAGACTGAGAGTGTTAAAACTAAAAGATGAACCAAGAATATCAAAAATTAACATTTGTAAAATTTTAACGGGAGATCTTAATATCAAATGTACCACGGCTACTATTGAACTAGATTTTCACAGAAAGTTTATAATCAAAGAAAAATGTGGGTCTACGGAAATGGAAGTCTCCTGATACGCTACATCCGAAGAAGCGTGAGATCCCAAGGTGCTTATTTTAAAGGGACTGAGGCTACTTGTTTCTTGCATCTTATATCGTTTTTACAGATTATATACAGTTTTATTCTTGTAATCATAATTTTTGCATTACATGGATCGATATTTTAAAAATAGGTCAGTTCAGACTGTTTTTTGTTTGCAAAAGTGTGAGGAAAAAGGACACAAGTTTGTATCAACACAAATTAATTTAACGAAATATAAATAAAATTTTGAAAACAATCATATAGAGAAAAAACAGCCAGGAAATTTTTCCTGATTTGGTAGCAGTCCTTTGAATCAACGGCTGCAGCAAATAGTAGTAAGTAGTAAGAGAAAATGATTATAAATGAAAACTTACTAACACCACTTACTAAAGACTCAAAATAACAATACGTTTGACATAATAATAAATACCAACAATGAGGGAAATTCTCTCAATGATAATGTGACTACAAACATTTTTAAACCCTTTTTTATATTTGTTTAGGAAGTTTTGTTATAACGTATAAATCAATTTATAATATAGTAGAAGTAGAACAAGTATGACTAATAAAGTAATTAAAATGAAAGCGACCAAAGCAAAATTCCAGGTACCTCTATTACAGGACAAACGTGCTTACACCATTCAGTTAATGCAAAAACTATTATTGAAAAATATTCCGAAATAAACGCTGATGAATTAAGGCGCCATTAAGTTTATCCTTTTAAATTAGCAAACAACAAAGACGTTTACAAAATCAAAAATTACAGAATGTATAAAATATGAAATATACCAGTAGAATCCCTCCAAAACATAAAACTATTGTCTAATACATAAGATGTCAATTATATGAACATTCAAAACCGGCTTTACGTGTGTGTTGAATGCAAAGGGTCGCACAACCTTATAATATGCAAAAAAGCAGATACGCCTGCAACCTGTGGTCTATGCGGTAGAGCACATCCGGCCAATTACTAGGGCTAGGAATATTACCATAAAAGAAAATGTTAAATTCAAAATTCGTGTACACCACGTGTTTGCCCACTAGCATTGCAAATTTCTTAACACACCAAAATAGAACATTAATAATTTAAAAATGCGTTCAATCAATCAATATAATAAAACGTCAGTGACAAATAAATTACAATAACTTTTTAAAATAACAATGCCTAATGCCAATGTTATTTTAGAATCAAATTTCGCAGATATTTTATTAATAAGTGAAACACATTCTCGTGTAAAACCTTACAAATTATATCATAAAAATTATCTGGATAGTACGGTTTATGACGGAGTACAAGTTTAATAAAGTAAACAACTGAATACTATGAATTGCTAAAATATGAAAAAAATTTTCCTCTAAGCCACACAATTAAAATTTAAACCATTACCATGTGCTTTAACGATCTTAACAGTTTGTTACCCGTCTCATAAAAATAATTTAAGTAACCCCAAATTTGTTACTAACAGCGATTAAAATAAAAAACTCTTGTGGGGGGATTCTAAATTATAACAAAAGGCAAAAAGCTACAAAAATTAAGTTATTCATTTATATCTGGTACTCTCATTTGCCGATTTCCTTGTAATTAAAAAAATGAATTTATCTATGCATTTGAACAGAAACTAAACAAAGACAGCTGATGTGAAATGTGGCATAGCAGAGCTCTGAGCGTACGTTTGCTTGCCTATCCCACTGTTATCATTTGTAAATAAATTGTTCCATGTTCCCACCTTGCAAAAATGCGTGGGAAGGCGGGCGAAACATTGTCAGCCTAAGACGCTCTTTTTGTGGGAAATCCCTCGTAATATATAAAGCTATATGACTTAAAGACAAACTAAAATGTATATAGAATGTAATAAACAAAATTAATTTACAAATTAAATTAAAAGATGCACATCCATATAGAAATGGCAACGAGTATATGCAAGAAGGTGTAAAGTTATTTTAACAATATTTAGATAGAAATAAAGAAAGCAATAACCAAAAAAGCACTAAAGTCAGATTTAATCATACCTATAGCATATTAAGCTTAAAAATAAAGGAATTCCACAAAGAGCAGTTTACAACCGATATGATCACTGTATAGAAAACGATTAAACATGCAAAGAAACCAAAAGGTTCTGCTTCTATTTCTAATCTCAGAATTTTAGTCAAAAATGACAAAACGCAAAACTGCTTTTAGAACACCTCGCCACAAATTTAGAAATAAATCAATACTTGCACTGTGGAAACATTATATATTACATTACATTAGCTACCACAAAGTATATGTAAAACGAGATCAAGCTTTTGAACTTAGAAAGACTCTAGTAACATATTTCACAGTTGCTAAAACGCCGAAAGAAGTTTCACGGAAAGACTTAGTACCGTTGATGTTAATTAATGTAATGCCATTTTGTAATTGAGTTGTCGGTCAAAATAGGTATCATTAATAATTGCGATACTTGGCCCTAGAAAAAATACAACATTGCATTGAGCAACAAAATTGTTGCTTGCGATTTTTAAGTTTTTTGAAGAACCAATAAAAATATAAATCCTTTTAATTATCAATTTTGTGTTCGTTAAAAACACTTAACTATTTAGTAAGTCCATAGCAAAACCCAAGTCTTCAATAATTCTTTAATATTACACTTTAGTCTACTTGGACGTCAGTCCATCATTTGGCAGAATCTGGCCTATTCCATACTATATTCTATTAAAGTTTTACTATGCTAGAGTTTGATAAGGCTATTTTTGGTCCTCTATTATATATTTTGCATACGTCAGATTTACCTTCGACTACAAATTCAATACTGGGAATATTTATAGATCACTCAGCTATTCTGACGACTAACGAAGATTCTGCAATAGCCTTGTCTTATGGACAAAAATATTTGACTCTGCTCCAACAGTAGCTTGGCAAACTGCGTATAAAAACTAATTAAATTAAATTCAGCTACATAACATTTACACGTTGCAAAACTCAAAATCAAGCAGTTTTTTTATAAATATAGAAATTCCCCAAAACAATATATACTTTGCTTACATCACGTCGAAGAATTAAATTGGAAGCAACATAATTAGAAAAGGTATAAATCAAAATTGTTATATATAATAATTAATTTATTTCAATTAAGTGTTTTTCTTTGCACTTTCTTTTGTACTCGGTTTAAAAACTTGCTGATATCAGTATTCAGCAAAAATCGTCGACCATTTTGTCATTCCACTTACCTTGGTTGCGTTTATCATGTATTAGATGAACCGTTCTCTATGTTCATTACTAACATAACCAAGATTCATAAGAACAAGTTTTAAGTAGGTTATAACCTCTTAAAATGCTACATATTGCATTAGAAGATTAATTTGGAGTCCCAAAGACACTCCACTTGATTTTTGTATCGCCTAAGCCGGGAAATTTTTCTTTAAGGTATTGAAATCTATTTCTTATGCCTTGATAACATTTTTCATCAAACGCAATTTTATATGCAACGGCAGCAAAAAAATATATTGTTTAACAACTTAACGTAAACTTTTTGCCTTGTTATCCATTTACAAATAAAAAAACAGTACTTTGTGTATTCATCTTGCAAGCCAATTAGAATTGCTACAATCTGTATATCAGCACAGACATACCATTTGTACTTTTTTTAATTTTGTTAAGATTTTCTATGTGTAAAAGAACAACTTTTAGGCTCAGTTTCGAAGAATTGATGAAAAGACGATTATTTTTATAATCTAAAATAAGCATACGGTCGTCAACGTTGTTGCAAAAACAAAAATCTTCTTTGGTTGAGAAATCTTGTGATAACTCTTTTTGGCTATTGCGATATACTAAAATGCGCATATCTGGAGCTAAACACTTTCATCCTTGCAATATTGATACTAATATACATGCTTGCGTTTTTGATAAGCGTAAATCTCGTACCAGATCATTTAATTCTAATTGCACTATTAGATGAGATCTACCTTCTTAAAATGATAAAAATTTATCATCACTGCTACATAATAATGTAGTTGCTGCTTCCGTTTGAATTCTGTTAAATTAGCTGAATATCTTAAATGAGGTACCGACCGAGTAACAGAAGGCAAACTGGGATACACAATTTGCTTTTTGTTTTTCTCCGAAATGACAAGGGTTTTGATGTAGCAAAAGTAAAAATTTATTTTCTGGTCCGTTTGCCACATCATAGCAACTCCGAACGTAATTTCCGTTCAACCAACTTCTTAGGATAATATCATAACGTGAACAGATATTTTTTGGAGTCTAAGATTTTTAATTTTAATGCCAAAGTAGTAGTGGCGCGCTTTTTCTATTGTCGAATTGTTGTTGAATTGTTAATTCTCCTCAATAGTAACACAAACTATATGATTTATGCTCTTGCGAGACATAGTGAATATTAAACATGATAGATGACAACAAACTCGCCTAATACAATTTAAATAATCCTTCTTTTTTCTATTATATATCCACATAATCGCATATTTACGAATTACTAGAATATGATTTGTTCACAAAGAAAACATATAGTAAAAATCTAGTGTGAACATCACACGACTTTCCTTATCCTATTATATATATATATATATATATATATATATATATATATATATATATATATATATCGGCCCTGCGCTGCTCTCGTCCCGGAACTTGTTGTTTTAAAAAAGGACGAGGCGCAAGTCCAACACTCGAAAGCTGATTAAAATAAACAGTACAAGACAATAATTGACTCGTACTTACAATTTTGCTACGTCACTGAAGGTAACCGTGCGAGCTCGGTCGCACAGCCTGCGTGCTCCCTCCTAGCGGCCAAGCGCTCCCCCCCGTCCTCCCGCAGTCGGCCCGGTAGCTCCCCGAGCGCGCTGTGATTGGTCCGTTTAATTAATTTTTAATCGGCTATAACTTATTTATTTGACCTCGGATCAAAAAATTTCATTTTAATTTTTTGTTCGTCTCGGTTTGATCTATCCAGTAATATAAATTTCCCGAAACATTTTATGAGCACCCGGTATATTAAAAATCCTGAGTTTCAATTTTTTTCGAGTTCCTATTTTACCAACTTTTATTTTAAATTCATGTTTATCTCATGATAACAAATCATTTTTATTCTCATAAATTTTTTGTATCTTCAACCGTTTAGATTCGCGACCGCTTTGCGACCGATTTTGCGACCTTGTGACCAAACGGCTAGGCCGATTTTTACCAAAAGCTTCGCACTGCGTCCCCTACCTACAAGTAACTTGCATACCAAATTTCAAGTCTCTAGCTCTTACGGTTCTCAAGATATCTTGATTACTGACAGACCGACAGACGCACACACACACACACGAACCAACTTTTTTGGTGTCCTGAGGCTATATTTCGTCCAGAAATGTGAAAAACTGGGTAGGTCAAATTTCCGCCGATTACATTACTTTCCTTATTATAGGATAAGGAAAGTAAAAAAATTACATACATTAGGCATTAATTTTTATTGAAAATTTCTCGAAACTTTAATATGATGGTATAAGACTAAGATAGTTTTAGAATTGGTACAAAAAAATGCATCTGTCCTCTGTGAGGAATTCTTTCCAACCAAAACGCACAATGTTAATTGTAAATAAAACAAAAAGTTTTCAGAGAATTATCTTAATATTTTTTATTATGATAGAAGGATCTATGACAATTATGTGTAAAACAAAATATCGGCCAAATGCTCGCCACGGCTTCGGTGGCATACCTCTATCCGATGGTCCATATTTTCAATGACTCTGAGACATAATTGAGGTTCAATGTCGTTAATGTGACGAATTATCTCATCCTTTAGCTCTTGAATTGTTTTTGGCTTAGTGACGTACACTTTTTCTTTTAAATATCCCCAAAGAAAGAAGTCCAACGGAGTCAAATCATATGATCGTGGCGGCCAATTAACATCGCCACGACGTGAGATAACACGGCCATTGAATTTCTCGCGCAAAAGAGCCATTGTTTCGTTGGCTGTGTGGCAAGTGGCACCATCCTGTTGGAACCACATATCGTCCAGGTCCATATCCTCAATTTCTGGTCACAAGAAGTCCGTTATCATCTCGCGATAGCGAACACCATTCACGGTAACTGCTTGGCTGACCTCATTTTCGAAGAAGTACGCCCCGATGACGCCGCCCGCCCATAAACCGCACCACACAGTCACTCTGTGTGGATGCATCGGCTTTTCAACCATCACTCGTGGATTCTCATTTGCCCAAATGCGGCAATTCTGCTTGTTAACGAATCCACTGAGGTAAAAGTGTGCCTCGTCGCTGAAGATGATTTTCTTTGTAAAGTCACCATTCACTTCTATCTGTTCAAGCAACCATTCGGCGTATTGACAACGCTTGAAATTGTCAGTAGGCTTCAGCTCTTGAACCGTGTAAGCGTGTAAATTCAAATCTTTATTCAAAATTCGCATCAGTGATGATCGTGAGAAGTTCAATTGTTGGGCACGACGACGAGTCGAGGTTGACGGCTCTTCTGCCACACTATCGCGAACAACAGCAATGTTTTCGGCAGAACGAACTGGGCGAGCATGCACAGGTGTTTTCACATTTCCTGCAGACCCGGTTTGCTAAAATTTGCGCACAATTCTCGCGATTGTGGACACATTTGGTCGATTATGCTGACCAAAACAATCACGAAATGCATTTTGATTTGAACGCCCATTTTCGTAAAAGTCTTCAACAATCTTAACGCGCTGCTCAATTGTGTACCTCTCCATGGTTGAATTTGTCAAACACTGAAACAAAGAAATGTCAAATTAAGTTGGGCAAAAAACTTGACGTTTGAGGTGTGACTCACAATTAACATCGTGCATTATTGTTGGACTACCCTTTATATATATATATATATAATATATAATATATAATATATAATATACAAAATGTTCGTGTATAAAGCAGTATTAAAACCAATATGGAGTTACGGAGTGCAGCTTTGGGGATCTGCAACCAATTCAAACATAGAAATACTAGAAAGGTTTGAGTGTAAGGTCCTACGTCAAGTTATCAAAGCGCCATGGTATGTGACCGATGTCACACTAAGAAGAAACTTACAAATACCTATGGTTATAGAGGTTGCCAAACAACTCAGTGCGTCATACATCCACGTAATTGATTCTTGAAAAATCAGATGACATATGTAGACTCAAGCATTTCAAACCCTTGGACATACCAAATAGCAGCGATCAAGTTACATGTACAGATTTCTGTTCATTAGCCCTGATTCTCCAGTCATTTCTCAATATTGCTTATATTTTTTTGAACACGGTTAGACGCACTTTCGGGATCTCTGTGTGATGCAATCATCGTAGTGTAATCAGAAAATGACAGAATTTAGAAGAAAAGTTTTTGGTGACCAATGTTATCTACAGAAAGTGAAATCCTGATATATAAAACTATAATCATAGCTGATTAGTTATGGTATAAAATTATGATAACAAATTAAATATAGAGGGTTCAATTAAAAATCCTAAAGATGATAACAAATGCTGAATTGGTATATTTTGAACTCGACATACAGATTAGAGAATGTCAGTCGTTCAAAATGTCATTATTAAAAATAACGTTAAGCATCACAATGAACTAAGTATTATACTAAAATTCTTTACATTTGTTAAAACAAGAAAACCACAGAAAACTGAACTGATATGGTAGCAGAAGTCCTGTCAATGGAAGTTTTCTGACTATAACGTGTTTTTTTTTTATTAATTTCCTAGTTGTTGATTCAAATATAGTTAAAAAGTAGATTAAATTAAACTGCCCTTTTAGGTTGTTTTACTACACTTCTAGTGGAAAAGTTATAATAATAGTATATAGAAAATCATTATCTATATATAGAGAACAATGAATAAAAGAACAAAAATAAATTAAAAAGAACAGAAACATTGAAGCATCTTATATCAAGAAGTCAATTGCTTCAGAAAAGGTCTTAAGAAAATTTGACAAAGTTAATGTAAACAAGATTTTTAACAAAAATATATTTTTAAATCTATTTCACCATCCACATCCACATGCATTAGAATTTTTATTTAAAAATGCTTGTTTCTGAGGATGTTCACAAAAACACCAACAGCAAAAACAATGTTGCCACAAACTCAAAATCAATCTATAAATTCACAACAGGATTGTCTGTCATCTTTAAATGCAGACAGAAAATGCAAATGAACGTTGAGCAGGAAAGTCCAAGGCTAGGCTAGTAACGATCAAAGCTTGTCCTCTCTTTCGCTTCCTCTTCCTCTCTCATTTAGATTAATTTAATGCAGTTCTCTTTAGCCTCATGCAATCACAATCGTGCCTTCATAGTTTAGGGTGCATTATTAAGTAATTAGCTGATTTGGTTACTCAGCCACACTAGGGCCAGCCCTCCTAATGGAGGGTTGAAGTTAAACTGTGTAATTTTGCTTTTCGGGCTGCATCGCGCAGCAAATCCATCTCTTGGGAGATTTCGGGCCGCGCGCTTCTTCATCGATCGCCTGCACGATTTGTGCCTGAGGAAAACCGTCCCGGTGGCGCTTTCTTTCCGCGCCGCAGCTTGCGCCCAGTCCCCGTGACTCATCCGCCCTCTAATGTATGCAACTGCAGGAACACACCCAAATTCTGGCCCCACGTTCGTGCGCCCAGCGAAAAAAATACGGCGGCGCGGCCGATCGTCTGCTGGGTTAACGACCCATCCTAATCTTAGAAGTGTTGAATCCACCTCGCCTGTGTTCTGGCTGCTCAAACGGCTCAATGGCCCTGATGTAATGCAATAAGCAGTCTCAAGTGCCGCGAGCGATTTCCATCATAAAGGGCGCATTGTCCGGGGGAGACGGGCGGCCGGCCGCACGCACGCCGCCGGCAGCCTGCGGCTGGTCGCCAAATCGCGGGCCGGGTTTACTGCCGCCGCCGCCGTAAACCGCCGCGTAAAAAGCGGCCGGCGGCCAAGGCCGGGCCCGTCGTAAAGTTTACGAATCCCAGTTTGGCGGAAGCTTGCCGCGCTGCAGCAAAGGGTTGCAGACTAGAGCTTTATAAGTATGAATTGGCCATTCCAACCCTTTCTGGATTGTTCCGGTTCTGCACTTTTACGAATGCGAGAGGTTCTTTGGCTTTATAGCTCATATCTATCGTTTTATTGCATTGCAATTGGATACGCCTAAAAGGGTTTTTAGAAGCTTCCAACTTTCTATCCCTAAAGTTTTGCCAAAAATGGCATCTAAGGTAAATGCAGCTTTTTTATTTCATGTTGTAGCAAATCACAGCTAGGTGAATTTAAAATTGTTTATTTAAAAATTTCTAAAAGTTCTAGTAAGAGGTTCAGGATTTTAATTTTTGTACACTTTATACAATTTAATGAATACTATTGGAATGCAAACGGATTTCGTAAATAATTAATTTCTCTAAAAATTTGTTTTGGTCTGGTAAACTCATTTCCATGGCAATTAATGCGTCTTTAAATGAGAAGGCTTACTTTTGGATACTATAAATGCATGTGTGTGATACAATATCAAGAAATAGTTCTACAAATTCTTGTAACTTTTTGATTAACTGTGTACTTAGACCATCCCTTATAAATCAAAACTGCAAATAAAATAATACTGATATCTTTACGATATGATCTCAACATTTGGTTTATAGACATGGTAAATAATTTTTTTACAATTTAATTCCTTTCGCTAATATTGTTACTTTTGATCTTATACTTATACAAAGACAGGAGAAAGAAAGAAATAAAAAAGCATAGAAGTAAAACTATGAAAAATAATTAGAAGTAATATAAATACAGGAGAAATCTTAAGAAACTGGATAGAATAAACAAAAAGACAACGCAATGGACACGGAAAACAAGAAAGGACAAACGAAAAATAAATAAAGGAAAAGTGGCAAGGAACATAAAAACATAGAAGAAAAGAATCTAACGATATCAACCTAGAATATAACCTCAATAATCAACAAAGAGCAATAAATTATAGACGAAATGCAGTCATGTCATATGCATATACTAGTGTTAAGCGAAATAAATAAAATAGGAAAAGGACACAAAATAATAAATAACAAATGTAACAAAATCAAAAGAAGAAGTTGGTCTAATAGTAAAAGAAGAGAAACAAAATAATTATTAGCTGTGATCCAATATCATCAAGAATTATAACTATAGCGGTAGATATGGAAGAAAAAATAAGTGTAGTGCAAGTATACAGTAGAAGGAACAAATGAAAGCACAATCACAGAATTCTATTCAAAAATGCAAAATACTATAAATAATTGCAAGAGCAGCAAAACAAAATTATTATATTGGGAGACTAAAATGGTAGAATAGGTGAAGATATACATAAAGGATTAGAATAAGAAGACCATACGAGGAGTTCGAAATAAACAGAAATGGTAATAAGCTGACACAATACCGTATAACTTTTGAACTAAAATTCGGAAATTTCTTCTGGAAACAAAAACAGGAGGACAGATATACTTTAGTATCACAAGAAAGGCAAACAAGGACCATCATAGACTACATAGTATGGAGGAAAACGTAGAAGAAATAAAAGTAGAACCAAAAACAGAAATGAGTATACAACACAAATAAGAAAATTAAAAAACCTATGATAAAAATGAAGAGAAGTAATAAAATTAGTGAAGAGAGACCAATAAAAAATATGGGAAGATTTCGGAAATGAATTAAATAAAAGATTGAGCGACAATAACCGAAACACAATCAAAGGGCTAAGAGAAAAAAGAATTAAAAGAAACTCAGGCACAAGACATAAAAATAATAAAATTATTACAAATACCTTGGAAAAATTTGAGCAAGATGAAGATGACAAAATATAGATAATAGAAGTAAATATATCCAGACAACATGAAAACGAAATGCACCAAAACAAATTTGATATAAAAGAGCTGAAATCGGCAATGAATGGCACTAAAATAGGCAAAGCAAGTAGTAAAAACGAAGTAGGCCCAGAAATGATAAAATGTATGGGAAAGAAAGGAATAATATGGCTACACAAAGTAATATCCAAAGCATGGGAAAGAAATACTATACCCCAGGAATAGAAAAACAACTTGATAATAGCTATATTCAAAAAAGGAAGCAAACTCAATGCGATTATAGACCATTGTCATCGGTAGCATACAAAATAATACAATACAAATCATAAATGCAACACAAGAAGACACACGAACTAAAGTGCAAGTAAATCGATCAGAAGCAATTAACATTAGAAAAGGAATAAAACAAGGAGATAGTTTGAGCCCATATATATTTGTAATAATAATAATGAATAGATTACTCAAGAATACGAGACAAGGAACGGACAGATTACAGACTACAGTGGGGTATAGGAATATGATACCAATCAGAACAGATAGCTTACTATATACTAACAATCTAGTGCTCACACCAAAATGCGAAAGCTGATAAACGTATGGATAGAAGGAATAGAAGAACTGAAAGTAAAGGTAAATGTAGAGAAAAGCGAAATAATGTATATAAACAAAAAAGAAAAGCAAAAACAGACCAATATAATTTATAATCTAATGTGTAACACAATGGAATACTTAGGAACTGTAATAAAACATGATGGGAAAGCTAATAAAACCAGCAAATCAAATAATATATATTACCTACTAAATAGGACAATATTCGGAAAAAGAGAAATAAACAAAAAAATAAAGCTCAATATATACAACACAATAGTGAATCCACCGATCCTGTATGGAAACGAAACGTGGACGATGCACCAAAAACACAAGCCAAAACTGATTGCAACAGAAAATAAGGAAGACCAAGCTGGACCAAACTAGAACAAGAAAGTGTAGCACATACTACCGAAAAGAATACTGGAAATGAAAACAACAAAGAAACAAAAAAGGGAAAACCAAGACTAACGTAGACGAAGGAAATCACAAAGACAGGAAAAGCAAGGAGGTATACGATAGAAGATATGAACAAAATGGCGTTAGATAGAAAAAAATAGAAGAATGAGTCAAGAAATCGGAATTTACAAATATCCTACACCCGTCAGAGTAAAAAGGTAATAGAGAAAGAGAGAAAGAAAAAACATACTTCGGAAATATGGGAAAAATTCAAAAACCAAAAAACACCTTGAATAAGGAAAATAACAATTTTTGTGTTCAAATTTATGGAATTTCTGTCCTTTCACTTTATTATTTCCGTTAATTTTCAACGAACTTAAAAAGTTTGTTACTGAATTCTATATGTCTGTCGGTTTGTCTGTCGCTGTCACAAAATTATGGATTTTTTAAAATTTTAATATGGATTCTTATAGGAAATTTTACGCTGATTTCAAAATCGAAATCAAAAAGTTTCTATCTCGGATAGTTTTCGAGATATTCGACTTCGAATTTCGGGAAAATTTCGACATTGCGATTTTATGAGTAATTCTTGAAGAAAATTTTACGCTGATTTCAATAATGAAATCGAAAAAATTCTATGTCGAATAGTTTTCGAGATATTCGACTTCGAATTTCGGGAAATTTTTTGACATTACGATTTTAAATGTGATTCTTATAGGAAATTTTACGCTGAATTCGAAAATGAAGAAAAAATTCTATGTCGAATAATTTTCCAGATATTCGATTTCGAATTTTCCCGAAATTCGAAATCGAAATCGAAAGGTCTTTTTAAGTTCGTTATGGGATTGCTTACAGAGCAATCTCTTCGCCGGCCCCATGTTTTGTTATACTTCTAAAGCGATCCCCACTTTTATCTCTCAAATTGTAACGGCGACAAGGGGACGTGCATCCTATAAAATTATCAGCGAAGATAACTACTATGCCCTCTCCATAGGCGAACTATTTATCTGGTCATTAAATTTGGATAAAATTCCAAGCCTTCTGGACTTCTATATTACGAATAGCATTTCCTCTTAAAGATACAAAATAGAACTTAGATATAACTTTAAATTACGCAACTGTTTAAAAAAACAAACTTGAACTTTACCACCAAAAATTAAACAAAAAAAAATTATAATAGAATCAGAAAATATCGTAGAACAAGCCACAAATTAATCTGGTTCGAACGTGACACTACTATATAAAGAAGAAGAACGACAAATACAAAAGATAAAAGAAATAAGGAAGATGGTAGCTGATTAAATAAGAATGAAGACTTGATTAAAACGAAATCGACATGCAGTAAAAAACCCACTTACAACACTAGCAAATAAATTAAAATCAAAGTTACGCGAGGTCGAAAATGAAACTTTTGCTAGATATCTAGGTCACCTATCAAAAAAAGGTATTTTGATGTGGACAGCCACAAAAGGATTTGATAAAATATGGCATAAAAGTCGTGAAAAGATATTGTTCTTTTCATCTCAATCATACCTAGTCAAATACAATAAAAAAACATCAGGAATGTCTAGTTCTCTATTTAATCTACACAGTCTACTTGCCCACAATTCCAAATACTCTAATTAGCAGACAATACAGCAATTTTAGCGATAAATGAAAAGCTAATCACAGTTTTACATCAATCTGCTTCAAGAAGTGTTTAATAAGTGGAAAATTAAATTAAACCAGGGTTTTAGCTTAAATGGTTGAGGAAATGCAGTAAATATAAACATAAACAATGGATTAATGTAAGTTCCTAAAGCATTTCATATTAAAAATTTTTGAACTATCAGATTTGGAAAAAAAATTACAGATAATGTGTGTCGACGATATATTATTGGGTAAGCCTTCCGCCACAAAGAAAAATATTGAATTTGCTTTTAGTGGCAATCCAAAAACTATAAAATTGAAGCAAAATTCCGCTCTAGAGATTCGTTGCTTTCTATTAGATGATTATAGCCTTTTCTATTCAAGGGGTAAAAAAAGGCGTAACACATTGTATAGCAGTTCCCGGTAAGTACTGAAATGTTCTGTACATCGTCATTACAGCGGCTGTCTACTTTCGAATCTTTCTCTAAGGAGGGTTCACCGTTTGTATCTTCAAACACCATACCCAATTCGATTCAAGTTGGCCCTGGTTATCATCAGATAACCAAATTTAAGTGTGTTGATATTAGTTGATTGAACTTCTGCAAGTTCTTTATTATAGAAAGTTATTCATATTTAGTTAATAACGTGTTTTCTAGGATATTTCCTAAAACAACTCTTGTTTCTAAAGTTTCTTGAGTATTAAGAACTTATATTTGAGCGAATTTTGAAATCCTACATAAAAATCACAGTAGTAGTGAGATTTGATAGAAGGTGACAATCTAGTTTTTAACCTATTTAAACGTGATAAAACTAATTCGATTAACCTAAATTATTTAATAAAGATCTGGAATGAGAAAAAATTAATTAAATAATTAAAAACAAAAGTACCTTAAGTCGCGAGATTATCGTTTTAAGTTTAAATTATAGTGTAGTCCAAAAATTTTTAAATTTATTCGTCATTGCATTCGAAGCTTTAAGATTTTGTAGGTGAGTTACCAAAGGAGGATGGGCAAAATCTTATGGACGCTGGGCCCCTCGCGTAAAGAAAATTGTAAAAAATTTTAACTGGAATATAAAACAAGACTAAAGGTTAGAACCAAGTGGAATAAAAAGCCCTGGAGACAATGGGCAATTGTTCAAATCACATTGAGGCCTGACTTGGCGTTACTTAAAACATTATTAAACCGAAAAGTTCTAATATGATTTCGAAACATGGTGTGGTAATAGAGCAATTGTTTGAGGGTAGTTATGGGATTTAGCTTGCTACAGGGAATTTTACCATTAGTTTTGGTCAGCACGGAATAACATGTAGTGAGCCGTTTTTTTTATGCGCCAAGATACACTCTTGCTACATGAACAGAACAAAGTACTTTGTGTATGTATTGTTTGACTAAGCAAAGACGGGCGTAGACTTCGTAACAGACTATTTCTGCACCTGCAAGAACGGAGCACGTACAGTTGGATGCTGCTCACACGTGATGTGTGTCGTAATGTATCTTACTTACGTACGATATAGATCTCCAGCATTTTTTCTAATTTCTAAGGCCTATATCTTTGTTCAGAAAAGTCGTATTAGGTTAATTCCTTAGACAATATTGCTCAGGACATTTAGGACTTTCGATTAGGAGCCCAATCTGCTCATCCTCCTTTTAAGCATTTACTTCATTTAATTTTAGAATGTTTAAAGCTAACTACCTAATGTCGCTTTACAATCAGATATTACTTGAGACAATTTGAATTTTAAGATTTGTGATTTGGGGAAGATTTCTTTATATTCCTATCGATATTGGAGGAACAGGTTGTAGACGAGATAACATAAATTGAGATGATTCGACTTTATTGATAAACTAACAACGAGAATTTAGTTATTTAGCTTTGAATTATGAACCATTGTAAAAATGAAGACTTCAAGTGACAATTTCTCTATTGTCTTAGTCAATCTGGTCGCAGTATTTTCTTGATTGAGAGATTGAGGTTTTAGATTTTTGCAAAACTAAAGGCCGCGTTAATTTATGCGAGACTACGATTTTGCAGCATTAACATCTTTCAGCAGGAATGAAATAGTTATAGAAAAGAAACGTTTCTTTTTAAGATAAGGGCAAAAGCGGAACTCTGCCTCGTATATTTTACTTACACACATATTTAACCTTTTTAAAAAATGCGTATAGTTTTTATTTTTAACAAATATTTAACGAAAAATATAAAAATGTTTCAGCTATTACAATTTTTTTTAATTAATTACACCTTTAATTACCGTATTTCTAAAAATAAGGCTCTACTTAATAGCAATGTTTTCATGAAAGTTGTAAATTAACACGCGATTAATTCTATTAAAAAATAAAGCTTTAACAAATTATCTTCTGATGTTACTAAAACATTTGAATATAAAAAATGCCTTTTTTTAATTTTTAAATGTCGTTAGTGGATAATATGTTCCTAATTATAGAAATATTAATTAACTGCACGTATTTTTTATTTGTATGAAACAATCTTTTACTCAGCAATGATAAAACTAAGCGAATTTAAATTTTTATAAAGGTGGTACTTCATTTCTCTGAAATAGCGTTTCAGTCATAGCCTTTGATTATTTTAAATTTAAATAAAAGAATAATTTTTATTTCGTAATATAAACTTTAGATATTAATATACTACATAGAACAATTTTTTTTCCCTATTATCTGTCGAAATATTTTTCCTATTTTCCGCTGTATGCAAGTGTAAGAATATTAAAGTTTTTGGTTTAGATAACTAAATATCAAACTCAATTTTCAATTTATGGAAGTTGTCTACAATCACCGTTCTTCCGTAAAGCAATGGTAAATCGACGAGCCGTAGTACAATATTTCAACTGAATTTCACGTATTTACAGGGAGGTATTTATAGAGATAAACTTTAAGAACGATTTCTGGTAAGAAATGGAACCTGAAAGATTATATTAACATATCTCCGACTATGCGCCTGAGTTTGCAATAGTGGATTATTACATCACATTATACCGCAGTTTATATAACTTTAGAGTAAATGCTTAAAGTATCCGCTATGGGTTTTAATGCAAGCATGACCTCCTCGCGTTTTGAATTTTTTAAGGTATATCCAAATAACGTCACAGACTGTGCTGGTACTTTTGTATGGAATTTTAGAACACCTCCCATAAGAGCATCGCCGTCCGTGACCGCAATTTTTGTTGAACTCAACGTCAGAATTAGGTGACGCATATAATGCCTTCCAGAAATCTATTTGCGCTACGGGTGCACGCGCGGGCCTTGAACAATAGGAAATTGGCAGATCTTTACGAGAAACTTTGCGTACATTTCTGCACCAGTTTTGAGGTGCTTATATTTTATGTGCCGGAAGCAAAACGAGTGAAACATAAATAGTATTACATATCAATACAATGTAAGTGAACATTATTAATTGTATGTGTCTATGAGTAGAATTAGTAGTTTAAGTGAATTTGGATATAGTATCTGTGGAGAGCAAAAACGTTACGTTTTATTTAAGTGTCTTCACATCACGAACTTAATAAACACGATATTTTTCAACTGGGTAAAAGTTAAGAGGAGTTAAGACTAACATTGGACGATTCATCTAGCGACCCGAATGATCTATCTGCCGAGAAGTTGTTATTGAGATGCATCAGTCACCTAATATGTCGTACTGTTAATGATAAATCTTGTAGATACACTGAGCTATTAACGAGTTGTAAAAGAACGATTGGTTTAACTAAGTGATGGTTAATAATTTAAGCTCAAACTTTATGGTAAATCGTTATTATTGATGAAATTCAACCGGCTATAAAGATTTTGTTCAGCCTACCAACGACTGTTATGTAGGGTGATACCGTTATTACTATCAAAGGTTGTTTTGTTTGCAAAGCAGATTGACGAGAGTTCCAGAATGATTATAATGATTATAAAATGATCTATGATCACCTTCTAAAGTTTGTCTTTATAGATTCATTCAGTATGGTAGGGCTCTAACGCTCCGCGTGGGAGCATAGCCTGAAAATTGAGAGGTTAAAGTTCTCATATTTTCGCTCTCTGTGCCCGGTCGTCGCGCACCATTTCTGATGCGGGGCGATGTGGCAAGCACCGCGCCTTAGACGACCTTGCTCACGCGAGCGCAGGTACTTCATTACATTCAGTGACTGAGTAGCCCACCCGCCAGAGAGCACCGGGAATGGAACCCGGGTCCATCCGCATCGCAGTCCGCGCTTCAACGCTTACACCACTCTGGCGATAATTCATTCAGTATTGTCAATATTAAAATACCATTTATCAAGAGGTGTTTGGAACTGGTTGCTGCCGTTTAAATATGACCACGGCAGGCGAAGAAAAAAACAAAATTAGTGCATGAGTACCTCTAACACCATGAAATAATTTAGATACTGTGCTAAATTAGTTTAAAGTAAATTGTCCGGAAATATTGCATTTTACAATGCATAGTTGTGGTGTTTATTAAAGTCGCTGTATGTTCAACCGTAAATATTGTCGACTTCTTTTCTAGTTACGAGGTGCATGTAAATTTTGTGTTTTTCTTTTTATCTAGAGTTGAAATAAATAGGAGTATAGAAGGTGCTTCCTTTGTTGCAAATAAATGTCGATGATTTTGACAATGTTAGCAACGGCCGATGTTTAAAGTGTTTTGTACCGTGATGCAATAATTTAAAAAACATAAAATAATCATGGGCCTATAGTTTACCATTAATTGCTAAAATTTAGTGAAATGGGTGTTTCTGGATGTAAAGATATAAATCTATGTTTCTAAATAGTTCAGCAGTATACTGAACTGTACGAACCGAAGAAATACTTGTGTTAATAAATATTTTTAGAAGATTCTCAACAGCAACAATCTTTTATAAATTTATTACAATTTCCACTATAGCATAAGACCGACTACTTTATGCTATGGGCAATGACTCAATCAGAGAAACGTCTTTGACGCCCTATATTCCTAAGTGGAATGAAAGGACCGCAAAAAGAGAAAGAGAGAGAGAGAGAGAGAGAGAGAGAAACCTAAAACTATGCAACAATTAATTTTTGTTTTTCTGTCTCTATAAAGAACTTTGCTTGAGTGTGGTTATTTTATTTACATCTCTCTTAGTTACTAAATAAGTTTGTGTTATTTTTTAAAAATTTAATCTACTACGTGATACGTAATGAAATTATTTTTAGCTTTTTGAAATAAATATGTATTTAAAATGATTAAAAAAAAATTTATGTTTTACTACTTTAAATAAACATCTTGTAGGCGTTGAAAACTATTTCACATGTATACTCAAAATTTTAAATACTATAATATGATATATTAAAGCAATCATTTGTTGTATGTACATGTCATTTTTTATATAAATGAGTTGATGGCTAAAATGAATAGCTAGACATTTAGTTGAATTTAGTTTTTTTAGTTATATTTTCGGGTTACTGGATGGTACTGAATGACATGTTTCCTTTTGTTTATTCTTTAGTTTTATTTGCTATTGCCTAAGACAATTTTGCATTACAATTAGTTCGATAATTGTAAAAAACAATTCAAAGTTTTATTAATGTGTTGCGTCATTAGAAGACATCGTTATTTTTTGGCCTTGTAAAATCTGCTGTAAATAGTACGAGTAGTTCAAGTTCCATATTATTTCTCCTTGAAACGCTTGCCGTAATCAGCATTAGTTCTACAATTTCAATTTTGTTTAACTAGTTGATATGAAATTTTAGTGTAGGGTAAATTTTTAATATTTAAGTCCTATATATCAAATGCTTACGAAAGTCTTAAGTAGATCAAGAAATAAAAGAATAGTTTCTAGTTCTCTAGATCTTGGTATTACATATAACTCTTTATAAATGCTCTAGAGTTGTACGTAATATAAATATCTTAATATAAGTCGTTTTTTACAGTACAACAAAGTATATTAATGTAGTTGTTAAGTTGTATTATAGGATGTAAAAACCATAGATGTGTAGTATCTTGACTTAAATTCTGATGCTTTACTATGTATATATGTAGTTTTAGTTGTTTCTTATCTTAAAAAATATAGTAAGCAGTTATCAAATAGTTAATCATAATACTATTTTCATAGTGTAAAAATGTTACAAATGAAAAAATGGCATGGAGGAAGTGAAAGAAGGTTCAAATCTACCGAATTTATTGTAGATTATAATTATTAGTTTTCTTTATGTTGTAGTAATTTAATGAGATTTGAATTGTCATTGTAGTCCATTTTAAAGCTTTTTTTTAACATGGATACATCTATCTTTTTAGCAATTTTGTATTTCAGTTGGTTTTCACTATGCAAACTTTAGTAATTTTGATGCTTTTTTTCTAATAACTTCCTACACCAATCACTCAGATATATTATTTAAAATTGATTAAGAACAAAAATAATTATTTCTGTTGTAAAAAACTCGGTTTTGGGGTTTAATTATTTATTTTTACTTACTAATTAATTAATAATATACAATCATTGCTTATTTCTACATTTAATTGGCAATTAATTAACCAACATATTACGTCAACAACTAGCGTCATAAATGAAATTATGTATAGCCACAACTGCTATATAAAGCTTGAATCGCCACTCGTTACATTGTAGCGAATTTCTGGAACTCTTTTTGAGCTACGCACCTCACGAGTTAGCGTTTTCCCAACGTTGGTTGCTACACTAGAAGCCAGCGTGGTCCCGTGGTTGAGGAGTGAGCTGCGATGCTGACGGACCCGGGTTCATTCCCGATGTCCTCTGATGCCTGGCGGGTGGCCTACTCAGTCACTAAAAATAATTGAGTACCTGCGTTTACTCGAACAAGTGGTAATAGTGGCGGTCGTCTTAGAAATGGTGCTTACCACATCGCCTCGCATCAGAGATAATGCACAACGTCCGGGTAGAGAGAGCGAACGTATGAGATCCTTAACCTCTCAGTTCGCAAGCCGTGCTCCCATGTGGGGCGTAGAGCCTTACCATTATTATTTTTATTAGTTGCTACATTGTTTGTAAAAAGAGATCCCAAGAATGACGCGAAAATGGTATTTTAAGCTACACGCGTCAATTTCAAGGTCACCCTGGAAAGCTCAATCATATACATAATCTTAGTATTAGTATTACGTATAGTTAAGGCAGCAAATTACTTTAAAGAACTGTTTTTAAAATTGGTATATGCTTGCTACAGGATTCTCAAAAAAAAATCAGGAATTACAATTTCCCATCCACCATCTTTATTGGTCGCTAATGGGGGGGGGGGGAGGGGGGATCTGGTCAGATGCTTTTAGTTACTATTGTAAATACTTTGAGACTGTAAAAAAATTATAAACTTATTTGACAGTGACAGTATCCATTAAATTTTTCTATAACCCTCCAACGTTCTTATACTTATACAAGAACTTGTAAATATATGCATGTCTCTAGCACAATGGAGTTGTTTGTTATCAAAAAATAAAAATAATAAGTTAGTAAAAATAAAATTAGAGAACTCAACAAATAAAGTAAAAGTTAATAACCTAATCTCAGAACCATTTATAACATCAACCGGACTAAGACAGGGTGACCCATCTACAGCACTTTTTAATATAATTTCGGAGAATACGGAATAAATCCTACTGAAACAACAATAAATAAGAGCCATCAATATCTAGCATAGATTGATGATATTATTATATTAGCAACAAAGAAGAAAGAGCTAAAGAAATTAGAAATGAAGGCAAGAGGTGTGGACTTAAGAATAAACGAGAAAAGAACGAAGTACATGTATATGAGAAGATCACATGGAAAGGAACGGGAACTAAAACAAATGGAAATAAAACTAACAAATAGAAATAAGATAAAAATAAGGAGTTTTGTTTATTTGACTACGACAGCACAAAAGAAACAGCAGCAGAAATGGTAAAGAGAGGTTGTTATGGAGTTGCCCTAAATATACTCTTGATTGATCCAAATTTATATCTCAAAAAGCGAAAGTGAGAATATACAAGACAGTTCCACAGTGACTTAGGGATGCAAAACGCGGGTTATAAACAGAAAAGAATCAGAAAAATTAGATATCTAGGAAATAAAAATTCCCAGAAAAGTATTCGGATAGAAAAAAGAAGATGATAATATATGGAGAAGAAGGACTAACGAGGTGTTGAGGTTGAAGTATAGCAAACCTACAATTACGCAGTTTATAAAGAAGCAACCTTTAAGATGAATGGGACATATAGAAAGAAGGGAAGAACCGTGTAGTGAAAAAAGGACTGCGTCTAAAGCCTACAATGAATAGAAGACAGGGACCACCCCAATAAAACAAGCAGTGGAAAGGGAATAGTGAACTGAAAACAAAAAATCAAAGATAGAAGAGCACGGAAGAAAATACTAAAAATAATTGCATCATACATAGTAAACTTGTGTTTCATAAAATCGAAACAGTTTTGAGAAATTAAATACAACAAATTATTTAAAGAGATGTGAAGAGATAGCAGAAGTCTGGCGACACTTGCTACTTTATGTTGCTTTGTTTGCGGTTGTCCGTTGAAAGGGGCTTTTCGATGTATGAGGCCTTTACATCCCAAAACATTTATACCTTACTGTACACAATATCAAATGAGAAATTGTTGCATACAAAGATTACAATAAAGGTAAGTTTTAAATTATTTTTTATAGTTATTTTTAATTAACTTTATTCTTATGTGTTTTTTTAAATAATTTTTTAATTATTTTAGGTCATTAAAGTCCGATTTTTAGGGATTGGGGTTTTTGACCAAACTTCTAAAATCAATGAATCAAATAAGACCCGTTTGCACCGGATGATTTCCAGGCATGTTCCCTAAAAACTGCTGCTGGGCAACAAAAACTCCGCACAGAAAGTGATGGTAAAAGTATAAAAGCATTCATCTTAGAAGACTCCGTCTCTTTTGTCTCTAGGAGCAGAAGCCGCCGCTACTAGGTACCGCTTGCGTTTTGGTCTTATTGTTAGTGCCAAGCAGTCTGCTTTGCAGCAACTCATTGAGTAAATTTGAGACCTGGCGATTCAAAGTTTGTTAGCATATTAATTTTTTTTAATTAATCAATGAATGATATAATTAGCACATTTGGATCAATAAATATCTATATGTTGATTGATCTATTTACTATGGCCGGTTAAAAATAAATTATTTGTTACTGTTCAAAATAGATACCAACGTATCAGAAATCTTCAGGCAAGAAGCTACGAGACTAGAAACTACTTATAACGAAAAAAAAATAGACAACATTTTAAATTTGAAAGTATACAATTTGACAATAAAAATCAAATTGTAATGATTGATTATCTTATCGCACTCGCTCAAATTAAATTCTTTTCAATTGTATGGATAATTTATATACTTAAATTACTTCAGCTTTTAGGTAAAGTTTTATTTAATGCTAAAAACATTTTGCTATGTATTTTTTGGGCTCTTGCCAGTGTCGTTTAGGAAGTCTTTAAAAGCAGGCGAAACTAACATTTATTCCCATCAAGTACAATAAGTGCTGAAATGCAGCTAATATTAACAAATAAAAAATGTTTCTATTATTCAAAATAATTTAAATATAGCTATATAATGGAATTTACATCCGCAATATTTGCCAAACTTTTTTCAGATTTTTTTCGTTTCTTAGTCTAAGAATCTTATATATAATTAAAAAATAAACGTCAAGATTTTTCTCGGGTAAAACCAAAGGCTTTCAAGGAACGCCATTGATAATTATTTAAATGCAGGAAGAAGTTTTCGTAATGTAAAGGCTTATTTTGTGATGAACAGCTTCACGTCAAATTGATTTCATTTTTGGTAGTGTGAAATTTGCATTTATAATTACCAATTTTGAAAGTGCAAAGCATAAAAGAGCACTTTGAGCACACCTGGCTTAAGAATGTGAAATGAGGAAGGCTCGCTAAATTGCCGGCAACAATGTGTCGCTTTCTCCCCGCAGAAATCATTGCAGCCACTCCGCTTTCATCCGCCCAGTTTCATGCCAAGAATGTAAACGGAGGCAAGCGAAATGTCGCCATTGCTGTTCTAAGGAATTAGGCGCTGATTAGACGGCTTAATTAATTCCCTGTGTCTTTGAAGCCCCCTAATAGCCTCTATATTCGTGTTAATGCACTCTTCCGGCAACTTTCACGTCTATATTCCTCTGAATTGCAAATCATCTCGGCTTTAATTACTGACTGCCTCAAAGCAGTGCAAAAGCTTTTACAAACGCATTTGACCGCTCTAGTTAGTTCGAGCAACGCGAAATAGCAAGCAGAGGCGTTTGCTGCCTGATTGTAAAATATAATTGTGCCGCTTTTAACTAGAAATCTTGTGAAACCGCTTTAATTGCTTAGCTTATATCAGTTTTATTTGCTTTTACAAAAAGCAACCTTGGCGGATATCGAATTTAGACTCAATAAATAGCACATTTAAAGCAAACATCTTTTCGGGTCATCACTGAGGATTTGTTCAATGCCAGCATGAAGCGATTAAGTGCTTACTCTATGTTATCTGCCACCTTGAAATATGTACTAAAATTTGACATTATTTGCCCAAAATTTGCCCGGCTAGATAGTGTGAACGGTAGTTGAACTTTAAACTGAGGCTTCGAATATTATCGCATACTTACGTAAAAAATCTTCAAGGAAAACGTGGATCAAGAGTCAAATGCTCAATAATAGATTCTAGTTAAATTTTGCTAAACAATTTTATAGTTCTCTCCATAGAAAATAAAATTGACAATTTTGGTATTACATTGCATATGACAGTTTAATGTTTGTAGCAAACTTTGAAATTACTGTATCTATATGTATGAGTAAATACAGAATTCTTTACACATTACGAAAATTTTAACACATGGCTGCTGTGAATTGCAAAATAATTTTTATACAGCCGGCTATTTTAAACTCAGCATATTTGCCGAGCGGATACTAGAGAATCAATAAGCTGACAATTTTGCTTAACAAAATTATCTTTAGCGACAAGGCGCATACCTTAGGGGGTATGTCAATAAACAAAATGGCCAATTTTGGTCATAAAACATTCTTGAGTCATTCAAAAACGGATTTTTCACACCAAAATAGTAACAGTTTGATGTGCATGGCGTGCTGGTAAAGTGATTGGGCTGTTCCTTTTTAAAAATGATACCGGAAAAGCAGTGACTATCAATGGTGAACGTTGTCATGAGATGATAACGGATTTTGTAGCTTTATTTGGACTGCATAAATTTGGATGATTTGTGGTCTCAGAACGGACCACTGTCATGAGACGCGTAAAACAATCCAATTGTTGGAACAAAAATTTAATTGGAAACATCTCTCAAAACAGCGAACCGACCTGACCACCATAATCTTGCGAGCTCACACCGTACAATTTATTCTCTGAGGATTAGCGAAGACCAATGCTTATGATACGAAAATAAGAATAATTCCTGAATTAAAAGCGAAAGGTTTAAGAATTATCCACAAAATTAATCCACGGTTATGCGAAAAAGTGATAGAGACTGCAATTGCCACTAGAAAACTCAAACTGCAACCGAAAATATTAACGAATTGGTGTAACTTTTACGACTACAACAGTTATACAAATCAAACATTTGCAGTTATGCCTGTTGTGCTAATAAAAGGAATAACTTAAAGCATATTTCTCAATTGATTTTGACATCCGTATGCAAATTTGGCGCGATGGGGGCAACCTACAGCCGCGAGCGACGAAATTAACATTTGTGCGCGTTTTCACAAACAAAACCGCAAAGTTCAAACTGGAAAATTCCGTTATTGTCAAACCTGTAGGCTCTAGGACGTGTTTGGTGAACTAGAATGTTGCTTTTAATTGGCCGGGCAAAAGTATGCTGAATTGCGATGCTTCTTCGCTATTTAAGAACAGGATGTTTGTGCCAACATGAAAAGGCGTGTGCATATTTTATATTTTTATTTTAAAATTAATTATTAAGATGTTTTACCACTTAAAAATATTTCTGTTGTTTATATTCATTTATTCAAAATATTTTCAAAATTTATCTTACAATTGTTTAGTTACCAAGTTGAATGCAAACTTTTATGTTGATATATACAATTCTACACTTTTAAATATGTACAAAGTTTGGCTATAAAATAATCGGATTGACCTTTTTAACATTATTACGAAATAAGAAAATTCCTAAGATCTTGTGTAACAGAAAATAGAGACCGAGCCTTGAACTTTAAAATAAAAACTAATTAAAACTCAAGAACTTCAGACTATTTTAGCTACTACTTTAGAGTTTATTTTAATTAAACTTTAGGAATGAATTGACCTCTGTTTGCGTTTTGGTAACGTTAATAGTTTGAATTTGTACAGTTGGTATCTATATATATGACAGTCCACCAAAGAATACTAAAAATGTCGTATATCTGTAAACTAGGTTTTATAAATTGATATTTACAAATAAAAACTTATTCTTCTTTAAATTGTTTTGTAAATCGTCAAAATTTTTACGTCTGTGGAAGTGAAAATCCACATGCTATTCAAGAAAAACCAATGCATTCAACAAAAATCCACTGTTTGGTGTACATTGTGGGCTGGAAGGAATCATATTTTTGGGGACTATGCTAGCAACGCTGTTATTATCAATGATTTACGCTTTAGGAAGATTCCAATCAACTTTTTTTAAATAAAACTAACAATATGAACTTGAATAATAAGTGGCTTCAACAAGGTTGACCTACATGTCACACAACACGTAAAACACTCACTTTACTTTTATAAAATTTCCTGGTCATGTTATCTCCCATGTTATTATCAATTGATCACGGCCATCTTATAATTTAACCCTATTAGGCTTTTCTCTGAGGTTATTTGAAAGGAACGGTTTGTGTTAACAAACTTCCTACTGTTTTTATCTTGTCGGCAAAAACGAAGCTGTAATTTCTGCTTTATTTTTCTTCAATGTCCCAACAAAGGTAAGATTTTTAGTTTCCAACACATTTATTAGTTCTATAGATGAAAACCAATTATCTGCGGTAATATTACGATTGGTGTTATAAATAGGTCTTGCAAGTTTTAGCACAGCCTGTGTAGGCTTTGAATATATCTTTTCTTCCTCACTGAGATCATATCCAGCTGAATCTTTTCCGCAGTAAATATAAGAATTAAGTAGGTATCCCATCCTTGCATCAGATAGCGCCATAATCTTTAGTCCGTATTTGGCTGGCTTGAGAGGCATGTACATTTTAAACTTATATCTACCGCGAAATGCAACCAGCATCTCATCTACACAAACATTTTCACCAACGCTGCATACAGATTGACACTTTGCGATAAATGTGTTAAATACTTCTGATATAGCAGCCAATGGATCTTTTTTTATCCGTTTGTTTCTGGTTTCCGCATCATCAAACCTTAGACAAGAAAGAACTACTTGAAATCGGTTACTATTTTTTACACATCTAAAAATATCTCGGCCACTTCCATCCGTAGCAAAAATTGATCGAATATTTTCGTGGTTGGATTTGAATATCGAAGTTAATATCAGTAATCCTAGGAAGGATTTCAATTCTACAAGATCTAACTCACGCAGGTCAGTCATTTGCGTTATTTTTATATCTCTTCCTTGTTTCCACAATTTTTGCATTGGTTGAAAGAAGAATGAGATTTAGAATATTATTATCAAAAAACAAATTCCACACTTCCTCAGGATCAGCAGTATGCGCCGTGTGATTTCTAAGGCCTGGGCACTTGACAATGATGTTATGTTGCAATGTTCTAGTATGTTTAGGCACTGCAGGATGTTTCGACCATTTAAAACGGTTTTTACCATAGAAATAACTGGTATTTTCAACAGCGTCCGAGGTTGGATTTTTGATATCTTCATCTTCTGCCTCTATTTCTGATACAGTGTCATGTCCACTCTCCATATAATCATCACCTGAATCTAAATCACTTATATCAGAATTAATTTCTTACAGCCATCTTTTTACAGCTTCTTCAAAATGTTTTTCTCCAATTTTAACCCTTTTCGAAGGGCCCGGACTACTTCTTTCATCCATTTCTATATTCTATAACAAAAACACAAAACAATAATATAAATAAAAACAACTATTATCCAATTTAATTATAACAGGAATTAAAAAAATACGTCAACGCAGACCTCCGGTAATTTTTATCGGTTACGAATTATAAGTAGCGATAAATTAGCCAAATTTCACCACACGCAGTCAACACTTCGGCTATCAAAGTAATACTGAGCGCCGAAAAGGTACATTAACGTATAAGTGCGTAAATAAAGGGAATCCCCCCAAATCGAAAAATTAAAACTGCTGACCGGTAAAAAATACCAGTCGTCTGTGGTTAAGGGTTAAGTAAATCTTAAACGAAGAGAAGGACATAAGTATTTTATTTATAATAATGAGAGGTTAAGGCTCTCATACGTTCGCTCTCTCTGCCCGGTCGTCGCGCACCATCTCTGGTGCGGGGCGATGTGGCAAGCACCGCGCCTAAACTGACCACCATTATTACCCCTTGTTCGAATGAACGCAGGTACTCAATTATTTTTAGTGACTGAGTAGGCCACCCGCCAGACATCAGAGAGCACCGGGAATTGAACCCAGGTCCGTCAGCATCGCAGCCCGTCCCTCAACCACGGGACCACGCTGGCTTAAGTATTTTATTTATTGTCCTATTTAATTGTATTTTTGTAGTATTTTTCTTGTAAAAGACAAGAAACTTAAAAACTACGTCTCTTCAAGATGCAATATTTGGAGTGACACTAGCCTTTACTTAAAATTGATGTAGGATGGTAGACAGACTTAACTTAATGACTAAGTATTGTAACGAATTTATGAACGTTTTTCGTGGTGAGGTTGATTGACATCTCCATGCGTCACGCTCGGCCCTCGACTCTTTTAGAAATGGAGCTGGCGCGCCCGCGTTTGCGAACCTTCCACAAGGTTCGATTGCGACGTTTTCTCGAAGATTCGAAGGTATATCGGGAGAAATAAATACGCATTCGGGCTGCCGGGAGAGATTCCGAATTCAGACTCCGATTTCGGTTTTAAGTGGATGAAACAGGCGAACTCAGACGAGAGCTTTGCTCAGTTAGTTGTATGTAGTGCGTGTATACATAGTATTACAAATTTGTATAATAGTAAGTACAATAGATAAGTAGTTTTAAGTAAATTAGTACGTTTTATTCACCAAGAGCAAAACTGGAATTGTTTTGAACCAATTTATTTTTAAATTAATTTACAACTCTATCTTTGTATTATCGATAATCAGTCTTAAAAAGTTAATCAGAAAGATACTAAGAAAAGGTAAAAAATCTCTCTTTAGCCACATCTTCCTAGAATTTGGTTTATATATGTACTGGTTTCATATGTATCGAGAAACGTAGTTTCTATCAATCATTTCATCGTTGTCAGTAATGATTTTAACAACTTCTAGACACTGCAATTAGTGGAGTAACGTTTAAATAATTTTATATTTTCTAATGGATACTATTTTTGAGTTTTTCGATTATCAGTAGGGAAGATGGTGGGACGGTACTGCTACATTAAAAGTGGCTGATTAATATGGTCTTGGAGATGCGATGTTAAAGTCTGTGTATAATTTGTACAAACAAGATTAAACAATTGGTTTGTTGCAAAGGAAACAAAATAAATATTTCCATAATGACACACTGTGCACGCACAATTAAAGTACGCTTAGTCCCCATGAACACTTAAAATAAAATTGTTATACAACAACTTTAGAACCGTAAAAATGGAGAGTTACAATGTTTAGTTGAACTACCACAAGCAATCTCTATGGGGGTTCCGTATTATTTTCTGAGATATATAGTATTGGCTGGAGCTTATGTTATAATTCAAAAAGATGATGGAAGAGAAGGAAAGAGAAGATACATTTGAAATCAATAAAAATAAAACATCTCACAATTTTTATGGGAATAGTGCCACATTATATGAACTATTCAATTCCATCCATCATCTCCATTCCATTTATCTCCTCAAAACAGTGAGATATAAGGAGTACTAATAATTATCAAGTGATAATTTGGGTAAGAAAATCTTGTAATCTACAAATACAAGGGTTTCCCGCAAAAAGGTATTGTTGGCGTCCTAGCCTGACAATCTCTCACCCGCCTTCCCTTAAATTTTTGCAGGATGAGAACATGAAACAATTTATTTACAAATGATAACAGTAACCTTACGAAAGTAATATATGAAAATATTTTGAAGATAGACAACCAAACGTACTCTAAGAGCTCAACCACGCCACATTTTACATCAGCTGTCTTTGTTTACTTTTTGTTCAAATGTGTAGTAGATCAGTAATTTCTGAAAAAATGTCGGAAAATAATATTTTGGAACGTTTCTTTAATTCAAAAGACATTTAGTTAAAACATGTTTCTCCGCAAAAAGTGGAGAATATTTCTTGTGCATTAAATGATTTTTTGACAATTACTACAAAACTTCTCTCATTAATCATGAACAAAATTAACAACAATTTTATCATTACATTACATGTAAGTAGTAAGTCAAAGTATATAGAGTATGTTGTGATAGTGACTATTGTTTATCTAATACAAATTTATTATTTAATATGTTATTGATCCTCAATTATGCAAAGTCCTAAAGCCAAAAGATTTAAGCCATATCTGTTAATTTACTTTTTTTATATCGTACAAGAAGAAATTTATCATTGCTCTTAAGCTACTCTTAAAAACATACTACACTTGAGAGCAAAACAATTGATTCAGCAGCATGCTCGAGTTTTGAGAGAATGTGTATCCACTGCGATAACCTCCTAAGTAAAGTTCAGTATACTGTTTGAAAGCTTAAAAACTATGGTTTCAAATGATACCACTTTTATGGGAATGAGACTTGCTCTGACAAAGTTATGGAGCTAAGAATATGTGTAACAAAAGAGTAGAAAGAGTGATTATAAAAGGAAAGAACATGAAATCAGTTAAAATTAATAATACATGGTGTTGCCACATCTACTCCTAATTACAGTTTCCAAGCGATTACGCATGGATCCGATGATTTTTACCTTTAGGGATTGCTTCCCACTTTTTAATCAACGCTGCTCTCAGTTCCACCACCCTCCCTCGTGCAAGATTTCTGATCCGGACTTTTCGCATAAACTCATTTCAAACATGCTCAATTGGTTTTAAGTCTGAGCTACACGCAGGCTAGTTCATTTTCAGTATACCGACATCATCCAGATACGTAGTCGTCACTCGCGCGGTATGGCATCACGCATTGTCGTGCACTAGTATGAAGTCCTCGCCAATAATCCCTAAAACGGAACAACATGTCCCTTCAGAATCTCCTTGATTCTTAAATACACTAATGAACAAATCGGTCTCCTGGCCTTCGATAGACCTGACGTGTCCTGTCGTTGCCATGCAGGCATATTCTGGACTCGTCAATGAATAATATCTGACTCCAATGGCCGAAATCCCAATAGTGATGTTCGCGAGCAAATTCCAGTCGCCCTTGCTTTTGGACTGCAGTCAGCTTGGGACACATAGCTGCCTTTTTTGTAGTCAGGTTGGCTGCCTTCAGTCTTCTTCTCATTGTCCAAGCGCTGGCAACCACACCTATAACCGCACTCAGCTCTTGCTTGAAGTCAACGCTAGTCATATGTCGATTTCTGAGGGATATTGAGATTTATTGTGGGCGGACGTAGCTATAGGTTTTCCTGGTATCGACACCGCTGGTTGATTTAAATTTAATCGATTTGCCACGATCTTTTGACTGAGACCCACTGTCAACAATGCAATTGCCTAGGCTGCTTCGACGACTGTGGTATCCAGTTTTATGCAAATTATTTGATTACTTGCGTAACTTATTTATTTACGTCAACTTCGGATAAGTGACTAAAATAAATTACCGGATTCCAAACGTATTGTAGGCCAATTACAGTCATCGCGCATGTGCGTTGCAATTAGCAAGATTCGTAAAACCCCGTTCGTAATGCATATTTTTTTGAATGCGTTATCCGATTAATGCAATAGCAACAGTTCTTTAAAGCTTAATAATAAAGATACTTTTTGTACTTTAATATTTTCATTTTCATTTATCTTAGAATGAAACAGGAGACGAAAATGCGCGTGCAACTAGTGAGTCGATGCTTTTTTTGCTCTTAGGTGTATATGTGCTAAGTTATTTTCCTTGCAAGGAAGAGATCAAAATTACTAATCATCGAACTCTAATCATTTTTATTATGCATTTGTGCCCAAAGAAAAGTGTAAACATCTACAAATTGTAAAAATATTTTTAAAGGTAAAGGTCCAAAGCATAATTAACATGTTACTGTTTGCTAACTTACGTCGTTATGAGTATTTTCAGACACTCGCAAGAAACAGAGCGCTTATGTAAATTATAAAAATTATTTGGAAATGTAGTGTACCTGAAATTAAATAGAGAAAATTGAAAGAAAAAGCAACAGATAATTTTGCTATTTTTCATATTAAAGAGTGAGCCAAAAATTCGAATTGATCAAGAGACTCGAAGTACTTACATTTATGGATATCAGGTAAGATCTTGAGCTATAATAATTTGCAAAACAAGTGATACAAGGGTGTGTTGGACGGTGTAGTTGTTATATGAATGAAAAAACTGTAATCATCTAAACGTTGTGAAATATTATTATAGCCAATGTATGAAATGAAATATTAAAAGTTTTTATTGAAATAACTCCAAAAGAAATTAAACAACATAGTGAATATTGTATTGTATCTTCACTGCATGTAACAAAAGAAATTATAGCGAGATGTCCATACATAGTTTGGATTTGATCAGTCGATAGTCATCAAAAGAACGACTGACTAAATATGCTTTGTTGCCTCTTTCGTAATTTAATCTCAAATAACAACAATGGCAATTCCCTTTGTTTTTTTTGACAGATATAACAAAAAACTTGTTACAATCTAAGATGCTGATTACATATATTAACTAAAAGCAACTACTTCTAATTATAAACGGAACTATATAGTCAACCAATCTTTTCATATTCATGATTTTTATCTCAGCAATCATCATGTCTCAACAATGTTTCCATGTTAATAGATAGAATAAATTCTAATTTGTTAAAAACAGTTAAACTTGATAATATGTTTTTATTAGAAAATTCAAAAATATTGCAGATAAAGTTATATCATCTATCAGAAGCAATTTACTCGGAAACGGTTAAGACAAATTGACTTTGAATTGAAGTCTAATGGGCAATCTAGACTTTTCGAAATTTTGAAACAATGTAAGTTTCTTTCCAATCATCGTAACCACAACCATGACCCTTATATGAATTTTTTTTTGTAAACATGTTTGAATTAAGTAAGTCTCTACTTTTACTCTAATGTATCAGAAGTTGGAATAAGAATCCTAGCTGCTTAAGACAAATTTAATGTAAACCTTAACCATCTTTCAATTGATTCTTGCTGGCCTCATTAAGGTAGTTGGTTGTTATCAATTGTATTTAGCCTGATTTTGCTATTTCAACACCACCTTCGAAATAGGCAAGCCAAATGTCATAAAAATCGTCAAAGATGATACTCAACATAAAGTTCAACTGTTCTAAAATGAAAGATTCGATTGAGACACTCCAAGTGCAAGAAATTTATTCTTTCTTCGTGTGTAATTCATTTTTTATGAGATGGGGTGTTATCTCAAGCAACCATTGTACTTGTAGCAAAGACATAAAAGTTGTATTTATTCAATTGTGATGATCTAGTGTATAAATATATTATGTATGATGATGCTAATGTATATAACCAGATAGTACTTGAAAGAGATTTCAAAAATACCAAAAGCTTTGATATGCAATAAAAAGTTATCGTCTTTACCTTATTAGGAAATAATTATAATCCTCGTTTCGTCTGTCCTCTTTAACCGTTGTCCGTGTCGAGATGCTTTCATTACTGTATAGATTTGACCAGCACTTATTAAAACAATACTGATGCTTTTACCCTCGAATTTATTAAAATTGTTACCATTAAGGATAAATTTGATAAACAGAAGATTAAGTAATTTAAAGTTTAAAGAGATCAAAATTTATTTTTGTTTTTAGTTTAATTCAACTAAACTTTATTAAATAAAAAGAAAAAATTTAAGTAAAGTGTAAAATTATATTAGGGTCATGCTTTGAAAAGTTCTGTTTTGTCAAATGTAAGCAGAAGTGGATATAAGGCAATGAAATTGCTTTAATCAGATTTTTTAAAAATTTACAAAGTAATGTTTTTATTTATTTTGGATACATTTTTGTTAATTTGTGTAAGTATTGCAAAAGATTTTTAAAATAAATTTGTCTTATAGTTGTGCTCTAAGCGAACAGATTTTTAACTTTTATCTTGCTTATAGTTAGCTACAAATGGGGTCAAACCTTCAAGTAATAATCCATAAAAATTATTTACGCACGTACTATCAAGCAAAATCGCTGTAATACTTCAGATCACTCACAATGAGTGTGACGGGCCCAGATAGCGCCGTTATAAAGTACAATAATCAGAGCATTTCACGCCAATAGCACAATCTCCAGCGCTTATTTGGAAGAGGCACTGCCCTGATAAAAGTGCAGTCTCCGCTGATAAGGGGAATAGACAAACTCTTCATCTCGTTAACCGGCCTGTTATCTCTATTTACTGAACTTTTGGGGTAAATGTGCACTGGTGAACCTAATGTAGAGTGCAACAACAATCTCGTTTTATATAGGCAGCACCATAATATGCGTAGCCACAAAATTCTTATTATATGAGAATAAGACAAAGTAACAGACATTTTTTTAAATATATTTTTTAATAACCAACTGTAAGTTATTACACAATGCTAAATTACTAAAAGATTAAAAGGCTCTATTTTATAGTGCATCTAATTATTGTAATTTAGTTAAAATCGAATTGCATTTGATGATACAAACATATTTTTAGCGAGGCAGACCTTCGCGGCCCAATTTACAAAGGGCTCTCACGCAGAACCTGTCACAACATCCATGTGTTAAATATTAACGCTGACAACCAAACTGTAACCAGCGGCAAAAAGCGTATGAATTACGGCCGCTATTTTTTCGGATTTTTTGTGCGATTCCGATTTTCGGGAGACCCACACATAGAACCGCCTGTGCTAACAGACGGCTTATCCGGGCGGGGGTAGCTGACGCCCTGGGTTTCAAATCAGCACTGGCAGGCGCGGAACAGGCTCCTAATTTACAGCAGGCGGAGCAGCAGCTTTTCTTGTTGTTGTCTCTGAGATTATGTAGTTTTTACTACCTGCTTTGTTTAAACAACCGGGCCGTCGGTTAGCGTTAATCAGAAATGCTGGGGTGGTTCCCTCAAAGAAGCCGTAGCGAATGGGTGTCGAGTTTCTTCTAGTGTTACCAGTCCGTGAAAACTTTGAATCGCCCCGCATTCCAAATGCTTTTTGCGAACGTGGCAATCGAAATTGTGGCTACAATTTTTTCGTTGTAGACGAAAATGAGAAACTTTCGTGCTGCGTTAGTTAACTTTGACAGTTTTTATGTGACAATAGTAATAAACGTCTTGATATTAAGAAGAAGGAAGCGGCAACATGTAATTATTAAAAATTGCTTAAATGATGTAAAGATTGACATACGATTTTGTAAATAAGCGTAAAGTATAGTAAAGTTTGGTTATAGAGCCATTATTAGGCGTTATTAGAGAGTATTTAAAAATAGTCAACAAAAACACATTTTTGTATACTATTTAAGGCTTCAAGTCACATTTACATATATTTGATACATGTATGTATCATTTTTTTGGAAACAAAGGTTTATAAACAGAAATATGTACATACATAACATTTTTTATTATCAATTTTGGCTATTTACAATCTACTTACGGGAGTAATAAGTAAGTGATATGATTTTAATTACATGACATGAGGGGGATGGCCAGTGCCTTAGCCCCATATTTATTTTTACTAGTATTAAGTAATTATCGTGAGGAGGTAGGTCCTGTGGCCATTTTTCTTTTAGCCTCCTGGTGGCGGTAGGTTGGACGGACAGTTGTTCCACGAGTTGATTAGTATGCTCTGCAAATTTTTTAGTATACGATTTAGCCAGTCTTGATTTCATCCGCTACATAAGGAATTCCAAGGTCATTGTGGAGAGTTTCATTTGAGATGTACCATGGAACATCGGTTATGGTTCTAAGAATTATCGATTGGCAACTCTGTAAGATCTTGGTATGTGATGCCTTGGTACAACCCCACACCTAGATTCCATATGACCAGATGGGCTTTAAAATTATTTTATATAGGAGTGTAAGGTGAGCTGAGATCGACTCCCCATCAGCCAGTTCATCTGATTTATTTTTAGGTCTATTTGTTTTCTTTTTTTTAATATGCGTGTTTCAGAGTAATTTCTGATCTAGATGTAAGCCAAGATATTTTATTTCAGTTTTTTGAAGTATGGGGGTGTTTTTGAATAATACGGGTGGGCACACGATGCCGTCTATTGGTAAACGTAACATGAGTAGTCTTAAAGGATGTTGAGATAATTTTGTAGATATGCTATAACTGTTTCCGGATTTTCGCTGCTTGAAAGAATAGCCGTATCATCATGCAATTAATGTGTTATTTGTGAGAGGAGTATCAGAGGTATACAGTAAGTACAGCAGAGGTCCCAACATGCTGCCTTGCGGGATCCCAGAAGTAATCTTGTGATAAGTAGGCACAGTGCTATTGATGTTGACTGGAAAAGTCCTGTCGCTAAGGTATGACTTTAATAACAAGTATAATTGATTTGGGAAGTGGAGCTTAATTTTGTATAGTAGACCTGCGTGCCGTACCCTGTCAAATGCCTGCTAAATATCCAAAAATACTAAGCA
This sequence comes from Sinelater perroti, assembly GCA_036346155.1. Lineage (NCBI taxonomy): Eukaryota > Metazoa > Arthropoda > Insecta > Coleoptera > Elateridae > Sinelater > Sinelater perroti. The sequence continues at coordinate 25,524,173 of JARFIY010000056.1, read as the reverse complement.
AATTCGTTTTGTTTCGAGGCTCTCTATTATTTTAACAATGATTCGGTGAGTTTGATGAATCGTCGAGTATTGTTGACGGAATCCGAACTGGTAATTTGGTATTTTGTGCTTTAGATCTACGTCACTATGGATTCTCTTGAGGAGTAGCCGTTCGAAAACCTTGGATGTCAGGAGTAAAAGACTGATTGGATGGCGGGAAGAGAGGTGTGAAGGAGGTCTCTCAAGTTTCTCGATTGCAATAACTTGGGCAAACTTCTACTGGGTTGGGAAATGGCATAGTCTGAGGATGCTGTTAAAGATTGTGGCGAGGAGGACTATGGCTTTTCTAGGAAGATTTTGAATGACTTTTCCCACTATCAGATCATATCCTTTGCGGGTATTGGTGGCTAATATTTGTTGTCGTACTTCTCTTGGTGAGAATGGCTTGATTGGTAACGACAATTAGCATAGAGCTTCCAGGAATAAAATAATTTTAGAATCGTCGGTATTCGGTTAGGACTGTGGTGTCGTGAATATGTTAGCGAAATGTTCAGCGAATGTTTCGGCCTTGTTTTCTTCTGATCTGGCCCAAGTGTCGTCCGGTTTCTTGATGGGAGGTATGGTGGTCGTTTGAACTTTTTGGTTGCTTTCCACAACGTGCGATCGTCAGGTGAAAGATTAGTAATATAATGTTGGAAGGTATTGTTCTTTGATTCTATTAACACATTGTGTGTTGATGTGTAAGTCGGTTGATTAAAGTTTTGCCGTACCTATCTCTGGTTCTTTGCCACTTTCTTCGTGTTTTCCGTTTCTGGGCAACAAGATCCCGAATGTGGCGAGGAATGTTGTGTATTTGTTGATGACCCATTGGGTTGGGCGTGGCTTGCCAAGCAGCATCTTGTATCATTGTCGTCAAGTATTCGGTTGCTTCGTGAAGGTCTTCAGCGCTTTTAATTCGCAGAGCAAGATTGAGGTTACCTTTTAACAGATTCCTAAAGTGGGCCCAGTTGGTGAGTTTTGTACTTAGTTTTGGAGTAGACTCTTTGTAGATAATTGTAGTGCTTAGGGTAATTATGACCGGAGAGTGGCCGGATGAGAGATCGAAATTAGCTTCTATTTGTGTAAACGTATTCGTTATACCACACGTTACTGCAAAATCAAGTAGGTCTGGTAGCCTGTTTGTATTGGTAGGCCAGTAGGTAGGCTGGTCAGTAAAAGATAACTGCATCTTAGGTTTTCAATGGCTCGCAGTAGATTGCGGCCTTTTGGGTTGTTTAACCTGGAACCTCTTGCTGTGTTTTTAGCAATCCAGTCTCCCCCTATGATAAATTTTGTATCGAATGTTTGCAGAAACTCCTCGTACTCCTCGGTAGAGATAGAGTGTCTTGGAGGACTGTAAACTGCTGCTATTATCAGTGGATAAGGGAAAGCTTGTACTTTGAATTTTATTGGTCTGATAAGACACCCATTCGTGATGATTGATTGTATTTTTGATTACAACTGCTGTCACCATCGGGGTGGTTAGTAAGGTATGTGGTATAGAACGGGATTTTTATTACTGTTCTTGTTGTTGCGTGGGTTTCTGAAGTTAATAATATATCAATATTCTGCAATTGCAAGAATGAGATTAATTCTGGGATGTGGTTAAAAATGCCATTAGCATTCCAGATAGCGATGCGCAACGAAGTCTCCATTTTTATGTTAGTTTATTAATAACTGTTGAGAGCATGTTTAAGACCATGCTGTTCTGACTAATTAGTTGGGAGAACATTGATTTAAATTCATTAAGAAAGTTAGCAAGCATTTGGTTTATAGAAGATGCTTGATCGTTATTTTGAAGGTTGTCAGTTCTTCCTGCTGTTATTTGTGAGTAGGATAGTTTATTTTGCAAGGAATTTGTAATGTCGTTGTTAATGTTGTAAATATGGTTTCGAAGTGGGGGGAATTCGCTTTTATTCGGTATCTGTTGTGGACGCGTTATATTCGAAGTTCCTCTGAATGGGGCATTCCTAGCTCTCTGTAAGTCTTGGTACACCGAGCATCTCTTATAGTTAGTTGGGTGATTCCCGCTACAAAGAGCACATTTGGCTGGAGTATTTTGAGGTTTCTTACAGGTGGAAGTTTTGTGGTCGCCAACATGCAAAGGGTTTGTTGCAATAACTTTTTGTATAGCCGAATCTTGGCAACGAAGGCACTGCGGTGTTGTATTCTTCTTTCTAGGTGGCTCATTATGACTTTGATATTACCGATATGTTTTACGCCAAATATGGTTTTATTGTTATCTTTAGGTTTTAAGTCTGCCATAAATAATGGTAGTGGTTGCTTAGTTAGTCTGTGACGAATATTAATGGTATTGCAAACTTCATGTCCTAATTTACCTAGTTCTTTTTTAATGACCTCCGTTGAAATCGTATAATGAAGATTTCGTATAGGCACTCTATATTACCTTTCCTCCTTAAGTTGATAGGTGTGGTATATTATGTTTTCGTTCTTAAGATGCGTTTTGAGTTTTCTGTAGGAATCTGACGTGTTGGTGTTGATTTTGATCATGTTATTCAATAACGCTGTTGTAATATTGTTTTTTTTTCTAACACTGCATTTATATTTGTCATCATTTCGTTGTAGTTATTTACCCCGTAAATATAAAAAGGTGGTGGTTTTGAGATTTTAGGTTGCTGAGTACTGGATGTTTGGTTCATTGCTGCTTGCAATTTGTGTGAGTACTTCGAATCCATTGGAAGTAGTTTTAGGAGTAGTTTATTAAATTTGTTGAATGTGGTTGTGGGTTGTTTCTTTTTCGTTTTCTGACTGTTTGCCACGCGCGTTTGGATTTTTGTGAGTTTGATTCTTTTGTTTTCATCGTCTTTGTTTTCATTGTCCATGATTATAAAATTAGTGTCAGATTCATCACTTTCCGATGGGTTTTTGTTTGAGGTTGGGTCGTTGGATTTAGTGCAGGTAACAAAATTAGGTAAACGATGGTATGAATTAGCATTATTTGGCTGTAGTGGCACGGATGTGTAAGGGTTCATTGTCTAGGAGTGGCGTATTGGTGGCCCGTAAGACGCAAATGGGAATTGCAAATTTGGTTGGCTACCGTATTGGTTAGATTGTTGATTTCCCTGATAATTAGGAAGACTGAATGTGAATCCGTAATTCTCGGGAGTGGGTTGCATTAATGGACCCCATAGTGAACGTGTATTAATTGTTAATTTTTAATATTTTTATATACACAGAGTTAATAGATTAATATAACCAATAATGTGTTTGTACATACGATTTACTAGCTGCAATAAGCGTATTTATCGGTTATCAATTGAGCGGCACTGAATTTAATTGACCTGTACTTGGCACTTTCGAAGATAGCAGAACGTAGTTGATGTGTGTATCGCTCGAAAGTCAAATGGGAACTATACATACATAATATAATTGGTAAAGAATTATGTACACATAAATTACGTCAAACGAGCCTTTCAAATTCGGATTCTAGTGCATAAAATTTTTTCATCATCTGCTTAAAAGTTTTACGGTCTTTAAAATATGATTTATCAATACTGACTATGTATCTGTTAAGAGAAGACTTAGATAAAGACCTAAAAAAAGATGGTACTGTTGTGTCTTAGACTATTTACCGAAAACGTAATTAAAAAATGGGTAAACAAAATAACTGATAGAAAAAAATGGAAACGGATAACAAAAGGTTGTAGTGGTTAAAGAAGAAAAAGAAGAAGAAGTTCTCTTCGGTTAAGTGTCCTAATTTGCAGAAAATCTAAAGATAGATAACGAATAACTTTGAGAACTACGCTATTGTCAATTTTGAAGAATTATTTGTTGTTTTAATTAGTGCTTTGATAGTTTATTATCTTATCTTCCTTGTCATTCTTCCGCAACCTGCCTAAAATAACTATTTATTATTTATTTTTTCGTTACTATATCTTGCAGTTTTACTTTTTGCCTAAATTCGACACTTAGTACATTATATTTATTATTCTCACATCAAACGCAACTCTTTTTATATTTGTGTAATTTTAAGTTTACAATTATTAAATTTTAATCCTTTTAATTTGTATTTGATACTGATGTTTAGTCCGTATGTAATATGTGTGCAAGTAGAAACTCGGCTTTGTTTGATCAAATTCAACTTTATTGAAAAAATATTTGTTACGAAGATTAATAATATAAATATTCGCCATTGCCATCTATGATCTTTTGCCATTTATCGGGTAGATGAATGCCTTTGCGATAGAAACTTGGTGGTGGTTTCGAAGCAAAATAGTCATTGAGTCATTTTCGCACATCTTTCGTAAACCGCTGGTCTTTTAAATATGACGACATCGATCTGAATAAGTGGCAGTCAGGAGGAGCCAAATCTGGAGAATATGACTCATGCTGGACAACATCCCAGCCTAAAGAGAAGATGAGTTCCTATGTTGGTTTTGCTGTATGTGGACGAGCGTTTTTGTGCAGCAATATCACTTTTCATCTTCCTTGACCCGTAAATGGACTTTTTTTCCTTCAAAGCACCACTTAAATTGATCAATTGAACCTAGTAACGTTCGGATGTAACAGTATGATCAGGTTCTAGAAGCTCGTAGTAAATGACTCATTTCCAATCCCACCAGACACACAGCAACTTGGTGATGGCTGGCCTGGATCAACCCATGCTTTTCTGAGTTTAGAATTGTCGAACAAAATTCATTTTTTATCACCCGTAATGATTTTGCACAAAAAATTCTTTCTTTTGTACCGATAAAGCAAATTCATGCAGATGTCAATTCTTCGGTTTTTGTTTTCTTCCGCCAATTTATGAGGAATACATTTTACTTTCTTCTGTATCTTTCCCATTGTATGCGATCGAAGTAAGTTTGACATTTTTTTTATTGTACCTGGACGTGAATCGTCCTCGACTAAAATTTCCGTTACGAAATCTTGCAAACTGTTGAATGGTTAACAGAATATTTACCCAAAGTCGAATCAATTAATTCCATAACTTAAGCAGCATTTTTTTTATTTGAAAACAAGATAGAATGCAACGGCGTAAATGTTGTTTATCGACATCCATTACTTATAAAATTGATACACATGGAATGACAGCTTGTAAATAACTGAGACTTATGTCATAAAAAGTAATGACTAAGCTACATATATCCAAAATAGCGGGACTTTGTTCAAGTACGTTTTTTAATGCGACTAACTTCAGAGCCGAGTTTTAATTACATACCTATTAAGTAAGCTATGTAAAATCGCAATGACAACAAATATAAAGAACTAAACAGACTAATCGGAAGTAAGATTAAGGAAGCAAAAACAAACTGGTTAAATAAACAATGTGCTGAGATAGAAAAGTTGGAAAGGAAACACGATATCGACCGGAAGGTAAAACATACCTCAAGCATTACCAAGGAGACTAATAAAACATTTCTAACAAATCAAAATAGAGAGATAACTTGAAAACCAAAAATGATACTGAAACCCAGGAAGAATATTTCAAAGAGGTTTTTTCAGACAACCTAATGGAAGAAATGACAACTGTCGATGCAATTGATGAATCATGCAGTACCAAAACAGAAGTGATGACAGCAATACGATGTATGTAAAAATTTCCTGTCCCATTGAAATAATAAAGCTAATAAACGAAGAGCACCTGGAAGCTATGACTGATTTATTCAATCAAATGTATATGACAGGGAAGATCCCGCAAGACTGGCTAAATTTCACTTTTATACCTATCCCTAAAAACAACAGAGCATATATAAATATATAAATGCAAAACACTCATATTGGTAAGTTTAATGAGTAGCATGCTTAAAATTGTCTTGAAGGTCATACATAAAACAATGTGTAGAACAATAGAAGAACATATTAGAAATACACAATTCGGGTTCGTGACGTGAGTAGTGACGTATATGTATTATAGATTTCTCTGGAGCTTTCCATAAAGTTAGATATAAGAAGTTTGTAGTAATTTTAAGAAAAAAATTGGCGTTGACGGAAGAAATACGAATCATAACGAATCTATATCAGAACCAATATGTAACAATTAGAACAGATAAATTAACATCTTTACAGATAAACATACAAAAAGAGCGAGACAGTGGTATATATTGTCACCCTTGCTATTTAATTTTACCCCGAGGAGTTATTTAGAGAAGTTCATTAATAATATCCGTTATGCCGAAGACTTTACCAAACTAGCGACTAGTCCTGAAGGTTTACAGACACTGATAGACCGAATAGTAACAGCAAAAAATATGGCCTGGAACTAAACACTAAGAAAACAAAAATTTTGATTATTAGCAAACGCAACATTAATTCTGACTTCTTTATAGCAGATAAAACCTTAAAAAGACATCACTAATTTATAAACAAAATAAGACCGCACAAAGAAAATCAAAATTAGGATGGAAAAAACAAGGAGCACATTTATCTCATTTGTTTTCTCCATATGCGTGATGTGACACCGATTGAAATTTATCGCCAGTTGAGTGAGACTTGCGATGATGGTGTTATGGATGTGTCTAATGTGCGTTTGTGGGTGCGACAGTTCAAAGAAGGCAAAATGACGTGTGACAACAAACCAAGATAATCTCGACCTCGTACAAGCCAGCCTAACGACATGATCAAGGAGTGGAGAAACTTGTTTTAGAGGATCGCCGAATGAGTGTAGAAAACATTGCCTCCAAAGTTGGCATTTTCGCGAGAACTGTGCACATAAACCTGCATGAAGATCTGAAAATGCGAAAAGTGTCCTCGAAGTGGGTGCTACGAATGCTGACAACTTTGAAATGATTTCTCATGCTCTCTACTCACTTGACTTGGCTCCTAGCAACTTTTGGCTGTTTCTAACGATGAAAGACACTATCCATGGTCGGAAATTCAGTAATTCTAATGCATCAGCGATTTTTTAATGATCATGGAAGACTCCTAAGGAAGCGTTTGCAGCGGCCATAGAATCATGGCGTTGACGTCGTAAAAAATGTGTACGGCTGCAGAGAGATTACGTCGAGAAGTGACACAAGTTTCACAGTTTTCGTGTAATTAGTCTGTGAGAAAAAATATTGGAGGTGTTATAACTTGAATGCACCTCCTACTTGAGAACCTAGTTGCTGCAAAAGCAATTTCGCTTGTTAATCTCACTTTTTGTTTTTTATTTTTTATAAATATGTAGAACTTTAAATGAAATATTAATTGAGGACTTTTTGCAAATGTTCAGTTAAGTCAGTTTCTCGCAAAGAAATTTACTCTCTTCTGATGGAATTTCGCTTCGTTATTAAACTTTTGTCTTTAGTAGGTGTTTAGTGCTTAAAAAACGGACACGTCAGGAGTTTCTAATCAAGTTTAAACAATTTATATAATTCTTTTGAGCTGCTGAAGTTGCTTGCAGTGTATCTCTGGTCCCTCGCGATAGCAGTTTTAAATAGATAATGTCCAGCGAATCTTATCCAACAGAATTAGGCTAAGACCCGACTGCGAATTTTCATGTATATAACCGAACCGCATGAAAGTTTTAGGGACTTATAGATTAAACAACAAAGAATCCAATGGTACTAACTTGCCTTGTGAGAGCGGGCCGAAGAAGCAGGAAAAATAGTGAAAATAAAATTTTTCTTTGTCTAACATTCAGGATTTTAGACGTGCTATCCTTTTCCCACTCACACGTTTGTAACGTGATTTTACATTTCGGAACCAGCCTGTATAGTATGAATTTAAGAATCTCTTATTCCTATAGATTATTACAAAATAATATTTTAAAATATTAATTTTTAAGTGACAATTTTAACATTCACATTAATATAAAAAATTAAATGTTATTTTAAAAATAAAAATTTATCATTTATAATAATATTTAGAGAATAATAACATTCATTATGAAAATAAAGGTTAAAACATTTTTTACGATCATTAAAAACAACATTTCTTGTAATGATTTGGATATTTATAATTTTATAAGTGAGATTCACAGTGTCAGGCAATTTGAACTGCGCCGCCAGGCTGCGCGCCACTCTCTTTTTTCCAATATGGCCACCCGATGAGAAGATTTTTATTTCAACAAAGTTCTTTTCCGGACTGGTTTTGACTCGGCAAGTGAGTAGATCCTAAAAGTAGACAAAAATCCTTTCCAACACACGTACTTTTGTTCGGTTCGTCGATAACCGAAAAAGTATCTCAATAAATTTTACTTTCACTATTTTTCCTGCTTCTTCGGCCCCGCTCTCGCAAGGCAAGTCAGTACCATTGGATTCTTTGTTGTTTAATCTATAAGTCCCTAAACTTTCATGCGGTTCGGTTATACACATGAAAATTTGCAGTCGGCTCTTGGACTAAATATAATATACAGCAGCCTCCAAACGGTACCGGTGGTTGTTGTGCAACAGACCGTGAGGTAGCTGTTGGTTTAACTTTGACACATAACCTAGTGCTTGTGCACGTTGTTGAGGTATACTTTAAGCTTGTTTGCAATCTCACGCCCAGTGAAACATTGATTTGCTACGACTAGCTCTTACAACTAAGTCCAATTAATAAAAATTGCTATTGCGGAACCCACTGAATTAAAGTTGCATTTTGTATTCGTTGATGGTTCCTTTGCTAAATGTGACTGAATTTTGTTGCTTAAAGTCTCGACTTACACTCATATAACAGACAGCTGCACATGAGGATGTTGCTCTAATCTGTCCGAGACAATTTCATCTAATAGTTTTTTATTTTTAATGATCATATATGACAGTTTTTATACTGTCCGAAAATTTATGTTTAATGTTAAATTGTTCTAATTGGGAATTTGTTTTCTCTTAAGTGTTTCTAGTTTGTAATTAGTGAAAGCTGAGTAGAGTAGAATATCATAATAGACGCGATTTTATACTTGCCCTGATATAAGTTTATGGTGTAGTATTGACCTTAATTATTTTTTTTTATATTTTTTACTTTTCGTTTGTACGATTTATAGACAATATGTAGCGAGTTCTCTTTATAATTGTAGTATTTGCCTTTATTTCTTTTATTAAGCAACAAAAGTTTCAACAAAAAATCAGAGCTAATTAAGCGATAATAATAAATCTGGAAATGTACAAAAAGCGCCAGATTAGTATTGCATAACATTATTGTTCAATTAAAAGTTCCTGTTTAGTTTAATGTTGTCTATCCTGTGTTGGTTAATCTTTAATTAATTGTTTACTCAAATGTAATATTATATCTACAACTTTTTAGCATTTGCGTTATTTATGTGATCGATTATATCTTTTTTTAATTGCAGTTATGTAATTATTTACAATCCTGTTATGTTTATGAAAGTATTGGGTTTAATTTTGATATTTAACAATTTAAAATAAAAATATATGTTTAATACTCTTACTTCTAGTAATAAAAAAAAAAGTTAATTGCGGTCTTCCTGCTGCACATTGCGATAAAAATAAAGAGTCATCAACAAAAACATCCCAATGTTCCCGTCATGACTATCCAAACATGACGACACCGAAATCATTTCGGCAGGTAACAATCAAACTCGCCCGCGCCTCCTGCTGCCCCAATTAAAAAGTCAAACCGTCGCCTCGAAAGGGTTGCGCTTCCTGCACAGTTGCGCATATAATAGCACCGGGGCGATCAAGACTGACATTTGACCCACTTTCGGCCCGGATCGGGCCTTCCATTTCGCCAGATGATCAGAAATCAGTTTAATGGGTCTCCGCGGCAACTCAGACACCCCGAGACGAAAGGGTTGCACAAAACGGCGGAGCAGGTGCTGGCTGCGGCGGTTGACGGTCTTCGAACGCCAATCGCTTCGGCTATTAGGGGCTTAAGCGCAGCTTTGGGCTTTGGGGCGGTTCCGAATTATTTCTGCTATGCCTGTTGGGGCTCAAGTGGTATAATAACTCGTGTTGTTTATGGAGGCTCATACAGCCAAATCTGAGAAGGAATGGTCACGGTCAAAATCTAAAGTAGGAAGATCACATAATCCTACTATTAGCTGTATCGAGAGGGAGAAGACATGAACATGCTCAGAAAATTAGCTGCAATGTGTCATTAAAAATGGATTTTCTATTTTTTAAGCCCTCTGGGGCTTTCATCAGTGCACCTCTACAAATTTATTCAAAATAAAATTATAACGAATATTTAATGTCTCTACTATTATTCAGTGTAATTTAAAATTACTACACCCTAAAAAAATATTAGTTTTCTTTTTTAGGTATCTATATTTTTTACTATCTCTACTAAGTATTTTTAAATAAATGATATGGCATCTGGTCTGTCTCAATAGTATTAAGTCATGTAACATAAAAATTACAATGTATCTTTCAGCTTCGCCCAAAATTTGATGAAGATTTGCTCTGCTCCATTAGCTTAGTCATTGAAAATGGGACGACGACATGCTACATCGTCGTTTAATTCTCAACTCAGCCAAGTCATTCTCACTTGTGCATGGATATTATAGTTAATTCTCTTTGACTGCCAAGTCATATCGCAACCGTGCAAACAGACCACGTGCAGCTGCCTAAAACGATTTTCATACAACAAAGTAAAATCCTTATATAGGACATTATTGTTTGTTGTATCTTCTACCTCATACAGTAAAGAAACTAAGAAGATTAATAATTTATAAAGAATAAAGGGCTCTAAGATTGTTTTAAAACGACGGAAATATCTGTTTGCTCGCACAAAAGACAAAACAATTAAATGCGCATGGTTCTTTAAGGTTCCTTAGACTTTACATATTTTATGGACATTAAAAAGACTTTAGACATTTGTTAGATAGCTTCTAGGATATAAAGTTTAAATCTTCTTGATCTTCCAAGTGGGCAATCGAAGATTTATAGTATGATCTAATAATTGTACTCTACTTAAAACTAACTTGTTACGTTTCTTTTTTAATCTATATTTTTATTTTATTACATCGTTAATGTTTTTTTCTTGCGTAAATGTGGTATGCCCTTAGTCTATATGTTTTTATTCTCTCTTTCACTTTTCCTTTTTTGCAATTACTTATGATGGGTAAATAACGCTAGTTCTTGCAAAGTGTTAAGTTTTATTTTTACTTGTATATATTATATATTCAACGTTTGGCAGAAAAATAATAAGACTGGCAGCACCGCACGAACCGGCAACACTGCTGCCTCTCCCTTACATGGCAATTAGAATAAACCCTACCGTAGATTTAGTAAAAGTTTGAACTTGTAACAGTCTGAAATAAAATTTTATGTGTGAAAACCGACAAGAGTTTAAGTAACGTTGTACTATCAAACTTTGTGTAAAGCTTGACAAATCGACTACTACAACTTATAAAAAGTTAGAGAGGACTCATGGCAAACATTCCCTAACCAGGCTACAAGTGTTCAGATTGCACATGGCTAAGAAGAAATAGCTAGGGCTAGCTGCAGGCTACTAGCGGGGTCACAGGTGGCGGATAGTGAACGGCCTTTAGATATAAAGGTTAGCTACGAGATAAGCTAAGAACAGCCAGTTCTTAGACGAATAAGTAGTCCCCGACCAAGCAGCAAACCGAGTGATTGCCGATATAAGCAATCCCCCTTCTTATCGGCCAACAGCTTCGGGTGGATAAGCTGATAGGAGGTAGGGCACCTTCTTGTCCTTGGAACAAGAAATTGACCCAAAAGGCGGATGAACCAAGTAGGTCAACGGCACGAAGATGCAGAAGGCAACGGGAAACCACTGCATTAAAGATCCACATGGATATCCATAGTAACAATAAATTATCATCAATATGGCAAAGTTCAGAACCAAAATAAAGTCCGGGGTAAGTTCCCCGATCGGATCCCCGGGGGGAACAGTTGTGAACCAAGCCAAAAGAATATCAATAAATGAATTAAAAATTGGAACCTGGAATGCAAATAGTCTGTACAGGGCGGGCAAACTGAACAATATAGAATTGGAAATGAAAAAGTTAAAGATAAGCATTTTAGGTGTTAGCGATACAAGATGGCCAGGAAATGGGAAGTGCATAACAGACAACAGTACCATGTACTACTCGGGCAACAATGACCGAGAACATAGATACGGAGTTGGAATTATAGTAAATAAAACAATAGCACCGACAATTGTGAGCTTTACACAATACTCGGACAGGATTATGATGCTGCAGATGAAGACAAATATAGGTACAATGAACATTATACAGATATATGCACCAACTGCAGACAAAGACAACGAAGAAATAGAAGAATTTTACTCGCAGTTAGAAGAAGTATACCAAAGCATCAAACACAAAGATATGACAATAGTGATCGGAGACTTCAATGCCAAAGTTGGCAACATTAAAGTCAAGGGATGTACGGGTAGCTTTGGCCTGGGACAACGAAATGACAGAGGAGATCGCTTAATACAGTTTTGCCAAGATAAAGGGTTGGTGATTGCAAACACGCTTTTTAAACTCCCAGAAAGACGACTATACACATGGAAGTCTCCAGCAGACAAACCGGAAAAAATAGTACGCAACCAGATAGACTACTTACTAGTTAACAACAGATATAAAAACGCCATTAAATCAACAAAAACATACCCTGGTGCTGATATATATTCTGATCATGTCCCAGTAGTAGCTAGAATAAATGTAAGATTGAAAAGATTGTAAAACGACAAGACAATAACACAGACATAAAACTCTTAAAAGATTCGAAAATACAAGATAAAACACAACAAATAATAAATCAACAAATTAAAAATACAGATATTCAAGCAGAAAGCAGTGCAGATGAAATATGGAAACAAATTCAAGAAGTGCTGTTAAAAACAGCTGAAACGCAACTAAAGAAAAAGCGGACAAAGAAAAACCTTGGATGACTGAAGAGATATTAGATCTTATGGACGAAAGACGAATAAACAACAAAAATACCAACAAATATAAAGAACTGCATAAAGTAATACAAAGAAAAATAAAGATAGCAAAAGAAGCACATCTTGAAGAACAATGTGAAGAAATAGAACAACTAAATAAGAAACATGACAATTTTCACATGCACAAGAAAATAAGAGAAGTAACAGGTCACAAAATGAACAAACAGGGCAACAATGTCTTAAAAGATCAAAATGACAGGTACTGGTAGAAATAAAAGATAAACTGCATAGATGGACGACCTACATTGAGGAACTATACAATGATGAAAGAGCAGATAAAACTGAACTGACAGTAAATGAGGAAAACATAAAAATATTGAAATCGGAATTAATACATGCTCTTAATAACATGAAATCTGGAAAAACTACCGGTCCAGATCAAATACCTATTGAACTCTTCAAACTTTTCAATAACGACGTAATTGATATCATATTCAATCTCTTTAACAAAATCTATGAAACAGGTATAATTCCTGAGCAATGGCTAACATCCATATTCGTATTAATACCTAAGAAAACTAGTGCAAAAGAGTGTACTGATTATAGAACCATTGCACTTATGAACCATGTTCTGAAATTATTCTTAAAGATAATCCACCAAAGAATATATGCAAAATTAGAGGACGATATAAGTGATGCACAATTTGGTTTCAGAGCAGGCCTCGGAACACGAGAAGCCCTTTTCGAAGTTAATGTCCTCAGTCAACGATGCCTAGACATAAACCAAGACATGTATGTCTGTTTCATTGATTTTGAAAAGGCATTTGACAAGGTTAGACACGATAAACTCCTGGAAATACTCTTAAAGAAAAAAATGGACATGAGGAACATAAGAATTATTAACAACTTATACTGGGGACAGAGAGCCAATGTAAGAGTAGAAAATGCGCTAACTGAAGACATTATGATACGTCGAGGAGTGAGACAGGGCTGTATTCTGTCCCCACTGCTCTTTAACATATATAGTGAAGCTATATTTAATGAAGCCCTTGAAGATGAGGAAAAAGGTATGATAGTAAATGGCGAGGTAATCAATAATATTAGATATGCAGACGACACGATACTACTGGCAAGTAATTTAAATGATCTACAATATCTGTTAGAAAAGGTAAATAACAGCTGTAATGAATATGGATTAAGAATAAATCTTAACAAAACTAAATGGATGCAAATCACAAAATCCCACCAAACCAAATGAATTTAAACATTACAAATACGGCAATAGAAAGAGTACAGGCATATAGATATCTGGGAGCCTGGATAGATCAAACAGGGATCAGACACCAGAAATCAGAACAAGAATTGAAATTGCCAGAGCATCGTTTGTATCACTAAAGAAATTACTATGCAGCCGAAATATAAGCATAGAGCTCAGGATGCGGATGCTCCGCTGTTATGTGTTCCCTGTATTGTTGTACGGAGTAGAGGCGTGGACAGTAAAAAGAAACACTTAGACAAACTACAAGCTTTCGAAATGTGGTGCTACCGAAGAATGTGGCGCATATCTTGGACTGATAGGATCACCAACAGAGAAGTCCTTGGAAGAATGAATAAAGAATGTGAAGTAATCAATTCAATAAAAAGGAGAAAACTTGAATATCTAGGCCACATAACAAGAGGAACTAAATACGCCATGCTGCAAATAATAATGCAGGGAAAAATTAAAGGAAACCGAAGTGTCGGACGTAGACGAATATCTTGGTTGAAAAACTTGAGGGATTGGTTTGGCTGCAGCAGTATCGAACTGTTCCGAGCAGCTGCAAATAAGGTTCGCATATCAATGATGATTTCCAGCCTTCGATAGGAGAAGGACTTTAAGAAGATAAGAAGAAGGAATAGAAGACGAACTTCGTGGGGGGACTAACCTTAGAAATAAACGACAATGTGGAAAGAGTAAGGACTCTTGTGATATCAAAGAGTCGATTGAAAATAATTAGTAGTTACATTTAAATTGAATTTAGGCATAAATAAAGTGTGTCTAAAGATCTAATTAAAGAAACTTATCTCGATCTTTTGTATTACCATAAAAGGACAAGAGTAAAAGAAAGAAAGAGAGGGAGAGAAGAAAGAGAAAGACATCTTGAGGTGATAAATTACGGATATTTGAGTACTGCACCGAAAGAGAACGCTGAAGTTGAAAGTGGAAGATTGCAAACTCTCCCTGTTTCAAGAAAGCCAGAACGAACAAATCAAAAATCAAATTGATTTTTTTATAGTCAAAGGAATTTGTTCAACTAAAACAAATTGTAGCTTAAATTTTTTTATGGAAAGTTCTTGAAAGATTCAAGAAAATGTCTTGTATTCTGCACCACAACAACGCCTCATGTTCTCATGTCTATCAAATGCCATTTGATTCGTTCTAATATTGTATTTTTCATTTGTTTTTATCTTTGGCAAATTAATTACTAAACAAGCCATTTTGAGGCTTAACTATATTTCCCTGTTTCTCATAGAATTCTTGTTGTAATTATAATAAAAGTAACGTTAGTTATTGTAAAAACAAATACAGCAATAGATAAACAGACAAATAGACACCGAGAGAAAAAGAGAGATATAAGAGAGAAATTTAGCTACTATCTTGTTTCTTGAAAGCTACAAGCGTGGTAAAACATATTTTCAAAAAGTATTTGAGCTGAAGTTACGTAATCCTTTTTTGCGTACCTCTCTAACTTTTCAGATAAAAAGAAAAATTCTTTTCATATTGATTTTAAGAATATTTCTTACTTTTATATGAGACTAATAAAATTTAATTATGTAAAAAGTTAAAATTTATTTAAATCTTTGTAGTATTTGTATATTAATTAAATTTGAATGTTTATTTGCTTGATTTTATATGTAATATTGATGTTTTCTATTATTAATATTTTTATAATGTTTAAACAGTATTTTTCCTTTCGCAATCCTCAGTTTGTGTGCTCACGCATTTTAGTGTGTGTGTATATATATATATCGATAAATCAGAAGTTATAACCTATAGAGCTGATTACATGCATTGTATCGTTTTACTTTTAGTAATAGAACCAATAGGACAATTTCAATTATTTCCAAACAAAATTCAGTAGTTTTCAAAATTTCTAAATTAAAAAAGATTTTTGATTCCAATTTTTACGTAATTTTTGAATAAAGAAATGCATCTTCTAATCATGGGATAATTTTCTGCTTTTTTCACTTTTTCTTCAGTTACAGATTAAGTTTCTGAAAAATTGTCTTTCATTACATAGTCTTATGGTTTTCCTCTGCTAACCATTTATATGATAATAATTGGGTGTTTAGTTCGTTTTAAATAAAACTTTTTTTTCAACTAATGCCTAAAATACTGTTAGTTGTTTCTACATGCTATTGATATTAATTGTATTGCTTTTGTAACTACTTTTTTTATCTTTTGAAAGTATCCATACTGGAACAGTTGTTTTTTCATATATCTCCGTTGTTGCTAGCTGAATGTTTATTATGTCTATTTAATTTTTTTCTAGTTCTTGTCTAGCTTAAAAACTACTAGACATTCTCTAAAAATTTTTTTAGATATCGTAACCTATTTTTATTTTTTTGTAATTGTTGCACTTTCCAGATTGCAATCTTATAATTAATTTTTTATGAAAAATCCACTTAATTGTAGTCTGCTAATTTATTAGTAGGGTAGGGTACAAAAGCTGTTTATGATAGTCTTCTATTAGCTAATGGATGACGTCGAACATAATGTAGTTTATGAGTAATACCTTTAAATCTTTCCATTATTCATAAATGTCGCTTTTGATTTAATCCTCCAGATTTTACAAATATTTAACCATAAAAAATACTTCTGTAATAATTCTTTAGAACTACTTAGAAATTGCTCGTCTTTTTATGATTTTTTTTTCAATAAAAACAATATATTTTTATTTGTATTTCAAGTTTTAAATTTCAAAAATGTTTCTAAATACAAAACAAATGCTTTGAATCAGTACTTCCCAAATTTTTCACAAACGAGGTCTCTTTTTCGATAAGAGTTTTATTTAAAAACCCTTTCCTTCCACTTCTTCCGGTCTTAACTTTATTTGTAATAAACTACACAGCAAAATATCTGAGAGCATCCGCTACTAAACAGCACAGTTCGTTTCTAGCACCATTCTTATTAAGAAACACTTTTTTTTGTTGTATCTGGACCTTCCACCATATTTAAGTAAGTGCTAAGTGCGCTGAACTCCTTTTAAAATTTTAGCCTTATGTAAACATAAATCATTTCAAATTGAGTGCAACATGGAATATTTAACAATAAATTATGAGCTGTACCCATTATTAAAACTATATTTTTTTTATTTTTTTAAGATTAACTAACATTTTATTTATGTCCTAAATTACTAAAGTCTTTGTTAGTCCAGATATTTTTATCGATCCATCATAGTTTCTGAAATGTTTTGCACACATTCCTGGCATGGATACTTTGCACTATACTCTGCTTTTCACTGTTGTAATACAATTTACACTACACTAGCTCAAATGATTTCGTTTTTTTTGAGACTACAGAGAAGATCATGATTGACTACAAGTTGTAGAGCTTCTTAATCTATGAAGACTCTCCTTATGGCTTTTGGCAAACTTTATGATTACGTCCTCGACCAACTCCACCTGGAGTTCCCGATGCAGATCCCTGTCTCGCACGTACCAAGGGGCATTTACTATATTTCGTAGAACTCGATTCTGGAATTTCTGGATACAAGAGTAATTACTCCTTTTTGTACAGCCCCACATTTAGATGCCATAAATGATCGTATTATCTGTTTATAAACCAGTACTTTATTTCGAATTGATAGCTGGAAATTTCTTCTCATAAGTCAATACATGCTGTTATATTTTAATTTTAATTCAGTTCTTGTCCAACTCCGACATGCTTCTAGTAGTTTTAAATAAAAACAGATTAAAAGCTCTGTTTGACATAATTGGCGTATGATGACAACGCATTTACGTATACCCAGTTAGAGTTGAATTACACCTTTGACCTGTGTGACAGCACCTCATAATTTTTATATATATAATTCAGTTCTTTTTTTAACATACTCTTTTTATTTAAATTTTTAAAAAAAAGTAATTTTATGAAAGTAGAACAAATCACCCATGTGGATTAGCAACTTTCAACCTGCATATCTCTGAAATGGTTGAGAAATCGAAAAAAAAATTCAATATTTTTTACTTAAAATATATATAAAACCTTATACGAAGTATCTCCATCAACTCCTGTGACACCCTGTATAACATGATAGTTCTATAGAACGTAAGGTGATATGAAAAAACTTATCATAAAAATAATTAGCTAAAAATGTTCGATTCCTCACTGCAGCAGTAATGATGGTGTGAGTTGAATAGAAATATATTTTGTCAGAGTATGAAAATGAAAACTTAGCAAACCAAAGCGATGAGGTATATTCAGATAATTCTATTATAGTTAGTAATAAAAATTCCACCAATATACAGAAATTGACATATTTCTGATTTTTTTTTAAGTTTTTATAGGCACATAGCACAATGCAATAATGAAATAATAAAAATTTTAGAAAAAGCACGAAAATTTCATAACGACTGACAACTCTTTAATTATGTTACTGGTGTGATGAGCTACAAAAGTAAGCAACAAATGAGTAATGCAGTTATAAAGCTCGCAATATAATGCAAAATTGTCTTGAGTTTCTTATGTCAAAATTATTCTTCAGTCTTCCTGAAAAATCGGAAAATTCTAGCAAGATTAATTAGATTGAAGAAATCAGTGAATTTCTTAAACTATAATGGATTGAACTCAGTCATTTGACGGAAGCATGGAATGCAGAAGCGGTTTATCTTTGAAACAGCACTTATCACTGATGTCCGTGTAATACGGAATTAAATTATGGGTCAGAGTAATTATTTGATAGGTTACATCTACTATTTAGATATTTACAGTGGAAAAGAAGAAGAATGCGTTGAAGAAACATTTAGAAAAAGAATATTGCAAAAATGTTTAATATTACCAAAACATGTAAGATGTCTTTATCTCTTTTTTACGTTAGAATGATTAATGAGTGTTTACTCTCCTTATCCGTTGGAAGCTGTATCGTATCGTGAAAAATCAGACCAAAGGGAAATGGAAAGCTAAATCATAATGAAGCTGGATGTGTAATATAATTACTTTCTGTAGATGACAAGATGCTAAATAAGTTTTGGGTTTGAGATCAAATAAATAATACAAAGAAATGGTGAATAAAGCAATACAATGTCGAAAAATGATAGAGTTTTACAATAACTACATAGGTGGTATGGATTTAATAGACCACTTGGCAAGTCTTTATAAATTCGACAAATTGGATTTTTTAAACAACTCTATTATAACTGCTGTAAATTTATTTATTTTCTATAGTAAACACAGGCAAAAAAGAACATCATTTCTTGAATTTGTGACGGTGTCAGCAGAACAATTTATTGAACATGGTACATTAGTAGTTGTGAAGATATAACAAAAAAATAGCGTCCTTTTATTAATATAGAATACCACTTAACAAACGTTCAAAAGTAGATAAGAAGGTGTGCAAGATGTATGAGAAATGATGCAAAAACAACCACTAATTGTTTTTACTTTTTGAGAAGTGTTGGGTTGATATATTCTCAACCAAAATTTTTAAATTTTTAGTTTTCATATTATTTCCGATAAACTTACAACAAACACCGATTGCTATATTTTCAAATTAAATAAATATCAACTAAAAAAGGTTAACACGACTACTACAAATAAGCAACAAAGACGATACGTTGCAAGGAGATCTATTTAATATAATATAATATGTATACTACACAACACATATGAGCAAGACAGAAAAGATAACTAAAAAATAATGCAACAATATACTACATTATTCCTTAGAGAAGTGGTGCAAAGAAAATCGCCAAAAATTAGAAAACCTCATAAGGTTCTTAAAAGTGATACTAGTAGTATTTCTAAATATAAAAAAATAAGTCAAATAAATCTTTTATACGATTCCATAAAAAAATGGGAATAAAATTTAGTTTCGACTAAATTGTACATAAATAATATATAAGAAACAGAAATTGCTCTAATAACGAAAGACTATTATTACTAGATGCAATGTGTAGTACATTTTCTAGCTTTTGTGTTAGCGAACATTTGAATTGTGTTATCAAAATTCAACTGTCTAATGTTGTTTTGATAGCCACAGTAACCAAATATTTGAACCGATTGTGGTACATATTAGATCGTAACTCCTTTTAACTTTAGCCAATACACTAAATGACCTTTCAGCTTGAGTCGCGACTATTGGTATTGTGCAAAATATTCTTAGAGCGATGCAAAAGTATGTAGACTCTTTCAATACATAGTCCTTTCGTTTTATTCAATAAATTGAGGGATACACGAATATAAATAAACACCCTAAACTATTAGTGCAATATTTTACTCAGCCTAGTGATCATTTAGCATATTATATTCAATTATTTTTGAAAAATTTCAGAAAAGTAAGAAAAATACATTACAAAAGCATTTTTTTTAACTGAAACTTGAACACTGTTGTTTGTACCCCTGGAAAAGATAATCAGTAATTGAGATTTTGTATTCTTTGGGAATACTTAAAATTTTTCCAGAATGCTGACATACGATAAATTACAGAATTATATTTTAATTTATTGAATTATATATATATATATATATATATGCAAAGTTATTTTTCCCCATTTTCCCAATGAATAGTTTTTTAATCCTTCTATGATAAAACAAAGATGGATGTGACACCAGCCAATCAATCACGCACGAATGCTTCAACAGCAACATCACTTCAATCTTCGTTTTTCAAGTGCTTCTTTTAGTAGTTCAAACAAATGATTTCAGGCCGATCGGTTTAGACTTTAGGGGGGATGTTGTAGTTTAGTCCAGAACCAATCATTACTTTTTGTCAAGTATCGGTAACTGTATAAAACCGGGCGTTATAAAGCGGTTTATTACGACTTGAGAAACAATTTTAGTAATCATTAATTGGTGTTTATCCACAAAAATTCGGCTTCTATTTTCTATTCTATCAGTGAGCTTCGTTTTCAACTGCTTCTCATCCTCCCAATAGTTGTTTGTGCCGTTTGTACACTTAAGCACACTTAGGGGTATTTTTCGCAAACTGTGCCTTAGGTCCTCTAAAAATTCTGAATGGTTTTACGTCCTCTCTTGTGAGAAACTTGGTAATAATTTGTTCCACAACGAATTAGGGTAGCATTTAAAAGTTGCGCCCCCTTCTGTTTATCTTACATTATCGTTCACCAGTTTTCTAAATTATTGCCAACTTGCTAGGTGCGTATGTAACTGTGATCATCAATGAGCTTAGGGTAAGTAATACAGGAGTGTGGTCAGAACAAAAGTCTAAATTTTCCTACACCTTTAAATTTACCTTACCAATGCCTCTAGTTAATCACCAGCATGGTCCCGCGGTTGAGGCGCGGACTTAGGTGCGGACAGACCCGGGTTCAATCCTGGAGCTCTCTGATGCCTGGCGGGTGGCCTACTTAGTCACTAAAATTAATTGACTACCTGTGTTCACTTAGAACAAGGGGTAATAATAATGACAGTCGTCTAGAGCGCGGTGCTTTTGCACCTCGCTCCTCATCAAAGATGGTGCGCTACGACTAGGCAAAGAGGGCGAACATATGAGAACCTCAAAGTCTCAGTTCGCATGCCGAACTTCTACGCGGGGTGTTGAGCTACACCATTATTATTATTTGATGCTTTTAGTTATAGAGATATCTAAACAGTGGATTTTTTCCAGGTCGATTGGTTAGCACTAGTGTTTACCCGCGGATAGGTGAGTGAAATAGTTTTAATTGATAATTCACCTAGCTCTGGAAGAGCGTAATTTGAAACTCCAATGGGAGTGTTTAAAATTGTAACATGAAATGGACTTCAAACCTCAGGACTTGAAGTATTCTGTTAAACCTTCCTTGTTCGGTCCGAATCTGGAGATCAATACGTTGCGGATACAGTCAATAGACCTTTCCACTTCTAAACCACAACAGTGGTGGCCTGTAGGTGTTACTCATATAACAAATCAATTTAAATTGTTCCCGTTTCATGCTAAACTGCATGTAAACACAAAGATTTTCAAAAAGCTTTGTAAATACTACCAGGCAATCAGTAACACCTCGTGATAGCAAAAATACAATTTTTCTAGCTAGAGCGATTTGCAAAATAATTAATAAAACATAAATTTTTAGACGCCTTTTTGACCATAAAAATGCAGAACTAAGAAGTTGATTTATTGGACGATACTTATTTTTGTCGAATTTAATAAAATAATTCTTTGCAGTTTAAATAAAAAAATAATGAGATCAAAAATATCAGTCTCTGCAATGTAATAGAACGTGTTCTAGGAAGATGCGGTCCAAATGTATTTTTGCAGCGCCAAGTCAACATTCACTTATAGTAAGAAGTAATATAGGAATCATTGCTGTCTTTGTTGAATAACAATCAATGCATGTTCTAATGGATTTATTTTTTAACAAAATTTTGACATGTGAGAGATCCGAATTTACTTTATTGATTACAATATTTGGAAAAGTTTTATGTTATTCGTTATCACGATATAGGACAATTTTTTTATGAATGTCCTATATCAAGATTTAGGTTTCGAGTATTTATAATTATGGTGAACGATTTGGCTCAAGATGTGTTACGTCGAAAACTTTCGTACCCACCTATGTAAACGGCGTAAACGTTGTGGGTAAGTTGTGAGGAATGGCGTTAAGTCTGGAACGTCACCGTTTAACAATTTCGTGCCGGATTAGACTTTTGTTCTTTTTGGCTGCAACGGCGCGTAGGCCCGAAAAATCCGAGTGCGTGGCCTCGAGGCGGCGAATGCCCGGCTTAAGAGAGGGATACTTCATGAAATTACCTGTCCCGTTATCTAGTCACCCATGATTTACATATCGAAAACCTTGTGCCGAATTTCGTGGGGCCTTTCTAGCGGCGGCGCGCCGCGGTCGCGGCCATCCAGCGACATTTAGCAATTGGCAAAGAGCGCGGCCTCGCCTTTTCGCCCTTTTCGAATCGGCCCGGCTGTCCCCAAATTTGCTTTCCGGACTGTACACGCACGCACACGGCGGACCTGTTTGGCCAGTTCGTGGTTTTTTAAGGCAGAAATAAGAAAACGCTCGCCTCGAGGCCGGGATTGGCCGCTCGGATGCGGCGACTCGCTCCCGAAATAACCTGCCGCGCACCCTTCGCCGAGCGAGACGGAGCGACTGCACGCGGACGGGGTGCAGTCGCGCCGAATATCGGCCATGCAGATGCGCGCCGCCCGGGCAGGTTGTTAGCATGATTTGGGCGAGCTCGGCCTGGCCCAGTTCCCTTTGTGTTTTTTACGAAATCAAATCGGCCGCGAAGCGCTGCCCCGGGCCGCCCCCGCTCACAAAGGACGAAAGGGTTAGCGCACATCGCGGCGCAAACAACCCTTTCACGGCCTGCCGTAAAAAACTTTCCGTTCTTTTGGTCCGCATCGATCTCGCCGGTGTGAAAAAATCCCACGTTATACGGGCCTATGATTTTTTGCTGGATAATGCGCATTATAGGGTTACTTTTGAATAGTTTTCTGCAACCCCATATGCCATGTTCAAGTATAACTTTTTTTGAATTATTTGTTGTTAACTAACTTCGATTTCAATCTTCAATAGATTTTTTTAAGTTGTATTACAAAGTGTGAAGGATTTTCCTAGTTTTTCTTTAAAAATATTAATATTCTAGTTTTTAAACCTTCACTCTATATTTCCTAGCTATAAACGGGAAAGAAGGTCCAAAACAAACTCTATAATGTATTATACTTTTACTTTTTAGTCTTTCAGTTAATATTACAAAATAAGAGATGAAAATGGATTACCGAAAAGAACACATAGTATAAGATCACATACTTACAGATAAAACCATAATTAAGAATAAAAAGGTGTCTTGTCGTTTCACAAATTTGAAGACGTTTGGCAATATAATGAAATGACTTTGTAAAAGTTTAAACAGAAAAGAAATTAATAATCTAATCTGAAACAGTTGGAACTATCTACTACAACTTAACCAATGAAACAAGAACAAATAATATTATATTAATTATTAGTTTTTATATAGACTAAAAAAACTAAAAAAAACAGTATGGTAATAGGATTATAAAGTGGAAGTAATATCAAATAAAAATACTTAGAAATAGATATTTCTGTGTGAAAGAGATGACTGGGTAATTAATTTATTTAAAAGATAATATACAAATACGGACTAAAGACACTTTAAAGCAGGAAACCGAAATAAACATTAAAGAGACGAAAATGTTAGTAACACCACCATAAACAGACATATCAAACTTTAAAATAATAAATTGCACAAGCAAAAATTATAAATAACTTGAAACTATAATCAATAGTGAAAAACATAATCAATAAGGAACAAAGCTTACTGGGCCATTAAGAAGTAAGTAGAAAAACAAAAATAACAATATACTATGATATAAGGAAGATTCTAGCGATACATTTTTAGTTTTTCAATATTCAAAATTTTGGTTTTGAAACCAGCTGTTGAACTAACACTTTGTTGTTTCTTTATAGATCTGGTTACATTAACTTCTTTATTTAAAACTTCTGAGCTTCAGTGGATATATCATAGAACGAAACTACGCTGTTGATCAAAAGAAATGTTCTATTTTTAAGCTTACTGAACATCTCGCGACTTTAGAAGATGGGTCGTACTATGAGGTATCTAAAGAAAAGAAAATTTTCTGACTTGAAGATGATCACTCAAAATGGTAGGAATTGCCAGTACCGACAGCAGCGATTTTCTCCTCCGTGACAAATAAGGATGGGCGTCTTGACTTTAGACCACCTTCCAAACTAAAGTTTCTTCTCTGATATTTCAAATAATACAATATATGGTCGTTTGACGATGATAATAATCTCTAGCACAGAGACTATTTTCTCAAAACATTGATTAATGCATAAACCACATGCAATGTTGTAGGGCAAAATTGCTCAGTATTTGACTAAGACAATATTATATCTTTACATTACAATTCACTATAATATATCATGCACTTGAAACTACGCTGTTGACCATCACTTACGTTAAGAAACTGTTCTAATATTCTAAGCTATACTGATACTATCTCGTACTTTATGTCAGATAGGTCTTATGAAAAGTATCAATAACAAAACAGACAAATTTTTGACTTGAAGATGATCAGAAATGGTAGGAATTGCCAGTACCGAACAGCAACGATGGTTCTCCTCCGTGACAAATAAGGATGGGCTTAACTTTAGACCACCTTCCAAAGTAAAGTTTAACTCTGATATTTGAAATAATACAGATATATGGTCAACGTTTGACGATGGCATCAATAATCTACTAGCACAGAGACTATGTTAAAATCTAGGAAAAACATTGATTAATAGCATAAACATACAAGAAATGTCTAGGGCAAAACTTCTCTAAAATTAAATGACTAACACAATATTGTAAGATATCAAGTCTTGGGATTCATGCTATGTAATTTAAATTGATCTATATTTAACCAGCATCTTCTCAACTTCAAATCAAGATTTGAACTGCTATGACATCACTTACGTTATATCGTAAAACTTTCCTAATATTCTGTATATAATACTATATATGTATTTATGTTCACATATCTTTGAAAAGATACTCGGAGATAACAAAACAGACAAAAATTAAAAATATAGAAATTAGAAGACACCTACGAACAACACCACGGTTTGATACGTTAGAAGTATAGTTATGTGGAATGAATAAAAAAAAGTAAGTTTAGAAAGCTATTATTATTATTAGACCGCTATTATTACCCCTTGTTCGAGTGAACGCAGGTACTCAATTATTTTTAGTGACTGAGTAGGCCACCCGCCAGGGATCAGAGAGGTTCTCTAAGTGGCGGATAGGAAAACGTCCGTTAGATATAGCGGGTACTGGGAAAATACAATAACCCAGAGCGAACTAAAACTACCTTAAGGGGCAACTTCTAAATAATGGAATTAATGGTTATTATATTTTCTAAGGTGTAATGAGTATTAAAAGTGTAGTGAAAGCAACTCATCTAAGAGACCTCTCCCTACCACTATTACAAATATTAGAAAGTGG
The DNA here is from genome assembly GCA_036346155.1 of Sinelater perroti. Classification (NCBI taxonomy): domain Eukaryota; kingdom Metazoa; phylum Arthropoda; class Insecta; order Coleoptera; family Elateridae; genus Sinelater; species Sinelater perroti. The sequence goes on along the minus strand of JARFIY010000056.1, from coordinate 25,498,234 downwards.
CAGCTAGCTTTACAATACCGCATACAGGCGAAATGAAATTACGGCGCAGTGCAATGCACAGAAACGGCGTTTGCACAGCAGTGTAGAAGGCAACGGAAAACCACTCCACTATATTTCCTCATAATAATCATGATAACAGCTGCAAACTAGTATATACGAACAAAGAAGAGTCATAACATCATCAAGGAAATGTAGAGAATAAACATCTCTGTACTAGATATAAGTGAAATAAAATGGCCACAGTCAGGAAAATGTGTATATTACACAAGAAAAGATAGTGCACAGCATAGAAATGGAGTGGCGATCATTGTTACCAAAGAAGTTGACTTAGCTACAACAATATTTATATCCTACTCTGACAGAATAATGATGTTACAAATACAGGCTATTCCCTTGACATAAATTTTATGCAGATGTATGCTCCAACAACAAACTGTGATGACAAAGAAGTAGAAAAATTCTATACCGATATAGATAAACTTCTACAAGAACTCTAAAGTAATGCTATTAAGTATTAATAGGAGATTTCAATGCGAAAGTCGGAAGCGACAAAGACGCGTAAGTAACAGGAGAACATGGACTGGGGGTACGAACTAGGAGAGGAGATAGATTTATACAATTCTGTACAGAAAACCAATTAACTATAATGAATACTCCTAAAAACTCCTAAAAAGAGGCCTCTATACCTGAAAATATCCGGCAGATTTACAACATCAAGTGGTTTGCAACCAAATATATAATTAACCGGATTATACAATTAACCGGATATACAAAAATACTATAAAAAGCAAGTGCTGATGTGGCATCAGATAAACAGACAACAAAAAACATCTAAATTAGATAAAAAGTTTACAAATAAAAAAAATGTGAATCTGAAGGACAAACTATTGAAAATAAAATAGAAGCAATATCAGGTCAATCGAATCTAAAAAGGGATAGATTTCAGAAGAAGAAAAGATGGATGACAAATAAAATTTTAGACCAAAATACACAGAAATACAACGTGTTCAATAAGGAAATAAGAAAACAGATAAGAAAAACAAAGATCGATTGGTGTACTAAGGAATACATATAGATTGAAGAATATGAAACAAAACATAACACATCTACACAAAAATGTCTCTTCGCGGACCAACAGCATATGGAGCCCAAAGTACAAAATGCTTTAACAGACCCACCCATAACAAAATACGAATTATTAAAACTATTACAAAACCGTGGAATAAGCACACTTCTAAAATTATTTAAATCAATTTAAGAAACAGGGATAATTTCATCCGACTGGTTGAGATTCACATTTATTACCATACCGAAAAAACTTAAGGCAAAGGAATGCAGTGACCACCGCACGATTAGCCCGATGATGTCATGTACTAAAAGTCTTCCTACGGGGTGATACATGAAATAAATTATAGAAAAATAGAAGCGAATACTGAAAATATACAATTTGGATATCGGAAGGGTCTGGAAAGGTGAGAGGCTTTGTTGGCTATCCATGTATTTAATGCAACGATCTAGACACGTAAATAACGATGTGTTTCCGGGATTTATTATCTTAAGCTTAAAATCTTTCGATAAGGTTCGACGCAAAAAAATCGTAGACATCTTAAGAAACACAGAAATTGACGACAGTTACGCTAGAATCATAGATAACTTATATTGGCATCAAAAGGCGTGTGTTACACTGGAGAACAGAACAACAGATGACGTTGCTATACAAAGAGGAGTTAGACAAGGGTCTGTCGTCGATAATTTTTAATATCTATTCTGAACAAATAATTAAAGACGTACTAGATAACATTGAAAAAGGAGTAAAAATAAATGGAGTGCTATTTAACAATCTAATACTCTGGAAGGATTACAGATACTTTTCGACAGAATTACTGAAACTTCTGAGCGATACGGTCTCCAACTCAACACTAAGAAAACAAAGTACATCATTTTTAGCAAACAACCGGATGATCATTGTATTTATATTAATGGAACACCAATAGAAAGAACTGACAAAATTGCGTATTCTAGAAGTGTTATCAACAGTGATTGGGATCATACAATTGAAATCAAATGCCGCATAAAACGTGCCAGAGCAGCATTCAGACGGCTAAAAAAATTTACAATTGAGAATGTGTTTAGTACGCTGCTATGTATTCACAGTTCTTCTATACGGAGTAGAATCTTGGGCGTTAACAGACATTCCTCAAACGACTGAAAGCCTTTGAATTACGAACATATATATGCTGCACATAAGTTGGATGGACCGCGTATGAAATAAAGAAGTGTTAGCAAGAATGGGAAAGGACAAAGAGATTATACGAAAAATTAATATACGAAAACTATCATATTTCAGACACGTCATGAGACAGCCAGACACGTCATGAGACAGCCAGACACGTACAACATCTTACACCTACTGATACAAGGAAAGATCGAAAGCAAGCGGAGACCTGGAAAAAGAAGAACCTCGTGGTTGAAAAACCGGAGGCAATGGTTTGGACAGATAACAGAGTCACTTTTCAGAGCGGCAGTTGCCAAACATGATCGCCAATATTTGTTAATGAATGTGGCACCTTACGAAGAAGAAGATTCCCATTAAAGTGGTACTTGCTGTAACTCTTACAACCAATGTAGTTTATTTAAAAATAATATTTTTAAGAGACCAGAACTATTTTAGTCATTTTGCATTATCATTTAGCAAATACAAAATCGTAAAACTATAGAATAAATTAGCTCTTATAATACAAACTAATGATAAGGAATAAAGAAGTTAAAAAATCGCCTGCTTAAATCGACTACATTAAGCACGTAGCTCAAGTTAATAAATAGAAGAAAGTTTAAAGAAAGCTACCTTTCTTTATGACAACAAAAACTAGATAAAATAAGATACAAATTTAAAAATAATTTTTTACGTAAAGGCTATTATCGTCATTTCTGAGGGGGGTACAAACCATATTTAAAATATAAATTGTGACTCATAGGATAACGTGACTACCTTAAGATTATTTGAGGTAACTTGGAAGCTGTAGCAAGGAATTAAAGCACAAATATTTTAGCTTTGTGTCTTAGCACACATACATAAAAAGTTAAACATAAAATCTATTCTAAGAAATTGCAATTAGAATTCCAGAAATGCGTAGCATCCAATTGTATTATACTCTCTTTTCCTGAAATTATTTATTTCACCAGTTTATCTATCTACACATTCTACATGGGAGTGTTTGGAACTAAAAAGTTAAGAGATATTTTAGTCTTTGTCCAAATGTGAGTTTTCATATTTATCTTTCTCGTTGGAAATGTTTTTCAATACGCTGTACTAATATTATATGTATTTTGTTCCATTTTTTGGTTCATAAAATAATACAACTTTCCACAGCACTATGAAAAAACTTGCTTAGAAAAATAGAAAGGCAAAAAATTTATAAATGGGGAATAAATACTTAAATGTACTTATAGAAAATGATTTATTCGACAAGAAGACATCTTTTAACAATTTTATTCTTAAACTTATTAGTAAGAGTTTAGAAACCACTAAGAAAAGTGGCATAGTAATAAAGCTAAGTGCCTGGTTAGCTAGGTCTATCGCTTTTAAAACTTCCTGAACGTAAAACATCAGGCGATTCTTGAAAGAACCAAGCGTTGTCCAAAATAAAGGTGAGTCTATGGTTAATTTAATTGCTATTTTAAAATTCAAGACTTGATTACATATATTACTCTTGCTTTCCCAATTCCCCAAAAGTAAAATCTAAAAAAATAATAATTTTTTTGTTGCCACTCCTATTCGAAAAACTAGTGAGATTAGAAGCTGCATCAGTATAATTGTAATAATTTATTGTATTTTCTTCAACTGGTTGCATTTTTGGGATGCAGTAGAAAACATGGTAATCAGTTTTTGTCATTCATTTAAGTTTCTTATATTACTTCAACTAAATTAATATTTTAAAAAGTGATTTAAAAATGTAATTTTTGAGAGGTCTTGTAAAATCATGTTATTCAAAACTATTTTCCGGTATCTTTACCAATTTTTAGATGACAAGACATTTTGATAATTGTTGCCCACAAAACGAAGTTTATAATTAAGTATTAACTCTAATACTGACCTAACATTTTTGCTTCAAATACGTCGTCACAAAAAACTCAAAGCACGAAAAAAATGGCAACGAACTAAACAAAGGCCAGACAAGACCATATACAATAGACTTACTCATCAACTCTACACTGAACTACTAAAAGCCCGGAACGACACCTTTCAGCATTACATCACAAATCTTTCACCTATTGATCATACGATATGGAAGGCAACAAAAAAATTTAAAAGACCAATAGCACCGATACCTCCAATCAAAAAATCTGATGATACATGGGCCAGATCAGACAAGGAAAAAGCTGATTTATTCGCAGACCATCTTGCTACTGTATTCTCATCGCCACAACCGGTAGGAAACAACGATAACACCGACATTTCCACATTCCTTGACGCGCCCTGCCAAATGTCCTTACCTCTGAGACCATTCTCACCAGCCGAAGTAAGACAGCAAATTAAATTAGCAAACCCACGTAAAGCACCTGGTTACGACCTAATCGTAGGAGATGTATTGCAAAACCTCCCAGAAAAGCCCTAGTGTTACTTACAACCATCTACAACAGCATTCTACGACTCTGCCACTTCCCCACTCAGTAGAAACATGCTATAATCGTTACCCTTATTAAACCTGGCAAACCTCCTACGCAACCCTCCTCTTACAGACCCATCAGCCTTTTACCACTCATGTCAAAAATATTCAAAAAACTGCTCCTCACGAGAATCCATGAAACTGTCGACCTACATGAAATTCTCCCAAACTACCAGTTTGGGTTCCGGCAGCATCATTCTACTATCCACCAAGGGCACCGAATAGTTAACAGCATTATGGAGACTCTATAAACCAAGCGCGTCTGCATAACTGTATGCCTAGACATAAAACAGGCTTTCGACAAAGTATGGCACACGGGTCTATTATATAAAATAAAACTCTATTTTCCAAATCAGCTGTACCTCATACTAAAATCATATTTAACCCAGAGAACTTTCCAAGTTAAAGTAAATAACACAACTTCCGAATACCACGAAATTACATCTGGAGTACCGCAAGGTAGCGTACTGGGACCGCTGCTGTATCTCCTATATACTTGCGATACGCCTTCAACTGACTATACTGTACTTGCAATGTTCGCCGATGATACAGCTATCCTCTAATAGACGAAAACCCAATAACTGCAGCAGTCCATCTACAAACACACTTAGACATCTTGCAAAACTGGTTCAACAAATGGAGAATAGCGACAAATCCTCACAAATCACCTTCACAAATAGACGTATTGCAAGCCCACTAAACAACATCAACAATACTCCGATACCTCAATAGACGGACATCAAATATCTTGGACTACACCTAGACCATAAGCTCACCTGGAGCACTCACATCAAAGCCAAACGAAAACGAATAGACCTTAAAATTAAACAAATACACTGGCTCTTTGACAGACGCTCCCAACTCTCACTGTCAAACAAACTACTATTATATAAAAGCATCGTAAAACCCATCTGGACATATGGTATACAGTTATGAGGATGCGCTAAAGCCTCCCACACAAAGATCCTGCAACAAAGCCAATCAAAAATCCTTCGCAAAATAGCCAACGCCCCATGGTACATCTCTAACGAAACCCTTCACACAGACCTAGGAATTCCATACGTAACCGCAGAGATACAGAAGCTTGCTCGAACATACACGAACCACCTGGCAGGACATAAAAACCAGCTAATAGAATAGCTCTCTAACCAGCCAACCATCACCAAACGATTAAAACAAAATTGGCCACAAGACCTTCCAGTGTAACTACCCAGAATAACTTAGTGTTTAGCCTACGGGGAGTAAGGCGCTGGCCGGATCCCCCCAATGACATGTTATAAAATTATAAATTATAAACAATTTACTTATTACTCGTGTGAGAGTAGATTGTAAATAAGCAACAAATAATAATAAAAAAAAGCCTATAAAGACAATCAATTCAGTTACCTTTTCGTGGATTTAGCACAAGATTTTGACCGTGTGTAGACCAGACAATATCTCTAAACTGCAATTCCCAGAATATCTAAAAGCAAACCGGTTTTCATTACACATAACTTTAACAATTAAAATTCACCCTACAGTATCGACAGCCTACATATTGGAAGCTCCAGGAAAGCATCCTGGGTCTAATACTCTTTAATATCTCAGTGATATTTCCAACATAATTGCGGATCTGGCATTATATGCAGGTGACAACGCATTGCTAGTAAGAAACGAATATCTACTAGCAGCGATCAACTAGCTACAAATCGCTACAGACACTCTAGCCAGATGAACGAAACAATGGAACTTGGCAATCAATTATGATAAATGCGTTGCAAAGATTTTCACACTTAATCGCATCGTTTCCCACCTCCAGTCTCAATCAACAACAATCCCATTATCTGTAATCCAAAAGTGGAAGCAGGGAAATACCTAGGCCTGTATTTGGACTCCCACCTAACTTGGAGATTTCATATAATTAAAAAACTGTGGAGGATCATAAGAGACTAACATAGTTATACCCGATCATCAACAGAAAATCTCCACATAAAATTGAATGTGTCACTCTACTTAATTCGGACACTACTTCTCTATGGCTGCATCCTTTGGGGGAACACATCAAAAACGAACTTAAATAAAATCCAAGCTCTGCAAAACAAAATCCTTAGGATCTCCTATGGCTCATCACCAACTATCAACTTCACGTTGAGCTCGGAATATTTACAATTTATGAACGTATTAGAAAGGTAACTCAAAAATTTAGAAGACAATATTGAGAAGTGCAATGGTGCAGTGTATTATAATATTACTTAAAAACAAATATACACTCAATTGAAGCGCAAACTACCTCCTGACATTTATCTAATATTAAGTGATTCTGATGGTGATTAACTACTTATTCATCTACCATACTGTTTTTAAATCAACTATATTAATTTGTATTTCTAAGAGGTGATAATAATCTGTCTGTTATTTTGATTTGTGTTGTGTTAGCATATCTGCATTAACGCTACCATGAATAACAATTAATTTGTTGAACTGGTAAATGTCTAATAAAAAAGTGTTTTTACATCGATAGATAAAATGAAATATTGTTTGAGTTTCTAATTAAAATATTTAATTTTCCTACCCGCATCAAAATTTTAGTATTACACGAGAGAATGGACAATAGTTTTTTTTTTATTTTGAATAATGTATGACAATTTTTTTATGATAAATGTTGGGTAAGAAGAATATCCAAAAAGTCTCTTGTATTTTCATCTAGAGGACGAGCAAAGACCACTTGCGTTACGATGGCATTAGAACGAACAATGAGGTTTTGTAATATTTTATACAACCGTAAAGTCTACCTGGAGTACAAACGAAAACCACTAACCCCGAGGGTCGAGTACATCAATTAGCATTTTGCGGTGATTCCCTAAGAAGGCAGACAATGAGGTGATGAAAAACTCCCTCAGAGGACAAGCTATGACCATATTGTCTGATGATGAGTGAATGAAAGCGAATGTCTCGAAAACGGATCAATGAAAGTCGTTCCTCGTAGCGCTTGCTTTAATTTTACCCTATAATGCATCCTAGTACTCGAGCAATAATGCACTAGAAGTCTTCCACTTTGGCCCCTTTTCCCTTTCAACTAAATTTAAGATGGAAAAATTTTAAAATACAAGCAAATTTGAGTCTAAATCGAAGAACTCGGCTCTACTATGGCAGAACAGCAAAATTTTGAGAATATTTATATATTTTTTTAATGTTAAACATACTTATTAGTGAACAGCCACGTGTCTTCTAGTATTCTTTGTTAATTAGATTTAAAAACCGTTAATGGTTTTTAAAAAATTTCCGACGATTTTTTCTAAAGGTTTATGAAAGAAAAAAAAGGCTGTTTTATGTTATATGCTAGCTAAATATTTAAAGTATTCTTTTCAATCTACAACAAGAACTAGTTGATTAAGGTGGAGCAATAAAGTTTATATTTTGGTATGGGTAGTTTATTTGTATGTCAAGTAAAGTTTAAAGTGAAAGAGTGTCACACTGCTGTAAGATAGGATGTTTTAGTTTTGTAATTAACAATCCAAACCAATTAAATGTTTTTTAAAATTAATATTTATAAAAAAAAATAATGAATAGTCAGTAAAGTATTTAAACAAACATTGTACCTCTTATGGTTCGCCCCAAAGTTTTTTTAATACGTCATTATTAACTTTATCAACGAATCTCTCTGTAAAAGTGTGGCATTTAAGAAAGTAAACTTTGTTTTACATATAGTGATTCCTTAGTTAAATACTTGTGACAAATTTAAGCATTTGAAGAAAATACTCTTATGATGGGAGAAGATTTTTCTCATCACACGACCTCGAGTGCGGTAGGTATATCACCTGAAGAGTATTTGGAAATGGGTGAATGGGTGTTTTCTTTAGGTACCAAATGCCTTAATCGAGGAGTAGATAGCAAGAACACCTTTTATAGCGCCTTGAGATAATCGATAAACTTGAAAATGGCTTACCTTGCTATGTCGAAAGAATCGTAACAGATAATAAAATCTTAATCGCAGAACTGACTAGAAGGGAGATGGTTTTCAAATAACAAGGATGGTATGAAATAACAAATATGATCAAATGTCTTAGAAAACATTTAATAGTTTGTTCATGTTCTGAATGTAGAAGTGCATAGAGTGTAGTGTTTTAAAATATTAAAACTAAAGATGTATTATAAAACTTTCCTAGTTTTCTACATATAGTAACCTAACAAAGACATGTTGTAAAGATAACTATTCATCTCATTATATTTTTAAAACTTATTTTGTAAATTCCTTAATTAGCAACATTCTTATAAACACAAAAAAAATGAATGTAATAACTAATACTTAGAAGACTATAGAATATATTAGTTCAAAATAAGCAGTACGTACAATAAATATCTGAGAATAAGAAAAAAGTAGTTTAAAAAATACGGTGCGATAACATAGATAAAGCAGGAAAAGAAATTAATACACTTAACAAGCATATAAGAAACATTTACATCTACTTTTTAATTCAACTCTTTTAGGCCGTTTGTCATAGCATTTTGCATCTAGTAATATAAACAAAAAATAGAAATTGGACTGTCGGTGATCACCATTGTCGTGAGGTACCCTGCCATAATGTATTCTCACTGACACATTTGTATTTGTATATAGTGTTAATGTAATTGCAAAATATAAATCTATTACTTTATTTAATTTATATAGTAAATACACAAGAATATAATGTACATATAAAGAATATTGTATGTTAAAAAACATAATATAAAAATAGCCTTCTTCTTTTTCTTCTTAGACCTTTCTATATTTATTTATATGTTAGGTTTTCTTAACTTCCTCCCGTCGAAATCTGTTTTGTGCTGTTTCTTTCCACTTCAAAAAGGCAATATATCATTAGTTTTTTGCGTTATTTTGCGATATTGCTACTTGGCCTGCTCATTTCCATTTCTGTATTGCCGTTTATCGTGTAATGCCATCTACTTTTAATATATTATATAACCATGTGAGTTTTTATGGTTACCTTGACTATTTTACGCTTTATCATAGTCCGTTGATCGAGGCTCATTTTATTAATAATGTACTTGTTGAGGGTTTAATTTTTTGTTCTACACAATAACAAGGAAAGTACGAATTCATTACATTTCTTTGCCTTTAGTGTTGGTGAAATGTCCATCTTCAGAACATAACTAAATTTGCCATAAGCTGCCCATCCCAACTTGATGCGCCCTGCTTTGGAGTTTGTTTTTATCATTATTATTTTCATTACATTTAACTTTAAACTTTATAGTCTAGAAACATTATTCAGTTCAGTTAACATTTCTTCTAATGTTTTCAGGTGATCTATTATTAACTCACATCTGCAAAATGCAAATTATTAAACATTTTTCCAGAAATATTTATGCATTTGTTATTTCAGAAAAGTTTCTCAAAGGTGTTTTCCAATACTAAGGTAAAAAAGTTAAGGAACACGGGGTCTTCCTGCTTTACGCTTTCATTTGTATTGACTTTTTCTGTCCTTCTCTAACCTTATTGTTAAAGTAGCATTTTTATAGATATTTTCAATCAAGGCTGCGTGTCTGTGGTTGATTCTTGCATTTGATAAGGAATCCAGCATAGCCCAACTTTCAAAGTTATCGAAAGCTTTTTGGTAACCCAGGAAAGGTCAATTTTGTTGGTTAAGCAATGCGTTATTATTTTTGCACAAAGCTTAGGTTTATAGTTATCCAAATTTAATGTATCTCTCTTTTTGTATAAAATAATTACTATGGGTTCATTTCAACTACCTGGAATATTTCCTGTTTAAAAGTAGAACCTAAACAGTCTTTTTAATTACCTTTGTATATATTTTTCTTCATATTTTATATTCTCCATAAGTAATTCGTTACATTTCGGTGTTTTCTTTCTTTTCATATTTTTAACGGCAAGCTCTATTTCATATACTGTAATTTCAGAGTTGACGTTTATTATGTCTGAGGGATGTATGGGAGTTTGTCTAGGGGTAGTACCTCTATATCCAGAATTGCCGGACCTTCGGGTCATTCTGGAGTATTGGTCTCCAGACAGACTCTTATTCTCATTTATGGCTCTTAGAAGCTTATATATATATATACATATAAGCGGCCACATCCGGAAACTGCGTCGACACACAGGCTAAACTAAATGAGAGGCTATAGGAGGCAACCATCAAATTATGATCTTAATGGCTCCTGTAGTAAAACACTGAGCAGTGGCAGCTGGCTGTCTCAAAACTGGTCACAGGCAGAAATCAAGAGATTGGAATGGCTGTGATTACAGACAACAAGCGGCGTACTGGTAACCAGGAAAGTGGCACAAGAAGGCAATGGGAAACCATTCTATTATTTTCCAAGTAAAATCATCATGAAAAACAATTAATAATCATGATGATCACCAACCTCCGGGAGAAGAAGAAGATCGTATGGTTTATTCCTTGTATATTCAGATTTCCATGTTTTGTTTTATAAAGTTTTCGTAATATGTCCTTGTTTTCTTTTTATTAGTAGTTTTAGTGCCGTTCTGACCCTTGAGTTTAAATATTTTCCGTTTAGCAGTATATAATGTTTTATATAAAACTTTTAAGCCTTTACCTGCTATTAGAGCGGCGTCTACTTTTACAATGTCTATCCCTTTTTTTCGATCTTATCATTTTAATTTATTTTTTGTTATTACTACTTTGTTCTTCTTATTTTATGATTATTGCCCATCATAAGCTAACTTAGAGCACTAACATATTGCGCTATTATTTCTTTGTTGATGATATATAATTAATCTTATTAGGATGAATTTATCTTCTTTTCTTGTTTTCTTTAACGAATGAGCTTATGCACTCTGTTTTAAAAATATAGAAATAACATTTTTTTGGAATAGTTTGTTCAATAATAAAAATTTTGGAAAATGATTTTAATTGTCATATTCCTCATATTCAGTTACAATATATATGGTTATTTTTCCAAGTCGGGTTTTTACGATTGTGTAATCATCAGCCAACAAAAATATGCACGCACAACCAGCGTAATTTTCATTCGATACTCTTCTTTTTCTCTTTTATTTTTCGTAATTATGCTGTACGAAACTCTGTTTTTAATTTTGAACAGGGTCAAACTTTTAACTACCGTAACAGTAGAATGATAGCCTGCGAAATTGGACAAAAGCTTTGTTGATCATATAGTAGCATTCTAAAGTTTCTTCAAAATCCAACAACGTATGCAACATCGCTAGACACGCAAAGAAGTTTACAGAATGCAGAATGAGGTGTTTGTTCCAATTTGTCCTGGAGCAAATATACAACGATATATCGTGTCTTGAAATTCAATACCAGATACTGAAAAAGGCGCCACAACTAATTGATGACCACAAGGCCAAGCGAAAGGACTGATGCCGAGAAAACATGTGCAGGAATTGTAAACTTGTAAATCAAATTTATTTTGCGTTGCATTAATTTTTTTTTATTATGGTACATGGTGTGTTTAGTGATAAAAATAAATTTAATTATGACCATCCAGACTGTTACTGAAGGGATTTGCGCGCTGATTCGAGGTATTGTAAGAGCCGCAATTTTGGTGGAGGTACTGGGAAGACGGGATTTTATCTCTCATAATATAAGAAACAAAGACCTCTAGAAGATATTTGAAGCCCTTCTTTAATGCACACCGCCAGAAGAGTTATCAGTTCTTACAAGACAACGCCCAAATCCACAAGAGCATCAAAACTCAGCAATGATTGTTGACGAACAAAATCTAAGTGACTCTTTCGCCAGCTTGTTCGCCGGATTTGAATCCAATGGAGAACATTTGGAGTATAATCGTTGAAGAAGTTTACACTAGTGGCTTACAGTATACCACAATTACCGACTTGAAGCACACCATTATACTTAAGGGTATGCCGAAGACGCTGTAAATATTGGTGGAGAAATGGAAAAAAGAATATGTTAAGCGATTAATCGTGATAGAAAAGATTATTAATGGTGTATCAAATTAAATTTTTATAATGAAAAATTGCTTTGTTGCTGTAATTTTGTTAGCTGATGATTGTGCAACCATCTTTGCGGGATGACCGTCTATAAAGTAATTAAATATGAGGAATACGGTTTTGAAAACAGTTTTTCGATGTTTTTCATTTCGGAAAAATTTTGATCAAAACTTTTACTACTATTCTTTTGAGACAACTTGTATTACATAATTAATTTTTTGTATTAAAATTCTTTATTTCTCCTTAAATTTATTTCTCCAATTCCGCAACCCACTTCTACATTACAGTCACTGATTAATAATATCTTTGCTGTCTTGTGTTCTTTCATACTTTTTCTTGTCTTCATAGAAACTATCTATCGTTATGAGCAGTGGTCGATGCATACACTGTTTTAGAGTGTATTGCGAGGCAATATTAAGATTTATATAAATAACCTTTTATAATATTATTTTTGTAAATGGTATTCATTTGGCTAGTCACTTATTAATGATTGTTTCTATTTTCTCCTAAGCTTTAGTTTTTGCCTTTATGATGAAAGAACTTATATCCTAGTTTCAGCCAGATGTATCCATCTTCTAATTTTTTGTTTCATAAATTTCTAGGACATTTATTTATTCTAATTTTTTTAAATTATATTTTAATTCTTCTATTCTGTCATCCGTCGACAGAGAACGTACATTACAATTTGCATGTTGCAATATAATTCTGGGAGCCTGATTTCTTCCAGCGATTTTAACAACTTTTGTTCTTATACTAGACATTCCGCTGCATCGAGAGGCAGCATAAGAGCCACTGGGGACTACTGCTACTGCCATTTATGTTAAAAGATGTTGGCTCCTAATCTGGAGTATCAATGTTGTTTGTAGCCTCTCAATCTGAGTACAGCCGTTGCAAGATTTTGTCATGTCTGAATACCCTCACTTAGTTTAATTTGAAAGTTGCTTGGGGTACGACACAAGGAGCCATATTTGAGAATTGGATACCCTGTGAGGATCAGTCACCAGAAATCATCTTTTGTTTTTGACGGCATTTCTAGTAATAAGGTACTATCTACATAGAGTAACATTTTGCACCTTAAACAACAAATGTAAACTTTCTGCTAATAAGTATTTTTCCGAATGCTTAGCGTAAATTATGCAAAACTGTGTTGACATTCTGTTCTTTTTTTTATTTGTGGAATAGAACATTTTGCTGGTGTCTTGTTATAATGCAGTTTGAATCAACAAACTGTGAATTTTACGCAGACAACTGAAACTATGTTGTCTAAGAAGGTCCATTACTATTTCCAGTAATTAATTATTGAGAAACCTTTGTTTTATTCAAATAACAAACAGACATCAGCAGACGCTAAAAAGATCAAAAAAGGACAAAGACCATCTCTAATCATTTGATCAAACGTGTCGACACCAGTTTTCGTGAAGGTATATTTTATAGTAATTTTCGATTTATTTTTATTTTCTTTATCAAGAATGCAACTGTGATGCATTGTGATAACTATACGTGATTTTCTACAGGATACCAAAGTCATTGTTTTTTAAAATACAAATAATTTTTCGATTGATAGCCAACTGGTTTGATGCAAATTCATAACTCACGAACCTTTTAAACGTCACATTTCTATTGGTTTAAAAAAAAGGTTTGTAAAGATCTACGTTTTGAGTCATGTTCTCTGTATTGCCGGAAAGTTATTAAAACAGGAACAAGTTCACAAACGTTGCGCGTGCTATTTCAATTCTGTTTTTAATTTCTTTTTCGAGGTTCCAGTCCACACTTAGTTGGCATCCCAGGTATTTGTATTAGGTTACTCTTTCAGTTTGTTGATTTCCTATTTGGATAGTCGCGTATGTATAGTGTATGGTGGTTTCTTCTTCCTGCTGACAATCATAAACTTCGTCTTTTTTGCATTTATGTCTAGTGCGTATCTTTTACTGCACTCATTCAACTGTGTACATATCTGCTATAACTCTTCGATATTGTTGACAATCAGTACTCTTGAATATCTAAGGTTCGATATTGGCACCCCATTCACTTTTACACCGATCTGTTGTTCTTCAAGGACTTTGTCAAGTATCACTTCTAAGTGCATATTAAATAATAGTGGAGACAGCAAACATCCATGCCGTACGCCTCTCTGAATATGGATGTCATCTGTGTTAATATTGTGTGTTGCTATATATGCTGTCTGATGGCAGTATAACTTTTTTATACATCGAATGTTTTTTTCTTCTACGTCTATAAAACAAAGAAACTTGTCTTTGTTCATGTCTCGACAATTCTGTACCAATACCTGTATTCCGAAGAGTGCTTCTCGAGTTTCCATCCTTGACCTAAAACAAAACTGGTTGGGGCTTATATTATGCTCGCATTTAGAATAAATTCTGTTACGTAATATCTTTAAAAATATTTTCAGGGTATGGTTTATTAAGCTTATTAGTCTATGGTCATTTTATTTCCGTGCATTTTTCTTTTTGAACAGAGGGATAAATGTAGACTTTAGCCAGTTCTTAGGAAGCTATCCTGTGTCGTATGATATTAAACATTATAGCTAGGATATTGATATTGTCTTCGTTAATCAGTTTCATAATTTCTGCTGGTAAACCACCTGGTCCTACAACTTTATTATTTTTGACTTCTTTTACCGACTTTCTAATTTTGTCTACCGTTATTGGTGGCTCTGATAGTGCTGGTGTTGCAGGAGTTTCGTTAAGATTTCGTCGCAAGTTGTCAGCAAACAAGTCCTTTGCATAGTTTTTCCAGAGTTTTTTTTCACCTTTATCTTCTATCATTATAACATTCCTGTCGTTCAATAATATTAGCGATTGTTGTGTTTTGTATACATCAGCTACTTCTTTTAGCTTCTTATGATCTCCTATGGTGTCGTGCATATGATGTAATTTTTCAATCTCTTCGCATTCTTTCTCTATCCATTTCCTTTTAGCTTTTCTGATTTCACACCTGCTTAGTGTGTTCAATCTTTTATATTCATTGTTATTTCTGTTTTTATGTTTTCGTCGTTGCTCCATTAATTCTAGGCTTTCCTCCGTCATCCATCATTTGTGGTATCCTAATTCTTCTGTTGCCATGTTTTGTATGTTGTCTTCAGTTTCCTTTCTTAATTCTATGTCGGTCGTTTCCAAACTATTTTCCCTTATTTCTATGAGTTTTTTTATTGAATTTTAATTTTAGTGTTATTCTAATTTCTTCTTTTCTTAGTTGATCAGTGTCCAGTTTTTGTGTTTTGGTGTGGTTAGTTTTTGTTACGGCAATTTTCAGTTTTAAACTTGCTTGTAAAAGAGCATGATCTGACGCAACGTCAGCACTCGTGTATGTGAGAGCTCTTAGGAATGAAGTCGATTTGATTTCGTACGACGTTTTTATCTTTATCTTGAGTAGATCTCCACGTGTACAATCTTCTCGGTGGTAAGGTGAACTAGGTGTTTGTTATTTTAAATTGTTTCTCTTGACAAAGTTGTATCAGTCTATCTCTTCTTCCGTTCCTTTCTCCTAAACCGAAAGACCCTACTATACCTTTCACTATTTTTTCTTTACCTACTTTCGCTTTGAAATCACCTTGTATGATATTTAATTGGATTGGTATATTTCAGTAGTTCTTTAATGTCGCCGTAAAAAATATGTCTGTACTATATTTATATTAATTGGTTTTGCTTGTATGTTTAGTAGCATTACTCTGTCAGAGTAAGATATAAATTCTGTAGCACACTTATTTACATGTTTTTTAACAATAACCCCAACTCTGTGTCTATGATGTTGTTCAATGTTTCCGAAATAACACAGAGTTGCGTCGTTAATAGTGTTACATTTAACCGCGCCGGGACAACGTGTTTCACATATTCCTAGAATTAACATCTTGAACCGCCGCATCTCCTTAACAGTATTGGCCAGTTCCCAGCTTCAAATAGGCTGCGGACAGTCCGTGTCTCAATATTTATACGGTTTTTGCGAGTATTCATCGTTATCTTCTTGACTTCATTCAAGACTGTTTCTCCCAGAGATCCGATCGGGGGACTATTTTTACCTGTGGAACATTTTGAATTGAATGTAGTCATTATGCGGTTCTTTTGGGAAAATAATGGAAGTGACTTTTCGTTGCCTTTTTCTATGGTGTCGGATGGGGAAAGGATATAGGAAATGAGATATGGAGATGGAAGGAAGAAACGGGTTGGACCTGATTTCTCCTGGAAGATGGGGGATAAAAGCAAAACCAGTAGCCGGCGTAAGCAATATTCGCCAAATTCTCTAGTAGCCTATCCTCTACCGGGATCGCATAAAGGTGTTACTCGATACCTATATATTTATATAAGGTTGTTTAATTAAAAACGGTGCTTATCAACAACAATGATGGCAAATGTCATTATCTCAAAAAAATTTACAAAAATAATAATCTTATTTAGATGGCTAATAAACGAAAATTTTTCTTTCCAAGTCTGAAAAGGAATAAGACACATTGAGAATCTAGCAAATTCTAAAAATAAGCTTTTTGTGTAATTGCTGAAAGAAAGTTGATAAATAGAAACCAAAATGTGTGATATTGCAGAAAGAAAATAAACACATCTACAGAACTGAAAAGCACAAATTCGGTGAAGTATACTGAAAAGCTAATGCTCACATAATACGAACTAAAACAAAACCAGTCAAGAAAAAAGATAGATTCGAAGATGCTTAAAATTTTAGCCTTTGATAACGCAAATTTATTCTTCATTTCAATTGGAAAGTGTATCAGTAATTTTAGTTCCAAACGTTAAAGCTGCTACATTAAATCATCTGGCTGTGTAAAAATTGTAGCCTACGAAACAAAAACATTTTATTATTGCTACGTAATAACTCACAATTTTAAAAAAAAGTTGCCATCTGCTGCTATTAAGTGCGTATCTTTAGGCGAAAACATCTCATTTTACTATTAAGTAAATAAAGAACACGTGTTCTGGGATTTTTGGCTTACGTAAGTATGTGGAAACTTGCATATAAATAGCTAATTCCCGCTAAATTATTCTAATTTTGCTGCTACAATCTAAAAGAGTCGTTGTACTGTTAATAGTTTTAAAATTGCTGCACCGAAGCAGCAATTATTTTATGGTAGCAAATACACCTTTCACATAATTTTTCACCTTAGAAGTCCCGATTTACAAGTTAAATTTAAGCGCAACCCTTTAGTTAGATATATTTACAGTAACATTATAATTCAGTAATTAACAGCCAATCCGGGCGAATTTACACAGCTAATTTGGATGTGCGAATGGCGTTCATGTAACCCACTAACGGAGAAGCGACCTTCTTGCCGGAGTCGTTAACCTTCAGAAAGATGCAAATTGATGTTTAATAGCTGTAAAGCTTATTTGCATTTATATGGCAGGTACCTTGTATTTATATGTTATGCAGAAGACGTTTCTGCTCGTAAGATAAACGGTTTTGACATACAAAGCTGTTTCTATTGTTTAGGCGAATAGAATAGCCTTAAGGTGGCCGAAAGGCCCAAAATTCCATAATTATCAATTAACTACCTCGATGCACACTTAAACGATTGCGGGCGTCTGAGTTATTCAGAAAATTAAAATTGCTTTTTCTATTCACATTTAAATAACTGAAGAGCTAAGTTTTATTTAACTCAATTGGCTAAATGTTAAATTATGTGTAATTTTCTATAACATTGGTCTACTGTAAATCTGCAATGTAATGCAAATAAATTGAATGCAACCAAACTGTCAGACGGTTTTGGGGCAAAGATGATACAGAAATCGATAATAACTTGAGATATCTCAGAAGATACGTTACAGGTGTATTAAAATAAAGGACAAGGATGACTTTCTCAATTATGCATTTTTGACGTAAGTCGCTGTTACCACCTGCTTGAATCTGAGAAAAGATAAATTCAAAACGACGGCTCTTAGCTCCGACTTCTGATTCATACTATTATCGGTTGTTACTGCCAATGCACATTGATTTGGTTTGGTTATAGATTAATAAAAAAATTATATTAATAAGAACCACTTATATCTATAAAAATAAACACTTTCTCTTTTTAACTTACCGATAGACATAACAAAAATATGTTTTCTCGCCATTTTGTTAATTTAAGTGCTAATTTGTGGCATGACATGTAATACATAAAAAAATTAATAGTTTCTACGATAGTCATCTATAAGGATGTGTTAGAATGACATGTATTGGTTACGACTTATTCGACATGTTACCAAAATATTCTCCAAATCAATTTGCTCTAACGATAGCATGCAACATATACAGTTTAGTATTTCATTATTTCTTATGGTTTGCATTAATTAGGAATCTAGATAAACTTATAATTAAATTAGCAAAAAGCAAGAAGTAAATGATTTGACTTTTAAGTTGTTTACATGAACTATGTAGACTAATTCAATCAGCACCTTAAAGTGCAAAGTTCAATATCATTGCAAAGAATGTTTTGTTCTACCTTTTGACAGGTGTTGCGCATTTTCAGATATTAAAACCTCACAACGCAGTTACAGCAGATTATAGCCAACAAAAAACGTTTGTCAACGTAAGTGTTTTAGTCTGCTCCATGGAGATCTTAAGCCACATATATCAAAGGAAATGCAGAAGTTGGTATTAAAACTTAACTAATAAGACTAAATTTTTTTAAAGATATTTTGTATCAACTTTATGTTAGATTTACTGACATCCTCACCTATAGTGATACCTAGTGATATTATAATGTTATATATGGAAATTTCTTTAATTATTTGACAATTATTAATATATTAGCAATACTTGAAGGTAACGGGGCTCTCGCCCCCAATCACTCACTTGAGGTATACGGATTTAGAAAAACTACAAAAGCATCGGAAATGGACAGACTGGTCGAAGACAACAGACGAGAAATAGGCTAAGATTTGGCACCTGTAATATAACTTCCTTAACAGGTAAGGAATTAGATAGAGAAGGTGAAAAAATACAAACTAAAACCTGGTGATGGAACAAAGAAGTACAAGACAAAATTAAGTAGAAAAAAGAGTAGAGTAGTAGAAGACAGAGTCAACTTTATACAAAAACAAAACCAAGCAAAAAAGCAGTAAAACAAGCAAAGAAGTTCGCTTGGGAAGAGTTTGGAGGGGGAGGGTAAGAGAGAGCTATATAAAAAATTAAAAACAATTCTGCAATTTATTAAAAAGATTAGAAGGAAATTAAGCAAAACAGATACGAAACGTAACCAACTAAAGAGGAGAGCTGGAAACAACGACCGAAGGAAGACTAAAGTAGAAAACCAGAAACGGAAGAAGAAAATAAAGAAAACGAAATTGAATGTAATATAACTAAAGAAAAAATCAAATAAGCCTTAAAATCAACATGGATTGGCAAAGCTACTGGAGATGATAACAGTGCACCAGAACCAATAGGCCTGGAGAACAAAGCCGTTACCAACGGACTGGGAGTTGTCCATGTATAAAAAAGAAGAGACCACAATTTGTGATAACTATAGAACAATATGTTTATCATCGGTTGGAAGTAAATTGTATTCCAAAATTGTAGAGAAAAGATTAAGGAACGAAATCGAGGAGAGACTGGAAAATGTATAAAAGACTGTCCATCGGGATAGACAAACCCAAGACCATATTTTTACGATTATAAACAAAATATAAAAGAAAATAGATAAAAAAGGAAAAGTCTTCTTGGGCCTCTTAGATCTTAAAGTTGGATTCGACCAAGTACTACAAAAAATATATGAAAAGCACGAGAAGAAGTACAAACCCTAAGTTAATACAAATAATAAAAACATCAACAAAAATCTAGAGGCTCAATGGACGTAAATCGTTCCATATAAATAAGCCTGTCAAACAGGACAATAATCTTAGCTCGCTACTTTCCATAGTATACATGAACAACATAATCAAAAAGTGCAAAAACGAAATTAGAAAACAAGATTAGAATATCATAACTTTATGTAAATAATGACCCAGGACCCGATATATGCAAACGACATACTACTCATACTAAGTAACTAGTGTCAACTATGGAATAATATAAACATTTGGAAAAGAAATCCAGCAGAAAAGAGATGGAGATCAATATCAATGAAAGTAAAATAATGCATATTACCAGAGACGAACAAATAGCAAAAATGACTTTCAAGTAGAAAACAAACGACTGGAGTATGTGGATTAAATAGAACAGCTAGGAACAATATTCAACAAATATGGAAAATAGAAGAAGTCAAACACAGGATAAACAAGGCAAATAAAATTTGCTATCAAACAAACAACATTCTAATAGGCAAAAAAGAAATAAGTGTCAAAGCAAAAATGGATCTTCTCTTATTTTTCCTAATATGCCACTTTTCTTAGTGGTTTCTAAATTCCAGCTACTAAGTTTAAAAATAAAACTGTCATAAATGTGTTAATTGTCCAATAAATCATTTTCTACAAGTACATTTTATTATTTATTCTCCATTTATAAATTTTTTGCCTTTCTAATTTTCTAAGCGAATTTTCTTCATTGCGCTTTGGAAATTGTAAAGAGAGTACAAATAAGTCTCCGCCGTTTGTCAAAACATGGCTCCACCAGTAAGTTATGGTTGGAATGTAAAACGTTTTATTGTAAGTTTGAACATGACAACACCATAACCTTAAAATATTAGCGATTTTGTATCAGCATCATATAATTTTTTTCGTGTGGAGCTGTCAAGTTTCGAGCCGAATAAGCGTCATTTGCGGAGAATTTTGATTTACTTCTTTAATTTTAAGAAATCTGCAGCTGAGGCGCATCGATTGCTTGTAGAAGCATATGGTGAGGCTGCTTTAAGTAAGAGAAGCTGTCATGAGTAGTTTCATAAGTTTAAGAAGGGCGAGTTTGACGTCGAAGACAAAGAACGCAGCGGAATGCCGAAAGTGTACGAAGACGAGGAATTGGAAGCATTATTGGAGAAAGATTTCTGCCAAACGCAAGAGAAACTTGCACTTATATTAGGAGTGATTCAACAAGCAATTTCACATTGTTTAAAATCAAGGAAATTAGGTTCTATATGAACTGAAGCCGAGAAACCTTAAACGCCGATTTTGCACTTGTGAAATGCTACTTGCCAAGCATAAACGAAAGGGACTTTTGCATCGTATAGTCACTAATAAAAAATGGGTCCACTACGATAACCCAAAGAAGAGAAAATCATAAAGACCACGTGGCTATGCTTCAAGCTAGACAGCCAAGCCGAATATTTTACATCTTCAACAAGCAAAATTATACGAGGATTTTATAGTTTGATAATTGGCAAAAGGTGTATAAAAGAAACCCTAATGTGATATTTATAAAAAAAATTTAATTTTTAACGTCTTATTTTTTTAGATGTTGAGTTGAGGCTAGAAGATACAACTAAAATAGTTGATTTTCTAAAAAGATGTGATGACTATACAATAACCTGAAAACATTTGACCGTTAATAATGGCTTAGTCCCGTAAAACATCCGAAGGACGTTTTATTTTGTAGGGCACAACAAATCAATGGAAAAATATGATTGAATAAAAATTATTGGCAGTCTAGTTTTTGGATGCAAGTGAAGTTTTATATATTTTTATGCGAGATGGGGCATCTTGCCATAAAACGAGATCTTCAAAGAGTTTTTTACCAGTACAAGATACCGCTCCTTTGTGGACTTTGCAAATCCTCTCTGCCTAAACCCACTAGAAAATGCCAGGAGCATTCTTAAAGTTGTAATCTCTCCATAAAATGTTTAATAATACCATAACCATACTAAACGAAAACGCAGAAGTAACCTGGAAGCAAAATTTAAAATTGAAGAAGTTGCTGGAGTCCGGAACGAATAAGTGCCGTCATTAAGATTAAGAAAGCATACAATATAAATATTGATAGTCTTATTGCAATACTTACAAAGTATTTAAAATAAAAGTTGTATTGAAGTGCAATTTTTTAACTACGAGGTGGCGTTAATTAAATTGTCAGATACGGTAGATGTTAACTTGAAGCATTTCTACGCAACTTATATGCAAACCAAAACCAAAAATCTTTTTTTACAGAGAAATACCTAAAATACCTGGAAAGACATAGAAACAGTTATAATTTTCAATTAATGGGGGGAATAGAAAAACATTCAAATGATAATAAACAGAGCAATATATTTATATCACTATATAAGCAATAATCAAAGAAAATTTCAAACATAATAAAAATTTTATTGCTTCAAGTCTTTTAAATACTTAAAGAAACATTTAAATTAAAATTATAGTAATTAAAATTGAGTACAATAAAGCCTTCAATATTCACAGTACTTATAAATTAAATTAGGGACACCCCTACTTAAAAATGTAAGTTGGTTAACTATGATCTAACCATAATTGATGTTTTACACTATAACTGATAGAATCAAATCAAAATTGGAAACTTTTTTACACAAAAACGGCAGAAATAGTAGAAGAGATAGAAAAGTTAATAAAAATTAGGCCAATTAAGTATTTTTTTATTTGGTTATAGGGCGCATAAAAACATTTAAATATAATAAAAAACCAGTAAAATAAACATCAGTATACGAGGAATAATCAAATAAAATTACACAAGCCTGCTTTCCCTGATTTAAAGCACTAAATTTACTAAAGACATAACTTAAGGCCTTTAATATTATAAATTACCAACCAGCTTTTGAAACTATCTACTACAAGGTTTAAAAAACAAATTGATTTTTTATTTAAAACGCAAAAATCCGGATTTTAGACTAGCTCTCAAAATAAAGTTACTGCTACAAGAGAGAAGTGAAAAATACTTAAATTATTTATCACCCAGTTTAATTATTTCTATTTCGACGGACCACACGCAAAATTACATTTAGATTTTGGGTTGTTGTTTGAAGTTGCTTTAGAATTAGTTTTTTGAGTGTACACTTGCTGTGAGTTTTCATAAAATGTGACGTAGTGCAACATGGCAAAGTAAAAAGAAGAAAACATCAGAGCAATAATTTCGTTGAAATGTTTTAAAAAATTCGAGCTACTGCGAATAAAGTTAATGAGTTAATGCCCAAACGTTTCCTTCTACAAGTCGTCGAAAGAATTGCAAAACCATCAACAAAACCAGCAAACAACAGGCTAAAAAATAATCATAAATGCAGCACCACACAGATCGCTTAGTAGAGAGCAGCTGGACGCTTGATGGATACAAAAGTGTTTAACCGAATATTTCATTTATTAATATAAATAAATAAAAATATTATAACTGCAGTAAGCAAAATTTATAACGATTTTATACTTTGATGATTAGAAAAAGACATATAAACCCTAATGTGATATTTATGAAAAATTTTATTGTTTAACGTTTTTAGAAATGACAGATTAAATTAAGGCTAGAAATTGTAACTAAAATGCTCGTCTTCCAAGGAGAAAGCCTTAGGAACGCTTTAAGGGCGGCTATTCAACAACTTGTTAAACATCCTACCCCTATTATGATTTGGTCGATAAAACATCCAGAAGAAACAGCATTTTTTTCCATTTTTTAGAGAACACAAATAAACCAATTATAATGAAAATATTGTAATTGAAATGAAATTATGAACATTTTAACATTCTTTGGATAGAGTTTAAGTTTATACATCTTTATGAGAGATAAAACACCTTGTTAAACAAGGTTGTTAAAATTCTATTTTATAAGTCATTCACGCATCTTGTTGCTCTATATGAAAATTTATAAGATATTGCCGAAGAGTTACTCTTTTGACTCGTATAAATTTTAAAGTCATAACTTTGGCAATCTCAAATATCCAAAACTTTAAACTAATTTTTCATTAAGAAAACAGGGTTTTGAGCAACAACTGATGGCACCACCGGAAAGGCCAGATCTAAAGCATCATTTATATTTATTATTTTCTGCAGCTTCCCTCCTACGGTCGGGGCGGTGAACACCGCCAAGACGACGCGCCATTTCCCTGTCTCAGTGGACGCGACTCAATTATTTAGTGATGATAGCACCCCAGACAGAAAATTTAAAAAGACGAGCATGATTATGTTTCTAATTGTCTGGTTGTTGCATATTTAAGTTAATGATATTTTTGATTCTTTCCATAAAGTTTTTTTTTGCCAAAGCTATAGAGCTTAATAATGAGCAATTTCAGAACAAATAATCTATTTATAATCTCAATAATTGGGGAATGACAATCTTCAATCACATCCATAAACTTTTCTAAAATTTTGTGCCGTTTTAATTTTATTGTGCTTCTTCACGTTTGGTAAAGTTTTTGGGTATTAAATCAACGTCTTAAATTTTCAAAGTTTATGATAACGTCAATATAACATTTGCAATAGAGACGTTAGACGTTTTTGCAAACATTTTTAATAAAGTTTAAATCCCTAGTTTTATATGATTAAGATGTGACAATATTTATTTCTAATTAGTCGCAATTTTCTCAATATATATAGGTAATTTTAAAAATTATTTTTCGGATATTTTTGTCTTTCATTTACCTTAATATTGCTTTACTATTAATATCTTTATTATATTAGCAATTATACATCTTTTTGAGCAATTTAATTTTGAAATGATTTGTAAACCATTGAGATTATTATCATTCTTAATTGCATATAATTTAAAGCGTTGCTCCAAGCAATTTTTGTGCATCGCTTACAAAGAGGATTATGTTGTTTTAATGCTGATTTGCGGGCTATCAAATTTCAAACATAATAAAGGTTGGATTCCACTAATTCTTTTAATTAATTAAAGAAAAATCCAAACCAAAACTATAATAAATAAAATTGCAGGGCAGATAATCGCGACTGCTCTATTATATCGAGCATAACAGGGATAGGAATTGAATTAGAGACACCCCAATTTTTAAATAAGGTAACTTGGGCAACTACCACAGTGGATTTTTTATTTTCTAACATTACTACTTTGCCATTACTTTTATCTAAAAATTATTTTTATGAAACAGCCCGCAGCAAGAGCGTAATTTGTTCGATTTTTGGCGCTTAGTGCCAGTTACGTTACGCTAATGTTTCTTTTGATTTTATTTGCACAGATTATAAACACAATTGCATTTATTTTTACTACTTGCTGTTTAAGATTGCTTTAAAATTGGAGTGTTTTGGATTATAAATACTTTTTGTGAATTTCTATAAAGTGTTGCGTAGTGCAACATGGAAAAGTACAAAGAAAAAAAGGTTAAAATACTTTGTATCAAATAAATATTTATTTTCTAATACAAATTTCTAAACTAACAAATGTTTTAAATACCTAAATAATTATAAAGATATCAAGAAACCTAACAAAAGAACAACATTACTTAATATAAATTGTATCTACTGTACAAAAAAGCGAATTGATAGAAATTTAACAATCAAAATTGTATAACAATTTTATAGCTTGATGATTGAGGAAATACAATAAAAAAACTAGATATTATTTACTGAAATTTGTGATTTTCAACATTTTTATCTTTTTAGACAGTGAATAGAGGCTCGAAACCGCAATTAAAACGTTTCTTTCTAAGAGAAAGCCTTCTAAATGATGACTATGCAAAACCTGTTAAATATCTGCCTGCAATTGTAATTTAGTCCTGTAAAGTTTTAGAAGAGAAAGAATTTTGTTATTTTGTAGACATAATTTGAGGTGCGTCATGTGGTTGGTCCTCGGTTATAAGGCCGTGGTCGGAGTTCAGAAACTCTTGACGTTTCGTCCACAACTGCGGCAGACATCTTCAGAAGAAAATCTTCTAAAAATTAAATTTTTATCTTACCACGGCCTTATAACCCAAGGACCAACCACACGATGCACCACAACACCGGCCGTGGAAGCCTTCACATCTATAATTTGCATCTTTATGAGACAAAACATTTTGGCTTTGCAGTTTTCTCTAAAATTAATTAAAAAATCAGGAACATTCTCGAAAGTCATAATTTAATCAATACTCAAAACTAGTTACGCTGAAAGTAAGCATAAAAGGACCTGACAGCAAAATTTTAAGTGCAGAGGGTTACTGAAGGCTTGGCGGAATAAATTGTCATTAAGATTAAGGAAAGATTGATTAAATATCAATAACCTTATTACAATACTTACAACAAATGTTCAAAATAAAGGTGTAACCTTTAAATTACGAGATGGTATTAATTTAAACACCAGGCGCTGTAAATATTATCTTAAAGCATTTCTACGAAACGTATATGCAAACCAAAATTTAAAACCTTTACATAGAAAAAACGCCACATATATTTGAAAAGAAATTTTAAATGCATAAAAATCATATCAATTAATTCCCTAATATGTCCAATAAAAAAGAATTTAAAAGGTAATAATAAAGATCCATATAGCAGAAGTAATCAAAGAAAATTAATAAAATCCCCCTTTTAAACAACATATTTTTTAAATTTATAACTAAATAATTGTCATATTGTTGTAAAATTACAAACGGCATCTGAAAACTGGCTCAGTAATTTAAAAGAAAACATGATTTGTTATAACAAAAATGCAGAGTTTTAGAGGGGATTAATATAAATTACTGCTACAAGGAAAAAGTAAAAAAATTAAATTATTTATCATTTAGTTTAATAAAGACACAGAAAAATTAAAATTAAATATCATTATGCTTATTGTTTCTATTGTAAGCATTTTAAAAAAACAACTTGCTTGAATGTTGTATATTTAACCTAATAATATTGCTGATTTATTAGACAATTTTTTAATTTATTCTGAAACTGCGAAGCTTGCTAATGAATAAATAATGCATTAAATAGCGTTCAGTGTAGTATGTAGTCCTTTATTTCTTTCTGTTAACTATACATTACGCTTATGAAAAATAAATATCGTTTTAGTTTTAAATTTCTTTTAAAATGCGTTTGGTGAACCAAAGTTTTCGGGTATTAAATCAAGGTTCACAAATTTTTAAAATTTCATGGTAACATCAAGATAATAAGTAAATGTTGATCATGGCCAATGCAGTAGGGGAATGCCATATTTACCACAGGAGATATTAGACCTACGTGCATATATATTTTAATACAATTCTTGCCTTCGACAATTCTAATCGTTCTCATATTTCTTTTTGATATTTTCTACATGTGTATTTAAAAATAAAAACGTCAATCAAATTGATACTTAATTTTTATATAATGAAAGTACGACCTTTGTTTCCAATTAGTCTGATGCAAAATATTGTCGAACTTTTCAAACGATATAGATGGCATCTTAAAATAATTACTGCTTTTTGTTTGTATTAATATTATGTTAATTTTAATGCTTTTATTAATATTAGTAGTTTTTATTGGCAATCTAATTGATAAAAATTAACATTTCTGAAAACAGTTTAAAGGGTTATTACAAAGCAATTTTTGTGCACCACTTTTAAAGTGTTTTTTGTTTTAATGCTGATTTGTAATTTATCAAATTTCAAACAAAAAAGTTAGATTGTGGCAATTCCTTTAATTACTTAAAAAATCTAAACTAAAATTATAGTATATAAAATTCTACAAAAATTAATGGTGACTGTTTTATTCTACTGAGCATAAATAAAGTCTTGATATTTACAGTGTCCTAAATTTTAAATAAGTTAGTTTGAAGAACTGTGATTTAATCAGAATGTTTTTTTTTAATTTTCTAACATTATCTATGCCATTACTTTTGCTAAGAAAGTCATTTTTATGAAATAGAAGCACATATTGCTTGACTTGGTGATTAGTGCCAGTTGCCAGTTTTTTTTATTTCCACAGGCTATAAAAACAGGCGCATTTATATTTATTGCTTGTTATTTAGGATTACTTTAGAACTTGAGTGTACATACTGTTCTGTGAAATTGTATGAAGTGTAACGTAGTGCAACATAAAAAGTACAAAAAAAAGA
This sequence comes from Sinelater perroti, assembly GCA_036346155.1. Lineage (NCBI taxonomy): Eukaryota > Metazoa > Arthropoda > Insecta > Coleoptera > Elateridae > Sinelater > Sinelater perroti. The sequence goes on along the minus strand of JARFIY010000056.1, from coordinate 25,469,827 downwards.
TCTGAATGCAGAATTTGTAGCAGATAAAGGTGTATTCTCAAACACAAATTTCTAAGTTAAAAATGTTTCAAGAACTCAAGTTGTTGCGGAAAAGAGTTACTGAGTGAATGGTGCAAATGTTGCCTCCTATAACTCATCAAAAGAATTGCGAAGTTGTCAAAAAGACTAGCAAAAGAACAAATCGAGAAATAATTAGAATTGTAACACTAAACAGAAAAACATTACTTAACAAAGCAGATTGCGTGCTACAGTTGATAGATATAACAGTGTTTGATTTAACATTTTTCATGCATGTATAAAAATTCTCCCTTTTTCAGAAAAAACGCAATTAATAGAAAATATTAGAAAATTACTACTTCGATAAGCAAAACTGCATCAAAAGAAAACCTTGTGTTTCAGTTTTTTAAGTTACATTTTTTAGACAAAGAATCGGGACAAGAAGTCGCAATTAAAATGTCCCTTTTTAAGAAAAAAATCATTTTATTTTGTGTAGTATATTATAAACCAAAATAATTAACCTTTCATAGTTGAGGCGTCAAACTACAAAACAAGACCTGTCAAAGAGTTCTTTACCAATGATAACATGCCGCTCTATTATTGGCTCTGTAATATAAAATTTTAGAAACATTGTTAAAAGCTATAATAAACCCACCACATAATATGGTCACACTAAAAAAAAAACAACATAAAAATCACTTGGTACCAAATATAAAATTGCAGCAGATTACCGGCACCTAAAAAGGATAAATTCTGTCATTAATATTAAGGGAATATTCATTAAATATCGATAACTTTATTACAATTCTTATAAGTGTTGAAAATAAAAGATATTTGATTAGGTATAATTCTCCTATTAATTATTACTTACGAGGTGGTGCTAATTCAACTCAATTCAATTCAATTAAGGTATCCTAGATGTTAAGATAAATCATTCTCAGGAAACTTATATGCAAACCACATTTAAAAATAAGAAACGCCAAAAATACTTTAAAAGAGAGAAGTTCGAACGCTTTGCAATAAATAAAAAATCGTTTTAATTAATTCTAATTATAGGGTGCATAAAAACATTCAAAAGATAACAAACAGAACAATAAAATTTATATAAATATACAAGAAATAATCAAATAAAATTAAATAATCGCCCCTTCCTTCCCTGAGGGATTACATTTATTAAAAACATAACTAAAGGCTTTCATATTATTAATTTACAGCCAATTAGTGAAAATAATTAAAAGAAACTACACTCTTAGATGCTGCTTAAAAATAAAGTTACTGCTATTAAATAATAATATAATAGTTAAATTATTTATTATCTAGTTTAATAAAAACAAAAAAATAAAAAAGGGGGCCAACTCGTTAAATTCTTCAATCTTTAAATATCTAAGCAGTAGTTAAAAACTTCTAAAAAATATACGTATAGAGTCCCTTTTAAATTATCTGTTGTATTTCAAATATTTTTGATTTTTAATCTTTGTAAAAAATGTAATCGGAAACTAAAATGTAGAAATTTGTAATCAAGGAAAAGGTAAAAATTTTAACTAAAAATTGTATTTTTCTAAGCACATTAAGCATTTGGCAGATTTATTTTGTGATAGACAATAAACTTGTAAAGAAAAATCAAATTAAACAAAAAGTTTAAATTTTTTAAAAAGTTCTGCTTTGAGTGCCAAAGCCAAAATCGTAGGGATTAGAAAAAAACAATGATAAATAGAACTAACACAAGTAAAATTATAAAATGCAATTAAATTCAAAATAAAATAGAATAGAAGATAAACGGTTACGACCAAAAAAGCTCACAAAATGATTAATCCTTAATCTCTAAGAAGAGGTAGGTTGCTGTTGAAAATGGAAATGTAACAAATTTTTGTCAAGGATTTAGTGATGTTAGTTGTTCGTTAGCTTATGTGTAAGAAGTTGTAAACTGACAGAAAAGTTTGGCAACCCAGTTGTTTACGGTTACTTCGAAAATATTTCTAAAGACTGTAGTTAAAGTATTTTGTATCGAAATATGAAGTTCAAAGAATGCTCTTAGTGAAGGCCCTTTATAGAGACCTTTTCAACCGCCCTTTGCACAGATGTTTTAATTATCGAAAGCTCTCGCGTTCGGCGGCTTTTCTCGTCCGCAAAGGAGCTGGAACGAGGTTAAAGAAACTCAGGCGTCGGTTGTGCAATACCGGCGAGGTCCTCGTTCGATCGCTGAATTAGTAATTGGCCACCGGAATAAACGAGCAACTTTCGCTTATTTTCCGATCGCCGGTGAATAATTGAAGCCCGGATTCCGCCAGCAGCGCGGCCGGGTCGAGCCGGCGCGGCAATCAGATGAAACGCACGCGATTTAAAACTAATCACTGGGCTATTAAGAGCGCCATTAGCGTAATGCAGGGCTGTTATTAAATAATGCAAACGGCGCAAGAGCCGGCTGCCGGTAAAAAGTTTGCATTGTGCTCGAAATCCGTTAACATAGCAACGGCTATGCAAATGCGGCCCCGGCGCCCCCCGACGCTCGCCGACATTGCGAATAGCGTCCCGGTCCTGGAACGGGGTATTCTGGAACGGGACGTTGGGCCCTTTGTGCCGATTGTCTCTCGACTCGTCATACCGGTATATCCGATGACTTTTTGTGCTCGATTTTCCCGGGCCGCCGCGGCCGTTCGCGCAATTGCGAGATCGAAGATGGGGCCGCTGCCGATTAGGCGCAGCACCTGCGCGCCAACAATGCCGCCGTAATTATAATTAAATTCTAGTTTAAGAATCGTTTTCCTGTCCACTAACTTGGAGGGCAGCTGCCGGCCAGCGCCGCTCGCCGCCCATGTCTTCGTTTTTTGAGTGGACGCGCGTTTTTTGTGCGCCGCATTTGAATACGTCCGAAGCTGATGTATGGTCCTGCTCTTCCCGAGAAGCAAATGGTCCCGTTTTGGCGCCAAAATGCCCACGCCGCTACCCCCTGCCTTCGATTACACCATTAAGATAACGCACTTTTTCTCTGCCGTAAACCAACTAAAACAAAACTTGTATAAGGCAGACTTTGCCTTCACTGTCGTTCTACTTCTATGGGGTGATCCAAATTGAACGTTAGGGCGTCGTTTGCGGTCTGTGAACATTGGGAGTTTGCATTTGTACAGTTATGACAAAATCCACCAAATTTAATACTAATTTTTGCAAAAAGTTTATTGAGTGATATAGCCAATTTTTCTTTGTGAATCGTCAAAATTGTCACATCTGGCGTAGTAAAAAACCACGTGTTATTCTCGAAAAACGTATGCCTCCACAAAAATGCACTGTTTGGTATGAATTGTAGGCTGGAGGAATCATTGGTCTGTATTTTTTGAAAACGGAGCTAGCAACGCCGTGTACGCCATCGAGAGATTCTGAACGCTTATTTTTTAAATAAAACCAACGATTTGAACTTAAATGACATGTGGTTTCAACAAGATGGAGCCGCATGTCACACTTGCTTTACTTCAAATCAAATTTTATGATCGTGTTTACTCACACTTACCGCGTCTTGCTATCTAACCCTAAAACACTTTTTCTTCTGGGACTATTTGAAGAAAACTGTTTATGTCAATAAACCTGCCACGATTAAAGGACTGAAAGAAGACCTATAATTGGTAAAATATAGCAGCGTTTATGGAAAAGCAGTATGGAAATGGGTTGTGTTTAGCCGACATATTTCATACGTATCTGCTAAGTCTGCATTTTATAATGATAGCGATAAAATCCGGATTGTCCAATATTTTGGAAAAACATCTTGAAGTCCAATTTAAATTATTGTATATCTACAGAGCCTTTTTTTAGTTTAGCTTTGCTATTTTATTAAATTTTATTTTTAATTATCTTTGTACATTTATTTTGTAACCCTAATAGAATCTAATTTATCTTTTTACCACCAAAATTTGTTTTGTAAGATTTTCCTTCGTTGCGGATGTTTTCTATAGATTTATTCTCCATTTCTATTTCCATGAGCCGTTCTTGGTTATAAGCCTTCACCATAGTTTTCCGTTTTTTCCTGTTTTGCGTTTCTCTGTACTAACACAGTCTAACCGTCTTTTTGAGATTATGTGACCACCTCATCATGGGTTTACTCCTGTTTCGACTCTTTGCTCATGGTCTCCATCTTATGATCTTGTTACACCAGTCCTGTTGTTTTCTGACTGTGTGGGCCGTCCAGTTCCACTTCAAGCGTGCTACTCATTCGACTATATCGGCTACTTTCGTCTTCTCTCGGATTAATTCGGTGGTTTTGTGGTTTTTCAGGCTTAGTCAGCACCCTTCTTTCCATTTCTCTTTGATTGACACGAAGTTTTATTTTTCGGTGCATTGGTATCCTCATTTCCATTATGCCTTTTAATTTGCCGTATGTCGTCCGACCAAATCTTGTTTTTTTTTAACCTCTGCTGTTTGGTTTTTTTACTGATGGTAACTAGTTGCCCCAAATGTGTATATAATTTTTTTTCTAATTCTATTCTCACCTCTACCTTTGTTTCTTCATTTGTCATTTGTCATAAGTTCATTTCAAACCCCACACTTTCCGCAGCTTTATTCAAATCATTTCTCATTGTTTGTAGTTCCTCTCTACTCTCTGCTATCACAACAATATGGTCTGCAAATCTTAGCTTGTTAAGTAGAGCTTCTTCCACCAGTATTTCCTTATTTTCCCATTTCAATGTCTTAAACACGCCCTCCAGAGCCGATATGAACAGTTTTAGAGACACCACATCTTTTTGTCTTACTCCTTTTTTATATGTACTTTTTCGTTGGATTTTGTTCTAGACAGTTGCTCTTTTCTAAATTTGCTCAACTATATTAATCAATTCCTGCCTTTTTTAGTGATTTTATTATTGACCACATTTTGATGCTATCAAAAGCTTTCTTGAAATCAATAAAACAAGGCCAGATGGGTTTATATCCGTGACTTTTTCAATTAGTATCCTTATTGTTTGTAATTGGTCGATTTTGTTAAAATTTTTCCTAAAGCCTACTTGCTCTATTGGCTGGTAGAAGTCTAGATTATGTTTTAATCTATCATTCAGTATTACTTTTGAGAATAGTTTATAAAAAACAAACTGACCGGTAGATAGTTTTCTAAATTTTCAGTATCGTCTTTCTTGTGTAGTAGCATCACTACGAAGTTCTCTCACCCTTTAAAATGTCTTTTTTAAGTTTATTAGCGTCTATTTTATTAAAACCTTTTTTGCTCTAAGTAGCGGCCGTATAATTTCCCTAATATAAATGCGTCTATTGTCTCTAAAATCTATTATAATCTACGTTTTTTGTTTTTCAATTCTAAAAACACACACTAGGTCAAAAATAACCAATTTAAATAACAAATTCTAAGATGTTCCTCAGAATGTGCACATTTAAACAATGTGGAATATATTAGCGTAAATGCAGATAAGCCGATAATAAAATTTATGCAAATTAATGAAAAGCGTGTAAGCTCGAATGCATTCTTTAAGCAGATTTAATGATGAGAAATCCAGCACAAACAGTTGGTTTTATTAAATTTTATTTGCAAATGCGTTATCTGCCGTGGTTATAATAAATGAATATTTAAGCTACGCTCAAAATAATACAATGCGTTACAATGCAATATTTACGTAAATGTAACGACAGGATTGTATTGTTTTGCTAAATTTTTACTATAAAAACCACTCAAATAAACAATTTAAAACTACAATAAAAGTTTAAGATATCTCTTCAATGTATTATAAGTTATCAGTATTATTGCACTTGAGACATGGATGAAACAAGAACAACACTTTATGGTTTTGGCATCTGGAAAAAAGAAAATGCAAAGCATACTCTGTGTTCCTTGACGAGTAAACCAGGCAATCAATAAATAGCGTGATTTCTGTGACAGATGATTCTCATTTGAGTCGAATAAATTGAGTGACTCAGTAGTAAGTTTTTGAAGGTTAATCAAAGCCTAGTCCCTTAGTTTCCCAAAATTCCCTTTAAGCTTTCTATCAAAATGATTGCTGAAGTTAAGACTATGTAGGTACTCTGTAACTGACTAAAATACAAAGAATGCCAGCTTTTTACTAATACACACGTTTAAAGATTGTGCGGAAAGCTTTTTGAAAGATGCATACCTAAGATTTACATATAACAATATTTAGCAACAATGGTAAAGCCACTTCTAAGGGCAATACAAGGAAAAAATTTAGTTCTTTTGCAAAAGTTCAACGAATGATGCAAAAGATTAATTAGAGATTTGTATGTTTGGGAACATCAAAAGATTTCTAATTAATGTAAAATGGAGTCTATTCAATAAAGTAAAAAAAGTAAGACTTTTGTTTGTTTTAGTAAAATAAGTTTTTTTTATTTTTTATTAGTGGATTAATGCAAATTTACAATCTACTTAATAAAGTAATAAGTAAATAGGTTGAAAGAAGTTCACTTGAGTCAGGAGCCATCCATTGACGGCTCTCTGGATTCACCTAGCTAGGTCTTCTGGCCATGTTCTGTTAAGTCTTCTATTTTCCAATGGTTGTCTGAACAGTTCACTGATTAGCTCGTTGCTGTGGGTTATGCTTCGATTTTTGTGTTTAACAGAGTAAGCACTGATGACGTCGTGTATAAACGGTATTTTGAGGTCGTCGTGTATGGTATTGTTGGAGACATACCAAGGTGCATTTAGTAACATTCTGAGGGTTTTAGATTGAAAGGTTTGTAAAATTTTGTATTAGACAGGTTTGCTGCAGCCCCATAATTAGACACCATATGTCCAAATAGGCCTAAGAATGGTTTTGTATATGAGGAGTTTGTTCTGTAGTGAGAACTGAGATCTACGATTTAGTAACCAAGACATGTTCCTCACTTTTAAATCTAATTGACGTCTTTTTGCCTTAATGTGTGTTCTCCAAGTTAGTTTTGCGTCAAGGTGAAGGCCGAGGTATTTAACTTCTTCTTTGACAGGAATGGGAGTGTTATTGAAGGTAAGAGGAGGACATTCTGCTCTTCGTGTTGTGAACGTGACTTGACACGACTTATCAACGTTTAGATTAATTTTCCAGTGCGTAAGCCAAATTTGGAGTTGATCAAGATAAGCTTGCAATTTTGCAGAAGCTCGTATCGGATCGAGATCTGTAGAAAGGATGGCTGTATTATCAGCGAACGTTGCTAGTAGTGTAACCTCGCTGGCTGGTATATCAGCGGTAAACAGTAAGTACAAGAAAGGTCCCAGAACACTTCCTTGGGGCACACCAGAGTTGATAGTCTGGTAGTCAGATAATGAGTCTTCGAATTTAACTTGTATGACTTAAGGATGAGGAACAATTGATTTGGTAAGTGTTGTTTAAGTTTGAAAAGTAAGCCTGCATGCCACACCCTGTCAAACGCCTGTTTTACGTCTAAAAATGCTGATGTACACAACTTATCCTCACCAGAATTGCAAACGTAACACATATAGATGCCTTAATCCCTAACCACCAATTCGGCTTCAGACCCAATCACTCCACTATCCAACAGTGCTATAGAATCGTTAATAAAATCAAAGAAAGCTTTGAAGCAAAACAAATCTGTACATCAGCATTTTTTGACGTAAAACAGGCGTTTGACAGGGTGTGGCATGCAGGCTTACTTTTCAAACTTAAACAACACTTACCAAATCAATTGTTCCTCATCCTTAAGTCATACATGTCCAACCGTTACTTCCAAGTTAAATTCAAAGACTCATTATCTGACTACCAGACTATCAACTCTGGTGTGCCCCAAGGAAGTGTCCTGGGATCTTTCTTGTACTTACTGTTTAGTAAAATAAGTGGAAATCATTTAAAACAATCTTATATGATCCATTAGCATCAGAAGCCAGAAAATAATAAGCATGTCTTAATTAAAATTAAATAGCCGCTATCTGAGAGCTAAATAGCAATCAGAGAATTATTACAAGTATAAATAATTTATTTATATATTTTCTTGTTTATTTACGTAGCCTTTTCGTCTACAAATACATAACAGCTAATTGAAATTATGAAAACGTCAAATTTACAGGAATCTTACAGTATTTACGCTATTAGGTGCATCTCTTCTTCGCTGGTGCAAATTATTTTGTATTAATGTTTTGTGGGATCATTTGATAATGAAGAAAGATGTGTCGTCATCTCTAAGTACCTTTTTAGGGTGCTTCTGTTTTGCTGTGGTCAGATGTTTTTACACGAGTATATTTCATTGAAGAAACTGTAATTTTAGTTTCTGAACAAACTGTAGCTCAATACACGATAAAGTCAGTCAACAATAGAAGATTTGTTTGATTGACGCATAATTCGGGTCTTAGCTCGATTGAACGTATCTGTAATCAATCATCAATTAAACATTTTTAACTGCTAAATTAATTACTTCGTAAATAATTTTAAGATATGCTTTAATTCATTTAACAGAGCCATAACAGTAAGTATCATGAAAGCCAGGTTTTTGCTTTGGGCACTATAGTTTCTACAATTTTTGAAAAATTATAATACTTCCAACATAATCCAATAAACCAGTTTCTAAAAATTACTCAGTTATATAATTAAATATTGTGGATACTTATACGTATAGCTACTAAGTACCTATTATACTAGTAATATGTATTTTTCGTGCAACAAAAATATTATTTCAGCTGCTTATGGTAGTTAGTGCTACTTTTTAAATCTAATTTTTATTCCTTGTATCATTATATATTAATAGCTATATTTGGCTATGGACATCTTATATTAATATCTAATTACCTTCTGTATATGCCTTTCTTTGTATTTGAACTTTCGGAAATTTTTCACATATGTCTAATGTTATACTCTTGTGCGACTTTATTTTTGCCTGTCTTTTGGGTGGCAGATGATAAAGCTTTTTAATACTCACAGTTGGTAGCCATGGACCAATGGCTAGTTTTTTCAAAGTTTAGGGTAGAGAAAAAAAGGCTTGAAATCAAGCGGACAAATCAAATAATAAATCATAGAACAGGATACAAAGCTAAAAAGATACAAATCACCTGATGTACATTATTATATAAACCAGAATTCTGAACTATAACACACTTCTTTAGTCTTTTCCATTTTGCTCTATCGCGTTGGGTTTTGTACCCCCATATCTTGTTCTGATTTTTCTCTCTTTCTTCCAAATTTGTATATATAGTACAGCCATTGCATCCGTGGTCGTCCTCTTCCTCTCTTTCCCTCTGGTCTTTCCTCCATAACTTGCTTTGCCAGTCTCATATCATTCATGCGAAATACGTGTCTCAACCGTTTAAGTTGTTTTTGTTCTAGTGGTGTTAACTCTACTGATCCTCTTATTCTCGCATTTGTAACCCTATCGAGTCTAGTTTTACCTGTTGTCTTCCTAAGATAACGCATTTCTAATGGCTGTACTTTACTTTTACTTTTCTCCTTAAGTACCCAGCTTTCAGATCCGTATTTTGGTACTGGTAGATATACTTGTTTATATATTTGTAATTTAGTCTTGGTTCCCACTTCTCTTTTCTCGATTAGGGTATCATTTAGTTGGTAGCATACGTGGTTTGTCTTTGTTATTCTATTGTTTATTTAATTATCTATCTTTTCATCTTTACTAATCATTACACCTAGATATTTATATCTATCTACTAATCCTATTACTTTTTCATTGCAATATATCTTTTTATTTTCTTGATTTTTAATATTTTGCTTTTTCTTCATTCTCTTTTATTCCTTTTTCTCTACTGAGAGTATTCCTTATATTTATTGCTTCCTGTAATTTAATCATTTTATCCGTCACCAACACGATGTCATCTACGTATACGAGTGACTAGATTTTCACTGGTCTCATTCTCCAGTTTCCAATTTTGGTGGTTTTTGTTTTTCTTTTGCTTTCCTTTATTATCTGATTTATAACTATTTAAAATAATAGTGGAAAACTGCCTTGCTTCCCTTCTCGGAATTTCCATTTCTTGTAACGCCTTCCATATGGTATTTCTGGGGACTCTACCGAACGCTGCTGTTAGCTCTAAGAACGCTAGTTACTTCTAAAAGTTTCTTTATTATAATTCTTATTACGGATATGTGGCTTTGTGTTTGTCTGCTTCTAAAAGCTGCTTGTTCTTTCTTTAGTCTTTCTTTTATTTTATCTCTTAATTTGTTTTCTAGAATTCTTGTGTATATTTTTAGAGCCACTGATGGAAGACATATTGCTCTGTAGTTATTAGGGTCTGTTGTTTTACCTTTTTATGAATCGGAATTATTATATTTAAGTTGCCATTCTTCTGGTATAGTTTGTTTTGTTCATGCCTGTTGATGTAGTTTATGTAGCCAATTAGCTAATTCTTCTTTTCCATATTTTATTAATTCGGGAGTGATACCATCTTTCCAGCCGCCTTTCTTAGTTTTACTTTTTTAATTGCGTTCTTTACTTCTGTTATTGTTATCAAATTAGTTTCGTTTTCTCTTTCTACTCTCTTATTTATATCTCTTATGGGATCATCCTTTTCTTACTGTTCTCTCTTAAACTTTGTTTCATAGAACGATTCCTAAGTTTTCAGGATTTTATTGTCTTTAGTTTGTATTTCGTTGTTTTCATCTATGATATTTCGGATTGTCTTTCTATATTCTCTCTTTAGTCTCTTTATAGTTTCCCAAAATTTTCTATTATGTTCAAAGTTGTCTTCTAGTTCGTTTCCGAATTCCTGCCATGTAGTTAGTACGTTTGACTTCTTGTACATATTGTTTTGCTGTACCCACTTTTGTTTATATACTCTCTTCTATCTTCCTATATTTTCGGTCTTGTGAAGTTATTCCAAGCTGTTTTATTTTCTTCCACTTTTGTTTTGACTTTATTATTCCACCATCTTGTTCGTTTCCTATTACCTTTTGCATTGACTGTCTTTATTCGATATACTTCTTCTGCTGTGCTGAGGAATATTTCTTTTAGGATTTCCCATCTTCTATTTAGGTCTCATTCTTGTCTCAATTGTTCTTCTTCTTCTTTTCTTGTTATTAATTTTTGTGTAACTATATCTTTGTATTGTTGTCTTATTTTAGGGTTTTTTAGTTGTTTAATATAGATCCGTTTATATATCTTATTTTTCATCCTCGTGTATGGTTTTCATCTTCAGTTTGATTAGTAGTCTATGGTCCATGTTATAATAACATTCACATCCATTACGTTAGATCTTATTTCTCTAGAGTATACTTTGTAGTCAATTGTGCTCTTTACATCTCTTGTTTTGCTTCAAATGTAATTTGGTGGATTTTCTTATGTTTGAATAGAGTATTTCCTATAACTAATTGATTGTTACTACAAAATTCTATCATGTGATCTCTGTTGTCGTTTTTCGTTATTTCCGCACCAAATTGTCTCATTGTTTCTAGTCCTTGTGTAGCATCGTTTCTGATTCTTGCATTCCAATCTCCTGTGATTATTATTTTGTTGGTTATTCGACGGACCTTAACTGCGGTTGTTTGCAATTCTCTGTAAAATGCTTTCTTGTCTTCTACATGTGTATCTTCTGTAGGTGCGTTCCCTCTATTTCCATTATTATATGCATTACTCTGGAGCTGATATTTTCCCACTGTGTGACTCTCTGGTTTATTCCTGGTGTGGTTATAATTCCCGCACCCTTATTTCGTTCTTTTATTTGGTGCTACTCCCGAGTATATTAAGAAGTAATTGTTATCTAGGGTTTTCTCCGCATTTTATTTTTTTTAACTTCACTAAGACCAATTATATCGACTTTGTATTTCTCCATTTTATCTATAATCTCGACTTCCTATCCATTTAGTGTTTTGACGTTCCACGTTGCTATTAGACTCCGTTTTCGTTTGTTTAGTTGTCGTCGTTTATTTTATTCCTTTCCGATGATATTATATTTAAATATATTTACCTTACGTGCTTGATTAGCCCAGCTGCAAGGACCCGATTACCTCGGAAACACTGGGGTCCAGTTATAGCTTTGGACAGCAGGTTGTCAGAACCTCGTTCTTTATCCAGCAGAGGGTACTGGGTGCAGGCGAGGTTAACATTTAGGTGGCTGGATGTTGGGACCACCCCTTACCCTTCTAACAAACAAACAAAAATAAAAATCGCTACATCAGAAATTAAATATACTTAGACAAAATGGTAAAGAAAACGATAACAGACGCAATTGAAAACCTCAGAGTCAAAAGTAAATTATGTAAAACATATATCAGTGGTAGTAGAATATCAGAAAAAAAAAACGGACACGTAACTTGCATGATTCCAGACAGTTACCTAAACAAATATACATAAAACGACAAACTGAAAAGAAGATAAATTGCAATCCCAGATTTACATAAAAAAATTACATTAAAGATGTAGCAGGAACAAAATAAAAACCGCTCAAGAAGTGAAAAAGTTGCGAAAACGCAAATTTATTTATATTTATTATCAAATTCTTTTCTACTTCCATAGGGTGTAAGATTACGTAACTAAATATATCATTCTTTAGTGATAGAAATACAAAACTAAATATTCTATTGCGGAACTCTGCAAAAAAACGCAAATATATATAAGAAATTAAAAACATAATTTACTAAGATATAAATGGGATTAGAAGAAGACGGAGAATTTGTATAAGTTCTTATTCTTCTTCTTCTTCATCAGCTTTTCTCGGTCCACTCCTGGGCATAAGCCTCCCCTTGTTTTATGTTTAAAACGGGGGGTTTTTGGCCATAATTCACCATGCTGGTCAGACGGATTGGTAAGTATTAGTGACAGCCGTCGACTCTGGATACAGACGCTGTTTGCAGCTGCCCACTCTGGGTCAGACGCTGCTAGTTCACCATATCTGGTTACCCTCACTTGGTTTAGCCTGTGGGTCAACACAGTGTATCAGGGTGTGGCGCTTGGAGCCATCAAGTGAGAGTTGGGTGTCTCGTGAGGACCAGTTACCCGAACCTCCGCCCGTCTATAACGTTTGGAGTGACCGTTCGAAATAAAAGGTACTACCTCTCCAACACATTCCTATACCCCTTAGTTCTTATCACATGTATTTAATTGCGAAGGAAACAAAAGATATATTACTTTTATCTATGTTCTATTTATTTCTGTATCCTTTAAAACCAGTTGTCAAACCAATTCTTCCATGTTTCCTCAATGATCTGACCATTTTATATCATTAAAACTTTAGCGGCGTCGAAATATTTTTTTGGGGGTTTCAGTAATCGCCCCATAAAAATGAAGCCAGATTTTGCCACCTGTTGTCATGTTAACACAGTAAAATGTTCCATGTTGAAACTTATTAAGTATATGGCTGTATTAGGAAACGCATTATGGCGTCTGTTACATGGGACACCCAAAACTTTTTTTGTTTTTGCCAAAATGACATTCCGAAGTCATCCTGCCTGAACATATTCGAACTTGCTTTATCATTGTCCAAAAATCATCAGTTATGGGGCAAAATAAAATTAATTTTAGTTTTGTAATTTACGTTTATATTTTATATTGTTATTTTTTGTTGATTTATTTTATTAATTAATATAGACTGTGTAGTGACTTGTAGGAGTCATCATCCTGCGATAATGCCCTTGGATTTTATTGGGATGTATGGTATTGCATTCTTTCTTAATTCGGGTCAATGGACTATTGTTTATTGAACCGTCAAGTTAATAAAAGGTTTAAGAATTGCTAGAAAAGATTGTTTTCATGATTGGGTAGCCTTGAAAAGTAGGATGTCACTGACGGTTCTGTTAAATTTGCTACAAAAGGTATATTAAGGTCACCGTATAAGGTTTGATTTCTGAAAAACCAAGCTGCATTTACAAGACCTTGGAAAAGTTTAGATTGTGCACCTTGTATTCTAGATTTTTTTGGACTACCCTCAGAACTGGATTTTGTATGTCCAGATAAGCACCAGAATTCTTTTATATAGTAGCACTTTGTTTTTGGTTGATGGTTTAGTTTTAGGTATAAAGAACCAGTATATTTGCTTATATTTGAAATCCATCTGTCCATTTTGATTTGAGGCGAGGCTTGACTTTATGTGTAGATGAAATCCTAAATACTTGATTTTTCTTCTAATCGAGAGTGGAGTGCCCTTAAGTGCTACATGGGGATATGTGGCTGTTCTTGTAAATATGACTTGTACAGATTTAACTTTGTTTAGTCGTGGTGTATGGAAAGTATTGCGGCATCATAAAGGAATGTAGTGATTGTGGTATTTTCGATTTCAGGGGTATCATAAGTATAAAAGAGATACAGACAAGGACTCAGTACGTTGATATGCTTTTGTAGTATTCATAAAGCTGATTATTATGTTGTGAAGTAACGGTTGCTGAGATATGATTCTATTAAAAAATAATACGCGTTCGGCATAAATTGCTTTAATTTATATAATAAACCGTTGTGCCACACCTTATCGAAAGCCTGTTAGACGCTTAAAAAGGCCTCAGTGCAAAAATTTTTTTTCAAGGCTCTTTGTTGTACTATAGAATAATACTTTCTCAATTAGAATTGGTGGTCTAGAATTAGTGCAGTCGCGTCCAGGTCTTCTTCAAGTTTTTGCTAGAGAAGCTTTTTGAACAGTTTTTCTAGTAGGAAGAACAGGCTAGTTGAATCGACAAGAGTTAGGAAAAGCGATGGTTTACCCGATGTGAGTATCACAAGAACCTGTGCATATTTTCATTGTATGAAACAGTATGACAAGGTGACCATCCGGTTAAAGATAGTGGTTATCCTTATAAAATAGTTATAAGGCATTACACGTAAGAATAAAAACACAATATTTGACAGCATCTTTGGTTAATATTCTTTTTTCCACTTTTTGGAGAGTTATATGGTATTAGTACTGAACACATATTTCGCTGCTAAACTATTAAATAATTTATTTATGTTCAATTAAATAAATGTAAAATTTAATTATTAAATTTTAACCTTCAAACTTTATCGCGATATACATCTTTTTATAGCGCCACCTTAAAAAATACCAAGACAAATACAAAAGACAATTTTATCAAGATGCGCCCCATTAAAGAAAAAGATAACAGTAGCAAACAGAATAAAAACTACTTATTAGTGTCATCAAGATACTACATGTCTACAAAACACTTAAAGTATTTAGCAAATTTGTAATAGATTCTATTCGCCACTTGGGTTTTTCTTATCTGTATTTAGTTAATTTTAACACAATGGTTCTTAAAATTGCTTAACTGAACTTACTTAACACTCTATAGAACACAAATAACACCTTGCTTAATTATGTAACTCAATAATCTTTCTGTAGTTGTGCAAGAAAATATTTTATTTTTTGCATTAAATGAGAAAAAAATAAATTCAAATTGAAATTGCGCAATCAAGTTTTAACAAATGCGAGAAAAGGCCGGCTTAATAAATGAGTTAAATATTTTGTCCAAATTGCCGCTATTTGTAATACTTGATACTCCAAATAGCGGTGCTATTTGTTCAAGCACATAGTTTTCTATAAACAAAATGCCACTCGTCAGATAAGATAAAAATAGCGCCCGAAAGTGTTACATTGGACTTGTGGAAAGTGGGACTAATATATTGAGGAGCAAAGTTTTTGTAGCTGTTTGTAGATCATTTGCTTGAAGAAATTTCCACCCAGACGTAAATTTTTTGTTTGTTATGTAAATATATATTTTTGCAAAAGAAACGAATAAAAATTTTAGTTTTCAAATGTAATAAAATAATTAAAAAAAGATTATAAACAATATGCAATTAATTTTATCCGAAAACACAAAATTAGTTATCGATTTATTCCTATATAAACGAGAAATGTGTGTTAAATCATTTTTTTAACAAACGCGTCTTTTATTATTATTATTTTGTACATTAAATTCCAAGAATTGCTAGAAATAGAAACAAGTGTAAAACGTGAAAAAATTTTCAACTCGTGGTTTCAATTTTTATTATTAAATAATTAATGTAATGTTAAAGTTTAAACAATTAATTACATAGTTCAATACGTTTCTATAGTTGCTTAATTTTTTAAATAATATATTAATGTATTTTTTGACAAAATATGCAGATACATATTTATTATAGCTAATAACAAAGTTTAAAAAAGTTACCACAGAGTTTTTAAATATGACATATGAAGGGTGAAATATCATTGTATTTTTATCTTATATTCTTAATTTTTGCTGGTAACTTACCATATAAATCCGTATCTATCAAGGAATATTTCCAAAATTTTACCACTGATATAGTTATTCTTATAAAGGGTGTCCCAGAATTAACGCAAGATTTAAATTTACCGCCGTTTATGCAGTAAAGTGTTGACAACCCTAAAACAAAAACAAATCGATAGCTGACAGTTTAGGGTTAGTAAAAATGGAGCGTTACACGATAGAACAACGTGAACAATATTTCAAAATTAATGGAAGCTTGGCGGGCGCTGTTCTAAAATTTCATACAAAATATGGTCGGAATAATGTTTTAATTTCGTCAACTGTGAAGAGATTAATTGAAAAATTCCGAGAGACAGGATCCGTTGGAGACGCCAAACACACTGGTCGTCCAAAAACAAGCCGTTCAAATGTCAACATCGAAGCAGTGCATGAGAGTGTCGGTGGCAATCCAGGAACCTCAATTCGGCGTCGTGGACAAGAATTGCAAATTTCAAGAAGCTCTCTACAGCGTATACTCACTAAAGATCTGTGTCTCCATGCTTGCAAAATTCAATTAACACAACAACTGAAGCCTAATGACCATGCACAGCGAAGAGAGTTTGTTGAATGGATTATTGAGCATCAACAAATGGATGCTGATTTTTCGAGCAAAATCATCCTAAGCGACGAAGCACATTTTCACCTTGATGGGTTTGTTAATCGCCAAAATTGCCGCTTTTGGGGTTCTGAGAACCCATATGTGATTGTCGAAAAACAAATACATCCACAACGTGTCACTGTTCGGTGTGGATTTTGGGCTGGAGGCATAATTGGACCATACTTTTTTGAAAATGAGGCTGGTCAAGCAGTGACTGCTACTGGTGCTCGATATCGCGACATGATAACACAGTTCTTTTTGCCGAAATTGGATGATATTGATGTGGTCAATATGTGGTTTCAACAAGACGGTGCCTCATGCCATACAGCCCGTGAAACACTTCAATTACTGCATGAGACATTTCCAGGTAGTGTACTCTCTCGTTTCGGTGATCAGAATTAGCCCCCTAGATCGTGTGATTTAACACCATTAGATTTCTTTTTATGGGGTTATTTAAAATCACAGGCTACTACAGAGAATGCAAGTGTTACGAACTTTCTGTACCAATCGTTACCATTGCTGCTCTCCAACGATTGTGCCAGTCATGAATTAAGTCTTTCTCTGGTGCAGCGCCGTAATGGGCGTTGACGTTATGTTGACATTACGAATTATGTAGCAATGATCGTTCGTGTATTTCCGCGTGGCCCCGAACGCGTTACTCTGACAACCAATGCTTCTCATATGGCCGGGGACCGGGGACCTCTGCATTGTGCTTTAAAGATATTTGATTTCTAGTAATAAGAATTTTTAAATAGTAGGTAGGTAGGTACGTGCAGTTTTCAATATTCTATCAGTAAATAATTCTTGACTTTTGGTGCGTTTATCAGCGTATGGCACTTAAACTTTCAAAGATGGTGGCACTGCACACGAGCGTGTTTATTCTTCAAATGAACCTTAAATGCCAATGTCCTTAGATAATAAGGTTTTTATTTATAAATCAATAGAATTATAGGGGTGTCCATGTATATCAAGCGTCGATATCATTCAGAGGTTTCAACCAAAAATCTTAAGGACGCTCACCGATACTCCATGAAATTAATTATAACTGAAAGATCTATAAAACGTCAAAATAAAATAGCAGTCCAGCCAAGCGAACCAGTTAAGTCAATAATAAAGTAATCCACAAAATAGACGACTCAGTATAAATAATAAGATCTAGGGATATAGAAACGGTGCATAGTACTAATGTTTAGTGTTAATGAGGGCAGCAGCTCCGAATTCTAATAGAAGTATCTACAGTAGCATCATTGGAGGCTCCCGCATCACCACAGTTGGACATAAGATTGGCTTATAGGATCATGTATATTCTGATTGTCAATATAAAATACCATAAAAATATTGTTTTAATCGACTAAACGATTTGCACGACTAATTATTAGCAAATATAGTTCGTTAGGGAAAATTGAAAGTGATTAAAACTCATTACTTATTCTACCTTAAATTGAAGCAACTCGCTTTAAAGATCGATTTCTGGCCATCTAGTATTTTTAAGAACAAAGGGTAACTGTGCAGCAATTCGAGTCGGCCGTAAACTGAAAACAATTTCACGTTTCATGTGAAAATCGATCTAATTCGCCTAAAAGCATGCCCGCTTAATGCAGCCCATTAAGCTGCTTCGCGAATGCAGTAATCTAGTGTCATCAGGCCACAGAAGAATAAATTATTTCGCCTAATGGGAAATCGAACTGCAGCAAACCGAGTGGATTCCGTATTCGCGAGCCGCCGCTTCCTGCCTCGTTGCCGGCAGTTTCCTTCCCCGGAGGAAGCAGCCGTCAGCCGCTAATTTACAAGCAAATTATTTTGATGCGCCTATGTGTTGACATGCACAAGCCAGCGGAGGTGTTTGCTTATGTAAAATAGGCGGAATGTTCATAAATTGCGCTGAAACTGGCAGGTTTATGAATATCGAAGGCTGCAGCGGAATTTCGCTTTCGCAATCTTCGGGCGACGCGTGTTTTTGATAAAATGCGCAGTTTTATGGCATCAAAATTTTAGTAACTTGAATTGCTATTTTTATACTGAAGATATTGTTTAACACATAATGATCCTTAAAGTTAATTTATTGAAATGCTTTATCTGCTTTTTAAGGGATTTTCATTTTAATCAGACATAAAAATTCGTCTGTGATTCAACACACCTGACTTGTTTCATATTTGTTGTTGGATAATCAAAATATACGTGATATGGGTGCATCAATTAATTACCAATTCACCAATTTTTATTTTAACATTATCTAAATTATTCAGCCAGTTTAAGGAATATTAAAACTTGTGCAACTAAACTTTGAAGTTATATAATTTATACAGAATGGATATTAACTATAGCGACAAACTTCAAGTGAAAGGGAAAAAACTTTATAAATGCATGTTTCATAATAGATGATGATACCTTTTCTTCATGTACTTAAACACACCCTTCATCTCACCATAAAAACACTTATCTCAGCGGTGTTTTTTTTAATTTATAATTTTGCTTCCAAGTAGAAATGCGTTATAAAGTACTGTTAAAATGGTCTACTAATCATATCAGGGACAAGCAGAAATTATTTACATGTATGGACAAATAAATGAAAATAATCGGGGGGCGGTCCGATTTATTAGGATTCAATAGACAGCAATCAAATCGCAAAATTTTCACTGCAGTATTTCCTCGTTTGTGCGATACGGATGATAAAGATGAGTCATATCCGTTCATCTGAGATGAAATTTGTTCTATATAAGGAGCGATACTTAAATCCGGACAAATTAAACATTTATTTAAAATAAAATTAATTTAACCAAAAATTTAAATTACAACAATTGTGTGACCTGTCCAGAGTAAAATTATTCGATGTAACGCCCTCAGCCGCAATGACCGCACCCATCTTTTGCTTGAAACGCTCGCACGCTCTCTGTAAAGCAGCGCTGTCCATACTGAAAAATGTTCCTTTGATAGCTTAAAGATGTCACATTAGGATGTCTGGATTTAATAGCCCCTTTCGACTACTCTCCAAACACAGTAGTCAATGAGGTTCAAATCAAAGCTGTTGGGGGGTCAGAATTCTCTAGACCAGAACATATCCACGGTACACGGTAGCCAATATTGGACTGAACGGCTGGTATGTGCCGGTGCGTCATCCTAGTGAAATACATATAGCTTCTTTAAGGCCACAGTTTCCATCCACGGTTTCACTACATTCGTCAGAAAACATGCATAAATCTTTTCTGTGGCAGTTTCTCCCTTCTGAAAGAAATGCGGTGGCATGACTCCACCTTTACTAGACACGACATCTAGCACGTGAACACTGGCCAGAAATTTTGTTTATAATTAGGGTCATTGAGGTAGTGGGCTAGCCAGCGGTCATTCCTCTGATTTATTGTATACGACTTATATCGCAGGTCCTCTGCAATTCGGTCTATGGTTCACTCATACACAACACTGACGTCAACTTCCTAAATGATTGCACCGGGTCCTCCAAAATTATTAATGACCACCCAGTTAGACTAGACGCTCTTCTACATTTCATTGGTCTAGTGAACCTACGATCCCTGGATGACATTTTGTTTTTATTTTTTGAAGATGTAACATTAGCACCACAACAAGCTGACACACAATAAAGCTCTGGCTTACTTAGATGTAAGTTTTCAATAACATATTTTCCGACAGATGGATCGAATGAGGTAATCCACTGCTTGGACTGCTTAGCCCCGGTTTTTGACCTGTAAAATCAGTTGAAAAGTGTCATGTATGTTGAGTTAGTTCCTGATGATTTGAACTACGTATCCTTTCAACATTTAAATGCGTGTATGAACTTACTGTAAATTTCTGAACATATGTACATATAAATTTTTTGTTTCTTTCCTCTTACTAATCATCTTTTAAAGTTTATCCATACAGTTCTTTTTCTTGTAGTGCCTCTGCTACCGGAGGTCTACAATCTGTATTTTGTTTGCTGTAGTAAGATAAAAGGAAACACTACTTTCTCCGCATTAGTCTCAAATTCTCCAGTCACAAAGTTCTTTTCTTCCCACACTTCTTTTTCTTTCTATTTTTCCTTGTATATTTTCTTACAAAATTTTGTAAAGTTTATGTCGCATTAAATATTCGAAGTATCCTAATTTCCTTATATTATTATCGTTATCTAATAGTTTCAACATTTATGTTGAAATTTCAACAAGGTCCATCGTTTTCCTTGTATTTTATGGTTGTATAGCTTTCGTAACTTCATCTATCCGAATGTCTGGGTCTTCGTTATTATTGCGTTTTTTTGAGTTCCGAAGGTTTGTTGTCGTCAAAAAGCTTTTCAAGGTAATTTTTCCAAGTCAACATTTTTTGCTCAGGATCTATGGTCGTGTTGTTGTTTTCGTCTACTAATACATTATTTTTATATCATTTCTGACTTGTTCCTGTCATTTCTTTTACTTTTTTGTGTAGTTTTTTTTTTGCAAAACATCTATTTCTTGACATTTCCCTTAAGCCATATTTTCTTTGCAACTTTGAGTTTTCTTGTTGTTTTTTATGTATTTCTCGATAGTGTTATTCATTTTTGTTTTTAAATAATCTACATTTCTCCATTGGTTCAAGAGCTTCGTCATTTATTCATTCATGCTTTTCTTGTGGTCTACTGGGTTTTAAGTTATCTGTTCCCACTTTAATAATTGTTTCTTTTAGTTGTAACCAATTCTGTTCAATATTCTTATTTCCTGCTGATATGTTTTGGATTTTTGAGAGAGTTGTTGTTGTACTTTCTGTCTGATTTCTTTATTTTTTAGTTTTCTAGTGTCTCACTTATTACTTTTTATCTTTTATTATTTTTTAGATGTAATAGGAATTTTGCTAATACATGATTATGGTCCAATCACATATCAAAACTAGGATAAATTTTAACCGAGAGTGTACCATTTCTGTATCTCTTGTTAATAACTATAAAATCAATTTTTTCTAACCATTTTATCTGCACTGTCTCTCAAAGTTTTCCAAGTATAAAGGCGTCGGGATATTATTGTGAAAAAGTATTTAAGACAACTAGATATTGTTCTTGTTAAAATTGTATCATTCTAGGGCCTCGTCCATTTCGTCTTCCAAGACTGTATTTTCCAACGCTATCTATGCATTCACCTTGACTTATTTTTGAGTTGAAATCTCCCATTATTATATCGATGTCGTGTTTCTTTGTTGCTTGAAATGCTTGTCTTATTTCTTCCTAAACTTGTTCCATTTCTATATCGTCTGCTTTGGTGGTCGGTGTACAACATTGTAGTATATTTATATTTATTGTTGTTATAGGTAATTGTAGTATTGCTACTCTATCGGGGAGTGCAGTAAAGTTTTTAACTAATTTAACTATTTATTTTATTGTTACCAGAGCGATGCCGGTATACAACATTGCCAAACTCACACCTCATTTCACTTATTGCCAAAATTTTAATATTCAATAGTTTTATTTCTTTAGTCGTATTAGTTAATTTTCCTGAAGCATACATGCTTCTGAAATTCCACGTGGTTATGTTGATTTTTCTCCCTGTAATTCTTAGCACCCTTCCACAATTTAAGGTGGGCCATATATTTGTCGACGTCTTTGTCTTCCTTTTGCTGTGCTGTACCAAGCTACTTGCTCTCCAACATCAGTAGATACTGAAGAAAGCTGCCCAGGAAATTTGAGTATGCTTATTTACTGACGTAAATACTCGCCAAGTTAATTTTATTAAACATTGTAGCATTTCTTGAGGAAAGCTTTCCTAAAGTAACCGCTATGCTCTCCAGCAACGCCACTTTTTGGTCAGAGACTGCTTATTCAAATATTCGCAGCTAACTGTGACCCCACTAGTAGCTTATAGCTCAGCCCTAGCATTCATATAATTAAAATTTACTAATTATATATTTATTACAAATATGTTATTCTTTAGCTTAAAAAAATTACTTGCTTTTTGGTTTGTTTTTAATTTATTACTATTATTTCTTCTATAATTTAGTAGCAGTAAAGTTCGTACATTGGTCCGCAAAAATTATTCAAATAATTCAGAAGACTTCCGAGAATGATCTAATGGGTGCTCCATAATTAAAACCATGACACAAACAATCCCGAAATAGACGGAAATTTATTGAAAGAGAAGTACACCGAAAAATACCGAGGATACCAAACTCTAAAGCGTGTGAAATTTTAAAGGACACCCTTGGTATGAAACATGTCGCAAGAAAATTTGTTCTGCGGTTAGTGTTATGAGCATAAAAAAATCATTGTGTTGCAGTTGCTAATGACTGATTTTAGGCCTTCGACAAGATTCTGACCAATACACTAAGTCATTTTCAACACAGGACTTCGTAGAATATTTTGAACAGTGTAAACAACGCTGAGAAAACTGGGAAATCTCATGCTGCTCGTTTTGAGCAAGAGTGAGGCTACGTACTATGTTTCTCGCATCTTGTACTATTTTTACTAAATACCCAGATTTTATATTAGTATAATTGAAATTTGTTATATTATATAAATTGGTAGTTTCTGAATAACAATATAAACTAAAAAAAATAAGGTCTAGGTAACACAGTAAGAAAAATCTAAAAAATTAAGAGAATTTTAAGAACCAAATACTTCCATAAACCCATATAAAGTTAGTGTACTGCCTAGGTTGTAAAGGATATAATAGACACAGAGTACAATAAAAAAACTACTAGCAAGACAAAATTTTACAAAGAAAGACAATCAATTTTATATAAAAACGGTAACGCATTCGAAAATTTCAATTAAAAGTTTATTCCTACTTGAAAGCCAGAAGACAAGTTAAATTAAAAAATTAACACAGCTAAAAAAATTTATAGTATGACAAATTAAATTCTGTTGAAGTACCTTTTTTAACATAAAAATTATATACAAAAGCAATATTAACACACAATATTTAAAAACTTTAATTTACTGTATCTCCAACTCTAAATTTGTTCAAACTCAGTGAAAGCAACCGATTTTTAAAAACGTTGATAAGAAGCCGCGAAAAACAGGTTACATGTAATAATGTAGAATGTAATCAGAAAATTCATTCTATATATTTTGTTTCTTGTATATTGTTTATAATCTATTAGAAAAAATTATATTAAGCATTTTTGTAAAGTGATATTAAATATTGGAGAGAGATATGCTCCAATAAGCAGTAAACTCTAGAAAACAGAGTAAACTATTTTAAAACACAAACATATTTCTTATCCTAAATTACTTGCGCTTTTAAAACTCATGGGGAACCTTACTGTAGGCACTTTTAGACAATTGTGGATATTATAACATTTCTGTTCTTTACGATGGTGTATAAAATGTGTAATTTCATGAAAGGTAGTTATTTATTCTACTTACAAACTATACAGATTAATAAAGTTATTTATATACTGATTACATACAATTATTAACGTAAATCTCACACTATTCATGTCAACACAGCTCCCGTATTTGGATTCGCTCCCTGGCATCACTTCGAACTCGAAAAGCTGCGGTCGTCCCGCCGTTCAATATTTATTTCCTATTCGGCGACATTTCAGAACAAGCCGCGAACCATCAAGAGGCGCCCCACTCCCACCTTTTGGAATATTTGCAAACGGGTGCACGCCAATTGGATTCCTAGAAGTGTCGGGCGCGGAGCGTGACGCAATGCGGAGGTCTAACAGCTATGTTACGAGTGGCGTCTAAAAATTCGTTACACTACTCTCTCCTTAAGGATGATTCGTTCCGGATCATTCTTTTCTGGCATTTGGATGGGTCATGAAGGTAATTGCAGTTTGGACTTTTGTTGCAATGAGACGTCAGATAGAAGTAGCAGTCCACGCTCTTCTGCAAAATTACCGGCTTCTGCAGACTAAGACATCTGTGCCATAACCTCAAAACAGCTCTTTTAACATGTTCCTAACTATTCTCCAATCGAGTCCGTCCAATCCGCACGCAAATTTTGGTATTGCCAAATTTCAAATATTTTCATTCAACAGATGACTGCGTACCTTCGTCAGTGTTTCCCGCAATGCGCAATAAGTCAATTTATCCTGTGAAAATTTTTTAGTTACAGGGTAGTAAATATTCCAGTCGTCGTGATGCATGCGTAGCGTTTTCCCGACTTCTGGGTGTGGTCTCCTTAATTTCCCAATGAACCAAAGTTTGTTCAAAATACATTGGTGATTTTTTTGGACATCTTTAGATCACGCGCCTCATAGTGCGCCGGTGCATATTTCGCCGGTTTGTGGAATAGGTCTTGTTGTAGTTCTCTGGTAACATCATAATGTATTCGCCGAGTTCCACTCACTGACCTCATAAACCCTTCGAACCTTGTTTCACACTTCAAGGACATCGGATTTCCTGACCGCGGCGTTCTATCTCCGACAACAGGACATAGTCGACGATACAAATGCAAAAATACCCCAAACTTGACACCAATTGGAATGTTTCTGCTTTTTACGGTATTAAATAAAACGTACAAATTCACAAAAGCTGCTTATTTATTCTACTTACAGGTTATACAGATTAACAATGCTATTTATATAAACACTACATACAACTATTAATGTAAATGGCAAACTACATAGGTCAACACAGGTCCTGCATTTGAATTCACTCGCTGGCGTCACTACCCACTCGGAAAGCCGCGGTCTTCTTGTCGTACAATATTTATTTCCTATTCGGCGACATTCGAGAAAAAGCCGCTAACCATCTAGAGGCGCCCCACTCGTACCTTTTGGAATATTCGAGAACACGTTTGCGCCAGCTGGATTCCTAGAAGAACCAGGGGGTCGAGCGTGAAATGTGGATATCTACCAGCCATGTAAAGGGAGGCATTCGGAAATTCGTTATAATATCTTTTTCGTCACAAACCAGGGAACATTTATCATAGCATGCTGTATTTTTATTTTGAACCTTTCAATGATATTGATATTTGATTTTGACGCTGTTTTAGTTGTTTGTGTACACATGTAATCATTTGTGAAAGTGAGTACCTAAATACATAACGACGCTAGTTAACGAGGTAGGTATAATTTTATTATTCAATATTAATGATGGTGAGATTTTATGGCGTTTTATAAAAGTAATGTGATCTGACTTAGGCTCATTCAACTTAATCCACCATTTCTTAGTCTATTTTTCTATAGATATCTTACTGTAGTAAGTTTCTGACTTTAATTGAATTTCGATGTATAACTAAGACGTAGAACACTTGCCTAACATTCAGGAATACTGCTATACGATAGCTTTTTTTCCTCATAACACTTATTAATAGTGCCAATTGTTCTATTGTAAAATATTGGCATTTGAAATCAACTGACACTTGGTCCAGTATTATTTTATTTAATCTTTTAACAAGAAGATATTTACTGATCTTAGATATAATAGACAGCAGACTAATTAGTCTATAAGAAGATTTCTTAGGTGGTTTCTCCGATTTTTAATGTAACTTCCACTGTCCTTCGTAGAACTGAGAAGTAAACTGCATCTATAAGTTCTACCAACATAGTTGATTACTTTTTCTGTAATTTGGTTATAACCGGACGCTTTATTCTACTGGTGTAAAGCTTTTCGTGGCAAAACAGTTTAGGCAATCTAGTATATTCAGAGAGTCTGTAGACCAGCAGGTTGATTTATATGTGAATAGATAGTTAAGGTGCAGTTCTTATATGATCCCGTATAATACTTTTCCTCTTTCAGGAACCGATATCCTGGAACCCTAACAGATATGTTTTGAGTTATAATCGTGAATTTGTAGGATCTGAAAGGAACTCGGTACTACTAGTGACTTCCATTAAATCAAACAATTGATTCTAACAAGTATTGTTTAAAATTTCACCGCTTAAATGGAGCATTTAAAATGGACTACCTGCCGTGATGTTTTATTCCACTAAGAGGTAACAATGAGTATTTGCCTGATCCTCCTTGTACACCTGACCTGAAATCATCAAATTTCTACCTATTTGGGTCTTTCCTCTTACCTCAATGAAATACGTTTCACTTCTTTGGAAATATACAAAAACACATTAAACGATTGTCGTTCCAAAAAGCTAAAATCTTCAAGTTACATAAAAAGAACAAAAAAATCTTGTATTTCAATGTCAGTTAAAAATACAAACTCATAATTTACATTACCCATTATGTGGTAAGCACAAATATTAAATTTTGTTAATTTATGCACTGTAGAAATTAACTCTGCAAATAATGAAATAATAGATAGTTTACATATCAAACAATATTATATTCTAATGTTGTCAATAATAAAACTTCAAACTATCCGAGCAATCCATTTGGTTAATTCCAATGCGCTTTTTAACTTGCCATACTTTGAGTCATTGTTTTCTAGTAGCATCTACTCTGTAGAATACTTCTCAAACATTTGATCAAACTCTATTACTCCTTTTTTTATAGTTTTATCATTCTTTGACTGTTGAGTATACCATTAAGTATTACTATTTTGCTTAAACCGCAATTAACGAAAAACATCCATGCACATGCAGTTTTACTGAAAGTTTTATTGTTCTTGATACAATATTGTTTTTCCCCATACCTGTTTTTAGTTAGTCAGAATTACATTTCATTTATAAGCAATATGTTGGAATATTTGCATTTAGTATTCTATTTTGACCATGTTTTTCTAACAATAAAGGTTTTTCAATTACTCCACTGTTTTGAGTGCCGAATTTGTTTATTAAAATTATCAACGTATCTAACTTCACTATACCGCTTCACCTACTTTGACACAATAGGAGCATTATATTTCATATATTTTACTAGAGTACCCATAGAAATATAGGTTTCATATTTATGATAAACCAAGAAAACTGCTTGAGCCTTACTCATGGTTGCTACTATAAATGCACTTGCTAATTTTTTGAAATATTCAGCTTCTATCATCAGAATATACGTGGACAAACTTAAAAGTTTTAACCCTAACATAGAAACAAGTATTTTTCTATCAAATTCAATTTTATTTTTTAACTTTTCCATTTTTCCAACGAAGCTCTAACTTCTGTAACCCGTACAAACAGTAGTTGGCGTCTTGCTCTGCAAAATAGGCGTCTAGGATAGCGATAACCTCCTCGTTTGATGAAAATCTCTGTCCTCTTAGCCAAACTTTCAGCTTAGGAACTAGGAAATAGTCGCTGGAGATCAGATATGGTAAATATGGTGGCCAAACAATTCAAACTGCAATTCGTGAATTTTGACCGTGGCGACCGCCAAAGTATAAGCCTTGATTGACTTAATGGCAGAGTACTTTCTTTCGTTTCAAATAGAGCCGTGTTTTAGCAATTGCTGTCCTCTACTGGTCCAATAAGAATGTGTAGTACGACCTCGTTATTGTTTTCCCTTTTTCTAAGTAGCCGATAAACAAAATTTCTTAACTATTCTAAAAATTCAGTTGCCCTCACCTTCCTGGTCGATAAAACTGTTTATCCCGTTTTTGAGCAGATTTGCCCTTTGCAGTTCACTGTTTTGACTTTTTGTTTGTCTTAAGAATGTAATGGTGGATGCACGTTTTACCTACAATAATAAATCGACGCAAAAACTCCTATGTGTTTCGCTGAAACCGCTTAAGCAGATTTTTGGTTCAAAATGAGCAAGCGCAGGGCCCAAAGTGCGGACAGGTTCTCATGCTCAACTCTTCAGTCACTATATGACAAACACATTCTTTGATGTACCCACATCCTCTGATATATCTCTAACCTTGATTCGACGGTTGTCTAGAAGCATTTAGTAAACTTTTTCGATGTTATCGGTGGAGATCGCAGTAGTTGGTAGTCCTGAACGCTCATCAACAGTCAAGCTGGTACGACCATTGTTTAAATTCAGCTGCCCATCTTTTCACGGTGGCATATGATCGGGCAGAATCTCCTTAAACGGCGTCTTACTCGGCTTTAATTTGCGTAGGCGTACTGTCTTTCAAATGTAAGTACTTAATAACAACACGGTATTTGATTTTTTCATTTTTACAAAGAGATAGACATCGACTATCAAACAACAACTAAGCGTCCAAAATGGATGAAATTTTTACAGGTATCTTTTAAAATATGTATTATTGTAGCAGCAGCATGGTTTTGACAAGTCGGGCTACCTTTATGTTGAGGCTCTTTTCAGACTACCCACGTAATTGTACAATAGATGCAAATAACACAAATAATACAAAATTTCATTTAGAGTTCAGAACGTACAAATGCTTGAGTCTCCAATAAGCATCTATCGTCAGATAGACGAGTACTTGGACATTCCTGCACCGATAATTCACATCATTTTGCACGACGAACTTCAAATGAAAAATTTGCCTTTATTTAAAACAAAGTTTTCCAATGCAAAAGATCTATTAGTACGGAATGATGAATGTGTCCTTATCCTTCAAAAATCCTGGAAAAATTTGATGGCTGGTTTCCGATGATGCAGAAGTACTTAGAGTGTGGTAAAAAATATTTTGAAAGATTATGAAAATTGTGTATCTTAAAAATTTTAGGTAACTAATATTTACGGCGTCGTTTGCTTTGTTGATTCGGAAGTTTATTAGACATCTATGGATTGTGTAGATTGATAAATTAACCGATGGATACATGTGTTATATTACTTTGTAGAAAAACCGTTAGGTAGTATTTTAAAATTTTATGCCTATCTTTGTCAGTGTTCATAGGCGAGCTGATTGAAATGCTACATGCCGTATAGTAATATGAAAAGTTTTTGAAATCGTAAGGGTCACTAACAGTTGCCGTTAACCGATTTGTCTCAAAAACACACTTATAGGTTATTATGACCTAGGGTATTTATGTACCAAATTTGGTGTCAATCCGACCAGTAGTTTTTGAGTTATCGTGTTCACCGATAGACACACACACACAAAAAGAGACGGGGTTGTAATGCCATTAACTACCTCTTAAGCATTTGCACGTTTTCGGTAGTTAATAAACTTAAAAAGAGCTCTAGCTGAATACAAGACACGTGGGCATTAAACGTATGTAGGTGCTTCAATGTTTATCAATTAATAAGTATACTGCTTTTAAACGACTAGAACTAGTTATAAAAATTAAAATATTGTGACGATCTTCAAAAAAGTTAAAACCAAAAAATCACACACAATAGTTAAAAACTTTCACAGTAAATTACAATTTTTGTATAGATTCCTAAAAAAACTACCAAAAAGCACCTACTTGGTATCAGTGCTAGCTGCAGAAGAACTGAAACAAACAGCTAAAAATACAGATATTAATTTCGTGAAAATTACTAAATTACAAAAGCTATTTTTTGGTGCACTGTAAAATTTACTGGTTATTGCAAGATAAAATCTGTAACCGAGGCGTTGTGTTGTTGGTTCTCTGGTTGTTTGGCTACAGTTGAACTATCGAAACCTTGATTTTTCGTCGACAACCGTGGGGGAAATCTTCAAAATGAAATCTGAAAATCTAATTATTGTTTCATGCACTTTCCCTTTTATATTTGTGCGCGTGTTGTAGAGTTGGTAGTCAGGGTCGTTAACACCACCGGGTTAGATGCTGACTTAACCGGAAGTAAATCGGCTCGTTGCACGTAACATCAGCATTTGCTGACGTTATTCGTTTTTTCACTGCAGGGAAGTCTGTTCTTTGCCCCTTAAAACGATTTACTAGATCTAGGTAAATTGAATGCGTTGTCCTCGCTAAAATTATTTTTATATTTATAAATTTCTACCGCCTTTCTGTGTAGTCTCGGGTAACTGTTTTTACAATTACACAAAAATTGTGTTTGCGCTGATTCTACCTGGTGGCCAAGATTTTCCAAGACATGTTTAACAAGAACTGATTGATTGATTGCCGGTAATCGTATGATCCATAGTCCCAATGTAGACTTAGTTGCACAAACAAGGTATGTAGTATACTCCTAGTATTGGTTCGTATACGTGAGTTTTCTGAATAGAGGGTGTTGTAAATATTCATTCTCCGATATCAACACCTGTACGTCTAAGAAAGCAATCGTATCGTTCGATTTCAGTTCCGTATATCCTTTAATGGTACTGTATTGATAGCAAACTCTTCAAATTTCTCTACATAATAGTAGTTGGTAACCACATGGCTGAGTAGCTTCCTATAGCTGCTCCAGCTTTTTATTCGGAATACACGTCTTGCCAAACAAAGTAGCTGGATGTAAGGCATTATCAAAAGAGCTGCAAGGTGTCATTAGAGAAAACTTGCTTTAGATGGTCCAGGGTATTTTATCTAAATTTTGGGACGTTATATCTAAACTGGCCATTAGGCTCCTCTCCTGTAACTTGAAAGTAGTTGACAAGGTGTACAAAGTTCTTGGTGTAACCGCTGATATGCCCAATATGTAGTTGTAATAGACTGGACAGGTATTTGGACAATTTGTCACAGTGGTACACCATCCTTGTGGATTCTGAACAAACACAACTAACTACACTACTACCACCAAAATATTGTATTTGCTTTAACTAGCCAAGAACTCAAGAAGCTCACAGGATACACGAGGGGTATACTGCATACTTTGTTCGTGTGAATAAATCTGCTTTGGGATTACAGACCGTACAATTACCACCAGAGCAAAGGAACACCAACGGAACTTCCGCCCCAATCAGCCCTAAAAATCAGCTTTTGCTGAAGATGTCTTCGGAAAAACACAATTCTTGTCCGACCACTGCCTAACAACCCGAGAACCAACATCACGATGCATCAAAACAGTAGCCATGAAAGTATTCGTCTATAGTTAAAGTATGTGGTTATTTTAAGGGTGCCTGTCATGCAACAATAAATCTGACAGTTTTTAATTGCATTTAATAGTACCAGTTTTAAATTACACAGATAAATTTCTATTTAGTATCTTACTCGCGCTACAAATTATGAACAGGTTACTTAATCTAAGATTTTACGCTATATCACGTATACTAAAATAATATGTCCAATTTCGATGATTAAATATTTATAGAAGAACCCACGTAACAATTATTTGCAATAACCCAAATTGTGCAACCAATTCAGCTTTTTATGTTCAATTAAAAAGGTAATGAAGGGGAGTTACTAATTAAATTCATTAAAATCAATTATGTTAAGAGGAAAAAACGTGGCTCTAATATTTCATAATGCAGGCCGGTCTATTAATGTAGCTATACGCAATATCCTAATTTTTAACCAATCTCTTTTTGTGCTATTATCAACCGCTTTGATTAATTGCCCAAGATTTATATAACGCACATTGAATTCGTTTTTTGTTAATGCTATTATATATTGAATTTCCTAATTTTGCAACCTTTACTTTTTATCAATTTGTGAAACAAATAATTTGATCAATTTGAATGTAAAAATAGTTGGAATGTTAAAGACGTTTTCTTAGACCAAAACCAAAACGTGCTGAGAAGCAAATAAACTGGGACAGATAGTGTCGGTCATTAACGATGTCAAGTACTTTATTGGGGCCCCTAATAGAAACAACAAAGATTGCAATTATTACCAACTGTTTGTCCTAATTTTCACGTCGGCTTTTAGCGACATGCGTACCAATTAGTACAATTCGGCGTTGGGAAACGGTGCCGAGCGGGTGGTTTCGAAACGAATTAGCAAATTTATGCCTCGAATATTAAGCAGCCTTCAGTACAAATATCATAAATTACGCCTGGGCTGTTCAGATTGTTTACCATTCCGTACAGCGTAAACTAAATTGGCGGCGTCATTTGGTCACCTCCAGATTTTTCAGATAAGAGAGAGGTTGGCCGAAGCACCAGATAAGCGACGAAATTAGCGGATGCCGCGGGCAGCGCCCGGGCACTAGGCACCTTTAGAATTTAAAATATGAAAATTACAGGCTTGACCCCCTTTCCTTAATTGCATATTCCGAGTGCCGAATGTTCGCAATGATGTAGGCTCGGCCTCCAATACATGCATTTCGTAAGACCTGCAACACGTGGCAATTTCGCTGTTAATCGGGCAACGACCCACTTCGCCCATTCATGGCAATCACCCGAAATTGGCTTGACGTTTCTGGTCTGCAAAATCGCCAGCCGTTACTGCCTTCGGGCTGTGCGCGAGAAGTTCGGCTACAACAAAAAATGAGAAAACGAGGAAGTGGCGTAATGGGAAACTGCCGCTCCCTATTTACGGTTTTAATTGATTGAACAAAAAATTATTGCGTATATTTTATTGCTGGCGGTATCACAAAATCTCAGCTGCGTACAACCATCATTAATCACGAAATTAGCTGGAATAAAAATTAAATTTACTGCTTTAACAATAAACAACATAATTGTCGTTATGGAATGAGCCACCAAACAACTTTTTAGGTTTTAGAATAAAACTAATAAAAATAAAGTTGCGTGAGTATTTCGCAACCTAGCGAGCAACTTTATAAAAGACCAGAAATAATTCATCATTATGTAACAATTTGTACAAAACAACTGCACGTTAATAAAAAAATTATTTAATGAAAAACTATTAATAGTTGTAACGCCTGCAATAAATAAAGGCACAGCCCTGTAATTTTGTAATTCTGGTCAACTTAAAGAACACGTAATTGTGGATCAAACACAAGGTGTTTAATAATAAGCACAGTTTATTAATAATAATTAAAGAATGATTACAATTACAATTAGTTATATATGTCACATTTTAGGCTATTGATTACACGCTGACGAACGAAAAGGGGAAGTGATATCGCAAGTAAGTTAAGTGCTTAGTAACTGTCAGTCAGAGCACTTTATATTCCTCTCATAACACTCCCACGCAGAAAGTGGCCTGAACTATATCTAGGTCACTTCTGTGGTATCCAAGACCAAGTCACGAGCGTACCAATGAGTCGCTTAGCAATTATTTGGTCAGGAGATTGGCCTGTTGGTTCTTCATCGGTATTTTTATCTTTTCTTTCTACAACAACAATTTTTTAATCTCTATTATTATCCCATTCATAACACAATGGTTTGCCATTGCTCCCACTCAATAGAATTGACTCCTTTTAATGGATGATGGCATCTCTTGCAATGGTGATCTTCCTCGCAAACCGACAAACAGATGTTTGACTGACTTCGTGTCTTATTACTAACAGAAGCGATCCAAACACATAAAATGTCTTAACTAAGATTTGGTGTCATTTAACATCTCCACTGGTTTAGCTTCCGATTTCCTTTCGGAATTCTGTTCAATATATAGATCACAGAGTTGATGGATTTGACCCAATCTCGTTTGAAAGATCGCGCGTGCGTTTCCAAGTACTTGTTACCAGTGTTTGGTTTTCACATCTGTTGTGGAATGAAAATAACACTTGTTTGATGTAGAACCTATGTGTCTTTGAGAATCATGTCTAGATTTCTATTCGCATATTTGAGATTATTATTAGTTCTAAGCACACAAAGCATTTGCCCTGTTTCAAGTTCTAATTTCACCATGTAATGGTGGTAATGGGAGCGGTTACCTCTATTGATTCTTAGTTCCCAATAATTACATTGCCAGATAGCCACAGCAGCCGTCTTTACATGTAAAAAAATATTGCCAACGCACGCGTCCCAATGTCCACACCAACATTGAGTCTGATTTCATATTTTTTTAAGCTGGCGCTAAGTTTTAGCGTAGTATATTCTTCTGGTTTTTCCGATTATAAAAGCGACCGCTGTTGGCCTGGAGTCATAAAACTTCTGTAATAACACAATTCGATTTAGTGCTGTTCAAAGATTGTCATCAATCGTCTCCAAACATCGCGAGTACTCTGATACCGTTGGACGTCACTGCTAGCAACTTCAACAGGTATCGCTGGCAGCAACAGTGCAAACGCCTTTTTGTCCTTTTCTTATTCTACCTCTTTGTCAGACTCTTTAACTACTTGGTCCATAACGCGTGCGAGAAGCCGAGCCAACACAAAAAATTTTCACTTTAAAAACTCACCGGCTTGAGCATTGAAACAAAAAAAAACACCATCAAGTCAACTGTCGCTCTTCACGTTTTGTTTGAACTTCTGTAACTTTTTCTACCACATATGTGAGTGGAGATTAAACATCATTGTAAGATGTGTAATAGTAAATATAGTTTAATAATGATAATTAGAGAGCAGTCTATGTCCCTATCCTTAACATGCAAACAATTTGTGGGTCCAATCCAGCAGAATCTACAGGCTGGTTTGGTGTAATTAAACTAATTCTACTATAGCCTACAGATCATTTTTGTTTTCCAATATACCAGAATATTCAATAGATACTTTCCTTCAGTAAAGAATAAATTCGTAGATCATTGTATGGTATGCTCTTTATACAAAATTAGTACAATATAAGCGGTATATATGTAAAACTTATGCGTGTATAACTTCTGTATGGTGATCCTCTGATGATGTTTTCCATATTTTTGACATACATAAATATGCTCATTGTGGCGATACAAGTTGAAATAGAATCTACCAGAAATTATTCAGTTATTTTATTCTTGCAATTGCAAACTGACTTATCTATATTGATGTGTTACTAATAAACAAAAAGTTTATAGATTAACAACTTGTGGAAGTCGTATTTAAAAACTTAGCCATAGCTCGCTTGTGAATGCAAAAAATTACCTTGATTGATGACTTTTTTTTTATTGAATTCGTGTACATTAGCAATCAGAATTAATTACAATAAATTCTATGAGCTAATTGCGTGAAGTTTGGAATAGATTTGAAGAGAGATGCACCCAGTAGTGCAGTCTCGTTACCTCCATTTGAAGGCTTAGGGGATGGTGTAAATGATTTCTTTATTCTGTCAAGTCCCATGGCCACTTCCGTTTAAGTCGTCTCATTACTGGCTGCTGTATTAGCGGTGTAATCTCGTTATTAGTGTGTCCCACTAGCCGAGCAAGGTGGCTTGTAGCCCGTTGTCTGATTATGTCCCGCACATATTGTACGTTGGAGTCAAAGTGGAGGATACGGTTTGAAACATACCAGGGAGCATTGAATATACTTCTTAATGTCTTAGACTGGAAACGTTGTATTATGTCAATATTTGAGTAGCTGGCGCAACCCCAGAGTTCACAGCCATATGTCCATATTGGTCGTATGATAGATTTGTACACCAGTAATTTGTTTTCTGTTGAGAGTTGAGAGTTTCTTCCTGTGAGCCAATACATTTTTTAATTTTGATGTCCATTTCTTTGCGTTTTTATTATATGTGGTTTCCACGTTAATCTTGTGTCCATATGGAGACCTAAGTATCTAATTGCATTTGCTTGCGGGATGGGTACGTTATTCAAGCTTACAGGTGGGCATTGTGATCGTCTTGTGGTAAATGTTATATGATTGGACTTCGTCTCATTGACCTTAATTCTCCATTTTTCCAGCCAACCCTCTATTGTACTTAGTGCCTCTTGCAAGATATTAGTTGTGATTTGTGGATCTTCATGACATGCCAGGATTGCAGTGTCATCTGCAAATGTCCCCAATGTTATGGTTAGTGTCGACGGTATATCTGCAGTAAAAATCAGATATAAGAGTGGCCCCAACACACTTCCTTGGGGAACACCAGCCGGGATTGGATACAGTTGTGAATATTCCATACCAACTTTGGTTTGAAAGTGTCGATTAGTTAGATAAGATTTAAGCAGGAGATAGTATTGATGTGGAAAGATGTGTTTAATTTTAAATAGTAGCCCATTGTGCCAAACACGGTCAAACGCTTGCCGCACCTCTAAAAATACAGCAGAGCAATATTTCTTACTATGAAATGATTGCTGAATAATATTGGTTATTCGGTGGCATTGCTCTATAGTCGAGTGTCCTTTGCGAAATCCAAACTGGTGATTTGGAATCCATTCTTCAAGTAGACTATTTTCGTTTATTCGCTTTAATATTAATTTTTCTAGGAGTTTTGACACGACAGGCAGTAGACTAATTGGGCGATAAGACTGAGCTTCATTTGGTGGTTTGTCAGGTTTTAATATTAGGATGACCTGTGCAAACTTTAATTCTAAGGGCCAGTATGTTAAGCGTAGGATTGCATTAAAGAGTGCCAATAAGAATTGTTCTCCTTGTCGTGGTAATTGTTTAAGTACAAGGCCTGTAACGAGATCATAGCCCGGCGCTTTCTTATTATTTAACCATTTTATTTCATTTTGTAATTCACCAATTGTGAATTTTTTTATAGGGGGTGATACTTGTAGTAGTGCTTCGAGAAAGTTGTTAACATCTTCATCAATTTCATTAGAGTGAGGTGTGAATACGTCTGCCAGATGTTGGGCAAAAAGTTCAACTTTTTCTTTGTCTGATCTTGCCCAGGAGCCATCGTTTTTGCGTAACGGCGGGACTGATTGATGACTGATGCTAATAGCATAAATAGACAAAAACAGGAATTTAAGTAGGAACTGAGCATGGTGACGGATTAAAAAGATTACGGTAACAAATCAGTATTAATTAGAAATACTAATAATTAAGTTTATTTGAAGGGAAGCCTTGAAAAAAGCCAATGTTACTGAAAAGAGTTGTTAATTGGTGCCAAAAAATTAAGTGTTGGAATAGCATATTTGTGTAGTTATGTTATTTTCATAAAGCATTAATATCTCGTAGATAAAGGTTAATGAAAAGAGCGGTAGTCAATATTGGTAATCTACTTCTAATGAATGATAATAAAAATAGATACAACCTCGTTGCCATGGATTTCTTTACCAAGTGGGCTAAATATTATACGATACCAAATCAAGAAGAGTTTATGTTCACTGAAGCATTAGTCTAAGAATTTTTGAATAGACAGAGGCTCGGATTGAAAACGCCATTTAAAATTAGTACCTTCAGGAATTGCCAAGGTAAGAACAACCAAAATAATAAACATTAACGGGCTTACATTTTCTGTCAGAATAAATAGTAAATTCTCAAATTAATAAAGGATAAGGATGGTTATTGGAAGATTAAAGACACATAAAATTTACTGCATTACGAACGGATATGCTGATAGCAAGGAGGCTCGATTTTAGATATTTGCTAATGTATAACAAGACTTCTTTCATATCCTACTTCTAGACGGAGCAAAAGTTTTGTGGATAAGGCAACAGCATCTGTTTTTCAGAGTATGTTTTGTCATCGGAGATAGCTGAGGTAACAGCATCCCACAGTAAATGTAAAAGGGTAAATGAAGTATAAACCAGAATTTGTTTTTACACGCTGTGTGATGAATAAAAAAGAGCGCGGTTCTCAGTGTTAGCTGGGGATGTCTTTAGTCAATGTAAGAATTAGAAATACATATTTTCATCAAATTTTTCTTAAGAGAAATCGTAAAACCGCCTGAAACTTTGAGAGGACTTAAGACGCAGTTTAAAGACATCTTAAGAAGACTTAAGTGTATGTAAACAATGTTTGAGAGAACGAAAAACACACACATAGAATAAACACATCTCGAAGATAACCGCCGGTTAATGGTCTTTCTGAAACGCCTAGTACCAACACAGCTGCCCAAACTCGATTAAAAATTAAGAATTTGTTCTAGACTACACTAAAATATACTTTCTATAGTCTAGATTTACGGCACTATATTTATTATTTATTTTGACCCTTAACAGAAGCACTTGGAAGACAAATATTTGTTGTCGAAGTAATCGAGTACGATTTCTTGGTGTCACAACTATTTTCATTGTATGATCGAGAGATTATAAATTACCTATCCATTGGAAAACTTGTGTTTCTAAGTCACTAGGTTATGATGCCCTAATAAATTAAAAGAAAGTAATTTTCTTTTACAGTTTTGCGGTATGATTTAGACCCGTTGGATTAGAGAGCAATGTGGAACATGTAAGGAACACTATTTTAAAAATAAAAGATACAGATTACGAAATGCATCTTTAACCATAGAAGATTATTCTTTGCAAATACTGTTCATTACTATTTTATCATAACAATAAAAATCCAAGAAATCATATAGATTCTTTAACGAATCTATGTAAAGGTACTGAGTAAAATTATTTTTTAAGGCAGAACTATTTTAAGAAGGGTTTACATAGAATATTCGAGAACGACACTTAAAAGCTCTAGGTTGTTACAAATGAGATATAAGAGCTACGCACACGAAATTTTTCTAAAAGTACTAGGCACAGTATCTGATTCGGTTAAACAGCTATTTAGCAGTACATAAAGAGGGAATATTAAAGTAGTTGCATTCAGTATATACCATAAAGCAGATTTGTTATTGTAGAAAAAACACAGTACTGATAATGCTAATGTACCTAGATATTAGTTACTTACCAGCTAAATTTAATAATAAACAATACACTCTGAAGTAAAAGTGGAAGAAGTAATTAACATTTAAGTTTTTCGAGATAGTTAAAATTTTCTTTAGAATCACTTTAGAACATATTAGCAATTAATTACTTCATTGTCAACATTGATTTTAGGGTTCCTATAAAATTAATGATAGTGCCTGATCCAGAGTAGACAACTACAAACAGCAACGGTATGATATTGGGCGACTAAACACACACTCTTATTCGAGGATTATAGCTTCAGACCTTTAGAATAGCAACGTTGACTAACTTGTAATTAATAAAAAACAAAAAGAAGAAAACTGGAACAAAAACAATAACTTCAAAAGCAGGGGGGAGCCTTTGTGTAAAAAAATTAAAATTGAAACCCAATTAATCAGAAGACTTTTAGAGTAAACATGGAGGTGTACTGTCAACATACTGTTAACTAAATGAAAACAACCCCCCTCTCAAAAAAAAAACTACTACATTAAGTAGCAGGAAAAGTAAAGACACATCAAGAATTAATCATAGTTGCAGATTTAAACGGAATAGTGGAAAGCAAAAAATATAAAAAAGAGAAAGTTGGATATTTCGAAGAAAATATCGTAAATGTAAATGGAGAAACGTTAGTAGTACATATCACTAATGAATTTTATAAACACAAACAAGCATATATAATCTACAGGACAAATAAAATCAATAATAGACTCCTTTATTGTGAAAAACGAACCAACTTTATTAATAGAGGATGTACAAGTAAAACAAAAAAATGGAATGTGACAGCGACCACAGACTTTTAATCGCAAAAATAGGTTCTTATGGCTATGAACATCAATCCCAAATATTATAATAAAGACGAAAAAAGAAATTAAAAAATTCTACCTTTTATTTAGAATAATTATATCAAAGAAAACTCGACCAGAAACTAAACAAATTCCAATCTTAAAAGTTAGAAGAAGTATACATATACATAAAGATCGGCAGAAAACAATCAGAAATATTGTTTTGATGAGATAATGAATAATTGAGATGTACGTATCAGAAACATGCCAAAATATAGAAGGCAATTTAGGAAAAACTAGAGACACAGAAGCTTGGCGAACTATCCGCTGTTTAAGCTAAAATAACAGGAAACAAACTCAAATAAATTAATCTAAAAAACTTTTTGGCAAGATTATTACTAAATATTGCTTAAAGACCGCCCAATGTTTATCATAACAGATAAGGACAGTAATGTAGAACAAAACTTAGAGAAACAATTAACAGTCTCCTTACAAGAAAATTGTGAAAAACAGATCTGCACCAAGAGGTTTAGCGTTAGGACTTGTAAAGTACGGATTCAAAAAATTTATGCCATATAACCCAAATCATGTTTTAAAGGGTTATTAACTAAGAAAAATTACCACAACAAAAAAAAATTGACATACCAGTATTTATAAAAAAATAATAGAATAATATGGGAAAGTGAGGAGGCATGGGCGTTACATCTACAATGGAAAAACTTTATGCAAATTTAATTAAGAATAAACTTTTGAAGACAGATAAACTAGGAGAAAATCAAACAGAGTTTACGACGGGAAGATCATTGGAAGATAAATGCCTAAAAATAGATTAGTACATTTTGCATTTATTAATAAAAAAAATTTATTAAACTCAATAGCACGGAAAAAGTTTTGAAAATCTATAAAATAACTTAACATCCCAAACAAAACATTGGTAGTAGCAACCAAATATTTATACCAAGAAAAACCGTTTATATTAAAACAAAAAATAATACAAACCTTAAAACACCAAAACAGTTACTACAGAGTTACTCAACATCTCCCTTTTTCAGCTTTGTTCTCAAAATAACGTTAACACCCTGAAGGCAAAAGTGGAAAGATATGAGATTTTTAATTACGAAGAATATTTAAAAATGGCTTAAAAATTAATTTTATGAAATAGAACACTTTAAAGTTACAGAGGATGATAAAATAAGAGGAAAAGGAGTTTTAAATTGCTAGGTTTTATAATCTTAAACAAAGGGACAACCACAGAAGACATGAAGAGCAAACTAGGTTAAACACAATTGTGTATCAAAATTAAAAGTGAATATAATACAATCAGTGAAAAACACTGGAAAAACTAATATAAAAAAGATCCACTTTATCTACGCTTTGTAAATTTTACGAAGGCTTTGATCGCGTCAAAAGAGAACTAGCCCAACCTTTACCATTACGATGTTCTGTTTTTGTACTAAGAAAATATGGTTAGTCTACTTCTGGTGGCAAGAATTTGTCTCATTTGTTAGCTTAAAATGCTATATTTTTCTACGGTAGATTAGTAGCTTAGCTAATCGATACGTAAATTACTCGAAAACTCAAACACAGCCTCGGAACATTAAACAGAAGACAACAGGCGAACAAAAAAGCAGAACGATAAGCAAGGCTAGATAACCGTAAGGTAACTACATGAAACATTAGAGGTGACATTAATTCAAAAGAAATTAAATTAGAAAACATCTCCAAAATAGCAAAATTGGCATTGCCATAGTAACTGAAACAAAAAGAAACTAAGAGAATAGAAAGATTTATAAAACTATACTTTAATATACAGTATTATAGATCAAACATGTAAAAGCACAAGCCAGCGTAAGCATCATTATTAAAATGGAACTTAAAATAGAAAAACAAACTGAAATGTTATATCAACGAAAGGTTACTTACTACTAGATTCAAATTGTTTAGGCTTATCTTACATTCATATAATCTGTTGACAAGAAAGGGACCGTCGTTATTTGCTAAGAAGGCACCTCAGCGCTATTTATGTTAATTCGTTTGAATCTTTATTTTGTGCTCTTTTAGGCAGTATATAGTTTGTGGGTAAAGTGATATTTGAAGGTTAAGAATGTAAGCAATAAGGCAAATAGCCAGCGTCATATCAACGAAGAAGAATAAAGCGGTTTTCCGTATTTTTGAAGATAAGCTAGACCTTTTTCTGTACTGTGCTCAAATAAAACTGTAAAAAAAAATTAGATTTCTCTAAATACAATTGGAAGTCGCTTGCATTGAAGAAGCTTTTAATATTAAAAAATCACGTGAAAAAACGATTGTCGTAAACAAGGAAAAATTTGGATCGAAATTGGGCCAATGTTATCTTTACGTCCGTAAGTTTTCTTTCTGGACATGGTCTTTCTTATTGAAAGCATGGTCAGCGAAGAGTAATAGGATTCTTCAGGGCATAGTACAACACCCTGTAAAAGTGCATATTTGGCGATGTTCCTATAAACGCGGTTTTGGTTGCTTCTTTCTGTTTACGACAACTTAAATGC
The DNA here is from genome assembly GCA_036346155.1 of Sinelater perroti. NCBI lineage: Eukaryota > Metazoa > Arthropoda > Insecta > Coleoptera > Elateridae > Sinelater > Sinelater perroti. The sequence continues at coordinate 25,427,700 of JARFIY010000056.1, read as the reverse complement.
CGACAAAATGCTATCAGAAATGTCTGCTAAAGTTTTCTAAAAAAAAAATGTTTTGTTCTAACAGAACAAGTCGAGTTATGCAAGAAGACAATGGCCCTAAACATCGCAGCAAATTATGCAGTGCATGTAAATAACTATTATCATCAAAAGCATAAAAAAAGGTGTGAAATTACAATTTAGTAATGGGCTTGATTTGACCAAATATTGAATAATTGAGCAATAGCCCATAATGCACTCTTCAATAAAAAAATATTTACATTTTTTTAAATTACTGTAAGTACCTACGCATCAGAAGAGAGGCGGGTAGAAGATTCAGGACAGTTTTATGACACATTTTAGCAAGATATGTGGTGATTTAAACGACCGTGTTGGTAACAAGTATTTTATTTATAATGCCTGCAAAACAGAACAAAAGAAACATAATTAAAACTAACTAGAAATAAAATAAATAAACAACTGTATAGAAACAATCAGTTTGTAGTAAATATTATACAAGGATCGATAACGGGTAAAAAGCCAGGGGTAGAACTCGTCCATGTTATACCACTTCCACTAAAACACTTCCACTAAAAAAACATTTCCACTAAAAGCCAAACCTTCTGTAATTTGACTCTAGATGATTTAAATCTTTTACATTTTAATCCTAATATAGAAATGCGAAAGAAAATTCTTGGAACTACTCAAGTTTCCTTCACTGATCGAGCATTCGTTTTCTTTCTCTTTTTGCTCCTTCATATTTCTTTATAAATGCACCGGTAACGAAAGAAACTAATCTCTTCCAAGAAATTTCTCTTAGTTTTCTCTGCTTCCTAATTTTAGTACTGAAAACTGAAAGTAATTTTGGTCGAATCGCTCTGCGAGAACTCCCGACTAATCCCGTACCTTTCTCTCGGGGTATATAAAAAGCACACCATCTGAGTTCTCAGTGAGTTAGTTTCAAAACTTTTTCATTTGCCTAACTAATTTGCTTCATCCTTCTTCATAAATTTTATTTCAATTTTTCACTATAGCCACTATCTCCAGACTTCTAAGAGCTTCAAGGGACAGACTCAACTGGTCCACGAAAGATACACCCGTAAGAAAAATGGAAAGTAAATTTATTTCTATTAAATATAATTGCTATTTTTGTTGATTTCACAAGGTCTCATATTTGGGTGGATGAAACATCTGTCCGCTATTGGAGATGTGCAGACTACAACACTACAAACTGTTGTCACCGTCTAACTACAGATGTTGGAGATAACAAAGGATTTCTTCTTCTACATACTAAAAGTACGTAATAATTTATTTAATAGGAATGCAAAATGCTAATTTTTCCATATTTTCAGATTCACGTTGGTGCGCGAAAAGCCCGCTTGTCAAAATTCAATGGCCGAAATCAAGATGAAAGCCAAGGAAAGCAAGACACTCTAGGGAAATATCGTTGGGGCTCTTCCAACCGACAAAAAATTGGCGCGAGAGTCTGCTCGCTCTCAAAAACAAACGGCTGGAAATCCAATCAATCCACAATCAGCCGGTGAACTCATCGTCTCAGAATCCGATATGGTGATTAATCTTGGTGGCAAAGAGAAGAACTTCCTTCTCTACGACAATCAACGCGAGGATCGAATTCTTGTTTTCTCTACAGAGCAAAATCTTCGCCAACTCCACTCATCTCCTCACTGGCTTGCTGATGGAACATTCAAGATTGTTTCCAATATCTTCAAACAATTATGGACAATTCACCGCATGACTGACTCAGGTAAAAATTTGCTAAATATCTTCTTTCTCTTTCCAAACACTGCTTTTTACTTTTTTTCCTGCTGCGTCCCTTTTGAAATCCCCGCGCGCGAGTGTCCGCGGAGCTCGCTACACTCGCTCGTTTCCCCTCACAATAATATGGGGGGCTCCCCCCCTCAATCTTCCCCACACCTCCTTTTACTTGCTAACTTTTGTTTTTCTAGTATTTGTTTTTTTTTTTGAAAATACAGATTCGGTTCTGTTGACTTATTGACAACTAAAATTATAGACAATTACAAAGCCTGCTTAATGATTAATCTTTCTGACTTTCTATAAAATGATGATATTCCGATAACCTCTTTTAAGAACTTCAAATAGCATAAATTAAAATAGGGATAAAAATGAGATATTAGTGTTGCTACTGTTGCTAATAAATTATTTGTAATTTTTAATCAACTAATTATGCTACTTTTTAAAAATAACATCAGATTTTTCTCATTTTTTTAATTTTAGATTTTTAGTTTTTTTATTATTAGCATGTTGGTTTTAGGATTTTTTATATCTCTATTGTATTTAATATTGCTTATTAATTATAAAATACCCATTGCTAAGATACAGTGTTGCAAAGAACATGTGAGAATACATGATTTTGTGGGTCTAATTATCAAAACTGAAATATCTATAGAATTTAAGTAGTGGTGTAAAGGAAAATATAACAAACATTTTCCAATATTGTAGTAGTATGTGGGTAGAAACACGATATCTGATTTTTTACTGTACGTTTTTCAGATTACATTATAACACAACGTAAACTTCTGGTTTTTAAAACAACAGTTTTTACGCTTATTTTTGTTCCCGTTTTCCCTAAAATACCTTGGACCTTGAATCTTTTCTTTCACCTCCGCTTGTCCTTCTTTTTTATCTCTTATTCCTTTTAATGATTATATTATTTTTCTTTGTTTCTCTTTCCATTAATTTTATTCTTTTGTCTTGCTTTTTAAGTAATTGTTTTAGGATTTTGTTTTTTTGTTTTAGTTCTTTTACTAACTCCGCATATTTGGAAAAGCATGATTTTTATTTTATCCATGTCTTTCGTGCCTTCTCCGTTCGTTGTGTTATTTTTATACTTTATTACGGGCTTATATATTGTGTATATTCTGATATCGGCGCAGGCCGTTGTTAATATTTCACACAGCGGCTTCCCCCAGTCGCCCCGTCGGAAGTCAGCTGTTGAAGTTTGCTTTAATATTGTCTTTTTGCACCCTAATTATACACCTACCTTGTTTTTGCTGGTAAATTGCGTTGCCTCGCCTTTCTATTACTTGAGTAATTGACACTTTTTAATTATTATGTACTACGTACTATAATTTTCGTGAATTATTTATATTTCTCACAGCCCCAGACCCGGACTATGCACTTCTTTTTTATATTCAATTCAAATCTAGCTTAAAAAATCACCATTTTGAGACTGTAAAAAATGTAAAAACTACTCTAGTAAGTGTTCTGAGAAAAGTTTTCACTTCAAGATGTCTAGGGGAACTACGGCGTGCGGCAGAACTTCTGGTAAAGGTATGTTGAAGTTTAAGGAAACAATTTTGAATAAACATATCTTCATTTAAATGAATATTCTAGAATCAATTTCATTTTATGTATTTATTTGTTTATTTATTAATCGGAAACCTTGATATACCGTTAGGTTGCAAGGTGTACAATAAAGAAACAAGTACATATTATGTTAACATTTTTTTATATATAAACTTAGCCCATTTCTGCTTGTTTTTTGCCATTTTCTTTGCTTTCATCCAGTCTAATTCCTGTTCCCTCAGATTTCCTTTTACTGCATCTTCCCATGTTTTGGTCGATCTGCCCCTTTGTCTTTTCCGTGTTGGTCTTGTTTCCCATATTACTTTAGATTGTCGGCTTTCCTTCATTCTTATTAAATGTCCAAATCATCTAAGCTGGTTTCTTTTTATGGTCGTCGTTAGTGGTTGTACCTGCAGTTAGTTTCTTACCTAGGTATTTTTGATTCAGTCCCTTTTCGTAATGCTAATTACCGTCCTAAGGTACTTCGTTTCAATTGCTCGAAGTTTACTGCTTGTTCTCTCATTAAGCACCCAACTTTTACTACCATATAGTAGTATTGGTCTAAAAATGGTTTTATATACCGTCATTTTTATATTTTGAGAGACTTTCTTTTTGCATATAAATGATTTATTCAGACTGTAGAACACCTTTAGTACATTCTCTATCCTTTCATTTATTTCCGCATCATTCCTTCCTGACTCACGTATTTTCGTTCCAAAATATTTAAAAGATTCTACTTGTTCTATTTTTCTATCATCTATTTTTATTGTTATATTTTTAATTTACCTATTATCATCGTTTTGGTCTTCTCTCTGTTTATTTGTAGATTTCTTTTCTTTAGTGCTGTTTTCCATACTTTAATATTGTATTGCAACTCTCTCTCATTTTTGGCGTTAATCACAAGGTCATCTGCACAGGCACTTTCCGATATTTCTTTTTTTTATTGAAGCTTTTGTCAGATCAACATAAAAGTGTTATAAATGACAGGTTTAAGTAGTTAAATATGACTAAGACTATGGTATATATACATTATATGCGTTCTGAATTTAGACTTTGCAAGTAGCAGTGTGTAATACATGAAGGCAGGTAGTGGTGGCCTCGGAAACTCGAAGGTGGTGGTTGCTAGGTTTCTTCATTTGGGATAAGATCTTGAAGGAGTTGTCTCTTCAGTATGTGATGAATATTACGCTGCCCAAGGTTGAAGTGAGTTGCTCCTTTACAGTTGGCAATGTTTGAGAAGCTTGAAGTGGGGTTTTACGATTTAAAGTGGGATATTTCTGCGGACAACATGTTTCTATATCCAACCATGTATTTCTTTACCTTTTCCTTGTCTGAGTCCCTCTCCTGTTATGAACTCCTCAGATATCAGGTTCCTGTTCTTACATAGTTCCTTGTAACTTGGTATAGACTTTTAATAGCTTTACATAAGTATGTACCTTTCTTGCTGTTAGGCTGCTGCGTATAAGATGTCTCGATATACTGTCATTTACCTTCTTGAGATCTAGAAAGGCAAAATATATCTTGTTTTTTCTACTTTTCTCTATTAATTGTTTATCCCCCTGTCTCTCTTTAAAGCACTTTGAGATTTCTCCAGCTGTGGTTCATTTTTTGCAACCTCTTTTGTAAGATTTGCTCATACATTCTGGCTATTGTACTGAATAATGTAATTCCGTGGTAATTAGAGCACTCTTTATTATCTCCTTTTTTATATAACAGTATAATTACTTCCAGTTTCTAGTTCGCCGGTATTTTTCCGTTGTTTATTATTTTATTTTATTAAGAAATTTTCTTAATATTTTCCTGCCTTTATCATCAAGTTTTTCACCATTTCCGCGGTTATGTTGTCGTGCCCTGCTGCTTTGCCTCTCTTTAGTGTACTGATTGCTTCATTAAATTCTTCTGGGGTTATTTCTTGTCTGTCTTGTATTTGGTTTTGTCTTAATTGCTCATCTTCGTCATTTACTTCAAAATTTGGTCTGTATTTAGGACTTCTTCAAAGTACTCCTTCCATCTCCTTATATCATCTTCTTTTTCTATTATCTTACCGATTTTATTTTTTATATGTTTGGCTGTGACCTTCTTTCCTTTCCTCATGGCTTTGAGTACTTTATAGATCAGCATTTTATTTCCATGTCTATCGGTTTCTAGTTCATCTCCGAATTCCACCCATGATTTCTGCTTTGTCTCTTTCACTATTTCTTTCACTTTACGTCGTTGTGCTTTATAATCATTGTAATTCTCAGTTGTTCTAACGTGCAGGTATTTTTTCTTTATCTTTCTTAATTCTGATTTCTTTGATTCCTTAGCTCCACTATCTTGTCTGTTTTTTATTGTGGTTTATTCTGATAATTCCACATGATTATTTGGCAGTTTCAAGTAGTATTCCCTTTATTTCATTCCATAGTTTCTCCATAGTTAGCTTAGTTTTGCATATAACTTCTCATTTTTATTTTTGTTTTTTCCTTGTATTCTAAGACTCTTTCTACATGTTGCAATTTACAGGTTTTTACTTTTTCTGTTAATTTTATATTCATATTTATGCCTACTTGGACTTTCATTATCTTCCCTTCTTTTATTTATTCTTATTTTCGATATTAGCAGATAATGATCTGAATAAATTTCTGCCTCTCTCTTGATTCTTGTATCTTTCACAACTTTCTTATAATTACTGTTGATAATTACATAATCATTAATCAATTTCTCGCTTCTACTTTCCACTACCCTTGTGTACTTGTGCATGTCCTTGTGAACAAAAAATGTGCATTTTTTTTTAAATTATTGATAATGCAGAAATCTATCAATCGTTTAGATTCACCTGTTTCGTCGTTTCTTTTGCCTACCTTTCCATTTATATCCCCGACCATTATTAATCTTCCTTTATAGTTTTCCACTGCTGTTGTAAGTTGTTCCCAGTATTCGTCTTTCTTTTCTGTCCTTTCGTCATCGTTGAGCTCGTACGTTACAATAATTATAGTTTCTTCCACTTTCTTTATGTCCATTTCAATATTTAATATTCTTTCAGATATTCCTGTCCATTCCTTTATAAATTTAGCAGATTCTTTTCTTATAATACAATCCACTCCCTCCTTTGCTCTATATTTTTGTTGTACTCCACTGTAAAACATTATATGTCCTCCTTCTACTTCTACTTCACCTATTCCTTTCTTTTTCGTTTCTTTAATACCTAATATATACAGTTAGTACTTTTCAAACTCTTGAATTACTTCATTTTCTTTACCATATATGCTTCTTGTGTTCCAGGTTCCTATATTCTATTTTTTTCTCATGTCCTTGTCTATAGCCCTCGTCGGCCTTTTTCTTTCCACTTCTTAGTGTTTTTAGTTTTTTGAGTTTTTTGAGGTTCTCGTTATCTTCCGTAGTTGTTGTTCCAGACTTTGCTGATCAGGCGCTCTGTCGCTTATGGTTCGTTTATTTAAGTAGCTACCCTGGAATATTGTCTCCTTTGTTACCGTCGGTGTTTCGTTTGTTCCATATATTACCCCATTTATAATTAGCTTATCGTATTTTAGCTGGGCTCTGTGTCCTTTCTGTCTTGCATCTTTTAATATCGGTACTAATCTTTTTCGTTCATTCTGTGTTTCTTTAGTGTAATCCTCATCTATCCAGATGTTCGTACCTTTTAGTCTATTCGTGTGCTTTATAATTTTGTTGTGTGTGTGTGATCGTGTGTATTTGTGTGTGCGTGTGCGTGCGCGCGCATAAAAGTGGGCATGCGCGTGTGCCTGTTTCTATTTGAGTTGTCTCAATCCATTTTAACTTTTTTCTCAATTCTCGCATTATGGTCATCGTCAGATCCATCCGTTCCGAGGCTTGTACAGAGCTTTCAAGTATAACGATTTTTCTTCAAAAAAGGTTACCAGTCTCTATGAGACGATTTTTTTAATCTTCTTTGATCTAGATCCTTTTGAGCAGTTTGCGACAACTCTCGACTCGTTTGGAAGCTTATGTTTCAGTCAGTTCGTGACGACTTTGTCTAAGCTTCTTGTACATAATGCCGTGTTGACAAGTCTCCAAAATAGATTCGAAACAGCCAGATTGTAGTTCTTGTTCTTTAACACCGCAAATCTCGTTGGTAGCATTTCTTGTTGACTGTTGTCTTTTCTAACAAGAGCAGATCAAGACTTAAAGTTTACTTTTGTTAGTTGTCTTCTAAAATCTAAAGATAAAGATTGATACTGTACCATAAATAAAAAACTATAAAAATTTACAAAAATATTTTTTTGTATGTATTAAGAAACTCCTTTACACTCTAAAAAGTAATCCAAATTGGCTTTGGGATTTAAATTACGAGCAGTTTGCGTTCTGTGAACGTTAGAAGTTTATATTTGTACAGTTGCGATCAGTGACTATTACAGAAAAGAAACATCAATCATGGTTTAGACGCAGTAATGTACAGAGTGAACATGCAATTTGTGATCTAGTTCAAAAGTTTGAAACAAGTGATATGCTTATTGACACAGCAAGAGTTTGCTATCACGTAAGAATGCTCGACCTAGTGATAGTGTGCATGAAGAACCAAGCACGTCAATTCCTCGCCATTCACAAAAATTAAATCTTTTGCACTGCACACATTTTATCAAAAGATCTGCATTTACAAATTTAAAGAAACTGACCACCAGAATTGTCGTACATTTGAAAACTTTGTTTTAAAAAACACAGCAAATAACGCACTTCTATAAAAGAAAAAACAGCATGGACGATAAAGTTTATTTTTCTATAACTGGCTTTGTAGATCGTGAAAACTGTCGCATCTGGGGTAGTGAAAATTCCGTGTACAAAAAAACCAATGTATCCAAATGTGCACTCTGTCATGTGCATTGTGGGGTGGAGGAATTTTTGGCTCGTACTTTTCTTAGGACAAAATAAACAACTTTTTTTAATAAAACCAGCGATTTGAACTTGAAAGACCTGTGGTTTCAACAAGATGAAGTCACACATCACACAGCACGTAAAACGCTTACCTTATTTCGCAGTGGGGTGACATCTAAACACATTAGACTTTTCCCTCTGACACTATTTAAAGAAAATGTTTTATGTCAACAAATCTGCTACGATTCTAAGCATTATAGAAAACTTCTCTGTATGTTTGTAGCTCAGCGGAATCGTGAAGGGCATTTAACTGACATCACTGCTAAGTTTGCACTTTGCGTTGATGGCAATAAAATTTGGATTATTCCAATATTTTGTGTTGTACTCAGGAAAAACATCCTAAAATTAAATATAAATCACTGTATACTATCTAGAGTTGTTACATCTACATAACAAAATTCCTTTATCTCTAGAAGCAAATTTGCTATTTGGATATTTAAAAAAGTTAAAAGCTTTGTTACTTTTATTGGTTTATTTATTTCATTTTGTATAATTCTATTAAAATACATAGTTTTCTTCAAAATAAGGAATTAACAAGTTAGATTGAACTCATTTGGTTCCAACTGACACTGTTGTCTAAAGCACTTTTGCCTCATCGTTAGTATTCTAAAATAAAGGTCGCAATAAACTCTACCCTGCAATAAAGCGGATAGCAATCAAGGTAGTGGGTTTGTATGGGAGTTTTCTTTTATATTTACCTCTTTTCGGGGCCGGTGATTGATTGCTTTCCGTACATTAAAGACCGATCAGAGCGAAAGTACGCCCTGCGGAAATCACGTATAATGACATTTTTGTTTGTATTTACAATCTGGGGGCAATTTTTTTGCTGTGCGCTTTGCGTAGCTTGATGCGTGCCCTTCTGACTAAGGTATCTGCAAGAGATGCAAATGAAAATTTAATTGGACTAAACGTACTGTAAATAAAAGTCCTGATTTACAGATTGAAATCTCTGATTAGAGGTATTGAGCGCCATGCGTTAATTAATTGTTGTTTTATTTTAATAGCGCCACCTGCGATGGGACACTTAGATACAGCTGTGAAGTACAGGCAACGAAAACAAGCCTTTAAGCCTTCTGCTGATAATCTCGGGTTTCAGCTTGGCGCTGTTGCAAAACAATGAAAAATTCATTATTTGCTTTCTCGATAATTACCCGGCTCAAACGCAGGATGTATGAATTATGAATTACAATAATTGTGAGCCGTAAAGCGAGCAGCCGTAAAACCGATGGAAGGCTGCGCCGCTTGAATTTTACAGCTCATTGTTTCAGCGCATCAAAAATTCATAACCGCCGCCGTTCCGCGAACCGTTTTTACGGCGGCTGATGTGCATCGGCAGTGGACGGGCGACGGCGCAACCGCCCGCGGGAGCGTTGCCAAAACCCAATCACCAGCGCCACAAAGGCCGAATTTAATGCACGAGTAACAAATTCGATAGGAAGTGCGACCGTTTATAGCGGCCGTTTCCGCCCTTTTGTGCTTCAATTCGCTGCCAGCCCAAATTATGCGCGATTATAAATTTGGAAATGGTTGAATTCACCTTCCTGCGGGGCTTGGCCTTTACACTTCCTCGCGGTTCCGAATTTAATCGGCTGCCGTGTAATCGAAACTGTAGCAGCAATAAGTCAGTTATTACTGCGTTGGTTTCCTTCCATGAAAGCAATTACTTAAAAAACAGCTTTAAGTAAATATAGAGTAAAGCGGAGTATTATGAACACAAAACATTATTAACACTGGTCAACAAAGACTTTTTTCTTACATTTCGGATTATTTACATAACGGATACCCTTTTTGTCAAAAAAATATTTTTACGTTACAATTTCGAGAATTGTCCATTAAAAAATGTTTCCCAAATATATGTAATTTTTTTACTGTACTTGTCCATATTTAATATTTTATCACATAAATGTTATATCCAGACTTCGTTGAACAGGTCTTAAGCCTTGTCCACATAGTTCTGCGGTTATCGATAAAGAGTCGGGAACAATTTGGGGATTCTACACCTCCCCATAGGTAAAAATTTCTTATCTATAGGTCTCGAATGGAAAACTTTCGACTTGTTGAGCAACATTTCGTAATGTAGACGTGTTGCTTGGACAGACACTTAGTCTCAGTCTCTTCTCAGCACTTGTCATGAAGTGTAGCCTCCGTCTTCCGTGCTCCTTCTTTCTTTTCTTAATTAAAAACTGTTTAATTATTTTTTAAATGCGGTCAGCGGGAAAAATTTTAAATGTAATTGAATCTTTCCAAAGCACATCGTGACTTCGACCGACTATAACTGGTAAAACAGCAAATATCATTTTAAAAAATACGCTATAAAAAGTTCTTTTAATATAACTGAATATTCCAAAATCTTTTGTTTATACAACAGTACAACATTTTTTTTTTTTAAGTAGTGGCTATTACTAAAAAAAAGTATGTTACATGTACATCAGCTTAATACACATGTCCATTGCAGCAAATATTTATTATAAGCATCAGTGACGCAGAGTTTCTTAAATTATGTGTAGCAGAAAATAAATGTTGCCTAAAAATTAAATAATTAACATAGGCCCGGGACGACCTTTAATTTATTTTTCTTTAATTTGCTTTTCTAATTATTCACTTTAGTTGTTACTTATTTACCTACATTACAAAATTATATATGTTAGAGTAATGAATTCAAACGAATTTATACAATGGGCGAACATAAGAGACCCATAACCTTCTCAGTTCGCCTTACCATTATGAAGCCGCAGTAAAAGTTTAGAAAACATTGATTCATGTATTCATTTTGTTCAAAATTAAGACATTATTTTTGGTTGTTCTTTAAAGACAATTTTTTCGCTAAAAATTAAGTGCGACAGTTTAGTTTAAGTGTTACAAATAACACGAAAGAAGGGTAAAGCGGACAAGTCATGATCATAAAACCGGTGTTTTTACATATGATAGCATTTAACAAATCAGAAAATGGCATAAAATGTTTAAAACCAAAGCAATTGCAGCATTGAAGATTAACATTGAACCTCTATGTAATAGCGCTTATCCCATAAGTGACAAGTACATAGATGGACCTAATGACAAGAAACGAGGTTCATAAATGCTCAGTACGCCCTGTTGTTTAAGAAAGGCAAAGTGCCCTTACTGCACTAACAAATTACCGAGGTTGTAAAAGAACCTAAAAACTCTACAAGACAAGAAAAACGGCAGTATTAAAGAAAACCCAACAGAATTTTCCTATTTTTTAAAGCGAAAGAAAAAATGCAACGTTTATTAGAATAACACCTTAAAATGCACACATTCTATTCTAATATCTCATGGACATATAAATTATTGGGCGCGTTATCGTGATAAAATTTTTCATTGGTTTCTTCTGCCCAGAAAAGATCTGGTTTACCATAGCAAGTTATTATCATTCGCTGCGCAATATTCTTACTGCTCTAGTAGCATACAAATTTTATACCAAGATCTGTCAAAGTTTCACACATTTAAATTTTTGGAGTCCCTAGTTCATCTTCTAATTCTTACACTTAGTCGCAAATCGTTGTTGATTATAGCCCGTACACATTTAACATTTTACAGTGTTCTACTTGCTGCTAGAATTTTGAAACAAGAAACACTTTTAGTAAAGTCCGTACCATTGCTGAATTTGTTATAAGGCGCCTTTATTTGCGTTGCACTAATTGTATAGTTTCCGAAACCACCCGATTATTTTCTGCGGACAAATACTTGGCACAAAATTTGACGCAGACTTGTTACTCTACTGGCTTAGTCATTACAAATGCGACGATCACACACTACATGTGCTCACTCATTGGCGTCTAACTCCCAATTGATCCGCCCACTAAAGTTGCCCACTCTTACATCACAGCCACGAAAATTGTTTTTATCATATTAAATTGGCTCGATATTTTTGAGACATCTTGAATAGCTATAGCCTGTTTTTCCATTTATAATAACTAATGCATTACTCATATTTTAATGTTCTAGATTGTTTATTCATAGTCAACCAAACTTATATATAAAAAAAGAATATTCTCATTTGCTTTTTCTATTAATATTTTAACTATTAATAGGTGATCGTTTATTTCTAAAGCCAGTTTATACCTTAGATAAATGTATTTCTATTTTGTTTCTAACTTTTTTACTATTATATAAGGTAACCAATAAAGTTCTTGTCGTTGTTAATGGCCAGAAAGAAAATGATTTACAGAAAGTGTAGCCTAGTGTTAGTCCTCAAAGTAATCGCCATCGGCATCCAGCACCTTCTGCCAACGTGTCTCCAGCTATGCAATCCTCTTGTAGTAAAACTCGGGGTTTTGGACGTAAAGAAGTCCGTGAATGCTTGGCGCAAGTCTGCTTCATTGGTGAAGGATTTTCCACGAAGATGATTGTCCAGGGAGTGGAAGAGATGATAATCGGATGGCGCAAGGTCAGGCGAGTAAGGAGGATTGCACAAAGTCTCCCAACCAAGTCGCTGTGTGGTATCTCTGACTACCCGCGCGACATGCGGTCTGGCGTTGTCTTGAAGGAAGAGTACAACTTTGCGATTCACCAGTGTTGGCTCTTTCTGTTGCAATGCCTGTTGCACACGTTCCAATTGCTGCGAGTACAGGTCCGCAGTGACCGTTTAGCCCGTTGGTAGCAGCTCATAGTGAACCACTTGACGACCTGCCCACCAGACACAAAGCATAATTTTGTGTGGGTGCACAGGTGGTTTTGCGCTGTGATGGACAGTATCCTGGGGTGACAACCAATGTTTGGAACGCTTGGGAGTGTCATACAAGACCCACTTTTTGTCACTGGTAAGTACTCGATTGAATATAGATGCAGTACGGTGGCGAGAAAGCAACGACATACAGGTTGCCACTCGTTGTCTCTTGTGGACTTCCAACAGCGTGTGCGGAACCCACTTGCTCAGCCTGTACGTCTTATCTAAGCGGTGCAGATCAAGTCTAACTGTTTCTTCAGGAACGTTAAACTGCCTTGCAAGTTCACCACACGTTAGACTACTGTCCTCCTCAATGGTTGCGTGCAGGGCTTCGTCATCCAAGGCCTGTGGTCGTACACTGCGAGGTTCATCACAGAGGGACAAATCTTCCGACCTAAATTTTTGAAACCAATGGCTAGCAGTACGTTCATTCACAACACTATCCCCAAACGCTTGACATATTCGGCGACTTGATGCAGTTGCTGATAAGGCCACTTTGAAGTCGTAAAGCAAACTTCCATTTGTCTTCGCTACTGTACGAGTTACGAATGATGAAAGTGTGCGGTGGACCTGCTTTTATAATGACTGATATTCCTACTCTCAACCGACCGATTTTTAAACCACGTGATACACTAATTGCATACCTATTCTCCCTTCATTCAATGGCAAAGCAAAAATTGCAAGAACTTTATTGGTTGCCTTGTATTCCTTAAGATTTTATGTACTTGAAATAGAAATGCCTTTTAAACATAATTTGCGTTCTTTTTATATACCAGTATTATGGTAACTTTTTCCTATTCTTTTACTTATAAGCACTAATCCAATATTTTCAGTATTTTTATAATTTTTTTGTTTCTATTCTTAGTTATTTTGTTCCGTTGTAATTTTCTCGAACTCCATAAAAATAAAAATTAGCGAAAATATGAAATTATGTTATGCGACCATATTAACCCTTAGTACTCCGTTGTCGCCGTATATGCGACATTTAAAATATGAACTTTAAATCCACTGTCGCCGCTACGGCGACACGCTTTATTTGCTTATTCGGCACTTTTGAAAAAAAACACTTGAGTAAGGGAAACAGTATGTGTTTATATTATCTGTACTATGTTTATATCAGAATATGCTTTGCTTTTTGTTTCTTTTCAAAACGTTGTAGTCCCTTGCGTGGTAAAGATGGAAAGTGAAACTTTTGAACAAAACTGTGAAATAAGCGATGTGGAAGATGAACTCGATTTTGTGTTGCACGGAGATAATTTGAGTGAAATATTAGTAGACGATATTGGGAATAATTCAGGAACAGATAGTGACATAATAGTAGTAAGAAAAAAACGAAGATTTCAAATGATTGAATCGGATTCTGAAGATGAAGTTGTGCCTGTAGACAACAGTGGATGGACCGATATTACAGGAAACGATATTCCCTTACAAAATATGAACTTTGCAACCGGAAATAAAGTTACAGGGCCGCAAATTTTCAATATCGACGAACCGATACAATTTTTCAAATTGTATTTCACGGATGATCTCATAGACGAAATAATAACGGAAACGAACAGTTACGCCAAAAACAAATTGAGGAATAAAACTCTTAGCAAGAACTCCTTACGGCACACGTGGCGCGATACAAATAAAGAAGAATTCTGGGCCTTTCTTGGAGTCATCCTAGATATGGGCACGATGCCTTTGCCAAATATGCAGGACTATTGGTCCACCAACCATAACACTAAAATACCATTTTTTTCAAATATATTCACAAGAAGACGATTCAACCAAATATTTTGGATGTTACATTTGAAAACAATAGATCCTCGGAAGATAGACATTCAAACACGTATTCAACGGGTCAGTAATTTTTTAGAATACATCAATTCCAAATTTTCCGAGTATTTTATACCGGGTAAAAACATATAGACGAATCGGTTATCAAGTTCAAAGGTAAAATAAGTTTTATAATTTATAATCCTAATAAGCCTACGAAGTGGGGCATAAGAATATACGTTTTGGCTGATTCTGAAACAGGATATGTATACAATATTCTTCCATATTATGGCAGTATCACCTCCGAAAGTCTTATAAAACAGGAATTACCTTTCAGCGCTAGGATTCCGTTGCATCTATATGAGAGATTATTGACCAACTTATACAAGGTTATCATATGTTTACGGACAGATACTATACCAGTATACCGTTAGCAGAATAATTGTTGAAAGAGAAATGTCATCTGACAGGGACATTGAAAATGAACAGAAAGGGAATACCTGATTCGATAAAGAAAGCCAAATTTTCCGAAAATAAATCTGTTGCTAATAAAAGGGGGAACACGATGTTATTGTCTAAGAAAGACAAAAAAATAGTAACGCTATTGAGCACTAGTGATAGCGCTGGATTTATGACTAAAACAAGATTTTTAAGAGTAGGCGAACAACAAGATGTGAATAAGCCAAAAGTTGTAGTCAATTATACAAATTTGATGGGCGCTGTTGATCGCGCTGATCAATACGCCTCCAGTTACTGTTTTTTAAGAAAATCCCTTAAATGGTGGCGGAAAATGTTTTTTTGGGGCATGGAGATGTCTAGTATAAATTCATACATATTATACAAAAGTGTGAAAAAGAGTAGAAACGAAAAGCCACTATCGCATTTGAAGTTCGTAAAGCGATTAGTTGATCAACTGGTAGGCGACTTCCGAGAATATCGCACAAGACCGTCAACTTCAACGTCTGAAACCAGGTTGGACAAAAAGCTCCACATAATGCGAAAAGGCAACAAAAGAGACTGTGTAGTGTGTTCCAACAGACAAGAAAAAGGCCAAAGACGCGAAACAAGCGAGTATTGTGCTACTTGTCCCGGAAACCCCCGCATGCACATGGGGGATTGCTTTGAAAGATACCATACCATGCGTAATTTCAAAACATAAAATTTTTATTTTGTTAAAAGAAAATAAATTAGGAATTATTTTACATAATGTTATTTAGAAATAAATATTTTTTTTATTGCAGCAACCGTATTTTTCTGTTATATTATGTATTTACATTTATAACTAATATAGTGGTGGAGTTACTGGTATCTATATATGAGTCAATAGGCTGGAGTGCAAAGGGTTTTAAGTTATGTATAGAAATATCTGTACTTTTAAGATCAAAAATGTTTGATATTAACGGAAATAGATGTAGATTAATAAATACTCAAGAGAGAGAAAAATACAACAAAAATGGAAATTTGTTGGGCACGACAGGCGTTAAAAAGATGTTAAATAAAATGCACCAACTGTAGGTTGAAGGCAGTGGTTAGTAGGCAAACTGCTAGTACAGTATGTGGAAGACGTGAAGCGACACGTTGAGCTAGAGTGACAAAGACTATGAGATCTATACCTATAAATGTCTTTAAGAAGACTAAAAGAAAAGGAAAGGGAAAATTTACATGGTAAATTATAATAAATAGATATGGTAAAATATATTGAATATGGTTTCTAATATAAAAATATAACGGCAAAAATAGAGAGTACTTTGGAAATTACAAAATTCTAATATTCATTTTGTATGCTTAATGAAGCTAAAAAAACTTAACACTGACTAGTAATGTGTTAACATACATTACAATAGATAAAATCAAAGATAAAAGGATACGGCTAATTTCAAAAATCCTTAGAAAAACAGAAGAATCAATATAAAAACAGTGTATGTACCGGATACGGTAAGAAGAAAAAATCTATAATAATCTCTAGGAAACGCTGTAAAAGCTATAAAAAAATACAGACTAATAATTGTAGACGGTTTTAATAAATCTATTAGCAACATAGTTAATTCTTTTAGAATTAAGACAGCACTGTATAATGAACA
The DNA here is from genome assembly GCA_036346155.1 of Sinelater perroti. Lineage (NCBI taxonomy): Eukaryota > Metazoa > Arthropoda > Insecta > Coleoptera > Elateridae > Sinelater > Sinelater perroti. Next base: position 25,410,978 of record JARFIY010000056.1, on the reverse strand, counting down.
AATTAAAATAAACAATATATTTTAGAAATCTCCCAATTAACACATAACAATTTAGTATAACAAAAACCAAATATAAATTATGTACTTACTAGCAGACAGATATGCCATACAAAAGTCTTGGGTATTCCAGTAATATGAGATCGAACCACATATTATCGTGATACAAGTTAAGACGACAACTAGGAATCAGGAAACCATCATTTCATATAGAGAAGTTTATAAGATTATATTAAGAAGAGATTAAAGCAAAAATCTAGATGTGCAACCAGTTAAAGCAAGAATTATGGCATAGAACAGTTGTAAAAAAATAAAAAGCGATGTAATAAACGCAATTGAATAAACAGCAAGAAAAATAAAAGTTAACAAAAACAATTTAAAAGCTTTGTAGTTTATCGAAAAGATTAGAGAACTAGAAAAAAAAAGTTTATTAAATACCAACCAAGATCCAAGAAGCACAACCAGAATATGATATTATAAAAAAAAAACATATTAAAAGTAACAGGCAAAATGTGTGGAGTATAAAAATTAGTTTAGCAAATATTATAGAACCAAAACAAAGAGATAAACAAAAGTAAAGATTTATGTTGTTAACACTTTAAATGCTTATGAGAAATCTAAAAAAATAAACAAAGTAAATAACAGACGAAAAAATAACAGTAACAATAGCAAGAAATATAATGTATACTATATTTATGTTACGTTGACCCAAAAAAGTGTTCAGCAAAATATTTTAAGCCTATTTAACAAAAATTGAATGGAACAGGTACAGGTACAGGTTATACAGCACCGTGACATATAAGGCAAACGAGACTCTTTACATCCATCTCTGTTTAGTCTCATAATAAAAATATATTATCGTAAATTAAAACCTTAATGCTTTGTTCATTGAAAATCATCTACAGGACTTCTGTAATTCTCTATTCAGACAAGGAAATGATTCAACATGGAAATATTAGTGATAACAATAATATAATTGGTGGTAACAATGAATCTACAAAGTGCAAAGAACAACTGGAAAACAAAGTAATATAACAAATAATGCAGTTCACGTATCTGAGAATAAATTTAACAAGAAATAGAAGCTTATTCTTGGCAAATGGAAGATAAATAACAAAGTAGTGCTTGTCTTACTGATTATTGAATTTGCAGCACAATTTAAAGCAAATTTAAAATTAAGCATACATATCCGAAAACAACATTCGGAAACAGTATGCTTGTCAGTCCGAGATTAATGAATTTAAAAGAGGACATACCGTTGGTCTGTATAAGGGGTAATTCCTGTACGAAAAATACGCTGAAGAATTGGTTAGTATAATAGTACTGTGGTGGAAATATTAAACCAGTAAGCGGAAAAAAGTTAAAAAAACTGAGACCTAAATCAGTACGCAGGAAAACCAAACGGGATAATCATTTCAAAGGCTTGCGAGACTCTAAGTCTATATGGTACCGATTTTTTACCTCATCTATTCGTCGTCCATTACTCGTAGTGGGACTAATAGCATGATGCTCTTTCTTACTAGTACCGCCGAACGGGGTCTATGAATACACGAATTATCTTTTCTAATGAATCCGTATATTGTTGAAACTGAAACAATGGTTGTATATTTATACGCTATAAATGCGAAGAAATAATGCATGAAGACTGTATTAATACAAGGCATATAATGTCGACTATGGGTATGAAAAACCATCAGTTGTGATAGCAGGTCACACTACCACCCAGAGCTACATCGACGAGGTCTTACAGCCCTATTAGTACTTCCTTTTCTTTAGAGGATGTCCCAAGCAATCTTTCAGAAGATAACGTGCGACCACATGTGGTACTTAAAATATTAAACTTTCTCCAACGAGACAAAGTAAAAACTTTTATGACCGGTCCCATATAAGCTTTTACCGATGGAAAATATCTAAAACATCACTGCGCGAAGGGTACAGTGGTATCCATGATCTCTAAAAATCTTGTTGAATTATGAGAACGCGTAAATGACGAATGAAAGGGAGTTCATCAAGATTATTCAATCACTGTTTAACTCGATGCCAAAAAGAATGCAGGCTAGATTCCTAGGGCCCAACCTTATTTATAGAGAAATGCTTTGTAAGAATTCATCTATTTTCTACTATTAAATAAAATTTGCAAAGTTGTGGTTATTAATTTTCGTTTTTCTTGGTGCCTCAATTTCTATAAACATTAGTGTATTTTAGTGAGGCAGAATAGTGCAAAGTAAACTATATGACTAATTATATGATAACATTAGAGAGCATGATAATCGCGAGATAAAAGCCTCGGCCTGTCACACTAGCGTGTGGCGAGCCTGGATTCGACTCCTAGGTCAAAAACAATGGCAACACCAAATGCTCTCCAGCCATCATACAAATACCTTTGGCGGTTGTAAAGTACATTCTCCTTCTTCTAACGGGTTAAACTAGCCACCTGCTCGGGGTATGTCCATTATGGTTCATAGTACTACACGAAATATGTAGTTAGAAACAGGCTAATAGCCTAAATATGTATAAGAGTAGAAAAAGGAAAAGAAGAATAATATAAATAGAATTACTATGAAAGCTGAAGTCACACTAATAAAGAACGAAGAAATCCAAAACAAATGCAGAATGCAAGATGTCATAAAATAGACATAAACAAGAATTGAATAAACATAATAGTGGAATACTAGAAGTAAGAATTTTGAAAATACACAAAACATTAGTAATACATACTAAAATCACCAAGAGGTGTCCCCACCTCTTAAAAGATAGACAAAAACAAACGTTTTCTCTAAACCTTTACTACTTAAACAAACATCTCATTTAAATTAGTATGTTGGTACATAACGGGTGACTTAGAATGGAATGCATATTTGTCTTTGAAATAGCGCGGGATATAATAGTGGGAGAAGGGCGGAAGGCCATGTGCTGAGTAGTAGAAAGCATAGAATTTGTCAGTTTGTGTGCAGTTATTACGAAACCAACAGTTGCGTAACTGTACGTAGACGTTTTCGAGTTTGATATGGGCTTCATGACATACAGCAAGCGCCGAGTGCCAATTTAATAAAACTTTAGGTTCAGAAGTTCAAGCGTAGTGATTCTACCGTGAATTCCAAACCTATTGGCTGTCGGTAAACAGTGAGAACGCCAGCAAACATCAATCGCGTGCGCACTAACGTTCGGCAACATCCCCAAAGGTCGATCCATAAACGCGCAGCGGCTTTGAATTGGAACCGGTCCAGCGTTCAGAAAATTTTCCAAAAAAACTTACGTTTTTATGCCTACAAGATCCAGTTATTGCAAGCTCTGAAAGCAACGGACCAACCCGTTACATCTCTCTTTGGGCGCAAGATGTTTTTGCAGCTTGAAAATTTTAATGCCATACATTTTGTTTAGTGATAAAGCCCATTTTCATTTAGATGGGTACGTTAATCATCAAATATGCGGTATTGGTCAGAAAACAATTCTCGGAAAAAACGTCAGGAACATCTTCACAGTCCTAAAGTCACCGTTGGGGCTGCAATTTCTTCAAAGGGCATTGTTGGTCCGTATTTTTTTGAAGATAACCATGAGCGCGTACTTACTGTCAAATCTGAGAGATACACCGCCATAGTTCGTAATTCTCTAGTCCGGTTCTTCAAGTATCAGAGAGATATGGCCCTACAATATGGTTCTAGCAAGATGGGCCACAAGTCACACAGCACGCATTAGAGGCAGTTAGAGAATTGTTTCCAAACCGACTTCTTTTGGGTAGAGGTGACATTAATTAGCTACCTGACCTGCCCCCCTGATTTTTTCCTGTGGGGATATTTGAAACATCGAGCTTACATGAATCCTCCGACTAATCTGCGTCAACTTGAGGCCCGTATATGAGAAGAAATCGCAGCAATTTGACAAGACATGTGTCAACCTGTTTTCACGCATTTGAGATCTCGCTTGGAGGATTTTTCGCACATAATTTCCACATTTTATAATTATCTAAATATATCACGAAAAGTTACTATGTTCCGTTGTTCTGAAATATGCATTCCATTCTGGGTCACCCGTTATATTTTATATGTATATGTATATGTATATGTATATGTATATGTATATGTATATGTATATGTATATGTATATGTATATGTATATGTATATGTATATGTATATGTATATGTATATATGTATATGTATATAAACAATCAATATACATAGTATTTAAATGTAATGCATTATGGAAGTGAAAAGAGAGATAAACAGGCGACAATTTCACGGAGTAGAACACTGTATTCTCTGTTTTAAAATCTAAAGAAAACAATTCACACCTAGTTATCTACAAGTTTGGGAGAAAGGTAATTTATTCAAAAGAAACTATGAACGTTAAAGAAAGCTAACTAAAAAATTACAAAATATTAATATGCAACATGCACTAGTAAACATATGAGTAGAATTATGCTGATAAACAATATGTTATTGGCACACCTTTAGCAAATTCTATAAATATTGTAACCCTGGAGAAACGAGCGTTAGAAGGAGATTTTAGAGATTAGCTCTTTTTTATATGGGACTATAACTTTAACACCCATCCCATGGCTTTATGCAAAGAACAAACACAATGTGTGAAAATGTGCACTTACATATACAGTACTGAACAGCTGCAAAGATGGTAACTGAAGATAAAAGTGGTAACACTAATAAAATTTAACAATGTTTAATGCAAAGTTCAGTTCAGCTGCATTTGCATTAAATGACCTACATGACTAATCTTCCGTATAACATAATCAAATATTAAAATTATACCTCTGTTTGTTTCTAATAAAATATAAATATTTCTAGGCAGCAACGAAACTAATACAATCAATTTTCTTTTCTGCAATAGGTAACACACACTGCTAAATAACGCATTAAATTCGATGATTATATATGTAAATACATTATTTTATTTAATTATATCATATAGTAAGTTTTCATTAAAATAGGAAAACCGTAAACGATTACTAAAACCTACAAGAGATACTATATTACTTTTAAATATAAAAAAGCTAACTAGCTATTAGCGTCCTAAGCATGATTGTAAAATTCTAAATTTTTACAGATGGTAGTGATTACCTAACCTACTTGAACAGGTTTTTGAGAATGTCTTCTTTGCTATATTGGGTACGGTTCTTTATCTTGTTACTTTTTTAAGTACGTGGTGTTACACTATTAATTTTTATTATATTTGACACAGCTTGAAAAAAACAGCATAATAATAAACAAACAGATAACAAAAACAATGATAATAAAAGAAATGGAAAAGCACACCAGATAAAATCACAGGGAACAAAGCTGGAACAAATAAAAGTTTCACGTATCTAGGTTCGATGTTATCACAAGATAAAAAATGAATCAGAAATAGAAGAAAAAACAGGATCGGCGGGAAAATTATTTAATGCAATCAAAAACCCATTTCTAGCAAATAAATCTCTAAAGAAATAAAGACGAAAATATTTTTAAAAATGACCTTAACGCCTTAACTAAAAAAAATTAAGACGCAAAGCACAGAAGTGAGATTTCTCAAAAGGATAGAAGATAAAATAAAAAAAGACAAGAAATAACCCTTAAAAAAGACGTGACGAAGCCAATAGAACAAATTATAAAAAGAGACAGTTAAGATGGCTTGGAAACCTAGCGAGAATGAACAAGGACAGAATAAAAAAATTATATAAAGTAAGAATAACTAACAAGAAAATGAAAGAGAGCTTAAAAAAGATATGGACAGAAGATGTAAAGGTAGCAGCAGAAAATAAGATAGTAAAATAACGAGAAACGAAAGCGAAAATCCAGGATAGAAAACAATGGAAAGATATATGCAAAAAAAGCTAACCAATAACTCAACTCCTACAAGTCTTACACTCGGAAGGGTAGAAAGGCTTCAGAATTAAGTAGTAAGTATATTCGGTTCCAATTCTATACTCCAAGCTTTTTAAAATTATTTCCAATCCGTTTCTTATTTTGTCTTTTCTTTCTTGTTCTTCTGCTTTTAATTGCACTCGTTATACTTAAACTCTTAACCAACGCTTCTAATTCATAGTTTATTCTTATCACTTACATAACCATCTCCTTTTACCGGTTCAAATATCTTACTTGTATACAAATGTCTAACTACCGTCTTTCTTACTTTACATTTATTTTTCGATTTAATCCCTGATGTCACATCTCGAAACACACAATTAAAAAGTTAATTATTTTAAAACTTTAAATCACAACACAACAAATGTTTCCTATAGAAGCATATGACATTTTTCTATGCTATATTAAATTATATAAACGTGTCTATTTTGCAAAATATCTTTTTATGGAAACATTTTTTATAGTTATAAATTATAAAGATGCTGTTAAAAACATGAAAATAAAAAATATTAGAGTGTGTTAATTAAAAATGTGCACCAAATCAGTCGTTGTGTGGAAATTTGATCTTTAATATTATTAAAAGAATTTAGTCAGCAAAAAAGTTTAGAAACAATTTTGAAAAAATAGAAGATAAGCTAGAATAGTAACGGAAACTAAAAGAGAGCTAAGAAATGGTAAAACAACCATCTAGAAGATATCTCATGAAACTGTTATAGAAATACTTACTATCACAAAAAAAAGTAAATATCAAACTAAAAAGAAAAATTTACAAAGTATGCAGAGGTTCAAAATAAAGTTTGTGGCGGTTAATAATTGACAAAAGTGATATCCGTGCTTATTACACCATTAGGATAGGGTATCAATCAAAATGTATCTTCAAAAATGTATAAAAATTGACATAATTTATTTAAATATATTATACTGATTAACAGTGCACTACGTTAGGCTAGAAATGTATTATGCAACTTAAAATTAAACATCCACGTTAAGCTCAAAGTATTATAGTGTTATATATGGCCATTATTAAAATGCAACTGAAAAATACGGGCAATAAAGAAAAGTACAGAAAAGGAGATACAACCTTTTTAAATGTGGTTATACCGTAGAATACCGAGAACACCATAGGCTGAGCGATGAAATATTACATAGGATTAACATAGAACAATAGTTGGTACAAATCGGAAAGAACCGCAAAACGTGATATTTCGCCCCTATTATAAGGCACACACAATATGATACCTTAAAAACTTTGCTCGGGAAGAAATAGAAAAGAAGAAAAGTTGAGGAAAAAGAGAAAATCATGGTTTAAGAGTATAAAGAAATAGACTGGCCGAAAGACCCAAACGTTGTTTCATACCAGCCAAAGCAGATATGGTTTTACTATTATAGTTGCCGAACTTGTTCGAGATGGCACAGAAAAAGAAGAAGAAATAAGAAAATAAAACCAAAGTTTTGTCGTTTTAATTAGATCACTTGAGATTCTCATTGACTCCAATACCAACTAAAGTGGAATAAGCGGTTGGGTAAGAACTTGATTTTGTTGTTTTACAATTATTTAACCTCATCAGATCAGGATTCTGCCAGAACCTTAAAAAACCCATAATTTAAGATATTAAACGCACATACCTTTAAGAATGAAATTTTTGTTCTGATCTGGGGGTCTGACCATGTTTACTATATATTTTTGGGATCGCTGAATCAGAATCCGAGGCCTGTTCAGTCTCATCATATCAGGATTCTGCCATGACCTCAAAAAACCATAATTAAAGATATTAAACTTAACTCTAAGAATAAAGTTGAAATATGAAAATCCTAGCTCTTACGCCCCATAACCCGATAACCTCTTTAACCACTGATCCCCATAACCCACCTAATCGCATTATTCAATACACAAGTATTAAGGCAGTGTTACTCCATAATACCAACGTCTATGCTCCTATACCAATAGCTCACTCGACTATAATGCAGGAAAAATATGAGACCTTATGAAGGAAATTGGCTACAAGCTCCACAGATGGCAGATCTGTGGAGATTTAAAAATTGTAACCATGTTACTCAGGCAACAGTTTGGCTTTACAAAGTACCCCTGCTGCTTATATTTATGGGATAGTAGAAACAGATAGCAGCATTACAAGTTAAGAGATTGGCCAACTAGAATTCCCTCACACCTGGGTCGCATAATGTTATCCACGAATCCCTCGTAGATCCATCGATGAGCCTAATCCTTCCTCTTCCTATAAAGCTAGATCTAATGAAACAGTTTGTCAAAGCTCTTGATAAGACAGGTAAATGTTTCGAGTACCTACAAACAGTATTCTCTGGATTTTTGATGTCAACATTAAAGTAGGGGTGTTTGATGGTCCTCAAATCGAAAAATGTAGGGATAATGTCTTTATCAGTACGATAAATGGTACGGAGAAAGCAGCTTAGATGAGTTTTTGAGAAGTTGCACAAAACTTCATAGGAAACCGAAAAAGTCTACAGTACAAAGAAATAGTTGCCAAGATAATAAAGGACTACGGGAAACTAGGATGCTTAGTGAACTTAAAGCTGCATTTTCTGCACTCTCTTCTTAATGCATTTCCGGATAACCTGGGACATTTCAATGAAGAACAGGGTGGACGTTTTCATCAAGACATTAAAGTTGTTGAAACTCGCTATTAGGAACGGTGGAACGTTAAGATGCTGGCAGATTTTTGCTGGATGCTCAAAAGAGAAACACTTGGACAAAACAAGAAGCGTAAAAGAAATCCTTTACATAAGTCATTTGAAGAGAAAAAACTCGATATAGCTCAACGAAAGAAACAATTAAAATAAATGCCTTATATAAGCAGCTTTAACAAACAATTCTTTTAACGGCTACATGATGTACAAAACCCGATCGTACAATGATTTGTAAAACTAACGTTAGTTGAATAAACCTGAAAGATAGATATTTAGAGTGAAGGTGTTTTTATGACACATCAGTATTTTCAGGGTGTTTGAGCCAAGACAGGAATTGTGTGATACAAGGTACAATGACCAGAGTTATGCAGTTATTAAAATAGCGTAGATATCAAGTTAAATATCAAACATATTTGGTTATTAAACTTGTGTATTGAGTAATGCGGTTAGGTGGGTTATGGGGTTCAGTGGTTAAACGGTTTATCGGGTTATGGGGCTTAAGAGCTTGAATTTTCATATTTTAACTTCTTAGACTTATGTGCGTTTATATCTTAAATTATGGGTTTTTTAAAGTTATGGCAGAATCCTGATCTGATGGGGCTAAATAGGCCTCGGATTCGAATTCAGCGACCCCAAAAACATATAGTAAACATGGTCAGACCCCCAGATTAAAACAAATTTTTTTGTGTGGTTGTGTAATTACTTTACACAATAAAAAGAACTGTTTTAAAATATTTAAATTAAGCTTACAAATTATTAAGAGCTTAAGTTAAAAGAAAAACAGCCTGGAACAAGTTTAGGTCTAGATCACGGCCAGCAGCAGCTTCCCAAGCGAAATCCACCCCGAGGTCGGCGCATTGTTTCTCGGCCGTGCGGAAGTGGCGGTAGAATCATCATGGCAACCCTCACTTGTATATCAACAGATGTGAGAGGAAAGGGTTAGCCGATCCCGGCCGATGATTGTGGGAACAGAAATAGTAAAACAAAACGAGCAAGAGGTCTTGGGATCGCCGACGTAAAAATAGAAGCCAATTTGGCCGAAAGGTGAACGCGCACTCCGAGGAACCCTCCGACTCCGCTGATGCCGATCGGCGAGATTTTCGGCTCGTTTGAGTCCTAATGGATCGAAGGGTTTAATTGATTTGCGGGTTTGTTTGCAAACCAAAGGCTGCCGAACAAAACAATAAAAGGATAAGTCTACTAGTAATGACTGTGTTTTATTCATATGGTTATAAAAAAGTAAAAGGTCAATAAAACAAAATTAAATTTTTTTTTATTATACAAATATTTTAAAGGCCTATCAATGTTAATTAGGCTTTTAAATAATAATAATAATTTTCGTTTAGTCTACAGAAACGAAAATCAATCGCAGCTACTTTTATATTTTGAATTACTTTTCCCTAGTCATTCCTGTTTTTTTGAAGTGATAAGAATTATTTGAGAGATAGAAAACTAGTTTCTTTAACTCATTCACTACTTTTTATATATTTTGGCGTTAAAAAGTTAAAGATGTTTTTTAACTTTAGAGGGCATATTATATGATTGTTTTTAATGCTGCCCTCATATAGATGGACATGTGTATTGTTAGATTATAAAAAAAATATGCTTTAGTCTATAACAATAACCAGATACCAAATCGAAGGACCTATACCCTTTTGCTATTACTCTGACAGTTTCATTTAGGCGTAATATAACACCATTTTTGGTTAGCCAGTTAAAGCTCGTCATTTGCGGAGGAAAGTACCGTTAAGTAATAATTCTCTTACATTGGGACAGCCAATCCATCAGCAAAACTCTAATCCTAAAAGGCAAATAGCATTTCTTTTGGAATGGAAAATCCTGCTCTGCCTTTTTGAGACAAATGCTTTTATTGTACTACAATTCTATAAATTGGTCTTACTTTTTCAGTGTTTCGTTTTAAAACCATGATTTATCTATTGCATTCAAGCACAAGTGCACACATACGTTGTACGGATATGCCTTCATGCGCTTCTGCTACTGCTGAAAGGTGATAGTATGGAGAACCTTTTTTGCACAGACCCTCGTCACCTTCAAGTTCTTATGGAAATTTATATGCAAAATTTTATAATTATTTTATCACGTAATAAAGCAAACATCACGCAGAACTTTAAAAGCTTATGTATTTTTGGTTAATAATATACTCATTTAATTCAAAAATAATTTGTCTTGTCCTTCTCTGGATTTCAACAACGTCATTTAGTGGCATCACTTACTGGGTACGCATTTAAATCTGCTCCACTACCAAAGTTCCGAGGGGAGTACCAATTATTTTTAAATACCCTCAATATTACAGTAAAAATATATAAAAATTATTTAAATTGGTTTATGCAAACTCACAAATCAAAATTAAATTCTTACCAAATCTTCTTTCCTAAATATGACATTTTTTATAGCTTTTTCCTTGCTTTTGTAACAAAATTAACATTAATCTTTACTAAAAGAAATTAAAATAATGTATATATATATTTACTACAATTTTTCATCTACTTTCGTACAGTATATGAGCAAAAGTTCTCAGACATTTATCTGTAACTTGTACATTGACATCTAAAGATTGCTGTGACCTCACCAACAGATATAAAAGGAGCACGAAACTAGGTCTTGTTTAGTAACAAGAAGAATGGACAATTCAGTAACTTTAAATAGGTCTAGTTATCAGTTGCTACATAAATAGGGAATCAAATGGACACTTTCTTAATTTATCTACAGCAACTGTAAATGGTATAATTGTTAAGTATAAACGTGGAAACACAAACACAAAATAATCACAAATGAGTAAACTATGTACAATAAGCAATAGGGACCTCGGGCCGTTAAAGATCATGATTTGCGAAAATAATTTCCCATCGTGTGTAAAAGTCACCCAGGAGTTTCGCAGTGCTACTGAATGCATATAGAAAATTGAGATAAATGGGTTTTCAAGAATTTCTATTGTAAATAATAAGCATTACTTTTAGTGGTATAAATAACGACTCCACTATATTGCAAACCACTGGAAACTTTTGACATGGAATGACGAATCACGCTTGACAATGTAGCAGTATGGTGGAAGAGTTTGGATATTGCAAATATCTGGAGAGTGCTAACAGTATGATTTAAAGAAGGTGAAGACTAAATACAAAGAAGTGCAAAAGTATTTTTACTAGATTTATCAAGTTTTTGATAAAGAAAATCTCTGAATAAGTTTGTATCAATATGATAAATGCTCCCTTTCATGAAGCAGGGAGGAATGGTTTCCGGACAACAAAATTAAAATAGATTAAAATAGATCGATTGAGAGTTTGCTTACAGAGTTAGAGTTAGAACTTGTGGCACAAGACTAATTTGATGATAGTTTCGGATAAGTGTCCGAATACTCTACATCCAAATGTTTATGTTGTTTATTATTTTGTTCACTGTAGCAGGATGGCCTAATATTCCAGCTAAACGCTACTGGGTGTTTTGATAGTTAATGAGTTAGAGAATATTATGATACTTATTTTATGTGCCTCGAATTAATATTGCTAAATCTATCGGCTTGAAGATAAGAATTATCATAACGTCTCTTTAGAATAAATAGTATAAAATATATTTTACTTTACTTAACTCATTTTTGTCCTATAAATTCTTTAAATACTTTAACTTAATGTTAAAGAGAGATATTTGTAATGGGTATTTATTAAAACCAAGCTAGCGTGGTACCGTAGGTTGGTGGCGAGCTGCGATACTGACGGCGAATGACGAGTGACCTACTCAGTCGCTAAAAGTAATTGAGTACTTGCGGGATAATAATGGCGGTCGTCTAAAGGTTCAATGGGCAAATATATGAGAGCCTTAACCTCTCAGTTCGCAGGCCGTGCTCCCACGCGGGAGTAAGAACCGTACCATTATTATTTATTAAAACCACGTAAGAGTGAAGTATTTATGAACCGATTAACAACAGAATTAAACGGAAAAAACGAATGGAAATTTAAAAACGAATACTGCGCTAAGTGTAGTTAGTTAGATTAAGAGCAATTAAGAAAGATGGCTAAAAGGAAATCACAGTAAATTTATTTCTTATACATAATTTATTACAATAGACAGTGATCAGTTATAAAAGTGAAAATCCATTATAATCTCACTACAAAATGCTAATAAGTGCGTATGATATTATCAATTAAGACACAATCATTGAAATTCGTGTAAACTTAGCCAAAAGAGTTAATACTACGTAGATTACAGTTTTTCCGTATAAAATAGGATCTTAGAATTTAATTGTAGAAGGAAAAATCATTATTTTAATTAATTTAATTCTCTATTTAGGTTCTTCCTATTCATGTTCGATCATAAGTGTCTTTTAAGTGTTCCATTATTCACGTTTCTTCCACATCCCTCCCGTCCAGCGACTCTCTTGAATCATTAACTCATCGTAGCTGTCACTTTTTTAATTCTTCCTCTCTTTTTCTCATTCTTTTTCTGTTCACGGCTTTTATTGACTGACTGTTATTCTATCTACCATCTGTTATTCTGACATTTTATTTAAGTTTTTTCAAATCCAATAAGTTTTTTTTTACATCCCCGTATGATTTTCTTTTAGTAACCTGTAATCTGTATCTATTAACATAGATATATATGATTTTTAACCCTTTCACTTTTTAAAAATATTCTCTGGTATTTAATAGTATGTCGTTCATCATCGATATATATATATATATATATATATATATATATATATATATATATATATATATCTACTGTGTACAAATATAACCCGGAATTTTGTTATAATTTTTTAAATCCTTATTTATTCTTAAAAATCTATTTCATCGCCTTCGAAGTAATCCCCCTCGGCTGCTATGCACTTATGCCAGCGAATTTTCCACTCATCAAAACACTTTGAAAAGTCCTGTTTCGCTATGGCCTTCAGCACCTTCTTCGATTCGGCTTGAATCTCTTCTATCGTGTCAAAACGGTGTCCCCGGAGCGGTATTTTCATTTTGCTGAATAGCCAGAAGTCACATGGAGCTAAATCAGGCGAATACGGCGGTTGCGGAACGATATGGGTGGAATTTTTAGCGAAATGGTTACCAATAAATTGAAGGTTTTTGGAACCAAACGATTGCTTTTATGTCTCTACTTTGTTCTATTACATTTTTTATCATTTTTAATATTTTTCGTATCCACTTATTTACCTTTGCATATTGTACTATATTTCACTTACTATTTCGTTTTCTTTTTTGCTACTTTCATGTTTGCTTCTGCTATGACAGTAATCGCTGTTGAGTTTATTTCGTCTATACCTTTTTTTGGTATTAGCCAATTCTAATGAATACTTCTTCACTCCAGAAAGGTAAAACATTCAAAAAGGAAGCTCTTGTAGTTGTTCAATGACGACTGTTACACCTGCAGTGTTCAAACTATTAAAGATAGGCATAAAATGCTTTCAGATTTTAATTCGACAACTATTGTGTATGAAACATAAGTGATTTTGATTAACTTCTGGGAAGTTTTTCAGTTTTTTCAATAATTGCTGTGTATGATAATATATTTGTGTTTAAAGGATGGAGGTTTGATGTTTCCCATTTTTTTTCAGATATAAAATATTGGTGATCTTGAAATACGTCGTGAGTGATTTTGGCCGGTGGTTTTTAACTTTGTCCAAAAAAATTACACCGACTATGGAAAAAACTAAAAACATTAAAGCTACATAACATGTCCAGCCTTACTGATAAAGATTTCTGTCAGACACCGTCTACCAACCACAGTTGCTTCATATTTACGATACCATTGGCTTCAAAGTTGCTTGAAACTTTTATGGTTATTTGCTAGCCTGTGGGTTTGTGCGGTGCAATTTAATTCAAATTTTTCCCAAATTTTAATATCGTGATTATCGGTATTATTCCAGTGTTAAGAAATGTATTTGAATTTTACAAAAATACTTTTTTTGCTATTATACTATGGTTTAAAAATTGCCTTGTAGGGGTGTGTATGCAAAAAAGATTAAGGTCGACAATAGCCAATTTATGTTTATAAAATTACGCTAATATTCAACCATATTTTAAGATATCCTGTAATATCAATTGCAGGTTAACCATAGTACTAATTATTTAAATAGATTCTATTGTTATTTGCTATAAGAGCTTTACTGTATCACGATTAGAGTCATGAATAAAACAATGTCTCTTATATTAAATAAAAAATACAATTACCATTAATTCACTTAAGGTAATGGTATTTTTTCGAGACTATCTATCACTAAAAACTACACAAAAAATAGAGGAGCTCTATCAATTGATCCGACAAATAATTGTAATAAAATTTGCAGCGGCGGTTTCTAAGCAATCAATATATTTAAATAATAGTTGTTACTTTTTTTTAGACATGGAATTTTGTAAAAAATATGACAACTGGTACACTAGTGGGTTACTTACTGCAGACGTTTAATGACAGAGTACTTTCCAAAAGACAATCTTAAACGCGAGATTCGCAGATGAGGTTTGCTCAAATATTGCTGCCGATAAATTTTCGATTTAAATGTTACTGTGTGATATTAAAATAAATCCCGACATAGAAAAACAATTGAGAAAATAGGTCATTTAGCTAATAAATTAATGATAAAGAAAATCACGCATACATCGAAATTTGTCTGCTAATAATCTACTGCAACGTTAAAAAAAGAGGTTTGAGTAACTGGTGGACTAAACTGGTGCTAGAAAGACTATTTTCTACGCGAACAAAACCATCTTTAGTGTTAGAAGCAATTATACCTCCAGAGCTTTTATGCATTTACATACCATTAGTACATAAAAAATCGCTTGAAGGCGATGTTGAAGATTTAATGAATTCTTTCTTTCCCCATCCTCGTTATTTGCACAACTCCCCAATTTTTGGCTAATTTTTATTAAATATGATTGATAAAAAGTTCTAAATCTAAAAAGACTCCCAATTCGCTCAAATATAACATAACACTACATTCTTGTTTGTTTACATAAATAAGATAAATTTCAGGGAGTTTTAGCTTCCCGGCAGGATTGCGTGTCTCTAAACTTTTTCCGCAATGGCCACTTGCTTTTCTGCTTTTTTTGAATATGTTCCTAAAGGTGTCTTCTTTTCTTTTTTTGGGTGCGGCTTTTGCCCATTTCTTTGTTCATTCCGAAAGTTCCTAGTTTTATTCGCTATTGTTTTTCTGTGAGTTTTAAATTACTATACTATAAGCTCTAAGCTTTAAAAACATTGGCATATTATGGTCAATGTTTTTGAAGCTTGAATACTGATACATTTCTTTTTTATTTTTGTTGTATTAAGAGAAAGAGTTACTTGTTGCATGATTTTAAGATACATTTTAGTGTATATTAAATTTTTTTTAAACGCATAATCAAGCTGACTGACATATTACACATATTCCATTTGCTAGGTTTGGTTTAAGCTCTTGCTTTGTAAAATTTAATAAATTGCTATAAGGATTTAGTAATTCTCAAGAAATATTTTATTACGAATATACTGGATATCACTAGAACTTTTCTCAAAAGTATTGTAATTTTTGCGACTTACATTTAAATAATTTTTGTTTTTTTCTAAATAAAAATATATTTGCCTGTTTTTAATATTTCTAAGTGTTTTCAATCTATCTATACATTTGAACAGAAAGTAAACAAAGAAATGGGCCGTGCCCTAAGCTCTTAATTTACACAAGGAGGTCGGTTCGTTGTAAACAAAAGCGGTCTATACATTTAAACGGAAAGCAAAAAAGACGGTTGACAATTAAATTTGGCGTAGCGGTGCTTTGATCTTTTGATTTACACGAACAGATCCGTGCATTCGTGCACGCACGTCGGGGCCGCTCTCGCTCCTCGCCGAATAGTCGGGAGGCCGCGGCTGCATTGCCGTACACAAAAAGTGCGTTTGTGACGGCCTTTTGGTTTGCTTCTACCTATTAATAATGGACGTAAGCATAAGCCGTCCATAAAAAATACCTAAAGCATAAGCCGCCCATAACAAATACGCGTAATGCGCGTAAGTATTAGTAAACATTTGAAAGTTGCGCATACCCAAACACAGTATCGGCAGCAACGACCTTCTAGGCATTTTGCATAGTTATGTCGCCTTTGTACCTGTTATGCCTTTTATGGTGTAGGAACAAGTGCATTATTGCTAAATTAAGTAATAGTTTCCTATCCATTGTAACAATGAAGCCCAAATGTAAAAAGTTAGGTTACTCAATTTCAGAATCAAAACATACATTATGTTACTACTGCCAACATTAATCTAGAAAAAATAAAAATCACTGCAAATAAGCGCATAAGCTTTGCATTGATTAAACTTTACGTATTACGTATTTCTTATGAGTGGCTTATGCTTACGTCCAATTTGAATGGGGGCTAAAATAAATTGTTCCAGGAAAAAAGTCGACCCAATTAAAAATTTATACGTTCCCACCTTGCAAAAATTTGAGAAAAGGCGAGTGAAAACTTGTTAGTCTAGGACGTCAAAAATACCTTTTGGTGGGCAACCTCTAGTACATAAAAATTGCCATGTTTTTTATCTAGTATTTCAACAACATCGAGAGATGAAAAAAAGACCAACCATCCTCGGTCTCTTTTTTGAGAAGCCCAATAATGTAAGCTAACATTGGCTGTCGTCTTTTGTTTTAAAATTTTTGGTTTTTTTATTTTGTGGCGATATCTTCCTTATTTATGAAAATAATATATTATATATAAACAACTCATACGTTTTTTAAGTATTGTTCTGAGAAAAATACAGCGGCGTAACCAACTCTTTAAATGTAGTCTAAATTTGAATTCTAACATAAATGTGTATTTTTTAAATAGAACATCTGAGGTTAGATTTTTCGTTTCTATTAGATTGTAGTAAATAATTAAAATTCTCAAAGTATTATTGCTTACAATATTTCGACCTAAACTTCCAAAATGGTTTGATATGCCAGACTGCTTTATTCTGTGTAATAATATTTCCGGGGCTAAAAGTAAAATATCTCATAATGATTATCTATTGGACTGTAAAATTTTTTTAAGCGTTTCACTTTTTTAACAATTTATTTAATAATTTTAAACAAAGACAACTTATAACAACTAATCGAAGTATTCTCTGTCAACATTGGTCACTTCCTCCCACTTTTCCGGCAGCTTTATGATCCCGCGCCGATAGAATTCGGCATCTTTCGAGTCAAAGAATTCTTCAAGCGATTCTCTTGTTTCACCAATGTTTTCAAAACAATTGCCTTTTAAAAAGTGTTGCAGCGGTCGGAACAAATAACAGTCTGATGGCGCCAAATCAGGAGAGTAAGCCAGATAATCAACGCGATCCCAACCAAGTTCTATGATCTTTGCGTTTGTCAAGCGCGAGCGGTTAGGCTTTGCACTGTCGTCCAGGAAAACAACCCAAACTTCCATTCAACGCATACTACTAACGGCAATAGACTTCCGAGTTGACAGTTTGTCCTGGTTCCAACAACTCCTAATGTTTAATGCCACGAGTCAACCAAAACACACACAATATTGGCCTTTTTGTACCGAAAGTTATTCTTTGGTAATGCAGTTATTTCGTCGCCTGGTGAACGCTATTTGTGTTGAGGATCCGGATTTCTCATCTCCCGTAATCAATCGATTGGCCAAGAACGGAGTTTCATTTTAACCATCCAACAAAGTTTGACTGACATTTATCTGTTTTGTCTTTTGATCAGCAAACAGCTCATGTGGAACCCAACACGTTTTCTTCCAGACCTAACTCGTAGCGGATATTTTCAATAGTCTGAGGGCTGCAATCGACATCATCGGCCAACATCCAGCATGTCAATAACAAAATCTCTTCAGTGGCTTCAAGAACGGCTTGACGAACAATCTTTTTTGGACGTCCAGCACTTGCTTGTGATCCAAGTCTTCATTGACGGCTTTAAACTCTACAAAATGCGTTCGAACCGCAGACTCTTCAACCAGAACTTCACCCCAAGTTTTATTGATTCGACGAGCGTTTTCAGCAGCATTTGGTTTTCAACTCAACTTGTATTCGTGCAGCATTAACAATCTTTTTGCCCATACGTAAGCTCTATACTGAAACAAATATACAAGTATAATATATCAATAACATGCAATAACAATGCAAAAAAATATGAAAAATGAAAAAAAGTAAAACACTTAAAAATTTTTGGGCAACCTAAAAAAAATCTGGTGTGAACATCACACGACTTTCCTTATCCTATTATATAATTATACGGTCCATCGTCTCGGCTGCTCTCGTCCGGAGCTTGTTATTTTAAAAGGACGGCAGTCCAACTCTAAAGCTGATTAAAATAAACAGTACAAGACAATAATTGACTCGTACTTAAAATTTTGCTACGTCACTGAAGGTAACCGTGCGAACTCACGGCCTTCCCATTATCGCCTGCGTGCTCCTCCTAGCGGCCAAGCGCTCCCCGTCCCGGCAGTCGGCCCGTAGCTCACCGAGCGCGCTGTGATTGGTCCGTTAAATTAATTTTTCATCGGCTATAACTTATTTATTTGACCTCGGATCAAAACATTTCATTATAATTTTTTGTTCGCCTCATTCTGATCTATCCGATAATATAAATTTCCCGAAACATTTTATGAACACCCGGTATATTAAAAATCCTGAGCTTCAATTTTTTTCGAGTTCCTATTTTACCAACTTTTATTTTAAATTCATGTTTATCTCATGATAACAAATCATTTTTATTCTCATAAATTTTTTGTATCTTCAACCGTTTAGATTCGCGACCGCTTTGCGACCGATTTTGCGACTTTGCGACCAAACGACTTGACCGATTTTTACCAAAAGTTTCGCACTGCGTCCCCTACCTACAAGTAACTTACATACCAAATTGCAAGTCTCTAGTTCTTACGGTTCTCGAGATATCCTGTTTACTGACAAACCGGCAGACAGACCGACAGACAGACCGACAGACAGACACAGACACAGACACAGACACAGACACAGACACAGACACAGACACAGACACAGACACAGACACAGACACAGACGCAGACGCAGACACAGACACACACACAGACACACACACACAGACACACACACAGACACACACACACACATACACACACACACATACACACACACACACACACACACAACCAGAATTAGTTTCAATTTGGCAACTTGAATTCGAGGATTTGAAATTTGTCATTCCAATATTATTAATAATAACTTCAGCATTTAGAATGTGATACTTTTTGATCTGTTTGTTAAGTGCCTCAAGGTTTTTTAATCTTTTAAAAATATGTAAATTTATTAAATGGTCCCTTTATAAAGTAATGACTAAAATATATTTTACTTGCAGCTGTGGAATTATTACTCGTAATATAACATTATCGCACTTTTTGTAGTTTTCGTAATCCAATTAGCTACTTTAACTTAAAATATTGTAAACAACAATTTAATGTTAAAGAATTAAGTAGTCTGTATTGTTACAGTGTAATGAAAGCAACCACAACTTCTTAAATTCAATTCTTCTTAAATTTTTGAGTTTCTGAGTCTCAGGCTCTAACCCTATCTTCTAGAGTGACCTGACTTCAATGTTGGGCGCTTTTGTCATAGTTGTATAGGCCACAGATTAAAAAATTTCCGTTCCGTAGACACTGTTGTGGATCTTCAGAGCGCACTAGGAGATATACTCCTGAATGATTGTGGAGGCTGATATTTCTTACGTACCACACAGCGCCATTTTGGACTACCTAAAGTTTATTTACGTGAGATTTTGCTGAGTATTATATGTCATGATTGGGCTGATAACGATCTTGTATATTGTTTGCCTATTCTTTTGTGACAGCTAGCTGTTTGAGTGCAACAAGTTGTCCAAGGCTTGTTGCACTGCCTTGGCTTTGTTTATTGCATTTTCCACGTAAACTCTTTAAGTGAGCTCTTTATCTAAGGTCACTCCAAACTACCATTCCTCTATTCCACGGGAAACACCTCTGTCGACGATTCTGACGTTACCCAGGAGGTACCATCTGACTTCTTTTGGTAGATAATAGGGCTTCCTTACTTTTCTTAAAATTCATCCTAATTTTTTCACTATTTTTCTATAGAAATCCAATTCGTTCTAAAGATGCCATACTGCCAGGGAGAGCCCATGCAATTAGAAATACTATTAGAGAAAAGAATATCTTTTTCATATTGCTACAACCAACTATAATTTTCTTAAATATTTTGTAACTTAAATTTAGAACACTTAAGAACTGACTATTCCATTGTAATCTTCTCAAAAAAGTACTTGAAGAATTTTCTATATTTTTTATAAATAAACTAAAAAATAAACTAAAACTATAGACAATAATCAATTTTGTCTTTCACCATTGCCTTTTTTGACAAAAAGGACTCGAGGATGATAAATTTATTTTAAAATAGTAAAATATTCTAAAGGAGTGATTAAAAATTGTATCAAAAGCCTATGGACACAACAAAATCAGCATTTATCTACTTAGAAAAATGTTTACGTTCTTCCTCCTGAGAATTTTATTTTTATATTATAATCTAATGTTAAAATATAAAAACGCCACTAGTATTTTTTTGTTAAATAGGGCTCAATATATTCAGTCAACATTGTTATCAACACCTTGAAACAAACGAAATAGTTTATGCAGTAACCACGCTTATCTATTCTACAAAAATTTTATATTTTTGTTTATCCTAACAGTCAGACAAGGTTTTCTATTGCTTTTTATCTATTCAGTATAATCTATTACGCATTTAATGTACTGAGGAACATCGAGTGAATTGATGAAACTACATAATTATTTGATTGATCTTCACGTTAACAATCTTCTCTGTAGTTTTTTGACGAAAAAGAAATTGGAAAATCTATAAATTTACAATGGTTACAATACTTTTCCTTCTATTATATACAACAGGCCGAAATATAAAATTAGTTTATAATACGATCACTTGTATTGCAAACTATAGCGGTGGAAATAAATATAAAGGCACTGAGTTCCTTACCAAAGGACACATCAGATGCTGCTAAATTTCACATCAGTAGTTGCAGTCTTATGTCATTTTGGATGCCTAGTGCACTACTTTAGTCGACAAAAGTATTTATTACTATCAAAGCTGAACATTTTTCAAAAATGTTCATAAAAAAGTTATAAAGACAACTACTCCAGTATATCATAATCACACATCAGCACTTTGTATTTTGATCTCTGTTTTTAATAACACTAAATAATGGTTTTTTTAACGGGTCTATTCTGTAATATTATGGCACGCTTGCATAGTAGCCTCCTTGAGCTCTTGTATACATCGCAGACAATCATTTTCTAGAGATTCTCGATAGGGTTTAAGTCGGGATTGATGGCAGGCCACTCTAAAAATATAAGCACCCAATTGTCAACACAGAATAGTGCACCGCGGCATTTTCAATTGCTAACGGCCAATTTAGGCAACATATGTTCCCCGAAAACTTGCTAGTGCTTAATCAGAGCTTCACAAAGGCTAAAGAAGTAGTGCCATTGTCTCCTTTATGTCAATATTAACAGCTATCCAAGTCATCTAAATTAAACTTCTTTTTATCGTTGAGGACCACTTTTTCCTATATTTTTCGGTCAACGGCATATGGTCACGGGCAAACTTCATTTGTGGTAATCCTTGTGTGCTCGTTTTTGTCATTTTAAAAATTTGGAGTCGTTAATCACTTGTCGAATTCTTTTAAATATCACAGGAAAGTTCAATCCTTTCGGAATTGGATTGCTTAAAGTTTTGTTTTTCTGAATTTCGTCAGAATTCAGTACAAATCTCTATCCATCAGTTTTTTCTTCTCATAGTCTCTTTTCTTCTAGATAAAATTGTCAAAAATAGGAGAACGACTGATTTTAGTAGAAATTTGGCGATTTGTGATGCTCTCCTTGTAAGCCAAGATCTTCCCTTTTTCAAGTTCACTCAGCAGTTTTCCTAGTGTCACAGTTCCCGACCCTGATAAAGGCGTTTAGACTATCTGGGAATGGTTATAACTTCTTGTCTTTATGATCATTTCCATCTCAAAGTTCGAAAAACTAATATAAAACAAACAAATTGGTCCCTTTTTGTGGCTCTATCGGATTTTGCATTTAAATTTTAAGAGCTATCCCAATGTGAAAAATTTTTCCATCGATTTTTTTTGATTTTTTAATGGTTTATTATGTTTAAAATAACATCCCAAGTTTCAAAGTTGGATCTCAAATAGTGTTGAAATGGCATTGGCTTTAATGGAGTGAATCGTTTTTGTGGTTTGATGGATCTGGCAAAAAGTTTTAATTATCAAACTTTCATTGGCTGCTTCGACATATATTCAAAGCAGCAGAAACAGTTTATAATTTGTGTTCGAGGTGAAAGAAGAAAGGACTAAAACGCTCGAAAAAAAACTTACCAGTTTCTGGAGATGGTACCTGGAAAAAACGTTCCTATACTTTGCGTTTTGACGTTACAACTCTCGTAGGGAAGTTAAAACTTTAAACGGTGTTTTCCTCAAAACGACATTTTTGAAATTTGCTCCCAACTCGCAAAAAAATCATCGAATCCTCTTGAAATTTTTTTAGCATAATACATGTTTTGGCATACTATGACCCTCCATTTTTAATTTTGTACAAAAAAAGCCCGTTTTTAGCAAATTCGACATAGTAGGAAAAATGTCTTTTTGTTTAACGGGCATTTTTTTTAATTTCAGGCACTCTGAAAGCGCCAATCATGGCAATAGTTGAACGACTTTTTGGACCTCCGGGAGATGGCGCACGGCCAAATTTAAATATTTTCACTAAAAAAATATGTAATAAGTCAACATACACAAGAATATATTCTCCAAGTTTGAGAAGATTTGATGCAATAGTTTTTATTTTATAAATTCCAAATATCGCAGGTCACACTAAGATAACCCCTTAAGTTCGGTGGTAATTTGAAATGGTTGTGCTTGACGAATTTTTTGTAGTGCCTTTATATTTATTTCCACCACTGTACATATATCATAAATTATGGACAAAATGTATTTTTGAAAAGCTTCTGAAATATTTTATTTTGGTACCTATAGAATATTTATTCGTTACACGTCCGGTCTCTACAACTAAAAACCAATTAAATTTTCTTGTTATTTAGATGAAATAAAACAAAGTTACAAACTATATAATAGCTTATGAAAAGTTTTGATGCCAATATATTTCCATTTAATTTAAAATTTATAATATATAAATTAAGTAAATTCGATGCCTACTACAAATTTACTATTTACATAATGATACTATTGTCTAATTGTCATACTCAATTTGCTTATTTAAAACAAATATTAATAGAAATCAGGTTTTTTAAATTACCCAGAAGAAAAACTATGGGTCCTACAATAAAACAAATATTTTAATTGACCAAATGCCGCACGACGCCGGATCCAAGCATGCAAATAGAAGAAAAGCTCGTTAAAATAAAACAGCCGCAAAGAGTGGACCGGCCGAGCCCTGCGGGCCGCACATCACGTAATTATTCTCGCAGGTGCATCCCTGCTTTGCACCCTTCGGCCGGGGTTCTCGGGAACCTGCCCCGCGAGCGGGCTGTCCGGCCGGGCCTCACCTGCGCAATAAAACGAATAAAATGCTCAACTCTGCCACATCGCCACCGGTTTTGGAAGCCAATCACGTGAAAAATGCCAAGATAAACGTGGCCGGGCGCGGGCCGAAATCTAATCGCGCCGACCCTTCCAGAAATTAATCCATAATTCTTCGGATCTGGCCCTCGTCGCGGCCGTTACGACGCTAATGCCAGAAATTTCGATAGCTATCGCCGCAGGAGAGCCCGTCTGAGTACGCTGAATTGATAACGGCAGCCTCGGTCGACTTTTAAGCCGAGCCTTATCGGGGTTTCTATTTGAAATCGACATCTACACCAATTAAGAAAAAGCAACGGCAAAAGTTCCACATCTTTTTAAGCAAAGTAAATAAAACGCCTGTGACCGTTTAAGTTATTTTTTTCAATCACAGTTTACTTTCACGCTCTATATCATTTTAATTATTATTTTATTGTTATTTAGGACTGTTTGTTTAACACTACTGTTTAGCACGTTTTTGAACTCTACCGAATCAAAGGATTTTTTTTTAAATATATGAAAGCCAAACGGATAGAAATGTAGAAATGCTAAGTTTTCCATTAAAAGTTTTGTTGTAAATAAAAAACATGGGGCCGGCGAAGAGATTGCTCTGTAAGCAATCCCAGAACGAACTTAAAAATTCGAAATCGAATATCTCGAAAATTATTCGACGTCATTTTCGAATTCAGCGTAAAATTTCCTATAAGAATCACATTTAAAATCGTAATGTTGAAAATTTTCCCGAAATTCGAAGTCGAATATCTCGAAAACTATTCGAGATAGAAATTTTTTAATTTCGAATTCGAAATCAGCGTAAAATTTCCTATAAGAATCCATTTTCAAATTTTAAAAAATCTCAAATTTTGTGACGGACCGACAGACCGACCGACAGACAGACATACAGAATTCAGTAACGAACTTTTTAAGTTCGTTGAAAATCTTATTCTATATCCCTTTCTAAATCCTGCTTGAGTTTCTGGCTGATATTCGTTTAGTTTAGCGGAGAATCTATTGGTGAGTGTTTTTGTCATTCATTTATACTCCTCAAAACACATTAACGTATCAACAAGCAGTTACTGGACAAAACAACATTAATGATCTACTTTCCAACTTCCTTGCAGAATTTAAAGCAATGTTCGCGCAACTTATAAGCCAGAACAGCATGGTGCTCAACATGCTCTCCACAGTAATTAACAAAATAACATAAAATGGTTAATTACCTACGTATTGGTACCTGGAATACCAATGGCATTACCCGACACATCCCGGAAATAATTACCTTCCTACAAATGCAACAAATCGATATCCTATTAATTTCCGAAACCCATGCAACAGAAAGAACAATAGTTAAAATCCAGAAATATACTACTTACCTTGCCAATCATCCAGACGGCACAGCTCACGCTGGATCAGCTATAATTGTCAAAAACACAATTTCCCACTACGAGATGGAGCCTTTTATAACTAACAAAATACAAAGTGCAAAAATTAAAATAGAAGTTCTCCCATACCCCCTGGTCATTGCGTCCATCTACAGCCCACCACGTCACCCCATCACAATTGAAGAATACGAGGAATTCCTACTAACCCTGGGGCCAAAATTTATTGCAGCGGATGATTGGAACTCCAAGCATACTGCTTGGGGCTCAAGGATTGCCACCTCGAAAGGACGGAGACTGCTAGCTGTAATCCAACGAAACAACTACAACTACCTATCAACTGGTGAACCAACATACTGGCCCAGTGACCCACATAAACTGCCAGGCTTACTTGACCATGCAGTTACCAATGGCATAGCGAATACTTATCAACAAACGGAATCCAACTTCGATCTAGCCTCTGACCATACGCCAATCATTATAAGTATCAGCACGACTGTCATTAAGAAAGACCCTCCTTTAAAATTATGCAACAAGCATACCGACTGGGAATATTTTAGAACTACCTAGAAAATGAAATTAAACTCGAGATCAGAATAAAAACGCTCAAGACATTGATGAGGCAACCCAGTACTTAACTACCATTATACAAGAAGCTGCATGGCAAGCCACCCCCGTTCCAAAACCATCACCTGAAACAGACAACATTCCTCTGAACGTACGGAACCTCATTTCTGAGAAACGAAGGGCACGGAAAAAATGGCAGAGAACCAAAGATAGACGAGACAAAACCCACTATAATAGACTAACGCATCAACTGCAAAAGGCGCTAGCGGAAGCTCGCAATGAAACATTCAGTCAATACATCACCCATCTCTCTCCTGATGACAACTCTATATGGAAGGCAACAAAGAAATTCAAGCGGCCAATAGCAACTATCCCTCCTATCAAAAACCCCGACGATACCTGGGCCAGATCTGATACTGATAAAGCCAATTCATTTGCGAAACACCTTGCTAACGTGTTTACAACACCACAAGTACAAGGTCATGTTGACGATAAAGAAATTGAATCCTTCATTGATACTGCGTGCCAATCAAGCCCTTTACGCCAGCAGAAGTTTCTCAACAAATACAACTAACAAACGTGCGTAAAGCACAGGGATATGACCTAATGGTTGGAGAAGTACTTAAAAACCTCCCCAGAAAAGCGATTGTACTAATTACCACAATATTTAACAGAATACTACAACTCTGCTACTTCCCTATGTTATGGAAACATGCCCAGATAATAATGATTGCGAAACCTGGCAAACCGCCCACCCAAGCACAATCCTACAGACCAATAAGTCTCCTGCCTCTCCTTTCCAAACTTCTTGAACGGCTACTACTCAAGCGCATTAAGAAATCTGTAGACCTAGACCAGCTTATCCCACTGCACCAGTTTGAATTCCGTGAAAGCCATTCCACCATTCACCAAAGCCACCGAATCATCACTCATATAATGGAAAGCATAGAGAAGAAGAATGTATGCCCAGCGGTGTTCTTAGACATTAAGCAAGCGTTCGACAAAGTGTGGCATACTGGCTTGTTATACAAACTCAAATTACACCTCCCCAGTCAGCTATACGTACTACTCAAGTCATACCTCACAGACCGAACCTACCAAGTCAAAATGAACAGTGCAGTCTCAGATATCCATCCAATCAAGTCCGGAGTCCCCAGGGCAGCGTCTTGGGACCACTGCTATATCTAATTTATCCATCAGATGCACCAACCACAGACAACACTATACTTGCGACATTTGCTGACGATACGGCCATCCTTTCAGTCAACCAATCTCCTGAACTTGCTGTGGAACATCTTCAACAGCATCTAGACTCACTGCAAGCCTGGTTCCATAAGTGGAGAATTACAGTCAATACTGATAAATCGGCTCAAATAACCTTCACTATAAAACGTATCGAATGCGCTCAAACCAGCATAAATAACACCCCAATTCCAATCTATAGGGAAGTAAAATACCTCGGCTTGCACCTCGACCAAAAACTCAATTGGAGCTCGCATATCAAAGCCAAAAGGAAGCAATTAGATCTCAAAATCAAACAAATGGCATGGTTACTTGGAAAACATTCCCAACTCTCTCTATCAAACAAGGTTTTGCTGTATAAAGTCATCCTGAAGCCCATATGGTCCTACAGGATCAACTCTGGGGATGCGCCAAAGCGACACACACTAAAATCCTTCAAAGATTCCAGTCCAAAACCCTCCGTATGCTGGCCAATGCACCATGGTACATAAAGAACGACACCCTTCATAACGACCTAGGAGTTCCTCACGTAGATAGTGAAATCAAAAGGCTCTCAACTAACTATAGCAGTAACTTGGCAGGACACCCTAACCAACTCATTGAACAACTCTCCAATCAACCGGACATCGCAAGAAGGCTCAAACGACAATGGCCGCTGGACCTCGCACAACCTAATCAAAACTGTTGTAATCATTAGGGAGACTAGCACTGGCTAGAGCTCCCCGCATGACATTGTATTGTTATATAATTTTACTTAATACTCAAATTAGGAGTAGATTGTAAATACGCTGGTTAAATTAATAAAAAAAAAATTATATAACACTGATAGTAAACTTATTAGTCTATAATTCTTAATTCGTATGTTATTTCCTTTTTTAAATAATAGAGTTACTGTTGAGTCATTCCAGTTCACTGGTATTGTTGCTTCGAATAGGTTGAATTCATCAGAATTAAACTGTTTGTACCATTTCAAAATAATCACCGGACTCTCTTTTGAAGCATCTTTTGTTTTTGGCAATAGAGGATCGATTTCAGTTTTGTCAATTGCCATTTGAAATCCACAAATAAAGATTATTACCACACCATAAACAAAAAAATATTTAAAATAATTTTTTTCCATGTATTTACGAACTTTTTACAAACTGGTAGTTGTTCAGAATATTTTCACAGCATTTAGTAGGCTTATAGGTAATATAAAACTCTAAAAATATCTTTGTATCCTTTATTCGACGTTTTTGGTGCTAATGTAAATGTTCATGAACTTTTCTTATAACGTGATATGTACACTAAAAAAATAAAAAATATAAAGTTTAAGGCGATGCCTGAAAAACATAATGAGGTTAGCATTTAGACGCGTGTTTTCTACAGAAAGTTTCTTGTTAAGTTCTATAATCAAATACGATAATTGAGGAATACGATATATCACCAATGCAACCCATATGCTGAAAAAATAATATTTATTTAATATACACTGCTAAATGACGTTAAGCTCAACTAAATTTAATTTGGAATAAGAACAATGCGTTGTTCACAAAATTCGTATGAATTCACTATCCACAATAAAAAAATTGCTACCATAACCTTCAAATGTTCTTACAGTGCGCATGCTTTTTTTACCATAATACAAGTTTTATCTACAAATACTACTATTTGTTGAAGTTTCAACTGAGGTTTTCTATATATTCTTTTAAACATTAAAGGCATTTTGTATTTCCTATAAAAGTTCTTCAATTATTGTATTCATTTTTTAAGGAAATGTTATGTAGAACAAGGTTTATGCAACTGATGTTCAGTAATATGTGAGATTCATCTATATTTAAGTTGTAAAGACAAATTATATTGATTATTCAATTTAATTTTAAAATACATGCTGCACGATATCTCCCATATATCAATTAAATGTTTAGTTTCTGTCTTCTTTAGTTTCTTTCCAAAATGAAATAATATAGAATTACTACTGCAATTTATTCTTTGTATACTACATCTCAAAACTTTGACTACATACTATAATTCTTTAAAAAATTAATAAAACTAAGAAGGTCTAAATAGAAAAACAATCATTACTTTTTGTATACAAAGAAATGTTAAAAAAAGTGTTTCATGGTACTGCTCTATTTGAAAATAGCATTACCTTATATAGAAATTATGATCAAATATTAGTTCTATACTTTTTAACCACAAAGGCTTTTTATGAGCAGTTAGCAATATATGGAGCATTTTGATAGCATTGCTGCTATCTGTATTTAGTAAAATTTTGCTATTTTTAAAATAAATAGATATGAAGATTATAGCAATTACTATAAATACCTTATATTAACGCGGTTGTGAAAATTAATTACATTTTTTGCTAGCACAATTATAATTTTGTATATTAATAAATCTTTTTAAATGTCTCCAAAATGGAGAAGAATTTCTAAATCTGACAATATTGTCATTATGTAAACAGCGGGCTAATCAAATGTGCTGTTATATACTTACGCTAAACTTGTCGCAAATGTACAAGTTAGTTTGTGTTATTAGGTTCACATACCAGCAAAATCGCGAACATCTCTTTCTTAATAGCTATTATAATTAGGTTTTCCTAACCAATTTACTCATACAATTAAAGTTACTAAAATATATCTTGTAATCGAAATTACCAAGCGTAGAAATCGCGAAAAGTTGCCAGTATACATTTTCCACAACTTTAGCTAAGGAAATCGTAGAAACACAAAAGAAACATTAAAATAAAGACAGAATTGGTACCTGAATTTAATATTATTTTTGGGTTTACAATTGTTTGTTTTAATCTGAAAAAGCGAACCGGTAAAAGATGAAAGAGCATAAGCAAAGCGCATTTTTGTTCTTATATCGTAGAAGTATTAACAAGGAAAAGCAAGATCTTAACCAATTTGGTTTTCTATTATCTAACTCATGTTTACCGTACCTCCAGACAGGTATATAATGATAATATCGCACAATAATCTGAAAATCGGACAGTCTGAATGTTCACACACATAGCTAAATTTAGAGGTCTAGTGTACCTCTAAATTTAGCTATTAAAAAAAAGTACTCCAGTTATTTATAAGATATTGACAACAATATACAAACAAAAGCTACCACATTTATTAGTCTATCTTTAACGGGGGTGTAGACTGAAGCAATATTTCAAATATACCGCAAAATGATAAAATAGGGAGTGCGCTCGTGTTCATAAAATTTATAGTCAATAAAAATTAACATAAATAATATAGGAACCAATATATATATATATATATATATATATATATATATATATATATATATATATATATATATATAGCGCTTTTCTCACTGTAGGTAAATATGTTTTTCTTCACTGACAGCTTGCTTCGTATTTCTTCATTAGAAATGCTTTTCCAGTTGCATCTTCTCCGGTGTTCTATTTCTGTGGGTGTATTCTTTTTTGTTTAAATTGCAACATAAAAAAAAATCTCCAGTTGCTAATGATTTGCTTCAGACTGCTATTAATGTAACATATTTCTTCATAAAGATCATAATCAAAGATAAAGTGTAATTCTATAGACTACTAACAGAACATTTGCTTGGAACACTACCATATAAACATAAGATCCTCTTTCTTCAGTAATCAATTATCTTAATAAGTTTGAATTTACACTATATTTTTCCATCTTCTTCTATTTCAATTACAATTCAGTCTTTTATGATCTAAAATGTATATTGCACCCTTAGTTGTTTGTTACCTTCAGCCGCAGATCCAATTGAAAGACTATCTTAACTCCAGAATGTATAACTTTCGACGATTCCATAATAGTGTGTTAACTTCTTGAAAAAAATGCTAAGACGCAGTGATTTCCTGTTGCCCTCCCCTGGCATCCAGCATTGTCTCGTACATAGCCTAAAACTAGCCTTTGCTTCTGGAAAGCACTTTATTTTCCAGATCATTTGTGTGTAGACAGATGTAGCGCCAGTGCTCGTCAGAAATCCTAAAAATGCATTTGTACCTCAGAATAATAAGGTTGACAGTTGAGTAGTATATGCTTTGTATTGCGTTAAACTACCCCTTACACTTCCAATATAATATAAGCAGAGAAAAGTATAGTTATATGTAGAACAACTACGCCTTCATTTCATTCACTATAAAAGATTATTTTTATCCAGTCAAACCATCTTGTTTGGGAACATTTGATTTCCATTTTTTATTTGAAAATATATATTACAATCTGATCAATTTATAATAGAAGGATAATTTTTATCTAACCTAGTTTACTACTTAAACTTGATCAATAAAATTCTTACATTTTTAGGAAACTAGGTACTCACATTACTCTGATTTGCACTAACACATTCAATTAACCAACTCAAAAGACTTAGTCCTCCCGAGTCTAACTATCTTTGTATTGTCAGGAAGTTAGCTAACCTCGACGTTTACATAGTGGCGTAGCCTCTGTCCATGGTTATTTTATATGTACATATTAAAGTCTCCATGGATGTCAGTGTTTCGACAGAACCAGGATGCATCGACAATGTTTCTTAGCACTTTGTTTTAGAATCGTTGTATAACTTGTATGTTTACTCCAAATTTTAATGTCGTATGACCACATAATTTTCTATATGTCGATAACTTGCAGTTTCGCCTAAGTAACTAATACATTTTTTTGTATCTAATGTCAAATTCTCCACGTTTCTTTTTATATGGACTTTATCGCGAATTCTACCTTTAAGGATCATACCCAGATACCTAATTGAGTTAATAGGTGTATAAATAAGTTCTCAGCTTTTTTCTGCAAAATTAAAGTTTTATTTAAAAACAAACAAAAGAAGCTTAAGTATCAAAGTATTCTCCATTGACATCGATGACTTTTTGTCATCTTTCGGGTAGCTTGCGAATTCGCTGGTGATAGAAGCTCACCGGCTTCGAGACGATAAAGTTATTGATGCATTTTCGGACTTCTTCTGTTTTGAAGTGCGTATCAGCCAAGTGATGCTGTAACGACCGGAATAAATGATAATCGGAAGGGGCCATATCTGGGCTATACGCCGCATGTGGGAGAAGTTCCCAGCCTAACGTGTCTGCAGCTCATCCGTGTCAAATGTTTGAGGGCGCCCAGCGCGTGGTTGATCTTCAAGACTAAACTCTCCTCCGCGAAATCTTTGCTACCACTTTTTGCACGTTGCATGACTTACAGCATTCTCACCATATGCAGCACAAATCATTTCGGTGGCTTCAGCAGCGTTTTTCTTAAGATGAAACGCGAAGTGGATAGAAAATCGAATATGCTCTTTTGTGATTTCCATCGTGAACACAGCTGATTATTGAAGTTAAGTGCATCAAACGCCAAATCGCATGATGTTTCGAAAGACCAAATGTCATTGCTTTAAAACCGCAAGAGGACGGACTAATACGTTACATGTAAACGGTGATTTGCGTCCTGTGAAATATAAAGCTGAGAACTTATTTATACACCTATTAGCATAAAGAATCTAACCATGTTTAGTCTAATGGATAATCACTGACTATTATTTATCAGTGAACCTAACATACATCGACTTTTCCTCAGTCGACTTGATACTCCATCTTGTGGTCCAGATGTTAATCTGATCGATAGCTATTTAGAGTTGTCTTGCTAGTTGTTAATGATTTTTCTCAACAGCAAACATTTCTAACGTATTTTGCTCAAAGTTAAAAGTATCACTGATATAAAACCAATATAGCACTAAATATAGTACACTTCTTTGGGACACTCGCATCTCAATTTATTTCAATTCAAAATAGTATTTGCTTTGTGTTATTCTGAAATAATTTAAATAATATCTGAGATTTTAAAAGTTCTGAGGACTCACATGGTAGTAGCTTATTTAACTTATAGACTAAACCTCCATGTCATACTTTAGTAAAAGCCTCTGCTACATCAAGGAATGTAGTAAAGCAAACTTTTTTCTTCTAATGACTTCGCAATGATGTCTGCGATCCGATAGCCCTGATGACTTTCTGAAACTAAACTGGTAAAATGGGTTAAGTTTTTTTCTTCTATTACTGGTTTTAACCTTGTCATCAACAGTTTCTTATAGAGTTTTGAAATGACAGGCAGTAGTTTTTCTAGTTTGGGAATCATTATCAGCTTTGCAACTTTCCACATGTTAGATATGTACTTCAGTCATGAATGCCTTGATAAGGTTTCAACTTTTCTGGTAGTTGTTTCAGAATTTCTCCAGAAGCTCTTTTCGAATTTACCTTAACTTTAATAGTTTATAAACCTTTTTGGTGGAGTAGGTTTAATAATAATATGCTCTTGTCTTGGTTCAGTCCCGTCCATCATTAGAAAAACTTTATTTTATAGTGAATTTCATACAACTGGAACTTTATAATTTAAACATAGTTAAAAAAAGATAAAGAGATAGAGATATTAATTATAAGTTTTTAACATAACTTCTAAATAAAAAAGAATTAATATTGGTTAGTTTTATCGGAGAATCCGTAGTGGTCTGGTGGATAGGTCGCTAGACTACGAAACCTAGAGATGCAAGTTCGAATCCCGCTCTCGCCAATTCAGTCACTGGCATTTTACGGCCCAGCTCGGCTCAGGCTGCAATAAATGAATACCTGAAGATCAAACTCTGGGGTAATAATAGACAGTCGGTACATAGCGCTAGTCACGTTACTACCCTTGTGTTACCGTAGGCTCTAGATTGTAGCAGACAGACCTATCCTCTTACGATCCCAAAGAGCCGAGCCTTCGTGGCCTATTACGGGGGGAAACTGTTATTATTATTTGATCGGGAAAAATGATATCGTTAGACTTAAGAGTTAAAAATAAAATAATAAAAAATTAGCGTACAAAATACATATAGAACAAAAACCTAGCCAGAATTGCTAAATTTTTCCATAATGAAAGCAAATAAAGCCTGGCATTTGAGAGAAAATGGTGTTGGTAGCACTGACCACAATTTATTTTTTTTTGTTAATTAGGAGGCAAACGTTTCTAAAATAAAGTTAAAAATAGAAAAAACGACAAAAAGTGTCGGCAGCAATAAATAACCAGAAAAAAATACAACAAAAAACAGTATGCAAGATTTGTTAATAAGATAAAAAGACAGCAAACATGTGTTTAGTTAAAAATGTTATAAAAGATGGTAAATAATTTTCTATGGCCATCCACCAGAAAAAGAAAAGTAAAAAACAACGTTAAGCTACTAAGTATATAAAAGGATTTAGAACAAAATATGTTTTACTAATACATCATTTGAACAGTAGCTATATGGAAATATCGACCTTTACACTTTCATCCTATAGATGACGTGGCAGCGCCCATAAAAAAAATAGCGCATGCAGCGCCGTAATGTTTGCGTCAAGTGCCAACACAGCAAGGCCGCAAATGGGGCAGAAGTGACCCCCGTTCGGCTATCGATTGCGGAGTACGTAATTTGCCGCAAGCATTAGCAATTAAATATTTATGCGCCCTCAAATACAAACAGCACTTTCGGCTCCCAAATAGCGCCGCGTAAAAATAACCGGGCTGGAATCGCGCCCACGCCCGAATGCTTTCTTCTGGTGGCTTGTTTTCGGCTTTCGGCTGATGTATGCGCGCATTACGCGGGGGTGAAGGACTGCTGGAAGCGCGACGGCTTCGGGATAATTTGTAGCCGATTTGGAAGTCTGATGTTTAAACAACAACGCACTTGCACTGCATAAATTAGATCGGATTTTTACCGGGAATTACAGGGCAGAGGCTAAACTAGAATTTTCGTACGACACAAATGCTGATCTCAATGCGCTTAACACTCCCCCGCGAAGTTAAAAAAATGACAGCCCTAGAGTATAATAGTTTTTGGCAAAAAAGTCTGTTCAAACGATTACTTAGTAGGTTTGTTTTGATTTTGATACCATTAATTTGCGTTTTTAACAGTGTATCATTAAGTATACGTTTGGCTTAACATGTTATATGGTCGAAAGGTTACGATTCTAATTGTCTCATTAGTGTAAGATTTATTTTATTATGCATAATACGAAATAAAAGTAAAAAATGTAAGCTTTAGTTTGAACATAACGAGAACTTATTTAAAAGAACCAAAAGGTTTGAAAACAAAGATATTGCAGAAATGCTAAACATTGATACTTTTAATGATATGAACGATAAATATTTTAAAACTAAGATAAAAAAGAAGCTGAAAAAAACGTTAAGAGACACAAATTAAAAAAAGATGCAATTTCATGTGTATGATGAAATTAAGTATTTTATTATTTCAAATGCAACCTAATGTTGCTTCACTCAACAAGGTACTTCGGGATATTAATCAGCAATCCCTCATGTCATAATGTGTTAATCTAAACACTTCTATATTATTAACCATATAAATACACTCCACGAACGATTTTCTCAAATCCAACTTCTTGGTTCACTTGGTTGAATATACATGTCAGGTCTATATTACCGCTTCCACAAAATATAACCTTATTTCTTAAAAACATAATTTTTTCAACAATTTTAACTCGCATTTTTCACAGATATCAACTATGAAAATTAAAGAAATCAAGCAGAAAATATGCTGAAAGAATAAGAAACTTTTGTCCCCAGTGCTTCTTCCATACTCTTTAATATATTTGTTCCAACTTATACCAGTCCTTATCAACATTGTCTGTTATAAATCTGTTGTTATTTCTAATATTGTTCGACAAAGGATTTTAATATAAATTTAGAACCATATCGTTTTGTAACAGCTCTATCTTCAGTTTTTCTTTTGATTTTCTGTCTTTAATTTGTTTTTTGGTATTTGCATTCTTAATTTTCCTAGCAATAATCAGTGTCCACTGCTTATGTCCGTTGAATTTAAGGTCCTTATGGTCAATACTTGTGCTGATTTTATTGCTCCGTTACATATTATATAATCGATTAAAGACTTTAACCCTGCTGTGTTGCACCAAATATACTTATATTTACCCGGGGGGTCAAAATATATGTTACATATCCTTAAATTGTGATCTGCACATATTAGCAGTTCACCATTTTGGTTGTTTGCCTCTTCATTAAATCTTTGTTTAATTCCATTTATTATTTGACTTTCCACTCTGGTGTTTAGGTTTCCCATTAAGATTATTTCTTCCTTTTCTGTTATATCTGATATTTCTTTGCTTAATTCTTCAAAGAAAGCTTCTCTTTCTTGCTTAGGTTTTACGTTATCAGGTGCATATGTCACAATTATAAATAGCTTTTCTTTTTCGATTTCTAGAGTAACTTTTAGTACTCTTGATGACACACATTTAATTTTTTTAATGGTGTTTAGATATCTTTTATGTATTACCATTGCAACTCCTTTTTTACCTCTTTCTTCTTTATTAACACCGCTGTAGATCAGAATGTATGAATTGTATTGCCCTTTCTCTTTTGTTCCTGCTAATGCGTATATGTCAATTTCACTTCTTTTGATTTTCATCACAACTTCCTGATCTTGTGTATTCCATCCATTTATGTTCCAGGTGGCTACTCTTGTACTATTTTCATCTTGGTCGTTAACTTATTTAACTTCTTATTTATCTTTTGTCTCTATTTTCTCGCCAGGCCATTACCATTCGAGCAGTCTTGGTTCTGAGGCTGTTTTGTCTGTTTTAATCCATAATTAATATTTATAGTGCGTTCTTCTAGTACAATCGTTTCCACATTTTTGTTATTTTCTTACCGGAGCTTATTTTACGGTGAGTAGATTGCTAGTTTGGCCCACGAACCCGTCCCTTTTTTCCAAGCTTGGAACCGGCAACTGTATCCAAGCACTACTCAATCATTTAAAGCGGAGAAAACATTTATAAACTGCAATATCAAAAGAACGCCAGAAACTACAATAAATATAAGGCGGTAAGAAATAAAGTCAACAACAACATTACAAAAATTAAGAAAGACTTGGGAAAAATTTTCAAATAAATTGGAAAATCATTCATATGGAAAGTGATAAGGAGTACTAGGCCAATAGGAACAAATATGTAGTAATAAATAATGTTGACTCGGAAGTATGAATGAACTTCTTTAAGAAATTATATAAAGGACGAGACACGATAGAGATACAGAACGAAGAACAAGAGATAATAATTATAAATGCAGAACAAAATATAAGCTTAGAAGAAATGAAATCACGAATAAAAACATTAAAAAAACAGAAAATCTCTAGGACACAACAAAATTACAATAAACTAAAATATGGAGCTGAGGCACTAATAATAAATTATTGCGACTCCTACAACGAACAGAAGATACCTAACGCATGGAAAATAGTATAATTATATCAATCTTTAAATAGGGCGATCGGCAGATACCTGATAAATATCGCAAAATTGCCCTACTAGACACTTCACTTAAGCAACAACAAGAATTATAAAAGAAAGAATAAAAACGCCATAACTTGCACAGATGAATACAAAGTTTTAAAAAAGAAGAAACCTGTACTAACGCTAACTTTATAATACAACAGTTAATAGAAAAATCAGTGGAGTACAATAGACTAGCGTTCATGCGTATGATGGATCTGCAGAAGGCTTTTCACGCAATATTATTAAAAGACGTGTTACAAATATTGAAACAACGACAAGTGGAAAATGAAATTATAACATTAGTCGAAAACATATACACCGACAATAAAGTAACAATTAAGGTAAATGGAAAGTTTTTGGGACAAAGGAACTCGCTAAGCCCGCTACTGTCTAACATAGTTAAGGACCAGGTAATAAAAAAGGTGAAAGCATTAGAAGGATACAAGATGCAAGACAAAGGCATACTAATTGTATGCTACGCTGATGCTGTTGGCCTGGTAACAGAAATCGAAGGCCAACTCCAACGATTACTAATGAAGACTGCGGAGATATGTGAAAGATATAATATAAAGATAACTGCGCGAAAAACTAAGTGTATGAAGATAAGCAAAGTGCCTATAACATGTAGATTACAAGTTAAAGATGAAATTATAGGAGAAGTATCTTCTTTTAATTACCTAATATAATTAACTATGGAAACCTCAAACAAGTAATGCCACGAATTGTAAAGGTAGCTAAGACATTTTTCCCATTACATATCGTAATATGGCACAACAAACACATAAATACAGAGATTAAAAGTCGGATTTACCAACCAATATAAACATACTAGACAGATAATGGAAACATCCAAAATGAAGACTACAAAAGATAGTAGGAAAAACACAAAGAGATAGAATTAGAGAAGTGGAACAACTACATTCAAAAAATAAATGGAGATCGACTAGCCCGAATAGCCAGAAATAAATTGCCGATAGAAAAACAACCACTTGGAAGATTAGCAAGGGGGTGGAAAGAGTCGCTATAATAGTGGAAAAGAACAGAAGCAATCCTTTAATGAAGAAGGAAGAAAGAGAAAAAAATTCAAATAAACTTGATAGAAACAAATGAAACTAAGAATATTTGGAAAATACGTTAGATTACTAAACAGAACAACAAAATATCACACGTAAGAAGTATTAAAAATATCTACTCAGTTGATAAAA
Source organism: Sinelater perroti (assembly GCA_036346155.1). Classification (NCBI taxonomy): domain Eukaryota; kingdom Metazoa; phylum Arthropoda; class Insecta; order Coleoptera; family Elateridae; genus Sinelater; species Sinelater perroti. Next base: position 25,372,224 of record JARFIY010000056.1, on the reverse strand, counting down.
GTGGACTGTAATGCGTACGTGTGCGTAAGGTTGATTTTACTGGCTGACAATTAGACGCCGCTGAGTGAGCACCTGTACTATGTAATCGACGTATTTGCATTTGCGAGCAGAACAGTAAATTTTATAAAATTTTGGGCAAAGCTGTACATTCTACCGCAAGAACTATTCGAATTACTCAGAAGACTTGGGTCAAATGCAATAAGAACAATACAAATATAGTCAATTGATAATAGTTAGCCTCACCACGGACAATATGCCTATCCATTCATAACAATAAAGTCCTAGCTTTCGAAGATGTTGACAAAATAAATACCAAAGTCTGTAACACTCTATGCATATACCATTAGATTTAATATAAATTGTATATACTTTTAATTAATTGACATATTTTTACATACCTTAATATTAATTTTTTCCGACCAACAGAATAATTTGATAGTGAGACAAATAAAACAAATAAAAACACTCTTAATACCTCAGTGCACAAGACGATGGTCAACGTTTACCCATTATTTAGAAACCGTTAATTATAGCACGTCTTCAGTTACATAACTCATCAAAACAAATTTTCCCCAATTGTAAATAATTTATACATAGTTTAGAGAAATGCCTTATCTTTTAAGAATTCTTCTTTGTCATTATTCGCTTGATTTACATTTCTTCAGTCTGGCCACCGCCAACACATCCACTAATTATCACATCGTCTTCACTTTATAGCAACAGTAATACGCTGCTCTTTTGCACGCTCTATCGTTTGTCGACCAACAAACTTCTAGTAGAACTAAGCAGCTCAAATTAAGATTCATCAATCCATAAGGCATAATTTCATCACAGTGGCGTCCAGTTGTGGTATAATTCTAGCCTTTTCACTGTGTTTTGCTTTCTTAAAAGTGTTTTTTTATATAATTCTTCTATGCATCTCTACTTCCTTTAAGTATAGTTTTACCATTGAAGTTGACACCGGGTCTTGCTTTGTTTTATTTAACGTACTTGTAGTTTCAAATACTATTAGTAATCGTTTTAACTATTGTAATATATTTACATTTCTCCACGTTGCCTCTTGTTGGCAACAGAACCTATTTCTTCCCTTTTCTTAATAATATTTTTTATATTTAGCTAAAAAGCATTTAGAATAATTAAACAACTCGTATTATGCATGTTTTATAAGCTTCTGAAGTTATTACTCAATTAAATGTAAATGTAATGAGCAGTGCAGCTACAATTCAAATAATTATTAACGGTAGTGCATGTGAGTGTGTGTGTAGTTATAATATATAGACGATCTAAATCAAAATATGCGTAAATTTATCTGCAATTTGTAAACTAACTTCCAAAAATGGCCACCACCTGCCCGATACAGGAAGCGCAAAACTATGTCTTGTTCCATGGTAAGTAGTACGAGCATAAGAGATAACTCAAAGAAGATACTGCATAAACAACAAATCAGCAGATATCTTAGCTCTTCTCAATTTACCCAATTTTACTGTTAGCGACATTAAGTGGAAACATAAAGGCACAAACAACAAATTACATTTGAATAAGCCACTTATAATGATGGAAAGAGATGTTAAAAAGGGCGGTTGGCAAAAATAGACACTTATCGTGTAAACAATTATCTAGCAATTTTAAAATGGTACTATTTGTTTAATCAACATTAAGACCGCATAGCGAAAATTAAAACAAAAGTGTTATATGCTCAAAAAACAAAAAAGTCTAATGTAAATACACTGCTATTTATTTAACATGAAGTACTATTAAAAACAAATTATATTGTATTACAACTTTTATGTTAAATCAAGCATGGAAGGGGAAGTAGTGGTATCACGTGTTTACAGACATTCAGATTTAGCACATGTAACTTACATAATGTAAGAATACCTCATTTTAAAGAATTGGTCGCCATAGTAATATTGTGACGCGAGTATTATACATACCCGTGGGTCGAAGAAGATACTTATTTGCAAAAACCGGGGTCTCGAGTGGTATGCGTGACAATCAACTCACAGGATCTTCAGGGGCTTACGATTGCAGACTGTAGCACGGCTCCAAGCGTCTTAGCGCAACAATGGTACTGATTGTCTATTTCCTTATTTGATGTCGATTACTCGCTAAAGAACTAACAGCACGGCCTCCTATATTGCGACTACTCTGTACCAAAACAAATGTTACAATAGGCGGAAATGCGTTTGTGGATACACGAGTGACATAGAATAGTTTTTTAATGGTTCCAGAAAAAGGTAACAAGAAAACTGCATTTCTACGAACTATACAATGCTATGGCTATTACAGCATGAAAAGCTATGAGTTATAACATGTCACATCTAGTCAGGGCTGTAGGCAACATTACCAGTAAAATCTAGATCAATGCCATTTTACAGCCCATGATACTTCCTTTTCTTCAGAGGGCGCCCCAAGTAATTTTTCAACAACGCTCAACCACATGGAAACTTACTCCATGCCCGGTCCGATCACCAGCCTTTTTATCAATCTAAAATATTTAGAATATCATCCACGACCTTCAAGAAAACTGGCTGAATTATGGCAACGTTTGTATCAAGATACAGTTCGTTCATTGTTTCACTCGATGCCAAGAAGGATAGAAGCGGCTACCGAAGCCCATTGGAATACATTATTGAATAAATATAAATGTTTATGGACAAATATAAAGTAGTCTGATGGAAGGGTTTGGATGTGGCAAATGCCTGAAAAACCATACCCTTAAAAAATTCCAACAGTAAAGCTTGTAAGAAGTGATGTTATATTATGGTGGTGTTTTCATGGAATAGAACAGAATAGAAATCTAAATGTAGAAAGATGCAAAGATAATCTGACTAGTGTCATTTTGTCTGTCACCAAAGAAATATTTCGGTGATGATGTTTGTCTATATCAACATGACAACATCTTCCTTAATAAAGCAAGACTTTTAAGAAAATGACATACAAAAACAAAGCAACTCAGTCCAGTACACCTTTGAGATGAATTATAACAGTAAATTTGTTTCAGATCCCAAGGAATCACATCGCCAAATGTCATTTCTCCAAGGTTTTCTTAACAGTTAACTGAAAATCTTTTTTGTAGATTTAGGGCTACTCTGAAAACAAAGGAAAAACATACTCCATATTAACATTTTTCATTACTCTTCTAGGAATTTATGAATCTAAATCTCAAATTTCTTTTCCTATAGTGTTCTTCAGCTGTAAGATTGTTGTAGACAACATGAACACGTTTTTTCACATAACCCCAAAGAAAAGTCTCAGTCTCATTGAATTCGATGTAGCCCAGGCTTACTAAAACCTCATACGTGAACCATTACCTACTTTCAAGAAAATTTTAATCACTAGTCAACCACTTATGGTCACTATCTTTATTTTCTTAAGATTCTATATTGTTTTAGGATGTCTTCAAACAATATATTTAAGTAGCTGTAATTCCTGCTGTTGAAAAATCCTTGGATTTTCTGCTACCCACATTCTACAGTATTGTGGATATATAAATTTTCTTTAGTAAATATAAGCTTTGTCTTTCATAATCACATTAGCAATTTTTTCTGCTTGCTAAAACAAATTGCACAATAAATATGACCAAAACTCTTTCCGTTAAGTTGGACCTTTTCTTGTTGTCGCCAAGAGTTTGCTCAAAATGTACTACCTAAATATTTTCTTCACTGATATCTTAGTTAGATCTTCTAAATCCTGGACGATCACCAAATGCATTGCCGTTACAGAAAATATGCAGTCCCACGTTTAGTCGTTCTCTTCAAACGCAGAATATGATTAATAAGTCCAGTGTATTAAAATAATGGAAAAATTCAATAACTTTAAACATTATTTGGTTCAATAAGATTTAATATTAGGATTCCGCAAAACTTTTAAACAACAAAAAATATTCGTTGTTTACTTACGCATAATTATTAATTGGCGAAGCGAAGCGAAGTCACTTACTAACTTCATGTTGTCCGTCTGTCCGTCCGTCCGTCCGTCCGAGCAAAGCTCGAGAACGGTTGAGAATTTCTAAATTCTGCTTTCACCAATCGACAGGTGACCAAAAAGGCTTGTTTGCTAGTGATTTTGAAACTGATTGGTCAAAGGTCAGCGTTAGTGACCTTTACGATTTCAAATTTGGAGACTGCTTCGCCACTTCGCTATGCATTGCAAGCTTTACAGGTTTATTGTACTACAATGGAAGTCAGTTGGTTTCAATTTATAAAAATGTTAAAATAATTTTATGGAGTGTTACAAAATAAGGATTCAATATACCTGCAAAGTTTGCAACGCATAGCGAAATGGCGAAGCAGTCTCCCAAATTTGAGAACCCTCTAGTCTAGCTGACCTTTGACCAATCAGTTTCAAAATCACTAGCAAACAAGCCTTTTTGGCCACCTGTCGATTGGTGAAAACAGAATTTGGAAATTCCCAGCCGTTCTCGAGTTTTTGCTCAGACGCACGGACGGATGGACGGACAGACAGACGGACAACATGAAGTTAGTAAGTCACTCCGCTTCGCTTCGCCACTTAATAAAATTCAATCAACATTAAATTATATTATTATGTTGTTTAATAAATTATAGTATAAAACTGTAGATATTATAGAAAGTTTGTACTCATTGAGTTGTAAGACTGACGTCAAAAATGGCAGTTGATTCATTAAGTGCATTTCTTCCTCTAAAAATGTCACGTAATTTGCTTATAGTCTTGGCGAAACATTATCCGTGGTTGTAATGAATTTTAACAATATTTTTATACTGACTAACTACAATGTGTTTACTACAAAATTTCGCCAAGCAAAATGCTAACAATCTAGTCGAAAAAATTTCGCACAATTTAAATTATTTTGGAACACCATTTATTATAAGATATTTATATTATTATGCATAATCTTGAGCCTTCCTACCATACGGTGTAAGGCTTGGAGTCGGTAGGTTGTCACCTTTCATTTGATGATACAATGTTTTTGAGTTCTTTCTTACTTATGTCTTTTGCCTCACTAAATTCCATGTTTATGCTGTGGTGCTTTCTCACCCCTTTTCTTCATGTCTTCCTTAATCTGCCTATTCTATTCTTTCCCTCTAGTCTTGCTTTACATGTCTGTTTCGCTATTTTGTCATTTTGAAATCTGTATACACGTTGCAGCTATTCTAATTGCTTATAATTTCTTGTAACACTTTGTTTAATGCCTTTACTATTAACTACAGGAGGGTAAGGGGTGGCGCCAACATCCAGTCACCCAAATGTCAACCCCACCTGCACGTGGTACCCTCTGCTAGAAAACGGACGGGGCTCTGACGACCCAGCATCGGGGGGTATAACCTGATACCAGTTGTCCTGAGGTAACGGAGCCCTCGTCGTCGTCAGAGAAACACATAAAGCCTCGGACATGGACGGAAAGATGGAAAACGACCTAAGCGTGCACAAAGGACAAGAATTGGAATATGGAACGTGACAGGACTAAACGGGAAAGAGATAGAGTTAGTTGAAGAAATGGAGAGATATAAAGTTAAAATCCTAGGACTTTCAGAAATCAAAAAGAAAGGAATCAAAGAACAAACACTCGAAAAAGGATACAAATTGTTCTACTCTGGAGTTTAGTTAGGATCAAGAGCAAAGGAGGGAGTAGGAGTGATAATTAAAGAAGACCTAACCGGAAAGGTGATAGGATGGGAAGGTATCAGTTCAAGAATAATGACAATAGATGTCAAGCTAGAAGAGAGAACTACATTCATACAGATTTATGCACCAACAGAAAATGACAACATACTGGAAAAGAAGAGTTCTACACAAGCCTACAACAAGTGCTCGACAAAGCTAGAGACAGAAGCAGACACACATTTATACTTGGAGACTGGAACGCCTGAGTGGGAAAGAACCCAGACAAAGGACATGGAGTTCTAGTAAGATACTGTACAGACAGAGTGTTAAGCGACAATGACAATAGGATGATTGACTTCTGCATAAGTAACGAAATGCTAATAGGAAATAGTTTCTTCAATCACAAACTAATACATAAAATAACTTTCATTGCAGAAAACAGAGGCCAAAAGTGAAATAGACTACTTCATACACAAAGGGAGCAAAGTACGCAGTATTAGACGTGAAGGTCATCCGAGGGCAGAAATCCACTCAAATCACAAACTAGTAATAGCGGACACGAGATTCTATGTAAGAAAGGAAGTAGCGAAGAAAGGCTACGAGAAAATAAAAATAACTGAACTAAGAAAGCCGAGAAAAAACAGAATACGCACAAGAAGTAGAGCGCAGATTACTAGAACACGAACAACAAGAGCACCATCAGGAGGTAGAATGGAACGTGGAAGAGAGATGGACAAGACTTAAGGAAGTAATACTTGAGACAGCAACAACAATCTTTGGGAAAAGCAAAATATCACCTCGATACCAACGCACAAAATGGTGGAATGAGGAAGTAAAAAGGATAGTAATGGAAAAGAAAACAGCTTGGAAGAGATACCTACAGACCAAGAGAGAAGAAGACAGGCGACATTATATAACAAGGAGAAATGAGGCAAAAGAGGTAGTGAAGAGGGCCAAAGAGGAAGCTTGGGAAGAGTTTGGTAGAGAGAAATTCATAGACAACAAAAACAACAAAAAGGACTTCTGGAAAACAGTTAAAGGCCTAAAGGGAATGCACAAACAAAAGGTGTGGAGCATTAGGAACGAAGAAGGAGAAGTCGTTACAGAACTGCCACAAATATTAGAAACATGGAAGAGACATTACAGCACAAAATTCAAAGCACCAAGCATACAAGAACAATACAACCCCATCAGAGTAGAACAAGAAGAACAAGAAGAGACAGAAAACGAAACAATAACTTTGGAAGAAACAGAAGAAGCAATAGCGCACATGAAAGTAGGAAAATCTGCAGGAAAAGACGGAATAAGCCCTGAACTAATCAAATACGGAGGAGTGTATAAAGAAATGGACACACAAGATATGCCAGCAAGTATATGAAGGAGAAGGAATACCGAGGATTGGGAAGAAAACATAATAGTACCAATCCACAAAAAGGTAACACAAACGACTATGGAAACTACAGAGCAATATGCCTGGCATCCTGCGTACAAAAGATCTACACCAGGATACTAGAAAAAGATAAGGCATCACATTAAAGACGAGCTATTAGAGGAACAAGCTGCATACAGAAAAGGCAGACAGACTCAAGACCACATATTTACGCTTCGCACAGTAATAGAAAAGACACTTGAAGGAGACAAAGAGCTACACCTGGCATTCATAGACCTCCTAGCAGCCTTCGACAACCCTGTGGAATTCAATGGAAAGAATTGACGTCCCGAGAAAACTTGTAGAAGCCACAAAACGACTATACAGAAGAACGAAAGGAGTAGTAAGAATACAAGGACAAGAATCGAGGAAATTCTTGATGGAAAGGGGGATAAAACAGGAGACCCCTCAGTCCACTACTATTCATTATCATGATGAATGAAATAGTTAAGAACAGCAGGAACCCAAACCTGAACACTAAACTAGGACACTGGAACATGGGGGCAATCAATATACAAAGCCTCGTCTTCACAGATGATATACTACTCGTAGCCGATAGCCAAAGGAAACTACAACAAGCAATAAATAATTGGAACAACGAAATTAAAATAAAAGGAATGACAATAAATGCGAAGAAAAGCAAAATAATGAGAATAAGTAAGAACACAGATGAAGAACAAAGAAACCTGAACGTAAGATGTGAAGGAGAGCAATTGGAACAAGTGGAGAGCTATGACTACCTTGGAGTAATAATAAGCCAAGACGGAACAGTAACAGATGAATTAAGAACCGGATCTCCAAGGCGACTAGAGTATACTATCAGATCAACTCAACATTAATCAACAAGAAAGAGCTGAGCAAAGAGACTAAGCTCCACCTGTATAAAACAATATACTTACCTACATTAACATACGGAATAGAAAGCATACCGCTACAAGACAAGAGCAAAAGTAAATTAAAGGCTGCGGAAATGAAGTACCTGCGACGTATAGTCGGAAGAACAAAGAGGGACAGAGTGAGGAACATCACAACAAGAGAGGAGTTAGACCTAGAACCGCTAGTGGAAACACTACAGAAAATACAACTAATGTGGTTTGGGCACGTGACACGAATGGGCGAAGAAAGGCTGCCAAGAAGGATATTAGAGGCAAGAAGAGAATGAAAAAGAGGAAGAGGAAGGCCAAGGCAAACATGGATGGAAACTATCAGGAAGGAAGTGGAAAGGAGGGGGAAAAGCATGGCAGAAGCTAAACAAATCGCTAGGGACAGGAAGAGATTTCGAAAATGGATAGAGGACCCGACACCTTAGGGTATAAGGGATGGACAAAGAAGAAGACTATTAACTACTTGTTTTGCTTTTATTTCAATTTTTTTCAAAATATTTTTATACTTATTTTTTTATTTACTCAGTTGTTTAGGTTCTATTTTTCTATTTGTTTTCTTGGTATTTTCTTTTTTTTAGAAATATTTCTTTCTACTGTGAGGTTGTGCTCTATTTTATTTGCTGCTATAATCATCGTTTTTTTATTTGTATTAATTTCTACGTTCATCAAGATTTTCTTATTTTTCTGTTGTATCTATTCCACTTATGTTGTCCTCTTTCTGTCTCTGCTAAGATCACAATGTCATTCGCGTATAGTAATTCAAGCTTTGTACTATTTCTGTTTTCCAACTCCATTGTTAAATCTTTTTGTTTTTTTTTTATTGTTCACTACCTTGTTCACGATTAGTGTAGACAGTATCAGACTCAGCACACATCACAGTCTTAAACCTTTCGCTACTTTGAAAGCGTCTGATTCTTCATCTCTCGTTCTTGCTACAACAAATGTGTTGTCTTGTTATATAATATTTTAACCATCTCTATTTCAGTTTCGTTTATGTCTCTGTTTTCTAACACTCATTATGCATCTGTTCTCCTAACTGTGTAACACAAGTAAACTTTTGTTTTTCTTATTACCTTTCTGAATCATCGAGTACATGCTATTCATGCTAAACACACATACTTCCATTAAGCATTTTCCATAAAACATTTATTTTACCCCAATAATTTGAATTCGCCATATTTATAACAGAACTTCACCTAATAATATTTTTGAGTCACTGATTTCAAGGATTTCATCCCTAATAATATATATTGAGTAATTATAACCAAGAAATTCGATATTCCATAATACAATAAATTTAATATAATAAGTACATTATAATGCGTTTACCTCAATGGTTTTCAAGCCGTGTTTTATAAAACCCGGGGTGATACAAAAAATATTTTAGTTTTTTTAACAATTTTTTATTAAAAGGTAAAGGTTTTGGAAAAATAAAATATAATTAATTAATGTTAAAAGACTACTTTAGCTTAAGATAAAAAATTTATAGTTTCAGCTCTTTCTAAATCTTAACATCAATTGTTAAAAAATGAAATTTTAGGTTTATTGAAGAATCTTAACAATGTCATATGGAACATCACCCGCATCAAAATATTTATTATAGAGCTTGACGGAATTATATTACCTAACATCTTATTACACAAAGGCTACTTTAATTTACTAAATGAAAAAGAATTAATAACTACAGACTTTTAAAAAAGTACAAATGTTCAACTACAACAATCAAGGAAAATATTCTTACAAAGCTATACAAGAGGTTGTGAAAAAAGTGCACTACAAATGCAACAAACTGAAACTAAGATAATAATAGGCAGAAAAGTTTTCTGAAATCAAATTTTTTATTGTTTCCATAAATTAAAAATTCCATCTGCGATAATATATTGAAAGTGCATTTATATAATAATACTAGGAACAAATCGAAATTTCATCTAAAACATACTCACGGCCCAAAAAAATTGTTTAATGTTTCCTTCAATTTATGTGTCAATCCTTACTAATTTTGGGTTGAGAAAAACAAATATGAGAAAGAAAAATTTTTATTAGCTCTAGCTTTTGTGATATACATTATGTAAACAATACAGAAAGGTAAAAAAATTATTTAAAAAAAACTGTCATTTGAATTGCAACTCTTTATTAATAAAAATCAAATATCAAGATACTCCGAGGAGATAAAAAAGAAAAAACATCGAATTTGTTGCATGTAGGTATACCAACATTCAACGTTCTCCTTTTGATTGAATGTATAGATCCTAATCTAAATTATGGTGATACACTTTCAAGGAACCAAAAACACTAAATGTACCAACAAATACACGCTTTTAATTTTTCACGACACAATTCAACGTATATTTAAGAACGTCCGTTACAACACCTTGCAGGGTAATATAGATGATTAAGTTTGAATTTCGTTTCCTTGGGGTGCCGCAAACCGCTACTTGCGACCTTCCAAATTGCCGAATTTGCGATATCTTCCGGCCAATCTTCGTTGCGTCGCCGAAATTAATTTCGGTTGCCCAGCAGCGCCACCGTTGCGAGGCGGCAGCGCGCCCGGTAATCCCCCGAATAATCGTTCGCAATTTATAGCTGATTATAGGCTACCATATTCCAGCGCGCAAAGCTGTAATTTAAGAGACAAGACCAAATTAATGACCCCGCCGTAATGCAGAGTAATGTAACCCATTTTAGAAGGAGCGATAAATCAATAGCCAAAGAAATGATAGCGATTCCGGGAGCGGAGGGGGTAATTACGGCACGTAGGACACGCGGCGAAAAAACTTGTCCACTTTTTGTGTTCGAGTGTGGCATGAAAGTTGTATGGGCCGGGCTGGAAGAGTCCTCCGCATTGTGGCGCTATTAGTAAAAAAATCCATTGAAGCGGGGAGGAAATAAAGGGCCGTCTGAAGAACCAATTAACCAGGATCCCGTTGTAGGATTACCTGGCGCGGCAGATACCATCGGATTGGGCAATCTGTGCAAACCCTTTCTTCCTGGCTCATTAAAGAAGTAGGCCAAGGAAGGGTTATGGGAACGAGCGGCACCTGCAAACCGCCCCAAATTCGAATTCACCATATGCCTGTCACTGCGACGGAATTTTTTGTGCGGCCCTCGTAATTTGGCGGCTGATTGGGGCGCCTTCGTGGAAATGCGCGGCTGAATTTTTTAAGGGGCAGCTGGGCAGCGTATTGCATGCGCGCTGCCGCCGCAAAGCGACGGGACTCAAATGGCAAATCTATTATTACGGGGTATCAATTCCCGCATCGCCCGTCGAAAATGGCCGTTTCGCATGATCGCTAAGCGGCTGCAATTAAACGTCGCAGCGAGATAAACGACGGGCTAAAAGGCCTGTTCTTCATTAAACTGCGCTGTCATTATATGCCACTATTTATAGTTGTAAAATTCTATGTCGTGCTATATAGAAATGGTTTTGATAACATCGCCAAGCCGTAAATTTTATTTTCAAAATAAACACAACTTACTGATTCTGGAAACTAATCAAGAGAATGCGTCGTAATAGTGCAATTAAATCGATTAAGCAATCACCGTGGAGTTAGACATGCAAAATAATTACGGTTTTGTTATTGAGCTCCATAAACAAAACAAGAAAGTCTGTTTGTTTTTTGAATTTATAGATAAAGTAGCTCAAAGTATCATGAATTTACAATTTAGAGAAGAGTAAAATTATACATAAGCTGCACTTACATTCTTTTCATATTAATAAAACTAAAAAAGATGCACTAACTAATATGAAAATTATCGCTCAATATGATTTAAACATCAATTCTTATAAAAAAGATGATAACTACAACATAATCGATAAAAATGTTTTCTTAACATTTCGTATCTCTGCATTCATTTCTTATAACATATACTTTTTCAATTAAAATGTAGAAACACAATGAATTAATACAATATAAACTTCACAACAATGTTGTCAAGCTAGTAACTCTAATGACATAGATAATTATTATTATACATAAGTTTATTGATGACGACTGACGACCGACGACCGACGACCGACGACCGACGACCGACGACCGACGACCGACGACCGACGACCGACGACCGACGACCGACGACCGACGACCGACGACCGACGACCGACGACCGACGACCGACGACCGACGACCGACGACCGACGACCGACGACCGACGACCGACGACCGACGACCGACGACTGACGGCGAGAACACTATATTCCGAAAATGTCTTTAATGAATAATGTTAAATAATTAAACCCCCAGAACGGTGGTAATATGCGACGTACTTATAAAGAATGTTTATAAAATTAACTACCATTATGTTAAATAAAAAAATAGTTTATTTCAACAGGCAAATTTTAGGCTGCTATTATCTTGTTATTCCACTAATATTTTTAATGATTTTACTTATTTCTACACCACGTCTGCATTTACATCGCATTTACATCGACGTCTAAACTTACATCAATATCAAAATTCACAAGGTTTATCACATACAAGCGTATCGCTGATATTATCAAACGTCTGCTACTTACAACAATAACTTCTTTTATATAAAAATTCTGTTATTGGCTGTTTGGTGCTCTTACGTTACTAATTAATTTTGCCTGATAACCTCTAAACACATCTTTTACTGTATTTTTGGCATATTTATTTAGAAAACATCACCATATTTTTCATATTTTCCAAGCTGATGTACATATTTACTTCATTAACGCTCACATATTCTTTAGTGTATCTGTACTAGGCGATTGTAAAGATCATCTTCAATTCGGTGTTTTTTTAATTCCTCTTTCATTTGAAATGTGCAAGCCTAAAAGAACAACTAATCTATACACACAGTTGACGTCTCCAATTGCGGTCTACATTTTTGGTCACTCGCTTCGTCCTCTTTTTATTATCTGTTCTGATTAATAGTTTTTTGATTATACTTTCGTATTTTATTTTAACTTAAACTTTTTAATAATAAAACAAATGTTGTTTTAGTCAACAGTCGCTGAGCTAAATGTAAGCTCAACTTTAAATTGTTGAATACGTCTGTAATACAGCGACAATTCAGGTTATGTAAAATATCCTCGTTTTTCAATTTGCTACCACTTCACTTACTCCTTTATGAAACTTATCAAACATCTCATACATTTTGTAGTCCTATTTTGGTTTTTCAGATTTGCATGCAGATCGCCTCTAACCGTGATGTGCATCCACTACCTTTGTAAAAACGCATACTCTTTCACTCTATCAAGACTAATGGTTTCTTCATTTTAATGTATATATGATTTTTATCATATACTGTTCTATATCTATCCCAGCGATGACGTAAATACGTGACAATATAATAAGGTTTTATTATTTTGTACAGTTGATAATAAATAAAAAAGCAAAAATTGCGCATTATTTACTAGAAAATGCCCAGAAGTGTGAACAACTTAGTTTTCATTTAGATGAATATTGCATCTTAAATTAATTTTAAAAGAAACTTCCTTATTGTTACCCCGATTCCAAAAACAATTGTACATAGTGACTACAAGACTAGTAACATTTTTATTTATGTATTAATTTTAAAAAGATAAATGTTTATGTTAATAATAAAAATAAAATAACGTTATCATTGTTTTATGCAATAGTTGTAACTTTACAACATCAAATTTTTAAAAAGCTTCACCCAAATAAAATTAAATAAACAAAATGATCATACCTTATAAAATCATAGCATCATCGTTTGTATTGTATCATAGACCACGGTCTTAACTTTCTAATGCCCTGTCCTTCCTCTTTCTAAAGCATAGACCATAAAAAATATTAGTAGCATATTTTATTATATCGGCTCCTATATTTTAGTGTTTAACTGTTTAAAAATTTAAAAAATACTGCTTAAATGATGTCCTATATTTTACTAGAAAAGCAAAAATCTAATTATGACTGTAACAAATATATAAGACCTAAAAAACCTGCAATTGCAATTTGTAATTTTTATCAAAGATAAGTAAAGCAGAAAAAACGATATAACATAAAACATTGATGTAAAAATCAACACATTTTCATAAAATTAAATTATTCAAATATTTAAAATACAAAATGTGCTATTAAATATTAAGGAGAAATGTATTTTGTTCGTATTCCGTTAATTGTTTAAATAAAATGCTATTGCAAAGCAATAATCTGTTACATTATTTTTAACAAGTGCTGTTACTAAAGTTCACTCATTTACAGAATTTCCAATGCTTACACAACTATTAGCATCACGTATTAAGCCATGCCAAAGATTTGTGCATTTGTGCAATCTGAAAAAAAACATTATCACTAAATAAGTCTTTTAAAATACTGTACCAGCACACTTTCTAGTACTAAACATAAAATACTTATTTTTTTTCATTATTTTTGGAATTACATAATACAACTAGAAAACGATTTGCCACTATCTGTACCAGAAAAATCTTTAATTTTTACAAAACATGCGCGACAAATGCAATTTGTAGCCTAAATGTGCAATCAGGTGGAGAAATTATATATTTTTTTTTTCTTAAATTAAATGTTATTCTTATAAACCTAAAAATAAGATCACAATTCTTAACTCTTTTAATGAAGAAAATCTATATGGGCGATTTGCGAGCAACTACTCCATGATTTATACAAAATACTAGAAAAGTTTTGCAATAGATCTTAATTTTCATAATCTTTAAAATCGCCCATGCACGCACTTTTGCATTCTTCAAAATTGGTCGAACAAACTCTTTCACGGAATGTTCTGACCCTATTGCTATATTATAAACATATCGAAGTATTCTATTTTCAATCTTACTGATCATCTTGAGCCACTACAAACAAAACGCGTCGTGTTATGTCATGGACGGTTAAGGCATGGCACACCCAAAGAGAACAAACTTTTCTACTTGAAACTGGATTTGCGGAACGGAACGAATTGACAATATGAGAAAATCCAGACACTCTAACTGGAGATAGAAGTCATATGCTTGTTGAACTCAAGTATCGTTCTAACAGCGGCGATGTTTACCATGACAGACGTAGATGAACGTTCTCGTCTCGGAGCGTATTCTTCTCTTTCCGCAGACACAATTCAGAAGCAACTCACACTCATCAATCGTTCTACCGGCTATAGTAGAGGTTTAAATTTGCCACAATATGCAACCGTTACAGTGCAAAAGTTATATATCATCATCATTATCATCATCATCATCTCCAGCGTTTAAATATTCCATCTCTGGACATGCGCCTCCTTAAGCTGTTGCTATGCCATTCGATTCTCCGTCGCTCTCATCTATCTTATTAATACTGTCTCTCCATCTGGTTCTCGGTCTTCCTCGTTCCCCTCTTCTTGTACTTGACCTCCACTTTGTTACTCTTTTGCTCCACCTATCGTCTTCTCGTCACATATGATGATTTTTCATTGCCATTTCAAGTTTGCAATACATCCTGCCTCGTCCTCAACTTTGGTTTTATCTCGAATCCATTCCATTGATTTTCTATCCTGCAGTCGCACTCCCAACATCGATACTTCCATTCTTCTTTGCGTAACTTGAAGTTTTTTATGACGGTTTCCGTAAGGGACCAAGTTTCCAAGTCATATGTGAGTATTGGAACAATGCATTTATTAAACACTATAGTCTTAAGGTGTTGCGGGTATGTTGTTGTGTTGAACACATTCCTTAGATTAGCTAACTTTATCCTCTTTCCAATTTCTCCCGCCTGGGTATCTGTCCCAAATGTATTTTTCCTAAATATGTATTCGTCTACAACTTCTATTAAGTCATTCTCGAGGCGAATAGATGCTACATCGTTATTGTTTGCCATAATCTTTCTTTTTGTAATGTTCATTTTTAGTCCGGCTTTTCTTGTTACTTTTTGCAGGTCTTTAATCATCGTTGTTAAATCTGCCATGTTATTTGCTAATAAAGCAATATTGTCAGAGAATCGTATGTTAGACAGATATTCTCCATTGATATTAATTCCTAATTTATTCCAGTTCAAACCTTTAAAGACATCTTCTAATAAGTTAGTAAAGAACATCAGGGATATGGTATCACCTTGTATAATCCCCTTTTTACTTTTGTCGGGTTCGTCTTTTCGAATATCTGGAATGTGACTGTTGCATTTTCGTACATTTTCTTGATTAAATCTATGTATCTATAATCGATCCCTCATCTATTTAATGAATTGTCCAACGCCCACGTTTCTACCATATCAAACGCTTTTTATTTGTCTAGATGTTTCTTTATTAGTGTTGATATTATTTTTGTTAAAAGCTCATACATGTGGGATAGCAACGAGATTGGTCGATAGTTTTTTATCTCCTTTTTATTCCCTTTTTATAAATTAGTACAGCATTATCGTTTTTTCATGATTCGAGTATTGTGCCCGTATCTAGGCACTGGTTATTTCTAAGTGACCTGGAAGAACTTTATTATTTTTCATTGGCTTTATTGTCTGTTGTCTAGTGGCTAATTGGTGGTCCTTGAATCTTCGACGAGTACAAGTCTAAGTAAAATTTTTACTTTCCTTATCCTATAATAAGGAAAGTAATGTAATCCACGGAAATTTGACCTACCCAATTTTTCACATTTCTGGACGAACTATAGTCCTCAGGGCACCAAAAAAGTTGGTTTGGGCCATTGGTTCGTGTGTGTGTGTGTGTGTGTGTGTGTCTGTCTGTCTGTCTGTCGGTATGTCAGTAAACAGGACATCTCGAGAATCGTAAGAGCTAGAGCTACTTGTAGGTAGGGAACGCAGTGCAAAACTTTTGGTAAAAATCAGCCGAGTCGTTTCGTCGCAAGGTTCAAAATCGGTCACAAAGCGGTCGCGAATCTAAACGGTTGAAGATACAAAAAATTCATGAGAATAAAAATGATTTGTTATCACGAAATCAACGTGAATTTAAAGTTGAGTTACCCAAATAATAGGATAAGGAAAGTCGTGTGATGTTCACATCAGATTTTTCAATATATTCTAGGATCTTTTGTGATTGTACAGTGCGTTCCCTGCGTCATCCATTATATTTACTATTTCTTTTTTCCTCTTTGTATTCTCCTCCTGAATACTTTTGTTCCTTTGTTTCATTCAAAGGTTTTTCTAATAGTTTTTCGTTGTACTCTGATATGTCTAGACTTACTTCTTTTCTGATATCCTTGATGACTTTTTTTGTCTCTTCTTCTAACATATTTAGTTTTTTTTTTTTGTTTATTCGGTCTATTAGTTTGTTTTTTCTTTAAGTTTAGTTTGTCTTTTGTTTTTGTTTGTCTTTTTAAGTACTCTGTTTACAGCCTGTTTATGTTATTGATGATGTAATTATGAAAATCTTTAATATTTAGTAGGTATTCTGATTGTTTTACAAGTCTGTGTAATTTATGTTTCTAGTTCCTTTTTCAATTAATTTTCTTCTTTCTAATCTTGTATTTATTTCTCTGCGTGCTTTTACCATTCTACGGTCGTTATTAGGTTAAGGACGGATACATCTTGCATAATGTGAGATGATAAAATCGATCTCGTTTTTTGTGATCCTATTAGGGCTTTTTCACGTCTATGTTCGGTGTTCTTTTTTCAGGAAGAATGTATTCATTGCTTTTAATTGATGCGCTTCAAGGAAGTTCAGTAACGCTTACCCTCTGTCATTACGTGTTCCTACTCAATGCATACTCATAGATGTCTCTCCTTTTTGGTATTTCTCAATTTTGACATTAATGTCTCCGATTAGAAGTGTACAATAGGTACATTGCCTTCTCTATGTCTTTATAGAACTGTTCAATCTCTTCATCAGTGTGTTTAGATGTTGGTACGCACGGTTGAATAATTTTTATGTAATACCGATTAGTTATGTCAATAGTTATGTATATAACTCTTGATGATATTACCACCGTTCAACAAATATTTTGGTCTATTTTCTGTTTATCAAAATTCCAATACCATTCATACTGGCGTCTTGTGTTTCCTGTTTTCAAAACCAGCATTTCCTCTTCTCTTCTCTTGACTTCGTTCAGTCCAACAATGTCCCACTTAATATGCATCAGTTTTCTTTCTAATTGGGCTAATCTGTCCTTTGTGCAGAGTGATCTTACATTCAGAGTTTAAATGTTTATCTTCACATAAGGATCTATTCTTCTGTCTCTTATTTTTGAATTTTTGCCTCTCCCAAAATTCCCTACCCGCCTGGGGTATTTGAGTTTAAAAATTCTTCTTCATATTGAGTTACTCAAAACTAGAAGTCAAAGAAGCTCTAACATAGGCGTCATTGTAGGAGGTCAAGTCAGAAGTAAGCTGAGGTACGTAAATGATACTGTTTTGTTAGTCCAATCTAAAAGAGTTATAGAAATTTACGAACAGCAATTAATATAAAAAACACAAAAATATGGTAGTTTCTAAATAGCAAGTACAACAATCTTGCTCGCTATGCTATAGGGAATGCTCTGTATAATATTGTTCAAAAATTGAAGTATCTGGAAATTGTTGTCAATAATCAACGTGACTATTCCTCAGAAATAAAAATTACGTCTAACATGTTACTACATATTTCTTTGTCTTATTACGTGGATCCGAGGCGTGGGCTTTCAATAAACTGACATACAATTTATTAATTCGAATATATACATAAATCATTACAGGAAATGACTTTTTAATTGGGTGGTGCTCCGCCTTACAGCATTACACTAGCACTACCGCAAACGCATTACAATTTTCGCAAAACCTGTAATTTATAATTCTCAAACTTCTTAAAGACTATTGTGGCCACAAAATTTACCTGCCCCGGCATTCGCCTTAGCGCAGGACTCGGGAAAACCACAAGAACCCGAGTCAGGGCAGGCGACTTGAAACCGCTGATGGCTCCGAGTCCTCATAGCTTTCACAATACTACGCAAAGAAACAGACTAAATCTAACTTAACCTACGCCGCACTTAGTGTCTGTTAATCTGTCCAAAAGTTCGCATCTCGCACAACACTTGTTTTTCCCAACCCCCGCGCGCCCATCAATAACCTGACAGAAAAAATTTGAAAGCTTTGAAATATGCACCTTACAAGCGCATATTGAAGATTCCTTTAATCGATCGAATATTCCAAACTGAATGGCTCCAAGAGGCGGTTGAGAAAGTACTCTAAAACCATGATTACTATCTTATACCAAAAGAGCAAAACTAAAATATCTAGAGCATTTACTTGGGAATTAGATTAAAGTATCCCTCAGCCCACAATGCAGAGTTAGGGATAAAAAAAAGATAGCAGAAACATATCGTAGCTGAAAAACTTTGGAAATGTTTCCTTCTGGGACTATAAAGTAAAATTTGTAGTAATTATTGCCAGCTTAAACTCAGAGACGCACTAAACGGAAAATAAAATCAAATAATTTTCAACACCTTCCTAAAAATTAAAATAATAAAAATAGCAAGTTTCGAGATATTAACAAAACCTACACTAAATATTCTCTGAGCCAATACTTGGAAATCTAGTTGAATAAATACTGTTTTCTTTTCTGCGTACCACTGACTGATAGAAACTTAAAATATTGCCCTTTACAATGACCGTTTTCTTCCCTAAGCATTATTTAATGAATGCAGTATCTGCTATGTATAAACTTAAGAAAAACGTGGAATAGTCTTTCTGTCCATAAACAAGTGGAATCGAAGAGGAAATGCCTGTTAAAACTTCGTTTAATCTCTAAAAAATGATAGACACCTTGAGGATTTCCAGCTATCTCTCCAAAATCGACACCGATTTGAACTTTGGCAGCCTTGTACTTATTAAGATACAAAAATTAACGATAGCGCAAAAGATCAAAAATTCCCTTCTTTTTCAATGCGGATAGGATTGATAGCAAAGCGAATGGCGTCTCCGCCAAATCTTCACTAAAGCTACACAGTCTCATTCCACTATTTAACACATTGTGGGGCAACATAACTACATAACAATAGAATAAGACATTTTTAAACCCTTAGTAATTAGTAACACTATCAAATAGTCTTTTTTATGATTATTGTAGAGTAATATAACCTACTTAACATGTAGCAGGTACAATATTGCTTTATCCCACCTTCAAAGACCTAATAATGACTTTGTACATTATATAAATAATATTTATGAGTTGAGAATATTTACCTTAATCAAATTACCACTAAAAGTACATTTTATATCATTATTCGAAAGGGTTTTATCTAAGCTTCACCAAAATCTTTGCCCAGCACTGGAGGCCTCGGAAGATAATACACTGATACTTCATAAAGTTCACTTCTGGCTAGTGATCTATCTACACTCAATTTTTATTGCAGTTTTAAAGCGGTTGCACAGAGCCATAAGGGCCGGTCAGCTATACTCTTTTTTCTCTTTAATCACTGTAAAACCCTTCTGCAAACTAGATAAAACTTTGCTTGACTGATTGGGACTTTTTTCTTTACTGGAGACCATACACACACGCACATGTGCATACACGAGAGTAATAAGACACACAACTATGTACAGTCGCAGTCCATTTTAACGCCGCTGCTCTCTCTCGCTCTCTCTCTCTCTCTCTCTCTCTCTCTCTCTCTCTCTCTCTCTCTCTCTCTCTCTCTCTCTCTCTCTCTCTCTCTCTCTCTCTCTCTCTCTCTCTCTCTCTCTCTCTCTCTCTCTCTCTCTCTCTCTCTCTCTCGGATATTTAGACTAGACAAAGCTAATAAGTTTAAGAGACTTTAGAAGGTTTTTACAAAATTTTGAATAATTTGCAGATTTTATAAGTGATGAAGACCATTACAGTAATAAGAAATCAACAGATGCTAAATTTCTTGGTATATCTAAAGTTGTCAGATATGTTGCACTGACTTAGTTGAAGCATCTTTTACGGTAAAAGAAACTTTTGTGTCAAATAGAACTAAAGTAATTCCTAGATAAGGTAAATAGAAAGGCAAGTTTTCTGGCACTACTATCTCTCAACAAATTTGAAACCGAAGCTAATTCTGTTTGAAAACTTTGTATGTGTAGTACAGCAAAAACCTACCAAACCAAAGTTTCTGTTTTATTGAGCTTTAGTTTCACCAAGTTAGTTGCATATACATTTACATCTTTGAAAAGATATGGATTACTAAGAAAGTATGCATAGTATATTTGTTTATAACTACATATTTACTGCTTCCTATAATCTTATTAACAAACCATCAATATCACTATAAGAAAACAATAGTTTCAAAATTGGATCATTAAAAACAGAAGAAGATATATATATATATATATATATATATATATATATATATATATATATATATATATATATATCAATGTGATTCTATAGGCTAACCTTATGTCTAACTATCATGATACAAGAGACTCCAACAATGATACTTTTATTGGAATTAGAAGCTGCTGTCTCCACTAATATCAATTGATTGGTTTTTACCCATAGTCCTGGCTCATTACATAATGGTGGTATAGATGTCCGTAACTTATTTATGTTTTTAGTAATATTACAAATTTTCTACATATCTTCTAAAGAAGTCGTTTTTTATTTCTTTAGTTTTTGCTTTTAGTTTATTCCTTAGTCTATTACAATGTGATCGCTCAATTGGTCTGAGAGTCTTTTGCTATTTTCTCACTATTTCTTCCTCTGTAACTATCTTTTTATTTCTAGGGGAACGTTCGATACATAAAAAGATCGACTTTCTGCTAACGAAACGGTGCTTACTAAGCTGCTGTTTCAATTGTTCTCGTATTATGATTTTTTGTCGCTTTAAGCTCTTCTGAAAATTTTATAAGAATATTAAGTGACAAATTTTTATTTATATAGTCTCAATATCAGTCCCAGTTCGTTTTTCTGTTGTACAGTCTAGGCTGGGGCATTCTTGTAATTATTGTTGTGCTAATCGTTGCTATTAACGGCGTGTGGTGAAAATAAAGATCATAATTCGATGTAACTTCTTAGCTTGGAGATATTTTAATTGTAAATGTAAAAGTCCAAAAGATCTAGATCCCTGTTTGGATCTGTAATAAAAAAAAAATAAGAAAAAAAGCCACTGCAGACTTTTACAAAAAGTAAAATTGGCTCATATCCTTGGTGCCGACTGTCGGACACATGCACCTGCAGCGTTTGTGTATTCTCGGAATTTATTTTTCATTCACAGGCTTTTCTAACAAAATACATGTTAGTAGGTGCCCCATCGTTTCTTCTGCTCCACAGTCACATCGGCGGTCATCAATTCATCCCCATTTTACTATATTACATTTGAATATTCTCACTCCGCTTCGTAATCTGTTTTAGGTTTTTCCATGCCGACTACTCTAAACTATTTCCCTTAGGTAAGGTTTGAGTGACTAGGAAATTCATTCTTGTGTTTCTTTCATGCAGACTTGCCACATTTTTTTCTTGTTCTGTCTAACGGTCCTGTTAGAGGTGTTGTTTCCGACATGAAACTGAGTCTTGATTTGAGACTTTTATTTTTGGGCACCTGATTATGTAGCGGATGTCTGGTATCTTGTTGTTGTTTAGTGCGTTGTGCCAAACTGATTATTGCTCTTCGTATGGATGGAGTTGCTATTCCAGGTAATATGTTTAGATAGTCAGCGTTTGTGGGTTTGAGGCAGTAATTATTTCGCTATTGCATATTTCTATCCCATTACAGTGGTTCTAATGACTTGTGGGTTTTCGCCCCATTTTAAAGTGATGAGTTTCCTTAGGATTCCATTTCTTGTGCTGATTTTGGCTTTAGTTTTTTCTATATGCCTTTTAGAGGATAAAGTGGGATCTAAAGTTATCCCTAGATAGACCTGGTGTGAACAGTGTTGTACTTGCACTGACTCCCACTCAATTTGAAATATTTTATTAGTTTTGTTTACTGTTAAGGTGGAATAAGCATAGCTGTGTCTTAGTAGAATTTGATTTAAGTTGGTTTATGCCAGAGTAAGGTTTTAAAGTTCAAATTTTGTTCAATTTCTTCGATATTCTTCATCTGACTGACAATTGCTAGACTATCAGCATATATAAAACTTTATGTATTGAGGCTGATTGGTTAGTCGTTAGTAAAAATATTAAATAATAAGGGAGACAAGACGCTTCCCTGTAGTAGGACATCGATTCTCTTTACCTTGGAATTTGACTTAGTATCGTCGATTAGACAGAAGGCGCTGTATTACTTGTACTAGATGGAAATTTTAAGTGTGTTTATATATCTTTTTGAGCAATTGTCTCTGATGTATCGTGTCATATGCTGCTGATAGATCAATAGATACCACCCCTGTTGCTTCTCCTCTTTGAAAACCACTTTCTACATGCTGGGTCAAAATTAGGATTTGTCCTGTGCACGAATTTCCAGGTCTGAATCCACATTGTTTAGGAATCAGTGTTTAATCGACTTCGGGGGTAATTTTATTTGAAATAAATCTTTCATACAGTTTTAAGATCGTACACAACAGAGATATTGGTCTAAGATTTGTTGCTTCTTTATTTGGTTTTCCGGGTTTAAGTATTGCTACTTTTGCTTGGTGCCAATTTTGGTACATGACTTCCAGCAGTTAATGTAAAGGTCTACTGGTCAGTTGCGTGCTTTTGGACCAGTATTAATTAACAGTTCGTTCCAATCATCAAGTCCAGCTACCTTTTCGTTTTTAGGCAAAACATTGCTGCGTCTAATTCTAAGGAAGGTCTTTGGGTAGTGTCTTATTTTCACTTAATTTCTTTAATAAACTCCAAGTGTTCCTGCTGCTCTGTGTCATATTTAGCGATTCTGTAGTCTCCACCAACGTTTCTCGTTTTCTTAATGCTAATGCCGAGGTTAGTCTGTTTCCCGCATCTACTATCTCTTCTGAGAACAGATCAGTTTCGTATAGCCTAAGGTGTTACTGACAGAGATTAAATCTGGTTTGTATTCTGTGCCAGCGCCCACTTTTGGAGGAGGTTGGTTGTTTAGGGTCATGTACTAAGCTAGAAATGAAGAAATGCGTATTGAAAAAAGGGAAAATACCAATTCATAATAAGACAATAGTAAATAGACAAAATATAATTAAGTAAAAATGTAATATAAGAAACACAACATTAAGAGTTTTAATATAAACAAAAATTACCAAGGAAAATAAAAACACAAAGGATAATAATGTAAGACCATACAATGTAAAGTAAAAGAAAGCAGCATTATCAGAAAAATAATTAAGTGGTTAGCAACTAACTACACATAAACTAAAAATAAATCTCTAGAGATAAAAAACAGTAATTTACTTTCTGCCATTAGAGCATCTGCAATTTTCAACAAAACTGTTGTCTAAAAATAGAAAAAAACCTGTAAATCTTGAAGAATTGGACGTAACTACAATTCCTGATAACGAATAAAGCCACATACTTAGGCAGACTTAGTTTTGTTAACTTTTATAAGTGTGTAATTTAATAGGTCAACGACGTCAGGCATTTTGAAATACATGGTTATAATCAAGCTGAATTTACCTGAGGTCACAACTGACCTCCTTCCCAACCCAGCAATTAGTTCGTTATAAGACAAGTCTTAGTGACATCTTAATAAATATAGAAGATCAGGAAAACCCAAATTACCCATAGAAACTCCCATATCAAAGTGCATTCCAGAAAGCATAAACTGACTCATCGCAGCTTTCTATTTTCCACGACCGGGCGACCTCGCCGGAATTTTGGCGTGCGCTCCAGCGCGCCGGGCTCCACGAGGCGAGATGCTAGCATTCCGTTAACGGCAAACCAGTTGCGTCGCCCTTGTTGCAAAAATCCGGGAACGCAGCTTTCGTGCGCCCCAGCGCGTCCCGCGGCGAGCTTTCCGAAACAGGCCCGAAAAGCCGCTGCGGGGCAAAAAACCTGACCAACTCGGATGGGCGAGGCGGCCGACACATGTTTTCTAGAAGATTAGTAATTTGAATTTCGTGGCCCCGAAAGTTTAGTGACCTCGGCACAAGTAGGAACACATTGTGCTTCGCGCCTCCGCGACTCTGCGTGCAACGCGGCTTAGCATCTGGGGGGAGGGGGGTTCAGCGCCAAGACGGCGAACGAGCTATCGTAAAAATTCCGTTCGAGAGACGCTACCCAGAGCAAATAAAGTGCAGCAGGATGTAATGATGTAATTGCTGTACATCTGGTGCTGCTGCAGCGCCACCGGAACGCCCTGCAAGTGCTGTGTTTGGCGTGTGAAGATCGGGCGGGCTAAAAATACCGCGGCGTAAACGACTTTGCCCTTCTCGAGCCATGGATGCCATCCGGTCACTCGATTTGCTTTTGCAAGGCGATGGGGATACGCAAAGTGGGAAACCAGGAAGCACAAAGAATTAAAGCGATAAAAAATTTTTAGAAGATTGACAAGATTTGTAACCGCAAGTTTTATCTAATACTGAGAGTTACAAGATTTTTGTTCTTTTAAAAATCATAAGTTTGATAACAAAGACAATGTTGATCATTTACCTTTACTTTTTTAAAATCTTTCTTCTTTACTTCCACCACTTTCTCTTTGGTTGTCCAATTTTTATTTTGCTTTCTCCATTTGGTAATAGTGTTGATATGATACATAGTCAGTAACCAAATAGACTTTACCTTGATAAATAAAAGATTTAGAAACAGTATGTTAATTGCAAAAACATATCCAGGAACGGATATAGGATCTGAACACAATCTAATAGTAGCTACAATGAGAGTAAAACTGAAAAAACAAAAACAACATCGAAAATTGATTGGAGAAGTAGCAGCGAAACTACGATTAGGAGTATCAACAACACATTATATATAAGTTAAACTAAACCACTTTAAACACAAAAGTTGAACATATTAACAATGATAAAAGTAATAACACCAAAACAAATAAAGAAAATTACTGGAATTGTATGAAAAACGGAATCACACTCAAAATATTTTAAGAAAAACACAATGGATAACAAAAGAAATATTAGATTTTATTGAAAACAGAAAAAAAGAACAACAAAGACATTAATAAATATGAAGAATTAAATACGCTATAAATTTAAAAAATATTAAAGAAGATACAGGTTTGTTTAAAAGAAAACTCAAATAAATGTTTTGAATAACAAAAATCACATGGAGTTAGGTATAGAAATTAGAAAGAAAATATGGGAAGAATATATAGAGAAACTTTTCAACGACGAAACTAGAAGCGACGAATATCCACTGACAGAATTAAACGACGGACCATATATTCTCCAGATGAAAGTAGAAGCAGCCATAAAAGCTGTTAAAGAAAATAAGGCCCCAAGAGATGATATGTTAACTGCAGAATATTTTAAGTATTTTAATTCTGATCTAGTTTACTAAACTGACGAAACTATGTAAGAAAATATTCAGTAGTGGAATTATACCAGATAAATGGTTAAACTTCATGTTTATACGTCATAAGCATAATGAGCCATGCTTTAAAAATATTTTTGCGAATTATGTACAACCGTATAAGACACAGGTGTGAAGAGTTTCTTAGTAAAACACAGTATGGCGTTCGTAAAAAATCGGGCACACGAGAATCAATCTTTGGCCTAGTAATAACAGCATAAATATGCTTGTAAAATACAAAAAGAACTGTATGTATGTTACGTAGACTACAAAAAAACATTCGGCAGAATAAGGCACTATAAATTACTGGACATATTATTAGATATAGGTTCGGATGGTAAAGACATTAGAACAGTTCGCAATCTATACTGGAACCAGAAAACCTGCATTTGAGTTGACAATGGAAGAACAAAATCTATTAACATCAGAAGAGGTGTAAGACAAAGACGCGTGTTGTCACCAATTTTATTTAGTGTCTACGCTGAATACATAATAAACGAATCAATAAAAGATAGAGAAGAATATAAATGGCACAAAAATGAGCAACTACAAGCTTTAATACTGAACACCAAGAGCAAAGAAATGGTACTGGTAATTAACAACAAAAAACAAAGACAATGGTGTTTAGTAGACAGTTAAACCCAGTAAACCCAAATATAAAGTTAGACGGATCATACATACAAAATATCAACAGCTACATATACTTAGGAAGATAAATTAACACTACATTAGACCACTCAAAAGAAGTAAGACTCCGTATAGAAATTGCAAGAGCGGGCTTTATTAAAATGCAGAAAGTACTATGTAATCTAAAAATAATCAAAAGACATCTCAGATTGAGGGTACTCATACGTTGTATATTGCCTTTACTGTTATATGCTTGCGAGACATAGACGTTAAAAAAATGATATAAAGTTATTAGAAAGTTTTGAAATGTGGCAATACAGAAGGATGCAGAGGATAAGCTGAATACAAAGAATCCGCAACGAAGACGTACTTAACAGATTATAAACACAAGCACAATTAATAAGCTTAGTGAAAAGAAGAAAAAGATCATACTTTGGACATTACAGCGACACGAAGAATACGAACATTTGCAAATAATGGTGAAGATCGAAAAAAAGGAGTATAGGAAGAAAAGAACATAAGAGAATGGACAAAACAGAACGCAGCGACTATTTACCAAAATAACCGCCAATCTCGATGGAGACGGCGCTTAGAAGGAGGAGGATACATTGAGACATTTCGATAGCAACCAACTCACACTTTAAACTTAAATAATTTAAGCAAATTATATTTTTGAAAAGATTTAGTCCAAACAAGATAGGGTTAATTGCGGTTTTTGGGAACGGTTTTTTCGCTTTTGAAAATCTGACTAATGTTTTAATTCTAAACATTTTTTAGTGTAAAGAAATTGTTTTGCGATTGCCAACAAAACTATAACTAATTTAAAAAAATAATAGATTTTTCTATGTCTTGTTTACATTTATCTTCGACTCGTTGGGGTAAGTGTGAACAAGTACTTATTCATTATTACAATGACCTAAACTAGGGGGCAAATGTAAACAAAGTGTATATTATTGTTTTTGTTAGACTAAAACGTAGTTCATACTTATGTTTACATTTACCTCATATTTTGAAAAATCGAAAACCAAATTAATTTTAAAATTGAAAATAGAAAATATTTACTAGATTTTTAACTTAACCAAAACAAGTAGAAAATCTTAATTTTTAATATAACTAAGGCAAAACAAACAGGTAATTATAATTTAATATACTTTTTACTTTCCTTATCTTATAATAAGGAAAGTAATGTAATCGGCGGAAATTTGACCTATCCAGTTTTTCACATTTCTGGACGAATTATGGCCTCAGGACACCAAAAAAGTTGGTTTGGGCCATTGGTTCGTGTGTGTGTCTGTCGGTCTGCCAGTAAACAGGATATCTCGAGAACCGTAAGAGCTAGAGACTTGAAATTTGGTATGCAAGTTACTTGTATGTGGGGGGGTGATTTTTCAAGGCTAATCGTCTTTTTGGTAAAAATCGGTCGAGCCATTTGGTCGCAGGGTCGCAAAATCGGTCGCAAAGCGGTTGCGCATCTAAACGGTTGAAGATACAAAAAATTTATGAGAATAAAAATGATTTGTTATCATGAGATAAACATGAATTTAAAATAAAAGTTGGTAAAATAGGAACTCGAAAAAAAATTGAAGCTCAGGATTTTTAATATACCGTGTGTTCATAAAATGTTTCGGGAAATTTATATTACCGGATAGATCAGATGAAATTTTTTGATCCGGGGTCAAATAAATAAGTTATAGCCGATTAAAAATTAATTAAACGGACCAATCACAGCGCGCTCAGAGAGCTACCGGGCCGACTGCGGGAGGATGGGGGGAAGCGCTTGGCCGCTAGGAGGGAGCACGCAGGCGATAATGGCGAAGGCTGTGCGGCCGAGCTCGCACTGTTACCTTAGTGACGTAGCAAAATTTTAAGTACGAGTCAATTATTGTCTTGTACTGTTTATTTTAATCAGCTTTCGAGTGTTGGACTCGCGCCTCGTCCTTTTTTAAATTAACAAATTTTTAGACGATGGACCCGGTGTAATATATAATAATAGGATAAGGAAAGTCGTGTGATGTCCACACCAGATTTTTTTATAACTGCAACAGCTAACCAAAATCTGTAGACATATTCTCCCCCTTTATCTTAATTACGGGATCTCAAAGTACCCCTATAATCTGTTTCATGGTAATGTAGCTGACATTATTTGCAATGATGGAAAGAAATGTTCTAGATATGTCCGAAGACTTTAGGCAAGTTACTTTTGTTCCCACTGATTTTATATCTTTAACCATACAAATATATTTAAATATGGCGGTGTTTCTTTTACCACCTTTGAACTCGGCCATAATAGATTTTCTGTTTGATAAATTTGAAGTATTTGAAATATTTTCAATCTATATATCTTCTGATTCATTCCATCCCAATCATCACTTATCATTCTCGTGTAGACTAATATTGCTTGCATCATCAATTGTTTAATTTTCTTTTCTTCTTGACTTTTTGGGTTTGGTGGTCTTATTTTCTGTTTTTTTTTGTTTTTTGGATTTTGGCTTTGTTTTTGTTCTCTCATCTGCTTCCTTTAGTCGATACAGGACTTCGTCTGTAGTCAGGACTTTCCCATATGTCTGCTGTTTCAATCTAGGAATGACTACATTTTCCGACTTATTATATTCACATAGTTTGACTTCAGAAATAAAAATGCTGACCACTGTAATACTAGTTGATGTTGATGTTGAAGGCTGTGGGTTATTTGCTAGTGAGTGTATACTTGTTTCAGAATATAGTAAATTATGGCCATTATTAGAGTCATTAGACAAAGATGAGGAAAAAGTAGTTATAAAATTAAAGGTATCACTTGCTTTCCTTGTTTAAAAATTATATGTATATGAAATCTTCTTCGGGGGACTTTAAAGCATTCACTGGATATATACAGGAATTTGTAAACCCCGGTATAATATTTTTAGTTAGCATTCATTCCTGCTATGTGAGAAGAGAGTATTTCACATCCACGACTCATCTGTTTCTTGCCGTACTTTACTAACTGTCTAATCCAATTACCCTTTAGTAGCCCAAACAGAAGTTGGTCACTTGGAAGTTATAATAAAACTGTTGTTTTTTATAGCCTCTTTAATTATCCTCAGTCTTATGTGACTGCAGTAACCACCAAATAGTAATTCTTAGATATTTGCAAATTTTTGACATAAGATGTTAATCTGTTTATAAACCAATAGTAAAAGTGAGGTTCTTCCATCCATTGCTTAGAGCTGCATATAATGTTCCTGGATAAACGTCCGCTGAAATCCGTCGAGCTTGAATACAATCAACGGTGGTAGAGCTTTAGCATTTGCTGAAACGCATACCTGCACAGTAGTGCTTTCTCTACCCGAGCCTCCAGAACAAGACATAAGGTTTTTCCTTTCCTACCGATCGCCCTAATACGATTTGGATCACTGTTAAACCCTGATTCATCCGTATTACGTACGACACTATTTTTATCGCCAGCCAGACCATGTTCAATGCAATCTTTTTATGATTTTTATAAAAATGGAAAATAATTACCGATTTCCTTATCTTTTCTTGGTTTTTACATGTACCCATATTCAAAAAGTATTTGCAACAGTTTTAACATATTCTCCAACTAGCTGACGAAGTTCTAACTTATCACAAGGAAGCCCATTTTTGATCTTGCTAGCGAACATTTCACAATTTGATTTTCGACTTTAAGTGGTAGAACTTGGGAACGACCTGGTGAAGTTGCATTTACTGAAGTTCTTCTTCCACCAATAATATTATAAGTGACAGATATTGAAACCCCATAATGTTCTTCTGCTTGATGCTAGTTTTTATTTCTGTTTAACATACCTCCAACAGCATTTCGAGGCATGGTAACTGTAATAACAACAAAAATATGTGTCAAAATTAAGCATGTGAAGATTATTTTAAGTTTTTATGCCTACATGAACTTTACCGCGAAGACTAGTTTACATTTCTCTCATATGAGAAAAATATGGGGTAAATATAAAGGGTAAACTAAAATTTCTATTTACATTTTGTGTGTATAATTCATGTTTAAACATAAGAGCTGATAAACCTCAAATATTAAAACCTCACAACTTTTTACTTAGTTTTGTAGGGTGACATAAATTCAATAAACATTTTGAAGCTCAGCTTCAGAAACAAAACAAGGTGAACATGCGATGAGACTTGAATGGTACCCCATATTTATTGCGCCCGACTTCAGATCGATTCTTGTCACCTGATTCACCCCATATTGTAAAAGATATCGAATGTGCGTTTACAATTACCCCTGTTTACATTTACCCTAATTAACCCTATATACCGTGGATTTTGTCACTGAATGGTCGCAAACAATAGCTCATGATAGCCCTCTACTAATGCTCCAATAAAATAATCTGTACAATCTTCTCTAAAACCAAAAACGCTCATTTTTTTTAGTATTGAACCTATTAAGTAAATATGGTTTTTAAATCTTTCGATTAACGTGGTTTTACCAATATTTTTTTGGCAAAAACAATTTCAGAGAAAGATAATAAATTTTTTTTCAAAAAAATATAATAAGTTTTAATATGACCGCTAAAAGGCATTAATGTTTTACGTTTAAAACAAATGGGAAAACCTGGAACAAATACACCCACCGGAAGCGCAATATAGGAAACTTTACATAAAAGTTAATTTTTCAGTTTTAAATAAGATTTATTTTTTAAATAGACGTAGTGCAATCATGAAGAATTTGCATTAAAGACTTCTTTTCTTTCCAAGTGGAAATGCTATAGCTTTAAAGTAGACGCTATTTCTTAAGACTAGAAGCATCTAAAGCTTCTGGATACCCAACATTTACATAACTTTTGATGACACAAATTTTTCTATAATGCCGATAGTAAAATTAAAAGAAACTTATCATTTAATTCAAAAGTTGTGGATCGATGGCATTTTAAAACCACTTTAATGAATTATTCTACATTTTCAGATAGATGGCATAGATTTTCTCACCGATTTTCCTTGTTATATTTTTTACTTTCCTTATCCTATAAGGAAAGTTTTTTTTTTTTTAATTTCAATTAAATTTACAATCTGTTTCTATAAAACAATAAGTAAATGTTATGACAAGACTTACATTCTAAATAAATATAATCTAAGGTTGACATGGTAAGGATAATCCACTGATAATCCTCTTGCTTGTAAATAAGGAAAGTAATGTAATCGGCGGAAATTTGACCTACCCAGTTTTTCACATTTCTGGACGAAATATAGCCTCAGGACACCAAAAAAGTTGGTTTGAGCCATTGGTTCGTGTGTGTGTGTGTGTGTCTGTCGGTCTGTCAGTAAACAGGATATCTCGAGAACCGTAAGAGCTAGCGACTTTAAATTTGGTATGCAAGTTACTTGTAGGTGGGGGACGCAGTGCGAAGCTTTTAGTAAAAATCGCCCGAGTCTTTTGGTCGCAGGGTCGCAAAATCGGTCGCAAAGCGGTCGCGAATCTAAACGGTTGAAGATAAAAAAAATTTATGAGAATAAAAATGATTTGTTATTATGAGATAAGCATGAATTTAAAATAAATTTGGTAAAATAGAAACTCGAAAAAAAATTGAAGCTCAAGATTTTTAATATACCGGGTGTTCATAAAATGTTTCGGGAAATTTATATTACCGGATAGATCAAACCGAGACGAACAAAAAATTATAATAAAATTTTTTTATCCGAGATCAAATAAATAAGTTATAGCCGATTAAAAATTAATTAAACGGACCAATCACAGCGCGCTCGGAGAGCTACTGGGCCGACTGCGGGAGGACGGGGGGGGGCGCTTGGCCGCTAGGAGGGAGCACACAGGCGATAATGGCGAAGGCCGTGCGATCGAGCTCGCACGGTTACCTTCAGTGACGTAGCAAAATTTTAAGTACTAGTCAATTATTGTCTTGTACTGTTTATTTTAATCAGATTTCAAGTGTTGGGCTCGCGCCTCGTCCTTTTTTAAATTAACAAATTTTTAGACGAGAGCAGCGCAGGGCCGAGACGATGGACTCGCGCCTCGTCCTTTTTTAAAATAACAAGTTCCGTGACGAGAGAAGCGCAGGGCCGAGAGCAGCGCAGGGCCGAAACGATGGACCCGGTATAATATATAATAATAGGATAAGGAAAGTCGTGTGATGTTCACACCAGATTTTTCTTCTTTATTATCATCTTTTTCTTTTAACTTTTATCTACTCAGAGCATAGGGTCCTCTATCTCTTTTTGGCAGTTCCTACGATTACCTTTGTCGTATGTTTCTTTATACTCTCCTTCCATGCCTCTCATAATTTTTTTCTATATTTCCTTTCTTCCCGTATTGATTCTGGTGTTCTTCTACTCTTACTTGCTTATTTCTAACTACGTGCTCATACCATTTGTGCTGCCATTTTTCTATTTTATGAATCAATGATTTGTCATGCAATCTCTTTTAAGCCAACCTTTCAGTATTTTAATTTTAATTCAGAGAGATGGATTGTTCGAAATAAAATCCATACACAGGCATATATAAGCAACTACTGTTCTTTTTTGCTATTGTTAGGTTTTATAGATTATAATACTTTGCCTGCTACATTCGTTCCATTAAAAATTACTATGGCGATCTTCTTGTTTTATTTATTATTACTATCATCAAGTCGTCGTAATTGTCAACTACTCTTAATTATTTTTAATTGCACATAGTTTGTGTGTTTTTACGGATTCTTTGTTACTCTTTGCTTTTATTGGTATTCATTTGCATTTTTCATCTGTAATATCTATTTACAACTTTCTAAGCGAGTTCTCTATTAACATCATATAGTTCATATACAAAAATCAGTCAATTAGTACTACGATATATTACAAATCTCAGTAATGAAATTAACGAATCAACTTGCTTTATTATTTAGTCTATTTAAAAATTTTGAACCATATTATCCTTACTTTTCCTTCTACTTTTCATAGAGTTATATGGCTTGTAATTTGTCCGTTATTTTCAGCTGTGTTATGTAATGTTCCCCATGTCTTTAAAAATATGTAATCTTATGTTTGTCTGACTGGCTTTCAGGATATTTGATTTTATAATGGTTTTTTTCTCAATTTTTTCTAAAATTTGTAAGTATGTATATCTTTTGCATTACGAATGATAAGTATGTTGTCTTATAATTATTGTAGTTATTTATGTCGTTTTTTTGTTCTTTTATTAAAAAAAATATTTTTAGTTTAACTCGCACTTAAAAGAAGTGTTAATAGAATTTGGCATGTTTATAAAAAACTTTTTGAAGTACAAAGTTACTACCAAACAGTTATGATAAAATCTGGTTTGTTAGTTTGTTACTAGTTAACATAAAAAAACTGTTATGGCTGTAGATTAAAAAAATTAGTACACAAGTACTTATACATTTTAATTTGTAAACAATAAAACTAACGATAATAAATAAAAAATTCTAAATAGGCAGAATATCTTATGAAGTTATTTTGTTGTATTGTATATATAACTACTATATATTTTCTAGAGCATTTAAAGCTCGCAGTATTACAGATTTTTAACATTTTTGCATATTTTTTCAATCTGTTTTCTAAGTGATATTACCATTTCCTCTGAAAACTCCACTTAGACCGCAGATTTAAATTAGTCCAGTGAGTATGTGGAGAAAGACTATGGTACAACAAGATGCCAGCAGATGAGCTGGAAAGCACAGAATAAAAAGGTGGTCAGTCATTCATGCAATGCTGATACTAAAGTTGTGAATAAAGCGAAAAACCATGAAAGCAGACAATCATGCACAGCGAAAGATGGCGTGTTTTGTTTTTGAGGGAGGAAGCGGCTGCTTTGCAATCTCAGAATTGCATTTCACTGAATATTAATGTTCAAAAGCGACAAAGATTGTGGTAAGGCTAAAATCAGCAAGTATCCGGTAAATACGCATTATTCAGCGTGTATCCAACTAATAATGAAAAATATGAAAGTCATTAAAACGGCTTCTCCGGCGTCTTCAATAAGACCACATCCCCAGCTCCATCCTGCAGTTTTTTGGTTACATCATGCTGCCTAACGCTTTCTCTTCCGGATTTTGAGTCGAGCAATTACTTTCTGTTTGACGCGATAAATTTCATTCGTATCGTGGTACATTCTAAAAATTGCTTGCAACAGATTTGTTGAAATTTCCGAAGCGACAGCAGAAGCGCATAGACAATGAAGAAGAACATCTCTCTTAAAATGTCTACTTTATTCTTCCTAATAAAAGATAAGTGAGGAGAAAACAATTATAGTGCTAAGTAATAAAGACATTGTTCTGTTGGTGTTGTCTTCTCTATTTATTTTTTTATTACATTCTATCTGTTGCAAAAGATTTGATTAAACAATTGAATAAAAAATATTTGTTCCTTTGGGTAACTTCATAATGAATGTCTTATTATTAAGTGGCGAAGCGAAGCGGAGTCACTTACTAACTTTATGTTGTCTGTCTGTCCGTCCGTCCGAGCAATAACTCAAGAACGGCTGGGAATTTACAAATTTTGTTTTCACCAATCGACAGGTGACAGGTGTTCGCTAGTGATTTTGAAACTGATTTGTCAAAGGTCAGGTAGACTAGAGGGCTCTCAAATTTGGGAGACTGCTTCGCCACTTCGCTATGCGTTGCAAGCTTTGCAGGTTTATTTGTTGTAAAAATGGTGATGTTTTATACCCTATCTGGGAGCACGTCCTATGGACTTAAAGATTAAATATGTTTGCTTTAATTGCCCGGTTGTGGCGCACCATTTCTAATATATAGCTATGTGGCAAGCAAACGCGCCTTAGACAGCCGCATTATTACCCCTTGTTCGAAACTAATGCAATTATTTTTAGTGACTGAAGCCACCCTTTAGGTATCTGGATCCTAGGATCGAACTCGAATCCGTCTGCAACGTTAACCATGGACTTTAAATACTCGGCTGTGTACCGGTTCTTATCACTTTTTGCATTTTTATAAATTTTTCAAACTAGAGTTTTTTTTAAGTATATTTATTTCTAAGGTTTGTACATAAGTGTTCAATTCTTTGTAATAATCTTAGAAGATTTTTGCCATTTTAAATATATAAGAGTAGTTGTGGTTCGACTTTTACACTGTAAAGTTGTGCTATCATCACAAGCGTGTACAGCAAGTGATTTTTTACGAGAGGTCAATTGACCCCTCGTTGTAAGATAATAATGATAATAGTAAGTCTCTAACGCCCCGCGTGGGAGCACAGGTTGCGAACTAAGAAGGTTAAGGCTCTCATATGTTCGCTTCTCTGCTCGGTCGTCGCGCACCACCTCTAATGCGGGGCGACGTGGCAAGCTTCGCGCCTTAGGCGACCGCCATTATTATTCTTTGTTTGAGTGAACGCAGGTACTCAATTATTTTTAGTGACTGAATAACTCACCCGCCAGGAATCAGAGAGCACCGAAAATGAGCTTGGGTCCGTCAGCATCGCAGCCCGCTCCTCAATCACGGAACCACGGGGCTTCTCGTAAGATGAATAAAACTAAAATTTATTTTTAAAAATTGTTATTTCTGCAACAAATCACAATACAGAATACTAGTGGCTATTTACCTGAAAATCAGGACAATTATCCTGGTCGGAGTATACACCAACAAAATTACTTGCCTAAACTATTAAATCACCCTCTTGTTACGCCGCAAGCACAATTTCAACAAAAATTCCGGCAACTTCGTACTTTGTAACCACCAACGTTTTGTGCCATTATTGGAGATACAAAACAACAGTCAAACACAATAACAATTGTGGGAGAACTTTCATCCGTTCAACACCATATTTCCGCGATTTCAAACAGATTATTGTCCATCTTTGTCAGTAATTCAGTTTTCCAACACACCAGATGCTGATAACATGTTAATAGCAACCAATAATTTTCTAACACTCAAATTGAATGACTTTTAAGAAATTAAAAAACGTATGAAGGGAAAATTATCTAAATCAAATATTTAAACTCCGAAATAACTACGGAAAATCGATTTCAGTCTTTAGCAGACAATGCAAGTACAAGCAACACACAGGACACAAACCAAAAACAAAGAAAAACACCAATCCCTCTTTTATAATACGCTACATAACAGCAATAAACCCAATGATCAAACATCCCCAAGGAAAACTATCATTGTCAACTTATGCAAGGAAACAAATTAAAACTACAAACATACCGCATACAAAACTACAAGATAAGGCATGTGTTAGATACCAATAATGTGGCGAAACATACCTATAGCCTAGAAGAAAAAAAAGGTTGGAGTTGTTTTAAGAAATATGCATTACTCCACCGACGAAAACCTAATCAAAAAAGAAGCTAACATCGTAAAAACTAAATAGAAAAAAATATTTTCTCTATTGACCTTAAACGTAAAGAAAATAGTAAAGGAATCTTTGACATAAAGCACATTAAAAACGTCACTATGGTTTGAGAAACCCAGGAAAAAATACAGATACTCCAATGTAAAAACTATCAATATTATGGACAAATAAGAAATATATGCACTAGACCAGCTTTTCAAGGCTTGCATGATTACCGCACCTGTCCTAAAAACCATCTTATGTCAAGGCAAACACCTCGTCAACTATAAAAACTACTGGATTTATCTAAACCTTTTCAACAAAGGATAACAACATCACGTAAATCCTAGCTCCGCTATCGCCAATAACATTAGCAACAAAAAAAAACAACCACAACATCTACAGCAACAACAAAGACAGCAAAACTGCCAAGCTACAAGCCAGGTGACTCCAATCTTCTACTTTCCAAATAAACTGGGACAATCAAACGTTAAATCTTCATTCTCATCGAAAACTGTACAGTCAAGCAGTAAGCCAACAAACAAATGAGTGAACACCTCTTATAACTTTGCTCCAACCGATCATCTTAACACAACAGCAAACCATTAATAAATTCACCACAAGAATTAAACTACTCCGAGAATAATTAAGAAACAAAAATGGTTCCAATTAATAAAATTGCTCTACGGAACGCCAATGGCCTCGCAAATCACAAACGCGAGGTTGAGACATTTCTCAAACACAATGACATTGATATATTTCTTATATCTGAAACTCATTTTGCCAGCACGGCTAATTTTAAGATCCATAATTAACTAATGAAATCACCCTTCGTAAATGAACTACCTGTTCTTAAAGAAAATTATCTACATACTACGTCCTTTGAAATTGTAGATATGGTCCGTTAGTACTATCAATTGCAACCAACAAACAAGGCTTTGTCTCATATTTCAACTCCTTAGGAAATCGCTTCTTAGCATGTAGTGACCACAATTCTAAGCACACCCTCTGGGGTTTTTGCTTCTCCTCATCTGGCAAAGGAAGAGTCTTACACCAGGTAATGCAAGAGCTACATCTGGGTTACTCAGAAATCTACAAACCCACATACTGGCCTACCAACCAAAACAATCTTCAAATGACACGGTGCTGAGACTTATCGCCAGATCACATCTGGGTGATTGCAACTGCGAGTTCTACGGTAATAAAAACAGAAAAGCCGCTACGACTATATAACAAAAATACAAAATAATGCCATTTCAGAAATAAAGTCACAACTTGGACATGCAAATTCTTTTAAAAACAAATGAGGACCTTGAAATGGCTGGTCTTTTACCACAATACTTCAGCATGCAGCTTAGGAACCATCTCCAACCCGCAAGTGTGCAAGTACATTACCCCATAGCAGTTAAAAGAAAAATTGTTAAAAAACAACGACTTAGAAGATTTGGGAACGCTCCAATGAATGCAATAGACTTACACATTGTGGAAAGCGACCAAGAATACAAAATCCCAAAATAAATCAATTCCTACTCTTAAAAAAGAAGATGGCTTGTGGGCACGCACAGAGCACATGAAAGGTTGATCTCTTTGCACAACATATAGAAAAAGTATTTTAATAAAATCCATTGCAGATTCTTATAGATGAAATATTTGAAATATAACAAGCCCTGGAAGTGCCACACCAGCTCACTCCGCTTATAGATCCGTTCTTCCGTGTCAAAAGTCAAAAATACAATCCGATCCAATTTAAGCTCCAAAACAGTCCCTGGCTATGAAGCAATTACAGGCAAACCAATTAAAGAACTTCCACACAAAAGTCTTGTATAATGTCGTTTTGCGTTTGGGATATTTTCCAGCTCAATAAAAGGTTGATCCTTAAACCTAGAAAATCGTCATAAAATGTCAGTTCCTACAGTCAAATTAGTTTACTCTATATTAGGCAAATTGCTAGAAAAACTGTTACTTAAGCGAATAATGTCATTAATAAAGAAAAAAGTTACTATTTCGGACCACCCCTTTGGCTTTCCAACAGTCTATTCTAAGTTCCATAGAATTGTAGATGCCAACAACCAGGCTTTTGAGGAAAAGAAATATTGTACAGCCGTTTTTCTTGACGAGAGTCGAGTATTTGATAAAGTATCATATACAGACCTGCACTTAAAACAAAAGAATCATCTTCCCCATAGTGCATTCATCACATAGCACTTTATTTAGTTAAATCAGGAGTACCACAGCGCAGTCTCCGTGGTCCACTTCTCTAACTAATCTACACAGCTGATCTGCCCGCCAATCAACATTCTCTCACTGAAAAATTTATATATAGATAAATTACCTACCTGATATTTTTTTAGATGCATACAAGAAGAGCATTTGGCATCAAACAATTTTGCTGTTGTGGTGATCTGAAATTATATCATAGTATTTATAGAGTTATAGTATTTACCGAACTTAAATCTTTAAACTTCAAACCCAATAAGTCGTTTTTTAAGCTTTCCCTGTCAAATAAATGATTTTTTAGAACTTAAGTATGAATATAACACTAAGTGGATTTACTTTTACTTATTGTATCGTTGATATACTGATGATATATAAAATGGTTTAACACCGGATTTAAATTTTAATCAAAATTGAGTACTCTAATATTCATCTTTACTTAAAATATAAATCCGACATTTAATTTGGGCCACCCTTTATATAAACAAGATATTTCGACTGAACAAAATTAATAATGTAGAATTAAAACAAATATAAATAAAGAAAAATAAAAGCAATCATAAAGTAATACACAAACAAGTTGATTCGAAAACGGAATGATAATATAGCAGACCAACCTGTTGACAGATCAGCAGATCTATGGATAAGCACAGTAGAAAATAAATTACTGCGTTATGACATAACACAAAGAAAATAGCAAATAATAGGCATGAATGGATATAAATGATGGACAACATGGAAGTAGAATTTATTTTATTACAGGTAGTTGCGAATATTTATTTCACTTTGTAGATGATTAGCTTACAAAATATCTGCGGTTGTCCTCTGATGCCTAAAAATATAAGCTCACCGACTTCGAGACGATAAAGTTATCGATGCATTTTCGGACTTCTTCTTCTGTTTTGAAGTGCGTATCAGCCAAGTGATGCTGTAACGACCGGAATAAATGATAATCGGAAGGGGCCATGTCTGGGCTATACGCCGCATGTGGGAGAAGTTCCCACCTAACGCGTCTGCAGCTCATCCGTGTCAAATGTTTGAGGGCGTCCAGCGCGTGGTTGATCTTCAAGACTAAACTCTCCTCCGCGAAATCTTTGGTACGACTTTTTGCACGTTGCATGACTTACAGCATTCTCACCATATGCAGCACAAATGATTTCGGTGGCTTCAGCAGCGTTTTTATTAAGATGAAACGCGAAGTGGATAGAAAATCGAATATGCTCTTTTGTGATTGCCATCGTGAACACAGCTGATTATTGAGGTTATGTGCATCAAACGCCAAATCGCATGATGTTTCGAAAGACCAAATGTCATTGCTTTAAAACCGCAAGAGGGCGGACTAATACATTACATGTAAATGGTGATTTGCGTCCTGTGAAATCTAAAGCTGAGAACTTATTTATACACCTACTATATCGTTGTGAAAAGGAATGTATTATGTAAAAATAACTAAATTTAGAAGTGAAGCTCAGTACCACCAAATTTAAAAAGTTGTCCAGAAACACATGAAAATTGCTAATTTGCATTTCAAAACTTCTAGAGTATACCTCATGTAAACAACAATTAAGAAGTTTATTTAAAGCATTACACTAGTAAGGCTCGAATGGCACGTATTAGCACGCCTCTACTATTTAACGAACCAATATTGTCTCAGCTAAAACGTTACGTAAGACTTAAAAGTGTGCGAATGCAATTTTAGAACCAAGGCCTTTTCTATTTACCTAATGGAGTGTTTTTATGCCTCGCGAGCGACCTTTCATTTTTGGTTGCGGAGACTAATGAAAAACACATACAAGGTTTTAGTAAATTTACAGATTTATTATTAATTGTGAAAAAGTAGTCAAGCATGCAATATATTTCTTTAAATATCGAAAGACCTTTACGTGGTATGGCCTAACTAGGTTATGTGTAGACAAAGAGAAATTTTTTTTAATAGCATAGTAGATCAAACATTTTCCTCAACATTATGTAAACTAATAGGTTTTTTGATTATGTTATATCTATGGATAATTTATCTACCGAAAAGACAAGAAGCAGAGAAAAATAAAATTAATCCAAATGGATTTATTTTTATTTATATAGACGAGATATATTTGAGTGTAATAAAAAAAAAGTTATAAGATGTAAAACAAGAATAACACATCAAAAATGCAGATCACAAAGTTAAAGTAATATAACAATAAGCTTAGTATATAAAAAAGGCCAAACTATCCATGATAAGTAACAAAACATCAGTTAAACAAACTAAAAATTATATATTAAATTATGAATTACTTTATTTAATTTTAAATTGTATAACAGGTATAGTCTATCGAGGTTTTCAAATGCGTAATTTGTTATAAATAGAGAGTGGATTTTATACACTAAAAATGACAAAATATGTGCATAAATATGCACTAAAATGTAATCAAAATATGCAAAAATATGCATTATTAAAGCAAGTTTTAATATTATTTTCTTTAAATCAAACCAATTGAGGTTGATTATAACCAGTTCATTTTCGTTTCAAAAATAGAATTTTATAAAGTGTAAACATAAATTTATTAAACAAACTATACATTAAAGTTTGCAAAACATTAAAACCAAACTTAAATATATATTATTAAAATTATTTACATCTACAAGCAAAACAATATATAATTAGGCGTTTGTCAATATTTTCTGTTAAGAAATTTAGACGCTTGTGAGATAATATGTTTGTACGAAGAAAAACTTCTTTCTACGTCTACAGATGTTATGGCGCATTTTATAAAGCACACATATTAGGTATTTCTAAAGTGTGTTTTTTATAGAGGTATACATAGAACTTTGAAATGGAATAAAACAAAGATGAATTTTTTAAATTGACATGACATTTACTTTATTCGAAAGATAATCTTCTGGCATTATAATTTAAATATGACTTCTGGCATATGACCGCCACGGCTGGCTAGGACGTAGTCTAATCTGGAGGTCCAATTTTCGATGACTTTTTCCAACATTTGTGGCCGTATATCGGTAATAACGCGGCGAATGTTGTCCTCCAAGTGGTCAATCGTTTCGGGCTTATCGACGTAGACTAGCGACTTCACATATCGCCACAGAAAATAGTCTAGCGGCGATAAATCGCACGATCTTGGGAGGTCCAATTCATGGGTCCGAAACGTGAAACTATGCGGTTACCAAACGTTTTCTTCAATAAATCGATTGTGGCACGAGCTGTGTGACATGTTGCGCCGTCTTGTTGAAACCACAGCGCCTGCGCATCATGGTTGTTCAATTAATGAACGAAAAGGTCAGTAATCATGCCTCTATAGCGGTCACCATTGACTGTAACGTTCTGACCAGCATCGTTTTTAAAAAAGTACGAACCAATGATTCCACCAGCCCATAAAGTACACCAAACAGTCAGTGTTTCTGGATGTAACGGTGTCTCAACATACACTTGAGGATTGCCATCACTCCAAATGCGGCAGTTTTGTTTATGGACGTATCCATTCAAACAAAAGTGAGCTTCATCGCTAAACAAAATTCGCTTATGAAAATCGGGATCAACGGCAATCTTGTTTTGGGGCCATGCACCGAATCTACGCCTTGCTAGGTGATCGTGTGGCTTCAATTCTTGCACGAGTTGGATTTTGTAAGCACGCAAACCAAGATCTTTCCGCAAAATCTTCCATAAAGTGGATGGACACATATCCAATTCCTGTGCACGATGGCGGGTAGACTGATTCGGGTCTTCATCTACGCTACGCTCTACAGCAGCAATGACTTCTTCTGTACGCACTGTACGACGTCTCTGTGGATGCGTATTATTATTTAGAGTAAACGTGGTGCGAAAACGTTCCATAGTTAATCGAATTAATTGCTCTGATGGACGATTATGTTGACCATGAAATGGACGTAGTGCGCGATACGTATTTCGAACAGAACCATGATTTTCAAAATAAACGAGGGGAATCCCCTTTAGATATCTCTACCTACAATGCTTAGAAGCCGCAATCTTCTCGGTTTACCACATGGTGCGTAATCAACAAATTTCGGATTATATATGATGTGTCTTTATACGCAGAATAATTTTTTTTAGTATTAATGATTCATTTGTTTATTTTATTAGCCCTTCCCTCAAATCACTACATCATTGACAGCAATAGTTGAACTTTGACCTGTGTGACAGCAGCAGCAGCAGCACTTATAATTTTTTTTATATATATAATTTGCACAATTTGGAAGCGTTGTTTAGGCGTCAGTCTATTCATGTTGAAATGCCAAACCAAACTAAACATAAATCACTCGACAGATGACAAAATGGCCGCCAGTTAAAAAAGTGTTGCCAACTTAAAGTTGTATACCTCTATAAAAAACACCCGTTATATCAATATCAACAACTATAGTGTTGTTAAAATTGAAAATGTCATTTATTTTCGCAAACAATTAATAACCTACTTTTCTTTTTAAAATAACATTAAATTTTAGAGAGAAAAAATTGCCGATATTTCTTGGAACGGCAGTTATTAATTTTTGGAAATTGTATAGATTCATTTAAGGTCATTCCTTCTTCTTCTAGTGCTGTAATTGATTTACTTACAAATGAACAATGAGCCCTAATAAATGTTAACTGATTGCGTAGTTACAGTTTACTTAAAATAGGCTGAGATTTTTCAATAAAAGTACTAGAACTATTTGAAAATTCAAAATTTAGAGTCTTTATCTTCTCAAAATGCTCGACATAAAAAAAAGCTGCGCTAAGCTAAGTATCCCATCGTGTGATTATAAGCTCAGGAGGGAACGGAACGTAATTTCTTTCTATGTAACTGCACCCTCAATGGTCTCTTTATAAACACATTTTTATGCTGCTTATTAATAAATTTACTAAGGAAAATTCATTTCGAATTGCTTCAGCTACTCTAGTTAAACCATGAACTAGGCATATAACATGAATTAGTTTTTTTTCATATAAAACCTTTAGTTGTTGCTCAGCTTTTGT
The DNA here is from genome assembly GCA_036346155.1 of Sinelater perroti. NCBI lineage: Eukaryota > Metazoa > Arthropoda > Insecta > Coleoptera > Elateridae > Sinelater > Sinelater perroti. The sequence goes on along the minus strand of JARFIY010000056.1, from coordinate 25,328,039 downwards.
CATGTATGCTACTGCGTCGGACAGCATCAAAATAATTTTTTCTGTGGGTACAACATCGGGAAGGAGGAATTGCATTAAAGTTTTATTAATAAATCTAACTACAGTCAAATGATTGGTTTTATCAAGAACATTACAAGCAATTAAATAAGACCTACTAGATACATCTTCTTTCAAACAACCGATTAGAAGGTTAGCAACATATCTTCCTCAATTATCTGTGGTTTCGTCTATTATAGAATATATATACACTGGTTTTTTACAATTTTTTTGTATATATTTAATGGTTTCAAGGTACAGTCTGTTGATATATCTTTTCCTCGGTGTACTTTCGCCCGCCATTTTTTTGTTACCAAGTTTTTCTAGAAATGAATATTGTCTTGAAGTCTTTTAAGGGGAATGACTTAATAAGAGCACTACATAATTCTAAATTAAATTCTTCTCGTTCGTTCCTTTATACCATAAGCATTTGAGATTGTTTAGCTTTTTTTTTATTCTATCCACGTTTTCTTTATACCCAGCCGTATTAATGTGTTGCGTGATCTTTTACATGTAATCTATAATTTAAAATACATAGTACAATGGTTATTTACATAAGTTGTAAAAAGTGAGTGTTGTTTAACGAATCGCAAATTTGAATAACAAGGCTTGCCAAATTTAGCAATTATGACGAGTAAAAACAGTTTTACACATGTATTCTTTTGGATAAAACTAAATAATCAAAAGTTTGACTTACCATTTTTCCGCAGACTTTGCAAAATAGTCTATTATCTTCATCGCCATCTATACGAATTTCCAGCAAATTTTGTATCAAACTGGACGTTAAGTAATTTTTCACTTTCAACATGTTCAAAATTTGATATATCCACATTCCTTCAGAAACAAATGTATCGTAACGAACTATTTATCTATTTAATAATACCGTTATAAATATGCTTGCTCAAAGGAAATGCACCTAAAATAATCAATGGGGTTTCAAATCTTCTATTTAATGTACTTAAGTTTTTGAGAAACCATAATGAAACTATTTAGTTAGTAAATTCTCGAATATTCTTACTAAAAGCAATGCACGTAATCACACCTTATATAATTAATAGGGGTTTTAATCCTTCTTTTGTCCGCCTTCTTAGGAAACCGCCATAAAACTATTTAGTTCAGGAAATTTCGAAATAAAACTGCTGAAAACAAAAAAATATATGAAATTATGCAGGAATTAACCAAATATTCCATTTTCCCATCTTTCGGATAATTTGTGGATACCACGCCGGTAAAAATCTTCCCCTTTTGCCGCAAACCATTCATCGATCTATTTTTTCACATCTTCGAACCAAAGCGCTGCTCAGCAAGTGCGTGGCCCATTGATGCAAACAAGTGGTAATCGGAAGAAGCCAAGTCTGGTGAGTAAGCCGCATGAGGTAGCACTTTCTAGTTGAGTGCTTTCAACGTGTCACCAACCGGTTTTGCGTATGTGGTGGAGCATTGTCATGGAGGAAAATAATCTTGTGTTGGCTTTTGCGATATTCTGGTCGTTTTGCGAGTAGCGAACGGTTCAAACTGATAAATTGTTGTTGACAGCGTTTGATATTAACCGTTTCACCAGGCTGTAACAGCTCATAATAGACCACACTTTTCTGGTTCCAGCAAATACAGAGCATCGATTTCCTGCCAAAGAGATTCGGTCTTGCGGTTGATGTGGATAGTGTGCCTCGGTTGACTTATGATATTTTGCGCTTGGGATTCTCAAAGTATATCCATTTTTATCCCCAGTAACGATACGATACAAAAACTTTCAGATGCGTTTATGCGCCTTTCCATCTACCTTTCGTTCAGCTCATGTGGTATCCATCTGCCGACCTTCTGAATCTTTACCATATCTCGCAGGCGATTAGAAATAGCTTGTTGACTAACGTTCAATTGCTCTGCGAGTTGTTTATGTGTTTGTGAATCGTCTTCGTCCAACAATGCTTGCAATTACACATCTTCGTACTTTTTGATGGTTTGCGTGTTCCTTATCTGAAACGTCGAAATCACCACTTTTAAAACACCAAAACCATCGTTCACATATCTTACGATAGAGAAAGTTCATCATAAGCTTCTCGAAGTAATCGGTATGATTTAGCAGCAGTTTTCATCAAATAAAAACAAAAAATTAATGCTGTCCACGAATGCTCTTTGTTTGGCACAGATTTTGACATATTGTACATAGCAAAACAAAATTATGCAAACACTTTGTCAACTTATCACTTGTGCGCGTTGACTTGTTGGTGGCATAATAAAATGGCATGTACGTCAAATTCTTATACTCCACACTGCATTGGCGCACCATTTATTGTCTGAAATCCGCACTTCATACTTGAACATCTGGTAGCACTGAATACTAGAGTAACCTTGAAAAATAAAAAATTATTCAAATATTTAATTGTTTACATTTTAAACGTGGCGATGATACTAACGTAAATAAAAAATAACACGTGTAAGCATAAATATTATAATACTGAAATAATATCTTTAATTCAAACTACAAATATGTAAACAAAAAATTAACGAGTCAAGTGTGGAAGTCCTCAGGGTGAATAACTATTGAACCATAATAAATTTGCAGATATTATAATAAATCAATACTAAATAAATCTGCAAAGCTTGCAACGCATAGCGAAGTGGCGAAGCAGTCTGACCATGCTGACCTTTGACTAATCAGTTTCAAAATCACTAACAAGCAAGCCTTTTGGTCACCTGTCGGATTGGTGATAACAGAATTTGTAAATTCCCAGCCGTTCTCGAGTTATTGCTAGGACGGACGGACAGAGATAGACGGACAACATAAAGTTAGTAAGTGACTCCGCTTCGCTTCGCCACTTAATAATTACAAAAGACGCATTTATGTACAATAGGAATATCTTTAACCATTTATATCTCTGACCCCAACTGACTTTTGAGTTTAAAATGGAGACTTACTTTTTACTTTAACCATCTCCACTGCAAAATTTCAATAAAAATCATTAATCTAATGTGAATTCCATTTAATCTTGAAAGTCTGGAAATCAATACAGGCTCTAAATCTAAGCAAACATCCTTCCAAGTTTAAAAAAATTTATTAATATATCCAAAGCTTATGAGCTTTATAACTATGGCTACAACTTTTATTTTGGTTTAAAAAACTTTTCTCCAAAATTGAATCCCTCATTACTTAACGTTTATAAAGTAGGTTTTGCTACCTTATGTCTCTGAATCTATTTAATTTAGAAGTCTGATAACAATATAGATTTCCATATAGGATTTAAAAATCATCTCTTAATAAGCATTTCACTTTTATGTCTCTGATCCCAATTGACACTAAGATCTACATATCAGCACCATTTTTTCCTGTTTTCAAAAACTTTTGTGCCAAATAAAAAAATATTATGCTTAATTACAGATTAACAGACAAATAGATAGACATGTTAGAAACAATTTTCTGCATTTGAAGATTTCGGTATCTAATAATAAAATTGTTTTAGTCACCATAAAAGATAAAAGTATTGTTTAAAGACTTTAAAAAAGACATGCAGTAAGTAGGTTGTACACTTTTAGCAAATAGAAATGAGATTCGTTGAGTTCATCATAGCCTAAATTGACCAAAGATCTCCTTATTCTGCTCTTACTGGCATTTAAATTTATAAAAATTATTTGAATCATAAACATTGGTTTCGTATTATTTTTTCTTCTTTTATTCTAGCAGCTTTTTATACATTCCTTTGATTTTCACTATTTTTTTAAATTTTTTTATACTTAACACATTTTATATTTTCCTTTCTTTACAATTTTTTTTGTATTCTCCACTAATCTTTTCTTAGATCTTTCTATGTTCTTTCTTCTTATTACTCTCTGTAATGATTTTTGAGACATATTCTAGTGATTAAATTTTTTTTATTTATTATTTTTAAATACTGTTATCCTGTTTCTAGTTGTTATTTAATTATTTAATTGATAGAATTATTCCATTTTTTTTGAACGTTTTATATGTTGTTTTTCTTTTCAGGCCGTTTTTGCATATGTGGCTATTGCTCTTATTAGTATTTATAATCATAAACATACATTTTCTTACTTTTCAAATTTATTACATGTTTATATTTTTTGTTTTTTCTTTGTTTTTGTTCTTTTTTATTTTATTTCCATGCCCCCTTTATTTATTTTTCAGCTCTAAATCTCTCATTTCATTTTTCAGCTTTTCAAGATCCAATACAATTTGGTTTTATATATTATTCTGTCGATTGTGATTAACCAAAAAGATCCACTTCTCATCCAAGGTCACAATTCGTTTTCAAAATCGGTCGTTTAATGAGTCGTTGAGCAGTTGGCAGCAAATCTCGACTCTTTTGGCGGCTTGTGCATCAGTGATTTCGTGCGGGTCTTGGCGGGGTTTTGTGGACAAAATCAAATTACTGAAGATGCCAATGAATCATTAATTTACCAACTCCAAGTTCAGCCTCTAGATCTCGAGAGCTTGATGAAGGTTTGGCGTCCAAAATTGCAAGTCACTATCATCCATCTTTAATGGCCGGCCGGAAAGAAACAAGCCTTCAAGACTCAAATCTTTGGATTCAAAGCGCCTGTACCGTCTTAAAACTTTTTACTATCTTACAGTTCCTTCACCTTCAGCCTCGCAAATCTCTTTTACGGCATCTCTTGCTGAAATTTGTCGTTTCCAGCAATAGCTGATCAAAACTCAAAACTAACTTTTTTGCAAACTTATTTGGAATACAAAGATAAAGGTTGTTACAATACTATAAGCACGAACAAAAAAAATGCTTAAAATTAAATTTTTTGCAGCTGAGTCAGGACTTTTAAAACACCTACTATTAAAAAAGTATCTCTAAGTACTATAATTTGCCTATTATTTTATTATGTACCGTAGGTACATTTTAAGAACACAATGAGGGTGAGTGGGTATGGGAAAAATGATGTCTGGTCATGTGTGGATCTGTGAATGTGTCGGAACGATAACTCAAAAACAATTGAACCAACTTTGACCAAACACACACATTCAGTAGATACATAGGCCCTTCCCTATTAAATTTGAGCATCAACGGTTAATAATTAATAATAATAATAAAAATATAACCTTAAAAAGAACAATAATTTTATTTATTACGGTACATAGGTCCAAACATTTATGTTTTTATTTATATCAAATGTTTCTTTAAAATCAATATATACAAAGATTTAATTTCATTACATTTATTCTCTTTGTTCTTCAATATCAGTTATTTTTTGACGATAATAAATCAATCAAAACAACAACAAAAACACAAGAAAATATTCAAATTTTTTAAAATTGCATTTTCTGCAAAATTATTCGTTAATTGATCACTACTTTCTTTCATAATATCTTTTAAAAGACTTTTTAAGTACTTACACACTACATTTTAAGCAAATTATACAACATGCTTATAAAGAAACGAGAGGACAAGAGATGCAATGAAAGTATGTTTTGAACTATGAACATTATAATATTAAAGAATACTGAAAAGTGTAGGGCTAGTAGAATCGATTTCGAATTGGGTTTCGCCCAAGCCCCAGCCCGCTGGAAAATTGACCCGCGGGCCGGCGAAGTTTGGCTCCGCGCATTTCCCGCGATGTGCGGGACGGCCGCTCATATTTTATGCAGCGTTCGCCGAAGCAAATCAATCATACAATTTTCGGCTTTGCGTTTTATCTATTATGGATAGCAATCGCTCTGCTTTCCGGGAAAGTGGCCATTATCAGCGACAAACACGTGAATGTTGCATGCCGGAATCGCCAACGGCACACGTACGGCCCGCTCGAATTCCTCCATTTTGTGCTTGATTATCTCTGAAAGTTTTATCGGCCCGAAATTGGTACGCCGCGCAAATACGGGGCTCAAAGACGCCCGCAGGCCTCATCAATAAAACATGGAGAGTATTTTCAGCAGAACTATAACTTCCCCAAAAATGGAAAAGTGAAATTAAAAGTATCCTGTGTCGTGGTGAAATAAGAAATAATTATAAACAAAACCAAAGTTCTTCAATGTTTCATTCTTTTACTGCCAATTTCGTTTTTTGCTTGACAGGAATACCTAAGGTTTCTCTTATTGAAAATATATAAGGTTGCATTTTTATTTTTGTCCTTTTTTTAACTTTTTAAACAATTTTCTGAAGTGTTTTATATATTGGTAAAATACAACCATATATACAATTAAATTCTACAAAGTTCCTTTGAAAATTTGGACAAATCCATATCTAGTTTCTGACAGTCTTCAGGAATAAGAACCGTTGTTTCCTTATCTTACGCTTTAGTGTGCTCTAGAAAAACTCATTAGAGTTTAGATCTGGCAATTAGACTGGTCAGTCCACTCATAGCTGCACTCGGTTACTTTGAAACCACTGCACATTATTAGAAAATTTGTGATAAGACTCAGTATCTTGCTAACATTTGATGTCTATGTTGGCGTCTTCAAAAATCCTTGCATGAAATGGATGGAGAACTATGTCTAGGAAGTGTAGTGCTCACGCGTCCTTCTCAAATAACCATTTCTTCTACGCCGTCGGTTGTCAAGTAACTTTAGATCATCACGCTGTTCCTGGATATTTGACTATAGACACCACACACCGGAGATGGTAATCTTTACCCACTCTTTATCTCATGTAAGTAACTCCAGGGGTGCCAAACATCTGCACAATAATCATAATTAAACATTTTTTTGGTAGACATGTGTAACAGACAAAAAGCGGCTCATAAAGCTTGCCTTAAAGTTAAACTCATCCGATTATAGAACGTTAACCCAGTCTTTCCTTTTAGATGTTGGTGTTGTAGAGTTTTTGTTATTCTTCGAAAACGATGGCCTCTTTCTGGCCTTTCAGCCTTTTCCAAGCCTTGTTTTGACGGCTCTGGTACTAAGAGTCAGGTTACGTTCGGTAGATATCGTAGCAGCAAACTTTTCAGCTTTTAAGTGATTTAAGAGTTACCCCTTTTCAAACTGTTCTCTTCAAATTTACGGCTAGTAGTAGGTGTAATGGTAATAGTGAGGCTCTATCTCCCCAAGTAGGAGCACGGAAAACTGAATCCGGATCCGTCAGTATCGCAGCCCACCCCCCAACTACGGAACCACGCTGGCTATTAGTAGTAGGTATTTCAATTTAGCGTCTCCTGCCTAAGATTTGTCTCTGACTGAAAACAATTAAAATAATATATTGTCACATAAAATATGAGAGGCCATAAACTAGCGGGGAAATTAAAACGTTAAACTAAGGAATACAAAATTATACAGCCAAAACGAGGGCAATCTCTAGAAAATTGTTTTTACAATTAAAGTTGTAATAATACCATTAAAACTCTAACGTAAAGGGATATATAGAACAATTGCAAAATTTCTGCAGATGGGAGCGGAACAACAAGAGAAAATAGATAGGTTTAGGTTGCAAGACCTGCTTATCTAGTACCATCTTTTTCTCTTCTAATTGGTAATCGGTGATCCTTTCATCCTTTCGACGTGAAGTTTCTAGTTTATTTGTTGGCTTCAGTTGTTGCTGAAGCAGATTGCATGCTTAGATTTTCTTTTATATCTTCAAAACATGGATATGCCAACGGTCTTTTAGTTTTAAAATCTAAGTTTTATTATCATACAATAAGACAAGGATTACCATAGTCTTGTAAAATTCTATTTGTGTTTCTTTTCTAGACTTGTTGCGGAAGATTTTTTAATTAGTTCCGCATTTCCGCTTTGGATTCTTTATCATGATTTATATTGTATCCTACGTCACATATCAAATAATTGAAGTGATTGACTTGTTCGATTCGTTGGCCGTTTAAGATCTTTGTCCGGGCTGTTTCTTTTCTCTGAAACGACATAGTGTTTGTATTGGAGGTAAGGTGTTAACTAGAGGCAGATGTAGCATAACTGTAGAGCCGGATAGACCAAAGCTTCTTCCTACACGATAAAAAACCATAACCGACCAGAGGTGCCCTTGTTTAGCAGAATACAACAAATCTAGACCAGAAAAAGTCTATTCAAAATCCTATTAGTGACCAGGCCAGTGCTCTAACTAGCAAAACACGAAGTACTCAAAAGCTCAAACAATGCCTCGGAAAACGGTACAAATCTAATGATAACAAACTCGCGAACAAAGACAAACTATTAAGAAGAGCAGGCAAACTGAAAATAGCCACGTTGAATGTCGAAGGACTGAACACAAAAGAAATAGAATTATAAAGAGAACTGAAAGAAGAAATATTAACATTACCATTATAACGAACACTAAGAAGAAACAAAGAGGATACGAATATATTTTGCATAAAAAGTATAACGCGATAATGAATAAGATTTGGGCAAAAAAGTATCGCTCGAAAGTAAAACGACTGTATGAAAAATTAGCTGTTAAAATTTAGAACAAAATCGTCATTAATCTAGTCAATGCATTACTCTTTTCAATCACATATTTCTGAAACGTAGACTATTAGTATCACAAATGAAAAATATAGAACCTTAAGATATAATTACACTGAAAGATTTTTAAATTGCCCAAATTAATTTGACGGGAGGTTTATATGGCAATCACTTATTGGTACACGAGTTTTTCAACATATATAAAAAAGCCAATAGGTGAAGAAAATTGACAAGTATTTTTACAAATAAGCGGTATAAAAATATCCATTAAGGGAAAAATAGTTAAAAATATTTATTAGATTTGACATCTCCGACCTAGTTAAAATTTTATTTTGATAATGTCACAGACTAAAAGAAAGTTTAGACTTCAACTCACATGTTATTACTGAAATAGATCCGTATTGTTATTTTTTCTTCTTTTATTGATTTCTTTTATACTAAATGATATTTACGGCAAAAAACAAAGAAAATTATGGAAATTGTGTTAGTTAAAGAAAAAAAGTTAATAGAATTAGAAAAGGAAGATCAGGTAAATCCACCAAAAGAAAAACACTTTGGTGCAGTCTACCAAAAATAACTTTAAATTTGTTTGGTTTGCTGGTTGAGATGAGGTTGATAGCGGTACAAAGCTCCAGCACAATCCTTGGAAATTTAGACATCATGGAGCATTTCACCGCAGCGAAACGTGTTTTCTTTAAGAATTTAGGTTCGTACTCCTACAAAATACAAAATACAGTTAGTGAAAGAATTAGCGACTACTGATACTACTGCCAGTCATCACTTTGTTTATTAAATATTAATATATTTGCACATTTTAATAATATTATCCGATGAGGCACATTTCCATCTCAATGGCCATGTCAGGAAACTGCCGTTACTGTTGTGAGCTAAATTCCAAACTCAAGCATCACAATCCCTGTCAAATTAAACACGACATCTTATTTGGAGAGTATGATTTATGACCAATGGGTGTAAAATGTGAAATGTCGGCGTAATGGTTTCATACATCACACACTACTTGACGAGTTGTCCGAGAAACTTTTTTGGATAAATTGATATCTAACCCTAAAACAAGTGACATAAATTATCCTTTGTAAAACCCCGACTTAGTACTCATGAGAATTTTTTATATGGAGTTCTTAAGAGCAATAATCTACTCAAAAGTTGAAAAAAATATTTACAAAAAATTACAGCTCTCACCAGGTCCATAGAGAGTCTGAGGAAAGAAGGATATAATTCTTCGGGCACGTAGTTCTTAAGCGCTCGGGAACGCCCCATTATATTGTTCTTTGTATTAATAAAATGTCGATTTTTAAAAAATGCTCTAAAATTCCCAATTTAGTTCTATACAAATTCAAAGGACTGGTTAGTATCAATACACAGCTTCATCTGTTTTCTTACATTTTTGTGAAAGTAAAGTGTCTGAGATAATACTACAGAATACAAAAAAATAAAATTACAATATCAAAGATTTATATGATCAGTACAAATGGTGCAAGATATAGGAAACGCCGTACTTTAGTTTTAGTCCGCTTTAAAACAAATGCTTTGGGATTTCACATACTTTTTCAAATGTAATAAAGACTTTTGTTGGAAAAATTGGGTGTTTGTTTCCCAATCGTAGCACGATGTTCCTTCTTCTTTAATAATTGCGGAATATAATCCTCAACCCATTTTTTACATCTGGAAGAGTTTCCGGTCCTTACTGATTGTAACCCGTACATATTCAACATTTTCTGTGTTCTGTTGGTCTTCTAGAACGTAGATCACTTTTAACAAAGTCCCAGTTATATCTAAACCGTTTGATTCATGTTTATGATTCCTACTGCACTCAATGCATGATTTTCTTCTAGATCAATCGAATAATATTTATAATCAACTGTTTCAGCTTTGCCAATAAAGTTTTATGCAAATTCCCTGCTCTACTCGCTCAGTCATTTCAAATGCAACGATCACACACTGAAGTAAAGTAGATCTCAAACACGCATGCGCATTACAGCATGCGCTCATAGACTACCAGGTTACATCGCAACTGCACTAACTGTTTTTGTTATATTAATTTGAGTAGATAGACATCGTTTTATCACGACCTGTATATTTGCACGCAGTAATAATTTAAATTGCTTTGATATATAAATAAAACCTGAAAAAGTGACCTTTATTTATAGTTTAATATTATATACTAATTGTTTTGATATTAATAACTCAAAAAAATATAAAAAGCACTATTTTAGGCCAATACGTCATATGTTGGATCTCAACGACCTTAGCAATCCCAGAATTGATGTCCTCTTGAGTTACTAGGTTGTCCCAAAAGGTTTATAACATTTGTGAAAAAACAATGTTTATAGATAAACTGATTTAAAAACAACAAAAGCTATTTTTTAAAATAGAAACCTTTATTTTCTATGATGTTTTGCCACTGATCTGCAAGTTTTTGGATCCACTCGAAGTACGACTCGGACGATTTTAAATCGAAAAATTCTTGGCACACTTCTTTAACTTCATCAACTGATTCTACTGTAGGCTGGATGTAGAAGAACTTTAACGCCGCCCTACTCTTCAAGTTTTTCCTTAGTTTTCTTGTCAGTGTGGGGTTTGGCGTTAACTTGATAAAACAAAGTTGACCAAGGTTGAATACTTCTTTTGCAGCTTCTTCAACTGCTGGCAATAAAGTTCAGCATTGATGGCACGGCCATTCGGTGCAAGATCAAAATGCAAAACTCCTTCAAAGTTCCACCAAACGCAAACCATGACCTTGCCGAAACTTTAACGGACTAGCGGAACAAGACTGATCTTTGACACTTATGCCGCCGTAATTGAAACGCTTGTACCATCTGGAGACAGTAGAGCAGTGAACACTTCCTTCGCTTTCAGCATCGCAAATTTCATTTGTAGTATCTTTTGACGGAAGTCCCCGCTTCCATTAATAGCGTATCAAAATCCGGAGTTCGCTTTTGTCCAAAACTATCTTAAATCCAAAGATGCAACTTGTTATTACACTATAAAGTACAAAAACCCACAAAAATCAAATTTTTGCAAGTGTTGCAGAACTTTTGGGACAACCTGCTTTAATTTCAGAGACTGTTTCGTTTAATGCCGACTACCCATATGTTACAGAACTATGTCACTAGCTCAAATATCATTAGGAACTTAACCTTATCTTAGATATACAAAGTTGCATTGGTACATTTGTGATATTTTGGGTTGTGGGCACATTTATCTTAAATTTATAACGATGTTATGATAAGTTTTGTTTCAAAATCGTTGCACGTAAACACCGATTCTCCACGAGGCTACTAAAATATTGATCCTTTAAATCAGGTAACCGTGTGAGTAGACAGCAGTACATAACATCACACTCTGAAACAATATTTAGGTAAAAGAGTGAGAAATTGTACTCAAGCATGCCAAGAGTTTATGTCAGAAAAATATAACCGCCTTTCAGCTTACAGACATCATCAAATTAAATGTGGCTAAAGTTGAGAAAAAACTGAGGATCCAGTTGCTAATGTTTATAAGTTAATTTTATCATACTAGAAATTTTGTAAAAGAATTTGGAAACCACTACATTGGTACAAATTTTATACTCCGTCTATTAACGATTTTTTAACTTCTACAAACACGGCTTTCATTCATAGCCCTGACTTTTATAGTTCTTTAAAATATGAATAACGCTCACAAAGAAAACTATGCGGTAGTGGAGACTGAAATGATATCCTAGAACTTCTACTAGTGTTTCTGAATGTGTGTTATAGTTGTGCTGAAACTAGTAGATTACAATATCAAACTTTGAAATAATAAAATCAATTATTTCGTTATAAATGTTTGGTTTTGGTAGCACTTGAATGTAAAATAAATTATGTTAATGTTTTACTAAAGCTAACTGTACTTTTTGTGATTTTTTTTATTGTTAAACCTATTCTTTAAGTATATTCAGATGTCATATTAACCCCACAGAAAAGTGTAAAATCCATAATTACTGGATAACAATGCAAATGAATGTAAAGCAACCGCTAACGATGTCGGTGAATATCATTCCCAAATACTAGCCCAGCAGACAGCAAGGTCTCCCGGCACAATTTTAATTTCAAAGCAGCCACTGCAGCAATTAACGTGCGCAGCCGCTATTAAAATTCTGCTGACGCTCCATTATGCGATAGTGCGGCTGTCTGCGTTCTGGGGGTGGCGCGCACAAAGGGAGTCAGCAAACCGTGTCAAAGGCAGGCTGCACCTAGAGGAAATCAAAAGCGCTCCCTTTGTCGCAATCTTTGTTACGACGTGTTAAAATGCTTAATCCGTCTGCCAATGCGATGTTTGGGCCTTTCAGTGGCGGATTTAGGGGCTTACGACGAATTCCCACAAACTGGCGAGGGCAGAGCGGCCCTGCTATCTTTTCCGATAAAAGTGGCGGCGTTAATTGCTTCGCCCTGTTTCAGACAGTATTTGAGACTGATCTTGTATTAGGCGCATACTTTATCCCACATAAAAACTAACATAAAATGCAGAATATTCAAGACAAATTTTAGAGATGTTAACGCCAGACCATAACACAAACCTTTAAATTTTTAGCAATACAATAATTAAGTTTATTATATTCGATTCACTTAATATCCGCTATGGAGTTAGAATTACACCCCCTTTTTATTCTTTGTTAAATTAATATATTTGCCCTTGGGGTTAATAAAAAGCTGGGGTTTGAACTTCAGCGCCGGTCCCAATAAATAAGCCGCGCATGCATACGCAAATTTACTCCGCAGACGCAAAAACGCGCCTGCAATTTTAAATTTAACCTGCGCGACCCTTTGTGTCATCAGCCCCGCCGCCTTATTTGCGGATATCCTCGTCAATTCTTTTCGGCGCAAACAATCGCATTTTTGCGTCGCGGCACAAAGCGAAATAATGCCGTAAAAGTAAAAGTGTCAGGTGCAAGGGGCAAAGTACCTGCCGCGCGAATGAGGAAGCAAGGGCCGCTGCGACAGGGCGGCGGCGCGGCGCGGGAGGGCCGTCTGGCGGTTTTTTGTGAAGCTGGAATTCGGCGGTCCTGCACAGATTTACCCCGTTCTCCGTGCCCTTAGCCCTGCCAGACAGGCGAGGGGCGAGGGCGCGGCTCGGCCCTCGGCCTGATATCCGCGTTGCGTTGCAAGATCGTGTTTGTTCTGCCAGATAAGGATCGGGTCCGATCTGCTATAAATAGAAGGCCCTTTGTATTTCTGGGTCTGGGATAAGGAGGGGGATAACTTGGCTGCGAGCGGGACGAAGAGCGACGGCGTTTGCGTTAAATTAATTAGAATTTAAATGAGGGAGCTCAACTATATGAAATTATTTTCAATATAAATAACTTCCGGTTAAGGTCTGCAGCGCTTTGGAAAGGTAAGGGCAGAAAGTCGGATACATAAAAGGCCGCGCAACAGGTGCCCAAGAAAAACTACCCTCTTGCCTTACTGACACACTTTTGTAACAATATTCTGGGATAATTTGCACGTCTATTATTATGGATTAAACTATTATTTAGTTAAGCTCTGTATCTTATTATTTTTGAATACACAGGAATTAGCCTAAATGTAAAATTATAATTGTTATGTCTTATGTCACGTGGTATATCAAAGCAATTCCAACATATACAATGTTGTGGCTGTAATTTATTACCTCTTGTTAAACCCTAAAACTGCATGATTTAATTATTTTAACTACTTAATTAATTAAATTTTATGTATTTTAATTTACAGCTTTTGTGATTTACTAGGAGCTGTTTCTGTGTATTTTACTTAAAATGGTATGGTAATAATTTTGTTTCCTTTACCTTTCTGGCTCCGATAAAATTAAAATCCCAAATATCACTCAAAAATAAATAATAAAACTCATTGTGCATTTAGGCAATGTAATTTTAAATAAATATAACAATTTATAATTGGATAAAAATTGCTACAACACAAAAACGGAGTAAACTATTTAAAAAAAAGTAACTGGCGCTTTATTACATACATAAAACAAAAGTAAATATATAACATTAGAGAAGCAAATAAAAACTATTGTACGTTCAGCGAATGCATATACGAGGGCGTGCTGAAAACTGATGCCTCCGAATTTTATATTCTGTTCTAAATATCGGTTGAGGTATTACATGTCATGCATATTACTCGGTCGAGTTTCCCGCTTCGCTGATGCAAGTTGCAACGCTTTGCCGTTAGAGGGCTACGAATAAGTCTTATTCAAAGACTCATAGCTCTCCTTGGGGAGTAGGCAGATTGAGACCCCGAGTGAAGAGTTAAACTCTTGAAAATGGCATCAAAGCCAATGCCGAAACGTCGAGAATTTTCTCAAAATAGACGCGGTTCATCCAGTGAACTAAGTTGTTTAAACATATATATATATATATATATATATAATAGTTTAAATAAACCATTTAGGTCTTGAGCTGTGTTTCTTTCCACTTTTTCCTGTCTCTTGCCAGTTCTCTCCAGTTTATAATTTGTTTTTTCTATCAGGTCTTGCTCCACTTCTTGTATCTATCTTTTTCTCGATCTTCCTTTCTTTCTTTTTCCTCCAGGCTACATCCTTAACATTTCTTCCGTCATCCATTTTTTGAAATGACCTAGCCATTGTAATTTTCTACTTTTAACGAATTCCTCTACTGAAATTTCTCGATACAGTTCATATAATTCTGTTCGTTCTTTTTTTTTTATTTTAGTAGTGTATTTTTCCGCCAAGTATTCGTCTTAATATTTTCCTCTTCCATGTTTCTATCTTCAATTAATTTTTTGATTCATAACTCAGGTTTTGCATACACAAATTAATGTTGGCTTTAGCACTGACTTGTAAATCCTAAATTTTGTGTTTCTGAATACTTCTTTTGCTCTTATTATTTTGCTTAGACCTCCTGCGCAGTTGTTACTTTTGCTATCTTCTTCGCACTTATTGGTCACTTTGACTCCCAAATACTTATAGTTCTCTACTTCTTCGAATTTCCAAACATCTTCATTTCCATTTAGTCTCTTAATAATGAGATTTTGTTTTCTAAGATTGCTTTTCTTGCTCTTGAGTTCCATGAATTTCGTCTTATGTATTGGAGACCTATTTTTCCTGCAAATTCCATTAACTGTTTTGCGACTTCCTGGAGTCCTTTCCTGCTTCTTGTTAGTAGTCATCTGCCTAGGCAAGTCACTTGCGACTCTTGGTAAATGAAGTTTCTTTTCCATTTATCTCACGATTTCTAATTATTATTTCTAGGGCTACATTAAATAGTACGCATGATAACGGGTCGCCCTGTCTTAGTCCTTTTTATTTTAAATTTTGAATTATATTTAACTACTCTAACTGTGTTTTTGATTGTCATTCTTACTAATTTGATTAATTTTGATGTGATTTTCAATTCTTTTAGCGCGTTCATTAACTGTTTCCTCTTTATGTGCCCTTAAAATCAATGAAGATCATATAAATTTGAATATTGTATTCATAACAGACGTATAAAATCTGCTTTAACATGAAGACTTATCTGTTCTTCCTAAAGCCTGCTTGCTAATCTTCAATCTTGTTTCTGCGTACTTTTCTATTTTGTTTTTATTAGGGTGGTCAGTATTTTATATGTAACATCTTGCAGTGCAATTCTTCTATAATTTTTACATTCCGTCTTATTACCTTTTTTATATATTGGTAAAATTACTGCCTTATTCCATGACTTTGGCATTGTTTCCATTTGCCATGTTTTAGTTATCGGGTCTAGAATTTGCTTCTGCATAATATCTCCACCATACTTTAAATTTTCACCAGTTATTTAGTTCTCTCCTAGTGTTTTATTATTTTTATTTTATTTATTATGTTTTATTTTATCCATATTAGGATTTTCACTGTTCTTCATCATTAAGTGTACTTTTTGATCTTGGTTTTCTTCCAATTCTGTATTTAGTATTTCCTCAAAGTATTGTCTCCACCTTTCTAGTTTTTTCATCATCTCCCAATAAATTGTTTTTTCATCTTTAATAAATGACATGTTATTTTGATTAACGGTTCGAATGTAGTCTTTTTTAAGGTCTCTTTTACTTTTTCCCTGCCTAGAATACATTTGGTAATTTTCTTTCGATTTTTGATATTATTTTTTATGCTTAACTTGGATTAGGACATGATTTATCTGGTTTAATTTATTTCTTCCCGGTATAGTCCACGTCCCTTTATGAATGTCTTTCTCCTGAAATGTGTACTCATCATTTTAGATTTTTTTCTATTGCTAGCGAGATTAGTCTTACACCATTATTATTGCTATCTGTGTGCTTGATTTTTCCTTCTGTTATCTTCTTATAAATGTCTTCTTTTTCGTACTTGGCATTTGCATTGCGAGTTACTTTACGAGGTGTTCGTTTGGGATGTTGTTTATTTTACCCTCTAGTACCTCATAGTACATATCTTTTATCTCTTCCTCTTTTTCTTAAGTGGGTGCATAGATATTTATTATAGATATATTCTGTTTTCTATGCTTTATGGTTAGAATGCACATGCGGTTCGATATTTCTTCAAAATTCTTGGCCAAACCGCCCACCTTGACTTCTGCTTCTAAACAGTGTGTAATTATCTATGTTTTGTATATCATTTCCTTTTAAGTGTGTTTCTTGTAGTGCTGCTATTTCTTATATATTTTTATTTCCGTTGCAAGATTTTTAAAGTTCCTTCTTCGTTAATGCCTTTGAGTTTTCAAGTTTTTTTTATTATTTTTATTATTTAGTTCTGTCCATTTCCATGTCCTTTCTTTATCGGTAGCTATTAGTTTTTCTCATCTGCCCCGTAAAAGCAGCACTTTCCGGCGATCTTTCTTCCGCTGTTCTTTTGTAGTTTCCACTTGACTTTCCACGTTCCATGTGTTTTTCTTGTCCTTTTTCTTATCCGCGTTTAATACCTCATATACTTTTTTATTCGCTATTAATTTATTGTATCTCATATGCGCTCGATTTTCTATTATTCTTATATTCTTCTTTCTGCTTTCAGTTGCAAAATTAATAATTTCCGTTTTTCTCATATTTTCGGCGGGTACTCTTTACCCATCCATATTTCTAATCCTTTCAGGCTTTTTGTACTGTTCAGAATCTCTATTTTTTGTCTTTGATGAATTTTAACACTATTGGTTTTGTTTTTCCCGTCCTGTATTCTTCTTACTTCACTAATATCAATTTCCATATTAATTGGAACGTCTAACTTTTGTTTTATTTTTAATATTTTTCGTTCTGTTTCTATATGTTTTTCATTTTTTTGATCTGCTACACCCCGGAACACTATGTTCAACGAACTTAAAAAGTTCGTTACTGAATTCTATATGTCTGTCGGTCTGTCGGTCTGTCTGGATTTTTACTATAGTAGCGATGACAGAGCAATAGCAACAAATAGCCTAGAAAGCAACGCATGATGAAGTAGCTACCATGACAGCTAAATATATGAGTAAGTGTTGTATTAATAAAATATATTGTTTAATATCAGTATCTGTTTATTTTATTTTATGCTGAGTTTGTAGTATTCATGAGCGCTGAATGGTGTAAAACACCGAAAAAGCCCAATAGTAATTGGAAGCTAAACGGAAATTGGAGAGAAACTTTCAAGAAAAGGCATACAACTAAAGGTAGTCTCGGGTCAGTGTACATGCAAAATGTGGTTAATACAAGAAGAGTTGTTTTGAATAGACAAATTATGAGGACCAGCAAAAAAGCCAATAAAAATGCTGTGAAAAACTATAAAAAAGAACAAATAAATTTGAAGACGTAAATTATAAAAGATGAAAAAACGCCACGAAGAAAAATAAAAGAATGTGTAAATAAAAACACTTCTGGTGTCAAATAGAAAGTAACCATGGGAAAATTTAAGAAGAACAACCTACCGGCGATCACTGAACAATGAAGGGCAGTCTAAAACTGTTTTCAGAAGAATAACCGCACGTGTGAACGTGTCATCAAGTTAGGAGTCCCACAAAATTAACCAGAGATAAAATACAAACTGCTATCAAAAAAGTGACTAGTTCACATAGAACATCTCCAAAGATCTGCAGTGCAAGAAGCATCAGATAATATAAGTCTTAAGAAACTAATTGAAATTAATTATACTTCCAAGGGTCTAAAAGGCTAACTTGTGTTGATGCAGAAGAGAAAAATTAGAGTTAAAAATATTAAAATCTAAATCTACGGGGTGTAGGGGTCGCCGAGGGGTAGTACCTCTAGTTCTGAGATTGTCGGACTTTAGAGTCATTTCAGGGCGTTGGTCCTCCGGCGATCCCAACTCTCACTTATGGCTCCACGTGCCACACCCTGGTAACTGTGTCGACACACAAGCGAAACTAAGTGAGGGGTCACAGAAAGCAACTTCCACATATTGGATTTACTGGTTTTAGTGATAATGAAAGTGAGCAGCAGCGCTTTCATAACTACATGAAGGGGGAGATAAGAAATATCAGTACTGCTTCATAGTAGACATCAATGGGCGACGACAAAAATATGTCACCATCGGCCACTGAACTGCGATGTGTAAGGCAAGGGGAAACCAACACATTAATTCCCAAGACCAATCATCAAACATCATGACAGACAAAATCAAGAATGGCCCCGAGTACCGGCGCCTCTTCAATGAGACAGGGGACACCAAGAAACTGAAAATGCTTAAGAAATCAAATACTAGCGCTTTTGAGGGGGGAGGGGGGAAATCCATAATATTGTTCAAGAAACAACTAGACTAAAGGTAGACATCATGGGGATCAGCGAAATGCGATGGCCGGGTTCAGGAAATTGTAATATATTGAATCATGTTGTGTACTACTCTGGCAACGATGACGACCACCACTATAATGGTGTAGGAATAATAGTAACTAAGGAAATTAACGACTCTGTCAAAAAAGTAATAGCGCACTCAGATAGAATTATAATGATACAAATAGAAGCCAACCCATTTCACTTAAACGTTATCCAAGGGTATGCTCCAACTGCGAATAGCGAAGATGAAGAAATAGAAGATTTATATGAACAGCTTAGAAAGGTCTTAAAATATACGAAATCTAATGACATAACTCTCATAATAGGGGATTTTAACGCGAAAGTTGGAAGTCAAAGAGAAGATAACATAATTGGGCAGTTCGGATTAGGATCTAGAATTGAAAGAGGAGATAGATTCATACAGTTTTGCCGAGAGGAAGAACTTGTAGTGATGAACACCATGTTCAAGCTCCCACACAGAAGAATATATACATGGAAGGCTCCAGGTGATACGAAAGAAAAAATAATACGAAACCAAATTGACTATATCACTATTAATCACCGTTTCCGCAATTGCATAAAATCAACAAAAACTTATCCCGGAGCAGATGTCGGATCAGACCACAATCCGGTAATATGTAAATGTAAACTAAAACTTAAAAGGGTTACGAGAAAAACTAATGAAAAACAACATAATATAAGGGCTCTTTGTGAATGAGATGTTAAAGAACAAGTTCGAAAATCGTTGGAGGAGAAATTTAAAAATGAAAATAATACTACCACTGGATTTAGTAACAAAAACAACTCAACAAATGAAGTAATAGAAGAAAGGTGGAACGCTATCAAACAAAATCTGCAAAGTATTATAAAAGAATACGTTCCACAAAAACGAAGAGAGAAGAAAAATGAGTGGATGACAGAAGACATTTTAAAATTAATGGACGAAAGGAGATTAATGAAAAATAAAGATATGAACAAATACAGAGAGATACAACGACAGATACGAGGTGAGATAAGAAAGGCAAAAGAAAAATGGTTGAAAGATAAATGCCAAGAAATAGAACAGCTAGAAAACAAACACGACAGCTTTAATATGCATCGAAAAATGAAAAGAAGCTGCTGGAATATTTAGAAGAAAAACAACGAACAGACTAATAGATAATACAGGACAGGAAATAACAGACATAAGCGAAAATTAAAAACCTGGAAAGAATACATCGAAAAGTTATTTGCAGACGACCGTCCAGAAAAACACGAAATAAAAGAGGCTAAAACCGGACCTCCTATAACAAAAGATGAAGTTAAGAAAACAATAGAAAAGGCGAAAACCCGGAAAGCAACGGGCCCAGACGAGATACCCACTGAAATTTTAAAACTCCTAAATGAAGATGGAATAAATGCACTCACTAGGTTATTCAATCTAATATATGACACTGGAGAGATCCCGACGGACTGGACTAAGTCGACTTTTATAACCATACCAAAGAAAACAACACCGAGACAATGCGAAGACTATAGAACGATAAGTCTGATGAGCTGTGCCCTTAAGATCTTCTTGAAAATTATACACGCCAGGATCTATCAACAATGCGAATCAAAATTGACCGAAATCCAATTCGGGTTTAGAAATGCGTTGGGAACAAGAGAAGCACTATTTGCCTTAAATGTATTGATCCAAAGATGTAGGGACGTAAACTGTGACGTACACTTATGTTTTATAGACTTCAGCAAAGCATTTGACAAAGTAAAACATCATGAACTACTAAAAATATTAGAGAAAACCGGGATAAACGACAAAAATACTAGAATAATAGCCAACCTATACTGGAGTCGAAACGCGAATGTAAAAATAGAAGATAATACCACCGAAGGAATTCAAATCCTTAGAGGGGTTCGCCAAGGATGCGTGCTTTCACCGACTCTGTTTAATATTTACTCGGAAGAGATGTTCAAAGAAGCATTACATGATGTGAATGAAGGTATATTAATCAATGGTGAACTAATCAACATCAGATACGCAGATGACTCTGTAATATTGGCGTAGAAGGTCTACAATTATTAATGGAAAGAATACATATAACATGTGAGAAATACGGAATCACCCTCAACACAAGCAAGACAAAATACATGACAATAACTAAGAACATTACGCTACCAGCAACATTATATATTAATAATACTGAGATAGAAAAGACTAGCAAATACACATATCTGGGAACCAATATAAACGAACAATGGGACCACTCGACAGAAATAAGAACAAGAATAGAAAAAGCAAGAGCCGCATTCATTCAAATGAAAAAAGTTTTGATCGGTAGAGACCTAAGCCTGCAAACCAAGATTAGAATCCTGAGATGCTATATTTTCTCGACGCTACTATACGGAGCTGAGTCATGGACTTTAACAAAAGCATCAGAGAAGAAACTGGAATCATTTGAAATGTGGACCTACCGACGTATCTTGAGAATACCATGGACAGAGCATATCACTAACAAAGAAGTTATGGAACGAATTGATAAAAAAACAGAAATCCTAATAACAATAAAATCTCGTAAGCTAGAATATCTAGGACACATAATGAGAAACACAAAGAGATATAGAATCTTGCAACTCATTTTAGAAGGAAAAGTGATGGAAAGAAGAGGCCCAGGAAGGAGGAGAATATCTTGGCTAAAGAACTTACGGCAATGGTTCGATATGTCCACGGTACAATTATTCCGGAAAGCAGTAGACAAAGTACAAATTGCATTGATGATAGCTAACATCCGGAACGGATAAAGCACGGGAAGAAGAAGAAGAAATTTATGTGCCTTTAGGTGGCCTTGGCGTTTTTTAAACCTCTTATAACAGTCCATTTATTGAAGGAACTAAAATAAAAGGTGGTTTGAACGACAACTAGTTTTGTTTTTGAGAAAGTCTATCAATACAACCCACAATAGAGGATTTGGTAGTTGGGGTTACAAAGACTATTGAGCTTTTATTGCTCTCATGTTGAAAATGGCTTCAATTCGACTGTGTGGTCAGAGATTGTAAACACTATGGGGGGAACAGAAAATTATCTTATGTCTTATACAAAGAAGTGAGAGTTTGTCGGCGAATTTGCAGCTAATGGCTTTCGCGACGAACTTGCTATTGTAATAGACAAGTACCAAAACGGGGCTTATAAACCTTGCAACTAAAATATGGATGAAATATCTGCCTGGATAAAAGAGATTGAAAGAAACATAGGTCCTATTAGTAGAAAAAGACGACCTGGAAGGATCTTTTCGAACATCGTCGATAATTCAGACCAATGGATTCGACAGCGTTTCGAAGCATTTCATTTATAACCGTGAAGCATCATCTTTCAATTACTTCTTTCAACTGATCAAGTATTGCTGATTTTATGCAGTGAACCTTAACTTCGGGGTATAGTTAAAAATAAATATATATTAAACACAGAAGAAATTCAATCATCCAATCTATTTCTTTTATAAAATTTTACGACTTTAGATTTCAATTTTGTAATCAGCTTTTTTACACTCTGTGTTATATAGGAGTGCTTTGTATTTTTTAATATCTTTCACATTAAAGAAATGTTTTGCTTTTTTAGAACTCTTTTTACTAGAGCACAACATAACTTAATAATCTTTAATAGCAGACATGCAAATATTTACATTCTGTAGTCCTATATTTATACCGTTTCCAATCCGTTTGTAAATTCGCTGAAAATTTGAGGAGAGCGTACGAAAGCTTGGTGGAATTTTGGGTCAATCTAGTGCACCAAAGGAACCACCTGTTTCAAAATTTATTACAATATTTGATAAAACTAAATTGGCAATAGAAACAAGACCTTATGAGCACCGGCATAGGGTAAGATTGCGTAATAATATTGCTAAAACTAATCAAAATGTCACTGAAAATCCAAAAACATTGACTCGATATCCTGTACAACAATTGGATATTTTGAGAAGCTTTCTTTAGCGGATACTTATTAAATACCTGCACCTCTATATGTATCAATTTCAAATGACGCAAGAAGTTAACTTTGGTAACCATTTTCATCGTCGACAATTCGTCATTTGGCTTTTAGAGCATCGTGAAGTAGATTTTTAGTTTATTCCATAAATCATCTTGCTTTAACTCGCCGGGTTCTTTAATAAATAAAATTGTTGCATTTGGAGCTTGGAAAATTTCGTATAACTCATACATACTTACAAATATAACCCCAACGAATCACTGTTCGGTATGGATTCTAAGTAGGTGGCATGATAGGTCTATACTTCTTTGAGAATAATGCTGTAAATGTTGTAATGTTAAATGGCGATCATTACCACCAACTAGACAACCTGGATTTTAAATAAATGTGATTCCAGCAGGACGGCATTACCTGCCATACAGTTCGAACAATAGTTGACTTACTGGAATAACAATTTTCTGATCACTCAATTTCACGACATATCGACATCAGCAAGATCTTGTGCTTTAATACAGTGCAACTCCTTTTTGCACGGTTACCTAAAATTCAAAATTTATGCCAGTAATCTACAAATAGTTGACAACCTCAGAAACGAAATCTTATAGTGCGTTATCGTTGAAATTTATCAAAATATGTACCAAATTTTAATCGAAAATTTTGCGAAAGAAACCAAAACTTGAATCTGAAACCAAGAGCCATATTTAATCAGAGATTGTATAATACTCCATAAAAATCCAATCATAAAATCAATTAAAAAGTCATTTTATTTAAAATTTAAATTCGGTTTTAGGTTTGGGTCGCCTTTTACTTTTTTAATAACCTTTTTGTTTTATGTGTCATCAACAATTATAAAACTCCTGCTCATAAACTTTGCAAGGTCGTGATTTGCAAATAATCATCATCACCAACTGCCCAATTCAGTCCTTTGTTGGACGTAGGCCTCTCTAAGCATCTTCCATTGGTCCCTGTTTTTCGCCTTCTGCATCCAATTGTAATCTGCTACTCTTTTGATGTCGTCAGTCCACCTGAGGGGGGGGCCTGCCTCTATGCCTTTTGCCTATTCTTGGTCTCCATTGCAGCATGCTCTTCGTCCATCTTTCATCTTCTAGTCTGGCAATATGTCCGGCCCACTGCCATTTCCCTTTAAATATATGTTCTATTACATCTTTTACTTTTGTTTTATTTCGAATCCATATATTTGTCATCCTATCTCTTAGACTGATTCCCAGCATTGTCCGCTCCATTCCTCTCTGCGCTACCCTCAGTTTTTGCATATTTTTTATCGTTAACGTCCATGTCTCTGCTGCGTAGGTTAAATAATGTTGCAAATAATGTTTTTTTTTTAATCTAAAGTGCTACGTTATGCCACCAGATATGAATCATTTGTGCAGTGCAGTTATGGACAACGTGAAAAATCATGAAAACAGACAATCAGAGGCAGCGGTGGACGAAATAGTTTCTTTGTAGAGAGGGACTGTACTAAAAAAGGCAAAATTTATAAGAATTTAAAGATCACAAAGGGTATGTGTACAATGGACTCCCCATATTCTCACAACAACAAAAAACAAAAGCGTGTAAAAGTGTGCGAATAATTACTGCAGCTGCACAGCGTAAATCCGAGAGTTTATTTGACAAATCCAACGACGAACTTCAGTGAGCAGTCCATAAACGATACTATGCTACTCAAAGTATGGTTTGCAGAATACTCTAATAAAATGTGTATTTACTTTTTCTTAATAAATACAGTGAAGAAAACAACAAAGATAAATTAGAAAATATATAACGGAGTATAGAGCAATAAGATATCAAAAAGCATTAATAAGTAGTAAAAAGTATAAAAAATATGTAATAAAAATGACACTATAATAATTCCTATTACTTTTGTATAGAAAATTGATAAGGAAAAATTAACCAATTATTGGTATAGAAAATGTCTTATTTTCTATTATTTTTTAAGAAAAACAATATTCTTTATGTTATTTTATTCTACGCTTTTAGTGAGTAATATATTAAGACTTCTACAAACGTATTCTTTATTTCGTAGTTAATCATGCTTTTTGTCTTCCTAATATTTCTTTTTATTTATAATTTTTTTTAATGGTTTACTTTTTTAAATACTGAAAAGGCGTCCTCTTTTATTTTACCAGCTTTTGTTTTAATTATTACCAATTATGTGTTTATTTGTTTTAAACTTTTTGTTTTTATTAGTTTCTTGTAAATATCTCAATTTGCATATACCATACTAGTTATTGTAGTCAACTAAATTGGGTTTTCTTTATCACTCTTCATTATATAAAATATACCAAAAACCTTTTTATTTTCATTTTATTATTCATAACAATTAAACCTTTTATTCTTCTTCAATTTGCTTTATGGATATAACTTTCAGTTGTTTTCCTTATTTATTCTTTGCAATCTCCTAACATTCTAAGTTTAGCTTTTATTTTGGATTTATTTTTATATCTCCTTTAAGCAAGAATTCTTCAAACTCTTGCATTTATTCCTTTTCCTTGTTTTTGTATTTTCATTACTATTTAAATTTAATTGTTTTTCAAATTTTTATTTGTGTTTTTTTCTTGTATACTTGAATTACTTGCACAAGGCCTATCTATTTCTTATACGAGGTCCATTCAAGTTCTAAGGTCTTTGAAAAAGTACTTATCCAATTTTCACAAAGTCATCGCCATGATTCTATGGCTGTTGAGAACACTTCTTTAAGGGTGTGTTTTGCCCAATGAAAAATCACTGACACAACAGCGGCTCGATTGAAAAATGAGTGATCACGGAGAGTGTCCTTAATGGTCGGAAATTCAATGCGGCATCACGTGCCAACATGTCCTGAGACATTGTCATCGGCGCGTCCTTGTGTTTGTAGGTCAGGATTCGCGGGACCCAGCTTGAAGAACTTTCCGTATTTTTATGTCATTATGTAAAATGGACTCCACATATCCTACGGGAATTCCACATTTAAAGGCGATATCACACACACTTAAGCGACGGTCTTCCATAACAACCTGCTTCACTCGCGCAATCGTTATTTCAGTACGGCTGGTTCGTAGCCGAGGCTGCTTCGGTTTATTTTCACACAACTCTCGACCTTCTTTAAACTTTGCTACCTACGAACGCACATTTTTAACATTTATAACGCCTTCACCGCATATCTCACTCAAATGGCGATACATTTCGATGGACATTTCACCACACAAGAGGAAAAAACGAATGATTGTTTTTGAACACTGAACGTGGACATTTGAAGTACACAAAACAATACTCACCTCAATGGCGGTAATTCGATCTGTGTGTGTCATCTATATTACAAATTCAGAAATATTTCTCGCATTTTTAAAATTAAGCGCATTTTTCTGCTTGCTCTCACTACCGAGAAAAAATGTGAAGAAAAATGTGAACGCACCTCGTATATTATTGTTTCTTAAAATGTAGCTTATCTTCCAGATTACAATTTTTAATGTCCCACATTTGTAAATTAAGCTTTTTTTGTATGACCTGCTACTTTGCTTTCTTATTTGTTTAGTCTTTTTCTTATTTTATATTATTTATTTATACTTTTTTTATCCTTCATACTTTATTTCCAGGTGTAAATTTTTGCTGTAATTATTTTTGTGTCAGACTTCTTAATGATTATGCCAATTTTTAATTCTTCAGACTTTTGTGTGTATCATTTTTTACAAAATTTACTGCTGTGCTGTTACATGAGTTTATTTAATTTTATGTTACTATTTTTTATTTGTTGATGTCCCTCTTATTTTGGATAAAATCTTGATGTATCGAAAATTCAAGACAAACAAGAAATGGAAAAAATCAATTTTTAAAACTACAATTTTGAAATTACATGACTTTGAAGTTTATGCGAAAAATAGCGAATACAGACATTAAACAAAAATGCGATGGTTGTATCAAACAATAGGAAACATTGAATAACAGATGACTACCATCAGCAAACACCATTAGTTATTACATCGATCAAGGTTTTAGAAAGACATATATATATACACTTTCACTACCTTAAATATGTATTTAGTGTATTATTATTGTAAAAGTTTTTTTGTAGTAGTTTAATATATTTTCTATACGTGCCATTCTATAGTGGCCATTATAAACTAATTTTTTTCTATATTGAATTTGGTTGTACACAATTTTCTGACACTTCCGTCACATTTCAACTTCTTTAAATTATACTCAAAACAACCGACAATTCAAAACCAAGATAAATGGCGAATACTCAAACACTTTTGCAATTAAAGTTGCAGTTCCTCCAAGTATATTATTAGGCTTATCAGTTTGCATACTGTATACATCTGATTTGCCCACAACATTCGACAAATGCATCTTCATACCTACAAGACTATCTAAACTTCTTACAAGCAGGGGTTAATAAGTGAAAAATAAAGATTAACAAAGCTAAACCAATGCAGATAACCTTTGAACTAAAGAAGGGCCTTTGTCCTCCAGTTTCAATCATCACAATCATACCTGTATCGTCAGCAGTACGTTATGTAAGATTATACCTAGATAAAAAAATCTCAATTGGAAGGAACAGATATCTGAGAACACCTTAGATTCGACGATTACACTGATTACTTGGAAAAAGATCTCCTCGAAAATAAAATCCTGATCTACAAGACAGTTATCAAACCTATGTGTACTAACGACTATGGGGTTTTGCAATCAAGTCCAAGGTAACAATTCTTCAAAGATGCCAGTTAAAGATTCTTCGATGCAATGCCAACGCAACTTGGTATATATTTAACCAAACGCTTCATGTTGATCTTGGCGTCCCGTTTGTGAAAAGTATCATTCAAGAACGCAGTAATAATCGTCATGTTAAACGAGAAGTTGGCTAGCCAACCTGAAATGGATTCCTCACTGGAAGTATTCACATCCTGCCAAAGGTAACCGCAACGTTTAGGTCATATGTTACCATATTAGCTTATAAGATATGAAATCTGATTGCTGGATTAATGAAGTATAAAACAAAATTTCAACTTAAATGGAAAAATGAGCAGAAATCTACTCAATAATTAGAACTTTTTGGTTTTATCTGAGCAACAATATAAAAAGCACTTTGGAGGTTAAAATCTAATAAACGATCCATGAAGCTGGAGCAACAGTAAACTTTCAGTTGCAAACCCATTTGATGAGAAAACACGAGAAGCCAACCGCCACGTGTTAAGGTTTTATCGACGATACGCTGGCATATACAACGTAGCCTATATTTATAAAAAGTTTATTTAAGGGCTCTGTTCTTTTAAACTAAGCTGAAGTGTTTTAAAAGCAAGCTTAAAGACATCGCGTGCTTAAAAGCAAAGATTGCAACTTGCAAAATGATATAAATAGAACCAACAATGGTGATTAATTGGGACATCTGATTAAGAACTTCAGATTCAGGTGCTGCTGAATAAAAAGCGCCTTTGTTTTTTGTCTTCCGCCGAGTGCCATGTGGAATGCCTCCGTGAGCCATCAAGTCAAGGGGTTAGTTTCAGGACCACCCTGCTCCCAGCCCGCAACCCTCGCCGGGGCATCTCCGCGCCGAGAGCTGCCTCCGGCCGCCAGCCAGCGGCCTCGCGCCAGCGGACTATCGGTTATTGCCCTTCGCAATCGCGAGCGTGTGCTATCTTATTTGAGAAGATTAGCTAATGCAATTCACGCGCGGCGAGCGGCGCGAACGCGTGGGGAAACGCTGACGTGACCGCGGCCGCTGCAAATAATAAATTACGCCGCGTGCACTCCGGGCTCCGGGTTTTGCAACACGGAAAGCGGTCAAACACGTGGTCGCATGGCGACGCACGATACACACAGCGCGCTAATCCGCGAAATGGAGCGGCCGCTCATTACGCGCTGATTTATCGCCGTTCGGAACTTTTATTAGTGAAAGGCGCTCGCGGGCCGGAGCTTTTGGCGCGCACCAATTAGCCGACAGGTTTTGATCTGGCCGCCGGTCCCCGAATTGCGAATTCGGTCGTGGTCACGTCGGCGTGGCGTGCGTGCCCTGGAATTTAATTTGTAGGGCTGCGCGTGATGCCCCTACCTCGCGGAGACAATAAGACTACACTTGCATACATTCGAACTGCCCTGATTACTGATATAATCCGAATTTAATTTTTGTTACTTCAACCGAAAGATGCTTTATTTGTAGTCAGAGAAAAATTTAACAGCTTGGGTAAGGAGGTGTTACGAAATATGAAAGTCCAAGCAATAAATATAAATGATTCCTCAAATTTTTTTTAATTAGGGAGGAAATTAACTTAAAGAGCATTTGTAAATATAACTTGCAACGTGGTAAAGTAAAAACAGTCCAACATCTAATTGATTATATACAGGGCCTTCATTATGTCACGCAAAAGAGTTTTTTATTACCATGGACAAACTGTTCAGGCAATTTTATGTTTGACGTTAATTATAGCTAGGTCAATGTTTTGAGTTTTGTTTATACTATACATCAACACTGAATATGGCATCAGCAAAGACCAGCAATTCAACCGAAGAAAGGGTCTTCACTGTGGCCGCTTTTTACGAGACAGGCCGAAGTGCTAGTGGAGCAATAACTGCCTTCGAGACCTTGTCTGTTTACAATAGCAAGGTGAAAAATATCATGATAAAATTTGCTCTGTAGTTAAATTGTCTATTTTACTACGTTATAATAGGCTGATTGGAAAGTTTGAGAAGACATGAGGTGTACTGGATGACAATTTGTCAAGAACAGGCAGATCAGTTACTGTGACCACTTCCGAGATCGTAGAAGCCCAGGAGCTTTATGAACAAGAGTCCACAACTTTGGTCTCTAAGGCGCAGCTCAACTCGGTATGAGTATGGGCTCTATATACACTGTCCTAACCAAGAAATTGAATCTATTTTTTTGTAAGATCTAACTGCAAATGCATCTGACTAAGGTCAATATTCGCAAAAGATTCACTTTTGCAAAAGCGATCGTGGAGATGGTTCAGATCAAAAAGATGAATATAAAGCACGTTCACTTCACGGATGAGACTATTTTTAACTAGACGGCTATGCCGACAAACAAAATTACAGACATTGAGGTACCTAAATCCCACATTTGGCCGAATTTCCTTGATTGCACCCAGAAAAGTTAGTATATGGTGTGCAATTTTCCACTATGGAATTGTCGGCCCACTGTTTATCACAAAATATGTGAATGAAGAAGTTTATCGCACAGAAGTTCTCGAGAAATTCATTCCAATTGCAAGAGATAAAAAACAAGTTAAGCAGTACTGGTTTCAGCAAGATGGAGCCACCGACTAAGGGCATTTTTGACATCCTTACAGAAGTCTTTAGAACAAGGACCATGAGTCTGGACGCTTCCTGTAAGATAAAAGGTGCCATCGAGTGACCTCCAAATTCCTCCGCTTGAAACCCATATGATTTCTTCTTATATTGAGGATAGGGTTCATCAGAACAAACCCCAATCCATCGACTAACTCAAGAATCGTATCACAGAAGAGATTCTGGACATTTCTGGGGACATCAGAAAAACCGCAATTGAGAGTTTCGAGAAAAGAGTTGAAATGACAATCTCTAGTGAAGGCAGTCATTTTGAAAACATAATGGACTAAACTCCATTTATTCATCAACATAATAAAAAAAGAATTGGGATTTTATTTTGCGTAGTTTTTTTATTCTGAATTTTTCTCGTTTGCGTCACATAATGAAGGTCCTATAGAACATATGATTTGAACAGTTTGTATGATTGTAATTTAAATGTACTTAAATATGATTATTTGAAGTACGAAGAAAGGGAAAAGCATTAAAGAATTGACATTAACTCTCTTAAAAAATAAAGATCAGAGGCTAGAGGCAGTGAAATGGCTAATAAATAAAAAGATAACTGTTAACACCATTCAATATAAAAAGCAAGATTGGAAAGAGTACTTTCAATATACATCAAGATGAATAAAAGCAACGTTTTAAAATTATTCAGGTAGAACATGCGAAAAAGAAATAGAACAACTCTGTGAAGTAGCACTGAATAAAGCAAAATATGAAAAATATGGAATAATGGGGACTTCAACGCCATAGTAGTTAAATGAGAAACTCCTAATAAACATGAACTAAGAGAAAGAAACGCTAGAGAAGAACTACCAATGAGCTAAAAAATCAAAACATAAAAGAGGAGCATGGGGAGCCCAAATGAAACAAGGAAAAATAAAATAGATTATATTTTGCATAATGATAAGAATATAATAGTGGCCACATCCGTATGAAACGTAATAAATACGGAAAACGATCACAGAATGGTGAAAGTTAAAGCTCGAATTTAAATAAATAAAACAAAGCAAGATAGCGTACGAACATAAACTGATATTACGTGTAAACAACACAAAACAAAATCAAACCTAAAAATTGTAAACGATAATCTCACTTAGTGGATGCTGAGACTCGAACACAAGTAAAGATAAAACGGAGAAATTAAGTCAAAATTTAAAAAAGAAGGAACAACTACAAGGTTATGATCGAAACAGAAGAAAATCATCAGAAATAAGCAGAACAATCAAGAAAAAGATTAGAAAAAATATTAAAAATTAGAAAAATTTACAAATAAAGCAAACTATAGAAAAAAGAAAAAGCTAAAGATATAAAAAGGAAAATCTCTGAAGTAAGACATCAGATAACAAAACGATTAAATGAGGATAAAGCTCCATACAGAACCATTGTATATCGTTGGTTTAGTGAATTTAATTATCATCGCAGTTCTCTGGCGCAGTTCGCTGCATGCGAATTGATAAAGCAAGATCGTCATATGACTTATTGTAAAACTGAGACATCCTTAGGCATTAATATGACTAATATACATTCATTATATTTCATGAATATTTATTCTTAAAAAAGCGCGTGTTGGATCCCGTATAAGTTAACGATCACTCAACAGCAGACTGGTTTAGATTGGTCAAAATAAATGCTCAAGAAATACTGTTTACAACATCTTACAGGTAACTAATCATGGATTTATACGTGTAAGTCCGAAAATAAACAGCAATCGACTGTACGGTTCTTCTAAGATGAACCAAACCCAACAAAAGTGGTTCGCGCTCGAAACACTTCGAAACAAATTGTTTCTTGTTTTTTTCTTGGAGAAACTGGGCATGTTGCAACTGTGGTTTTACAGGATCGTAAGACGGCTAATTCTAAATGGTAGATAGCCATTTTTTCGGAAGTCTTCGGAGAAAAACCAACGCGCTACACTGGACCATTCTCTACCATATCAATACGAGCTTACATAAATCGAAGCAAACATCCGATTTTTTGAGCACTTAAAACATTGAATGGATGGGTTATTTGCTGTAGTTACAGTTCTGATTTGGGTACTAACAATTACTTTTTGTTCTCCCACGTGAGGAACAAACTGCGTTGACAACGATTTTCGACGCCGGAAGGGGTGGTTGATACATTCAAAATCCACGTTTTGAAGATACCTGATTCGCTGTGGAAAAATGTTAGAAAAATTGATTTCGGGGTATTCAACAATGTATTAACCTCCAAGGAGAATATTTTGAAAGACTAAAAAAGTTTCCAACGTTAAACATTTCTTTTTGATAGTTTTTTTGCAGTTGATATCGTGCAGTCCACATAGGACGTAATCTTTACAAATCGTCGAATATATACACTACCGCTCATCAAAGTATAGATACTACATAAAAAATGAATTTATGCACTTTAATCTAAGAAAACAATTTATTATATAATATTACATAAAATGTAAAAAAACAAAAATCATCATGAGCACTGAGAAAATTTACTCAAATATTAAACATTTATTTTATCATAAAAATGACTCTTTATATTTAATACTGCTTTTACGATTCTAGGTATTCTTTCGGTTAATTTTTCGAGTGTAAATCTCTTCAGGCACCTTTGAGAAGTCTTTAACGATAATTTTTAAACGTGGGACACTTCTTTCTTGCTATTCTGCCCAGATCATTCCATAGCAACCATATGGGGTCGAAGTCTGGATTTTGTGGTGGCCATGTCATTATTTTGAGCATTTTTTGTTTGTCTTGGTTTGCTAGATACTTTTTACAAAGCTTGGAAGTATCATTAGGATCGCTGTCTTGTATCGTCACGAATCCGAAATAGTATGGCGTTTTCGCCGTCGATTTTTACTAAGACTCCCACACCAGCCAAAGAGAAGCACATCCACACTAAAACTACCACCTGCGTACTCGACAGTCGGAACAATATAGTTCTTGATCCTTTCAGTCTTAGACTGACGCATGAAGATTCTCCATTTCTGACTAAAAATTGCAAATTTGGATTCGTTGGACTATCATACGTTTTGCCGCTAGTCAATTGTCTAGGAACAATGCTTTTGCACCCACTGAAGCCGTTTAGTCTTATTACTACGCCGTAACAAAGGTTTCGTGGTTGCAATACGACCATGAAGATTGCTCTCCTGAAGATGCCGCTTTATTGTTCTGACTGACATTGTTTTATCACGTCCCAGGTTAAACTCCGCAGCAATATCCGAGACAGTTAATCTTCTATTTCGCTTACTCATTAGTCTAAAGAACTGATCCTCATCGGATGTTACTCGTGATGACCCAGGGCGATAGCGATTCCTAAGACTTTCTGTCTCTCTGTAGTATTGCAATGTAAGATTTACGGTCGAAGCACAAATCGGGTAAAATAAAATTAAACCCCCTCTCTCTTTCTCTCCCCCCCCCTCTCTCAGGTGTTGGGGGACTTCTTTAGAAATCTAAAATAAGAAGATAAAGAAGTGACGATAGAAGGAGAAAAACTGGACCATTTAAAATTTGCAAATGATATCATCTTAATCGCGAACAGTAAGAAAAAGTTACAGGAAGCATTCTTTGAGCTAAGCACAAAGTCTAAACCAATAGGTTTGAAAATTAATTTAAGAAAAAAAATATGACAAATGTCCGACGAAAATAATGAAGGAATAAAATTAGACAGCGAAATAGTAGAAAAGGTCAAGTCATATACCTATATATTTAAGTCAAAGAATCTAAAAACAATTTAAAAGCAGATTTTGTTAGAATGGTGCCCCTACCGTGGGTAGCACTAAAACGATTGCATACAATATTCAAATTTAAAGTACTGAATACCCTAAAAGCAAATACGTGTTACTTGGCTTAACATATGGAACAAGAACTTTGGCACTCAGGGCTTAATACATAAACTTTAAGTAATACGAGCGATAAAGTGAAGAATTTTGAATAGTAAACTTCAAAATCGCATACCCAACACCGAGATTGGACAAAAATAGAAAATTACAGATGTGGTATAACGTCTATGTACATTAAAATAAAATTAGATGAGGCATACAGTAAGAATAACAGACAATAAATGGACTAGCAGAATTAGTAGAGCCCACAAGATACATAAAGGAAGTCCGTAAACTAGATAGATAGATGTGTAAAGAGAACTTCTGAATAAGACTGGATGCAAAAAAAATAACAGAAAAGAATGAAAACAAATAAAGGAGTTTAGATTCAACGGTGGATGGTTCTAGCTGTAAGATAGATATATAATGTTAATATTGAAACAACATTTTTTAAATACAAGTTTTTTGTGTAGTAATATCTCAAAAAGGCCCATTAAGGAGACAGACGAGGTCGTAAGACATCGTCGAGTATTATATTGAAAAGTATCGGACTGAGTACTCCTCCTTGTCTTAATCCTTCTTTGGTTAGAAATTCGTCAGACTTCATGTTTCCTGTTCTTATCTAGTTTTTAGTTTTTTGATATATATATATAACTGTTACTGTTTTTCTCAATTTTTCACTTACTCCTCTTTTTCTAAGTCTATAAAAACGATGTGCAACAAGATATCAGAACGTACGGTTTAACAGATTGGAAGACGAAATCCAAAGATAGGAAGGCATGGTAACATGCCATCGAAGCCATGGGCCATTAGGCCTTTTAGTGCTGTGTGTGTATATATATATATATATATATATATATATATATATATATATATATATAAGCTACATATATATTGTGGTTTCTATTCTTTTCTATTAATTGTTTCATTGTAAGTATATGATTTTGAACTCCTCTTCTTTTTCTAAATCCACTCTGTGGATCTTCTAGTTTTTGTTTAATTATTATTTTTAGCCTTTTTTCCAGAATTCTTTCATATATTTTTAACATGACACTGAGCAAGTAATTCTCATATAGTTCATACATTCTCTGTTGTCTTCTTTTTTATGTATGGGTAGTACTATTCCCTTTACTACCCTTGTGTATCGTAGGCTCTAGATTGTAGCAGACCTATCCTGTTACGACCCCAAAGGGCCTTCGTGGCCTATTATGGGACACTTATAGTATTCCAACTTGACAGTCTTTTGGCCTTGTTTTTCCAGATCTTATTAAATAATTTTTCTAAAACGCCTGTTGTATTTTTTTCAAAGTTTTTATCATTTCCACTGTTATGCCGTCGTGTCCTGTCGCTTTGCCTCGTTTCAACATCTTTAATAATGGTAAGGCTCTACGCCCCGCGTGGGAGCACGGCCTGCGAACTGAGAGGTTAAGGCTCTCATACGTTCGCTCTCTCTGCCCGGTCGTCGCGCACCGTCTCTGATGCGGGGCGATGTGGCAAGCACCGCACCTAAGACGACCCCATTATTACCCCTTGTTCAAATGAACGCAGGTACTCAATTATTTTTAGTGACTGAGTAGGCCAGGCATCAGAGAGCACCGGGAATTAAACCCGGGTCCGTCAGCATCGCAGCCCGTCCCTCAACCACGGGACCACGCTGGCTCATTCAATATCTTTAATATAATATATATAAAGATATAAAAACGTCACATTCAGTTTTTTTAAGTAAAAAATTCAGTACTTAGTCTTTGCTAAATTATTCGCACTGGAAGAAGCATAATTTAAAAAAAAAAGAAATAGAATTACAGGTCATGTTAAGTAAATAAAATGCTACACAAAAACCTTATTAACAAATAACATACATACATACAAACATATACTTAACACAACAATCTGTTGCATTTTTATTGATAAAAAAATTAAATCACATAAAAAAATTAATTTATCAGTTTTTTTATAGCAATTTACATAATTTACGGTTTTCCAGTTTTATGCTTGAAACGGTTTTCACTAATTTATTCAATGTCCGACCAAATTAAACATTCTGAATGAAAAGCCCGCGGCAATAGGCTAACACGCCTCGTATCTTTAAAATAAACACGTCAATCTTAATCTTGAAAGTGCCGATTAAAATTCGGGCACGAAAGTATGCGGCTAGGTTTAATAATTTAAAACACCTTTCAGAGCTGTCAGGTTTCGCGCTCTCCGTGCTTCACATGGTGCCGCCAATTCGGCAGCAACAATTGCTGCTCTCACCTGCTATCTGCAAACGCTTTTAAGAGCATTAGCATGTTGGGAGATTATGTTTTTTCTGTTTGAGGAAGTATTCTTCATTAATAATCACAATATTCAATTCACTGCAGGTGAGTTTTTGGGCTGCTGGTTAAAATTAGTGGTGCAAAAAGTCCGTCTTCTTCTGTGTCACCTGATTGTTAACAATGAGATGACGATTTTAATATCGCTATTAAACTGGTGTAGAAATATTTTCTGTTTGATATGAAGTTTTTTTATTTCATATTTTACAGAGGAAACAAAATTAAAAATAAAAGTAAAGCCGCGACTTGGCAGTTACGTAATATTGCTCATTTTTCTCTACGAATCTGCTGACATGCTACTATTTCTGTAGGGAAGTTTTTTAAGATGCTTTCCTATAAATGAATTCTATTTCAGCAATTACATATCTTATGTTCTCTTTTAGCTCTGTAATAGTAGCAGGTTTGTAAGTGGACAAACAAGGGTTTATGTAAACCCTTTCTCTCTAATGGGGTTAGATTGCAAGACCGTGGTGACCAATCGATGTCACCCTTCTACGAAATAACACGACCAGAAAATTTTGTTTGAGGTCAAATGAGTGTTTCACGTGCTGTGTGGCACAGCTCCATCTCGTTCAAACTACATGTCATACAAACTACAAGTTCAAATTGCTGCTTTTGTTAAAAAAAAAATAGGTTAGCATTATCCGATAGCGTACAATAACAGCGTTGCCACCTTCGTCCTCAAAAAAGTATGAGCCAGTGATATCTCCAGACTAAAATTCACATCAAACAGTGCATTTTTGTGAGTGCGTTGGTTTTGTAAATAGTATGTGGATTTTACAACAATTTTGACGATTCACAAATCCATTTAAAGAAAAATGAGCTTAATAGCTCATATGAGTGTTTTGAAAAATGAGAGTCAACTATTGTGTTCTCTAAAACCCAGTTTAGCGCCATTATGACATTGCCTTGCGTTTAGATACCAACTGCACAAATGGAAACTCTCAACATTTACAGAACGCAAACGGTAATCCAAATACAAAAGTTGAATTTGCATCACCTTATATATACCATTAGATTTTTTAGTAAGCACCCGTCTACGAGTCGATTTTTATGTCTTGTGCTTTAGAATAAAAAAATTCTTTTATGTCCTGCAAATTAAAGAAAAAAGAAAAGGAAGGAGTTAGGGCTATAGTTCTTCCAATTTCTACCCTCAAAACACTTACGTTTCATAACAGGTTTGAAGCTTGATCGTCACTTAACCATTGATTTAATTCTTTTTGATTACGAAGATAGATCAACTTTTTGTCATTGTAACAATTCTAGGAAAGCATCGAATATCCCAAAATTGTCAAGCAAATGTCCACAAACATTAACTTGGTATTCAGTTTGCTCTTGCATTAAAACGTGAAGCACTTTTCTATATCATTTGCCGACTTTGTCTAACTGGTATTGGTAACGGCTGATTATTTATCGGTATGGTCCAAATTCCTGTGACAATTATCGGATGCTTATAGCTAAGGATGTTTCGGCAACTTGTCGAGCGTCCATATTTGAAGACTGATGCCATTGCTAATGAATTTTTAGAACCAATTTTGGTCCGTACGATTTGATGTCGCATCTTAACCTTCAACCTCGTGGATAATTCGAGCTACATAGACAACGTTTCACTTTATCTTTCAGCGGTAGCAAAAAATGGTCAAAATTTTAATTTTTGTGTGTTTA
The DNA here is from genome assembly GCA_036346155.1 of Sinelater perroti. Lineage (NCBI taxonomy): Eukaryota > Metazoa > Arthropoda > Insecta > Coleoptera > Elateridae > Sinelater > Sinelater perroti. The sequence goes on along the minus strand of JARFIY010000056.1, from coordinate 25,289,911 downwards.
TTTAGTTCTAAATCTCTTGTAATCCACAAAATAAAAAAGATTTGGTACGAAAATATTTGTTTGAGTTAAGAGAGTGTATGAACTAACAAAGATATTTAAATAGGAAAGACAATATATCGATTAAAAACACCGAAGTAGAAGATTCAAAGGCCTACTCCAAACGATTTCCTTATTATATATCTTTTCTTTTCTGTGCCCAGTAGTGGCTAGTTTGGACCATCTGATATTTGCTCCAGAAATATGTCCTGCTCACTTCCACTTCAGTTTTTTTTAGTGTGGTATTACGCTAGTTGTATTTAGTTTATCTTTTATGTCAGAAATTTTCACTCTGTCGCTTAATTTAATTTTTAAAATATTTCTAAATATTTTAAATTGTGTTGTTTCAAGTTTTTTTAGTTCACAATTATTCTTCTGTAAGCTACTTTGGCTCCATCTTTTTCAAATGGTATGTTATTAGTACGTTGTCTTCTTTCGTCTATGGTATTTGTTGGTTTTTAATTGTAAAGTACCACTCTTCTTTATTAGTGCGAATTTTCATCTTATTGTTGTTTATTTTTAGGACAGTTTTTGTCTTTCTTTATGCGGATTGTTTAGCATTATCTGTAATTTTTCTCCACTTTATTCTACTAGCATGACATCATTCTCGAACCTTAGGTTAAATAGAAACTTTCCTTTTATAAAGATTCCTTTTTTAAGCTATGTTAGGTTTTCAAATAAATAATCTAGAAATGCGTTAAATAGATTGTCTCCCTGTCGAACCCCTCGTAATTTGAATTGAGGGCTTGGAGCTTCTAGTTGAATGTGCGCTAAACTGGTATGCAGGATGATAATATTTAAGTATTTAGTATTTACTTGAAAGTGTTTTAAAGCTTGTTTTATACTATTGTGTTTAATACACTCAAAATCTATTAATCCTATGTACATATTTATTCCATATTCATTATGTTTTCAGTGAATTGATTAATTGTGTGAAGGTGGTCAATTGTTGGATATCCCATTCGAAATCCTGCTTGTTTTTGGGTGTAGTAGGATTGTAGTTGTTCATATCATCCGTTTTGAATGATGTTTACGAAAATTTTGTACACATTTGATAGTAAACTGATTGGCCTATAGTAGTTATATTCTCTTTGTCACCTTTTTGTGGATCAGGAGTATTTCTGACTTGATCCGTTGGGATGAGATTTGTTCTTCGGCAAGAATTTTGTTGAACACACTGCACAGCTTATCTATTATTTTTTCCGTGCTTGCTTTTATTATCTCTTAGCCAATATTGTCGTCTCCAGCTCATTTTCTGTGTTTTAACTTTTTTATTATTTTTATAATTTCTGATTTTATGAATGGTATTACTTTATTTAGTCATATTTGACACTTCTTTTTTTTTATTGTTTATTTGGATTAATATGTAGAGTTTCTTATAAAACTTTGTTGTTACTTTTAATATTTCCTCACGGCTATATACTATTATCTTATTTTGATCTATGTCTTTCATTTTACATATACATCTTCTGCCTATACTAATTTGTTCTTGGACTCTCCTAACTGAACCTGTTTTCTTTAAGATCTTATCTATTTTATCTGCTTGTTGTTCTCTTAAGTCATTTCTTGTTGCTCTCATTGTTACCTTGTCCAGCTCTGCATTTTCTATTTTTTCTGCTGCTGGAAAGCCTATTTTCTTTTAGTTTTTATCTTTGACAAATTATTTTCTGCGTATTTCCTGAAAATATATATCTCCACCGTGGTCGCGCATTTGAAGCGCAGACTGCGGTGCGGACGAACTCAGGTTTATTCCTAGAACTTTGTCATTTGAAGTCCTCATGGAAGATAGTACGCGAAACTTGGCAGGACAGACCTATTGCATCCACGAAACCTATATCCAACGAATCACAGTTTTGCAACTCGGTGTTAAACTTGGATGGATATTTGAAGCAATCACTCTCTCCTTCAAAGAATCCAAGTTGTTTATAACTGTCTACATTTATTTGTTTCTGTGTATGTTTCTGTACAAATAACCCACTGTCTTTCAGAAACGCCATCTAATTATATCATTTAGCATTGTAATCTGTTTATGCACAAGTTTAAGACGCACATTTTAATTTGATACACAACCAAAATTGCGAGAAATAATTTTTAAACGCTACAAATATTTTTTAAAACTTTAATAAGGCTATAAAAAATATTATCCTAATTGAAAAGACCATTTTGCATTTTTAGATCTACAGTTTCTTAGAGCTTTTGAATATGAAATCGTTGGTTATACTACAAAAGCTCACTTAAAGATCTCGTTTTTTTTACAGCAAACAATTTATCAAAACTCTTAAAACGTTTCTTATGTGATATTATAATTATAATATAGCAGTAACTGAATTCTTAAAAATATTAAAAACTTACTTAAAGAATGGAGATAAACACGATATAAGGTTGTTTATACTATTCCAGACTGGTGTTTCTTTTTTGACGTCTGCTGACACCCAAAGAACGTATCTAGATCCACTCTGTACAGCTGCATCTGCAGTAATTCTGCTTCTACTGAGAGATAATAAAAGGAATCCATCGTGTACAAATGTTTGTTATCTTCAAGCCTTCATAGAACATGAAATTCAAAATTTTACGAGACAGACTTATCGCATCAAGCTGCACACTCGTTCAATAACTTGTGTTAAGGCGCATTTGTTGGACGTTCGTTATTTTTGCCTTTTTCAGTATACTGTTTTCGATTGAGTACTGGGTTTATTCGCATACTTCTAACTTTGTATGCAGTCAGAAACTGTGACTCCCTCCTGCCATACAAATCACTGCCTGTGATTATCTATTTCCATAATGCCAACAACATTGTTGGCAATTACAGTGCCGCTATAATTTATCTTTACACATGCACTGAGCACATTTTTAAATTTATGACACAACCGGGATTTTGAAGGAAAGTCCCAATAATTTTTGAATTTTCTACATGCATTGTAAAAGATTATATTATCATAGTACACATAATAAATTTATTATAAAGTTGAAGAAATAAACCTAAAGGTTATCTTATTGCATTCGTTTTATTTCGTACTGTTTCTGAAATGCAGTTTATTTTCCATGGACCTATGTATTATTCTATATTTCAAGATTTTTATAAAATTTCGACTATATACTCTATTATAACATTGGCTTTTTTTCAGATAAACATTACTGTATTCATGTTTTTTGTATCTTATTATTTACGACAAAATTAAAATTCTTTAATTTTAATTTAATTTTATTTTTGTACGGATTTTAAAACATTTCGGTATACTTACCTATATTAGTTGAGAAACACATACTGAATTAAAAGTTTTTTTTAATTTTTACATATGAAAGACAATTATCTAAAAACAATAAAATTACTTACTACTAAACAAGGTGGATAGCCAGTAATTTCAGATTTTCGGTGCCACACATCTTGGCTCTCATCATAATAGCAATTTTTTGTCGTGCTTTCCATCAAAACGCTTTTGTCCTTAAATGTTAACGTATCGTCTCGTAGAACCTGAATGTAATTCAAGAACATATTCACATATATCATTGTAAGTACCCGCTCTAAATTTTTTGCGCTTATTCGCTACACCAACTTCAACTTTCCCCGTTTTAATTAATTTTTTTAGAATTGTTACTGATATTTTTAAGAAATCATAAATTTCCTTTTTCTTTCTTACAACGTTTTCGACTTCACTTATTAAACGTACTTTGTCTGCTAATGACAGCATGCTCAGCTTCCTTTTCTCACTTACCACTCCTATAAACCATGCGTACCGCATTTCAAAATTGTTAAACTTTATAAATCGTTGAAAGATAAAATTAGAATGTAACAAACACTTGACATAAATTCTGAAATATCTAGTAGTATAAAAATTCTGCATCATTATCATTCTATAATATTTTTCGATTTAATGCACATTTTTCGCATGAGTCTCGTAATTATAGTTAATTATTTGATACTTTTTATTAAACTGTTCATTTTATTTGTAATATTTCATAGAAAACAGCTCTTAATTTATCAATTAAATAATGTTAAATTAATTGGAACTCCTTAAGTTTTATTTCCATGGATAGTGCAGGTACACAAGCTTTTAAAATTCATTTCATTTGTGAATTTTGTCATAAGTTGTTTAGTGGTGTCCCGAAAGAGACAAACCAAATTATCAGATAAAAAGAGATTCGAAATAATTTTTTATGGGGAAGGTGTTTCACTGTGTAATAGTTATCAAAGTTAAGTGCTACCACTTTTCAGTTATGTAGAGATGAGAAAAATTGGTGATAAATGGCATAGTGTATCATCGAGAAAACCTCAGTTCGGGATGATACTGTCCTAAGAAGTCCCAATTCCATGGAATTAACTAAACTATGTCGTAAAACTGCTGGTGTTAGTGTATCTACTTTTACTGGATGACTAAAACTGCTTGGCTGTAAGCTAGAGGAGTGTAAACCACAGAAGAAACCCCTTTTTGAAACAAAAACGTTTTTGTCTACAGTGGACAAGAGAACATAAAAACTGAACTACAGAGTGGTGGCTATTCAGTGGTAAATCTTTTAATATTAATAATCATACCAAAAATACGCATGTCAGAAGACTGCCTGGAGGAGATAATTCACCAAAATGCATACTGCTTTCAGTTAAGCATATTACCGTTGTTGTGGTATAGAGATGCATGTCTATCCAAGTCATTGATAGACTATTTATTACATCTGGGATGATAATGCCACAAAGTGTAGTAAAATGAAGGTTTTATTTTTCCAGACAATAGTGCATAGAGCAAAACTGTTTCAATCTTAGATGAACACTAATAAATAATATGAAAAGGTTGAATTGACCAGTGCAATCTCCTGATCTTAAGCCCATAAAAAAACTTATGGCTGAAGGTATTAATTATCATATTTGAACAGAAACCTACAATGAAAGCGAAACTAATGGAAATCTCTATTTCAAGAAAGAATTAAGAAAACTAAGAAATATAAATTGGTTATCAAAAACGAAAACAAGCCATTAAAATATTAGTAATAGTGTAGATTTAAGTAATCACGTTGTGTAATGTTGAAGTATTGTGAAGTTTATGTCTATATCTAATCAATTAACTATAGATTTGCATTTTAATTATATTTATTTTTAATTACACTGTCTGCTGTATTTTTATATAAATTTAGTATGACCTTTGTAACATAGAAAACGAAAAACTAAAAATATTAGTGCATAAGATATCATTTCAACTCAATTCTAAAATATTGCAAGACTTTTTCACACCCTTGTAAGTATAAAATTGCTCAATTTAAAGTCGTCAACCAGTTGTATCAGTCATTACGTTGAATAACGAAATTAAAATATTTTAGGCTGCTTAAATATTCTTCTGTGAAATGAAGGTGACCCTAGCAAGCAAATATGTCTAACTTTTTTAATATGGAAAGAAATGATATATTTTGAACTACCTTGTTCGTCTAAATGTTGGGCAAAAGTTTCCAGCCACAAATTTGGCTATTATAATTTTTGGTGCCATTGAAAATATCGTTCAATAGCGCAATTTGATGTATAAATTGTTTATTTTATTTCAATATGGAGTCTGTTGCTGCATTTTCAATGAAAACTGGACAAGAATGCTTCGGAGGCGCCAGAACTCCGTTCTTGGGCACTCGTTTGATTACGGGTGACGAAAAGTGGATTTCTTTCAAAAACGCGGATCCGTTCGCCGGGCGGAAAAGCAAATGCAACCCTAAAGAAGGATTTTCGCCGCAAGACGACAATGCAAAACCGCACCGTTCGCGATTGACAAACGCAAAGATTCAGGAACTTGGTTGGGAACGTATAGATCAACCGCCTTACTCTACAGATCTTGCCCCAAATGATTTTCATCTTTTCCGATCGTTGCAGTACTTCTTGAAGGGAAGGCACTTTGAAAGCATTATGAAATAAGTGAAGCACTTGAAGAATTCTTTAATTTCAATGATGCCGAGTTTTATCACCGATGGAGATTACTTTGGTTAAGCATCTGTTGTTGTTATTTGTTAGAAAAGTTACGTAAGCTTCTTATTAAACGTTTTGGCCAGAAACTTTTGCATCCACGCGTATGTGAAATTGATTCTGAATAGTTTGAGAACTTGGGCGTTTCACAAGGGAATATAATGGGTCCTACATTTTATTTAGTTTTTATCACATCTACACGTTACTACTAAATAATCGCTACCTATGCGGTCGATACTGCTGCGCTAGTCTTCTACGATTCGCGAATAAGCCTCTCACCTCCTTCAACTAAATCTAGATAAAACCCAAACCTAATCAAAAACTTAGCAAATTAAGGCGAACAAAGTCAAGTTAGTACAGCGCTAAATATTTGAGCATGTACCTTAACCGAAGTTTAACCTGACGTACACTTACTGGACGAAACGAATCTAACTACGCTTGAAATGAGAACAAATGTATTGGCTTTTAGGACAAACATCTAAACTTTTAATCTACAAAAAGTTCCTGTCATGGAAAACTGTTCTATAACCCATATAAAAATATGATATTTAATTATTGGGATTGGCCAATAACTCAAATTTAGAGATATTCCAAAGAATTCAAAACAAGGTAGTGCACTCTCAATGCACCTAGATATTGTACCAAACTAGTTTATATAATAAGATGTTTCTGTGTCACCACTAAAAAAAAAGAAGAAATAGTGGCCTACGATGTAGTACCGCTATAAACTTGATGTAGCCGTCAGATTTAATTAAATAACTACATTCTTAGGCTAGTTTTGATCTTTAATCCAATTAACTAGGTTAAGTTTAGTTAATAGAACACTCACCATAATTATATAATTTACTAAATATTATTTTTGCATTTCAGAATGTAATATTTACTAATATTTTTAATAGAAAAAATTCTAGATATAGTTTTTAATGTAAAAGTCACCTTGGCACAGATATTTTATTAAAAAATTTGAAAAAAATTAGATTCGGAAAGTTTTGTTACACAAAAGTGTAAATTATATTTCGTATTCTTCTTCTTTTGGGTTTAAAGTAAATGACTTACATCATTTCTTGGTAGATATTGCATATTTCTCAATGAAGGCAGATTTTAGTGGCAAATTTATTAATGTAAAATTTATGAACTGCGAGTAGAATTTAAAAAACACGTTTTTTTGAATGATTTAATACTGTAACTATCGTAACATTTGTACAAACATTTGTAACAAACAGTTTCATAACGTTGCTATCTAGCGATTAGTTTTTACAACACAAACGAGAAATGTACTCTCGTAGTTTACTATTAATAGAAGCAGATTACTTATCACTATGGTCCCAATAAATGTCGTGATTACACGGATTTAATTGCCAAAAGTGTACATCTATAAATATTTATGTTAATAATAGCCTTGGCAGTCGAACAAAAAAAAGTATGAAGTAATTAATCGAAAAGTTTGTTACAATATATAAAATGATCATAAACATATAAAATTAAATTTAATTTGAAGGAAGTAATCTTAATTTTCAGATTTTGCAATAATTCACTTTTTTATATAAGATTTCGTATTGCCTGTTCAAAATGCCATTTTTTGTTTAAAATATCCTGTCCCATAAAGCTGTCAAATTTCCTCCAAATTTGAAAAATATAATAGACGTCGAATATGATATTTTAGTAGCTTTGGGCAGGAGGGTCTGATGCAGCCGCCGCTATAACGAGGGAGGGCGAAGAATACGAAAACTGTTGATCCCCCGTCCGCCGCAGGTCTGGGTCGCGGTTGTTAAAAAACGCGGAATGCAAGGGGCACAGGGCGTGTCTGCCAGACTAGAACCTGACCCTGACTGCGAGACAAGTGCCTGAAAGGGTGAATCTGTGTCGGCGCGCTCAGGCCGGGGGTGGCGAGATTCGCCGGCGCGCCCTTTCCCAGGCTCATCAGACGGCTCCAAGGCCGCGCCGCAACCCTTTCTGCCTGCGCCCCATCAGATAAAAAACGAATTTTATCGCGAGTCTCCGGTGAACCGAAATTCATAACATCGCCCTCGCAAACGCAGGCCTGGCGCACAGGTGCAGCCGGCGCGCGGGGGGCGTCTAGCGGGCGCGGGCGAATTCTTTCCCAGGATGCGGGCGAGAGCGGGTGGTCACCCTCGAGTGCAAAAGTCAACTCTGCACCCGAATCTAACGGTACCGTTAGGATCTGCGGTCCATCCGCATAATCGCGCCCTTTGTTGGCAGGTTGCTGGCGGATTCGGCGCTGTGGGAATTATAAACGGGCATTAGGAGAACGCATTAATCACACCCCACAACGAGATATTTATGTCGAAACGTCAGAAAATTTCAAACACTACAGTTATTTAAGACGGGTTGGGGCTAGCAGTACCTGCGAATCAAAAGGGCATTAATGAGGGACGCAGGATTTTAACATAATATTTACGAAATGCCGTTCCGCTTTAATTGATTGCAGCCCCAAAATTGCTATTTGTTTTTTAAATTCTTCATTTTCTATTTTTGTCTTAAAGCAGAGTTAATCACATTAGTTGTAAATCCCCTGTGTGTAAATATTTAAAATTCAAAAAAAAATTGTTGTTAAATTACATCTAAGGACTGTTAAAAGATAAAAAAACAACAATCTTGCTTAAATAAACTAATTATGTAATTAAAATCTATTATTTTTCATTAATGTTGTTTTAAATAGAGATATTCAATCCATTCTCAAATGATTTCTTAATACACTCATTTTGACATTAAAAACCAGTAGATAAAACAAGACTAAACCAACTTATGCAACGACTATGTACAGAAATATAATAAAAAATAAATCCGTGAACAATTTCTAGTCAAACGACAAAGACATCGATTAATTTTTGTGGAAGACGGCGAAGAAAATCAAACGTTGAAAATAAAAACTAAAACGGTTAGGCAAGAGACAACAAGTAGAAAGTAGAGGTTTTCGCAAAACATCGAAAGTATATTCCAAGCGAATGAATAAGGACACACTGGACAAATATTGAAAGCGAAAGATCGAATAAAAGAAGAAGAAATAAAATTGGGCATCCCGTAAGAAGTAACAAAAGAAATTAGGAAAAACAAAAATTTTAAGAAATCTTCGATTTTTGATTTAATCACTTGAGCGGTACTAAAACAGTTACCTAGAAGTAAGTCTTAAAAGACTAAAACCAATAATAGAACTAAAAGAACTGATTTCCTGCGCTTAAACAAAGACAGATAAATAGAAGACAATCGTCCTTTGTTCAGCCAGGTGTCGCACATCCACAGATCGATAGCGGTAAAGTTCATGAAACTCAAGTTGCAAACAACAATCTCCAACAACAAATGACGTCTCCCCCACCATATCGATAAACAAACGACATGTACGAATTAAAACAGATGGTGAAGAACCTCATGGAGCAAATATCAACCATGTTAAACCTCTTAACATCTCTTGATTTCTGTGTCATTAAAAACATAAATTTGAATTATCTACAAGTTAAATCTAACCTAGATCTACCTTTTGACCACTCTCCTATTTTAATTACACTTGGCGCTCAAGTACTCTACATAGAAAGACTGACTGGGACCACTTTAAAGACAAGACAGAAGAATCGATACAATTAGAAATACTACAAAATGCTGTTGAACACCTCAATCAAATAGTACACAAAGCTGCATGGAAAACGAATCCGAGAGAAACTCAAACAATAAAAATAGATGACTGCTCAATAATGGTTAAACGTGAAATTGCAGAAAAAAGAAGATTGTGAAAAAGGTGACAAACTACCAGAGCTCCAACTGACAAACTAAACTTCAACCGAGCGCCAACTAAGCTCAAACTACTCCTCCGACAACTAAAAAATGAATCACTACAGCAGTACCTGAAAAAGTTATCACCCACTGACGCATCTACCCTATGGAAAGCAACTAGAAAACTGAAAAGATCCACACAACACATACCACCTCTTCGCAAAAAAGATGGAACCTGGGCCAGAAGCAACTTTAAAAAGCACTAGCATTTGCTAATCATTTTAAAAAGGTATTTGAGCCCCATTCTCCTGAAACTATTCCCGAGAAAAAGAAAGAAATCTACCAGTTTCTAACTACACCTTTTCAAATGAGCTTACCAACCAAATACTCAAAACCAAAGAAGTAAGTGTTGTAATCATAAGTTTAAAAGGCAAAAAATCACCTGGTTACGACCTCATCGCAAGCAAAGTACTCAAGGAGGTACTCGAAATAGGCAAGAAATTTCTGACAAAGCTTTTAACTCTATACTTACAATAAAAAAGGTTTATACAATTCCAATCCACAAACCTGGCGAACTACCTAAGCAGGTAGCCTCTTACAGACCAATAAGCCTTCACCCTTCTTTCCAAAGTTTTTGGAAAGCTGCTACTATCGAGACTCAAACTGTTAATGGTGAATAACAACTTATTACCGCATCACCAATTTGGCTTTCGTAAGCAGCACTCCACGGTTGAGCAAGTGCACAGAATAGCTGATAAAATACACAAAACATTAGAAACTAAGAGATACCGTTCTTTCTAAACATTAGCCAGGCCTTTGACAAGGTCTGGCATGAAGGTCTATTATTTAAAATAAAAAATGTGTTACCAGCTGACCTCTACCAGGTAATGGAGTCATACCTCACTAACAGACATTTTCTGGTGAGAATGCTAGACGGGACCACTACATTATTCCCAATAAAATCTGGGGTACTACAGGGCAATATTCTGGGCCCACTCCTATACTTACTGTATACAATGGACGTACCTACAACAAGAGCCACGACAATAGCAACATATGCTGACGACACAGCCATCTTATCGACCCACCTAAACCCCACAATAGAATCATAAAAACTATAAACTCACCTAAAGGCAGTACAAAACTGGCTTATAAAAGCCACTGAAGCTAAATCCAACCATGCCACCATTACTGAGGCAAGAAACCTGTCCTCCAGTAACTATTAACAACCAGCAGATACCACAAAGTAATACCGTTAAATACTTGGAGACATCATGTTTCGATCAAAAGAAAGCAATTAGGTTTAAAATATGTGCAAATGTACTGATTACTACGTAGGCGATCTTAACTTTCAATAGATAACAAAGTTCTTCTCTATAAAACAATGAAGTCATTAGAAGAAACCTTGAAATAAGTTCAAAGAGTTAAGTTATTACAAAACAAAGCGTTTCCTATTGCGACAGACTCAGTGTACACCCAAATACATTAGCTAATGATTTGGCAATTATTGATAACGGTGAATTTCGGAGACTCAAGAGATTGAAACCCTCGGACCTACAAAATAGATTCAATTAATACCCATGTATAATGTAATGCCTAGTTATGGTTTAGTTAAGATCTTAGGCTAAGTGTTCTATCTCAAAACAAGTCTAACATAGGCTAATGTATAAAGAGCAATTACCATTAAGTAATTCCTCACGAGTCAATTTCATATATTCATAACATTTACTGAATGTTACTATTTAATGCAGGTTGTAAATTCTTGGTTAAAAAAAGATTATGTTTTATTGTTTTGTTAAACTTGACACGTAATATTTTTTATCAATTTTTGTCATTCAGTCTTACCATAATTGAGTATATTGTTCGTCTTTAATGGTTTCTGTAAAAGCTATAAATGCGACAATTTTGAATCTAAGGTCAAAATTATCTATTTCGATGAAGATACGGATTATATACGCATACCTTCCAAATACTTACATGTGAACAACTTTTGTGGAATAGACATTTGAAGAATTATTACTTACAATAAAATTTATTAATTTTAACAATGTGATCCAAAATGTCCTTCTTTATGTTTAATATTATTCTTGAAATGTAGGTAAAAATTATCAGTGGAAGCATGTACTGCATTTAAAGATATTTATTTTAATGCTAGAATGATGAGACTCCTTGAATTCAGTCAAGTTTCTAGGATGGCGTTGAGTATACTCTACGCTCATCTTCTAACTACAATTTATCATCTGGAAATTTAGTTCTAACTCGAACCTGGTTATTCTTTATACATTGTGAAGGTTGTGATATTCATACAGAGTCAAGCTTGAGTCTTTTTGGCCATATCGGAAGAGACAGACACTTGCTGAAAAATGTTATGTTTATATTTGAAGATCTACAATAAACTTTTAAAGAATCTTTTGGGTACAGTAGTCAGTGTTATATTCTTCAGATGTTAAATAAATTTTTAAACGAAAAAAAATTTATATGAGGCTTCCCCCTTAATAGATTTTGAATTATCACCTAAGTAACTGTTCATAAACTTGGGCGACAAAATGCCCAAATTTAATACTATTTTTAATACAATCTTAGAATATATAGCAAGACCAGATACTTAACTCAAGTAAAATCTACAAAATATTCTCGTCATATTTGAAAGTTTGTTTCTTAAAATATATACTAAACCTATAAATTTTTATCGTGTTTTTTGATTCTTGAAAAAATAAAAAAACTGAATTTAGAAGCACAAGAAAACTCAAGATTCATTTAGGGAAAACAGCAGCTATAGAGTAGAATGATACAAAACAAATCTACTTTTAAGGAACAAATTAATTTTTACAAACTGAATACTTTAGTCAAAATTTCACTACTAATTTGTAATTACATTTTTTCAAAACTTTCTAAAAGCTACCAATGCCCTTGACTTTTCTTTTATGAAAACTTTTTTTTTAAATACCAAATGCGGGGAAATCCATAGGACTTATGCCAATGCTATATACCCATTTTAAATTAAATCCATTCTAGTTCTTCGCTGTGAGTTAGTGAGATATTTTTGTGCATTTTTAGCAGTGTGCGATGTCGTTGCGTTGTAGTAAAAGTACACTGTGCAGTTCATTAATATATAAAACACGTAAATGAGTTTATAGTAGTTGTCGTAATACATAGTTTACACACTAATTAAAATTTATTTTTATATTTCTTGATACTTTGACTAGTTTTTATGCAGCAAACTACCATAAAACCGAGAAAAAAATTTGTGTTACAATCACATACCCAATCTTCAGGTACTAAGTTCTACTAAGGACCACGGGCGAATGCTTCTCTGTCCGGGAAGCTAGAGTCTAGGCGAGTACGAATCTCGTTGAAAACTCATGGATATATATAACGTTGTAGAATTTAAGTTGCATATTAGTAGACATAATAAGCTTTTAGAAGCTGTAGTGATGATAGTGCGGCCTAAATAACCATTCCACTACAATTCCGAAAATATATTTTTTTATTCGCTGAAGAATTTAAATAAAAGTATGCTGTATCAAAGACTTGCTACAAATTTACCAAATGACATTTTTAAACTTTTTCCTATTTTTCTTTTTTATGATTTTAAATTCGGCTGTCACGCGATGAAGTCTTTGTGTATAATACGATTAATAGTTGCTGTATTGATATTACAATGCTTTCCTATATTTGTTTAGCTAAATGGATTCTTTTTCCCTCTAAACATAACATTTTCTTGGTTAATTCTCGAGTTAGAGTGGCTTTTTCAAACTTCATATTTTTTATCTTGTACACCCATTTGACCAGTGCTGCTGAATTAATGTTTTGTTTTCTACAGAAATACTAATGATCTGTTTTCTCAATAAACATGTTTTAATTACACTTTAAACATTTTCTAGTAAAATCTTTATTATTAAACTTAATGCAATAAGTTACACTGACAAAAACAACAAAACTGGAGTCAAATTCATTTGCAAATCCATCCACATTTACATAAGCGTTATCTGCAAAAAGTTCTCTGTATAAATAATAAACAATTCTCCTACATATATAGGAATATGAAGATAAAGATCTAATCAAGTGCATAAAATAAGGACAAAAATTTGTTTTCAATAATTTGTCCTGTTTTCTCGCACTATAATAACAGCTGATAGACATCAAAGGACATATGCTGCCCTAAAAACTATTTGAGCAGTAGCAATTGCAAGTGAAAATATGTGTTAATATGTATTACATGTGTAAATAACAAAATGGCTTCTTTGCAGAAACTCTTGAGCAACTGCTTAGGAAATAGATTTATGCTTTGTAGTAAATATAGACTACAACTATAAAGATATGTATATACAACAGGAAATGAATGCACAAAGTAGTAATTGCCAATAAGAAGATAACGAAAAGTGAGAGAGGAAAAAGAAAGAAAGGAGAAAAGAATAATTACAGCTTTTGAGAATAAAAAAAACTAATATTTTTAAAATTAGAGTAATCATGGGCTTGTTTTCTTAATAGCTTATGATTCTTGTAGGGTCATCATTTGTAATAAAGAGAAGCTTGTTAGTGTAGTAAATTGTAGAAGTAATAAATATAAACTATAAAAGGCGACTTATCCAATAGGAGCAAAATAACGACAATGTGAAACAAATAATGAATTTAAATTAAGAGTTTTTGTTTATTCAACACAATAATATACCTAATGAATTTTCTTCAAAAATTGAGTGTTTATGAGAGAAATAAAACGCAACACTTGGAAATGCATAATTGTTATAAACATTGAAAACATAATCTTTCATACCATCTGAAACGGCCTTCTGGTTTACCACCTGAAAAAAAACTGTAAGAGCTTTCCTGTATTGAAGATTAATTAATATGCAAAGCATTAAATTATAATTACATTTTTGTTGGACCAAAACAAAATTTTATTAACTTTGATCAAACTTCGACTTGAATTTTTAACTGCATCACATATTTAGAACTTGTCTGTAAACTATACACGTCTAGTCTTAAATTGTTTATCTTGGACGGTAATCATTCAGCAATGTAATAAATAATAGATTTTAAATGAATGAATACTACACATACCGTACGATGTTATACATTAAAATTCCAATAATACACCTTTGTTTATTACGCTACCTTGTGTAATATATTTTTTATTTCGTTCCTGCACATGACACAGATAGATTTTTAAAAAATTTCGGTTAGTTTCTAGCTAGTCGTGTAGTTTGAAAGTAACGGTGTTTGTAATGAGTATTAAACATAAAACAATATCTGTATGAAACAATCTGGAAATTTTACAATTACAATAAAAATAATAGTCTTAATTAGAAACAGGTCTTTGATTTATTAGGATTCATCTTCTATATTTAAAACAATCAACGCAACTGCAACTTTAGGATTAAAACTATTAATCTCAAACAGCAGCGACATGAAATCATTTACCACCAAATTTCGAGTGACATAATATTTATTAGTAAGCGGAAAATAAAGTGCTGCTTAATTTGAATGCAAAATATAACGATTTAAGCTTATGCTAAACAAATCATATGTTTCAACAATGCTCATTGCTATTAATTCTGATGGATCTAAAAAACTGTCTCTAGTAGCAGTGGATAAATTAGCAAAATCGGCTTCAAAAATTAAAAAAAAACGATAATTAGTAATGTTTGTGAGTTGGTTAAAGAGTTTTATTGTTTATGGCTTGTTTATTAATAAAAAATAAAATTTGTTTTTACCTTCATGTAGAACAAATTTGCTTTAACCTGTAGATTAACTAATCATAAAAGTGCCCAAGCATTCTTATCGGAAGTACCTCCAAAATATTGATAGTGAGAAATAAAAATCTAAAAATGCTAAATATGAGTTAGAACAATAAATTAAAATTATAATCCTGCTTACGAGATTCCAATTAATACGTTGTTTACAAGCGATCCCTTGAAGAGTGGTTTAACGGAGATTTACCGCAATTTTTTTGTTTTCCTTATTCGGATGTTACCTGAAAAAATCGTTTCTTTCTTATTCGCCCCATAAATAAACAAAATCGTATTCCAATAGAAAAATTGTTTAGTGTAGGGCTAAAAAATTCAAGCTAAATTCCATTTATTCTGTTAAATTTTAAGTGAATTAGATTTAATCTTTCAAATTTTTAATAATTAATTAACCTATGGAGTTTTGATATACATTGTTTTTTCACGTTTTAGAGTCCAAGATTGACATACATAGATAAGTAGCAGAATGTTAGGGAATACGTCAAAATTACAAATTTGCATTTTGGGGAATTTCAATATGATTCTATTAAATATGAAAACATCTGTCGATCTCTTCGTTTAGATTACGTAAACAAATTGGCTATCTTAAAGTTTAATTTTTGTGGTGCAATATTTTTCTTCTGATTATTCCATCAAGTTTATAAAATATCTCCCTTTATATTTGCTTTACGTGTAATAAGGATTTTTACTACAATCGATATGTCTGTGTGGCTTGAAGATTCTTAAATAATAAACATGTTGTAAGTACATTTAAAATAGAAACATGTATTCTGGTGCAGTGGTAAACATATAAAAAATCTGAAAATTGTTCTGTAATAAAATTCATTTTAAACTTTAATTCACAATATTAGAAAGTGGTTAATTTTGTATTTTGTTTCAAGTATGATCGAAATTTTTTTTAGAATTATATAAGCAACTCTTTCTGATACTGATTTAAAGGTTTTTATATATGGTGTCCATTTTTTGTTAACGAACAGTCCGATTCCTGCCGTGGTTCCATCTATTCCGCCTTTGTGTATTAGCGTGTTTCCTGACTTGAGCTTAATCCATTCTTCTCCTTTTCTTCGGATTTCACTTATTCCAACAATATCCCAATTGATTTTTGTTAGTTCCTCTTCCATCTCTATAATCATATCATCCGTTCTGAGTGTACCAGCATTGTACGTTGCAATCCATAGTTTGCTTATCTGTATTGATTTGTGGTTACATTTCAAAGTCGAAATCTTGCCCCAGAATCCTTGGGGCAGCCTGACGCATCAGGGTTAGATTGTGAGCTGTTCGCTCTACTAACCTGAGGTAATTTCGTTCTGGAGTTCGACATTATCATTATCATTAGGGAGTAATTAATTGGCAGTAAAACGCCACGCTTGCCAGGCGTCTTGGCGAGTTGGGTAGGGTATGGGTAGGATTTAATGTGGTGTGGTTATGATTACAAGGTTAGGACATGATTTCTCTCGGTATTGGGAGTTGAGGGAGAACCAAGGCTCGCGTAGGCAGGGTCGCTTCCCTGAGACAGACCTATCTCTATCGGGGTCGTAGAGAGTGTCTATCCGCTACCCAAAAATTACGGCAACAATAAAGATCAAAGTTATACAGGTATACGCCCCCACTTCCTCCCATACGGACGAAGAGATGGAATTGTTCTACGAACATCTAAAAATAGCTATGCAAACGGATCTCTCAGGTTGGACCATCGTTATGGGGGACTTTAATGCCAAATAATAATAATAAAGGCAAAAAACAAGAACCCGATGAAGAATACATGGGTAATTTTGGAATAGACCAAAGAAATGAAAGAGGAGACATGCTAATGAATTTCATGAACGAGCATAAACTATATGCTATGAATTCCTTCTTTAAAAAAAGACCCAGTCGAAAATGGACCTGGATATCACCATCCGGAAATACAAAAAACGAAATAGATTATATTTTGACAAACAAAAAATAAATGACGTTACCGTACTAAACCTATTTAATACGGGGAGTGACCACAGACTGGTAAGAGCTGTACTGACTATTAATAAAGAACAGAAAGAAAACAATTAATCGGGAAAAATTCAATTAAACTGACAGCAGAAGAAATAAAAGAAAGGAGAGGCGTATAGAAATAATAAACAAACAGTTAGCTAATGATGATATTGATGACAAAATACTCACAATAGATGAAGTAAATAATAAAATAACTACAATAATTAACACTTCGATAAAAGAACTACAGAGAATTATACCACGCAAAAGAACAGAGATATTATTAATGCAGATATCAAGAGTCTAATGGAAAAACGCAGACGACTAGCAAAGGAAAATAAAGAATAACAGAAGAATTTAAGCAAGTGAACAAACAAATAAGAAAACAGATAAGAGTACATAGAAGACAAATACAAGAACAACAAATTAATGAAGTAATAAAGAAAAACCAAGGAATGAAAATACTTCAACAAAAATGAGAAAGAAAGAAACGTACGCATTACGTAACAAAGATGGTATAATAATCCACGACAGAGATGAAATTCAAAAATTATAGAAAAGTTTTACACCGAATTATATGAATCCAAAGTACATCAAGAAATAGAAGACAATGCCATTAGAACTAGAAAGATTCAAAACGTGGGATCCGAAGAACAACCCGATATAACCATAGAAGAAGTGAAGAGCACTATGAGATAATTCAAATTTAATAAAGCTACAGGAGATGACGAAATATCAATAGATATGATCAGAGAGGCTGGGGATAATTTAATATCAAAAATAGCAAAACTATTAAACACATGCTTAAAAACAACTCAAATACTCAAAACCTGGAAAAACTCAAACGTCATATTATTATACAAAAAAGGAGAAAACACAAAACTTGAAAATTATAGACCCATCAGTTTATTGTCACATTTGTACAAATTGCTAACAAAGATTATTACCAACAGACTAGGAAGAAAGCTGGATGAGTATCAACCCCGGGAACAGGCGGGATTCAGGAAGGAGTACAGCACTAGAGACCACCTATTAACAATAAAAATAATCATCGAAAAATCAAACGAATATGGATTCCCCGTATGCATGGCCTTTGTAGATTATGAAAAGGCGTTTGATACCATTGAACACTGGGCAATATATAGAGCATTAGCAAACAGTGGAATAGATCAAAGATACATACAACTCATACAACAATTAAACGAGGGAGTCACAGCAACATATACATTACACGCGAAAACTAACCCAGTACCACTTGCAAGAGGAGTGCGACAGGGTGATACACTGTCGCCGAAACTCTTTACCCTAACACTGGAGGACGTGTTCAAGAAGATAGAATGGCCAGATAAAGGAATAAATGTAAACGGAGAGCGGCTTACTAACCTACGCTATGCTGATGATATCATACTACTCGCGGAAAATTTAGACTTGAAAGAAATGATCATTGATCTAAATAGAGAGTCAAACAAAATAGGATTAAAAATGAATTTAAGAAAAACAAAAATAATGCACCCTGGTCCAGATGTAGAAATTAGAATTGACGATTCTCAAATTGAACGAGTAGAAGAATATATACCTAGGCCAAAGAATAGAACTAGGACGAAGCAGTGAAAAGAAGGAAATAAAAAGACGAATAAAAAGTGGATGGATCGCATTATGAAGACTATCCTTCATTTTGAAAAACACAAAAATAGATTAACGCCTGAAAACAAAAGTATTCGAACAATGTATTTTACCGGCTATGACATATGGAGTAGAGAATTGGGCAACAACAAAAAGCAACATAGAATCAATGAGAATAGCACAAAGGGGAATGGAGAGAGCAATGTTAAATATAACAAGGAGAGATAAAGTTAGGAATGACAGAATAAGATCAATTACAAAAGTGACACACATTGGTATTAAGATTGCCCAATTAAAATGGAGTTACGCAGGACACGTGGCGAGAAGTGACAAAAATAGATGGAACCGTAAAATAACTGAATGGAGACCGTACGAGCATAAGAGGAAGAGGACGACCACCTATGCGTTGGTATGATGATTTTAAACGTACAGCTGGACTAAATTGGATCCAAATCGCACAAAATCGTGATAGGTGGAAGGAGTTAGGGAAGGCCTACATCCAAAAATGGATTTAATTAATTACATAATTAATTGGGCTTAGGAGAAGAATGATCGAAATAAAAAAAGCCTTTTAAAATACCGTTTTATTAATTTTACGATAATTTCAAATGTTTATTATTAGAGATAGATAACGACAGAGCCGTGGTGGTTTAGTGGATAGGTCGCTAGACTACGAAACCAAGAGTTGCGGGTTCGAATCTCGCTCTCGCCAATTCAATCGCTGGCATTTTTACGGCCTAGCTCGACTCACAATCAGACTGCCAGTAAATGAGTACCTGGAAGTCAAACTCTACCGTAGGTTCTAGTTGTAGCAGTGTGCAGATAAGAACCTGGAAAAATGCAGAAGAAATAAATGTTACGCCTCTAGTTATACGGATAAATCAATCGAACAGATGGAAAGAGCCATAAGTAAATTAAAGAGTGATAAAACAACAGCATCAGGAAGTATTCCAGTGAGAGCGGTACCCCTTGCATATTATATAAAATTTTAGAGAACCTTTTACATGGTGAAGAAAGTAGCATACATCATCCTCGTTTGCAAATATGGAAATAAAAAAACTGGATGAGTAATTAGAGATTTAGTAGAAAAGCGATACCAAAAATCAAAAAATCAGGGGAGACATGACATTTTTGTACCAGAACAGCTAAAACACTAGGAATTAGGTCTATAAAGAGAGATAGACTTTTGTTTGATAGTCTCAAAAAGCTCACGATAATGTTTTTTTTTTTAATATTTAGGTACCATCTACTCTAAGGTTATTTATTATCACGGCTATTCGTATTTCGACGTTGCAAATCTGAACAGTGCAATGAAACCACATTTATACCATTCTTTCAGGTTGCTTAACCAGGAGAAACGACTTCTTTCTCTACTTCTTTTCTTGGTATTTTTCTTTGTATAATATTTTGTAAAATTTTATATCTTCCTCCTCGCATTATATGACCCAGATATTGCAATTTTCTTATTTTAGCTGTGTTTAGTATTTTTTTCTTTCACAGCTTATTTTCAACATATATACTATATAACAAAGGAAGAGGTGATACATGAAGTAAAGTTGGCAAAATGTGATAAAGCCCCAGGCCCTGATAAAATTACAGTTGAGATAATAAAATTAATTAAAGAAGAACAAACACACGTATTAGTAGACCTATATAAACGGCATAAAACTCAGAAATAATTTCTGCAGAACGGCTTTCATCGACGTTTGTAGCTTTACCAAAAAAAGGCAAATGCAAAAGAATGTAGTGGCCATAGGACAATTAGTTTATTTTTTTAAATGTTTTATTATTATTTGCAATCAGTTTACAAACTACTATAAGCAAATGAGATTATATGTGACAAGTGTTTTAAAATAGTAGAGTCATCTAGTTACTTAAATATTAATTGTGTGAGAGAAAGATACATGAATAACTAAAATCTTATTTAAAACTAACAACTAACAAACTTATGATGACATAAAGCTCTTTGCTGTTATGTAAATCGATAGGGTATGTCTTTTTAATCTATATAATTTTTCACTATTGTCTGGTAAACTTCGGACTACTTAATTTGTGTGCACTTCCAACTTGTTTAGATGTTGCTTAGGACTGGCAACATTTTGAGGTTTGGCTGGTTTATGAATAAGAATAGTCTCTGCTACCTTTTATTGTGCTGAAAAGCCATCTGTACGGAGCATTGCGTTGGAAATTTGTGTTAAGAGGACTATTCCTTTTATTGGGAGCTCCTTGTGCTGTCCTGCAACAAAATCATGGCCGGGGGTCTTTCGGGGATTTATGTTTGTCTTTATTATGTATTGTACTTTCCTTACCAAGAAAAATGTCGGTGACAATGACATCTGATGTGGGGTATCGAGTACCTCCCGTATTTCGGATTCTCCTATTTGTGTGTTTTGGGAAGGTAGTGGCTAGAATACGGTCTTTAAATGTTGAGCAAAAATTGTAGCTTTTTCTATGTCAGTTGTGCCCATGATCCATTTTCTTTGCGTATAGGGAGGGTATGACTTTTAGTTTGTGTTAGATTTTTGTGGCTTCCACAGAGAATAGTCAGCATCTATTGTGTTTGTCAGATATTCTTTAAGAAAGCGGTTCTTATAATTTTTATTGGCATTATGTACTTTTTGTAAAGCTTCCACGTATCTTAACTTGTCTGAGAAATACCTGATGCGTAGCCAGATTCGCCTGAGACGCCTTTTGTTAGCTATTTTTTCTTTGATTTCAGTTGGTCATTTTTAGTTTACTCTTTTTATGGAAATTTCCGGTGTATATTAGAAGAATAAATTTGTTTACCGCTTCTTCTATCTCTGTTTTTATTTTAGTGGAATGGCTAGATTTACATTTTACTCAATAAGTTGTTTGTAGTAATTTCAGTCCGTTCTTTTGTTCCTCAAAGTTGGTAGTTTTTGTGTTTATACTATGTTTGAGCTAACTGTAGCTAGTTGCGGTATATGATCAAAGCTCAGATCGAGGTTAGATTCAACACCAAGGTACCCTTGTAACTTTTCTCGGTCCGTGGGCCAGTAGGTGGGTGAGAAAGTAGATAGATAACTAAGCTGTAGTTTTTGTATAACTTGATATAGTAGTTTACCTCTACCAGAAGCTGTGATCCATAAACCCCAAACCACGCTTTTTGCGTTGAAGTCTTCTCCAGCCAAAAATTTGTTTTCAAGTGTGTTGAAGTAGACAGTCATATTCTGTTTGTTTGGGCGGTAGTTTGGTAGGAAGTAGACTGAAGAGATTGTAAGGGAATCTAGCCACCACACTTGTCTCCTGTATGTCGTTTTCTTGGTGCTTCTGTATTTCATAATGTTTGATGTGATTTTTGATTAATATTGCTGTGTCTCTCCTTGCCCTCCTGTCGGCATCTAGATGTGGGGTTTAGTATAAGGTAAAGTTGGATATATTAATACTTGCATTACTTAAAAGTATGTTTTAGTCACTAGTAGAATGTCAATTTTATTATAAGTGAGAAAAGTTTCAACTTCCTATCTAATTAATTTACATAGATACAATTTTAAGATATTGCTAGGATAGTACACCAGAGAATTTTTAAGAAGTTAGAACAGGAGAAGTGAGAAACATTTTATCAGATGGAATTGAATTATCGAGAGAACTGACCTACTTCTAGCCAACTTTATTTAAAATATATGATAAAAAAACTTTTACCATTTGGATAACAAAATGTTATAGTATATAACATATATAATATAATATAGGTGATCCCTCAAAGTAAAGAAAATCTTGAGTACATTTGCCGAAACCTCTTACAATAAACATAAATAAATCTTAAAATATGTCTTTGAAAACAAATACAAAAGAATTAAAAACAGACAACAATCAATTAATAATAAGGTATTCAGAATATAAATATCTAATATAAATATTTAATTATGACAAAACATATACTAAGAACATAGCAACCAAGTGATTTAGTTACATACAATAGTGTAGCTAAGAATATTCTAGCTGATGACACAAAAATCTGAATAAAAAATAAATGAAGAATAAATGCAATAGAAATGGATACACTAAGAAGATCGACAAGTATTTTTAGATCCGAGAGAATAATAAACGAACAACCATGTCGAAGAGAATAAATCAGGTACGACTGCCACATAATATATTTAACTGGAATTCCGAAGGAAGAAAGAAAAGAGGTCAGTCTTAAAGAATTTGAAAGAAAATAAATTAAATAAAAATTATAAGTTGACGACCAGAAAGATCCGAGGCAAATATATGCTTATATGTCTAAAATTTAGTATAACGTTTTCTTCCGATAAGACACTAGAAAAATATAAAGATAAAGTTTTACAACCATATTTTCACGAGCCACTACCTGAAAATAGTAATAACTAATTAACAGGAAAAAACTGAAAAACGCAGAATTTATTTATATGCATTTTTGATTTATTATTGTTAATGATACTCATATTTTACACCATTTCATTTTCTTTTAATTTTATGTACCTGTTATTTATGTTTCTTCAAACCTCTCATTATTATTTTTATTTTTTCTTTCCGAATTCTTAAACTTTGATTTTTTGATTGAGTTTATTAAAGCTTTTATTATTTATTACTAATTAGTGCTTTGAAGGCAAGACCTAACGAGATTGGCATTGATAAATATAAGTAAATAATTGAAAATTATGGAAAAAAAATTTTTTTATTAAAGTTTGATTAATAGTGTACCAAACAATTTTTTGTGTTGTTTTTAAATCTCGTGTTGTTTATCGACAAATATCCATTTTCGGCTACTTATTTTTGAGGCCGATAAATAGCACAGGGTTAGAAGGTTATCTAAAGCAAATGGCCTTATCAAATAGGCAAATGTTACGCCGTTTTTTGCCGTCCATAAATTTCAATTCACAACCTGCGCCTGTAAACATTTTTATCAAAGATATGAGCTGGGAGCAAACATTGCCAAATTGGGTCAGCCCAAACTCATTAAACGTGCGCGGTTACAAAACAATATTTTACAAGTGCGCAGATAAACACAATCACGCATCGAGTCGCTATCGCCGCTGTTGCTGTTGCAATCTGAGCGGCTTCAAAGGCAAAGCCCCGGCTATATGGAGATCAATAAACAGCTGAAAGCCACTTCGGAGCCCTTCGCAGGTTTTTTATATCCGCCATTTCGGAGGCGCTTTATTGAGGTCCAATTTGACCGAGCAATAAAGGACATTCCGCCCAAAAAAGGCGGCGGCCAAAGGGTTGCAATTCCCGACTTTCTCGTCCTTGGACGTTTTGGCGTGAGAGTCGCCTCGGAAGGGTTGATATCCTCGGAGGCCTGGGAGCTGCGGTTAGATGCGGCGCGCCCGAAATTGCACCACCTCTAACGGTACTGCCGACAGCCGATGTAAATTGCGGTCTCTAGCAGGTTGCCCTAAAAAAGGGTTCGCATTTTTGGGATTCGCCGGGTGGCGGCGCGCTTTCATGTTGCCGATTTTATGGCCGTTTATTTTAAGGGTGGCGATCCGAAAGGCCGCCCGGGACTTTATGAGATTGTTTCTCCATAAACGCGCGGAGGTCGCATTCGGCGGAGGAAAGGAGCATGGCTTTTGTCGGGGATGCCGCGCCGGGCGGCGGTGCGATGCCAAAAGCGGGGCAATTGTGTGTATTGAAATTGTCATTACAGATCGATACCCGTGGCATGCCGCATTGGCCATTAATATGTAACTGCTCGTCTTTGTCCATCAGTTGCAAATCGACGTTAATGCTTCGTTTTTTTTTGTTTGGCCGAAATGCTAATGGCATCTCTTTTTTCATAAAACAACGTAGAAGACAGAATTTTATTGTTTGCACTGGCGCACTATCATTTATAAAAATTAATAACTAAAATACTATTGACAGAAGTCTCAAATCCTAATGGCACCATGGCACATGGTTAGGAATTTATATCGATGTATATGCCGAGTCGTCGAGGTAAATCCGGAAAATGAATAAACAACGAAAATAACATTAAAATACAAGAAAAATCAAATTTATTAAATGAAACTTGGCAGGATTAAAGTAAATAGTATTAATAATTAGGTATATTACTCCATGTAGCTCCTTTTGAGTCAGGGCTTAAACCTGCTGCAGGTTAACACAACTTTTTCTTGTCCATATGTGTCAGTATCTCTACAATGGAGGTTCGTAGGCTATCCTTAGTGATATATCTTTCATTAAGCTTTATCTCGACTGTCCCCTCAATTAGTGGACGAATTTATCACTTCTCTTACGATCAGATCGCTGAGTTGGCTTGTCAGAAATTACCTTCTCTTAGTGGTCAGATTCCGTGTACTTCTTGGCTACGTCGTAAACTTGAGTCATTTTGTAGCCAAACCGATAATTGTAGATTGTTGATTATGTGTTGTGTTACCTAGTAGAGGACTGTGCATGCGCATAAGATGGTCTCTCGACTTCCCCCTTACAATTTAAAGAAATTCCGAATTTATCACAACGACCTTGTACATATTAGCCATAATCCCAATATATATTTCAGATAAATTCGGTTTCCCAACTTGTGAAAGAAAAAAAATTGTGATGCACTATATAAAATGGAGAAAACCTAAAAAATTGCACCTTTATCGTGTCTTACTGGCACGTAAAACTAAAAAAATCTGTATTATTTGTTTAATTTAATAATATTATTCCTTACTATCAAATTAAAAACAACCATAACGGTACAAATGTTTTTAAAAATTAAAAATAATGTATTGAAAAAATTAAATTAAATTTCATATTACAGTACGGCCCGTGCATTGAAACAGAGTGAACGTGTGCGAGCCAAATTTTTACCTGCGATATCGCCGCGCCCGAGTCGCAGCCTTAAGGTCAGGCGTACTGATTTATTTAATAATTTAATACCTATGTAATCAACTTTAATATTAATGTTTCCCACTGGCAATGGGAATAATCCGCCATCACAAAATAACTCCAATATGTATCAACAATATGGTTACCCACCCACCTATCAACAGCAACAGTATACTGTAAGTAACAATATACATTCAACACCACCACTCTTCGAACAAACACCATTAAAGCAGTATGCAGTGCCATCAATCCCACCGGTTCAACCCTCTCCGTATTATAAAATGCCCGTAATGCAATATCCAAGGTTGTCTCAAGTGCAATTACCTTACCCGCAAACCTTGCCGCAAAATAATCAAATAGAAAAGACCAGTAAGAAATTTTAAGTAATGTCGGCGAAGACGAAAACATGGCTGATAATAATAACACTTGGCAAGTGGTTCCTGGCAATAAAAGGAAAAGACGGAAATATAACCCACAATTAACTCAAACATTCAACTTAACACAAACAAACCAATACTCTACGTTAACAGAGGAAACAGATGTACCAGGGCTAGCAGCAACACTAATACTACGGGTCAAACTGTTCAACTGCCAAAACCACCGCCAATCTTTGTTCAAGGTGTCGAAAACTATCAACAAATGGTAGCTAGCATCACGCACATAGTCGAAAAGGAACAATATACCTCTAAATGTATGGCCAATAATGTCGTTAAAATCAATGTTCACACGCCTGACTCATACAGGAAATTGACCGCCCATTTTTAGATACCAACGTTATATTTCACACATATCAAAACAAGCAGGAGAGGGCGTATAGAGTAGTTGTACGCATCTACACCCCACAATCCCGATAAATGTAATAATAGCAGAATTGGCAGCAAAAATCATAAAGTTCGAAATATTAGCAACATCAAACACAAACAAACTAAAGAAGCCCTGCCGTTATTCTTCGTGGACTTGGAACCGGCCGATAACAACAAAGATATTTATAAATTGCAGTATCTGCAGAACCTAAAGATAACGGTTGAACCACCTAAGCAAAATAAAAATATAGTACAATGTACAAGATGCCAAAACTTTAACCACACGAAATCATACTGCAATCGCCCATATGCGTGTGTCAAATGCAGCGGTAACCATGATACAAGAACGTGCACCAAAAATAGGGATACGCCGGCAACGTGTATCTTATGCAATGGACCACATCCTGCCAACTACAAAGGATGTATGGTCTATAGAGAATTACAAAACAAGACCTACCCAAATACACAGCAACCAAAGAAACAACCTGCACAGTATAAGCCAGATATAAGAAATTTTCCTCCTCTGCCAAAACCTAATGTTTACGCTGATATGCCGATGCATACCTATAGCCACGTTACAGCAAATAAACCAGACTCATCTAATGACCTCACCTCGCACAATTCCTTGCCGAGTTTAAGGGAATGTTCAATCAACTGCTACAACAAAATAGCATGATCCTCAACATGCTCACAACAGTAATTGCCAAATTAGTTAAATAATGTCTAAATTCATACGTATTGCATTATGGAATGCCAACGGCCTCAATCTAAAAATTGGAGGTAGAAGTCTTCCTTCAAATGAACAAAATTGATGTACTACTCATAAGTGAAACACACTTTACAACAAGAACGTTTATAAAAATACCTCAGTACAGCATCTACCACACTGTACACCCAGATAATACAGCCCATGGTGGCGCAGCTATTATTATTCGAAACTCGATAGTTCATCATGAATTACCAAAATACGAAGAACCGTTCCTGCAAGCTGCCGTTATCGAAATCAGTAAACTTCCTAGCCCAATCACACTAGCCGCTGTATATTGCCCTCCAAGACATAGACTAACCGCGAACATACTACAACCATTCTTCAACACCCTTGGAGGGAGATTTATAGTAGGTGGCGTCTTTAATTGTAAACATACAAGGTGGGAGTCTCGATTAATAACTACAAGGGGTAGAGAACTTGAAAAATTCTTACTAACAACAATTACATGCATTTATCAACCGGTACTCCAACATACTGGCCGACCGACGTTAACAAGATTCCAGATTTATTAGATTTTTATATAGCCTCGGGCATTTAAAGAAATTATGTGGACGTCACTCCTAGATTCGATCTATCTTCGGACCACAGCCCTGTGTTAGCTGTCATTAGCGCTACAGTTATCCAAAAGCAGCCTAAGCCAGTACTCTGCAATAGACGAACTGACTGGGACAAATTTAAAGTACACGTCCACCGACATATAAACATTAATATAAGCTTAAAAACACCGAAAGAAATAGAGATCGCAATTAATCACTTTATAACAACAGTCCAAGAGGCAGCCTGGAATGCTACACCAATGAATATCCAGAAAATCGAGTCATTTAATGTTTCTAGAGATATAAGTGAATTAATAAAAGAAAAAGGAGAGCAAGGTCAATCTGGCAACGTACACACAACGTTAATGATAAAACCACATACAATCGACTTACTAATAAACTTAGGAAGAAGATGTTAGAGGCGCGTAATGAAACATTCCATAACTACATAACCAACTTATCCAAAGAAGATCACAGTATATGGAAAGCCACTAAAGGATTTAAGAGACCCCAACAACAAGTCCCGCCGTTACGCAAAAACGATGGCTCCTGGGCAAGATCAGACAAAGAAAAGTTGAACTTTTGCCCAACATCTGGCAGACGTATTCACACCTCACTCTAATGAAATTGATGAAGATGTTAACAACTTTCTCGAAGCACCACTACAACTATCACCCCTATAAAAAATTCACAATTGGTGAATTACAAAATGAAATAAAATGGTTAAATAATAAGAAAGCGCCGGGCTATGATCTCGTTACAGGCCTTGTACTTAAACAATTACCACGACAAGGAGAACAATTCTTATTGGCACTCTTTAATGCAATCCTACGCTTAACATACTGGCCCTTACAATTAAAGTTTGCACAGGTCATCCTAATATTAAAACCTGGCAAACCACCAAATGAAGCTCAGTCTTATCGCCCAATTAGTCTACTGCCTGTCGTGTCAAAACTCCTAGAAAAATTAATATTAAAGCGAATAAACGAAAATAGTCTACTTGAAGAATGGATTCCAAATCACCAGTTTGGATTTCGCAAAGGACACTCGACCATAGAGCAATGCCACCGAATAACCAATATTATTCAGCAATCATTTCATAGTAAGAAATATTGCTCTGCTGTATTTTTAGATGTGCGGCAAGCGTTTGACCGTGTTTGGCACAATGGGCTACTATTTAAAATTAAACACATCTTTCCACATCAATACTATCTCCTGCTTAAATCTTATCTAACTAATCGACACTTTCAAACCAAAGTTGGTATGGAATATTCACAACTGTATCCAATCACGGCTGGTGTTCCCCAAGGAAGTGTGTTGGGGCCACTCTTATATCTGATTTTACTGCAGATATACCGACGACACCAACCATAACATTGGGGACATTTGCAGATGACACTGCAATCCTGGCATGTCATGAAGATCCACAAATCACAACTAATATCTTGCAAGAGGCACTAAGTACAATAGAGGGTTGGCTGGAAAAATGGAGAATTAAGGTCAATGAGACGAAGTCCAATCATATAACATTTACCACAAGACGATCACAATACCCACCTGTAAGCTTGAATAACGTACCCATCCCGCAAGCAAATGCAATTAGATACTTAGGTCTCCATATGGACACAAGATTAACGTGGAAACCACATATAATAAAAAAACGCAAAGAAATGGACATCAAAATTAAAAATGTATTGCCTTATAGGAAGAAACTCTCAACAGAAAACAAATTACTGGTGTACAAATCTATCATACGACCAATATGGACATATGGCTGTGAACTCTGGGGTTGCGCCAGCTACTCAAATATTGACATAACACAACGTTTCCAGTCTAAGACATTAAGAAGTATATTCAATGCTCCTGGTATGTTTCAAACCGTATCCTCCACTTTGACTCAAACGTACAATATGTGCGGGACATAATCAGACAACGGGCTACAAGCCACCATGCTCGGCTAGTGGGACACACTAATAACGAGATTACACCGCTAACACAGCAGCCAGTAATGAGACGACTTAAACGGAAGTGGCCATGGGACTTGACAGAATAAAGAAATCATTTACACCATCCCCTAAGCCTTCAAATGGAGGTAACGAGACTGCACCACTGGGTACACCTCTCTTCAAATCTATTCCAAACTTCACGCAATTAGCTCATAGAATTTATTGTAATTAATTCTGATTGCTAATGTACACGAATTCAATTAAAAAAAAATTTCATATTACGGATAACTTCTACAAATGAGTTTCTTTTGAAAAAGGTATCATTTGTAGCTTGATGATAATTTAGATCTTAAAGGACGTGTCTTTTTAAAAAAAAAACAATACCGAGGATAACCAGAGCGCGTCTTATAAGCGTTTGTTTCAGCCTTTGTTGAGTTTGATTGGATATTGGTTTTTAGATCTAATGTTTCTGAAACGCTGCAGCTTAAAGCTATTTGAATCACCAAATAAACAATACGTTTTCTGAGCCTTTACGGATTTTGTGGATGTTTGCTGGCAAACGAGCCAAATAACTTAAATCGTTTAACTTTCTAAGCGAATCTAGGGGGAAAGTCGCGGAAAAAACCAGGAAAAACCGAATAAAAAAAGCCGATGGTAAAAAAATCTGACAGAAAAAATCAATAGCAACAGATATACTTAGTAAAATCCATTTATTTACCGATTTATACAACTCGAAATCTAATGGTGTGTCCTATTGCCCAAAAGAAAATTTTGAACATTGCCATCATACTGTTCACACAAGCGTTTCAAACGCATGTTTTTGTACATGTTCATCTTTTTGTTTGTTGCCACTATACCCATATGTCTTTGTTCAATTTTTCTTTCATTGGCTGCAGCTTCAAGCAATCATTTTTGTTATTAGTTTCCAAACCGAAGAATGGTTTTCGCCTACCAAATTAGAAAACCTGTGGTTCCACACTTCGATCAAGTTATTGGTGCGATCATGCCACAGAAGTGGTTTAAATGTTTGTTTTCCTTGTACAGAATTATGAGTCCCAATTCTTAATTTTTTTGGGATGACTTACGCATGAGGTAATAAAAACACCCCCGAACAGTTACATTTACGCCAAAAACGGCTTTGGTAGATTGTATTGCAGCCTTCTCAAAGTCTATGTAAATAAACAGTGGATCTGGATATAGATTTGTTTCTTCACACTTTTCTAGAATTGTACGGAACATGCATTCGTATGTGTGCAAGCTTTTGTTTTGTAGTAAATAATATGCTGCAGTAATAAGTAAATTTCCTGTACAAACCCTAATAACATACAACTGTAGAAATAGTGGTGGTGCCAGGAAAAAATTGCCGTCCAGATACCATTCTTCAGAATTAGACCTGTAAAAACCCATCCGTTGAAAAAACTATAATCCGTTCTTCTGCATTCAGCCCATTATCACTCAGTAAAATCTTTTTGGTGTAACATCTCCGGTGGTAGTCCAGTTACCTAAGGACAAAACATAATATGTATAGAAACATCAAAAACAGGACGGTACAAAGGTCTCAATTAAAGTGCGACATATCATGTAGATTAGATCTTTTATAATTTATTTATTGTTACATACCTTCAATTAAAAGATCCTCCAAAGTATCTGGGACTTGAGGGAGATCCTTCGATTTATGGTTACGCAACGTCTGTTTAACTGAATCTTCTAATGGCATACGACTTCGAGTCTCATTGTCTAAGGAGAAAATCGCTTCTGCAAATATTTGCGTGGATTTGCGCATTGGATCTTTTGCTGTGTCTTCATATTTTCTATAGCTTTTATCACTTTTATAGATTGTTTATCTGTAAAATGATTGTGTTCCCGAGTAACATCTGGATTTGTCTTAGAAATATTCGTCCTTAAAGAAGCTTTACACTAAAAATATAAAATAAATTATGAACAAAAGAAAGACATGGACATTGTAATTTAATACGGGTAGTCAGATAAAATATTGTGAAAATCAATTTAATATTTACCTTAAACAAGGTATCTTTCGAACATTTCCATCGCATAAATTCTTTACATGTTCTATGCAATATACACATATATATCACCACCTTTATTTGATTTTATAATTTCCATGTTTATGACAACAAGTAAAACAGAAAAGTGATTTAGTTTTTAACATCTTCCATATTTAAAGGTTGCAAGATTATTGCTTTTGCAAGTAACATTAAGCGGATTTATTATCTAATTTATTTGTGGTTTTTTTGCACACTTACTGGCACTGCAGCCTGAAGAACTTATTATGCCTACTAACATGCACATCACACCCACCCATGAGTTGAGCGAGACTCGAACTCTCCCGCGCCGGTTCGATGACGGAGAAAGGATGATCTTGACCACCGAGCCACCGCGGCTCCTATTTGCAGATTATAACGTCGTTATTCCAACGTAGGAGTAATTTTTAATTTTACAGTTTAATTTTTTTCATATGCGTTTTATTTCGCAGCTTTTTTCTATTGGCTTTTTCCAGGCTTTAATATACTCGGCTTTTTCCGACAAACTTCTAAGCAGAAATAAATTTTTTTCACAATATTTAAAGCTGCCGATGAACTAACTGAATGAGAGGATTCTGAAAGCGTATCTCAAAATGTTTTAATGTAATTCATTTGAGATGAAGCCGGTTTCCATGTCAAAATGATTTAAGAGTTAAATCGAAAAAGTATGTAACAATAATTTTATAACACAAAATTAGTGCTTGAATTACATAGAGTAGCTTTTTTTTAATTTCCCTCTACTTTACTTCTGTTACAGATTCCAATTTGAGATTACCTACTTATAGCACTAAAAATGCAAATTTAATTGTTGATTTTTATATGAATAGACGTTTCAATTTGTAAAACTAAATTTGATTTGATTTAAATATTTGTAAATCTACAAGGTGGGTGAAAAGAAGCCAGGCATTATAAATTGGTAATAAAGCCCATATTACCAACAAAAATTTATTAAAAAAATATCCTTCAGTACATGAGAAAATAAAAGCAAATCTTTAAATTTTAATATCTTAGTGATATGTGGATTTTTTAAAGGCCATTTGTACGATCCATGTTGTCTCAGCCAGTATTCCGGAAAACACTGGTCTAACTATCTGCGCACAGTCAGAGCAACATGGGGTGGTGCACAATCCTGCATGAAAATAACGTCGTCAATGATATCTCAGCCAGATACCGTGAGCCATACGTAATCTTTAAGCATCTGAATGTAGCGGTCTGCATTCATGCTGTCAAGCAGAAAATATAGGTAGAAGAACATTGTTGCCATCATTCCGTGCCATACGACCACTTTTGGTCGAGCTTGCATCCTCTCAACTGTCATTATCAGAATCTCTATCACGTGACGTTCAATAATAGCAGTTATGGCGATTAACAGAACCCCGTTGCTTCAGGGGATGTTTTCAAACAATCCAAATCAATCTTGTTTGCGGTGATTCTTTGATTATTGTAATATCGACGTGCAAATATGAAATCCTATGTACTATCGTCTATTTAGAGACTGCTCCCATCATAACCAGTCTTATAACCAGTTTTTATTGATTATTTATCCACTCTGTATGAAAATAGGTGAAATCGCTTCATTGCTACCATTCTTTATGCAAAATAGTTGTAAATTTTCATTAAGCGACTACATTTTCGGCATTGCATTATGAGAAAACCATTTTTTATATCAACCACACGAACACAGACCTATTAATTTTGGTACTTTTTTTAAACGTAAACTATTTTTTAATGGTGAATAGTAATACAAAATTATAATGTGCACAAGGGCTGGCTTGATTGGCGGCTTTCTGGCTACGCTAATGCTATAAGTGCGTTGGATCTACACCAATAGAAAAACTGATCACAAAAGCTTCCAAGGATAAAAAAATTACAAAAAAATACAAAATCTTCGAAAATAGATTTTTCCAATTAAATTCAATCTCTTCTTTAAGCTAAATGGTTACATCAAGTCAGGATTTGGCAGAAATTCAATCGACTACAATCAGTCTTTTAATCGCCAAAAATATTAAGCAACAATGAATCAACTAGAATCAACTAGAAGTAGAATGCCAAAAGAGAGTTTGTTATCTCAATACAGAGGATTGAATTCAAACAATAATTCAAAATAAAATGCTTCTTTTAAAGCGAACCCTTTATCATTCAGACTCTAGCTGGACATGGTTTATTCACTAATAAATCATTGTATAAATTTACACAGGTTGAAATTCTTTGCAACCAGCAAAATTATGATAATAACACAAAACATGCCTCAATAATCGAAAAAAAATGACATCACTGAAGTAAATTTCAGAGAAATTCCTAAATACTATTACAATTTATAGATTAAGCTTGAGCAGCTGCACTCCATAGATGTCCAAGCTAGCGAAATTGTGCTCTTTAAATTGTTTTTTTTGTCAGGGGAATAAAAAAGTAATAAGAAATGAGATCCTGACGAATAAGAGATTGGAAAACTACAACAATGTTCTTCTCTACCAAAAATTCATTGATTGAAATCTAGTATAACATTATCGTCGTGCAGCATCCGAGTGCGTGCAATGCCTGGTCGCATACGTGCCATCCTTTTCTTCGGCCTTTCAAGGACTTTCTAATAAAAAGTTTCTTTGGAAGTTTATTTTAATGACACAAATTCTTTTGAATGATTTCCTAACTAGCAAAAAATAAATAATCTCAATTTGGTTTAGTGTTTTGCTTTGAGGTTCTACTCAAAAATCAACCGACTCTCTATCAAGACGGTACAAAAGATTAAGATACACATCCCTCCACTGGCCTTGTGCTCATCTTCAAAATTCTTTGAAACCATTGGTGGCCTAGTTTTTCATATCCCAAATTTTATGTTAAGAGCTAATAGGGGCTAAATAGGTTCAAATTTAACTTACTATAAATCATTCTTGATAGTCCCCAACTTTTTCACACTGTTGTCCGTTTTTGAGGTTAAAGAGCTACCCATACAACGTTCGACTTCCACTTCTTGACTCTTTGCCCCGAACACTTGTTATCTAGATAGAAAAGGTTCCCTATAAGTAATTTGTGATTTCTCATAAGCTTTATTAGATAAAAAATCAATTTTAACCCTTGGAGTGCAGACATGCTATTTGTAACACTAATTGCACACTGGGTCTAGCGGACGCAGCCATCTTAAATATGCGATTGCTCGCCCGAATGACAATATGAACTTCTAAAAAAATTAGACATGTTTTTTGACCATTTTTCATCATGCTGCAAATTTTAACGTTCAAATTTTAATTTGATTCAGAGAAAAAAATTGTCAAATTAGCGTATTTGAAAAAATTGGGTTTTTAACTAAATATATTACACATTCCTGGGATTGCATTTTTAAAGGCTCATATTATGGAAAATGATAGTTTATTAGGTATACTTTGACCTAAAAAGATTAAATTAATTAATTCCAAAAAGTATATTTATTTTGGCATGTGAATGTGACCGTTTTTTGATATTTCAGATAATTGCTTTCACACGACTCTATCTTGAGAAAAATTTAAAAAAAATCATTTTTATTTATTTAAAACGGCAGAAAATTACATATACATATGATAATACATTATGAATTATCAGTAAAAGAAAAAATTATTCTGTGCAAGCACAACTGTCGCAGAGCTTGGAGCGGTGATCCATACAAATAGCTCGTAGGCACGAAATACACTGATGCCGAGTTTTTTTATCCGCTTTTGAAGGACACATTTCGCATCTTCTTTTTTTCGGAATCAATCCAGTCTCATCTTCATTTGCCAGTTCTCCACGAGGTTCTTTGAGCATATCCTGAGTTTCGGCACTTTTTGTCGCTCAGAAAGCCACGGTTTTACAAGGTGGCAGATAACTTTCCTCATACATTGTTTAGCCGTAACTTTACAGTTTACATTTCAAAAGCATTCTCGCATTCACCATCGCTTGATCGAGCATGGCCCAAAAAATACGTAACGGCCATCTTTTGCTCCGCCTCGCCACCGTGTAATTCTTACACAGCATGTCGAATGTGTCTGTACCGCCTTTCGTTGCGTTGTAGTGAAGAATAATTTCCGGCTTTCCATCAACTATTTTTTCAGAGTCCATTAGCGACGATAGAAGCAACACGATCTTGTTTTTTTAGGGCTAAAAGACACAAGAGTTAAGCCTGAGCTTGACTGACAAAACTTGCTGTTTGGTGGATCTTTTTCCGCCACCTTCATTTCCAGAGGAATTTCTCTTTTGTTCTTCGTAAGTGTCCCAGTCATGGTCAGTAGGTATGGTTCTGCTTTCATTTGTTCAAATAGAGGGATCGCTGAATACGAATTATCGCACGTCACGCTGCGACTTGATACATGTATGGGCTCTGTTGCCTGCCGGAGAAGAACTTGAGGAACTGTTTCAGGTTTTTCAGCTCTGACGGTGTTTTTCCCAATCTTAGTAGGGCGTAGACGATGTCTTTGCGTCGTTCAAAGTTACCAACAGGAGACCATATTTATCGGGCTTATTCTTCATGTATGATCTGAATGTACAGCGGCCACGGAAGCTCAACATCTGCTCGTCGACCGTGCAGTAGCTCGACGACCTGTAGTTGGTTTTGCAATTGCTGATAAATTTTTCAAAATTTGCCTGATCGGAGCAAATTTGTCCGCGGGATTTCGAGCTTCTTTGTCATCGAATCTCAAATTTTGAACAAGGAAGTACCAACGACGCAAGGGAAAAACGCACCGATAAAAAGAAATTCCGTGCTCTGAAGACCACGCATCCTTATCGTCAAGTTTTGGTTGCTTCCACAGCCCTGCGTAGTAGACTACACCAATGAACGCTCGAATTTCTATAACATCTGTCTCATGCTGGTATGATTGCTGGATGTGCTCTTTTTCAATAAATTTTGCGACCGTTCTTTGAATTTGAAGAATTGTGAATCGAACGACGACTTCAATAATATCTGGAGAAAAGAGAATTTTCCAGAATTCTTCAATCGTGTTGCAGTTCGCAGCGTCGTGGATCGGACCAGGTTTTATGACCGGAGGTGGTGTATTTATTCGATCTGAATTTCATATTGGCCTTTTCAATGTCACGTGTACCCATTTTTTCTATGAAGTATGCTCTTCGGTCTGCCTCTTTGGCGTGCTTCTTGCGCTCGCGAAGATAAGTCAGCGTTTTCTACCAAGTCGACGAATTGCGTGTCGGAAATGCGATCTTCGTCATTAGAAAAGTAATCGGATCCGTATTCACAAGCACTGTCTTCTTCGAATTCTGAATCATCGTCGGTGCTGGACATCAAATCATCTTCGAGCAGTTGAGCAGCAATGGGCAAACGTGTGGAATTTCTCGCACGGCCGGACATGTTTACAAACTAAAAAAGTGGGAAAATGTTGAGTACACTTGAAAAAAAAAAGAAAGAGAAAAAATGATAGAAAAAAAAATTAAATTATCACTCAAAATAGACGTTAACTGCACACTGGGTCTAGCGGACCCGAGAAAAAAAACTCCTTTTTCGATTGGCTGCGTACTGACGCTCCGTTACATATAAAAATAGTTTGGGCGTATAGTAAATATCCAAAACTAGTAACAGATGGCGTTTTTGCCGCGTTAATTACAATTTAAACTACCGAAAACTGAGATTAAAGTCGGAGTCTGGGTCCGCTGGACCCAGTGTGCACTCCAAGGGTTAAATAGCATTATACTCAAAAATTAACGAAATTTTGCTTTCATAGATCTGCTTCCAGCTAAACCATTATTTATTATTGCTAAAGTTATTATTATTTATTAATTGTAATAAAATTTTTACATAGTTAAAATGCTCACTTTTTAAATCTCAAGCGAAAGAAATTTGCTCATTTGGAAAGTAATATGACGTATTTTATTAAATCATTCAAAAAAGAGCCAATGAAAAGATAAAAAATATTAGAACGTTTAAATAGTAAACGAAAAACGTTAACATAACATTAGCACATAGTTTTTGCTATTGGTCCGATAAAGAAGAATCTACAAGCGTTACTAACAAAAATAAGACCCAAACATCAGTGGAACATGGTGGATGAATGCGCTCTTTGCTTTGAGAGATTAACTACGACTTTACTTAACACTCAAAAATGTTCACGACTTAAGGCTATTCATTTTAAAATAATTATTTGTGGGCCGTACAAAAACCAATAAGCCATAACTCCTAAGAGAAAACGTACTGAAGAAGGCAACTTGGTTCATACCAATGTACCAGCGAGATAAGATTGGATATCTTGGACATCTACAAATTAAATACAAGATCTCTTTAGTGATTTGAAAGGATATATGCCAGAATTTGTCTAGATTAGTAAAGATTGTTATAATCACATAACGTGCACCATCTTGTATTTATCGTACGCATAATATCATAGCTTCTTCGTATTTGTTGATTAGATTTTTTAATAGGCTAGAACCTAAACAATACTCCTCAAAAGAAGCAGGAAGATCAATAAAAGTAAGATTAAGAGAGCCAACAGGAATTTGGCAAATAACAGTAAAGGTAATTAGAAGCTTATTAACAGTTTCTTATGGGATGTTTCATGTAAAAAACAAGGAATTATTTTTGATTAATATGCCGTAACTTTTCGGGGTTAAACAAATCACACTGTACACAAATTCACAAGCTGAGGTCATTAAAGAACCTTTGCAAATGGGTTTTGGGAACTTCTTCTCTTCTGTTCCCATTTTGAGTTTGGCATTTTTCTGAATTGAATACATTGTTATACAAATGTTACCATACTGAATTACAAAAAAGGTATACATTAAGAAAACAGAAAAAATAAAGATGAATTAATCTTGCATTCTCGCGTCTTTGTGGTAAATATGAATTTTTGTAAGATTTCCAAAATCAATTCAAATAAGAAGATAAAACTTTAGTCAGTACTTACAATATGTCTAGCAAAATAGCGTTACTGATTTAATTTAACCAAGTCTAAAAGATGTTTCAAATACTAAACCAAAAAATCTCTAGAAATTTTGATTAAACATCTATTCCTATAAGTTAAATAATGTAGAACACATTTTCATAAGGGATGTACCTTAGATAACACATTATTACCACTCGGTAGGTGTCTGGAACCCGGCTTCGTCCTTACCACAGTTAAGTACTTTAACTGTTCAACGACAAATTAACTATTTTTTAAAATGTTACTTATAAAATACTGGTTCACAAGGAAAATTTTAAAAGTCTGCGAAAACCAATAGTTGATTATTAGAAACCTACCATATTCAAAATTAGCAAAAATAACATGTTTTTTGTTCTTCGCGACATATATGGAAACAAACGCTGTAGAAAATTTAGACCTAATAATTTAATTTCGAGTTAAAAAATATATAAGTAAATGCATTAGTTACATATGCATTAGTGTAGGTCTTCTATGTCACAAAAAATAAAAGATTTGTATTTTTACCAGTCTATAACATACCCCTAGTACAACATAATTCAAGGTTTATCTAATTAATAAATAGTGTTTAGAGGAAACACGTTTTTGATACCGTGAAAGATAAAGAAATGATATACTTGCCTTCTTGGCTTATATTAACTGATATAAAAGGTATATCCAAAAAGTAATCTAAAAATCTACAACGATTGAGCATCGAATGATGGGATGTTTATACTAAGAAATAAATTAGAAGCGTAATTTAAAAAATTAAATAATTTTTTTAAAATTGGGAAATGTGAAAAAAATAATTTCAACAATTAAAAAGTTGATCAATAATTACATCTTAAAGAAAAATATTTGAATCTGACTTTAAGGAAAGTTATCGCAATGTATCTCTATAAAACCAAATATATATATATATATATATATATATATATATATATATATATATATATATATATATATATATATATATATATATATATATATATATATATATATATATATATATACCCCAAGTGGAGTAACACCGCTCCTAGTGGAGCTTTCTAGATCATTATACGGGTATAATCGGTACCCATCTACTACTCTATCTTCTCGCAAATTTCTTTCCACTGTCTTCTATTATTCACTTTAGTCTTCCAATCATTGATTCCAATATTTCTAAGGTCTTCTGTCACTTCCTATATCCATTTTGACTTTGGTCTCCCCTTTAGTCTCTTGCTGAATGGGTTCCATTCTAACATTGTGAAAATTGTTTTATCTGTGCCAGCTCTCCATACGTGACCGAGCCATCTCACTCTTTGCTGTTTAATTTTCTTGACTATGTCTTCTTTAATTTCTTGTTTTAGCTCAAAATTCATCCTACTCCTATATTCATTTTCCGCTATTCTTACAGGTCTTAGTATCGTTCTTAATATTTTCCTCTCCAATATCCTGAAGTCCTCTTCATGTTTTTTCGTCATTGTAATTGTTTCCATTCCGTACAATATTGCTGGTCTTATTATTGTTTTGTATTTATTTATTTTTGTTTCCCTTCCAAGTATTTTACTTTTTAGCATTTTTTTGTTTGCTTGAAATGCTCTATTACCTGTCATTAGTCTTTCCTTGATTTCTATTTCTTTGTTCCCATCGCTCGATAACATTACTCCCAAGTATTTAAATTTATTCACTATTTTAAATTCATATCCCTCCATCTTAATATATTTTTTTCCTGTTTGTACCTGTTTGCCAATTTTCATTATTTTTGTTTTTTAACTATTAATTCTTAGTCTCATTTTTTCTCCCTCCTGTACTATTTCTTTTAACATCTCTTTCATTATTAAACGGTTTTTTGTCACCACCACTATGTCGTTTGCGTAGGCTATAATTTGGCTTCCACCTGTCATTACTGTACTCTTGTTAATCTTTCTCAATGTGTATTCCAATGCTAAGTTAAATAATGTCGTGGACAGTGAGTCGCCTTGTCTTACCCCTTTATTTATTTCGAATTCTTCCGCTCCTCCTTTTTGCGTTTTCACGCTTATTGTTGTTCGCATCATTGTCATCTGTATTAGTCTTCTCAGTTTAGCATTTATTTTCATTTCTTTTAATGCACTCATTAATTTGCTTCTATAGATGGAGTCGAAGGCTTATTTAAAATCTATAAACAGAAGTTCCATTTCTATTTGATATTCGTAGGCTTTTTCTATGATCTGTTTTGCTATATGTATTGCATCTGTTGTTGACCTTCCTTTAGTAAAGCTACATTGGTATTGAATATTAAATTTCTTGTACTATTCGTTAGTCTTTTTTGTATTAATGATGTCGTGATTTTGTACGTGGTATTCAGTAATGTTAAACCTCTATAGTTCATGCATACTTGTTGATCTCCTTTCTTGTGTATTGTAACAATATGTCCAGCTTCCCATTCCACAGGTATCTTTTCTTCAGTCCATATTTTTTGTATTAGTATATATAGTTTTTTGTGTAATTCTTCTCCATCATACTTTATCAGCTCTGCATTTATGCCATCTTCCCCTGGAGCTTTGCCATTGTTGCTTTTTATAATGATTTCTTTTATTTCTTCTTTTGATGGTATTTCACTTATCATATCTTGTTCTGGTGTTTCAATTTCTCCATTTTCTAACTCGTCTATCTTTACGTCTGTCAGTAATCCTTTAAAATATTTCTTCCACATCTCCATGTATTGGTTATCGTTTTCAGCCAGTTTCCCATCTTGATCTTTAATTCCAGTGGTCTTCCCTTTATATACTTTGTTTTGTTCATTGATTTTTTATAATAGTTTTGTGTATTTTTATTCTTGTTGTCCTCTTCAATCTGCTTTATTTTATTTTCCATCCATTCTCTTTTTGTTTTGCGATTAATTACTTTGGCCTCCTTTCTAAACTTTTCATATTCAATTTTATCTTCTTGTTTATTTGTTCTAATCCAACTTAATCTTACTTCCATTTTCCTTTTGCCTATATCTT
This sequence comes from Sinelater perroti, assembly GCA_036346155.1. Classification (NCBI taxonomy): domain Eukaryota; kingdom Metazoa; phylum Arthropoda; class Insecta; order Coleoptera; family Elateridae; genus Sinelater; species Sinelater perroti. The sequence goes on along the minus strand of JARFIY010000056.1, from coordinate 25,248,165 downwards.
TACATTTATCGTTGTACCATCCTAAATCAGTTCTGCTTACTGCCCTTCCTATTTGGGCTTCCGCTACATTATTTATACACTCTTTTAACTGCAGCCTTTGCGTTTCTATATCATTGTCACTTGTTATATCCTTTTAGTTGTTCTTCCATTTTTTCAGCGTATTTCTTTTTAGTATTTTCATAATTTAGTTTTTCTACATCCCACTTACGACTTACATTTTTGTTCCTGTTCTGTTTTTTCACTTTTTGTTTTAAGGTTGCCGTTACCATATAATGGTCCGTGTCTGAGCATGCCCCTCTATAAGTGCGTACATCTCTTACTGTCGATTGTTTTCTTTTGTTAATTAGTACATGATCTATTTGTGTGTTCGTTTTCTGATCCGGTGATATCCATGTTATTTTATGTCTATCTGGGTGTTTGTGTTTAGTACTACTTATAATCATATTTGTCCTCGTTGCCAAAGTACAGAGTCTTTGTCCATTGTTATTGGTTTTTTCATGGATTGTGTGTGTACCTGCTACTTTTTTAATATATTCCTCCTTGCCTATTTGTGCATTAAAGTCTCCTAAAGTTATTATTATATCTTCCTTTGGTATTTTGTCTATTTCTTCTTCTATTTTCTCATCCAATTTTTCTTTTTCTTCATCGTCTGCTACTTCAGTTACTGCATATACATTTAATAGTGATATGTTGAAAGGCTTTGATTCTATTCTCAAATAGGCCATCCTCTCATTTATTAGTTTAAAATCAATTGCACGGTCTTTTAGTCATTCCATTATTATAAATCCTACCCCATATAATCCTTGTTTGTCACCTCCCGAGTACAGTAGTGTGAATTTCTTTTTGTCTATCCTACTACGTCCTTTCCATCTTAGTTCTTGTAACGCCACTATATTTATTTTATATCTTTCCAGCTCCATTACTATTGTCTCCATTGTGCCAGGTTCCAACATTGTTTTTATATTCCACGTACTAATTTTAATTATGTTTTTTTAATTTTAGTTTTACTTATAGTTTTCTTTTGTTTTGTCTGTTATTTTCAAGTTACCAAATATACAACAAGAAATTCGCAGATGTATGCATTAAATTACTCGAGCAAAATGGATACGTTATTGACATATTCAATTGTGAAGCTTATTTTTGTCTTCACGCTTACGTGAATAAACTAAAATATTAACTAATGGATTTACTAGAGTATTTACCAAAAAATCGGAGGTCGTACACCTAAGAGAAACTTTCGTTAAGAATAAGTGAAGCTTTTAATAATTTTTATAAAAGTTCTTATAATGCCATCTTAAACGAAAAAGTTATTCAGTGTCAGAATTTTAACTACTTTTTCAAGTCTTTATTAAAATAAGAACCACAATTCAACACTTGATTTGCTGTATAAAATTTGTTGTGTGAAAAATTTGTAAGTAAAAGTAGAAGAAGGTTTGCTCAATTTATCTGTAGGATTAGGTGACGATTTTCAGCGAACTTTCAAAAGGATAAAACGTGGATCGTCTGGACGTCATCATAATACCATGTTAAATTACTTACAGCTTGCTGGGTTTTACAAGTTTATTCCAGAGATGTGTCTCGAGTTAATGGAGAAGCAAAAGCAGTGAAAAAATAGTACAACTGATTTCTGGTGTACTAAAGTTAGGATCTTCTTTTATTTATTGAAACAATAGCTTGTCTGTATCCTACAACCAATTCTCCAAATTGAACCTAAAATATTTTGTTACTTTAGAAAAGGGCAAAAGAACGTTTTTCCGAGAATTTTTTTCGCAGGCAGGTATTTTTTTTTCTACTGACCTTAACAACTTGGTTGTAGAATACAGACACGATATATATGTTTACTTTAGATGCCCTTTGATTTTTTTCTTTCAGCAATACTGATGCAAAGATATCCTGTCCACCGCACAATGCACGGTTTTTCAGGAGACGACTTCGGCGCCCTCTGGTAGAGTTGAAATGAATAATATAATTTAAAAAAAATTGTTTTTGATGCCTCTCAATATATCTTTTCAAATGCATGAAATCTCATACTTCTAAATAAAATGGATATCTATAAAAAAAATTATAAAAATTTTCACCCAAAAAACCAGACGTCTCCCTTAAAAACTGTGGTTTCAAATGATACCATTTTGATTCGAATCGGACCTCTTCTGACAAAATTATGGGCCCTAAGAATATGTGTAACACAAAAGAATTAAAAGGGAAAAGGGGATTATGAAAGGAAAAATAAAATCCTCAATTGAAATAAATTTAATGATTTTTTTATTGCTTGGTTTTGCTACCTCTACTCCTAAATGCACTTTCCATGCGATTACGAACGAATCGAATGGCTTTTCCTATGCTGCCTTGAGGGATTGCTTCCTACTCTTCAATCAACGCCGCTTTCAGTTTCATCACGCTATCTGATGCAAGATTTCTGGCCAAGACTCTTCGCTTAAGCTCTTCCGAAACACACTCAATTGGATTCAAGTCTGGTCTGTACAGAGGCCAGTCCATTATGGTATATCGACGTCAGCCAGATAGTTAGTGGTCACTCGCGCGGTGTGGCATCGCTCATTATCATGCATTAGCATGAAGTCCTCACCAAAAAATCTCGCAAACGGAACATGTTCTTCCAAAATGTCCCTAACGTAGCGGTCTGCTGTTAAATCTCTTCCGCGTCCTCTACTAGGCTCGAAAACCAACTTAGTTTTTCCGTGAATATGCTGCCACCTCCGTATGCGACTTTGACTTCTTGAATACAGCAATGAGCAAATCGCTCCTCTGGTCTTTTATAGACCCAATGTCTCCGGTCGTAGCCATTTAGGCACATCCTGGACTCGTCGGTGAATAATATCTGACTCCAATAACCAAAAACCCAATCGCGATGTTTGCGAGAAAATTCCAGTTGCTTTTACTTTTAAACTGCAGTCAGCTTGGGACCCGTAAATTTTTTTTGGTCAGGTTGGCTACCTTCAGTCTTCTTATCACTGTCTAAGCGCTTGCGGCCACACCTCTGACCGCACTGAGCTCTTGCTGGAAGTCAACAACAGTCATATGTCGATTTCTGAGGGATATTGAGACAAGAAATCAAGCGTACCTCACCGACGCTACACCCTCCATACAGCTCTCAACAATGCAACTGTCTGGGCTGCTTCGGTGGCTGTTGCTTGCGAACACTCGAGTACTTACATCACTTACTTACACACATCAACTTTGAATAAGTGACTAAGATGAATTACCGGATTGCAAACGTACTGTAGGCCAATCACAGTAATCGCGCACGTGCGTTCCGATTAACAAAACTCGTAAAACCTCGTTCATGATGCATATTTTTTTGAATGGGTCGTCCGATTAGTGCAATAGCAACAGTTTTTAAAGCTCAATAATAAAGATACTTCTTGCACGTCAAAATTTTTATTTTCATTTTCTTTAGACTGAAACAGTAGACGAAAATGCGCGTGCAGCTAGTAAGTCGATTGTACTTTGGAAGTCATAGATCTAAGATTTAGTTAAAAAAATATGTTTATAACTGATATTTAAACAGATATAATCATAAAAAGTCAAATTTGAGGAGTATTATTGGAAGGAAATCTTATATTTTCTTTCTTTCTTCTTTTGGAAAGGCAATTCATATTGCAATTTGAAAAAAAAATGGTAAAAGACTTTTCCTTGACATATTTAAAGGGAAATCGGCAGCCCAACACTCCATAATCGTTGAAATATATAAAATATATTCACAAGGTATTTTAATAGAGTGCTAGATAAGCGAGTACGCCATAATTAGCATCATTATTTTGTACCGATAGAAAAAAGTTTCAGAAGGATCCCCACTTTTTATTTAATATTCTTGTGCAGACTGATACGATTAGTTTTATTATTTTTTTGAACTATGTATCTCCCGCGACAATTAGTTGCATTCATATAAACATGAAATTATTATGCAAATTCATATTTTGCTAGTTGCTTGGATGTCGGCTAGGTAATGTCTTTTGTAGGCTTGTGGGATCTTAGAAATTATATGAGACAAGATCCAGGTTGAAAGATTAAGCGCTTATGAAACATTTCACACAACACTTGAAGCAAACCCTTTAATGTATGGGCTGTAATTTCAACCTGTTGGAACCAAATGTTTTACATTTGGTGTGCATCGAGATTCGGTACGAGAAACTGTTAAATTTTTTCTGCATACGCATTGGAAGTGACGGTAACATGTTGACTTCTATTTCAAAAAGCTAAGGGCCAATTACTTCAACTTTACTCACTACATACCAAATAGGTACACGTTTACTGATCAGAGGTCTTTATCCTAACAAATAAATATTTTGTCAATAATCTTCGGAAAGTTATTATACAACACACCATTTTGTATAGCTGAAAATGAAGATCTTGATAGGCAACTATAGAATAATAACATATTTTCGGAGACCTCTTCGGATGCTACAAAATGGAACATCTTACTGTACTCATGTTTGCGCACTCCGGGGCACTTCTCCTGCCCAGAATCAGTATTTTTGAACAGAAGCATCAGGCGCAAGTTGGACAGGCGCCAGAAAAGCACATCGTGTGGCTTCAACAGAGTTATTGTCACAAATGAACGTTTCAACCTGAACTTAATAAAAGTAGTTTTCTTTTTCTTTTATATCCTTCCTTTGAAATTATAAAAAGAACTCTTCCTCACCTTGTACAATTGGCCTTTTCTTGTGTTGGATTTACTAAATTCACGTATTTCTTATTATACATGTAGAATGCATAGAATTTATTATAAAAAAGAAATATTGATTATGATTTTGAAGACTTTGAAGTTGGATAGATGGTGCGTCTGTGTTGTTTACAACAATATTCTGTTTCGGTAAAACTGCAAACGTTTGCGAAGAAATCAGTTTACTTGTTCCTTTTAATTTAACTGTTGTTTCTTGGTTTGGACGAGATATTTAAGAACACTGCTGATGTAAAATAAGTTCTGAATATGTTTAATAGGAATTTGATTGTTGTTGATATACATTTGATGACAAACGTTACGTAAAAATACCGAAGCTGATTATTTTCAGTTACTCTCCATTCCTATTCTTATGCGATACCTAGACAGTGTAAGTTGTTTGATTCTTTATTAATGTTTCCATTTCACGGCAGAATTTAATATAAGGATAGATTAAATACACTTCCTTAAAATATTCAAGCATAGTTTTCGTAGCAACACGCATTATGTCAGATGAATAGCTAAACGAAACTCTATAAAAAATTTGAAAAGCTTTTTTTTGTATCCTATATACTATATTCCATCGTATGACTGTACCACATTGGTAAAAACTGTCGAGTAGATTTAAGTTTTCACAAATTTCTGAAATTATATTTGCTAAACTATTACATTGACAAGTCATTTCTTAAAATCTAAAATAATGCTTTAGATGTATTATCATCGAAGTTTATAACTCTATTTTAATTAACTCAACCGGTTCATCAAAAAATCTATGAGAAACCGCAAATATCTTCACTTCGTATATTTTATTTTTTAACAGTTAAGAAATGGATTTTTGAAAAGTTTAAGTATTATAGGCATCAGTTATAAAATCGATTGAAAAGATTAAAGGATTCTATGTAGCCAATGAGTTACATAGCTTGAGCTACTATATCTGTTTAACTATGTTTTCCTTAACACAGATAATGAAACCAGTGCCGTTTTAAATTCAGATCGCGAATTGTTTATCTAAAGCATCATGCAAAGTTTGCCAGAAAGTTGTTGGCGTTGATTTCGTTAGCAACAGTAGGAATCTTTGAGTCCCACCCTAAACCCTCTTCTTCGGTAACCTGGTGCGGATGTTAATGGGCCTGCGTTAAACCGCCATCCATACCGTCTTACAGGAAGATTAGATGCTTCGGGTGCTCCTATCCACCTCGTAGTAGTAGAAGCCACTGATGATAAGGTTATCGTGATCTTTAACGCAAGAGAAGATGTCAGGCACACTGGGAGATGTGCTCATGAATGTTGTACATGTCGGCATTGTGATGAAAAATAGTTTTCATGATAAACCAGAGAACGTCAAAGGATTTGCCAGAACCATATGAAGAATGCATTGTGTTCCATCTGTAGATGTTAATAAAAATTAAACATTTTATTTGTAATTGTAGAACATAAAAGTTGACAATTTTTAAGGTAATTACCATAATCTTCAATGCCTGAAGCAAAAAGCAAAAAAATATTAAGTTGCTATCATCAAGGCACAAAGATTTCTGAACAATATAATTAGTACTTGCATTTGACTATGTTTGAAAACCCTTTTTTAAAATTATCTTTTTAATTAATTTTCAGAAATATGGTGAAAGAATTTAAGTACTGAAAATGTCCTTAATGATAAAGAGTCACAAACAAATTGTCCAATAACTATGACCACCAAGAAGGACATTGAGACGGTCAGCAATATCTACAATCGGAGCCCCATAACTTCGATATTTCATGAAAAATGCTACTACTGGAATATCAAAATAAAGTGTCAGAAAAATGATGAGATAAACTGTTGATTACACCATAAAAAAGATATTTTTTAAAGCTGCTTGCATCTTTGTTAAAATGTATAGTTGCATTTCTTGCAATGATACTTTTGTTTTTTCTTATTTCAGGTTTTACCCTTTTGAGTTTGCTCTTTTTCTATTTTCAAAAATCTCTATTTTTTCACTTGCCTTTTCTTTATACTTTCACTGCCATTATCAATTTTATATGATTTTATAACGCATATGTTCCGTTTTTCTTCTGCCGTACGGAGATCATTCGGTAATTTTCCTTGGCTAACATCGTTTTGGTATTCTCTTATTCTATAATATTTCCTGTAGAAATTTTGGGGCTATTTTTTCCATCATAACTCTTAAAGGAATTTCTTTTCGCACGTGCAAGTGGAACTGATGTTTGTGTCTAGGTATTTAAAACTTTTACAGTACTTAACTTTCTGATCGTCAACACCTCCAACACACAAATATTTGGTTTTGCAAAAGTTTATTCTCTCTCTCTCTCTCTCTCTCTCTCTCTCTCTCGGCCGGTTGAATATTTCTTCTCTCTATTGCCGTTCGTATCCCTTCATTCCAGCTCTTTCTCAGCCTTCCCCTTTTCCTCCTTCCTGGAGGTATCCATTTTATAGCCATTTTAATATTCGTCCCTCGGCCATTCTTTGAACATGTCCATACCAAATTAGTTGCCTTCTTTCTGTTTCTTTTACTGTTGATTCTCATAATTTTCCTTATCCTTTCGTATCTTACTCTTTCCATTTTTGATATTCCTGCTGCTCTTCTCAGGAAGTCCCTTTTTAATTCTTTTAGTTTACTTTTGTTCTGTTCTGTCATTCGCCATACCTCCGCTCTATAGAGTGTTTTCTTTTTCTTGATAGATCCTTATCCCACAGTATGCTGTTTATTTTCCTAATTACTTTTTTCTTTCTTTAATTCTTTCATTTATTTTGCTTTTATTCCTACTTTCTTTCTATTCTTGTTCCAAAGTATGAGTATTCTTCACATTTTTCTATTATTTCTCCTGTGTCCAATTATAATCCTTCTGACTGTACTCCTAGCGGTAAATATTTTGTCTTGTTTATGTTTAATACTAATCCCCATTTTTTGTATTTTTACTTTCCTTATCCTATAATAAGGAAAGTAATGTAATCGGCGGAAATTTGACCTACCCAGTTTTTCACATTTCTGGACGAAATATAGCCTCAGGACCTGTGTGTGTGTGTGTGTGTCGGTCTGTCAGTAAACAGGATATCTCGAGAACCGTAAGAGCTAGAGACCTGAAATTTGGTATGCGAGTTACTTGTATGTAGGGGACGCAGTGCGAAGCTTTTGGTAAAAATCGGCAGAGTCGTTTGGTCGCAAGGTCGCAAAATCGGTTGCAGAGCGGTCGCGAATCTAAACGGTTGAAGATACAAAAAATTTATGAGAATAAAAATGATTTGTTATCATGAGATAAACATGAATTTAAAATAAAAGATGGTAAAATAGGAACTCGAAAATTGAAGCTCATGATTTTTAATATACCGGTGTTCATAAAATGTTTCGGAAGTTTATATTACCTAGATCAGAGAGACGAACAAAAATTCCAATGAAATTTTTGATCCGAGGTCAAAATAAGTTATAGCCGATTAAAATAATTAAACGGACCAATCACAGCGCGCTGAGCTACCGGGCCCACCTTTGGGAGGACAGGGGAGCGCTTGCTAGGAGGAGCACGCAGGCGATAATGGCGAAAGCCGTGCGGCCGAGTTCGCACGGTTACCTTCAGTGATGTAGCAAAATTTTAAGTACGAGTTAATTATTGTCTTGTACTATTTATTTTAATCAGATTTCGAGTGTTAGACTCGCGCCTCGTCCTTTTTTAAATTAACAAATTTTTAGACGAGAGCAGCGCAGGGCCGAGACGATGGACCTGGTATAATATATAATAATACGATATGGAAAGTCGTGATTTTCACACCAGATTTTTTAAGCTTAGTTAAAACTAGTATTTGTTGTTCTTTATATACTTTCCTGTCTGCCCCGTTCTTTGTATTTAACCATCTCTTACATAGTTCTTGTTTGTATTTTATCTCCTCGTTTTTCCAATATATTACCTTCTTTTTCTTTTTCTGTTTCATACCCTATCGCCTCATGCCGCTTGGTTTATGCTTTTCTTGATATGTTTATATATTTCTATACTTGTTATCTCTCTAAATCTTCAGGTCTAATCTGTTTCGGTATAGGTAATATGTGCTTGGATGTTCCAGACTCTTTAGATTATATCTTTTCTCCTCTTGTATTTCATTCTTTTCCTGGTTTGGTGTATTGTTTGTGAACTTGTGGAAACAATATCTTGACCCAAGTAATGATTCTTTCCACATGTTGGTCCTCTGTACGCTCTATTCTCAATCTCGAATTCTGTCGAGCGATTATGTAATCGATTATTGATTGTCTTTCTCTTGCTTTTTCCCACGATGTGTATTTGTGTATGTTTTTGTGTTTATAGTATCCATTTGATAAGTATCTTAAGTTCGTGCACCTTCACATGCTTATGATTCTGTTTCCGTTAACATTTTTTTCCTCTTCTCCATATGGTCCTACTACTTTGTTGTTTTTCTCCCTACTCTTTTCTTGAGATCTCCCACTAGTAGTAGTTCTCTTTTTTTTCTATGTTTGTTTAATAGGTCATTTATTTTGTTATAATAGGCGTCTTTTCCTGTTGTTGCTTCGTCATTATTGCGTATATGATCAGAATTGTATTTTGTATTTCTATATTGACTCTTAGCGTCCTTTCGTCGATTGATTTCCAGCTTTTTATATGTTTTAGATATTTTTTTAATTATTATAGATACTCCTCGTTTTGCTCGTTTCTCTTTTTCACTCCATTTCATATGTGTATATATAATCCCATATCTTTAATGCCTTTTGCTTTCTTTGTGGTCTCCGTGAGCACTATGACTATATTTATTGCCTTGATTACACTTATAACTTTTGCATCTTCCCACTGATTTCATTAACATTTGGTGTATTTTGTTTTGCTTTTTTATCTTCTTCTATTCTAGGGTTTCTTAGGAGGCTTCTTAGAGTCTACCTTAATCCCCCCAGGAACTCCCTATGCGAGGTGTGGATTACCACCCGGAAATTTCTTTCTCCTCTTTCCTTCTTTTTACATGCGTTAGGGCTCCAAGTCCTAACGCCACAACCCCCTCTTAGAGGACCTTCTTTTCCAGCCGCCCATTATGGGACCGACGCTATTCGTAGCCACCCAGTCTGGAAAAGACGCTACTGTTTGCCTGTTTGGTCCGTGGAAAGTTTATAGTCAATTCATGTTTTAAACTCTTCTTAGCTTTCAGGGTATATACTCTACGTCTTTTGATCTAGCTCAAATAAATTGTAGTGTAATAATGATAATAATGTAATAATGGTATGGCTCTAGCGTTCCGCATGAAAACACGGCCTGCAAATTGAGAGGTTAATGTTTTTGTACGTTCGCCACTGTGTCCGGTCGTCGCGCATCATTTGTGATGCGGAGAAATGTGGCAAGCATTGCGCCTTAGAGGACGGCTATTATTACCTCTTGTTCGAGTGAACGTAGGTGGTACTCAATTATTTTTAGTGACTGAGTAGGCCACCAGCCAGGCATCAGAGAGCACCGGGGAACCCGGGTCCGTCCGCATCGCAGTCCGCGCCTCAGCCACTCGACTATTCTGACGGTAAGTATGTAGCGTCATGTTTGTTATTTTTATGTCAATTTCTGAACATTTTTTTTTACCATATTGCCAAAGGTAGACACGATACCCCACATCCTTGTCTTAAACCTTTTGATGTTAAAATTTCATTAGTAATTTTTTTCCTTATTTTTATTCCTTGCTATTTGTGTATAGACTTTTTATTATGTTCATCCACTTCTCTCACACACCTATTCTTCTCAAAATCTGTCATATTCGGCTTCTAGGTCTACTATCATATGCTCTCTCTAGATCTATAAACCCTCGATGTGTATCTTTTTGTTTTTCTTTCTTCTTTTTCATAACTTGTCTTATTGTGTGTATATTGTCAAGCATGCACCGTTTTTCCTAAACTTACTTTGTTCCTCGTTAAGGTTTATTTCCTTTTCCTCTATTTTGTTTTTCATTATAGTTTAAAAAGTCTAGAAAGGGGGGGAAACTATGCTTATGCTTCTGTAGCACTTTTGCTTGTTTTGTATATTTAAGAATTTCTTCATTCTTGGGAATTTCGTATCCTTCTATTTTATTGTTTTTTTTTTGTTCAATATTCCTCCATATTTGCCCAATTTCATACTTACATTTCCTAGGTCATGAACTTTATTATTTCAGGCTTTTAAAGTGTTTTATATACTCCACTTTCGGTAATTTCCAGATCTTTTTTGGTATTTGAGATTTCTCCATCTTTTACTTTTTTTTCTATTTTCTTGTAGTAGTTTAGATAGTGTTCTATCCATTTTTTCTGGTGATCTTTATCATACCTTTTGTGTTCTTGCTATTTCTTATTGTTTTTATCTTATTCCAAGCTGAGGGTGATGTGTTATATGCTAGTGTATTCTTTTCTAAGTTGAACGTATTCTTCTTTTGATTTGGGTGTTCCGAGTAGATTTTTGTGGTTTAAAAAATAAAAAGAGAGACTAGGAAGATATGAAATAGAAGAACATTATCTTTTTAATACTCTCATATTTTACCAAAGCGTTCAGTTTCTATCTAATTTGTCCTTATCAATCCAAAATATTTCAAATTAGACGAAAGTTTTGAGCTGTTAATCCGTTCGGCCATCTACTCCAACCAGGCGCGCACCTTTAGCCGAACGCGCACAATCGTCTCAATGCTAAGCTCGATCCCAGGTTATTGGCCTCAGCAAACCGAAGTCGAGTTGGCCTAACCTTCTCCTAATTTCGGCTTTTTACTTTTCAGATTTTCCACCCGGCAGCGAGCGGCGGGCCGCAATTGGGCCGGCGATTGCGCCGCGCGTTGCGGCCGGAATTATTTTTAAATGCAAAATAGCTGGGTTAAACAACCCATCAAGCTAAGTCCGCGGGCGGAGCGCGGAATTGCACGTGGAGCCGTAAAAATAGGAAATGCGCGCGAGCGTTGAACTTTGCGAAGTCGCGCTAAAAATACCGGAGCGCATTAGCGCGACAGGGGATATTGATATAATCAGCTTAGGAAGAGCCGCTCGCCGATTAATTATGCGGCTTGACTTGCAGATGAGCCTTGCGCAATTGGCAACTACGGATTCCGGCGCGTGACACCTGAAATTACGGCGACACGGCACGTAGGAGGTCATGTTTCTCCAAATTTGAAGTTTGAAGTATCTACATGTCACATACACAGATCGGAAAACAACAATTGATAAATATACAGCGTGTTTCGAAATTTTAAAGTTGATCCTTACAGTCAAGATGAAAAACCAATAATATAATATATAATTACCGTAGCAATTCTTTTTTTTAAACACCAAATGTGTTTTTCATGAAGGTTACGGTTGTTACCCTACTTCACTATAGCCTGATTTTTTTACATTCTTTGGTGAAGGTACTGAATAGATTTGACTAACGTGCAACGTATCAAAAGTAACATATTTTTACCAATTTCCTTATTTTAAGGTATAAACTATTAATATAGAGCTAAATTATTTTTGCCAAACTTGTGCGGACTCTTAACGATACAATAGCCCTAGAAGTCTAAAATATTATCTATGCTATTATGGGAAGAAAATGAACCTCCCCCCCTAGCAAAGCTAATGCACAATAGCAGAAACACATAATAGTACGACGTTAACAAATTTATAGAAAATTAAGAAAAACAAAGATGGAAATTAAGAAAACTGAACGTTAGTTGGTACCTAGAAGGCACTATTTGAGAAAAAAATGCGATGCAAGTTTAGCTCGTTGTATGGTATAAATTAAAACAAAAATCAAAATTGACTAATAATGTCCGCAAATTTATAGAAATTACAGTTGCTTTAATAAGACAATGAATTTATAAGCAATATAGAACCAACTAAAAGGTACAAGAGCAAAATTAGACTAAATGATTTTATTGGATCATAACTGTAACAGAAAATCAAATAAAAAGTACTGATTAAAACAAAATAGTAACATTTAGAAGAAAATATGGCGAAATACAGAAGATCAAAGAAAAAAGCAGAAAATACTCGTAGGTTAGCTAAGAAACAATTTAAAAGAGAAAATATATCAATTAAAAACAAAGAAATAAAATCAAAATATAGTACAGCAAAAATTAAAACTAATTTTAATAATAAGGACTGATAATAATAATAATGGTGATGGTAAGGCTCTACGCCCCGCGTGGGAGCACGGCCTGCGAACTGAGAGGTTTAGGCTCTCATACGTTCGCTCTCTCTGCCCGGTCGTTGCGCACCATCTCTGATGCGGGGCGATGTGGCAAGCACCGCGCCTAAGACGACCGCCATCATTACCCCTTGTTCGAATAAACGCAGGTACTCAATTATTTTTAGTGACTGATTAGGCCACCCGCCAGGTATCAGAGAGCACCGGGAATTGAACCCGGGCCCGTCAGCATCGCAGCCCGTCCCTCAACCACGGGACCACGCTGGCTCTCAATAAGGACTGATAAACGATCAAAAAATATAAATTTTACATGTTGGACTGAAGATGTACTAACATTGAGAAAAGAAACTTGAAGAAAGAGTAAAAATAAATGGAGTCTCAATCGACAATCTAAGGTATTCAGACGACACTACACTTGTGGCAAATACTCTGAAAGGGTTACAGATACTTTTCGACAATTAAACACCAAGAAAACGAAATACATGATTATGAGCAAAAAACAACCGGATGATTATGGTATTTATAATAACAGAACACCACTAGAAAGAACCGACATCTTGAAAGTGACTTCAACAGTGATTGGGATCATATAGTTGAAATAAAATGACGCATAGAACGTGCCAGAGCAGCATTCACAGAGTTAAAAGTGTTGTGTGGTCACGACCTCAATTTACAACTGAGAATGGGTTTAGTATGCTGCTCTGTATTCACAGTTTTTCTCTACGGAGTAGAATCTTGGACTTTAACAGAGACATCCCTCAAACGACTGGAAGCCTTTAAATTATAGACGTATAGACGTATGCTGCATATAAGTTGGATGGATCGCGTACAAAATGAAGAAGTTTTAGCAAGAATGGGAAAGGACCAAGAGATTATACGAACAATAAAAATACGAAAACTATCATATTTTGGGCACATCATGAGACAGCCAGACACATACAATATTATACACCTAATTATGTAAGGAAAGATCAAAAGCAAGCGGAGACTTGGAAGAAGAAGAACTTCACAGTTGAAAAACCTAAGGCATTGGTTTGGACATACAACAGGGTCACTTTTTAAAACAGCAGTCGACAAAGTGATCATTGCCAACATGATCGCCAGCATTCGTTAGCGGATATGGCACATTAAGAATAAGACACTTTTGCAAATAACACAGAAGGAAAACATTAGCGATAAACCAAATCAAATGCAACGTTTCTTAAATTTGAGTATAAAAGATTTCAGAAAAATATTATTGATATTATTAGAAAAATGTAAAAAGTAAAAAAGCCATGAGAAATGCCTATCTACAAAGGAATAATAACAATGAGGTGCCTTGTAGAAAACTTAAAACTTTTTTTTTTTTTTTATAAGTCTTATGCCCTTTATAGAGCGACGAAAAGAATTGTTGTTCAATTACTCGTCCACTTCTTCCGTGGTTTACTGTCCTAGTTCATTTGCTTCATTTCTGTCAAAGTTTTTCTCTTGTTTTCCGATTTCCACTAATCTGCTGGATTCATGTCTTCTTTGATCTCCCTTTTTTCTTTTTTTCTATATTTTTGATTCTATTTCTCTTCTGGGGAGTCTTTCTTCTTTCATTATCCAGAGATGACCAAATCAATTCAATTGTTTCTTGTCTAATTTTGGCCCTTCCGCTATTTTTCTTAGTATTTTCATTTCTATTGCTGCGATTGTATTGTTATGCTTTTTGATTCTCATCCATGCTTCGATAAAATATGTTAAGGTCAGAACTACAATTGCTTTATAGACGTGTATTTTTGTTTTCCTACTGATTTATTTTTTTCCATATATTGTTTTCATCAGCGCATAGTATATCTTATTTCCTTTTTTGTTCTATTGGCAGTTTCCTCTCCTATCTTTCCATCATTTGTAATTCTAGTACCCAGATAGTCAAAAGCCGTTACCTCTTCCAGATTCCTTTACATACAATTATATTTCCTTTTCTTCCCTTTGTTTCTTATTGATTATCAAGATTTTTGTTTTCTCCAGTTTCACCCTCATACCGTTCTCTTCTATCTCTTTATTTTATATTTCTATTTTTCTGTTAAGTTTACTCGGTGTTTCTGCCATTAGAATAATGGCACCGGCATATACAAGATTATCTATGTGTATCGGTCGTAGGTTTTTATTTCCTAGCAATTTCTTCTCGTTTTGTTTTTTAATTTTTAAAATTAGAACGATTCAGAGAAATACGTTTAACAAATTGTTTAATAATAATGGTTGGCATATAGAAGAATGCTATTTCTGCAACAGTTAAACTTTTAGATTTGACAAAAAAAAAACTTACAAACTAAAACAAAGTTAAAATATATTAACATTCAAAATGTAGTTAATGAATCATTTGCTTTGTATCTCTTTAACAGCCTGTTGTTAATAGGCTGGTCGACAAATACTTTCTTTGATGATTGGTGTTTGGAGTTTCCTTAGTACAACGTATGCTTAAAAAGTTTTGTAAATAGTATCAAAAATAAACGAAACAGAAAATTGTCAGCAAAATCTATTTGGGAATCAATCTTGGATTGCTCATGGCTCTCTTCAGGCTGGAAAACCAAAAATCGAAGGAGAACGAATGACTTCCGGTCGCACATGGTACTGAAATGTTTCCATCCGTTTTGCTTGGTATTCGTATATCAGCGAAATTTACACTTGCTTGTAGAAACAAAACAATGTCGCAGTGCAACAAATAACGAGTGAGTACGCTCAGAGTTCGTGCTCCGCACCGGTATGCTAAAAATTGGTGCATGAAGCTATATTTATAGTTTAGTTATGACAGCATTCTGCTAATAATTTAGGCGGCACGATTTAAAACTCTAAAATTTTTTGGGAAGTGATCAAAACTAGAGGCCAAGTTTTTTTTGGACAAGCACGAGCGCATCTACTGCAGAAATGACATCGGGTACTTTCAATTAGAGATCGATGATCGGCTTTTGTAGAAGAATCGCATACAGGCAATTTGTGGCAAGACAAAATAATTTTTTTTTATCACATCAGAGCACCAATAAAGCCACAAACTGGAATCTCTTCCAAGAACTAGTCAATGAATCCTTGCAAATGCAAATACCTTTAAAAACAGTAAAAGACCTTGAAGAAGCAACAGAACATTTCAATCAGGTTGTTCAAGAGGCTACACCAGAACTCGTTCAGCACATCCAATCGGAAAATTGTCCTATCATAGTGAAGAAGAAAGTCGCAGAGAAACGCAGACTAAGAAGAATCTGGCACACAACAAGATATCCAAACGATAAAAGAGCGCTCAATCATGCTACCTCCGAGCTCAAAGACCTTCTGAGCAACATTAAAAATCAACACGTACAAAACTACCTGAAACACTTATCTCCAACAGAAACAAATGATTACTCTCTCTGGCGAGCTACAAAACACTTAAAACATCCGAAACAATACAAAGCACCAATTCGCGCCAAAAACAATACATGGGCAAAAAGTGACCGAGAAAAGGCGGAAACCTTCGCAAAACATCTAGAAAAAATTTTCGAACCATTCCCGCCGATAGTAAACAACGAAGAAGAGGTCCACAGATCTTTAGAAACGCCGTACCAGATGAACCTGTCGATTAAAAAGTTCAACGCCTACCAGGTAGAGACTACTATACTTAAAAAAGTGAACTCCAATAAAGCTCCAGGTCAAGATCTAATCACTAGAAAAATACTAAAAGAACTACCAGATAAGGGATATCAGTTCATAACTTATCTATTCAACTCAGTCTTAAGACTACGGCATTTTCCTGACCAATGGAAGAATGCTACAGTTATTTTAATACAAAAGCCAGGTAAACCTAGTGACCAACCTGCGTCCTACAGACCCATCAGTCTTCTACCGGTGTTATCCAAGGTTTTTGAGAAAATGCTCCTAGAAAAGCTATATCCGATTCTCCTAGACAAACATGTCATACCCGATCACCAATTCGGCTTCAGAAAAAACCATGCTACAATAGAGCAGGTACACAGGGTAGTGAATAAAATCTCCAAGGACTTCGAAGAGCGAAGATACTGCGCTGCGGTGTTCCTCGACATTACGCAGGCCTTTGACAAGGTCTGGCACCAAGGGCTGCTATACAAAGTTAAGGAAACCCTACCCACGGATTACTACGAAATATTCAAATCATACCTAACTAATAGGCATTTCTCCGTCAAATATGGCAGCGAAATAACACCCCTCCATCCTATCACATCAGGAGTACCCCAAGGCAGTGTTCTGGGCCCCATTTTGTACTTGATATTTACGCGAGACCTCCCAACATCTACAGGAAACATAGTTCCTACCTTTGCCGATGACGCGGTTATCCTTACATCGCACACAAATCCAAATCAAGCATCCTAAAAGCTTCAAGCTCACCTAGATAAAATACAAAATTGGTGCAATAAGTGGCGCATAAAAATAAATGATAGCAAGTCGGTCCAGGTAACCTTCACACTCAGAAGAGGCAACTGTCCGCCGGTGCAGCTAAACAACCACCTGATCCCTCAAGAAGATAGCGCTAAATACGTGCACATCCACCTAGACAGGAAACTAACCTGGAGACCACGTATATGGGCAAAGCGTAAACAACTAGGGCTTAAGCTACAAAAAGTGTATTGGCTAATCGGGCGTAAATCGCAACTTTCTCTAGAAAGCAAAATACTTCTCTATAAAGCCATGCTTAAACCCATATGGTGTTATGGAATTCAGTTATGGGGCACTGCTAAAACTTCAAATATTGAAATACTGCGAAGATTTCAATCCAAAGTGTTAAGATCATTAGTTAATGCACCGTGGTACATTCCCAACGAAACCATAAGACGCGATCTTGGAGTTTCAACGGTTAACCAAGAGATACAAAGGTTTAGTGCGCGCTATTGCGATCGCATCAGTGATCACCCAAACATTTTAATGGAGTGCTTACTAGACAATGACGACGAAGTGCAACCACGTTTAAAAAGATTCAAACCCGCAGACCTAATTGTCAGATTCGTGCAGTAATGTGTCGGTTAATCAACAGTTTCAACAGTGTATAGGATAAACTAGTTTAAGAGTAATAGAGGAGTGTCATCAGTGGATGCACTTCCTTCATGTTTATTATGTTCTTTAACAATATATGTCATATCAACTACTGAATGTCTAAAGACGGATTGTAGTGTAATAATAAATTTAAAAAAACAAAAAAATATATCAGAGCAGCAGCGCGTTTAAAGTGGGGTTTTTGCAGTAAACTGGCGTTGCGCATATTTAAGGTAACGATACGCAATCGAGGTATGGGCGAAGTCAAAAAAGCTAAGGACTTACATATTGATCACAGAATGGTGCATCGTATGTTTTATCCAAATTGTAGGAATTACTGCTGGCCGACCGAGACGCTTGGAGACCGGTGCTGGGGACGAGGAGCTACGAAGGGAGATCAACATCGGGTCCACGCCGATTGAGGGCAGAGCTAAAATAGAGGAGGCAGGACACCCCGCGTACGAGGTTGGAGCAGAAAAGGCGCACCATATCTGGTGCTTTACAGACGGGTCCAGGACGGAAGAAGGAAAAGCTGGATCGGCGTTCGTGGTGTTCTGAGACAAGGACGAGATCTACTCGGAAAAGATCAAATTGGCCAACGGGAGCAATGTCTTTCAGAGCAAGCTCGTTGCCATTAGGGAATGTTTGCGCTACCTGATGGAATACAGGAAGATTATCAAAAGAATCTCGGTCATATCTGACAGCCGGTCGACACTGGAGGCGCTGAAAGCCATGAAAACACCTTCCGACCTTCAGTTGGAGGTGTGGCAGATGGTAAAATAGCTAGCTTGATCCAGGGAGGACTGCGGTTGGCCAAGAACACCAGAAGAGATCACTGGGCTCGCGAACGAGGACATCTGGTGGGAAGCGCTAGACATATGCATCGCTCGTCGTAAAATTACGAATCGCGGACTAGTGGACGGTCGGGCTCGTATAGGGCAGTGGCCTAAGCGCATAATAGCCGGAACTCAAAATCGTCGTAGTGCGTAACAGTCCGGACTCAGAATTGCGATAGTGAAAAGTGTGCGTCAGGTATAACAGCTAGAACTCAAAATTTACGGAGCTCATAAAAGTCTGGACTCACAATTGCGACACATAGTAAAGGAAACTTAGGATAGGATAGAATTGTAAATGTTAGGGATCGAGAGCAGCCTGCTGTTCAAAGCCACCTTACCTTGACCCGAGTTTTCCGTGGTTTTCCCCGGGTCCTGCTTAAAGGCGAATGCCGGGGTAGGTGTATTGCACTGACCACGTACATGTTAAACGAGAATTTTAAAAGTCAGCGGAACAAAACTAATTGCGGAAAAGCCGGTGTAGTGCCGCAAGGCGGAGCACCGGTCGAAATAATGTAATTGAAGTTGTAATTGCAAACAACAATAAAGAGTACTGTGGGAATTACTACCCCAGATTATACAGAGAGGCGGTGGAGATTTATAAATATAAAAATATTTTAACAGGCACAACGGATTCAATCTATCTAAGTGTTGGTTTAACGCTCTTAAGGGGGAAAAAACAAATCGTGATACGGTAAAAGAGTGAGTGACGTTAGAAAATTCCAAAATATTACCTGCAACAACTCGGTTGACGTCAGCAGCTAGCCCGATCACGTATCTACTATCCCGGTGATGTCAACAACGCCCTCCAATACCATCCATACCATACTCGCACGAGTATAAAAGCGAAAACGCACAGGACAATCGCTTAATTAAAAATTTCTGAAGATGTCCGCCGCAGTTGTGGACGAACATTAAGAGTTTCCGAACATTGATCACGGCCTTATAACCCGAGAACCAACCACATGACGCACCATAATACCGTGGAAGCTTTCGCATCTATTTGACTTTTTTTGAAGTTTGTAATTACAAAGCATGAACTGATGTCATAAATTTTGTAATTTTATTTTGTCAGTCTTAGTTTTTTCTTTTTTTTTACTAAAATACGCCATCTAAGAACATACAAATTTAGAAGATTTAAGCCAACCTTTCAAGCCTAAAACTAGATATGAATCTTTTTGGGTACATATCTAGTTTTATACTTTTATACATATAAATAAAAGCCTATTTTGCGTACGTTTGTCCGTCCGTCTGTCAATCGCTTTTTTCAGCATTTCTAAATTAAAAAGCGACTTGTCAGAAGTGGGATTCGAACCCACGCCCACAGAGTGGACTGCGACCTGAACGCAGCGCCTTAGACCACTCGGCCATCCTGACACGTTGATAATTTTATAATGAAAATTTATATGTAGAAAAGCACACGATATCTGTGGAACATTGATCCACGTTCCCATCTTGTTTAAGCATTCATATTTATACAAACAAACACCGAAAGTCTCAGTATAGAATGATACATCAAGTTACACATATGTACCATTAGAAACAAAAACTTGAATGTCACACGAATGTTTTATCTTGTTTTTGAAATAAGTTTACTGTGCCAAAGCTAATTATTTGTTGATTTATTAAAATAATAAATTTTATTTTTTTTAACATTTAAAATTATTAAACTTTTTTAAACGTGTCTACACTCTTATCGTGAACAAGCTTCATTGGCGAAGTTAAAAATAAATGTACAAATATACACATGCGTACAAAAGAAAATTACTCATTAATTATCTCTCTATTTCATATGTTAATTCGCTTACTCTAAAGTGTTATATATACTGTACTTTCTTTATATTTACCGCATTTTTAAATTTAATTAAAAGCTAAATAAATGTCTTAGTAACTTTAATGCGATCTTCTAGATCAAAAACATAAATTTCTGCACCTGAAAAATATTCTGTGCAATTAATTTCTAAATAGGACACTATAAATGCATGTGAACAGGGAAAACGCTTCTAACAAGCTGCTACTTCATATAATAAGAGCATCCGTGTCAAAAATAGCGATCCCTGCAAGTAAACCTTTTGCAGCTGGTAGATTAAAACGTTCATATCCGGAACAGCATCACACCTCGCGCATTAACTATTGTATTTGGAATGTACTTGGTTTGGCTTTGCGCAATTTCATGGCCGAAATGATATTTATCAAAATGCATGAAATACAGTTACAAAAAATATAATTGTGGTCTTACAATTAGTGGATACAATAAGCCTTAAAACTGAGGCCCCAGAATAAAACTGCTTCTTAATCAACATTTTAACAGATGCTGTGAGATTTATCAAAATGTGTAAAATTTTTAAACTTTATAAATGAATATCCAGGGTAGCGAGTAGATACTCCTCTGTGATCCTGACAGAGTATAGGTTTGTATAACCTTGAATTTCCCTCACTCCCCTAAATACTGAGAGCAGTTCATGTCCTAATTCCTATTCTCTCCAACACAAATAAATCTTTCCTTGATCCAACCCAACCTCACCAACCCTTCTAGCCAGCGTGGTGAGCCTAACATACCCCCTAGATAATGAAATGTCGAACTTTAAAACTGAAATACCCCAGGTGGGTAGATAAAACATCCCAGAATCTCACACCGTTGACAAAGCCTCAAGGATTCTGGGGAAGGCAAAAGTTCGAGAAAAATGGTCTACGAACAAGATCCTATAAAGCGACGCAAAACAAAACAAATACTGCATGTGGCAACATTCAACGTAAGATCATACAAAAGATAGAATGATAGAACTAGAACAAGAATTTAAAAAAATAAAATGAAGTATCATAGGAATATCGGAAGTAAGAAGAAAAGGAGAAGGGTGCATGACATTGAGAAGCGGTCATGCACTATATTACAGAGAAAATAAAGATAAACAAATAGGAGGGGTCGCATTTCTAATAAACAGAAACATAACAAGTAATGTAGTACAGTGCAAGAGTATATCGGAAAGGATAATTTTAATAGACATAAGAATTAACAAACGATACACATGCAGAATAATTCAGGTGTATGCACCAACCACTGATCGCGATGATGAGGAAGTTGAGCAAATGTATGAAGACATTAACAAAGCAGCACGAAATAATCCAACAAAATACATACTAATTATGGAGGATATCAATGCAAAAATTGGAAAACGAAAGGATGACAACGAAGAAGGAATAGGACCTCTTGGAGTAGGGAAAAGAAATGAAAGAGGAAATATGCTAATCAACTATGCAAATGAAAATAATTTTTACATAATTGACACATATTTTAGGAAGCTGAAAGTAGACGCTGGACTTGGAAGAGTCTTAATGAAACTATAAAAAATAAAATTGACTTCGTACTAAGTAACAACAAAGATATAGTACTAGATACAAATGTAATAAACTCTATAAATATGGTAAGGGCTAGGATACACATTTACGCAAACTTTGAAAAAAAAGGTCATTAGTAATAAGAAACACAAAATCGACGCAGAGAAGCTGAAAACAACTAAATTCGAATACCAAAAAAAGATTCTAGAACAATCACAAACGATAGACACTAATAAAGATCTAAATACTTTAAATAAATCAATAACAGAATGCATAGTAAGAACGTCTGAAACAGTGGCAGAAACAAAAACCAATAAAATACAACGACTTAGTAAAGACACTATTACATTGATGGAAAAACGTAGAAAAATAAACAGCAATAAGAAAACAAATATGATTGAAGTTACAGAAATCAACAAAGAGATCAAGAAAAAGATAAGAGTAGACATTCGAACTTATAATAATGAACAAATTAAAGAGATGTTAGAAGAAAGAAAGAGTTTAATAAACTTAATGAGAACAATTTCAGAAGGAAAGCCCAACATGACAAAGTTAATAAATGAGGACGATGAAATAATTACACAAAAAGAATAAATAATAAAAACAACAAAAAACTTCTATCAGACACTATACGAAACTAACATAAAGCCGCCGCAGGGTAAAACGCAGAAAGATAGAAATATAGTTAAAACATAGGATAAGAAAAAATACCCAATATAACAATCGAAGAAATCACCAGATCATTAAGAAAGCTATCCAATGCTCAAGCATCAGGCGAAGACAATGTTATAGCTGAAATATTAAAATACGAAAAAGAACCAGTATTAAAACTATTAGAAAAACTATATAATAAATGCTTAATTGAAAATCGAATACCCAATTATTGGAACAATGCCTTTCTACTTTCTAAAAAAGGGAATAAATATAAATTGACAAACTACAGACGTATCAGTCTCCTATCAGTTTTATATGAACTTTGTACAAAGATAATTACAGAACGATTGATTAACAAACTTGATAGCTACCAACCACGAGAACAAGCTGGTTTCCGCAAAGGCTTCAGTACTTTAGACCATCTACAAATAATTAGAACGCTAATAGAAAAAGCGAATGAATACAATATAGCGCTATGGATGACTTTAGTGGACTACGAGAAAGCTTTCGACTCTATCGAAACTTGGGCAGTTCTCAATGCATTAAGCAATAGCCGAGTAGATCACAGATATACATCTTTAATACAATACATATATAAAAATGCTACATTTCAAATTATATTGCATAAGAAAACCAAGAAGATTAAAATCGATAGAGGCGTGCGACAAGAAGATTCTATTTCGCCTAAGTTATTTACACTTACTATGGAAGATATATTCAAAGAACTAAAATTGGACAACAAAGGCATCAAATGGACAGAGAGAAGCTAAACCATCTGCGCTTTGCCGATGATATTGTTCTAATAGATAAAAAGAATTGCAGCAAATGCTACAAGAATTACATCAACAATTAAAACAAATTTGCCTAAAACTGAATACAATAAAAATAAAACACATGACCAGTCGAATAATACAGGATAAAGAAAATGAAAATCTGGAAGTTGACAATCACACAATAAAGAAGGTGGATTTATACATTTACCTAGGACAAAAACTCATATTATCAAAAGATAACTTAAAAGCTGATCTAGATAGACGCATATCACTAGTACGGACCACATTCGGTAAACTGCTAAAATTTTTAAAATCTCAAATACCGAACACATTAAATATACATTGATCAACACATAGTTCCGACATTAACATATGGTACAATATCTTGGACTCTTAATAGCAGCATAATAAAGAAGATCCAAGTTACACAACATGCAATGGAAAGACGCATGATAGGAATTACACTCCGTGATCATATACCTAATGATGAAATACTGAAAAGATCAAAAGTAAGTGTGTAAATTTAAATGGAATTGGGCAAGCCACATAGCCAGGATGAACAACAATAGATGGACACGTCGAATAATTGAATGGAGGCCACAAAGTCACAAGAGGAATAGAGGGAGGCCACAAACAAGGTGAACTGACGACGTTAAGAAATTCGCAGATGTAGACTGGATGCAAAAGACCAGAGATTGACAACAGTGGAAAATGCAAGTAAAAGGAGGCTACATCTGACGATGGATGATATAGCTGTGATGATGATGAAGTTTTATGCTATGTAATAAAACTAAAGCATGTAAAACGGTTTTTGTCTCAATTTAGAAAATTTTAAATAGGGGGTTGGCGATATAGTAGTAATCCTAGAAGATTATTTAGAATGTCGAGGTAAATCCACCATACCAAATAAAATAAACCAACTTCCACATCTATACATTATTTAAAATATTTTTTACAGACAGTATAATAAATGAAAATATAAAACAATAAACATTAAACAAATTTAACTGCTGCCAATGTTTGAAAATACACATATTTTTGTATTCTGTCGCTTATTTATTAAGCATTAAAATGACTATGAAAATTAATATAAATACAATGAATTTGTGTACTTTCGAAAAATATAAAACATTTTTTGCTTTAACTGCAATTATAACTTAATACCTCAAAAAGTAAATTTAAATAGCCAAATTTGCCCTAGCATAAGTAATGGAAAAAATTTCGCAGTCAATGAACAACTTCCGCGCTACTAACGCATTCTGTTATCATACATACCCTTAAAACCACATAAATATGTTTTTTTTGTAGTGACCCAAATTTTGGCTTATACAAACGTGGTTACAAGGTTATTAGATTATATTAGCAGAGATGTGAAGGGTATATTTTAAATTTAGCGCTTATAACTTTTGCACAAAAAATGAGATTCAACTCGGAAAACCAGAATACCAAATTATCTCCTTTTTAGTTTAGGATTGAAAAAATAATAAATAGGCGATTTTTGTCCTTACATACTCTAAGGTTTCTAGATTCTGGTTATAAAGTGGAGGGTAACAAAGTCAGGCGCACTTAGATCTCAATTGGGCCCATTGTACTACCTCCCCTACTGCCTCTCCCCGTGCGCCCATCAGTCAAGCCATCCAATCCTTTGGATGAACTTGAGAATGTCTGTCAGAGGGGTAGCGTTTATGCTGACTGTGCTATGTAGAACTCCCCCAACATGGATTTTCTAAATTATATCCTCGACAGAATGGACGCACATTCTGTACATATGCTTTCAGTGTGCAGTGTCCTGATAATATTCCTACTACAAGTCGCAGTTTGCCTCTAGATTACAATATTGATTGTGGGTTTCTTGATGTGTTAGTGTGCAGAGTATGACTGATGAGGGTGAAAGTGTTGGCTCAAGACCTCAAAATAGTTGTTTCTATACTATCTGCGCGTTCATTACTATATAAGCCAGAATGGGCTTTACCCAAACGCCAGTTCTAGGAACATTATTTGTCGCAACTGGATCAAGAGTATTCTGGCACTGCAGCTGTTTAATGCCAGTAAAGCAGCTCTGCTATCGTTAACAATTTGATTGTTTCGTTTTAATACTTTTTAAGAATTACATTTGTACCTTGCATTATGTTCAATATTTTCGCTTAAAAAATTGTGGTTAGTTTGCCTAATACTATGCTTACTTAGAAGTTTAAATCATTTGAAAAGATACGTGATCCCTTACTCTCACTCGTTTTAAACCTATCTATGAAGATGGTTATATTTGGTTCGGGTGCCTCTTTAGCATTCAGAAAGATTCTGAAAAGCTTTCTAAATTTATAGATGGGTGAAGGAGAATCCATCTTTGATTCCACAAAGAGAATTCGTTATACGCCCCTACTAGAATCCGATGATGTCTTTTCCCTACACCTTTGTCGTTTCAAAGTCTCTGACTGCAGTCTTAGAGCTGACCTTAATGCTACTCAGACATGCTTCCATAGCTGCCGTCTGGGTAGAGCGGGTTGATCCTTTAATGCTCATACAAGCCATTTTCTGAACGTCTGAGATCTTGGTTGCTGCAGTGGCCTATCTAGGCCAGTGCACTATAACATAGCATAGATATAATTATGGCAATGTACAGCCATAGAACAGCTTTTGGTGAAGGATTCCAAAATTTTACCATTGTACGGCGACATTACCATTGTCTTAGAAGGGTTGATCGATAATAAACACTCTATACACCACTATTCAGTAATTCTAAGCGTTGTTTGTATCAAGTTGCAAAGCTCTTGTTCGTACTTTACCTACTGTATAAAATTCTTTACCATTGAGTCGCTTAAGAAGGCTAGATTCCATAATCGTTTACTCCTTGTGACTGAAGAGCTGTACCAATACTATCAAGGAAGTCTTCTATGTCAATAAATACGGCCAGGGTGAACATTTCGTCGTCCAGCGATTTTTCTATCCTCCCTACCATCAAGTGTAGTACATATTCCGCAGACATACCTGAGACGTAGGTATGCTAAATAGGATGTAGTGGACTAGTTGCTAGTGTACTCTTTCTTATTTCTCTGTCACACAGTCTTTGTGATGTTTTTAGAAGAAAGATATAAGGCTAATTAGATGATAAGCTTTTACTTTTGTCCATTTAAGACCATGCAGCCTCTAAAGATTCGCAAAAGGTATGGTAGCAATATATCCAATCTCCATTGCAAAACAGTTGAAAATATGCAATCCAACCCTGACAATCTGAAGAGTTGAAAACATGCTCTAAGATCAATACGTTCTTTCAAATTCAACTTCTTAAGTGTTATGTTTTTAATATTCTTCTATTGAAGTTGAAATCAAATACTAATTGAAGCTATGTGTAAAAAGTTGTTTAGGCTGAATACGAGAGCATTATATAGAAAGGCTGCTGTCAATATATAAACCATACTTCTGATAACCAATGTTTTTGAAAAATGAAAAATTTATGTGAATACACAATAGAAATAGAGGATATTAAAACTTTTTATCTTAGTTCCACCATTTCGTGGGAAATTATTAAAATTGCAAATAAAACAACACAACTAAATAAAGGAGAGAAAATGTTTAATGTTGAAAAGTAGATGCAACTATCACGTGGGAAACATTGAAAATGCAGAATAAAATCCAATTACGAGCAAAAAATCGTATTGTCGTATGTTTGTCATTCATTGGTCATTATAGTGACGTGTCAAAAGAAATGAAACAAATACAGGATTTTATATTTGTGTGATTTTTGCACAGAGCTAGCAGAAAGTATATGCAAAATAAACCAAAAGGCTTCAAATACAATTGCAAAGACAGGAAAATAGTATTGAAAGAGAAATTACTACAAAAAAGCACCGCTCCATTGTTTCCAAAGCCAGTCAAAATAAATTTGACAAAGGCTAGTCGATATTTTCAACGAACTTAAAAAGTTCTATATGTCTGTCGGTCTGTCGTTCTGTAGGTCTGTCATTTTTTTTAATCATTTATTTGCCAGCTCAACAATCAGTTACATGTTATACATGGCAATGATAATAATAGTAAGGTAAGCAATAACAGTACGTTCTTTTATAGTTTATGAGGTAGGTTGTACCCTTACAAATATGTTAACTAATTGTTATATTAACTAATCAATGTCGAGTTCGGTTAGATATAAATCTTGTGGTAATTTTCGTTTGAGTCTTTGGTGTATGTTTGGTCTGCCTAAGTTGTATAGAACTGCACCTTCACATTTATGTAAGTTTTCAAAGAATTTTTTGGCACTCGCGGCGATGTAGCTTTGGATTGTTGGTATGTCTAGTTCGTAATGTAGTTGTTCGTTCCGAATGAACCGAGGAGCATTCACTGCTATGCGGAGAATTTTGTTCTGTAGTCTTTGGACTTTTTCTATGTTTGACTTTGCAGTGTTGCTCCAGATTGTTGATGCGTATAGCACCAACGGTCGTATTGGAGATTTGTACATCATAGTGGTGCATTTGGGCTTAAGAGATGACTTTCTATTAATGAGAGGGTAAAGTTGTGCCAATCGCGCGTATCCTTGGTTTAACTTGTAGTTAATATGAAGTTTCCAGGTAAGTCGAGTGTCAAGGAGCACTCCCAGATACTTGATGGCGGCATCGGCGGGATTCCAGGCAATAGTGTTGTTGTTGATTGTTAAGCTGGGAAGGTTTCTAATTCTTCTGAGGGAAAATATTTTTGCCTGACATTTGGTGTGGTTGATGTGCATATTCCATTGGTTGAACCACGAGCATATTTGGTTCAGTGCAGGCTGCTGCTTTTCAATAGCTAAGGTAAGGTCAGTGTGTTGGGTCAAGATTGCGGTGTCGTCCGCGAAGGTCGCTAGGGTTGCCTGTATGTTAGGATATCTGAAGTAAAAATATTGAATAATAGGGGTCCCAGTACGCTTCCTTGAGTTTCAGAAGATGCGGAGTTTATGCGCACCGCAAAAGTGCGGTTTTCTAGGAAGGAGAAGACTATGGCTTTAAGGTAGCTGGGAATTTTTATCTTGATGATCTTGCTTTTTAGGCCTTCGATCCAGACTTTGTCGAAGGCCTGGGCTATATCGAGGAGAACTACAACTGTATAACCTTTGTTTTCGTAGCCCTCTTCTATTTTTTCAGTTATGCGTTGGAGTTGGTGCTGCGTAGAGTGTGATTTCCTAAAGCCGAATTGGAATGCTGGTAGGATGTTGAGTGATGTTAATTCATTCATTAGCCGGGAGTGGATGATCTTCTCGAAAACTTTGAAAAGTGATGTCAGTAAGCTTATTGGCCTGTAGCTACTAATCAACTTTTTGTCTTTACCTGGTTTAGGAATCACCAGTATGTGTGCATGCTTCCATGTTTGTGGGAAATAACCTTGCTGAAGACATGCATTAAAAGTTGTTGCTAGATAGGCTAAGGTTTTGGTGGTGAGCTGAGGTAATATTAGGTTGGTAATGAGATCGTGCCCAGCAGCTTTTCTTTTAGGGATACTGTCAATTATTGTTTTAATTTCAAGGGGAGAAGAGGGAGTTATCGGTTCTGTAACTACTGGGAGATGAGTTTCAACGTGATTAATTATATATGTTGCGTGGTTTGGAGCGCAAGTGACTGTTGGAGTGAATACACTTTCGTAGTGGGTAGCAAAGGCTGTTGATTTTTATTCGTCAGTAGCAAGTAGTGTATTATGCACGCTTAATGTTGGGATGTCCTCTCTTTGCTTTAATATGCGCTTTGTAGCTCTCCACATTCCGATGTCACCTGGTTGGAGATCTTCTATGTATTTTTGATATGAGTTGATTCTCAGCTCATCCAAGCATATTTTTAGGGTGTGTGTTAACCTGTTCAGTAATCGTTTTGTTTCCGGTATCCTGGTTCTCTGCCATTCGCGTCTGACTTGACTTTTTCTTTTGATTAGTGCTGTGATTTCTCGAGGCAAGCTATGGTGATTAGGTTTTTTGTTACTTTTGGGCGCTAGTGTTGATCTTTGCACGCTGTCAGTTATTGATGTTGTTAGTTTGGATATGGTTAGATCAATGTCCTCGTGGTTGATAAGACCGGTTGGGCATATCAGCTGATCATCTAGGATGGCTTGGAATTGTTCCCAGTTAATTATTCCGTTTATTAGTTTTGGTACTGGCTGTACCAGCTGAGGTGAGCTAATAAATGTTATTATAACTGGTAGGTGGTCAGAATCTAGTTCTTCTACTACAGTTTGAAAAGTTGGTTTATCGAAGTTTTTTTGGAGTACTATGTCTAGTATGTCCGGCTGGTGATCACTGCGATACGGGTAGTAGGTATAATTTTCGGGGGCTGTTATTTGGAAGGAGTATTTAGTCGCGTAGCCTTCCATCTTGATTCCCTCGGGATTGTTAGCTCTGCATCCCCATAATTGGTTTTTGGTGTTGAGGTCACAAAATTATGGATTTTTTAAAATTTATAATGGATTCTTATAGGAATTTTTACGCTGATTTCAAAATCTAAATCAAAAAGTTTCTATCTCGAATAGTTTTCGAGATATTCGACTTCGAATTTCGGGAAAATTTCGACATTGCGATTTTATGAGTAATTCTTAAAGAAAATTTTACGCTGATTTCAATAATGAAATCGAAAAAATTCTATGTCGAATAGTTTTCGAGATATTCGACTTCGAATTTCGGGAAAATTTTCGACATTACGATTTTAAATGTGATTCTTATAGGAAATTTTACGCTGAATTCGAAAATGAAGTCGAAAAAATTCTATGTCGAATAATTTTCGAGATATTCGATTTCGAATTTTCCCGAAATTCGAAATCGAAATCGAAAGGTCTTTTAAGTTCGTTCTGGGATTGCTTACAGAGCAATCTCTTCGCCGGTCCCATGTTTTATATTGTTAATGATGTAATTTATCTTCCTTACGAATGCTTTTTGTGGTTTTACTAAATTTATACATACACTCCATTTATTTAGGTTCAATTATTTTCTTAGGAATATTATTTGTTAATCTGTGTTTAAAAATGATTTCCCAGTTTAAAAAAAATGTGATAAAGATTACAGTTTTCTAAAATATCTACCTATACATACTTTTGTACTGTTATGGATATTTTAAAAATAGTTGATGCTACGCGATTTATATGCCAATGATTATTTTTAATCGATCTTTCATTTAAGAACATTCACAACAACTGGGCATTCTGGATGTCCTGGGCGTTTTGAACGTCAATTTTCTCGGCATAAAACTTGATAAACTATTTTCAGTACCTTTGTTTATTTAATCCATTTCCTCCCTATACGTTTGTAACGTGTTTTAATAAATTTGTTATCTGAAAATCTAAAAACACCTGTATCAATTTTAAGATTTTTAATAATTAGTATTAAAGTGTCAACCATCAAACAATACCAGAATAAAGGTGGTTGTAATTTATGTATCATTAGAAACTGAACGAATTTTGTGTTTAATCGGTGGTTTATAAAATTTATGCAGATAGGCACTCTAACAAGACTGCGACACAAATGTAAAGGAATAAGTAAAAAACGCTCTACCTACAATATTGTACAAGTCAAATAGTAATTTATGTACGCTACATGTAAGTGTAGCCTTTATAATCAATGGATTTAAAGTTAATTAGAGAAAAAACTATGTTAACAAGCGACCAGGTAACGAAGGAGGCTTAATCAAGCTTTATCTGTTACAATGACGTATAGCAGGAGCTGGTGATTAAGTGCCGCATCAGAATAGAAACTGTGAAATTCTCTAGGTGGCGGGATTTCGAAGAATGCAGAGCTTTTGATTTGGGTTTTTATTATTGTCATCCTTGACCTGCAGCATTTTGTGTTTAATATTTCTGATTATAAAAACACTAAACGGGCACCTAATAACTATACAATACTTACTATTAAACTTTTGAAACCAATTATTCCCATATAATGATATTTCGTTCATCCATTGTTATTTTTTAATAACGTGCACAACCTTGCTGTTATGAAATATTTATTTTGAAAACCATATAAATTTATAAATGAAAAAAATAATACTAAAATTGTACAATTATTATCCATAATAAACAGTTTTGGCTTCTAGTTACCACATTTCTTTATAATTTTTATAGAACACGTAAATTTCTTAAATCCCACGAACAACTAACATTTTCAACTTTAAAAAAGTGTTTTTGATAGAATTTTCAAAAATTAAAGTTATGTAGTAATTAAATAATAGCAGAGCAAAGATTTAATTCTAAAACATACAAAAGCACGAGGGTAATGCTACATCTAGAGGGTAGCAAATCAAAACTTGTCTATAAGTGTTCGGGCAATATTAGACCCAAGAATAACGTCCTGTTGTGCTATTGCAATATCAACGACTACGGGAAACAGATAATAGATTAAAGTATCACATTCCACTGCTTTCCAAAGTTTGATAGTACCAAGTGTGAGTAAAAGTAAAGATCCGTATAACAAAACTTTATTTGTCCGTTTATACATTTCGCCAGTCTTGTGGAACAAATTGTTTGGCTTACTAAAAAAAATAAATAAAACAAACGGCAATTTTAACTCTTTTCTGCAAAGGAAACTACTTCAGACAACCTAAAAACAAAACAAAAGCAAAAGTACAACCAAAACAGTAGATATTAGAAATATTTAATACGCTCTATGATCAGAAGGATCTAAATACCACTATGTAAAACTGAATATAATTGTTACGAGTATTTAAATGTCATAGAATAAGAAAAAAAGTGCAGATAGTAACACATACAAATCATACAGATGCGTTAGACAAACAATAAGTAAGTCAAAAAAGGCAGGTGATTTTGAATGTGCTATGATCATTGGATTCCATCGTTGCACTAATCAATTCGTAAAATATTGGCTTTACTATAGGTACCTAAATTAACTGTAAATTCACAATCTAACGGAAATGCCTGGGATGTGAAACAACTGCAAAACGAAGAGGTAGGTCGCATAGATCTAATAGTCGAGCTTAAAAGAGAATAGTGTTAAAAATTAATTGTTCTTGGTGGCAACGATCACTCGTGATTTTCAAAATGCTTCAGTACCAGAAATGTTTACCGGAAGGTGAAAAACATAGGTTTTCAAAGTCATGCATCTGCTTTCAAACCCAAGATAAGCATGGTATTGACCGTTTGGGATTGGCTAAACGTCGCTTGGAATGGTGCAAAGCTCCACTGCCAGAAGACTATTGAACAACGAAAGCAAATCCTGTAGATTCATGAATCTCACTACACTATCTGAACTGAAATACAACAACGCAGGACTAGACCAAACAGAATCAAAATATCATGGAAGAATCAATGAATAATAAAACTTTTACAAAAGGATCTCGAAAAAGTAATACCGTAAAATTTGCTTGTATTTTAAACTTTTTTTATTGAAGCTTTTGTCAGATCAACATTACAGTATTATACATGACAGATTTAAATAGTTAAATATGACTAAGATTATGGTATATATACATTATATGCGTTCTAAATTGAGAATTTGCAGGTAGCAGTGTGTAATACTTGGAAGCAGGTAGTGATGGCCTTGGAAACTCGAAGGGTGGTGGTTCTTCATTTGGGATAAGATCTTGAGGGAGTTGTCTCTTCAGTCAGTGATGAATTGAAGTGAGTTACTCCTTCACATTTGCCAATGTTTGAAAAGAAAGTTTTAGTGGTCGAGAGCATAGCGTCTTGGATTGTGGCGACACCCAATTCATGGTGAAGTTGTGTGTTTCGGATAAATCATGGAGCGTTAACGGCGATTCGTAGGACGTTATTTTGGAATCGTTGAAGTTTGAGTATATTTGTTTAACTCGTGTTGCTCCAGACAACATTGGTAAAGTGCCAGGGGCACAGGAGGGATTTATATAGTAGAATGGTGCATTTGGGTTGGAGTGGGGTTTTACGATTTAAAATGAGATATAATTGTCCGAGTCTGGTATGAGATTGGATTAGTTTTTGATTTATGTGTAAACTCCAGGTCAATCTTTCATCTAAGTACAATCCAAGATATTTTATAGCTGAGTCTCTGGAATTACAGGCTATGTTATTTCCATCGATGATAATAGAAGGTGGGTTGCTCATTTTTCGCAAGATGAAATTATTACATTGACATTTGGTGGGTTGAGTTTGATGTTCCAGTTTTTGAGCCATTTATTGAAGGTGTCAATTGTATTTTGCAGATGTTGTATATCTAGTTCTAGGTTTGCATTTTGCGTTATAATAGCTGTATCGTCGGCGAACGTGGCGAGTGTTGCGGGAATCTTGTGGTACGCCCGCTCGTATGGGTTTTGTTTCGGAGAGTATGGTATTTATTTTAACAGCAAAGGTTCTATTTTGCAGGAAGGAGAAAATGATGACCAGAAGGTAGCGTGGGATATCATAAGTTAGGAGTTTTTTAGATTTTGGATCTTCCTACTCCGCTTCATAATCTGTTTAAGATTTTCCATGCTGGCCACTTTAAACTATTTCCCGTAGGTAAGATTTAACTTACTAGAAAATTCATTCTTGGGTTTCTTTCATGAAGTGAGATTTGCCACATTTCTTTTCTTGTTCTATTAAATGGTTCTGTTAGTGGTATATTTCCGACATGAAACTGTTTAAGACGTTTATTTGTGCGTACGTAATTATGTAGTATCCTGTCGTTGTTTGGTATGTTCCGTCATACTGATTGTTGTTCTTGGTATGGATGGAGTTACTATTCCGGCTAATATGTGCACGTAGTCAGCGTTTATATATTTCAAGTAGCCTAGTGTGGTGGCTTTTTCGTCCTTGAACCGCCTGTGTACCGTGGCCGCATGCTGGGGGCTTTGATATCTGCCGCCACGTTTTGCTATCGCACACAAAACGGCATATGGGTTTTTGCTCAGCCGGCGAGTCTGCATACGCCGTCGGCGGCACCCTTTAAGATGAAAAGTGCTGTCGAATTAAAATTTCCCGCAAATAACCTATCGCTAGGCCAGGCGCGAAGCCCGGCGACATACTCACACCGCAACGCGGCCAGTGCGGCCGCATTTAACCAACCCTCAGATAACTACCCCGCAAGACATACTCGATCCGCATCGCATCTCGGCCAGTGCGGTCGTGTTCCAGGCACGAAGACATCGCAACAAGGTGGCCACCGTGAAACCATCGCCGCCGAAGCCGAAGCCGATTACAGGTGAGCGATTTGGCTTTACTTTCGGTTGATATCGGTAGCCGCCCCCATCCGCTTTCGCGTTCAGCGTTTTACTTTTCAAAACCGGCCGTACTTAGTTCCCCACACCGCACCACGAGGACACGGCTATTTTCATGCCTGCCTCTCTGGATATATTTTATAGGCGTGTGCAGGCCTTTTCCATACCGGACATACATATTCTGCTGTTATATATGTCTAGCCCATTGCAGACTTTTAAAATATGTAGAGTAGCGCCCCATTTTAAAGTGGTGAGTTTATTTACAATTCCATTTCTTGCACTGAATTTGGCTTTCTATATGCCTTTTATAAGATAAAGTGCGATCTAAAGTACCCTCTAGGTAGACTAGGTGTAAACAGTGTTGCAGTTGCACTCATTCAATTTGAAGCGTTTGTTTTTAGCTTGTTTATTTGAATAGGTATGTTCGCGTTTTAATAGAGTTTGGTTTAAGTTAGTTTTTAAGGTAATAAAGAATAAGGTTTGGAGAGTGTTGTGCAGGTTTTGTGCAATTTGTTCGATATTCTTCATCTGACTGGCTATTGCAACGTCATGAAATCTTTGTGTATTGGAGGTGATTGGTTAGTAGTTAGTGAAAATATTAAATAATAAGAGTGACATGACGCTTTCCTGTGATAGACTGTTTTTCTGATACCGCCATCGACTCACTTTACCCTTAAAACTTAACGCAGTATCGTCGATTAGACAAAAAACACTGTATTGTTTGTATTCACTATTCACTCTGATTTACCGTATTGCTTTCTCTCTTTTAAAAACGTTTTTTATTTGCTGGGTGAAGTTTAGAATTTGTACCGTAAACAACTTTCCAGCTCTATATCCATATTATTCAAGGATTAGTTTATGATTTACTTCAGGAGTAATTCTATTTAGGGTGAATCTTTCATACAGTTTTAAGATGGTACACAACAGAGAAATTGGTCTATGACATGTTACTTCTTCTTTTGGTTTAAATATTGCTACTACTTCTGGTTGACGCCATATTTTTGAAATGGTGCATAACTTCCAGCAGTTATTGTATAGGTCTACCAGCAAATTGAGTGCTTTTAGACCAGTATTAATTAAAAGTTTCTTTCTGATATCATCAGGTCCAGTTGCTAGTCTATTTTTTGGCAATAAATTTTTAGTTGTAAATGTTGCATCAGTCCTATTATTTTCAGAGATAACATCGCGTTTAAGGTACAGTTTAGGATATTTCTAGTTGGGTCTGGTGATTTGTTTAACAACAACTGTCTTAGGTTGTGTCTTATCTTTACCTAATTTCTTTAATATACTCCAAGCTTTTACACTACTGTGTATAAGATTCAGTGGTTATATAGCCTTTACTCACGTTTCTCATTTCCTTAATGCTATTGTCGAGATTGGTCTATTTCTCGATTCTATTGTCTCTTCTGGAAACGGATCAGTTTTGTATAGCCTACAGTAATTGTTATATTCTGTTTTGTGTTTACTTGCAAACCCACTTATCTACGTAGTTCTGTAGTCTCGTGGGATACATAACAATAAATACAAATATACAAAATTTTTGTAGTTTTCAGGTTGCGATTGTATCTGTGAAGTTTGTTCGTCAAATTCTTAAGCAAACTTAGTCCAGTTGACTCTTTTAAAGTTGAACCGCTTTCTGAATTTTATTTGGACATAAAGCAGCTATTAGTTGCATCATTAAGGGTATGTGTTGAGTATCTGGTATTAGGTCGAATACAGTCTTGTTAGAAAGATTCTCTAGAGTGTTACTGACAAATATTAAATCTGGGTTATATCCTCTGCGTCAACGCTCACTGTTGAAGGAGGCTGTTTGTTTAAGGTCATGTTTAGGGTCATCAGGTTACTTTCTGCCCATTCTTCTTGTAGTTGGTCGTCCTATTTTGTTTCTTGATATCCCCTGTTTATACTGCGGCTGTTAAAGTCCCCAATGAATATCTGCAGCTTTGGTTTGTCTTTTGTGTAGTAGATATTTAAATTATGAGTTAGACGACTTGTAGAAAGTAAATATGACAATTTTACCTAAGTTTACGTCAATAAGTTCTATCATGTCGCCAATCATGACTATCTAATGTTGATAGTTCTTTTTAATTTTACTATTTACCCTATATAATCTTGTAATTCCCTTCCAACTGTATTCCTTTTAATTAAAATCTATGGTGTGCTTTCTTTACTAAGTTGTGGATAATTATATGTGCAATATAGAGAATAAGTGACCAAAACATATTTGAAAATAGTGCATTATATATTTAGTTTCCTTTAATTTTTGAACTAATACAAGCCTTTTGCGCACTACTGATGAGTGTCTTTAAGATTCTAGATACTTAGTGTCTTTGATCGTAACTTTTAATCTATATAACTTTGTTTTATCATAAAATCAAAATTATAAATTATAAGAAACTCGATGTATAAGTTCAAATACTTGTGTAATATCTAAAAAAAGGCGCTGAATAATATCTTTCGTTTTCTCGATCAATGTAGATTAGGCTAATTAATGTATGCACTTACTCTAGTAGCTTGAGGTACTCAAAATGTTCTGGTATTAAATCCGGTAGGAAAGATTTAAATCTTTTTAAAAAGTTTTCTCAAATACTTTTGGCAAGACAGTAAGTAAATAGGCAGGTTGATAAGATTGGGTGACTTTATAGGTTTTACAAATGATACTACCTGAACCTTTTTGCAATGGTCAGTATCTTCAGTTTTCATCTTTTTTATGTTCAATTCGGTGAATATAATTTCTGTTACATCTTTGATTTGTATTTTTTTAATAAGTAATGCAATCTAGAAGAGAGTGATATAGTATTCACAGATATAGTTTTTTTCTTCTAAAGTTATATCACCTACATATAAGTATGGTATAAGTACTTCTTTTATATGGTTGGCAAATACAGTCGCCTTGTATCGATCGCTTTTTATCTAGATGGCATTTGGTAATTTATAAGGAGGATATATTTTGTAGTTGCTTTATATTACGTTAAATGTTTTTAAAGCTATATTTGCTGTATTTAATCTACTTGTTATTATTTGGTGGTCTTGAATTTTACCATATTTTCCGAGTTTTCCAATAAGAGTTATATTATTTTGAAATACAATGTCAATCATGCTTAAAATGTTATAACTGCCACTAGTTGTAATTTGTATTTAGTATACTTTGACAACTCATAATGGCTAACTACACGCTTCAAGAACGTTTGATTATTGCCCAAAAATGTTATTAATTTTGTGAACACTCAGCGTGTTCTTTCAAAAAACATATGGTCTACATAATTGCTCTTCGTCAAATGGTTGAAAATTTTGAAAGGGATTTTACTGTTCATGACTCCAAAGTTACCAAGACGTCAAAATGCAAGAAATGTGGATAACATCGCTGCTGTAAAAGATTCCTCGTTGTGCCCAAGAATTAGGGTCTAGAAGAACGACAACTTGGCGTATTTTGCAAAAAGATTTGGGTTTATATCCGTATAAGAATGTGGTGACTCAAGAACTGAAACGACCGTGAGCGTCGAAATTTTGAAACGGATGCTAATTTTGGGTAAAAAAATATCTTCTCAGATGAAGCTCATTTCTGGTTAAGTGAATATGTTAACAAACAAATTCTTTTTATGATAAAATAATCTACAAGAGATTTACGACAACCCCTTGCATCCACAAAAGTTTACTGTATGATGTCATTTATGGCATGGTAGCATAATTAGACCATTCTTTTTCCAAAACGAAGTAGAAGATGCAGTTACAGTGATTGGTGAGCGGTACTGATTGATGCCAAATTTAGATGAAATTAATTTGGAGGACATATGGTTCCAACAAGAACGGTGACACATGTCACACTGCTAATGACACTATTGATGTATTGCAAGAAAAGATTGGCGAAAAAATAATTTTAAGAAATGCAACTGTTAGTTGGCCTCCAAGAAATTGTGATTTAACCTCTTTAGATTGTCTATTATTTTTAGCAGTTTTCTTTCTTTGAGTGTAATTAACCTGGATCTTCAATGTTGGTGCTTAGCATTGTAGTCTCCTGCTGCAATAAATCGTTTTCCAAGAGAATTAGAAAAGCGATTAAATTGTTCTTATCTTGTGACATGTTTCAATGTTCAATATACTACAAAATTGTCAAGGTTCCTAGCCAGTCTTCTATATTTATGCTTGTTGCTTGTGTCATATTTATAGTTTCGTGTGTTTAATCGAGATTTGTATTATAACAGTAGCCCCTGTATGTGAAATACCATCAGGGTGGTCTATACATGCTGTAAATGGAAATTAGGAAATTTATTAAATCTTTATGTTAATCTCAAACCCAAAAATCTATTGGCCCAGCCAATAACGATATTGATTTCAAGACTTAGTATTTATGTTAAGAGTTTTTCTTCATATATTTAACAGGATCAGGAAAGTAATTTATATTTTTGTTAAAACCAATTATTTATCTTTACTCTTTCGTGATCAAAAATCAAAAAAATTTTTAAAAAATTAGTAAGGCATAACCAGAACTGATTATTACTATATATGTTTAAAAACTTAGATTAGAGTTATATTAGATTTTGCTTTTTATTATGATATAGAAAACAATACTTATTAGAGCAATTTATTTCTATTGTCAAACTTCTAGTTGTTGAAAATATAGAAATTAACAGTCTGAAAGAAAAGGCCATCGTTAGAAAATATACTTATACCTAAACCTTTCTTGAAAAAGGAAAATATTTCCTACAGGTGTATTTTACCAGCGGCGTCGCTCCAAAAACGAAAAGTTCAAACGGCAATACTTCCGAAGCCTTCTTTGAGGATCATGTTGTACATCGGCGCAGCTTCACTTCTGGACGCGCTTCCAATTTGTCAGCGCAAGTGCGGCCGAAACCGCGGCTTAAAATTAGTTTGTAAAATAAACGAGTTTTTCCAGCCCCAACGAAAGTACGATTCTTAAAATAAGCAGGTCTATTTTGAAATGCCGAAATTCTGCGCGCGGCGCCCGGGGCAGCTCGGAGCAGCCGGCGCCAGCTCCGCGCACTTTTTGGCCGGCGACTTTCTCTTTCCTGCCGATCATACGCAATTCGGACTTGATTGGGCCGATTTCCACACCGCCAGCGGCCACTTTTACTAGGTGGCAGGCCGGCCGAGGATTTCGAATGCGGGATTACTGCCAGAAAATGGACGTCGCGGAGTGAATTTATTAGAAACTGCAAACTGTACAAAAATCTACCGGTTAAAATATCACATAATCGCTTTCTACAGCTTTCTCAACAGCATGATGGAGAACATAAAAGGAAGTATTCATAACTTCATATATGCAAAACACTATCACATAAAACAGGAACAGTAATCAATACAAAAAAATTTAAACGAATTAGTTTTGGTGAAATTTGAACTTGCAAGAAAAAGAATTGTAATATTTAAGCGCTTTAGATAACTCTTATTATATTTCCACATTTAATTCCGTTTTAAGTATCGTTTAAATTGAGATTTGCAACTATTATACAAGTTTTTCTCTATCCCGGTACAGCTATATCTCTAAAAGTCCGGGTAATCGGTTCTGCCAATACCCGGAACTATTTGAAACCAGAGTATTCGTAGAGCTAAATACATGTAAAGAATGAAAATTGGTTTCAAAAACAACTTTATCTTCGTTTTTCAAAAAAATAAAACACCGTTAATAAATGCCAACATCTTTATTATGTATATAATAAATATTTATGATTTAAAAAAAATGCAGGTTTTCCATAATTAATTTTTATTATCTAAAAATTGCAATACCGATATCTGCACGGTTTTTTCTTTAGACTTTTCTTTTAATACATTTCTTTGTAGCAACTAAGTCTATTGTTTATTGTTCGGCAAATTGTAAGGCTACATTCAACATTGGGGTCAACTTCCATAATATGCTCTAACAAGGTTTCAAATATTTAAATAATTTTTTATATGCAGTTGTTCAGCTGTTAATTTTTGTGCAGGCACTTCAACACAGTCGTCCTAGTTTAAGTTGTCTTCCATAAGTTCTTCGTAAGCCCGTGGTTCATCTACATTAATACGTGTTTCATTATCTAATTCATTAGTGGTCGATTTGATGCACTCAATTACGTCGACGGAATCTAACTCTTCGAAACCAAGTTGCTGCCTATTTTACTATGTTATTAGTGCTATCAGTAAAATAGGTACCAAAATCAATGAAATCATTTGCACAATGTGGTATCATTTTTTTCATCACCATCATCACCATCCCCAGCATTTAAATATTCCATCTTTGAACATACGCATCCCCAAGCTGTCGCTATGCCATTTGATCCGCCGTCGCTCCCATCTATTGTGCTCCTGCGACCTTATTGATGTCTCTCCATCTGGTTCTCAATCTTCCTCGTTCCTTCTTGTTGTTCTTGACTTCCACTCTGTTATCTTTGCTCCACCTATCATCTTCTCACCATATAAGATGACCTGCCTATTACCATTTTAAAGTTGCAATACGTTGTGGCACTCCTCAACTTTAGTTTTATTTTCAATCCATTCAATTGATTTTCTATCCTGCAGTCGCACTCCAAAAATTGATCTTTCCATTTTCTTTGCGTAACTTTCAGTTTTTTCATCACGGTTTTCCGTAAGAAACCATGTTTCCGAGGCATATGTGAGTATTGGAAGAATGCATTAATTAAACACTCTAGTCTTAAGGTATTGCGGGTAAGTTGTTATTTTGAACACATTTCTTAAATTTCCATAAGCAGCCCAAGTTAACTTTATCCTCCTTTTAAGTATACGTATTCGTCGACTGCTCTCATATTGCTTGCCGTTAATTTATGTCATGCTTCACTTACATCTTCGATAACATTTCTGATATTGTAGCTCATACAAATGTCCATTAAAGTAGGTACATTTTCTCCCATTGTAGCTTTTATGGCTTACGAAAAAGTGCGACCCATATAATAGGCCTATCGTAATGACACATTCATCCATTCGTTGGATCAACGACGTCGCATTTGGTGGAAGAAAAGTTATTTATGAATTTTTATTTAAATTACAAAGACTACGTGGATGACCTGAGGTATCATTTAAGATCAATAAACTCTTTAAATCTAATCCATTTTATCTGCAATAATGCTCTGTTATAGGGCAGAAATATTTGGTAAATCATTCTTTAAATAAAGCTTTTGTGACCTATGCTTGCTTATTTGAATACCATAACACTGACAGATTGTTTTATTGTTTCCATCTAATAACAGTGTGACAGTCTTTTCAAATTTTATTTCAGGGCCCGACTTTCCATTGGCGCGATATGTGCGAAATGGAAACTTTTCTCAAAATAAACCTATTTCATCATCGTTGAATGCTTGTTCAACTTTGTAGGCACCTTTTTATATAATTTCACTTAATTTCTTCGGGTAGCTTGAAGCAGCTTCTTTGTTTCCATTGAAATACCAATTTATTGCTTAAAACGAAAGAACCTTCCGCAACTTGAAGTAAATTTTCACTAGTTCCCTCATCTTGGTTTTTTATGTTATCAATAGTCTTTAAGTCATTGTAAAGATTCAATTCTTTAGCTTGAATATCCACTTGACTTAATGAAATATTTTTTTATTTAAGTCTAGTATATGTATGGATAATAGCCGCTCTAAGTCTACTGTTTGAGTGCTTCTGAATTTAGTAACTACTTTTGATAAATAAGAAGGCGTAGCCACATCTTCCTATTTTTATTTATCTTCCTTGTTGGTGGATTTTTGAACTGATGGTTCCTCCATGTCTTTTTCACAGCTTATTTTAGCTAACGATGCACCTTCTTCATGAAGTTAAATTTTATTCAGCTTCTGTTCTAAAATGATCTACTGAGTTGTTAGTGACAAAATAATTTCCAATTTTTTTGCACTGATTATTATCTTCTTAATGGGTATTAAAATTTGGTTATCACAAATAGACCTTACTGTAGATTTGACTATCAAAAACTGATAGGCAGAAGTTAACAACATTAAAGTTCACAAATGTTGATGCTGCGCAGCTTATACATTAGAGACAGCAGTTGTGATTGCACTGAACTGCATCTATATTCACATGACAGTATCATACGCTTATTAAGCCATTGCGCCAATGACTGTCTAATAGTATGTGGATCTAGCGCTTAAAACGTTGAAAGAATAACCACCGAAATATAATCGTGCGTTTATATTCTATTATGTATCTTATAGTGTCTAGGTAGAACAAGGAACCCCAGGAAAAATTGACGTATGTATCGTACCGCATAAGTTTAAAATCGCACAAAAAACGGCACAAAAAGAAACTTGTCTGTATAAAAGAAAAACCAATAATTTCTCCTTATTCCTCATTTCCTTATCCCATGTCAAGTGTGGTCAGGTCTCCTCAAACGTCTGGGCCAGCACGCTCTATCCTGGATTGTCGCCTTTGGCACTTGGGCTTCCTCTAGGTCTTTAGTGATTTTTGACCACCAAGTCATAGATGAGTGGCTTCTTTTCTTATTCTTCTCGGATATGGAAAATCAATTATCTACGTATAAAAAATAATTTGTGTACAAATTTTTTTAGAATTTAGTTTTGATTATTAAATTTTAGTTTGGTTTCAAATTTTTAAACCGGATTATTGTGATTCCGATCTGATTCTAATCTAATTCTATGTAAGGTGTTGCTGTGTTTATTTAATTTTCATTAACTTTCCACCACACTTTATATCTTCGTCGTTGAAAAATAAGACCAGGCTTTGTCGCCTGTTAGAATACTACCGCAAAACGTCGTCAATTAAGCTACGGAACACATATTTATTCCTTAAATATTTATTCCTATTGGTACAAGATTGTATGAATTAACAATACAGGAATATCCAAACAATCTTTTCTTCCGTAATTGGTTACATATTTGTTAGACTCAAGCAGCTTTCTAACAATAAAAATGTTTTTCTCATCTCAGAACATTTTTCAGACTGAAATTTCCTCTTTAGAACTCCCAATATCAGTTGCATATGTTCGTATAATGAGGTTATTCATCTCCCACTATGAAAGCTATTTCCTCAAAATATTGATCAACAATCAAATCCTACACATAATTGTAGAGCAAAATTAACGAGGGTTTTCGTTTTTGGCCAAGACGACATTAGAAGTTCTTTGCGCCGTATTGTAAAACTTTTATGGTACCCCATGCGTATTTATATGTTTCAGTCTAACTTCATAGATCCAGTATCTTATGTTTCCTAGACATAATTTTGCGTTTTATCCTATAGCCCACTTTCCTATAAATATATGTCTGAAATAAGCACTCTGACTGATTTTAGGGAAAGCTAGTAACTCTTCATTAAATGTCTTATTTGACCGATTTATTTTATAGAAGCTTTATGTATACGCGTATTGCATCTAATTTGTATTCAAATTAAACTGTAAACAAACAGCAACGATAAGCTTACCTAAAGAGAAAAAAAATAAAAGAAGAATATATACAATACAATAAACCAAGTAAGGGCCGAAGAAAGATAAGTAGTATTACAATAAAACAGATTACAAAAAATAGAAAAAAAATACAAATACATTTAACTTTTAAATACATTTATATGTATATACATTTTGGTAAAATGATAAGAATAAACTGCAGAAAACAACAAGAATATATAAAAATAATGTACGCAGGTATCTCATGCAAATAAAATTATTTTAATTTTCTTCAGAAGACAGAAAACGGTTGGTTTCAGTTACCTGACAATTAGCCGCTTAGTCAAAAATAAATGAAGACCCTTTGGTTTGAGCAAAGAGTAGTAATACGGTCATTTAAGACATGGTGCTTATCACATCACGCGTATTAAATATAGCCAATCAAGTCGAAATAAAATTCTTTATCAACTTTTCCTTGTTTTACAATACAAAAAAATAATTCTTTTGATTCGCAATGACTTTTGTCAAAATCTTATAAACAGTGCTAATTCTCTGTAAGTTAAGTACTATCTAATCCCTTTTTTAAAAATAGGAAAATTATTCGTCTGAATCACTATTTATCACATTTATTCTCTTGACTGCATTTTCTTTA
The DNA here is from genome assembly GCA_036346155.1 of Sinelater perroti. Taxonomy (NCBI): domain Eukaryota; kingdom Metazoa; phylum Arthropoda; class Insecta; order Coleoptera; family Elateridae; genus Sinelater; species Sinelater perroti. The sequence continues at coordinate 25,203,675 of JARFIY010000056.1, read as the reverse complement.
TCTTTTTATTTAGGTGTTCTCCATATTTGAGCAAATTTGGTGGTATTTTATTGTTTTCTGAGGTTCCATAATTCTTTAGCGTTTATGTAACTCCTTGTACTTTTTTTAATTCTGGTAGATCTTTTACCTGCCCTACTTCTTCATCTTGTAAATTATTTTGATGTTCAGGTCTCTCATAAAATATTTTTTTCATCTTTTTACTATTTTTTCTCTTTCAATTAGATTTTCCTGTTTATCCTTACAAAAAGCAGTACAATAGTCTTACATAATTCTCTTTACTTTACTAAAAAATCTTCTCATTTCTTTATTTTCTTATTATTCTTTGTCAAACTGTTCAGTTCGATCCTCTTTCTCTTCCTTCCCTGACACCTCCTACTGAATTCCGTTAGTTTAAGCTATTGTTGTTCCTTCTCCTTCAATAATTTTCTCTTTTAATTGATGGATTAAGTTTTCTTTTATTTTCGCTTATTGTAAAGCATTTATACAATTTTCCTGTCATTTCCACCCTTGTACACTTAATTTCTTTCTTACTTATGCTCCGATTTCCTAACGATAATGATTAGTCAGCATCCACTCTTTTGTAGCTTCTTTTATCTAAAATTTGCAGTGCTTCAGTTTTTTCTATTAACACATAGTCAATTTGGTTTACTATTATGCTATTTGAGTCTAAATAAATATTGAGTCTTATAAATATTTTTGTGATACGTGTATTTTTGATTAAATCATCTAATAGTAAATTCTATCAAGTTTTGCACATTCTCGTAATTTATAGTATAAACTCTGTTTTCCTATCAATAGAGCGTATATTTCTTCACCCTTCATTTTCGCATTTAAATGACCCATTATAATCTTTAAATTATGTTATAACCGCCCTCTTTATTGAGCTCTTTTTCTAAAACTCCGTAAAATAGTCTTCTTCTTCTTTTCTATCATCTGAGGGTACATGTAAGTAATTACTATCAGTTTCTTGTAACTTATTTTAATAGGCATAGCACATATTCTCTTGTTTAATAGTCCGAATTTAATTACCGTTTTTATATGATTATTAAATACAAAACTTGTTTCCAGCATTTTATTACCACTTCCACTATCAAAAAATATAACCTTCAATACTCATAATATGTCTTGCTCTTTGTTTGGTTCCTTGTAAAGCCACTCAATCTAATTTTTATATTCTTATTTATTAAGAGATATTTTTTTGCCCTCTGGTTTATAACACTTCTTAATTATTATACCTTTCTCTATTTTAACTCATTCTTTCCTTATACTTTTGTTTTTATTAATGTCCTGTTAGCTTTTCCATTTTCTGCTCGTTAGTGTATGCTTCTTTGATTTGATCTTCAAAATCTACTTCTTGTGTTAAGAACTACTCTATTCCTTCTTTGATATTTTCTGTCTCAGAATGTGTAGTTTTAATCACTGCATTCTTTTTCCTTTCTGATATTTGCTTTATTTCCTTACTTTTCTCATTTCTTCTCCGTATTCATTTTTATTTTGTTCATCATCTGTGTAATTGTTTGCCTTGTCTCACTTAAGCATGTAGCAGAGGAGACTTCGTCCTTTCCAAGCGATTTGCATGTTTTCTTTGATTTTAGAGATATAAATCGAGGTACTCATGCTTTTTCTTTTTGCTTCTTCAAAATTGGAACCTTTGCGGTTATGTATATTACCATAGTACTTTTTCATTTGCATTTTAATTTTGACACTTGGCGAATTAATTACACTATTATCAAAGTCACTTTTTTGTGTAAGGTTATTTTTATCACCAGCACATTCTAACCTTTACTTTCTCATCGCTTTCCGGTTATTTAAAAGTTTTTAGCTCTTTAATATTGAAATTTAACTACTCGTTTATTTGCACTTTACTTTTAAATTCACTCAATTAAGTCTTTAGTTTGAAATACTGAAATTAAAAAGGAAAGAACACTTATTCAATTAAACAACACGCAAGTGACAAATTAATAAATAATTTATTCATAAAAAAGGCAATGTACCGTGATGCTGAACTGAATAGCATAAGGTAGATTATAGTAAAAATATGAAGATAAGTTTAACTACTTACATTGTTGTAGGAGGAGAGAGTAAGAAGAGTACACTAAAACAACTTAAAAAATTCTTATTTAAATACTACTAAAGATTAAAAAAATATAAATAAAACATAAAAACAGTGCAAAAATAATCTTTCCCAAAAAATTACTTTAATTGTCAAGAAAAAAGAAACAATTGTTAAGGGGACTGACACTAAAAAATCAAACAAAATAATTAGAATACTCTAGCATAAAACTAAACATTGGTAAATCTTAAAAAATGGGTTTTAAAAACGAGGAGTAAACTCGTCATCTAAAAATAAAAGATAAGTAGAAACGAGGAAAGCTCACTGACATTGGACTGTGGAATAATAGAAACAAATTCTGTTAAGTGATTAATCTAGCTTACACTTGGCAATTTGATGAACGGGTTTGGCAGATGCCAGGAGAGCGCTTCAGATCTGAGTGTATTGTGGCAACTGTCATGTTCTAATCTAATTATGGCTTGAGGGTGTTTTCTGTAGCTGGGAGGATAAATGCAGAGATGTATCTTAAGACTCTTGACAATTTTGCGCTTCCAACTCTTTGGCAACAGTTCAGGGAAGGACCTTTCCTGTATCAACAAAATAAGTTTTTTGTCCCCATAGTGAGGAATATTCTGGAGTGGCTTAAACAGATCGGTGTTAAAAAACTGGATAGACTCTCATAAATTTCGGCGCCAGGCCAAATCGCCGATCTCCAGTGACTGGACTACTACAACTCCCATGTAGGAATAAAAGGCAATTCCTACAGATCTACTATATCAAAAAACGGTCGAAACTCTTCCCAGGCGAGTGCAAGCTATGACTGATGCTAAAAGTTGATCAACATCCTATTAATACATGCCATATGAATCTTTGATTCTACAACAGTGAGTATCCGGATACTTCTGAAGATATGATATATAATATTAGTTTTTTGCAGTTAATTTATTTATTTTTACAATTACATAACTAATAATCTCTCTTAAACTATAATCACTTTTTTACAGTATAGATTATGTATTATGTACATGGATCATTTTTATATATTTTTAGTTTTCTTATGTCTGTAAAACGATTTGAAATTTTGTATTTTTACATAACTCCACCTAAATTTAATTATTAATCATATGCTTTTGTTTATAAAAGAAAACGACAACAAAAATAAAATCTACATTGATGATTTGCCATCTCATTTTTACCATAAATGTGTAAGTAACAGAATCAAAATATGATCACACGTACAAAAACTGTAGAAGTACATTCGAAAACGACAACTACATTATAAATCGCCGATAAAATCCATAATAGAATTTTACCAGAATGGAAAGTAAGAATCATTAACATTGCTTGAAGTCAATTTAGATTTTACACAATCATTTTACTGCAACTTTTCGCAAGACGGTTGTTATGTAAGCTAAAATCAGACTACGTAATTTGAGACTGAAATTTACTGTCCGTTTAGATAAGACACAGATTTTCTACGACACATAAAAATAAGGGGTTAAGAATTTTTCCAGGGATAGATACAGCGTCTTTATGGTGCTTTAAGGACCAGAGCTTCTGACTATCCAAGACCGTCGTTCGTGGTAAAGAATTTTTTTGAAGTAACCCTGTTATCGCAGAACAAAGCGGGTCTCGACCAGAGAAGGTCAATAAAAGGTCTATTTTATATCAGGTTACCCTACTTGCAATGAACCACAGAATAGCTTCGAAACTAAACTGGCAATTTGTCGACAACCACAAAAGAAACAAATATGGAGAAGTTATAAAACTGATGTGTGAAACACAAGATTTAAAACAGAAAATAACAAATCGTAATATTAAAATTAACCAGACAAAAATAAATGTATGGTTTATAACAGAGAAAAAAGAAAGGTAAAAGAAGTGTGACCTCATCTAACGCGGAGTTAAGAAAAAGGAAGGGGAGAAGAAAGGTGTAGATATTATTATTATTATTCAAAAATATGAAACGAGTATTAACAACATTACTTATATTTTTGAAATAATAGTGGCAACATCTTTACGAGTACTTGACAAAGTATTACACATAATAAGAACCAACGCTGGCATTGGAAATTATATCATATAGAGTATGAAACGACGCTTCAATGAAGAAGGCAAGAAGAAACATTGGTATATTTCAGCACAGATAATTATCTAAAAATTAACAACACTTACTTTTACATATAGTAATAGCAAAGATAGAAAATCTATTATCGAATAGAAACAGTTAAAAAAACATCTACAGAATTTAGGTATACTAGACCTGTATTAAAGCCGATCAAAACAATAAAGGAACAAAACCCAATAAATAAAGTAGATAACATAGACAAAGCTAAACAAAATTAAATACAAACATTCTTAACGTCACTAGAGGAGCTCTAGGCGCAAAAAGAGTAAACAATAGCAAGATCGTTATAATTGAAACGCTTTGGTTTTCTATGAAAGTAAAATAATTGGTCGAAGAAAGAAAATAGCATATATGAATTATAAATTGCCACCTACTGTCAACAAATTAAAAAAGTAAAATATAAAAAAATTAGAAACGGAATATCTGAGAGAACAACAAGATTTCTACGGTCAACAAAAACAGATTTAGAGAATGATATAAATAAAAGAATATATAGAAAACACTAAAATAAGATAAGAAATCTTACTAGAAGAAATACAAAGTTAGGAATAGATTAAAGAAATATACAAAGAGTGCTACAAAACGTACAAAATAGACAATCCTCTGATAAGAACGGTATTACCAACAAAATTTTGAAATATGAATGGGCGAGCCTAGAACATATTTTAAATATCTAAAATACCTCAAGAGTGGAAAATAGGTATAGTTATACCGATATTTAGAAAAGGAAAGAAACAAGTGTTTAGTATCTAGCAAAATATTAATTTGCACAACACCACATTGAAACCCAACAGAAAAAATCTGGTGTGAACATCACACGACTTTCTTTATCCTATTATTATGTACTATACCGGGTCCATCGTCTCGGCCCTGCGCTGCTGTCGTATTGTTATTTAAAAAAAAGGACGAGGTGCGAGTCCAACACTCGAAAGCTGATTAAAATAAACAGGACAAGACAATAATTGACTCGTACTTAAAATTTTACTACGTCACTGAAGGTAACCGTGCGAGCTCTGCCGCACAGCCTTCCCCATTATCGCCTGCGTGCTCCCTCCTAGCGGCCAAGCGCTCCCCCTCGTCCTCCCGCAGTTCATTTATTTAATTTTTAATCGGCTATAACTTATTTATTTGACCTCAGATCAAAAAATTTCATTGTAATTTTTTGTTCGCCTCGGTCTGATCTATCCGGTAATATAAATTTCCGAAACATTTTATGAACACCCGGTATATTAAAAACCTGAGCTTCAATTTTTTCGAGTTCCTATTTTACAATTTTATTTTAAATTCATGTTTATCTCATGATAACAAATCATTTTTATTCTCATAAATTTTTGTATCTTCAACGTTTAATTCGCACCCTTTCACGATTTTAGACCTGTGACTAAACCACTGCATTTTACCAAAAGCTCGCACTGCGTCCACTATCTACAAGTAACTAGCATATAAAATTTCAAGTCTCTAGCCTTACGGTTTGAGATACCGTTTACGACAGACACACACAACACACACACACAACACACACACACACACTACACACACGCAACACGCACACAACAACATACACTACAGGTAACAAAGTACACTACATGTATCACACGTAACACATACAGCATCATCATACGAAATGCAACGACGTACGTACACATAACTATTCCACGTACAGCACACACATAGCACGACAACGACACATCGACAACATCGACATACGCACGATACATACGCACACGACACGCACGATCACACGCGCGCGATAACATACTAAACAACTTTTTGTTCCTGGCTATATTTCGTCCAGAAATGTGAAAACTGGTAGTAAATTTACCGAATTAATTACTTTCCTTATTATAGGATAAGGAAAGTAAAAATTATAATAAGCTAACAGAGGTCGTAATGTTAAGTGAACAATGGATTTAGGATGGAACGATCGTACAATAAAATTCACTGTGAGCCAAATAGCAGACAAACCGTTGAAAATTAATAGAGGAGTTTACATTTGCTTAGTTGACATAGAAAAAGTATTCGATAACATAGGTACATCAAGTATCACAAATAGTAAAAAATAAGAACGGTGTAATACCGTAAAGGAAACTTTCTACATCGGTGCGATGAAATTAGGATAAAAACTTTTAAAAGGAATTAAGATGTTGATTAATGTCTCCATAATGATCAGCGTCAAAAATGCTGTCGAATAATATGTTGTATGACATATATGAGTATAATAAATTTTCGAAATCGTAACGGTCACTTTCGGTTGCCGTTAACCGATTTGGCTAAAAATCAATCCCATGAAAGGCACTGACCTAAGATGTGTGTATGCTAAGTTTGAAGTGAATCCGTTGAATAGAACGGAGGTTATAGTGTCTCAAGACACACAGACAGACAGACGGTATGATAATTTCATTAACTTTCTACTATAAGCTCCGCTGTAGAAAATTCATAATAATATTCCGAGTAACTTGATATTATTGATAAAAGACGTATACAGAGGCAACTATAGTAAAATTAACGCAATTGATAAAGATCTAATAAATACTTTATATGACAGAAATAAAAACCCAGATGAAAATAGAGAAAACACTGAGAGAATACACCCAAAGTGACTACGTAAGGGAACAATGTTAAATCGAAAAAAATCAAAAAAAATCAAAAATAGTGTAAAAAATAGCAAAGAAGAGTAAAAGCAACACATATCGAGGATGGGCGGATCTAGGCAAGTAAGAATAACCACAAGGAAAACACAGATCAAGAAAAAAATAATAGATGAAAAGATAATCGTAAAGCTGTAAGCTTAAAACCTAAAGAAAGACAAAAATAAACAATAGAAACAGTGATGTATACGAAATAAATCTATTCCAAGAAAAATAAAAATCATTCAAGATATGAAGATCAATTTACTAAGATAAAAAAACATTTCGCTGATTGAATATCTAGAAAATAAAACACTCTTAATGACCAAGAAAACATCAGTTTACAAAGAAAGTGTATATGTTCATAAAAAATGGTATTTTATATAATTGTTTTTTTAGTAAACTCTTGCGTTTCAGAAACTGCTAATATTTTAGACTAGTAAAATATTTCTAAGCTACAAAATTTATTTAAAAGACTAAAGAAATTCAGACTCGAAGATGTAGCGTTAAAAATAAAATAAACATAACTTTTCTTTGCAATTTTTTAAAGACAGATTTGTTATAGAAAGTTACTAACTATGGAAATATATATTTATTAAAAAAACTTTGTTTATGTGTGAGAACTGAAACTAATTAGTCGCGTAGCATTAAGCAAAACATCGATCGATCAATAGATTCTTGTTTCGTGTTAATTAATTTTCAACACTTCCGCACAACTTTTCCGAAATGTTAGAGAATTCCCACTGATCTGTACCGAATGGGAGTTATTGTGCAACCGTCAATTACTGCGGTCCGAAAGCGCCGATCGCTGCTATCTGGAGATAACCGGACGGCTTCCAAAAGCGCATAGCAGTGCAACAGGGGGACCTTGGACCCTCATTAGCCCCCGCCCCGCACCCGCAGCCGCCTTATCGCTTATTAAACAGTAAAAAACACACACGCTTCGTTAGAGATGCCATTAGAGCCATTTGATGCCCTCACGATCTTTTGTCGACCACTTTTGCGACGGGCTCTAATTCGTCTCCCAGCCCGAAGACACCCCCGGCCGCGGGGGGTAGATTTGGGCTTCTGGTGCGCCCACAATTGGATCGTTATTGCTGCCCCGTGGTCGCTGCAGACGCAACAGTGCAAAAAGCAGCTGCGACGTCTGCATGGGAGAATTGCCGTAATTGGGCGTCTGGGCGAAGGGAAAATTCCAGTAGGCGGGCATGCACAGCACAAGAAAAATATCGTCATTGGAAACAAAAAATGCACTTTCACGAAATGAGGCGCAACTAATTTTATTAACTGAAAAAATTTATGTTCAGTCAATTATTTATTAATTAAATTTGGCTGCCAAAGCTGCAAGCAAAATTAAGCTGCCGAACATTTCTAGTCAACCCTCCTACAAGCGGGGTTAATTCGTAAGGTAAACTCAGAAGTATGTATGCATTTCATATATAAAATTGCATTCTTAGAGCACCGTGTTATGGTGAATACAGTTGATATAAAAGTTTGTGGGTGCAAAAGGCTCAATTTTATTATTTACGTTTTTAAATTATTTTTATTTAAGAAAGAATTTGTATAAGAAATTATAAAACAAAGTGAACTATAAACTACAAAACTTTTTCCAACACAAATTATATAGCTTTTAATGAAACGCTCTGCTAACATTCATCATCAAACGTTAGTGGTATACTCCTTTTTTTTTAAGAGGACGATTGTCCTCTTCAGTTTCATATCTTCATCTTCGTTTTCAAATATAGTTTTATTTTGTAATTCTACCAAAACTTCACTATAAGGAGCTCTATTTTGAAGTGTCTTTTTCAACGAAATAAAGTTCTAATTCTGTGGCCAAATCTAGTCTTTCTCCACATTACTTAAATTAAAGTTTTCATCTAATTCTCTATTCATGTTTTTATCTATGTATATGTATATATATATATATATATATGTATATATATATATATATATGTCAACTAATACCATTAATTCCTTTTCGTCTAGTCTCTTCCCAAAATAGTTTTTCTACATTGTGATGATTTATATCTTTTAACTCTTTCCTGCTTATACGAAAAGCAATATCTACTATTTTTACAACTGGAGGTGAGATATACTTTACTCTTTGGATTATTTCCGGTAAAAGAGTTTTCCAACATGCATTGAGTATTGATAGTTTACAATTTTCGCACAATCTGAAATAGAAAATTCTTTCCATGCTTCAATAGAGATTTAATTTTTATTATTTTTTAATCTGTAGAAAATAGTCCTCAAATATATCTTTAGTCTTTTACGATTTTTTATTAGATCTCTGGAACACAAGTAACAATGTTTTTCATTACTTGATGGCTTAAAGAACGATTTATTAACATTTATTTTATCATCAGCTTTTTGAATAGATTGCTACACATATGAAAAATGAAACATTGTTTAGAAATCTTAAGCCCTGGTGCACGCTTTTTATTTTTCAAAATATAAATTTGAGATGTAGTTTCTTCCTGTATATTGCTGTCTCAAGGCGTTAAAATCTTAATAGGTAGTTCTAGTTTAACTTTATGGGTAACCTTTGCATTTGCTAAAGTCTGCTCTTCTTGAATATTGTTTATTGTATAATTAGTATTTTTTTTTTTTTCTAGAAAACCTTTGTTAGCAATAAATGACTAATTTTGTTGCTTTCCTTAAAAATGCTCAATCTTCCTTAAATTATCATGGATTTTAACTTATTTTTGTTTAATAATATTTACACTAACAGGGATATATTTAGATATATATTTTTAGATATGTATTATGACCTTCGCACTCAGGATAAGGTCAGATACAGTAAAGACCAAACAAATACTGAATGCGACGGAGATGAGGACACTACGAAAAATTTTGGGCGTAACTAAACTTAACCACATAAAAAGCGAGGAAATAATACGAAGCTGCGAAGTTCAAAAGATTGACGAGTGGGTTAAAAGAAGAAGATTAGAATGGAATAGCCATATATCTAGGATGGAAGACACCAGGATAGTAAAGAAAGTTAGAGTCCTGTTGCCTAGAGGGAGAAGACCACCGGGTAGACCGAGAAAGAGATGGAAGGATGTGCTGGAACAAAACAAGCTTTAAGCATAGAAATAAGTAGAAGAAACAAAATAAAACACTGAGGATATCTCGAGTAGCAACTCCAAGCAAATAGCCCCATTAACGTGGTGTATAACCAGTACCTAAGCTACAATATGCTGAAAGATGGTCGCAATAACATTGTCTTTCAAGAGAAAAATTTTGTAGCCGTTTTTTAACAAGCTGTTGCATTATAGAACATCTATCATTAGTTCTCTTCGCAGATAAAGCAAACTTTTGTGAGAAAATACATAGACTGAGATTATCGGTAACTGTCTAGCTAGACCAGTTCTTCCACAACGTCTCAGTAGCCTAGTACGTCTGCTATTCTTGAGAAACCATTATTAGTTAAATATGTGCCATTAATAGTATGACAAGTCATCTAGCTAGTGAATAATTAAGCTCCAGCTTACTTCAGGATTAACGTTTGCCAGTATCTCAATAACAGCTTTCCCGACAGATAAACTAAATAAATGGTTTTATTGCATTGCCATGTTACCATATTTAAATCATTTTAACTTTTACCCGTGAAGTCACTTAAAAGCGTCGTGTATACCGAGTCAAAACCTAGATATTGACGCTTGAAAACCTACTATTGCAGTCTACAAAATGGTATGGTCAAACTCTAAGCTCTTGATTTACACAAGGAGGTCCGTGCCTTGGTACACGCCCGTCGGGGCTGCTCTCGCTTCTTGCCGAATAAACCGCTGTAGCCAAACAGCCGATTCAGTTAAAAATTTATACGTTTCCATCTTATAACAATTTGAAGAAAGGCGGGTAAAAAATTGGCAGCCTAGGATGCAAAAAACACCTTTTCGCGAGCACCCTAGTTTTCTAACAAGAGAGGTTGGCCTTCTCACATCTCAATCTATTGGATTGTAAGTTATGAGTAACTTTAAAGGCTATATTTTGCTCAAAAAAACACCCTAAAGGGCCTTTTACAATATCAGTTCTCAGTTTAGTTTTAATTTCCGTGTTCAGTTGTTCCTAGTGTGAAAACTAAAAACTTAATGAAGAACTGAAACTGAGACGGAAACCTGACGGGATGGGCAGACCCACAAATACATACGAAAGCTTGGTGGTACTATTTGTTAAATTTTCATCAGGAGGTAATTGGAAGGCGTTGGCAGTTAATTTTTTATAAAATTTATTATTGCAAATTACGCTACCATCTGATATACTTTGTACTAACATCACACATTATAAATTCGTTCATTCTAATTTACAATAGCCATGAGAACAGTGCTATGAAACTTCTTGTGGTTCCAATATAATGATCCACTTTCTGTTGAAGGAATTATGCATACATGCTTTCCATCGACAGCTTCCAGACAATTTGGGAACTGCCACCTTTCATGTAAACCATCAGCAAGTTTTTCAAATTCATAATATGGAAGTTGAAACACAAACAATGTCGCTATAATTACACTAAACTATAGAAATTTCTGTGTTAATTTAAATTTTGTAAAGTGCAACTATTGCAATAAGTTTTCTGATGTTGTTGGTGGTTGGAAGTGTTCAAAATGTGCCTGCAAGTGCGTACTTCAGTGAAAATCGCGAAGACCTAGACGGGATCAACATCGTTTTCACCTAGTCAATTGATTTGGCTAACTTTTTGCATATAATGGTGAATACTTTAACTAGATAGATATCACAAATAAAAAGATCAAACAATCTTATCTGTTTGCTTCTTTACAGGAAGACGCAAATTAAGAAAATGGGTATCTTCTGAGTAGGATACCGATTGGGTCATAACAGTTATAATTATTTTTTTATTTTTAGGAGAACTCACAGTCAATCAGAGATAACGATGGATTTGATGGTAAAAGTTCTGAACAAGGTCAATCACGAGATCAAGAATTTACAAGACCATCGCCATCTACATCAAGAGTAAGCACAAGAAGCAGACGGTTAGCGGATAGTAGCAAGAAAGACGTAACTTCAAACACAAGTGCTACAATTGGTGGCTGAGAGGTGAAAAAGGCTGATGATATAAGAGTAGGCAAGCATGACAGATTTGGCAAGCAAGTTGCTGAAGAACTGACTAATATGCCACCAGAAATGGTACCGTATGTCAATAAAATTATAAACATGGCTATATTTGATGGGTAGATGAAAACCTTTAATTAATCTTCATCAATGGTGACGCAGCGAATGTCAAGCTCAGTGTCCAGTCACGCAGTCACTACAAAGCCACTACTCGTTTCCGCAGCAATTATAGAGCTTATTTTCGAAACCAATGGGACACTTTTTATCTTCACAGCCACCACAAACCCATTTTTCTAGTGTGGAGCCAATGCAAAGTCAAATTTCCCTATCACCTCCCGGAACCCAAGCATGAATCATGAATCCTTTTCACATTTTTCGAATAAATAATGTCCTTACTTGCAAACCACCTGATTTCGTGTAAACTATTTGCTTTGCTATTTGCTATGGGGTCGTAACAGGATAGGTCAGCTACAATATAGAGCCTACGGTACACAAGGGTAGTAACGTGGCTAGCGCCACTTTAAGTACACTTTTGAACATACGTACACTTTGAAAGCTGAATGAAAAACTGAAAACTGAACAAATCTCCTTCCGGGCTGAAATAAAACGAAAACTGAAACTGAAACTGAGCTGAGAGCTGATATGACCGTGTAAAAGGTCTTTAATGTTGATTCTTTGAAGCGAGGTCTGACGGCTGCAGTCAATACTTTGCGAATGGGTGTAGTGTGTGCTGCCATAGACGAATGGCCTGGAAGTCTTAAAGTCTGTGTAAAGACTAAGTGTGAGTATTTTGAATAAATCCATTGTAATTATACTTACCAATAATCATCCAATAAACCTTACGGATATTACGCAAAGACAGTTAATCGTTTTATTTTGTCGTTCTACTTAGTTGTGTAACAGTATTTATGGACATACTGTGTACAATGTATTACCGTAAATATAGATGTTTATATAGCAAATATTAGACATAATCATCTGAGAAATCGAAATGCAAAGGGAAGAGATGAAGCAGAAATCATATCGGTTCGTTAATTTTAGCAGATTCTTATCAAGCTGGGTATCAACATTTAAAAGATATGTGGGATATAAACTGTTTTTGTTACGATGCCTACAATTGGATAACATGCCAGCCAAGGTGCAAAGAAGCATCTGGATACCATAAACAAACAATTGCAGTTTCCGAAAATATATTTCAAGCAAATCCGCAAAGCACGAATTGAAGCTTCAAACTTTTTGTGACGTCAGGACTTGATACACACTAGGCACAAAGGTATACGTTGTTAGGCAATACCTAGATTTATATAAATTTTGAATTTATTAGATGATGGTGTAAAACGTCTTGCTTATCCAATTGAACGTACAGAACCCATTATTACAACAAGCACAACTATTGAGTTACTTATTGGGATATTTAAAAGAAACTACCAATAGATTTCGCTAAACTCAAAAACCTGGAATGAAATTTATTTGACTTTTAGAGCAATGTTGCTATTGCATCGTATGTTCCAAAAAATGAAAAATACAACCTTTATTTCCACAATACGTCACGACCGTGCCATTGATGCAATAAGCACAGAAAACATGAAGAACCCAGAAATTGTTACTGCATATACACATTTTTTGCGATAAATTTGTTTAAAACTAATACACGACCATATGTATCTATAAAAAGCGAGAAACAAAAGTTTGCTTAAACATTTGCGTCGTAAAAGTTGGCCACGCAGACTTACTATGCAAATTGTTTCAATAATATGATATAGGAATGCATATACTTTTTATTGTATCTGATAGGTGCTTAAATCCCATATCAAAAATACTAAATAAACAAATATAACAACTAGTAAAAGTAAATAGTTGGGTTTGAGAGTTTTTCATTTTTAATTTTATATTTTTGAAGAAAAAATATTTCGTTATTTATTGATAATAACGCCCCACCTAGAAGCATTATCTACAAACTGAGAAGTTAAAGCTCTCATATGTTTGCCCTCACTCTTTATATGGAGCGATGTGGCAAACACTGCGTTTTAGATGATCGTATTATTGTGTATGTAAGGGGAGGTACTCAATTATTTTTAGTATCTGCCAGGCATCTTAGGACGTAAAAAGCAGTACATCTAATATGCAAATAACTAAAAAGAAAAATCGATTTATTACTTTATTACTTTATTATACCCCATAAATGGCGACCACCTTACGTCTTGGCAGTAAAAAGTAATATTCTTACTGTGGCGTATATATTATCTACATGGAGAATCTTCCACCTTAGCAAAGATTTATGTCAAAATTAACTTACGAAATACTTGTTGGATACCAAACATATTCGACACTACGTCATTAAATGAAGATTAATTTGAGAGACAAAATCCCATAAATTAGCGATAAAAAGATCGTTACGTGTAATTGGAATCTAAATTCCGCTGCAAAAAATATATTGCCAACGTTCAAACTTAACACAAATTCTTTGCGAGCGGGACGTGGCTACTAACGAAGTGTACTAGAAATAATATCTTCCGAAAGACTTTACTAATGGCTAGAATTTCCATATATTCCACTTTGACAATTGTAAGATATATTGCCCTGAAGAACTTCGAACAAAAATGTCTAAAAATATAAATTTTCTCACACTTTTACAAACCGTTTTAATCAAGATTTGTACGAAAATGAATTATGGGAGTGCCAATCTCATCAAGGCGCACATAATTAAATAATCTTGAAGATCATACGTTCTTAAAGATGCTTAAATTAAATTAAACCGCCATTTTCCAGGTAAAATTATTTTTAATGGCATATTACAGATTTTGACACTATTATAATATTTGTGTGAGTTTATTTCTTTTTATTTTTTAAACAAAGAGTAAAAAACGTGCAGTCATTGTAAATTCTTATAAAAATTTTTATTAATGTTATTCTTACTGGCACAGCTCCATAGTTGACAATCGAACGTCCATACCGGCTTTATTACTTAATTATACATAAATATTTTGTTGCGGATTGACAGCTGGAATTTTCTTTCCAGCAACCAATATATTTAACTTTTTTCTTCCTGATGTGCTCCTTCCATGATAATTTAGCTTCTAGCTTTCTAGCTAAGATAATTTTGTTTAGTGCTACTGATAAATATTAAACCTTCTTGTTCTTGAAATTGAAATGCACGTATTTTCTGTTTCTTAATTCTTTTCGCCATCTTTTTGTCCATAAATTTATTTTATTCAGGCTTCCTGTAGCACTCCTGCTGTTTCTATAGGGCCCTTTTTTTGTTGCTATCGTTACATGGCTGGTTATAGAGATATCACTGTTGTACAAGAGTACTCACCCAATACAGTACCCTGTGTTACTCCTGGCTAAATTTTGTGCAAGTCGGAGTATTTGTTTTCTTATTTTATCCTGGATAGTCTATCTGCTACGTAAAACTTTGCTAGTTCGGAAAATTGTCTAAGGAGTACTTTTCCAAGTGTATGGTTCAATCGTTGATATCAAACTTTACCAAAAACCTGTACAGCATCTAAGAAGATTGCTAAAGGGACTTTTGGTCTTCGAGACTTTTTCGATGATACTTTCTATAAATAGAGCCTTTCAAGAAATAGTCTTTAAGATTATAGGCTTTTTAGACTTCTGTGTGAGTTTACTTCAGCCTCTTTCAAAATTTATTAAGTTTGTTAGTTTTACCATTCTTTTTCTTACTGCTTCTATATTGTTTCTGTAATTACACCAAATCTCGGATATTTCTTAAAGTTTATGTTTTCCTTAATCTTTTTGTTACTTCTTGTTAGAAGCAACTTCTTCTTCTATTCCATTTTTCGCTTACAGTACTTGTCTTTTGAAATATGTTTATAAGGTGTTTTGCAAAAGCCTTCGCTTTCTGCTTGTTGTCTGTTGCCCAACCGTTTTCAATTCTTATTGGCGAGATTTGGGTTATAAAACGTTTGATTTTCTTAGTTCACAAAGAGTAGTCGGTGTCTTTGTTATTTGGCATGTTTTTTAAATAATTGACTACGGATTTATTTTTTATTTCTTGTACTTCTCTTCTTAGTTATTGCTTAAGTTGGTTTAGTCTTGTTTTAACTATTGGGGCTTTTGTCTTGTGTCTTGTTAAAATGATTTCTGCTACTCTACTCTTCCTCAAAAAGTTCTCAAATGTAACTTATAACCAAAGTTTTTGCTTCTTAAATCACTTGTTAAGTTAAAATAATCTCAAAAAAGTAAAACAGATAAATAAAGCAGAAGTGTACTTGTATCTGACGATTCAAAACATAACACGTCAAAATATTTGTTAAAATGGTAGCAAACAGAAGCAGATGACAAGTTATAAAAAAATTTACAATAATGCATAATACATATACAAGTTTCAGATTTTTTTATATTAAATTTATTTTAGAAACAAACCCTATTTTAGAACCTATAAAGGATATGAAATGCTGCTAACAATAGCTGATGGCGCAATTACTAACCTTGGAGCTTACGCAACCCGTGTTTTACCTATTTCGCAGCTGACCAGGTGGGCCGAAAACATCTGCACGCAGAATAGCGAAAAGAGTAACGGTAGCCCGGACTACGTCTGCTGCAAATTAATGCCTGGCAAAGTAACGGTAAGTCAAGAGGAATTTGAATTGGGAGTTTTAAATTGCAAATTGCGTGGGCTTGGCATTTAATGCGAAGACAGTTCTGAATATAACAACGGCTTTTCTTCAGAATTATCAAGAAATTATACACAAATTTAAATATCTACGATTTTTAGAAGCAAATCGACTTGTCTACTTTTATAATGCTGTCCATTTATGGGAAAGCGAACTACTTCTAATATATCAGCTTCTTTTAGGAGAATAGCAATTTGATTTGTCTTCAATACAAAAAAATATAGTCGTAGTAGTACGAAAGAAGAATTTCATAGTGTCTACCTACCCACAAAAATGGCAATCTAAGAAGCATTTTTGCCAATGTGATATTTGTGCACTCTCTTCTCAATTTTAATTTAATATAAAACATTGAAATTTTGCTAAAGGTTTAAGTGTAATATACGTCAAATTAAGTTTGAAATTTTACTAAAAAAAGACAATGCTCGAAAAACTACTCATTAAATGAAATTTTCCGCATATAAAGGAGCAAACATATTCAAAATAATTTAATAAATAACACACGGAACTGAGTTAATACCAGATAATATAAAACTTAATACCACTAAAAATTGCAAATACTGCAGAATATGCAGAAATAAAAAATAGAATTCAATAATAAAACATGGGGCCGGCGAAGAGATTGCTCTGTAAGCAATCCCAGAACGAACTTAAAAAAACCTTTCGATTTCGATTTCGAATTTCGGGAAAATTCGAAATCGAATATCTGAAAATTATTCGACATAGAATTTTTCTTCATTTTCAAATTCAGCGTAAAATTTCCTATAAGAATCACATTTAAAATCGTAATGTGGAAAATTTTCCCGAAATTCGAAGTCGAATATCTCGAAAACTATTCGAGATAGAAACTTTTTGATTTCGATTTTGAAATCAGCGTAAAATTTCCTATAAGAATCCATTTTAAAATTTTAAAAAATCCATAATTTTGTGACAGCGACAGACAGACCGACAGACCGACAGACCGACAGACATATAGAATTCAGTAACGAACTTTTTAAGTTCGTTGATAAATAAACAAGAAAGTGGGGAATATAAGCTATTAATGTTCTATGTACCCCACTTCTTTTGTTCAAATGCGAGAAGGGCGTGGAATGACCATTTCATAATAATAATATAAGACAGTCTCATTCAAATAGACGAAGATCTATTATAATTTTAAAAATGCTCACTTAGATATTAATAAAATAGAATAAGAGTTCATTCGAATAAATAAGCAAAACCATTATAGAAGAAAGACAATAGAAAAAAAGTGTCTCTGTGTCCATGGAAGTCACCTATAAAACAATAATTAAAAACAAAAAAGACAAAGACTACTACATTTTGGGATTTTTAAAAAGCCAATTAAAAGTTCAAAAACTTATATACTGTCTTTATGACAAGAAAATAACAGTCGCCATTTAATAAGAAGACACCACAGCGCCATCTATGATACTTTGTTTGAATTTTGGTTTCATGCTTTTTTGCGTAGTGTATAGTTTTGCTAATACATTATGTTGGTGTTAGTAAATTCGTTATTTTCGCAACTAGTACAAAATTCTTGAAGTTATATGAAGCAGTGTCGTATAAAGCGGCTACAAAATATAGGGGACAATCGAAGGCATTCATTAAGTAGGTAGGGAGATGTTTGAAGATTCGGAATATAGACGATCGGTAGGAGAGGATAATAGCCTGCTCTACAACAATAAAGCAATCTCGCGTTTTTGGAGACAAACCAGACCTTTTGCTGCGCCGTGCCCAAATGGATTCTTTCGCAAGATTTTTCCTGCGTAAAAAAATTTCTTCTCGATCAACTTTGAAGAAAAAGCACGTAAAAAACAATTCGCACTAATATAACACTAGAGTACATTTTACGTTTGTATTTATCTTATTTACCATTGAAAGAGTATTCATAATAAGGAGATACAAAGTAAGATTAACTAAGAAATGAGAAAGAGTTCTTAAGCAGAAAACACCGTCATGTTACACATAATTATATGTGTTCTAAAAATTTACTTAACTCTAATTTTAGCCATAATTCTCTTTAATTTACCTAAAACATATTAATAAGTGCTCTTTGTAAAGCTTCGTTACAATTTAAAATTTATCCCAAATTTAAAATTTTGTAAAAAGTCAAAAAATTACGAAAATACAATATTTCAAAATAGACGAGATGTCTTTTTCTTAAAACTTATTTTTTTGACTTATACTATGCATTCTTATAGCAAAACAGTTGATAGGTCTGAAAAGGAGGAGGGGGAAATGGTATCACTAACCCCTTAATTTCTAATAAAAGTTACCACAAAATTAGCCTAAATTTCTATTTTAGTGCATTTTTAAATTAATTTATTTTTATTTATTTAATTAATTTTTATGAGGTATGCCATGCCTTTGAAAACCACACCCCCTCTTCACCCTTAATAACAAAGTATGTAAAATACTTACAATTTTATTCTGTTTCGAAGTTTCTTTGGACGGCTCATGTTCTCCTTGCGCTTTTTTATGTTCTCTATAGGGTTCATCTTAGCGTAATATTCAGCAATAGTTAGCCATCATCGTAGTAATCCATTTTGTTTGATACCTCCTTTCTATTTCTTTAATGAAAAAAACCTTTTCGCTAACGACACCCAGATGTTCAAAAAAATAGTTCAAATGTGAATTTAGGAAATGAACTTTCAAGTTCATGAAGCAGCCTAAATTTGTGTACTTCTGCAGCATGTTTTCAACGATTGATTTAAATCTCGGATCCTTTTTATTGTCCAGAAACTTGGTCTTTAAAGGCTCCCCGTATTTTTTTTCTGTAACTTCCATTTGTTTCTAAAAATTACCATTTTTAAGAAGTTTTCTAATGTCATGGCCAGTAAAAACAATCTCTTTTAGTTTTGCTGTTGATAAAGTTCGAAATTTGTCACAGATGTATTTAAAGCATTTACCTTCTTTTGGTAAGGCTTTGACAAATTACTTCATTAAGCTGATATGCAGAGGTGGAAGGACAACTTTATTCAGAATTATAAGAGCTTTTGGGAAAATTGTTGGTTCCAGGTTTTAATAAAGCTACCTTTGACCAATCTTTCTTTTTACAATAATTTAGAAAGGGGGAGGGGGAGGGAAAAGGTTTTAATTGCTCAATGTACACCTTAAAAATCTGGTGTGAACATCACACGACTTTCCTTATCCTACTATTATATATTATACCAGGTCCATCGTCTAGGCCCTGCGCTGCTCTCGTCCCGGAACTTGTTATTTAAAAAAAAAGGACGAGGCGCGAGTCCAACACTCGAAAGCTGATTAAAATAAATAATTGACTCGTACTTAAAATTTTGCTACGTCACTGAAGGTAACCGTGCGAGCTCGGCTGCACAGCCTTCCCCATTATGGCCTGCGTGCTACCTCCTAGCGGCCAAGCGTTCCCCCCTGTCCTCCCGCAGTCGGCCCGGAAGCTCTCTCCGAGCGCGCTGATTGGTCCGTTTAATTAATTTTTAATAGGATATAACTTATTTATTTGACCTCGGATCAAAAAAATCCATCGTAATTTTTTGTTCGTCTCGGTCTAATCTATCCGGCAATATAAATTTTCCGAAACATTTTATGAACACCCGGTATATTAAAAATCCTGAGCTTCAATTTTTTTTTGAGTCCCTATTTTACAAACTTTTATTTTAAATTCATGTTTATCTCATGATAACAAATCATTTTTATTCTCATAAATTTTTTGTATCTTCAACCGTTTAGATTTTGCGACCTTGCAACCAAACAATTCTGCCGATTTTTACCAAAAAGACGATTAGCATTGAAAAATCAAATTCACCAACTTTGCGGAAAATCAGCCTAAGTGACAAGAATATTCGCATTGCTTGTGCTTTTAAGGATGGCCGCTAATTAAGAATT
This sequence comes from Sinelater perroti, assembly GCA_036346155.1. Classification (NCBI taxonomy): domain Eukaryota; kingdom Metazoa; phylum Arthropoda; class Insecta; order Coleoptera; family Elateridae; genus Sinelater; species Sinelater perroti. The sequence goes on along the minus strand of JARFIY010000056.1, from coordinate 25,183,299 downwards.
ATTGGAATTCCTTCTGAGGCCGAAAGAAGTTGTGACACTAGTCAGACTGTCATTATTGCTTCACGGTGATACCCAGCCCCAAAGTTAACAAAAATTTGAGAATTTGTTTTGGATTACCAGAGAGAACTTTCCTATTCGGGCCACTAAAAAGCACCTGATGGACATTTTATGCGCAATCTACTGGTATCAGAACCACCTTCATTTTACGATAGAAGAATTGAAAAGCTACCTATTCGTTGGAAACAATCAAAAATGAACTTATGCTTTTGTTTTGATAAAGCTTGTCAATTGTAAAAAAAACTAATTTCATCTGTATTTGATACTAAAATGATACTAAAATTCTCATATTTACAAAGCGTTTTATAGAGTTTTCTTCTAAAAGTTGTTTCCTGTTTCAAGAGAGAACATTTTACATAAACTTCTTTTGCCATTTATTTTAAACATTTTTAATGGTTACATTTAATATTAACTTAACGAAAAACCCAAGCCCATATAATAACAACCGGTAGCAACTGATTTTGCATATGGTTCTTCATAACGTCAATTTTATGGTGTCCGCATAAAACACAGTTGAACAGGAGAACATTCAAATAAAGAAAAAAATTTACTTAGGTAACAACGATCCACAACATAGAAATGGAGTCAACAGAAACGTCTATAAGTTAGTAATTAGTTTTATACCTATTTCAAAGAGTTTAATTATAATAAGAATACAAACAATCCAAGAAATATGAAACATAATACAAGTATATGCCCCTACAACAGAGATACGATATTAAGTATAAAGGACTTTAATTGAAAAGTAAGAAATAAATAGATAAAAAATGAAGCAATTCTGTCAAGAACAGGCAAAAAAATTTTATACTATCTCAAATAAATGAGAGAAGGATGTTCCTAGCAACTAAGAGGTTTGATGATTGTAAAAATAACCATACAATAAACGATCATGTTATCAACTGTGAATACAAAGAATGTATTTCAAAAGTTCTTAGCAGAAGTTAAAATTTACAAAGAGTGGATTATAAAATACACAGTACAGAACAGTACAATGAAGAAGCGCTGTGTTGGCGAAATGGTTTTTTAGGAGTTGTTGAATTTGTGAAATTTTTAACTTTCCGTAACGATAATGAAATATGAGGTTCTATGATAAATGATAAAGGTAACTTTTTTGGCTATGTAGAACTGATTTCAAAATTATGACCAAACATGTAACAAAATTTGAAAACAAAAGAAGAGGTTTTCCCTTATTTTCATGAAGTACAACTGTCAATGAATTTATTATACAGTTAGGAAACCAATAACCAAGTTAAGGGAGAGATTGTTCAGAAGATTGAAAATGCCAAGTATTATTCTATAATTGTGAACTTAAAGCCAGATATAGCTTTTGTAGTACGTTATCTACGAGAAGCTTAAACGATTTTTTACGTTTATATATAGGTGAATAGATAGGAAATTATGTAATGTTTATTATAGATTTTGGTGATATTGGTGCTATATCTACTAAGATCTTCAGGTTAGAATAAAAAAAAATAAACCCTTTGGCCAGTGGCCACATGTATGCCTTGTGTGGGTCACTCTTGAACTAGTCTCTGCAGTTGCGGAGAGCAGAAAGTAAAGAAGTTTTTTCTTCAGAACAACAAATCTATAACTTTTTAGTTATTCAACCAAAATATTGTACCATATAGATTTGGCTTAAAAATAACTTCTTATCTTTAACAAATTTGCCGACAACGCGACAGAGTGGCTGTGCTGATACCAGTCAATATATAAATAATACCAGGAGATACATAGTGCTTTGACACACATTACTTGTAATAATAATCAGACTAAGAAAGTATAAAGCAAATGTGATATTAGAAGAACTTAAAAGTCTTGAAATGGCGTTAATGCTATTTTGGGTAATTTTCAAGGCTTATTTATTAATAACATAACAAATTTCAACCAATAATGTATTAGCCACTTTGATTGATGACCTTCTGGGAATTGCATGATTTCGCACTCGTAGAAGGATTGCTCTATACCAGCAAAGAACTGGGCGAGATGCTTTTTGATGGTCTTATCAGAATCGAAAGACCTAACATTCAAGTTATCTTGCAAAGAACGAAACAAATGGTAATCTGATGGGGCAAGTAGTCGAGTCAAATTAGTAAAAAAAACGCTAAAAGCTCAAAATTTTTAGTCGGTACACGTATCGAGACGTTCCAAGGCGCAAAAAATGTTACCACATATTTTTTTGTTATATGCGAAAGTGCATTTGTGCACCCAAAAAATGCATTTATTTGATGAGCTTTTTGCAGAACAAAAAGAATGTTTTATTTCTCGCTTACTATTGCCCAAAATAAGCTCATTCTCGTTACTCGGAGTTTTTTGGGGTCGCTGATCACGAATGTGATGCTTAGAAAGTGCACCGTTACACTTGGGGGGCATAATTCTGGGGATAGGGGTAATTTTAGGGAATTACCTTAAATTTGTTTGTTTTCTGAGTTTAAACTGTCTGTATAAGAGTTTTTGGGGTCGCTGATTACGAATATGATGCTTGGAAAGTGCCCCGATGCACTTGGCGGGCAGAATCCTGGGGCTGGGGCGATTTTGGGAAACTAGCTCAAAGTTGTTTGTTTTTCGAGATTAAATTGTTTTTCTTAAAATTCGGCAATTTCCGATTCAGAACATGGTAGATATTTTATTTTTAGCTGATGGAAAATAAATATATATTTGCAAGATTATTATTGCAACAGAGAAGATTGATTGTGAAAATTTAATCATTGTAACGGTTTTCTTTCTAAATCTGTTGCTCAAAATTGTTTGTGAAAATTTCAATTTACTTTTATAAAAGAGAAAGACTAAGAAAACCATATAAAATTCAAATTTGAATATATTTTATTACTTTTGATTTTTTTACTTAAATAGAACATTGAACACCAGTTTTTAAACCTTGAAAACCCTTATTTATTTAATACTATTAAAACGTAGACACTGATAGGGTTGTCTGTGTGCAAACAAAATTTTTTCGTAATAACATCTGAAAAAAAATCTTTTTAAAAATAATTACAATTTAATTATACTTAAATTTAAAAAATGCCCTACGCGTACATTGACGCCCCAGGGTATCCCTTCTCCAAAGTAACCCAGGGCATTTTCTCACTTCAGTGCGTTGGAGTTTAATTTGAGAACCAACATCGTTATCAGAAATCCCAAAAACCCTTATTCAGACAGTTTAAACTCGGAAAACAAACAAATTTGAGGTTATTCCCCAAAATTGCCCCCATTCTCAAGATTATGCTTCCCTAAGTGCATTAGGACACTTTCTAAGTATTATATTCGTAATCAGCGACCCCAAAAACACTTATTCAAACAGTTTAATCTCGAAAAACAAACAGCTTTGAGCTGTTTTCCCAAAATCGCCCCCATCTCCAGAATTATATCCTCCCCCCCCCCAAAGTGCATTGGGGCACTTTCTAAACATCATATTCGTAATTACCGACCCTAAAAACTCTTATATAGACAGTTTAAACTCGAAAAATAAACAAATTTGAGGTTTTTCCCAAAATCGCCCCATCCCCAGAATTATGTTTCCCTCCAAGTACATTGGGGCACTTTTTGAACATCATATTCGTTATCAGCAACCCCAAACACCTGAATAGGGAATGATCAATACGAAATAAAATATTCTTTGATCTGCAAAAGTGCATCAAATGCACTTTAACATTATAACAAAAACTGGTGAACATCACGACTTTATCCTATTATATTATACGTTATCGTCTCGGCCCTGCGCTCGTCGGAACTTGTTAATTTAAAAAGGATGAGCATCTACTAGCTGATTAAAATAAACAGTACAAGACAATATTGACAAATTTTGCTACGTCACTGAAAATACTCGACCGCACGGCCTTTATCGCCTGCGTGCTCCTCCAATGCGTCCTCGCAGTCGGCCCGGTAGCTCTCCGAGCGCTGTGATCGATCCGTTTAATTAATTTTAATCGGCTATAACTTTATTTGACCTCGGATCAAAAATTTCATTGTAATTTTGTTCGTCTCGATCTGATCTATCCGGTGATATCAATTTCCGAAACAATTTATGAACACCCTGTATATTAAAATCCTAAGCTTCAATTTTTTTCGAATTCATTTTATTAACTTTTATTTTAAATTCATGTTTATCTCATGATAACAAACCATTTTATTCTCATAAATTTTTGTATCTTCAACGTTTAGATTCGCGACCGCTTTGCGACCGATTTGACCTCCAAACCCTTCTCCGATTTTTACCAAAAGCTGCATGCGTCCCCTACCTACAAGAAATACCAAATTTCAAGTCTCTAGCTCTTACGGTTCTGCAATATCCTGTTTATGACAGACCGAACAGACACACACACACACCCGCGCACACACACACACACGAACCAATGGAAACCAATTTTTGGTCTGCAAATGTCTCCAGAATGAAACTGGTAGGTCAAATTTCGATTACATTACTTCCTTATTAGATAAAAGTAAATAATTTTTTCTGAGGCTGTTACAAATCGAATACGCCTCGGAACATCTCGATTTGCATCGACTAAAGGCCCGGCGAGTAAGGAGGATGGGCCAAAACTTCCCATCCAAGCTGAAGCAACTTCTGCCGAGTCATTAAAGTTGTGTGTGGTCTCGTATTGTCAGAATGGTACATCATGTCTTTACGATTGACGAGTTCTGGACGTTTTCCGTGAGAGATGTATTCAAATCATCCAGTTGACGACAGTATACAACAGAATCGATAGTTTTGATTCCGCGGTAGAAGCTCAAAAAATACCACATCCCTGTAGTCCCACCACATTGAGAGCATAACTCTTTTTTGGTGAAGATCGGTTTTGGATGTTGTTCTGGCTGCCCTGCACCACAATCCTTGATGTTAAATATTGTTGCAGATAATGCATTTTTCGTTACCGGTCAGGAGGCGCTTCAAAAACGAGTCGATTTTGTTGAATATCGGCGGTATTGATGCGGTTGGTGAGATGGACTTCTTTAAGTTCTTACGGAACACATATATTGAGCTTGCTGATAAATCCCAGCTTCCTGAGATGGTCGTGGACGGTTGAATGATAAAGGCTCAGTGTCTCCACGATGTCACAAATGGTTGAACGTGGGTTTGCTTCAATTGATGCCTTTATTTGATCGTCATCAACTTCAACGGGCCTCCCACTGCAAGACCATCGTTGACGTCAAAATCAGCAGCATGAAATTTAGCCAACCATCTCTGACACTGACACTCTTGTAGAGCATTGTCTCCGTAAACTTCACACAAGCCTGTCTTGTGTTCTTTCCTGCATAAAAATAAAAAAGCAAAATATGCCGAAAATGCACAGTTTGATCTTCCATTTTCAACTTAATGTAAGAACTGAAGAACGTGGCCAAATCAAATACTTATTTTGTTTTAAATGAAGTTTAAACTGCCATCTTTCAATATTGCGATGACGTTTCTGACCTAAAAATACGTGTAACGTCATCTAGTGCAAAATCCTTCAACTCCAACTTTTTAGCAACCCTACATATTTCGAGAATTAAGTGAAAGGCTTCAAGGAAAAAGTACAGACGCAACAAAGGTCGTTGCTCTATACAGTACTTTAGAAACAGATATTAGAAGAAAGAGAAAAACAAAAGTTGCTTTTGGTGAAAACAAAAATGGAAAATAATCTTTCGTGATATGAAAATATAATGTTGCAATTGATTTTCTGATGCTCAACTTAGTATAAAAAAGAACAGTTTATATAGAAGTACTTAAAATTTTCTGATTTTTATAGGAAATCACTCAAATGGAAAATGATAAAATACGACAGAGGGTAAATCAACATTTGGGAAAGTATGCTTCTGATTTAGACAAAACATTTGTTGAGGAGCGTGTACATTTAGTAGCATTTTGAAGAATCGATAAAAATATTGATAAAGAAGATAAGAATACCAAACCAAAAACACGATTAGAACCACAGACTTTTAGTATTATTGAAGTCGTGAGATGTCTTCCAATATCGCCAACATTCTAAGAATTTTTTCTTTAGAATGAGTATTTTTTTGATGACATAGCCCAGAGGTTTGCTAATTCTAATGCCAGAAAAATAATGTTTCTGAATAAAAAATTTTAAATAAAATGGACATTGTTTTTATTTTTTCTTATTGATGTGTGATTGTATTGAAGTATATGAATGTAACGAAAATTGAAAAATAAAAAAAATGTCTTGTCTAAAGAATCAACTTATATGTAATTTTTTTATAACGTTCCAAACATGCAAAATTTGCCAGTCTACAGTGCCAAAAACGTTAATCAGGCCCTGTCGATAATAACCGTATCACACAACCTGAAAATGCCAGATACAAAATAAAAAAAGTTTTCGCAAACCTATAAGATGGGTCGGTTAGTAGTAGGACCAACCCAAACTATATTGTGTAATCCTCAAAACTAATGTTTCTATTCATCGAGCATTGTGGATCGGCAATGATTTAATAGAAATAATAAAAACAACGTGTTCGCACTACAAATTTGTATGCTAAAACGTTTTTCCTAAGAAAAATGGTAACTAATGTTGGGCACCGTACAATGAATTTTATGTTTTCCGTGGCCGGACATAATGTACTCAAAAAGGCAAAGTGATGAAGGTCCTAAAAGGCAACTTGTCACCCAAATCATGCCCCGCCGACATTTCGTATTCGGGAACGACCAATTGAGGGGTGTGCGTTGAATACGCCGCGGCCGGCCGTCTCAAAGAGGCTGCCGAAGAGGCGTAAAATCGGCGCACAAAGCAAAACGACGTTTTCCAGTCAATTGTCCTTTCTGTCGGAGTACATGCGACTTCTTGGCTACCGGAAGAGTCGGATTGTTGGGAAGGGTTATGAATAGAGGATGTGCTGGTCTGGCTGCACCGCGGCTCGGGCCGGGGCCGGGGGCCGATGACCATCATTCGGAGCCGCGACTTGCCCTAGCCAGCGGCCCGGCACGGGCAGCGCGCGGGGAATCCCCGTGCGCAAAAGCCCGCGGCGGCCGCCGCCCGCATGCCTTAATGGGCAGAGTCTGCCGCCTAATTTGCCGCCACGGGGCCGATAAGTGCCGGCGATTTGCCTAATGCCCGCGTGGATTTCGGCGCGTTTCGGTAAACAGTTCAATTAGGGCGCCGAGCTCCCGCGGCTCGCATTCGCGCGCGAGCGGCGGCCGCGCGGCCGTTGCTCTGCCGAATGCAGCGCGGTCGCGACTATTGAAGGACAGCAGTCCAAATTCAATGACCTAGCTTTAGAGGGCTTTTAGAGGACACGCAATGCGTATGCAAGCGGTGGGCGGGGGCGGGAGGCGCGCATTCGTGCGTGCGTGCGTGCGCCGCGCCGCCCGGCCGCGCTGCACATCTCGCCGAGCCGAGATCTCTCCACGATCGCCTTGTTTACCTAGCAGACTATTTTTTACGCGTGTTGACTTTAAACCACACCTATGGGCTGCATGCGTCGATTGCGTCAAATGCACGGCCCTGCGCCGTGAGAGGGCAACTTGAATAATTCCAGAAGCATTCCACAGACGAATCTTCAAACGATGCACTTGTTCATTCGGTGGCTGAATTTCACATCACGTCTGCATAAGATATGCGACACAATCTACTTGTAGTTCAATTTTTTGCTGTTCTGTACCATTTCTCTACGTTAATTCCGGTTGTAACCTGTACCAGAAACAAGTGCCGACAATAAACATTACATTCGTGTAATTCTAATATAGTAAATAATGATATTAAGTAAAAGTTTTATTTATTTAGTAATTTTTTATTTCACAAGTATGTGTGTTGCTAACTAAATATGAAACTGACATCTATACTGTCAGATTAACCCAAAAGACGTGAGAATGACCTATAATAGAACTTCATTTACATAGAAAGAACAAATATGAATAAAGCTATCTTTTTTCAAAAATTATTTTGTTGATATTTGAGGAATATATTTAAAGCTTTATAAATCTGTCCCAATCACCAGTTCCCATTTCAACATCAACACGCAACAGTAGAACAAATTCATCGTTTAGTAGATCAAATCCATAACGACCTTGACGAACATAGATACTGCTTCGCTGCGTTTTTAGATGTTGCCCACGCTTTTGACAAGGTCTGATAGTTGGGTCTATTTTATAAATTAAAAATCTGGTGTGAACATCACACGACTTTCCTTATCCTATTTTATATATATATATATATATATATATACAGTCCAACACTCGAAAGCTGATTAAAATAAACAGTACAAGATAATAATTGACTCATACTTAAAATTTTGCTACGTCACTGAAGGTAACCGTGCGAGCTCGGCTGCACAACCTTCGCCATTATCACCTGCGTGCTCCCTCCTAGCGGCCAAGCGCTCCCCCGTCCCCCCGTCCCCCGTGATCGGCCCGGTAGCTCTCCGAGCGCGCTGTGATCGATCCGTTTAATTAATTTTTAATCGGCTATAACTTATTTATTTGACCTCGGATCAACAAATTTCATTGTAATTTTTTGTTCGTCTCGGTTTGATCTATCCGGTAATGTAAATTTCCCGAAACATTTTATAAACGCCCGGTATATTAAAAATCCTGAGCTTCAATTTTTTTTCGAGTTCCTATTTTACCAATTTTTATTTTAAATTCATGTTTATTTCATGATAACAAATCATTTTTATTCTTATAAATTTTTTGTATCTCCAACCGTTTAGATTCGCGACCGCTTTGCGACCGATTTTGCGACCTTGGGACCAAACGGCTTAGCCGATTTTTACCAAAAGCTTCGCACTGTGTTCACTACCTACAAGTAACTTGCATACCAAATTTCAAGTCTCTAGCTCTTACGGCTCTCAAGATATCTTGTTTACTGACAGACCGACACGCACACACACACACACACACACACGAACCAATGGCTCAAAACAACTTTTTTGGTGTCGTGAAGCTATAATTCGTCCAGAAATGTGAAAAACTGGGTAGGTCAAATTTCCGCCGATTACATTACTTTCCTTATTATAGGATAAGGAAAGTAAAAAAGCTTCTGCCATATCAAATTTCTTCTTCTTCTTGTTCTACTCCTACCGGAGATTAGCAATCATTATTGTTACTTTGACTTTATCTACTGTTCTGAACAGTTTAGTTGAGCTGCAATTGTACCACTCACGCAGGTTCCGCAACCAAGACATTCTTCTTCTACCTACGCTACCTTTCCCTCTAATCTTGCCTTGCATTATATTTCTCAGAAATGAGTATATCTGGTTCTTCATCAATCAGCTTCAGCAGTTCACTTGATATTTCAGCCGGTCCACTTGCTTTGCCATCTTTTGTTTTTTGTAAAGCGTATTCCAATTCTCGTTGAAGAATTTTTTGACCTATATCTTTTTCCGTTTTTATAGCTTCTTTAATATTTTCTCTTCTGTCTTCATCTTTAAATAAATCTTATATATATTCTGTCCATCTTTTGAGTGTTTGTTTAATATCCGCTGTCAATGTGCCATCCGTATCTCTCAGCATACTTGCTGTTTTTGTTTTGTTAGTCCTGTTATTTCTTTTTTCTTTTTGTGTATATTAAAAAAGTCGTATTTTGTTTGATATTCCTCTATTTCTTTGCATTCCTCATTCAACCATAACTCTTTAGCTTTCTTTATTTTCTGTTTAATTATTTTGTCTATCTCTTGATACTTATTATGATTAATTGTCTTATATGTTCTTCTTTTGTCCATAAGTGTCATTATTTCCTTTGTCATCTACCTTTTATATTTCGTTTTTTTAGATTTAAGATATTAATTAGCTGCTGTTATTATATCTTCTGATAAGTTTTTCCATTGTTGATCAATATTTTGTGTACATGAATTTTTTATTTTTATTTTTTGCATGCTTTCTTTTATGGTTGTTGTTTTTTCTTTTATTTCTATATTATCTAATCTTCTATAATCTACTGTTTTTTATTCGATTTTTTTTTGTTTTCTATCGTTTAATTAACATTGTCACGACAACTGGAATGTGGTCGGATCCTATATCGGCTCCTGGGTCAGTTTTAGCTGACGTGACGGCATATCTATATCTTTTTGATAATAATATGAAATCTGTTTGATTTTTAACTATTTTATTTTGATTATCTGCAGGAGATTTTCACGTATAGAGTCTGCGTTTTGGTAGTCGGTAGAAAGTGTTTGTAATAATCAACTCATTGTTTTCACAAAATTGAACAAGGCGATCTCCACGTTCATTACGGTCACCTAATCCATATCCCTCTACTGGTTCTCTACTTTGGCGTTAAAGTCGCCCAAAACGATTGTCACTTCGTGTTTTTTATGGATTTTAGTATCTCTTCTAAACCCGTATAAAATTCTCGAATTTTTCCTCATCTTTATCTGCCGTCGAAGCATACACTTGTATCATATTTAACTTCCTTTCCTTTTTTGCAGTTGTAGCATCATTATTCTATCTGAGTAGAGTATGAAATTAACTACAGATTTACTTACTTTTTGAGTAGTTATTATAGTTACTCCGTATCGGTGTCTGTTATCGTCATTTCCTGAGTAGTATATAGTAGTTTCCTTTCTTGTAACGCATTTTTCTGATTTTGGCCATTGTACATCGCTCATTCCAAGTATATCTATGTTTAATCTTTCCATTTATCGCTGCGTTTTCTAATTTTCCCGCTGCATATAGGCTTCTTGCGTTCCAAATCGCAATTTTCAATGTTGATCGGGGGATTCTTAGCACCCTCTGATCGTTTAGGATAATTCGACTAGGAAAAATAATGAAATGGTTTTTCGTTGCCTTCCTCATCGCAGACCTAAAACCGTTTTCATTGCTACAATTGCGCTTTTAGGTACCTATAATTGAGCCCTTAAGGAATTCATTATTCAATAGTCTCAACCTAGTAATAATGGTACTGCTGCCCACCGTTATCGTCCATACAGGACTCTTTGTTGCTAGTTTTGGCCTGCCCCGGATATTTGATTTTTCCGGTACCCCCCATATCTGAGAGGCATTTCCCGATCCGCCACCTAGGGAGGCGCTCGATGGAGGACTAGCAACCCCACACGGGGATACCAAATCTACGAAATACTAAAGTCATTTCTAAAGGCATTTCTTCTTAGCATGCCTACTTTCTTCTTTTTATTTGTTCCCGTTATTTCTTTAATTTTTTTGTATGTGTTAAACGTGTCATGTTTTTTTTGTATTCTTCTATCTCTTAGCACTGTTCTTGTAACCATATTTCCTTTGTCTGTCTTATTGTTGCTTTAATTAATTTATTAATTATTTGCTACTCTTTTAGATTAGTCATTTATACGTTCTTTATACATTCATAAGAGTAAGTATTTCTGTTGTTATCCAGCGTTTGTGTTTTTTACTCTGGAGTTTTAGGTTTTCTTTGCCTACCTCTCTTATCCCGTTAGCTATGTTTTTCCATTGATCGTTTACGTTTTCTTTATGCTTGTTTTGGTTCTTTACCTTTCTCATTTTCTTTTTGTTGTTACTTTTTATTTTTTGTGGTCTGCAGTTTTTCCTCACCTTCCTTTAATTTCTTTATTTTTATTTTCATTGTTACAACTATGGGATTGTGATCTTATTGTGAGCCAATATCCGTTCCAGAATAGATCTTTGCAGTTTCTGAATCTTTGTGATATTATTATAAAATGTATCTGATTTCATACAATTATACCCTCTTGGTCTGCTGGAGATTTCACATATAAAGCCTTTGCTTCGGCAGCTAAAATACGTATTTATGACTACCATTTCATTAAACTGAGCAACTTGAACCAATCGATCACCTAATCTATAGTTTTCTACATATCCCTTAACTACTCTCTGGCCTACTTTGCGTTAAAATCACCCATGACAATCGTGACACTGTGTTTTGGTGGTACTTAAGATATAAATTTTGGATAATATGAGTTATGGATTAATTATACCGTTTTTTACCCGTTACATAATTGCTATTAATTTAGTATAACGTTGAAGGGTAGACAGCTTTTTAACCCTTTGAAGCATAGTGGCTCCACACAGAAACCACTTACTTAAATTTTTATTTCTATATGCAGACTGATTTTACAACAAAACCACACTTTCTACATAAGTATTAGTGCGCCTTCTTTGATCTCAATCACAAATTCGCAATGGACGAAAACTACATTCCTAGTCTAAGTTCAGTATTATCACAAAAATCACGTTCTGTGAATGATTTCGTTTTATCTATATTTTTGTAAAAAGTGGGATAACCGCTTACTTTCGCTTTAGCGAAAGTGACGAAATCGATTGATTTTGGTGTCAATCGATTCGTATCGACGAGCTGAGTCGATTGACACTTTAGGAAAAGTCCGGGGCATAAGTTACAGCCTTTGAAAGTTTCCATTGGGTATACGTTCCGGATATATTATTAGGGCCATACTCCGCATTTTTTTTTTTGGCAAATTTGACGAAAACAAGGGCAGCAATATTGTCTATGGTCTTTGAATGCAAGGGGATTTAATGGCGTTTAATTAATATGTCGGAATAAAAGCAATATTTTTATTGATGGGAATAATTAATGCTAACAATTTAGCGTTTCCAGTGAGCACCGCGTAAAGGCAGTCAATTTTTACTCCCCCGGTCCTTCAGTAAACCTTCATTACGACCGTGCTCACTGATCATGTAGAGTTTCGTTGGATTACGATGCGTTGGACAGTTTTGTTATTAGGCCAACACAGACAGCGCCATCTCGGCCATCGGTCGTTAAAGGGAGTTTTACGTGTATTCCAAACACACGCGTAATCACCCACCCTCTCGATATAATGAAGAAGCAAATGATAAACCATTGACGGAAACTTCCGACAGCCGTAACTTTTGCCCCCAACGCTTCCTAAAGTTGGAAGGGGTGTCAATCAACTCGGCTCGTCGATACAAATCGATTGACACTAGGATCGATCGATTCCGTCACTTCCGCTAAAGCGAAATTCCGTTTTTTTTTTTTTTGGACGAATGTGTCACTCAAGAACTAACAGAGAGGTGAGTGTACTTGTTTTACATAGTTTATTGTTTACTTTGTCAACCGGATATGGTTTTGCGGCGAAACCGGTGTGCGCGTGCTAAAGTTAAAAAATTGTTTTAGGTTAGGATGGAAAAACGAATTTATTCGTCGAAACTGACCTGCGATGAAGCTTACTCTATGCTTGATGAAATTCCTTCTGATGGAAAGTCAATAATAAGCAAAAACGAGGAAAAAGAGAAGAAAGTAATTAAAGATATCGTTGAAAATAATGAAACTACCGAAGCGATTGCTCAGAAAACAATGACAACAATTTGGCATTTGGGAGCAACATAGATGACGATCCAGGCGATCTAGAAGACAATATACCACTTCTCCACTTTGCAAACTGAAAAAAAACAAGAAATTGCTTTAAAAACTCAATCACTTTCAGCAACTAACTGGTCCCAGCTCTGAACTACCACCGGATGTCACAAAACTTATAGATTTCTTTTTGCTTCTTTTTGGCGATGAAGAAAGAAACTTTATTCCGACAACTGAGGATAAAAAAATTTTTGTTGCGATAAATTTACTCATGGGTATAAAAAAGTCTCTCTCTTTTCGCAATTATTGGTCTTTGCGTCCGGAACTGCGTGATAATTTCATAGCATTAAAAATAGGCGTAAACCGGTTTGGCTCCCTGCTAACTAGCCTCTATTGCAATGATAATGCAACAATGACAAAAAAAGGTAAGCCTGGTTTTGATCAATTGTTCAAAATTAGACCCTACATTGAACTACTGAAGAAAAAGTTCCAGAAGTATTATTGCCCATCAAAAGAATTGTCAGTCGATGAGAGCATGGTGAAGTTCAAAGGCCGAATTGCTTTCAAGCAGTATATGCCAATGAAACCCGTGAAAAGGGGGTTTAAAATTTGGACATGCGCCGATAAAGAAGGTTATCTAAGTAATCTTAAAAAATATACAGGAAAACATGCAGATAAACCTGAGAAAGGTTTAGGCAAACGGGTAGTGCTTGATATGACTAAAGGTCTCGAAGAAAAAAGACATCACGCTTACTTTGACAACTATTTTACAACAACTGACCTTTTACTTTCTTTACAAGAAAATCAAATTTACGCGTGTGAACTGTACGCCCGAACAGAAAGAATTTTCCCACTGAATTGAAAGGCGATAAGATAATGAATCGAGTAGATTTCGATTGGGCAGTTTATAGAGGCAAAATATATTGTATTAAATGGAAAGACAAAAGAACCATTCAGCTGCTCTCTACTATAGATTCTGCTATAGATCAAACTAAAGTGAATAAAACGGAGAACGATGAAAGTATGACTGAAGTCAATTGCCCCAAAGCAGTTATAGACTATCAAAAGTGTATGGGTGAATTAGACAAAGCAAATCCCAAAAATTGTACCACCGTCTATTTTGGTATTTTCTCGACACATCAGTAGTCTTCTTCTTCTTCTTCGCTCTTATCCTTATGCCTTCCAGCGTCGGATTTATACGTCACGGTCCTCCTTAACCCATTTCTTCCATTCTTTTCTGTCTCTTGTTAAACTTTTCATTTCGTTTACTGTCTTTCCTCTTGCTTTTCCCACCTCAATGATTTGACTTATCCATTTCTTCCTGGGTCTTCCCTTTCTTCTTTTCTTTACACTTCTTGCTTCGAACACTTTTCTGCATATTCTCTCTGGTTTCATTCGTTGTATATGACCGTACCATGTTAACTGTCTCTTTTTGATTTTGTTCACTATTGGTTCCTGTTGTAAAGTTTCTCTTATTTCCTCATTCCGTACTCTATCAAACTTTGTCTTATCCGCTATCCTTCTCAAGTGTTTCATTTCTATGGCCGTTATTACACCCTCATGTTTGGTTTGTATCGTCCAATTTTCACTGGCGTATAATACTGTTGGTATTATTATTGCATTATGTACCATTAATTTCACTTTTGGTCTATCTCCTTTTTCCCAATATCGTTCTATGTAATGCTAGTAGATCCTATTCCTCTCCTCATTCTGTTACTCAGTTCTGCTTCTATTCGGCCATCATCTGTTATTATTGTTCCCAAATACTCAAATGTTGAGACTCTTTCCATATTATGCCCTTTACACTTTACTTCTATTTTGTCCCTCTCCTGGTTTTGATTCACTATCATTGTTTTACTTTTCTTAATGTTGACCTCCATTTTCATTTTCTCTATTTCCTCTACCCATATGTTGACTAGCTTTTGTAATTTATTATCCGTATCTGCCATTATGACTATGTCATCTGCATACATTAGACTTTTCACCTTGACTGGTTCCAGGTTTCTATATCCTATTATTGTATCCAATCCTTTCGTTTTTTCTTTTAGATTTTTTGCTATTTTATCCATTATTATTATAAAAAGTAGTGGGCTTAGGCTATCGCCCTGTTTTATGCCGCTCTCCATTTTGAATTCCCCGGATGTCAGTCCAGCTATTTGAATTTTTCCTCTAACTACTTTGTATATACTTCTGATGGCCCTATTAGTTCCTTTGTCACTTCCAGTTCCTCTAAGCATTCCCATATTTTTCCTCTCTCAACTGTATCAAAAGCTGCTCTTATGTCTAGAAAGGTAAGCAGTAGTTCATCTCCTTCCTCTATTTTTCGTTCTATAATGTTCCTCAATATGCATATGTTGTCATTAGCTTGCCTATTTGCCCTAAATGTCCCTTGTTCCTCCTCTAGTTTTTTTTCTATCACTTTTCTAAGTTTCCCCTCCAGAATTCTGGTATATACTTTAAAGCACACCGAGGAGAGACAAATGGCTCTATAATTATCGCATTCCGTCTGATCCCCTTTCTTATATATTGGAACTATCAAGTTCTTTTCCCAGTCTTCTGGAATTTTCTTAGTTCTCCATGCCTCCTCACATATTTTCCAGAGCCATTCTTTACCCTTTTCTCCCATCCATTTTATCATTTCCGGATCTATTTTGTCCTCGCCCCCTGCTTTCCCAATCTTTATCTTTTTCAGTGAATTTTCTAGTTCCTCTCTCGTTATCTGTTCTGTTTCTTCTCCTGATTCTTCCCTTTCTCTATTTGATTTCCTTTCTTCATTGTCTCCTTTCTTTTAAACTTCTGCTCAAGTAGTCTTTCCATACTTCCATTATTTCTTTTTGTCTGTTGTAATATGGTTGTTTTATCTCTAATCCTCTAATTTCTTTTCGTTGGCTTCCTCTCATCTTTCTTATTTTGGCCCAGAAAATCCTATTATTATCTTTATATGTTTTATTTATCTCTCTTCCAAAGTCTTCCCAGCTTTTCTTTTAGCTTCTTTTACTGCCTGTTTTACTTTATTTCTCCTATTTTATATTCCTCTCTATCTTGTTGCTGTCCAGTCTGTATGTATTTCTTCCAGGCCTTTTTCTTTTCCCGTATTTCTTCTTTTACTTGGTCATTCCACCAGTTTGTTCTTTTCCTGTTACTATTTATTTTTGTCATCCCACAGACACTTACTGCCTTTGAGTATATTACTTCTTTAAATACTTTCCATCTTTCTTCCATTGCCCACTCACTTTTCTGTATTTCTTGTCTATGAAACTCTTCGTCTGTTTCTTCTTGATATTTTATCCTGTCTTTTCTTCTTTTAGCTTATTTACCTTTACCTTTATAAATTTTATTTCGTTCTCTGTTTTTGGCTTATGTATTTTCCATGTCGCTCTTACTAATCTATGATTCGTTCCTAGTTCCGCCCTCTTCTCGGTTATTATTTGTTGTATACTATGTCTTAATTCCGGTGTATAGGTTATATAATCTATTATACTTTTGGCCTGTCTCTCCTCTCCCACAAACGTGTACTTGTCTTCTAGTTCTTGTTCCCAGAAAGTATTTCCTATCAATAGGTCGTTTAACTGGCAGAATTCTATCATTTTAGTTCCATTTGTATTCTTTATTTCCTCTCCATATCCGCCCATACATCCCAGCCCTCTATTCACATCTCTGCCTACTGAGAGTTCCAGTCCCCATTATTATTATTTTATCGGTATCCTCTCTCACTTCATCTATGTTTTTCTGTAATTCGTTATAGAATTCTTCAATTTTTCTTATTACACTTCCTTCTATTGGTGCGTATATTTGTATAATTACTATTCTTTCTTCCATTTGCAGGTGTAAGATTATCATTCTCGAATTTATTGCCTCTGATTTGATGACTTTTTGGTTTATTTCCTCATTCACGATGATTCCCACTCCCTCTTTTGCTCTTTCTTCCATTGTTACCCCTGAATAATACATGTAGTGTGTATTTGTCAGTTTTATTGTCCCATTTCCTTTCTTCTTAGTTTCGCTTACTCCTAGTATATCAATTCCATATTCATCCATTTCTTCTGTTACCTCTATCTCTTTCCCTGTTAGTGTTGTTATATTCCATATTCCTATTGCCATTTCTTTTGTTCCCCCCATTTTTTCTTCCTGTTTCTTTTTAATTTTGTGCTCTTTTCTTCTATGTTTTTGTATATTATATGTTTCCGTCTGTTTAGGTTTGTCCATTTCGCTAATTTTCTTATTTCCATTTGAGTTAGCCTTCATTCTATGCCTTGTCGTGTCTAGTTTCCCTCCATCGCTCCCTACTAGTTTTTTGTATGCCGTCTTGTTTTTGTTATTTTAGTTAACTTATCTCTTAGTGTCTCTTCCTCGTTGCTCTCTGGGGATCTTTGACTCATTGTTCTTCCTTTTTTTGTGTTCTTCTCTCTCTCATACTCGTCTTCTGCGTCATTTCGTTCCACTTCCTTATACTTCTGTCTATCTATTTGATTTAGTTTTTCCAGGGACATAATTTCTCCATTTATTATTAATTTATTGTATTGTAGTATTGCGTGATCTCCTTTTTCTCTATACTGCTTCATGTATTTCACTAGATATCTTCTCTGTTCCTGTATATCTTTTGTGAAGTCTTCCTCCATGTATATTTCTGTGCCTTTTAATTTTTTTGTAGCTTTTAGTATCTCCATCTTTTTGTTGTGGCCCCTTAGTTCTATTAGTATTGGTCTTCTTTTTCCTCTTTGTTCGCTTCCCAATCTTCTGATTTCTGTTATTTCTTCATCCATATTTATCTGTATTCCCATATCTCTTATTATAATTCTCACTCTTTCTTTTAGTTCTAGTTCCCGTACTCTCCTTCATTTCCTTCATCCACTCCGTGCATTATTATTCTTTTCTTTCTCATTTATCTTTCTAGTTTCTCTATTCTCTCTTCTTGTATTGATGTTTTTTGTTCTAGTAGTTCCTTATCTTTCTTCAGTAATTCATTTTCCATTCTTACGTTATTTAGTTCTGCCTGAAGGTTATCTATTTTAGTTTCAAGTCTCTGGTGACTATCTTCCATTTTGTCTAATTTTCCATTTATTTCTTGTAGTAGTTTCATCATACTTTGGGTATATTCGTCTTTATTTTCCATTTTTACTAAACCGACTAAGAACCGACCCGGATCCACTCCTCGGAGGTCGTCGTTCTCTTTATAAAAGCTCGTTACTTCTCAAAATTCTGTAAGATTTGGAATATGGTTCTGCGGTATTTTGAAAAGCCCGCGGTTTGGTATCGCTCCGCCGTTTCGTTCACGCGCTCAGCCGGTCAGCTGTCGCTTCTTATCGGTGTTTATTTCCTTCGCGATCTATTTTAAGTTTTCTACTCGCTAATCTTATCTTTATCTGTTGTTTATATTAACACTATTCACCTATTTTACCTTACTGTAATCACTATTTGAATTTAATTTCATTAAATTTTCACTTATTTATATTTAAACTTAGAGGCATTCACTCTTCAATCTTCCTATCACTTGCCAAGACCGTAATCCTCATCAGTAGTCAACAATATATAATTTTCAAACGAAGGACCAATAGTGCTATAAGCCTCAAGGTTTTCCGATGCGAAGTAATACTTGGTTTGATTGGGGCTTCCGTTTCAAGAGTCTCTTGCGGAAGGCTATCTTCTACTAAAAAAGTTGTATCCATATTCAAGCCCTAAGTGCCAATAGATCAACGACGTGATCAACCAAAACATCTACCTGTGCACGGAACCTCAAGACGTTGTGCTCAATGTAGTACGGCCAAAAAACCTCATCGAACCAGATGGAGTTGCATACAGTGTAAAGTCGGTTTGTGTTTACTGACAGAAAGAAACTGTTTTCTAACATATAAATAATCTATGTAATCTTTCGATTTTGTATGACCTGAAACAAAATAATACACAGTTCTAAAATAAAGAAACTTCTTGATATCAAAGAAATATAATTTTATGGTTCTAAAACTTGTATCCATAATTTTGTTTGTTTAATACGCCAGCTAACTGAATACACGCTTTATCGCTTATATAATAATTTAATTAATCAAGTAGTTAAAACATTTTTTAAAAAAGAGATACGTTTACTTAACTCTTATATTAATACCAAATTCAAATAATTCTAAAAAAAAAAATTTTAAACAGCGTTTTCTAGTTGAGTGTTAGGGGTTCTTTGTCATAGCTTTTTTCAATTTATCATGATAATTTGTAACCACAAGGCATTCTGGATTTTTTTCCACAGAAGACACTAATCTAACGCTTTTATCCCTAAATTTGTCGTATTTATGCTAGATATGGAATGTTGAATCGAAGGCAAAACAGTTACCATTGACTCATACTTAAAAAAAAATTACTCTAAGGACGCATGACGTACAACAGTTTTATTGCTGCTACAAAATTCCGCATTACGCCAGGTTTTTCTACAAAGCACGAAAATGTGAAAATAAAAAAAAAATTAAATGATATTGATATATGGCAACGCTTGTAACGTGTGAAAATGTTCTCTGAAGAAACGGAATGAATACGTAAAGAATAGGTAAACATAAATACGTATTTAAAAGCAAATATACCTAACATTTACCACTGGGCTCACCTCGAAACACTCTCTTCTTGGATTATTTTCGTCGGTGTTCGTCCGTACAATCTTTTTTAAACTTTCAACAATAGTTGACCATCATATGTGCAGTCCGCTTTCCTTAGTATTTCTTTCCCATCACTTAAAGTATGACCCACGATCTTCATTGTGTGAAAGTGGCAGTCGTCACTGTGATTTGTTGGTTTACGCCACACCACATTTATAAATTTGTAAATTATTTTTTCGACTTATGCTAATAAATATATAAGTTATGCAACCCGTATCTAAAATTAAAATTCTTGATAAGAGAGGGCTATAGCATTTACACTGTATGTAACATTTGTACAGGCCAAACGGTAAGAGTTAGGTCAAAAATTCTTTCACCATTGGATTTGTAAGCCTTCAAAAGAGTGCGGCCATTTCTGGTCGGGAATTTTTGTTCCCTATCTTCCAAGGGTTCACTCTAGAGCGAATCTCGCTCTTTTAACATCTTGTTGCTATCTTCTGATCAAGTGTTGACTTCTAATCGACCTCTTTCTTCCACAATCGGGCGGTTTCATTAGAATCTTTTTCACCCTTGTACTACAATTCGATCATTTGCACTCTTTCTTTGTATATCTTCCTTTTGTCGAAAACATTATTTTGAGAAATAGGAATCGTATTTTTTTGTACACAGTTGATGCACAAACTATGACTTTAAACGAAATTGATCAAACGGTCTTCAGATAGCAGCACACAAACCAATGGGAACAAGTTCCTGAGTACCCTTTAGTAATAGTTTTAAAAAATGATAACATTAGTAGACAAAGACTTTTTTCTTACATTCTGTCACCTGAACGGATCCACTTTTAATGCCAAGTCTACAAATATTTACACTATTATCCCATCAAGTTAGAAACACGCAAAATTAAAATAATTAAAATACAATATGTAATACTTTTCTATATTCGCCAACATCTTTTTATGTACAATGTTAAATAATGACTTCTTTTCAACATTTTTTTTAAATTGTGCCTAAAAGCTGTTCCTTAACACATAGGAAATATTTACCCATCAGTTCCTGTCAGATGTCAGATATGCTGTTCACATGAAGGAATCCTATGAGAATATGGCAGACCTTCTTGATAAAATTAATTATAAAAATCATAAATGGTGTATCAGTTCCGATCTAAAAGTTGTACCATTTTGCAATTTGGATACACAAAGCCTCGCTGTTTTATTTCAAATAAGATAGCCTGGAAAAAAGTTAGCATTATGTTATTAAACAATGGCCCACAAGAAAACAGAGAGTTCTCGCTTTATTTTCGAACAGCTAAGACGTGTACGCTGCCATCGCGGCTCGAAAGTGCGAGTGTGCTTATCAACGCTCGGTCTCAGTGATAACCGCAAACAAACAACATTCTTTTACATTTTATATTCTGGTAACAAATTTTATTTCATTTATTAAGTTTTAATAACTTCAAGCGTATCCCGCATCCCCTCTTTAGGGGATGACAGCTTCAATCGCCATGTCCAAAAGAAACTCAGATCACCTATCTCCACCGATCACCGATCTACAAAAAAAATATCAATGGCAACCCACTTCTCTAATTGAAAAAATAGATATTACTTACCCAGCCATCTGGAACCCTCTGCTGAAGACAAGGATAACTCAACCAAAGAACCACCCAAAATTAAAATTCCACCTATCTTTCTGCATGGTCCAATTAATCACAAAGCAGTAATCAGCGACATAAAAACCCTCGCCAAAGCTGAATCACAACATCTCTAAATTCCACTAACTTAAAAATTACCCTAACAACCCAGGAAGATTATAGAGCCTTAGCTAAACATTACATGGAAAACAAAATAGAACACCATACATTTTAAGATCCCAATAGCAGACCCCTTTCAGTAATAATTAAAAACGTTCCACCCTCATTAACTGAATCAGACATTCTTGAAGAACTCACATCTTATAAGCTACCAATTATACTGATCACCAAATTACTTAATAAAGATAAAGCACCGATGCCAGTCTGTGCAGTCCTTCTCACCGCAGATGAAAAAGCAAACGAAATATTTAACATCACCAAAATATTTCACTCACTAGTTACCGTAGAACCTCGAAGGCACAGTAATAAAACCCTTCAATTCCATAGATGCCAGCGCATTGAGCACACTAAAAATTACTGTCGTCTTGAACCACGATGTGTTAAATGCAAAGGCAATCACTTATATATAAATTTCGATAAACCGCCCCAAGAGCCTCTCATATCTACCAACTGCGGGGAAAATCACCCAGCTAACTTCAAAGGCTGCAAATATTTCACTGAGTCAGTGACAAGTCAGTGACTGAGTCAAGACAAATGTCGTCGAAACGAACCTCGCAAAACAACAGGAACTCAGAACCACCATCCATCCGTAAACAACATGGAAAATTTTCCCAATCTTCCTCGTAATACACCACAAACTAACTCATCACAATGGCAATCTAGAACAAACACCTCAATACCTGAAACGTCATCCTTACTTAATACTTTATTATCATCTCTCTTAAATCTAATCCAACCCTATATCGAACAAATTAAGCAATTCATTTTATCTAATCTTTTACCCTCTCTGTTTAATGGACCCTAAAATCAACACAATTTCTCAAATAAAAATTCTAAATTGGAACGCAAACGGCAGCAAAACTCAACTAAATTTATTTAAGTCCTTTTTGTCAAGGCATTCCATTGATATAGCATGCGTCTCAGAAACACACCTAAGTCGTGCAGAAAAACTCAACATAGCTGGATACCAAATCTACCGCACAGACAGAAATGCCAACATTGCTTCAGGAGGGGTGGCCATCATTATAAACGTAAAATTATACATCACGAATGTCATCTAATTAACACTGTAAATCTCGAAACAGTAGGAATCAAAATTAAAGCACAAGACAACGCAATAGTAAACATCACATGTGTCTATAAGCAACCCAACAAAAGACTGTTAGAACAAAACATTTCAGCAATATTCACTACAAATGAACCTACCCTGCTCATTGGTGACCTAAACTCCAAGAATACCATCTGGGGATGTAGAACAAGAAGAGAAGACCAGCAAAATTCACCCCAGGGCCTAGACTAATTAATGGAATAGTCAACTGGGGATCCTTTGGCGAGTATCTTGACAAACAACTCAAGTACCCTAACAATCTCCAATCAACAACCCATATAGATGAAACAATTATACATATAACAAAAAGCATTACTGACAGCGTCCATAAGGCTACCGAAGTGAGGGAAAATAGAAAACGCACAACCGTTAACTTACCACCTAAACACATAACTGACTTAATCAAGCGAAAAAAATCATTGAGAAGAGAATGGCAGAAAACCCGAAGTTCCATAACAAAAAACATCGTAAATAATTTATCTCACCGTATCAAAAACCAACTTGAAGAGTACCGAATTTACTCTTACCAAAAACACATCAGCAATCTTGAACCACAAGATCCAGGACTATGGAGAACAACCAAACGGATACTACGCCAACCTCACGAAATACTTCCAATCACCATGGACACTCAAATACTCAGTTCTGATGCAGAAAAAAGCGAAGCCTTCGCGGATCAACTCGAGAAAACATTCACTACTCAAATCTATATGGACCCGGTTTTCAATAACATAGTGACCAATTTTATTGAAACACACCAACCTATCCCGGAACTAATATTCAAACCAACCTCACCCAAGGAACTTGCTTTAATTATCAAAACCCTGTAAATCAAGAAATCGCCGGGCAATGACAAAATACCCAATATCGTATTGAAAAAACTCACCAAGAAAGCATTAGCGTATTTGACAACAACATTCAACGCTTGTCTACGGATAGGTTACTTCCCAAACATATGGAAACACGCAATCTTTCTTATGTTCCCAAAACCGGGGAAGGATAAGAAAGTTATCAGAAGCTATAAACCCATTAGTTTACTATCAACTATTTCGAAACTGCTAGAAAGTCATCCATTCTCGACTAAATGACGAAGTTCTTAGACTGAAAATTCTACCAGCTTATCAATTTGGCTTTAGAGAAGGCCATTCCAGCTGCCATCAATTACAGCGCGTTACGGAAACAATTGAAAGAGGTTACGAATCCAAACAATACACAGTAACTTTGTTTATCGACATAGCTCAAGCTTTTGACAGCGTGTGGATCAACGGCCTAAAATATAAAATCTTACAACTTCAACTACATCATTCAATTACATCAAATCCGTACTTTTCTCCTTTCTTGATAATCGCACGTACGCAGTCAAAATTCGCACATCCTTATCTGCCATCAAAATCATACAAGCAGGGGTCTCTCAGGGCAGTATCTTAGGCCCAATTCTTTTCAATATCTACATGTGGGACCTCCCTACCATCAACGCTGACCTTGCATTATATGCAGATGACACAGTCATAATAACCAAAGACGAAAGCCTAGAAGTGGCTATCTCAGAACTGCAAAAATCCAGCACTATCCTCAGTAGGTGGTTCAAGAAATGGAACCTATCCATCAATTATGACAAATGCGCCACAAAAATCTTCACATTAAGACGATTTAATAATCCATCAGAAATAACAATTAACGGACACTCCATTCAATGGAACGCCACCGACAAACCCATTAAATACTTAGGTATATATCTTGACACCAAGCTCACCTGGAAATACCATGCCCTCAAAAAATTAAACGAAGGGCACACGAGACTAATCCAACTCTACCCACTGCTAAACCGCAAGTCCACCTTGCTTACTCAATGTACCACTATCCTGTACAAATCACTGTTACGACCATTAATCCTCTATGGATGTGTCATATGGGTCACCACATCCAAAACGAATCTTCGCAAAATCCAAGTATTCCAAAACAAAGTCCTGAGAATCGCTGTCAACGCTCCCTGATTCGTCACAAACCAACAGCTACACTACGAACTGGGTATTCCTACAATTGACCACAATATAGCGAAACTTACTAAAAAATTTCATGCCAATCTCACCAACTGCAGTGGTGCAGCTTACTACACACTGGGGCAACGCGGCATCCACGCAAGGCTAAAACGAAAACTACCCCAAGATATATTTCTCAGTGACTATAGTGATGATAATTAACACAAGTGGTCGATTCTAAACCTAGTGCTCTCATAGTGCAAAGTAAACAATAATAAAACTTTCTTGCGGTCATACTCACCGCTTATGCTATTCAATATATATTATGTATTACATACTAAGTTATCAATGTCTTGTATAACAGTGTAAATTGTTGAACAGGCAAATTCCTAATAAAAAAAAAGAAAGAAAACAGAATTTTCCTAGCTAAAGAAAAATAAATCATCCAGCTTTTTTGAACGTGAGAAAAATTTTTACTGTCGTTGTATATAACACTAAGCTTCATAAAAATTTCATTGAGGCAAATGAACAAAGGAGGACATGGATTTCAATATCTTAAAGAAAATGTTCCTAGCTTAACGATGCAAAACTCCAGAAAGGTATTTTTGTAGGTCCCCAAATTAATCTTCTAATGCGATTTGAAAAATATAAAGAGGGGCTGCTTGGAACACACTAAGAGCAGTAACACAAAACTGAAAATTATAGGCATGTTTGATGAACTTGAGAGTTATCAAGTATTGGGCCTGAATATACATAGTTTAGATTCGCACTTGGACTTTTCCTCCGAATCTTGATAACGTTAGTACTGAAGTTGAATAACGGTTCCACTAAGGCATTGTTGCTATTTATAAACGTTGTCAAAGGAAAAGAAATAACGAAATGCTTGCTAGTTGCTGCTGGACACTGATATCAAAGAGTTTCTCAACCGAGTACAAAGAAAAGTGCAGAGAAAAGCATTTTAATTGTAACAAATTAATTATTGCATTAAATTTTTGATTTAATATTTGAATTAATTTGTTTTTAAAACTCTTTTTTAACATTATACAAATTATAAGCAAATAAAAAAAGTAAAAAGCTCTAAATCCTGTGCAATGAGAATAGTATGAAATCTAAATGTTAAATTACGAAAGAAAAATAAAAAAACATGTTTGTATATAGAGAACGGAAGCAACATATGAAAATGACAATTTATATATTCAAAACAATGAATTAACTCAAAGAGAATTAAGTAATGCTGTAGGGATGTGACAAAAACAATAATTTAATATATATTTAATAATATGTAAAAAGTAAAAAGGTGCAGGGTGGTAAATAATCAATTTATTTTTTACTAAAATAAAACTTATTAATAATTAATTAATTAAATAAATTATTAAATATGAGATCTTGGGGGAATACTGATATCACGTGCAAAATAAGTAAAAAAGTATTCTCAACCATTCAGATTTGGAACATGTAACTTACACGGTGTAAGAATACCTAGTCATCAATAACGTTAGCGAACATGAAGGAATACGTCTTGTTGACCTACGTGCCAACTAGAAGGGCCGTGATCGTCAAAAGCTTGCAATTGCAGACCGTAGCGCTACTGCAAGTGCCCTAGCGCAACAATGGCAGACCATTACACGGTACTGATTGTCTACCTCTTTTCAAGTAAGCCATGTCATTTAAAACTGTCCAAAATTTATAACCCAAAGGCTTAAGATTTGAGTTATCAAAATACTAATCGCCCCCTCTTAAAAAAGTGCCTATCTGAATTGACTTTGCTTTGTAGATCAATCTAGAGTTTTGCCGAAAGGCAAGACTTAACTCTGAAAAACATGATTTAAAAGTTTTATTGTTCGTTCTAAAATATTCTGTTTGTATACAGTTGAGACCCGATTCCAATGAACCAAAAATTAGGACCAGTTAGCCAGAGAGGCTGTGGTAGGATCAAGACCGCTGATTTTCGAAGTGGTTCCTAGGGGGTTCATGACGAACCGGCTACAATTTAGGACGAAAGCAAAACAGAAGTAGTGATGTCAAGAAGCATTAACGGGACAACGGGCGAGGATACTTCACACCACACCAGAATCCGGCAGCTAATGGAAGACTAAGACAGAGACGCATAGCTGATGAAAAATGATTATATATTTGAAAGATAATTATTGCAACAGAGAAGATTGATTGTGAAAATTTAATTATTGTAACGTTTTTCTTTCTAAATCTGTTGCTCAAAATGATTATCATTGCTTTATGAAAATTTCAATTTACTTTGATAAAAGAGAAAGGCTAAGAAAACCATATAAAACACAAATTTGAATATATTTTATTACTTATGATTTTTTTACTTAAATAGAAGCTTGAAAACCAGTTTTGAAACCAAAACCTATATTTATTTAATACTGTTAAAACGTGTTTGCAAATTTTTTTCCGTAATAACATCTGAAAAAATTGTTATAAAGGATAATTAATATTGAATTATACTCAAATGAAGAAAATGCACTACGCGTACTTTGGTGCTCCAGGGTATCCTTTCCCCAAAGTGCCCCAGAGCATTTTCTCACTTCGGACAGTTTAAACTCGAAAAACAAATGACTTTGAGCTGCTTTCCTAAAATCACTCCCATCCCCAGAATTATGCCCCCAAAATAAATCGAAGCACTTTCTAAGCATCATATTCGTGATCAGCAAACCCAAAAACCCTTATATAAACAGTTTAAACTGAAAAAACTAACAAATTTGAGATTTTTCCCAAATTCGCCCCCACCCCCAAGATTATGTTCCCCTACAAGTGCATTGGGGCACTTTTTAAACATCATATTTGTTATCAGCGACCCCAAAAACTTTTATTCAGACCGTTTAAACTCGGAAAACAAACAAATTTGACGTAATTCTTTAAAATCACCTCCATCCCCAGAATTATGCCCCACAAGTGCATCGGGTCACTTTCTAAGCATCGTATTCGTGATCAGCGACCCCAAAAACCCCCGTGTAACAGGAATGAGCTTATTTTGGCCAATATTAAGCGAGAAATAAACTATTCTTTTGGGTCTGCAAAAAGCCCATCAAATAAATGCATTTTACCACCCATCTCAAAAATATTCGAAAAACTGCTCCTCACGAGAATCCATGAAACTGTCGACCTACATGAACTTCTCCCAAACTACCAATTTGGCTTCCGGCAGCATCATTCTACTATCCACCAAGGGCACCGAATAGTTAACAGCATTATGGAGACTCTAGAAACCAAGCGCGTCTGCATAACTGTATGCCTAGACATAAAACAGGCTTTCGACAAAGTATGGCACGGGGGTCTGTTATACAAAATAAAACTCTATTTTCCAAATCGGCTGTACCTCATACTAAAATCATATCTAACCCAGAGGACTTTCCAAGTTAAAGTAAATAACACAACTTCTGAATACCACGAAATTACATCTGGAATACCGCAAGGTAGCGTGCTAGGACCGCTGCTGTATCTCCTATATACTTCCGACACGCCTTCAACTAACGATACTGTATTTGCAATGTTCGCCGATGATACAGCTATCCTCTCAATATACGAAAACCCAATAACTGCAGCAGCCCATCTACAAACACACTTAGACATGTTGCAAAACTGGTTTAACAAATGGAGAATTACAGTCAATAGCGACAAATCCTCGAAAATCACTTTCACAAATAGACGTATTGCAAGCCCACTAAACAAGATCAACAATACTCCTATACCTCAGAAGACGGACATCAAATATCTTGGACTACACCTAGACCATAAGCTCACCTGGAGCACTCACACCAAAGTCAAACGAAAACAAATAGACCTTAAAATTAAACAAATGCACTGGCTCCTTGACAGACGCTCCCAACTCTCACTGTCAAACAAACTACTGTTATATAAAAGCATCATAAAACCCATCTGGACATATGGTATACAGTTGTGGGGATACGCTAAAGCCTCCCACACAATGATCCTGCAACGAAGCCAATCAAAAATCCTTCGCAAAATAGCCAACGCCCCATGCTACATTTCTAACGAAACCCTTCACACAGACCTAGGAATTCCATACGTAACCGCAGATATACAGAAGCTTGCTCGAACATACACGAACCACCTGACAGGATATAAAAACCAACTAATAGAACAGCTCTCTAACCAGCCAACCATCACCAGACGATTAAAACGAAATTGGCCACAAGACCTTCCAGTGTAACTACCCAGAATAACTTAGTGTTTAGCCTACGGGGAGTAAGGCGCTGGCCGGATCCCCCCAATGACATGTTATAAAATTATAAATTATAAATAATTTACTTATTACTCGTGTAAGAGTAGATTGTAAATAAGCAACAAATAAAAAAAATAAATAAATGCAGTTTTTCGCATTATAATAAAAAAATATGTGGTAACATTTTTTCCTGATGCTCTTACGAATCGAATGCGCCTCGGATCGTTGCGATACGCGTACCCATTAAAAGTTTCGAGGTCTTAGCGTTTTTCTTACTAATTTGACTCGACTAAAGGGAGATTGGAAATGGACACAAACACGAGAGAACAATGAGGAAATTTTGAGTGGTGGGCGGTTCTTGTGAAATTCACGAACCGGTGCGGTGCGGGCTATTACGCATAGATGTGTACTTGTAATTGGCGCGTGGGGATTAGATTGAAATAGAATTAGTACTGGTACATGATGCAAATTCAAAGACAAATAGACTTAACAGAAGTTACAGCGTATGTTAAGGTGGATTAGTCTGTTTCATTGTGTAATATAGTAACTGTTAGGAAGACTAGAAGACGTCAACTGACTCGGGTTTTCGTGATTTTCCCGGACCCCATACCAAAGCGAATACTAGGGTAGGTAAATTTGCGTCCAAAGTTTAAAAACTAAACATTATAATACGACAGATTGTAGAAAAGAACTCAATCTAACTGTAGTAGTACTAATGTACTGCTGTAAGGCAAAGCACCATCCAATAAATCAACATCGCTATAACGTTGTTGTATATATTTCCAATCAATAAATTATATATTGCTGTACAGTGGTCGAAGTATTGACATCCTTTTAACAAAAACGAATATCCGCCACTCTAGATTTTCCACCAAACCATCACATGTACTGGATGATAGCCTCTCTGAACCTTAAATCAACTAATGAGGTTTTGTAGGTGACCTAGCACACACGTTATCATTTTGTTTGTTAAAGGATTTCCCTATTGTTAACATTCTTTATTCGTAAACAGAATGTTTTCGTGGTATACACGGTCAAGAGTTTCTTTTATAATTTTCTCAAACTTTTCTTTAATATATCTGTCAATAAATACCCTGTACATTTTTTTTGCAAGCAGCTAGTCCTAGGTCTCGCTTTATAATGCCAGACACCAAAGTTTTACAAATTTGCATTTTCCTAAGGGTCCGGTCCTGGCAAGTGATAGGAAGATTGAAGAGTGAACGCCTCTAAGTTTAAATATAAATAAGTGAAAATTTAATGAAATTAAATTCAAATAGTGATTACAGTAAGGTGAATAGTGTTAATATAAACAACAGATAAAGGTAAGATCAGCGAGTAGAAAACTTAAAATAGATCGCGAAGGAAATAAACACCGATGACAGCTGGCAGGCTGAGCGCGTGAACGAAACGGCGGAGCGATACCAAACCGCGGGCTTTTCAAAATACCGCAGGACCGTATTCCAAATCTTACAGAATTTTGAGAAGTAACGAGCTTTTTATAAAAAGAGAACGACGACCTCCGAGGAGTGGATCCGGGTCGGTTCTTAGTCGGTTTAGTAAAAATGGAAAGTAAAGACGAATATACCCAAAGTATGATGAAACTACTACAAGAAATAAATGCAAAATTAGACAAAATGGAAGATAGTAACAAGAGACTTGAAACTAAAATAGATAACCTTCAGGCAGAACTAAATAACGTAAGAATGGAAAATGAATTACTGAAGAAAGATAAGGAACTACTAGAACAAAAAACATCAATACAAGAAGAGAGAATAGAGAAACTAGAAAGAGAAATAAGAAAGAAAAGAATAATAATACACGGAGTGGATGAAGGAAATGAAGGGAGAGAACGGGAACTAGAACTAAAAAAAAAAAAGTGAGAATTATAATAAGAGATATGGGAATACAGATAAATATGGATGAAGAAATAACAGAAATCAGAAGATTGGGAAGAGAACAAAGAGGAAAAAGAAGACCAATACTAATAGAACTAAGGGGCCACAACAAAAAGATGGAGATACTAAAAGCTACAAAAAAATTAAAAGGAACAGAAATATACATGGAGGAAGACTTCACAAAAGATATACAGGAACAGAGAAGATATCTAGTGAAATACATGAAGCAGTATAGAGAAAAAGGATATCTCAAAATACTACGATACAATAAATTAATAATAAATGGAGAAATTATGTCCCTGGAAAAACTAAATCAAATAGATAGACAGAAGTATAAGGAAGTAGAACGAAATGACGCAGAAGACGAGTATGAGAGAGAGAAGAACACAAAAAAAGGAAGAACAATGAGTCAAAGATCCCCAGAGAGCAACGAGGAAGAGACACTAAGAGATAAGTTAACTAAAATAACAAAAACAGGACGGCATACAAAAACTAGTAGGGAGCGATGGAGGGAAACTAGACACGACAAGGCATAGAATGAAGGCTAACTCAAATGGAAATAAGAAAATTGGCGAAATGGACAAACCTAAACAGACGGAAACATATAATATACAAAAACATAGAAGAAAAGAGCACAAAATTAAAAAGAAACAGGAAGAAAATAATGGGGGGAACAAAAGAAATGGCAATAGAAATATGGAATATAACAACACTAACAGGGAAAGAGATAGAGGTAACAGAAGAAATGGATGAATATGGAATTGATATACTAGGAGTAAGCGAAACTAAGAAGAAAGGAAATGGGACAATAAAACTGACAAATACACACTACATGTATTATTCAGGGGTAACAATGGAAGAAAGAGCAAAAGAGGGAGTGGGAATCATCGTGAATGAGGAAATAAACCAAAAAGTCATCAAATCAGAGGCAATAAATTCGAGAATGATAATCTTACACCTGCAAATGGAAGAAAGAATAGTAATTATACAAATATACGCACCAATAGAAGGAAGTGAAGTAAGGAAAATTGAAGAATTCTATAACGAATTACAGAAAAACATAGATGAAGTGAGAGAGGATACCGATAAAATAATAATAATGGGGGACTGGAACTCTCGAGTAGGCAGAGATGTGAATAGAGGGCTGGGATGTATGGGCGGATATGGAGAGGAAATAAAAATACAAATGGAACTAAAATGATAGAATTCTGCCAGTTAAACGACCTATTGATAGGAAATACTTTCTGGGAACAAGAACTAGAAGACAAGTACACGTTTGTGGGAGAGGAGAGACAGGCCAAAATTATAATAGATTATATAACCTATACACCGGAATTAAGACATAGTATACAACAAATAATAACCGAGAAGAGGGCGGAACTAGGAACGAATCATAGATTAGTAACAGCGACATGGAAAATACATAAGCCAAAAATAGTGAACGAAATAAAATGTATAAAGGTAAAGATAAATAAGCTAAAAGAAGAAAAAGACAGGATAAAATATCAAGAAGAAACAGACGAAGAGTTTCATAGACAAGAAATACAGAAAAGTGAGTGGGCAATGGAAGAAAGATGGAAAGTATTTAAAGAAGTAATATACTCAAAGGCAGTAAGTGTCTGTGGGATGACAAAAATAAATAGTAACAGGAAAAGAACAAACTGGTGGAATGACCAAGTAAAAGAAGAAATACGGGAAAAGAAAAAGGCCTGGAAGAAATACATACAGACTGGACAGCAACAAGATAGAGAGGAATATAAAAATAGGAGAAATAAAGTAAAACAGGCAGTAAAAGAAGCTAAAAAGAAAAGCTGGGAAGACTTTGGAAGAGAGATAAATAAAACATATAAAGATAATAATAGGATTTTCTGGGCCAAAATAAGAAAGATGAGAAGCCAACGAAAAGAAATTAGAGGGATTAGAGATAAAAGCAACCATATTACAACAGACAAAAAAGAAATAATGGAAGTATGGAAAGAGCAGAACAGATGGAACTTCGAGCAGAAGTTTAAAAAGAAAGGAGACAATGAAGAAAGGAAATCAAATAGAGAAAGGGAAGAATCATGAGAAGAAACTGAACAGATAACGAGAGAGGAACTAGAAAATTCACTGAAAAAGATAAAGATTGGGAAGGGGCGAAGGGGGCGAGGACAAAATAGACCCGGAAATGATAAAATGGATGGGAGAAAAGGGTAAAGAATGGCTCTGGAAAATATGTGAGGAGGCATGGAGAAGTAAGAAAATTCCAGAAGACTGGGAAAAGAACTTGATAGTTCCAATATATAAGAAAGGGGATCAGACGGAATGCGATAATTATAGAGCCATTTGTCTCTCCTCGGTGTGCTTTAAAGTATATACCAGAATTCTGGAGGGGAAACTTAGAAAAGTGATAGAAAATAAACTAGAGGAGGAACAAGGGGCATTTAGGGCAAATAGGCAAACTAATGACAACATATGCATATTGAGGAACATTATAGAACGAAAAATAGAGGAAGGAGATGAACTACTGCTTACCTTTCTAGACATAAGAGCAGCTTTTGATACAGTTGAGAGAGGAAAAATATGGGAATGCTTAGAGGAACTGGAAGTGACAAAGGAACTAATAGGGGCCATCAGAAGTATATACAAAGTAGTTAGAGGAAAAATTCAAATAGCTGGACTGACATCCGGGGAATTCAAAATGGAGAGCGGCATAAAACAGGGCGATAGCCTAAGCCCACTACTTTTTATAATAATAATGGATAAAATAGTAAAAAATCTAAAAGAAAAAACGAAAGGATTGGATACAATAATAGGATATAGAAACCTGGAACCAGTCAAGGTGAAAAGTCTAATGTATTTAGATGACATAGTCATAATGGCAGATACGGATAATAAATTACAAAAGCTAGTCAACATATGGGTAGAGGAAATAGAGAAAATGAAAATGGAGGTCAACATTAAGAAAAGTAAAACAATGATAGTGAATCAAAACCAGGAGAGGGGACACAATAGAGAAGTAAAGTGTAAAGGGCATAATATGGAAAGAGTCTCAACATTTGAGTATTTAGGAACAATAATAACAGACGATGGCCGAATAGAAGCAGAACTGAGTAACAGAATGAGGAGAGGGAATAGGATCTACTATGCATTACATAGAACGATATTGGGAAAAAAGGAGATAGACCAAAAAGTGAAATTAATGGTACATAATGCAATAACAATACAAAAAGTATTATACGCCAGTGAAAATTGGACGATACAAACCAAACATGAGAGTGTAATAACGGCCATAGAAATGAAACACTTGAGAAGGATAGCGGATAAGACAAAGTTTGATAGAGTACGGAATGAGGAAATAAGAGAAACTTTACAACAGGAACCAATAGTGAACAAAATCAAAAAGAGACAGTTAACATGGTACGGTCATATACAACGAATGAAACCAGAGAGAATATGCAGAAAAGTGTTCGAAGCAAGAAATGTAAAGAAAAGAAGAAAGGGAAGACCCAGGAAGAAATGGATAAGTCAAATCATTGAGGTGGGAAAAGCAAGAGGAAAGACAGTAAACGAAATGAAAAGTTTAACAAGAGACAGAAAAGAATGGAAGAAATGGGTTAAAGAGGACCGTGACGTATAAATCCGACGCTGGAAGGCATAAGGATAAGAGCGAAGAAGAAGAAGCATTTTCCTAAGCACAATGTAATGCTTACGAAGAGAATTCGTTTTATTTTTGAGTATTCATGACTGTTAAGCAGTCTAACCTAAAAAACTATTCTTAACATCTTCAGTCTCATTAAATAATTGTGTTGTCGAATACACAAAGATAAGACTAACTTTTTAATGACGACATGCTTATGTAACGTTAGGACATAACAGTACAGTTCTAATAACCTCACTCGCTATTCTGATAAAAACAAAATGCAACTTTCATCTTTAACAATTGACAATTTCAACTGTTTGTCAGAATCATAGATATTTAGATATTGTATTATTTTGTAACAATATTTATGTACATAAATACATAATTCCAATTTTTATTGAATCAGGCTGCATTGAATCAAGAACAGGAAGTTTATAGATTATTACAATGTTTTAAGCGTAAATATGAAAATGCTTTTGCAAAATTTTAATACTTTTAAATCTACAAACACAGAAAACACAAAAAATAAAATAGAAATGTTGCTTTAATATCACACGATGTATCTGAGAATTCCTTTCTATTATCCATTAATTTCTATTAAAGTAAGCTACATTTAGTTTTTTGGGGGGGACATCGTATGGAATTCTAATTCCCCTACTCTTCTAAAAAATTTAAGTAAATAATAATGTACATTAAAAAAAGTACACAAAAACAGTATATAATAATTTTAATACTATAAAACTTCTATTAGACGACATGGCATAAATTTACTTTTATGATGTTTCTAAAATATAAAATAATTTATGTGGCGCCCTATAAATAATAATTACAATAATCAGAATATAACAGAAATTACAAAGTAAAGTAACTAAAAATTCCCATTATTACAGTTATATTAATTTTGAGCATTACTGTATAATAGAGAGTCATTTCGAAAGAATTTTCAAGGTCACAGTTTTCCATATATTTAAATAATAGAAATTTACCATTCGAATATTTGTTGAAATGTTAAAAATAAAATTTACAATGCGGATATCAAGAAATTAAATAATATTTAATAACAGTAATTTAAAGTCGAGTTCATTTAAACTTAATTTTAAGAATAATATTTTCTTAATTAAAAATAATCTTACTATTGTAGTAAATATTAAGTTAAACTATTAAAGTACTAATTTTTAATTATTTTTTTTAACATTTCTGTTGTCACATTTTCTCCTCTACTGTATATTTCTTCACGTATGTATTAATAAATTTTAAATGCATGCAGCGCCATCTAAGCAATATTGTAATTTATAACTGTTTTACCTTTAAAGTTTTCTTCATGTATAAAAATTATTTAAGTAATTATATTAATTTACATATATTTTTAAAAACAAATTTAAAAAAGTTTCAGTGAAATTTAGTATTTAAAATAACTAATAACCAATAACCAGCCGGTGCCATTTTAATTATAGCGAAACTGCGCCACCTAACCGAAAATCAACAAACCAATTCAGGCAACCAATATACGCGGACTAAACTCACTAGTTCCTTTTTAAGTGTTGTGATTCGGGCAAAGGTATGTAACTTGCAGCATTTTCTCAAAAATTCGCAGCCATCCCTTATTTACACCAATTTTGCACGCCCCCAAATTCTTACGATTTACTCCTACGTTTGCGGTGTACTTTGCTAATTGTGCGTTAGCTTCTAAGCACCGCAGTTGAAGGGTTTTTAGGTTAGGTGACGGTCGTCTGTTTCAGCACGAAATGGCTAAGCAGAAGGGCGAAAAGAAGGGCAAGTCGGCCATCAACGAGGTCGTCACCCGCGAGTACACGATAAACCTGCACAAGAGGTTGCACAGTGTTAGCTTCAAGAAGCGAGCGCCGCGCGCCATCAAGGAGGTGCGGAAGTTTGCTGTGATGCAGATGGGCACGCAGGATGTGCGGATCGACACCCGACTGAATAAGCAGCTGTGGTCTAAGGGTATTAGGTACGTTACAGTTTTATCTGTACGTTTATGTATATTTGCGAAGGTTTGCAAAACCCTACGCTACAATGAATTTCATCAATTTGTGTTAAGTATTTTGCCGAAGCTCGACTTTCTTCTCTCATTTAGGTATACGATGATATGTTTATTCCTCATTTTGGCTAACTTTTGCTTTAGTGGAAGTAACGAAATGATTGATTTTGGTGTCAATCGATTTGTATAGACGAACTTTAGGAAACGTCAGGGGCAAAGTTACGGGCTTTGAAAGTTTCCATTGGGGATACATTTACAATGTTGTCTATTGTCATAGAAAACACATTAAGAAATAATGTTTACTGAAAACTAAACTTAACCTTACTTTGGTTTGAATGCAATGGGATTTAACGGCGTTTAATGAATATGCCAGAATACAATCCAAAGAAATAGAAAAGCAATATTTATTAATGGGAATAATTAATGCTATATGCTTCCAGAGAGTATTCCAGGGAGCACTGCGTGAAGGCGGTCAGCTTTTACTCCCTCGGTCCTTCACTAAACCTTCATTAGGACCTTGGTCACTGCTCATGTAGAGCTTTGTTGATTTACGCTGTGTCAGGCAGTTTGGTGGCGTGGATGGTATGAGGCCAACACATGCAGCCCAATCTTGGCTATTGGCCGTTAAAGGGAATTTACGTGTATTTGAAACACGCGCATATTTACCCATCCATTTGTTATAATGAAGAAGCAAATGAAAAACTGTTTGCTTGACTATAGTGATGAGCTCTATTTAGCCAACTGTTTTTCATTTGCTTCTTCATTGCATCAAGAGCCGCTAAATGATCAGCATTCATTATTTTCATCAATAAATATTGCTTTTCTATTAGTTTGTGTTGTATTCTGACATATTCGTTAAACGCCGTTAAATCCCCTTTCATTCAAAGCAAAGTAAGGTTAAGTTAGGTTAGGTTTAGTTTTCAGTGAACATTTTTTCGTAATGTGTTTTCTAGGACCATAAACTACATTGCTGTCGTTGCTTTTGTCAAATTTGCTGAAAAAAAATACTGAATATAGTGATAAAAACGTATCGGGGAACTTTCAATGATCGTAACTTTTGCCTTTGACGTAACCTAAAGTTGGGAGCGGTGTCAATCGGCGTGGCTCGTCAATACAAATCGGTTGATTTCGTCGCTTCCGCTAAAGCAAAACCTTACCCTCGTTGTTAGCTGAAGAATCATTAATTTAAAGCCAAAGGTGAAAAGTTGCCACATTTGGATAACCGAACCTGACCAGAATGTAAACTGATAAGATGGAAAATTTATCTTATTTTGTGCACAATTCCATATTCCAGATCCATGGTTTTGCATTATCATTGCATTATTGGCCGTACAGTCCCTTCACTTTTCCAGTGTTAAATATACACCAAGTAATTATTTGTGGGTGCAAAGAAGCTGCAATGTACTCACTAATAAATATCTAACTATCCTATCTATTGTATCCAACTTGCCAAAGTTGGGTACAATGATGCCATTGTTATTTTGAACCTGTCAAAAAATACCCATATAAAAAAAATTTTGGGGTATATTTAAATTTGGTATCATTATTTGTTATCACAAAGGCAACCATTTATAATTCGAATGGGACGCTATTAGTTGACATTGCCACTACAAAGTCTTCCTTTTTTCATTTGTTTTCTGAGATAATTTTTTTAGATTTTTTTTTTTTGTAAGTATTGACTTGTTTATGTTTATTGTAATTATTGGTGTTGTTTATTTAGATAATGGCTACAAGGCAAGGCTCATCTGAAATATTAGACTGCTTTTGAGATACGCCCTCAAAGGGTATTGGCAAGCTTACATGGAGGGTTGACTGAGGCTATTGTATTCAATGAAAATGCTTGTACCTATCGTAACCTTGATGTAGGCATGTTCACTGTCGGAATAAGTTTCTCATTGTATGTCCATTGACGCCCTTGAAGTGGAGGTTTGTCAATAACCGCTTAATTTTTGAGATGGGCCTTTTGTAGTCATTATCTAAATAAATGGGTAATACCAATAATTACAATAAATATAATTAAACAAATTGAAACTTACTAAAAAAAATTGGTAAAAAATTACTTAACGAAATGAAACTACTAACTGAAAAAGGAAGATGCCAAATAATGGCACCAAATTCGAGTATATTCTAAGAAAAATATTTCTAGACCATCCAAAATAAAAATGGTATTGTACTTAGCTTTTCAAGTACTTTTCATAAATATATAATTTTAATACAAAATCGATGGTAAGAAAAAAATTTTACTATATAATATCTTACTTCACAAGAAAGCCGTTCATTCATAGTGTGTGTCCACAACACAAGATGGTTCTATGATGTTCTGTAATTGCACAGAGAGCAATGTTAAATCAGTTGTCAGTCAACCACTATGCTGGATGGATTTGACCCAAGTGGAACAGCATTCGTATATCAAAATTCCCATTATTCATGGCAAAAATGCCAAAAAATGCCACAGTGTTGGTAGAAGTTGTCTGGATGAACGCTCTTTCGTATTGAACAGTTGCAAGATGGGTAACAGTTTCAGCAAGAATGCAAAGCGGCCAGCAATGAGCAGCATGATCCTATAACATGAAACCTGTAATGTTATGTCAACTACCTTAATAAAGATGATGACTACAATGTATGCGTGCTAGTAACTGCCAGTACATTTTATTAATTGCTTTTCTTGCATTTGTATATTTAAAGCTTTTCACCAGTGCTTATGTTATCGCATGATGACTGACTACACTGATTTAACATTGCTCTGTGCAATTGCAAAACATGACAGAGACATCTTGTGTTGTGTACGGACATAAATGCACAGCTTCCTTGAGACATTGCAGCATTTAGTGATACCATCCTTTTGAAACAAAAATAATGACCATGTTTTATGTCCCAACCCTTTTAGTTACAAAGATAACAGAGATGTCTTAATGTTTAGTATAAAACTGTAAAAGATATCTTTTACAACTTTGAACATTACGAGTCTTGTAGTTTAACTTAGTTGCAGAACCATTATACAAACACCTTTTACACTCGAGAAGTAAACTCTCCTTCTAAATTAACAGGTTAGGCTAGTCACCTGCCTGCGGTACGCCAACATGGCTCATAGTACTGCACGACTGCGATTAGAAACAAGCTCCAGTAGCCTACATAAAAGAAGAACTGAATAATTTTGTCCATGTTGCATTTTCAAAATTAAAGCAGCCTACAAATCTAGAAATTATTCTTTCAAGGAGTAATGAAAGCTTGTACAAGCTCTAATTGTCTTCAGATTACATGTTATTACATGTACATTTTTGTAGAAACCTCCATATCAAAACTATAAAAAAAATACTAGTTTTTCATTGACAGATCTTCCGAAGGTATATATCTAGACACTGTCCAAATGGAGGGGACTGGATGAGGAAGTGGGGAGATATGACTATAAAAAATTTTTATTTTAAGCATAACTTACATTAAAATTCTGATTAGATTAACATGAAGGTGCTACATTGGCAGCGTCAATACATAGATCTGTATATGTGCATATTCAACCCTATAAGTCTTACACGGGTCGCCAACCCGCCTTTACTAAAACTTCCTTTGAAACCAGTTTGAAAATATTGTGAGATTGTTTAAGGAAATTAAATTTTTATATTTAAATGTCTAGCTTTAGAGCTTGTACTCACAAGGGGAAGCCCAGACGTTCGGATCACGGATTTTCTTCAAACTTAGTACACTTTTAGTAGTCCATTAGGATAACATAATGAACTTTTAACAAGGCGCCACGAATGAAGCGTTTTCGAGAAAATCGCAAGAGAAGTTTTACGCGTCGCAGGAAATCATAAAAAGTTGAATTGCCACCCAAATTGAAGTTTCACTTTATTTACGGAAAATTTTGGAACTCCAAGGCCCAGCCTAGCTCATCAATGAATACATTTATCTTCGACATGTCTCTGGCTGTATGTACTCTTAAAATGGAATATATGCTAAATCTTTTACAATTAGATTCCTGGAAAATCGAAATAGTTGC
Organism: Sinelater perroti; assembly: GCA_036346155.1. Lineage (NCBI taxonomy): Eukaryota > Metazoa > Arthropoda > Insecta > Coleoptera > Elateridae > Sinelater > Sinelater perroti. The sequence continues at coordinate 25,142,857 of JARFIY010000056.1, read as the reverse complement.
TTTTGGTTCCCTGCAGTAGAATTAATCATAAGTTTATTGGGTAAAGCTAAATGTTTCTAGTATACGGTGCTGAATTGCTAATTCTCAGATTTACTAATTTTAAAGATAGGGATACTTTTTTATGCTCTTCTCATATGGTTTTAGGATTAGAAATTATATTCAGATATTATACAACCCTTGTTATTAATTCTGAAATTGTCATAAAAATAAATACAATAAAACTGTTAAAATGCTCTTCAAGAAACCTGTAAGTCGCATATTAAACAGGAGATTTTCTAAATAGAAAAAATATATAAATGATGCAACGTATTCCTATACTTAAATAGTATTTTATATTCTTATTTTCGTGCCTTTTGTTATACTTTTGTAACACAAGATAGAGTTCAACATTTAGAAATACATTTATTTAATTACTACTTTTAAAAATCATTAAGATTTTTTGTCTAATATGTGAATACTTAAATTTTTAAACTATTTAAATATGAATTTACTATAACGTCATCATAGAAAGCACTGATTAATTGTCTCAGCACTATTATTGTTTCAACGCCTTCCTGTCTCATGGGAACTGAAAGTAAAATTATTTTAGATCATAACTTCATCACCCACAGATGTGAACTCCTCTGCCAAATGAAGGACTTCTAAATTTATTATTTTAAGAATTATTTTCAAGTAAATAAAAAAGTGGTTGTGATAACTAACAAATTTTAATTTTATAACTTGTTAAATCTTAACTTTATTGAAGCAAGTCTACTATTCCTTTTCATGCACCGCTGTCAGAATCTGCAAAATCTAAAAGTGGGGTAGGTTTTGATTTCCCACTGTCATTATTTGTCATATTTTGTGGGTACCATAAAACTAATTTTTTAAGAAAAATGTGTGAACACTGGCATTTTTTTTAGGATGAGTGGAGTAATTATCTGTAGAAGATAGAATTTTCCATCCTGCTTTTACCTCCACCTGACAATCACCGGTCACAGATACACATGCTTGTGTTTTATATACAGATAATGGATTTTATATATTTTTTGAAGCATCGGGGTTTTTCTGATTTTTCCGCTATTAGAGGAGGAAGCTTTTGAGATTATTAAAATTGACAGCAACGAGCATTGTTATCCTATTCTTAATTGTCTCTCATGATGTTTCTCCTTTGAAAAACCAAAATTTCTCTGGGATAAATTTGAAGTCTAGACAGAAAATGATTGATTCAATAGCGTTTAAATCTGTTCAATCAACCATTGGCAATAGAAAAGTTTATATTTAAAATCGGACTGGAAAGAACCGAATTTGCTAGTCCAATGTGAAATCTGATCTTTCTACAACTTTTAGAGAACAATTTGAACATTTTTTCCAGGCAGTTTCCAGCTATCTCTAATCAATCCCTTCTTCAAGAATAAGTCTACTACATCTTTTTGTCAAAGAACTCGCTAATGCTTCGATTAGATTGATACACTTCAGTTTGTTTTACAGCTCCATGTCTAAAGCTAATAAACAAGAGTAGAAAAAAAGAAAATTAGATAAGATTAATTCTTAACTTTCCACTCAGATTTATCTCTCAGTAGTTTCATTTCCTCAAGCAACATCTTGGATTGTTATGACCATATCTACAGTTGACACTGGCAACGCTTTGGCTTTATGTATGTCATGTGGTAGTTAGATATCAGACAAAAAAGCTTATCACATGAAATAGTGTAGTCGGAGTTTTACTGATTTCAACTTTCCAACTAAATTGGAAATTTTTAAAAACGAGCCTAGAAAGGTTCTGGTGGAAATTCTGCTGTTATACAGTAATAGCATTAGTTAGTAATAACAATCAACTCAACACTAATATAGAATAATTATTAACCTTATCTCATTTAAAAACAATTTTTTTAATCCTGACCTATTTAGTCAGCATAATGCGTCATTGTTAGATGTCTGTATGTTAAATTACTTTCCACCACTGCTATTAATTAATTTCTCATGTCCTTAAAATAAAAAAAAACAAACATCTTGAATTGTGGCTGTTCTTCCTAACTGTATATCCTATCTTCTTTCTCAAAATAAATGTTTTTAAATATTTGGTTCTCATATAGCGCTGGATAACGTGTTTCTCATTTTGCTTAAATATGAAAAGCAGGACTGTACGAAAGAAAAGAAACTTGATTTCCATGATTTACTTGGATATATATATATATATATATATATATATATTACTAAAGCTGATCGATAAGAGAATCAGCAATCCTAACTTAAAAATAAAATTATGATTGAATCTAACATGCCCTACTTAAGAATATTAGAAAATGGGTATAAAAATCTACTGATGAATTGCGATGTTGATATTTTATCATTTCAACCTACATGTTTAAAAACAAATTTTGTACACTCAATATGCAGAATTCACGTAAGTCTAGTCGAGAGTAATTTGCAGCAAGGCATACTTGAGCATCTCAAAGAATCAAATGGCGTTGATGAAAGTTTATTTTGTAAGTTTTGCCATGTGGAGTGTCCTCACAATATATGTATATGCATGACTAGAGAATTAATATATCACGAACTTGATTGAGATGTTTTAAAGTATGATGGAGAAGAAAGAAGTATTTTGGAAAATGATAGTACATATTTAAAAAAGTTCATATTAACATAATTATTTTATATATATATATATATATATATATATATATATATATATATATATATATATATATATATATATATATATATATATATATTTGAACATAGAAAACATTCAGTTTCATTCAGCAACTCACATTACATGGAAGTTTTTCAAACAATAATAATGCTATCCACGCCTTTACTCGCTACTGCGAATACATAATGCATTAGTAAGATTCTGGCTGTTTTACATACAAAAATGAATTAATTTAATATAATCATTTTGCAACATATCCGCCTTGTAAGTCTGGGAAACGCTGAAGTATTATTTGAATTGTCTGTAAATCATTGCTAATTAATACTAATCTTATTATTTACTAATGAGGAGGTAACTTTTATGCATAGTGATAGAAATAACAATTGAAAGTTATTATTGAGCGTAAAAAATTCACATCCCGTTCTAATAACTAGTTTCCAAGACCATTTTATCTTATTTGGTGTTGTAGTGTTAACGATTTGATTGGGGTTATATTATTACTTTGCTGCAAAATAAATTGTTGGAACTTTTTTCCTTTTGCAGTGTACAAGAAAATGGACTGTCAACGTCACCTGTCGCTGCATAAGTAATATTTGAATAAAACTTGCTTTAAATGATGGATTGGTTATGATAATATATTTGGCTGTCACAGTCCTCTGATTAGTTCCTTTAAATTGTATTAAAATGAAGATTCAACAAAACAATGTACAAAAATTGGTACTCTTAGTAAAAGATGCAATATGCAATCTTACACGATGAATTGAACAATATATGGGCGTTTATGATTCAATTTTTGAACATTTATTGTGATTTTTACAAATTGTTATTTTTTAATGACCCATCTTTTAGTAATAAGAGCAATTTGATTATTTTTTTAAATTATTTATTATAAGCAATTAATTGGATAACCATTTAGTATCTTCTTGTAAGCAAGACAATTGATTTTAAACATTTATAACGTGAATATGCAATTACTGATTACTGAAGTATCACTTCGGTAGCCTATCCTTGGTAATAGTTTTAACCAGAAATACTTATAATTTGTATTTAGCTGCTCAAACAATATTCTCTACCATTTTATAGAATTAATTGGTAATAATTTAGTTCTCATATTTTTGTGTTTGTAATGTCTGATAGTCTCATTTATTAAACACGAGCTTTTTCTGAATTGAAAACCATAGTTATATTTGTACTTACAATTTGTTTATTTTTAGAAATGTACCCTACCGCATCCGTGTTCGCCTCTCCAGGAGAAGGAATGACGATGAGGACTCTGCACACAAGTTGTTCACACTCGTGACCTACGTCCCTGTACCATCGTTCAAACGTCTACAAACTGAAAATGTTGATTCCAATCAGGAATAGGTTATTTTGTAATAAATGCGTTAAATACTGATCTGTGCATTATTATTGTTTTATTTTATTTTTATTTATTTTTAATAATTTAAAAATTTTAATTTTACTCAGTACCATTAGGGTCGATTTTTTAAATTTAGTACAAGGATCTTTGAAACTAGTGGATCTAGAGAGATGTTCTATAGAGAAAGATTAACATTTTTTGGAGGCTAACTAACCTTTTGAAAAAAACTGATTTTATGATATGTAGGTATCAGATACAATGGAACCGTTTTAAAAAGAAATCGATTGGTGTAAACCCCATCTCAATATCTAACCGTTTTGGGGATAAGCTGTCTTTAAGTTACATTTTTAATGTGCCGTAACTGATTATGAATATTTTTTAAAACTATCGTTATTTTTGACGCAATGTTTAAGAAGTTTTTGATTTTGTTAATATTTCTTTACCCCCTGAAAGTTCTGAGGTAAGATAAACTTTAATTATTTTTTTTTTAAATAGGAACCATAGTTTGCTATGTTAGTGCCCATTCATAATGGATGTAAACATAAACTGCCCATAATATGTTAAACATATTATATACGTAACATTTGGCTTGTATTTGTAATGAACATAAGCCCTGTGGAAGCATTTGAAAGTTTGTGCATGCTCAATTACAGTAGCGCCACAATAACTACAGTTACGTTTTTACTACTGTTAATAATCACAACTAAAAGGAGTAACCTAGAAATAGAATTACTCTATTGGTAAAAAAAGGTGTTGCTAAGACTCGAGAAAAGAAGGAAAATCCTCAATGTTGAAATGATAGGTTAATTAATAGAGATAAAGAAGTAAAGGGAAATTTCGTCGAATAATCATAGAATTGAAACTTCTAAATGGAGAATGGTTTTTCAAATATATAAGAGTAACCGCTTTGGAGACAGTTGGTAGGCCCTTGCATTAAGAAAGCAAAGCATCAAAAAAACCTGTTCTAATCCGCGTTTGCCTATGATGTTGCGATATAATTGTGACCATTTGTTGACGAAACAAATACACATCCTGTTATTTTTATATTTCTAGCTACTTTGAGATAGTTACTTTTCAGAACCAAAAGGTCATGTTGAAGTCTCTACAGTGGGTAAAATTGTTTATGAAGTTGCATTAGTATTGTGAAATGTTTTACAACCAGTAATAATGCCAAAGCCCTCACAGGGAATATCGATGAATGTGGCCAAATCATTTTAGGAGAAATGGAATATGCGTCGCTATGTTGGCAGTATCGATGGAAAACGCATTAAGATAGTGGCCACTCCAAATAGCGGTTCACTATTTTACAATTATAAAAGCCATGGTAGCATCGTTTTAATGGATCCATGTGATGTTAATTATAATTTTATATGTAGATATTGATGAATATGGTTCAATTACTGATGGAGCAGTATTCAGGACATCAGACTGCTGGTAGATTTTAAAAATAAAATCCTATATCCTAAATCATTTACCAGGATGTAACAATACAAATGCCTTTTTATTGTGCCTGTGATCCTGCTTTCTTGTAAACAAAAACTATGCGAACTTATTTTGAGAAAATGTTGAATGTTAAAGCTGTGTTCAACTGTTTGTCATGTGCAAAACGTATTATTGAAAATACTTTTGCAGTGATTGCAAGATGACGGATATATCGTAGAACAATTATAGCATTACCATCAACTGTTGACAACGTTATTAAAGCCAGCCACCAAATGCCTACATAGTTTTATAAGGCAATCAACGATATAAGATCGATATTTTTATTGTGACACGTAGTAATATTTATACACTGCCATATAAAATTGCATAATTTTTCTTATTTCTACCCCTACAATTGCAGATAATTCTTTGACAACCAATTCATCAAAAATGCTCTTTGTAATTTCGTTTTTACAATCCTACAAATAAATATCTGTGATTTCTTTATCTAAATCAACAATGTGGATTGTTTTGTTTTATTCTTAATACCAGAGCCTGGTGTAGCAAGTGCATTATAATTTATACTTTGTTGCGGTCCGATTTTATATTCTTTAAAGAAAACTGATTCTGTTGTTAAACTAGCTGCTTCAAAGAAAAGCGATAAATACCAAACTATCAATGAACAAGGTTATCTATTCATCCTTTTTGCTGTTGAGACTTTCGGTCTTTGGTGTAAGGATGCTATCGCTTTACTTAATAAGTTTACATCTACAAATTATCACTGGTGAATTATGTTTCCATTCGTATCTATCCCAGCGCATTAGTTTGGAAGTTGAATATGGGAATGCTGGCTGCATTATAGGAACCTTCTCTCCTAACATCCCCACGGATGAACTTTTTTACTTATATTAATTCTTATTCGTTTTTGCTGTCACAAATTTTTTCTTTTTTTTTGTTTTTGCTAAAGAGAAAAAATAATGTAGGGAATTCTTCGGCATTTTCGAAAGCTCTTTCAGGAAAGGCCAGTATTTCATCTTTCACTTCTCCTGCTAATGAATCGTCCAACAATTCTACATTTATAACTTTCGAATCAAAATATGGAACTGCATTCATCGATGTCCAGTTTTCGGCAGAACAGTTAGATATCATCTTTCTAATAAAGCATTACAATTATAAGTAAATAATACCTTGTTGAATTAAAATTACCTTTCATTGATATAATCTTTTAAGAAGTGTAAGTTTTCACACCATGTCCTTTGCTTAACATCTAATTGGCCACGGCCAATAGATGCGATTGCTTTTCGCAAGTTTAGCTGTTACGAAAATTAATAAATTTCATGACTCGCATTGTATAACTGTGTCCTGAGGCTATAATTCGCCTAGAAATGTGAAAAACTGGGTAGGTCAAATTTTCGCCGATTACATTACTTTTCTTATTATAGGATAAGAAAAGTAAAAATATGTAGCGGTTTTGGTTCTTTTTTAACTTTGGTTTTTCTCTTCCATTAATGAATCTCTTTCAAGACTGTTAAATCTATTATTACTTAACTACCATTTCCATTGATGGGTGTGACTTGACTGACCTTTTCTTCGTTTACCTTTATATTTAATTTATTTATAATTATATTATAATTTATAATTTATTTATGTTTGCTAATAGCCTGTATTTGGTTCTGGTGGATAAGGAGATTTTTGTAATGAACAGAATGGCGATTAATTTAGCACTTGTATTTTAGGTTACAAGTTAATATAGCCAATGTTGTGGTACTATCGGTTGTGAGTAACATATATTGTCTATTAGCATGTATTGTGACGGCATATTTTAATTGTGCATTGTTTGATTTGATTGCATATATGGAGTATTGCTATAATAAGGGATGCTGGTTATTTTGGACACACCTTATAAGTAAAATTTTACTAAATAGATATAGAATGAGGTGGGACCAACGGCCTTCTGCACTGCAAACCTTAGATTTTATTGTCCATCCCTCTAATTCGTTGGAACTCTCTAGGCCTAGGCTTTTTTCCCCAGAGTCTAGAGAAAGACTTTTCTGTATAGCTCTCTGGCTTTGGGTTTTCTTGGGCTAATTGTAGGAATCTGAGCCTAGTAAGGCTTTTGCAGTAGCACAAAATGTGGTTGGCAAAATTTGCACAAATAGTTATCTGCTACTTTTAGGAGATTTAAATGCCGCCTAAGGAGACAGTGTCCTGTCAGCAGGCCAACTATGACCCTAAATTTGGGTCTGTTTAGTCGTAAGAGGCCTGCTGTAAGTTTTTGTAACTTTTTCGATTGTCTCAAGTGGCTGGAATTGTTCCACCTTTCTTGAGTTTTATTGAGTATCCATTTATTAATGGATGTTCTTTTATTATTTGAATGCCACAATATGATTTGGGTCTGATCTTTCCTTAGCCAATAAGTTTGCAATCTCGTTACCTCTATGACTCGATACCCAACAAAGGATCAGTCAATTGTCTTTTTCTATCTCTGTAAAAGCACCTATGCAGTCCCAAACAATCTTTGCCTTTACCACAGGTATGGCTAAAGCTTCAAGTGCTGTTTGACTGTCCGAAAAGACGACTATCCTCTTACCCCTAATTTTAAGCCTTTTGATCTTCGCACAGTATTTTATAGTTATGGTTTCCTCCTAAAAGACCATACGAAATTTTCCAAGCGCTATTGGAATCTTAGTTTCTTTTTAGACCATAGATTTCTACTCCTGTGCCTAATGCAGTCTTGGAGCCATCAGTGTACCAGATAAAGTCTATGGAAACCTTTGTTCCAGTTTACTCTATCTGGTATTATAATTTTGAAGTTTTGTCCAAATTTAAAGTAACTGAAAACCTGGTCATTGGTGGGCATTCTCCAATGCGTCTTTCAACTTCAATTTCTCCCTCAGTTTTTGGTGCTCCCCTTCATGCATGAAAATGATTAGAGCTGGTCCTTGCATGAGTCTGTTGGGAATTGCCCCTGTTTTTTCTTTAGTAACACTTCTGTGACGTTAAGGTATGTATGCCTTTAAACGTTAAAAAGGAGCTCTTCCACCTTTGCCTGTAGTGTTTTCGTTCACCATGTTACAGGCCCATAGGTTACCATAAGTCTTACTCTTCTTGTGTATAACCATAGAGTCATTGTGGAGCTTAATCCCATGCTGTTACCACATAGCCTTTTGCACCTTCCCAGTGCTATTATGGCTCTTTATGTGATAATATCTAAATGTCGATTCCATATGATGTTTTGATCGAAGATTATTCCAAAATATTTAGCCTCTGGCGAAAAGGGATTTCCGTGCTATTCAACACAATAGGTTTTATCCCTTCTAACCATCTTTTTGGTGTACTAAACTACCACTGCTTTATGGAGGCTAATTTGATGTTCTCCCTTTGTGCACTATTTGCTCATAATATTGAGGGCAGATTGCGATCTTTCCATAATAGTTCACGCAAAGCGCCCTCTCATGACTACTGTGAGATAATCTGCACATCCTAAGCAATGAAAGCTCTCTACGAATAGCTTGTTAAGGCATGCATTCATAAGGATTACCCACAACAGTAGAGAGAGACCTTTTTCTTGAGGGTAGCCTCTAGTTGTTCTCACTTCAATAATTGCTTCGCCTAGGATAGATACGATAATCTTTTTTCTTAGTCTTTTTGGAATTAATTGGCATAGAGAGTCGAATATTCTCTTCGCTTTAAGTGATTTAATTAGGGAGCCCATGGAGACATTGTTGTCTATGAACAAGGCTATCTTCTTGTCTTGCACGGCCTTTGACAGAAGTCTCTTTTTATCATTCGATGCCAGGTCTGTTGATTTTCCTGCTTGGTATGCGTATTGGCAAGGACAGAATAGAGACCTGATCAGTGTTGTGTCACTAACACAGTTATCTGCCAGTTTTTCAAGAGTTTTTTGCATAAAAGATGAGAGACTTATAGGTCTGTAAGAACTTAGTGAGAGATACATACTTTTGCCTACTTTGGGTATACATACGACTTTCACCCTGCTCCGAAATGAGCCTCTAGGCAAGCCCTGAAGATCCTCACTAAGAATAGCTTTAAATATTCCTGACTCTTCTGCAGCAGAACTGGTAGGATTTCATCGACACCAGGCTATTTGTAAGGAAAAAAGCTTCTTAACCCCCAGAAAAATTTATTTTTTACTAGATTTACTTTTTTAAAAATTAAAGTATTATTAGTTTCGATATTTTCTTTTCTAAGTAGATACCATGAAATGTCCTAAGGTCACACGTATACACAAGTGTTATCTGACATAGCTCTTAAGTTTGTGCTGTTATTAAAATTGATAACTTGCTTGGAATCTGGTGTGGAGCTTAAATGCTTTTTTATTTTGCAGTGCTGTTTTCTGCAAATAGAATTACTTCATCTAGTAGCAATAACACTAATCAAATCAAATATCTTTAAAGCACAATGCGGATGTCTCCGGTTCCCGGCCGTGTGAGGAGCATTGGTTGCCAGAGTAACGCGTTCGGGGCCACGCGGAAATACACGAATGATCGTTGCTATATATTTGGTAATGTCAACATAACGTCAACGCCCATTACGGCGATGCACCAGAATAAAATGGAATTCGTAACTGACACAATCGTTGGAGGGCAGCAATAGTAACGATTGCTACAGAAAGTTCGTAACACTTGCATTCTCTATAGTAGCCAAGCGTAGCTGGCTGGATTTCCTAATGAACTTTATGGGTAAAACTTTTTTTCTTTTAATGTTAAAAAGTGTAAGTATGCCATAAAATTTTAGTGTAGCAATGTTTTCAAACAGTTCTTTGCTTTTTATTTTCTTCCTATAAAGATAAATATAGTTACCTTTTTAAAGAAAGCGAAGTGAACTATTAAAGTAAAATAAGTGTACGAATTTATAGTATTTATAAACTTTAAATGATAAATCGTTTAATTTTTATTTCTTGCTGAGGGTATCTACATAAAATTAGGAGTGCAAAAAATAGTAAAAATAAAAATATTAATTGGTATGTTTTTCTAATAGAATTAAGTAATTATTGATACACTTTATAATTATTAAAAAAGTGTCAGTAGGGCTACAAAAGTAATACATTTCCAGTTTTACAAGGGGCTACAAAAATTATTTTTTAACCTACTCTAATAGTTTGAAACATTTGTTTTAAAACATCCTATATATATGTATATATTATTAAGGTTATGTTGGTCACTAAGTCTTAGACAAGTATTAGTTTCTTAATAGGTAAAATTTGTGATTAAAATTAAATATAAAGTACATTCCTACAATATGGAGATGCAAGATATAAACTACAATAAAAGCGAGTATGTAGAAACGGTAAGATAGTAATTATTGGTATCTACAGTTAAGTTTAATGCATTCACCTTTGTAGGCTTCGGGGAACAAAGTCAGCCGCCAAACCGTTCTCTGCGGCTCACAAAACATTGTCCTCCAAGGCAAGGTGATAGTGCAGTCGGATGCGATAATACGAGGGGATTTGGCAAACGTTAGAACTGGGCGGTACTGCATCATTAGCAGGGAAGCTGTGATTAGACCGCCCTACAAGAAATTTAGTAAAGGGTAAGAATCAAGAATTTTCCAGTTTAAAAAATAGTATGTGCCTCTTGATTTGCAGTGTTGCGTTTTTTCCTTTAACAATGGGTGACAATGTGTTTGTCGGTGAACGATCCATAGTGAACGCTGCCGTCGTAGGGTCATATGTTTATATAGGAAAGAATGTAGTTATTGTAAGTTATTTTACATCATGAAAAGCAGGTAGCGGATCAATAGAATATTTATAGGGGCGTCGCTGTGTCTTGAAAGATTGTTGTATGATAGAGGACGATACCATTTTGGCACCCGAAACTGTGGTACCATCATTTACTAGGTACGGAGGCTCTCCAGGGATGCCAACAGGCGAGGTCCCCGAATGTCAACAAGATCTGATGATTGACTTTACTCGTAGTTATTACCAGCATTTCGTTCCTACTAAAATTTTATGATTTTAAATGTTTTTGTTTATTAACTGATTTTGATTAATGTATATAAGTAGCTTTTTGTGATGCTTTAAACGTATTTATTTTATTTTATTTTGAAGCTCGTGCTTACTTCACAAGGGAACGTATTTAATGAGATTTTTAGGAATTATGTTTTAAATTTGTTTGCTTACTTTTTAAATTCATGTTTCATATGTAGGGAAATTAAAGACATTAATCCTTACAAGAGTGAATGATCATTAAACAAAAATAATAAATTTTGCTCATGCAAGTATCAAAGTCTATGATTTGTAAAATTAAGCTAGTAATATTATAACAAGATAACAAACTAAATTATGTAAAATGTAATAAAAGGTTTGGCTGTAAAAATATTTATAAAATATTGCCTTGCGGATACCCCAATGCTGTCATTACAAAGTGGTAATGTGTAGGAGTTACAACCACACAATGAATAGCTGGCTACTCGTGCTGAACAGTGTTGTACATAGGCATTAGATGTAAAAATACAGATGACCACTAGTGTGGTTGAGTTGTTACGTTACATATAGTTCCAGATTAAATTCCAAGCTCATGCCTGCCAGGTATTTTATTGAGTCACTAAAATTAAATCAAACAAAAAATAATCGATGCACTTGTCTTAAGTCACAGTACTTGCTACGTTGTCTTCTACCAGAAATAATACTTGATGACTAGGTAGTGAGGACAATATATGGGAACCTTCTCAGTTAACAGGTTATGCTGGCACATGGGATGTTACAGCCTTACCATTATGATACAATACAGATGACTAATTAAGTTTTTAAAAAGGTAGAAAACTGCTGATACAGTGACATCAGCTGAAAAACCTTGATTTATATTGTTTCTTAATAGGACGTTTTATAAAGTATAAGAATTTTATACAAGCAAATAATAGATTATACTGGTTTTTCTTTATTTTTAGGCTTCTATAAAAAAAAAATAAAATTGGTGTGGAGGTCTGCTGTCCGTCGTGACTTTCAACTCTAGAACTACTGAACTTAAAGACATAAGGGGGGGGGGGGTATCATTTGAAAGCCTATGGCCTACTGGGTTGACATCCGCGAGCTGGCATAGGTGGGATGTCCTACAACATTGCAATAAGGGTTTTTATTGCATCCAGCTTCCAATATGTTTTTCCAAGCTGAAGACTAGCTTCTATTTTTGTCATTCCTGACATCTGTCACGCCTTATAATTTTTGATCTGTGATGAATAGAGACATAACGTTTTCACTATTTAACTAAGGACCTTAAGTCAAGTCTAGACGCCAAAAATCAGCCTGATCGGAAAGTCTTGAGACCGGAAGTGGCCGCAAATTTTTGTTTATCTATAGAAACTCCGGACATCTCTGGAAAAGGAGTTCCACATCTGTACTTGTTTGTTTCTCATAGTATGATTCAAACAGCCCGTTTTTTATTTTCCAAGAATATTTTTATTACCTTGCAAAACAGCAGCTGTTACTAACATACACTTATATTAAGATTTAAACTAGATTCACACAGATCTTGGCACGGCTTAGTGTGACATACATCATTTAGTGATGTGTATTGCAGATTAAAATATTGAGCTATTTATGAGAGTCAGTGGTTTACTCCTGTAACAATGTTACATGGGACACTTGAAATAATAAAGAAAAGAATTTTGTTTTCTGAGTATCTCTCCTAATTGTTCAAAAGGGTTTGTTGTGAAACTTTGGCAACTAGTCTACATACTGAATAATTTTTATTTCCAGGATTTTATTCATAAGATTAACTTGGTGTTGAAGTGAATTATTGTCCATAAATAGGTAAACAGTTTTTATTGATTCTCCCTAAAGAGATAAACATATTAAATAATTTCATCAACAATTTCTACTGGACTCGTCCATGAACATTCACTAATTATTGATCCGATCAGTAATCGTCTTTACATTATGGTAAGTAGGAGCTTCTATGTAGATTAGCATCAATAGAATGCATCTTGAAGGCTGTGATTTTTTAATTATCAAGCAACGGTTTGCAGGAAATATGAATCCTAAAAGCTGATGCACGATCTTTGTTAATGTTTCTTACTAAATTAGGTGATGGAGCACTTAATTTCAAAGAGCAATTTTGATGCAGTCATCGTATTTTGGGAATCTCCATCACTATGTTCGTGTTCCATGACTGGTTTGAGGAAGGAATAGAAATAACAGTACAGACAATAGAACCGCCATCCGTCAAAGAAATAAAAGAAACAATAAAGAACCTGAGGAATAATAAAAGTGCAGGAATGAATGGGATAACAGTGGAGATGATTAAACAAGGAGGTGAGGGGTTAACAAATCGAATATGTGCATTAGTGAAGCAGGTATGGGAAGAGAAGAAACTCCCAAAGGATGGAAAGAAGTAGTAATTCACCCCACTCATCAGAATGTTCAAGGCTCTTGAACAAAAAGCAAAAGAGTATGGCCTCCATATTAGTGACTAAATACGTAGAGAAGGGGGGCCAACACAATCAGGGAACAAATGAAAATTAAAAACAACACAAAAAATACATTTTCGAAGAGGTTGATGAGTTTGAGTACCTGAGCATAACAGTAACTAGTAAAGGGGACAAACTAAAATAAATAGAGACAAGAGAATTGCAAGAGGAAGTAGATTGGTAGGAGCGCTTCACAACTTATTTATAGCCAAAAACATCTCGTGGGTAGCAAAACTTAGTTTATACCAATCGGTAGTACAACCAGCAGTACTGTATGGATGTGAGTGCTGGATCATGAACAAGAGAGAGGAGGAGAAACTGAACGCCTGGAAACATAAATTGTTAAGAAAAATATTTAGGGGCGTTAACGAACAAGAAAATGTATGGAGGAGAAGAACAAATCTGTAAGTTAAGTAACTATATCGGAAACCAATGATAAGCCAGAAAATCAACACAATTAGATTACGATGGTTGGTCCACATTTCCAGAATGACAGATAACAAAATGGCAAAAAAGGTATTGAGCAGAGGAGAAAGGAGAAAGAGGGGATGGCCATGGAGTAAATGGCTGGAGGTATAGGAAGAAGACCTGAGAGCAGTGGGGATAGTAAGATGGCAGAATCTAATCAGGAATAAGAAAAAGTGGAAAAAGATAATAAAGAAAATAGAAGCCATGGGGCTTTAAGGCCTGCAAAGCTGGATTATATATGTTTTCATATTTATTAGGTGACACCATGTACAAGTAGACTGATAATCTAATCTGATATGTCATCAGTACAGGTATGAAAAACAAAATCCACTAGTCCCTGGAGTGTTCACAGCAACAACGTGTACTGTACATGATTTTGGAATGTGGGTGTTTCTTACCTTACTGTTGAATCAAACATTTATCACACTATTAATACCACCACATGTTTTTGGCAGACATTAGATGTAACCATTTTCTTTTTTCTTCCTCTCCATTTTTTTGATTCTCAATGTATAGATATGTACATAAAATGTATAGAGGCGGTGGTTATCTCTTTGCCCAAAATTGGTGCAAAATGAAATGTAACTACCACAATCTATCTATGTGGTATCTATCAGTCTCTAAGTTAAAGACAATATAAAGCTAAGAGTTTGGATAATTTATTTAGCTTCAAACCAGCAACATAACAGTGAAGTGATGAGTATGAACAGTTTGAAACCTGCAATATATTATTTGTTGCTTGTTACTTATTTACTAGCCTATATATAGCGTTATGATGTGATTAAAGGCTTGCACAGGTGAAAATGGTTTTAATTATTACTACTGTTGTAGGCAAGTGTGACCATTTTGCTTTTGTTTTTTATTCTTTTAATTATTGTTCCATTTTACTGACAGGAGGGTGAGTGTGTGTGTGGAAGGCCAAACCAGAGCGAATATTAATTAGAAAATTAATTTCTGTTGGTTAATTCCTTGATGCACCAGTAATCATTAATCTGAAGATAAACTCCAGTGTCGGTCTCTAGATGCTCACAAGAAACAGCCTTGTCATCCTTGTTAGGGAATATGGAATAGATAGGCTCCTTGTTAAACCAAATATAAACAATTTTTCAGTACAATCTTAGAGCTTATTCAGAAAGCTATGGGCAATATGGAACAAATTCTCACAAAATGGCACATACCATTACGAGAAAAGAATACTGGGTAAGTTAAAAATATATATTTTCAATAAACAGCTACGAGTCAGTTCGGAGATTAAGTACTTGAAAATATTCGTGGATATGAAATTAATCTGGAACTCACATTTTCAAAAAGTTAATGAGGGAAAAATAATTTATGATTACAAAACTTGAGTACTCCAAGGGGACTTAAATCACACATTGTTGCAGTATGATTTATGATTGTACTACTGTGATGGCCCAAAGTAAAACAGGTGCAAGCTAAATTGGAGCTAACTAAATTCCAGAGACTTGCTTGCTTACATAGTACATGTGTAATAGGAAGCACCCTAACTGCAGTCTTGGAAGCCTTACCTCTTCTTGACGTTTTAGTCGGAGCAGAAGTAATGGTGGTTTCTTATAGGATAAAATGTAGTGAAACTTGGCATGTCAACTCTGCTTCTAATCACACTAAGATAACATGAATTATCACAAACCCATTATTGAAAATGAGCAGTGATATTATGCCGGCTAGAAAAAATTTGATAAACCTTTTAAAATCACACTTGACTGGAATGAAAGGTAGAATAACTAGTATTTCAAGTAACAATTATTAACAGACAATGAGGCTGCAGTAAAAATCCTAGCTAATTATTAGGTCAATTTTAAATTTGTCTTTCTAACTCTTGCAAACCACAATGGGCATACTTTATTGTGGGTGCCGGGCACAAAGGTATAGGAAAACGTTGACGTACTCCCCAAACACCATAATAGAAATCATTTACTGCACTTGAATTGGCAATCATTAACCGACAAAACGTGAGGTACTCATTAATTTAGTTTTGACATAACTGTATATGTGCACATTGGTTCAATGCACCATAAGCTTATTTGCAATCTTTAGTTAAATGTGTATTTGTTGCCATGATTCATGGTTGTCCTGGATCAAGCTGATCCTTTTTAAAGATGACTGGTTCAAAGTTACCTTTGCCAAATGTACTATTGATGTGACTATTTCATTCTGTTGCTTTCTGTTCTAATTTGAAGAGATTTAGATGAAGGCAATATAGAAGTCATAATCCCTGGTTGAACATTACTCTGGTGTATGATTGTGAAGTTAACGAACCTACTTAAATATTCCTATCACCAAAATATGCCATATGCATGCAATTGGCAGGTTTTATATAAAGTTCCCAAACGAATCCCTATATTCTAAGACTTGATTACAATGACAATTGGGATAACAAATAGTTCATGTACCCTAAATGGTTACCTTAGGTGAGCCAGTTACCCCGACAAGTAGCTTGAAGTTACTGCACCTTTGTATTTGTAAAATTTGGGCTTCTCTAGAGCGGATATGTTGCTTTTTCGTGAAATACAAAATTTATTGCAATTAAAATGAAGATAGAACCCAAATAAAAACATCGAAATGAAATATACATATAAACATATTGTAATGCACTTAAGTAGATGAATCAGCAAGGTTTAGTCCAAGGTGAGTATTATTTTTCAACTTCTGAACGTGAAAATTATAGAAGGGATATAATTTCTGTATTAATATTCTTATAGACTGTTACAAAATCAAACTTACCCTTGTTTTACACAGAATAGAGATATCCATGACTTCAACAATGGTTGCAATTGTCAAGTCTTAAAGATGTAAGTTAAATTTTTTTTTTCAAGTTTATTTACCAATGAAATGGGGTGACAAAAAAAACTGTATTGCTGTAATAGCATTACATAAGTGTGGAACTGAAAAAAGTGTAATCTTTAAGACTCCACATCATTTCTGCATTAACTGTATGTTTGTGTATGAGCTGTAAGATTGTTTAATCAGATTGGAGATGTCGAAGATAGCCTATGATGTAGAAGACCACGTTTATTTTGGAATTTTGGTAGTTCTCTTCGTAAACAGATTATGTCTCGGGCAATACAAGTTTTCAAAACTTCAAACACCTAGGACTAGTTGCTTACAAAATACATATGAAACATTTGCTGACAGATGCTTTAAAGAAAAGTAGGAGAAAAAACAGGAGGTTGTTGACTGAGGCGGCACATGATGGCCACAGAAAGGAAGCATCTCAGCTAGTGCCAAGCATTCAGAGAGGCCATCATCCAGCAGCTGTAATGGTTTGGCGAGGAGTGTTATAATGCAGTAATTGACATTCATTTTTGTGAAAAGGGAGTTTAAACTAGTAAGACCTATGAATCACACGCATTTTTGAGGTGAGTTTTGGATCTATCAGCAAGATTCCACAGCCCTCCGCAGATGGCCAACTCGGACTTGGCTAAGAAACAATGGCCTTAATTTTCTAACAGTAGAAAATTGGCTTTCTAGTAACCCACATCTCCATCCATTAGATTACAAATTATGGGAAAAGTTTGCTCAAAAAGACACCCTAATATTGATTTGTTGAAACCGAGTCCTGATGGCTATAACCAATACTTTCCTGATGGATGTAATGTGTACCATATATGAGTGACTCGGACTCTTAAAGCTTGTGTGACAGGGTAAGGATGACCATTTCGAATAAATCTGTTGTAATTATATTTACGATAACCATTTAATAAGTCTTGAATTTATGTAAATACAGTTAATCCTTTTATTTTGTCTGTCTAATCAGTGTGCACCAGAATTTAAGGAGATATTATGAATTAAAAAAATCAAATGTACCAGCTAAAATTGTAAACTTGATTAGGATTATCCTAACAAACACTATGGCAGTAGTTAAAATATACAAAGGCACAACAGATGCTTTCAGCAACATTATCTAACTATGTATGTTAATTGAAAGAATAATTAGGAGAACAGAAAATAAGGGAACGATAATAAACAAAGAAGTACAAATTATTGCATTTGCTGATGATGTGCTGATAATCTCAAGAACACAAGCAACTCTAGTCGAAACATTTCAAAAATTACATACAGAAGCAAAAATTATGGACCTAAATACAAGGTGTTTCTGAAGGAATAGTAAATATTTTAGGGGGTGGTAGTATAGACGAATTGCAATAAAAAATTCCATATAACGTGTCCAATTTTTAATGATTCCAGAGATACAGCTGTTGGTGCAGTTTTTGTTCCGTGTATTGGTATACCGTTTGCTATGAGCGTATTTAATTTAACGATTATCAACAGTAGTGTGTTGTTGACATTGAATGTTTTCAACTGACAAACATAAACGTTGTGATTTGTTGGCCAAGTGTACTGTACTGTACCATTTAAACATGCCGCACCTATTTACACATGCTGAGTATGCCAATATGGTATTTGTGTTTGTAATGGAAACGCTGCTGCTGCTTGTAGAGAATACGGCAGACGATTTTCAAACCGCCCTCATCAAAGAACGCCAAGACGACCTCCGAAGAGCTACACGTGGTGTTATCAAGAGAAGTGAAAAATGCATTGAAGTTGGTGGTGGAATTTTTGAAAATCTACTTTGAACGTCCTCATGTAACAGCTGTATCTCTGGACTCATTAAAAATTGGACACGTTATATGAAATTTTTTATTGCAATTCGTCTATACTATCACCCCCTAAAATATTTACTATTCGCCCAGAAACACCCTGTATAAATAGAAATCAAACTAAAATTATGAAAATGCAAATAAACAAGAAGGAAAGATACATCAAAATAGATGATTACCAGTTTGAAGAGGTGAAGACGATTAGATACCTAGGAACAGTGCTAAGTAACAAAGATGATAACGATCCAAATATAAAAGAACGAATAATGACAGGAAACAGAGCCTATTTTAGGACATCCGACCGAAAATGAATCACGAACTCTACGAAGAATATGGAGAAGATATAGTGAAGTTTATTAAGACTCAAAGAATAAGATGGATGGGACACGTAATGAGGAGCGACAGGGAAAAAATAGTTAAACGAATTATGGAATGGAAACCAACTGGTAATAGGCCAAGGGGTAGACCGAAAGAGATCGGCAGACGAAGTGGCGAGGGATTTGGAGAAAATTAAGATCCAAAACTGGAGAAACAAGGCGATGGACAGAGAACAATGGAAAAATCTGGTGTGAACATTACACGACTTTCCTTATTCTATGATTTGGGTAATTCTGGCAAAAATCCTGGGCTTCAATTTTTTTTCGAGTTCCTATTTTACCAACTTTTACTTTAAATTCATGTTTATTTCGTTATAACAAATCATTTTTGCTCTCATGAATTTTTTGTATCTTCAACCGTTTAGATTTGCGACCGATTTTGCGGCCAAACGGCTCGGCCGATATTTACCAAAAGTTTCGCACTGCATCCCCTACCTACAAGTAACTTGCATACACACGAACCAATGGCCCAAACCAACTTTTTGGTGTCCTGAGGCTCTAATTCGTCCAGAAATGTAAAAAACTGGGTAGGTCAAATTTCCGCCGATTACATTACTTTCCTTATTATAGGATAAGGAAAGTAAAAATGTGGTTGTTAATGGATAATTTAGAGTTTTAACAGTCGTCAAAAAAAAAAGATGAATGCACGTAGTCCAAATATTTTAACACTTTGCTTTCGTGTGGCCATTTACTTTGCTTTAGATTCGGCAATGAATCACAAATTAATTTCTCTTGTGTTGAACCGAGATAGTAGAATAAAATATATTTTACAAAATTGCATTACAAACAACTTTTGGAAGAAGATACAATATCGGACAAAAGTAATTGAATTTTTTGGATATCTCTCTAGCTTTCTAATCAAGATCCGCCCGCAAAATCCTCTGGCGTGATGAGAGCAAGTTCTGCTTGTTTGGATTCAACGGCATGCAGTGGGTTCGACATCGACGTCCCGTGGGCGAAAGAAACAATCTGAGGTACCAGAAGCCGACTGTGAAACATGGTCTGTAATGGTGTGGGGTTGTTTCAGTGCAAAAGGGGTTGGTCCACTTTGTTCGGATCCACGGATATAGCAAGCTGTTGCAAGATCATATGCTCCCATACGCACGTGGAAATATGCCGCGCGGCTGGTTATTTCAACACAACAACGACCCGAAGCACAAGTCGGTCTATGTGATGGAAATCTTGGCGAAGAAGAAAGTGCACGTTTTGCCCTGGCCTTCACAGTCGCCGGACTTGAATCCGATTGAGCATCTTTGGAATGAGCTAGAACGTCGTTTGGAAGGGAAAAGAGCCCGAAACGCCGACTAGCGATTCCAGCAACTTCAACAAGAATGGCAAAAGATTGGGCCAAACGTGATTGACCGATTGATGTCTTCCATGTCCAAACGTTGTGCGGAAACGATCAACAACAATGGCTATGCTACTAAATATTAGTCTGTTGTTAGATTTTTATTAGTTGTCTCAGTTTATTGTTTTTTTTTTGGGTTGATGGTAAAATTCAGTTACTTTTGTCGCGATCAAAATCGTTCACCTGGCACTTGCTATGGAACTTGGCGTCTAGTGACGCTGTTCTTGTATGGGATTGTTGCCTACAGGGGCCTTGCTATTTGCAACTTGGTACTAGTTGCGGGCGGTTCTTGATTAGAAAGCTAGAGCGATATCCAAAAAATGTTATCATGAAAATATAATAAATGTCTCAATCTTAAACACGCGCTGTTTTGGTCTCAAACCGTTGTCTATGTTTGCCATCCTCCTCCAATTTATATCACAACTGATACCACTGCAGAGTGTTGCACCTTAAAGTGACTATCTTATCACCTAGGCCAGTGATGACAAAAACGTGACCAGCTAAACAATTTTAAGTTACATGGGTGAATATCCATGTCAAAATTTTTCTAAATTTTTTTAAATAATGTTAGTCCTATATAAAAACTACTTATGTTACTTGGACTTACTTCTTAAATTTGATGATTCTTTGTTTTTAACAATATATTTTGAATTGCGATGCTTACGCTTTTTTAATAAGCAAATTCATTAAATTAATATTTGACTATATATATATATATATATATATATATATATATATATATATATATATATATATATATATATATTTTCTTTGCAAAAAGATTGGTTGTTTTTCTTCAGTTTCTAAAGACATCGGGCGTCTGGTTAATCTCAAACTTTTTGATAGTTGCACTGAAGAAGACCTCGAGAAGAATCTGCAGCCGCTCCAATTCAAAAACATTCTACACACCAGTGTACACTGTAGAAGCTTTACTTACAGTTTCGTACCATCAGAGTTTGAGTAGGTCGACGTTTTATAGCAAAAGATAAAAAGACTTTCCACAAAATAGTAGGCTTCAACACCTGTTTATATTACTAAGACCATAGACCTATACCTTATTTGTGTCACTTTAAACTTTATTTTCACAGATTTCTATAGTTAGGAGTTTTAAGTCTTGCCCAGCAGATACATCGCTTCTCAAGTAATCTTTTATATTGCATCGGAAAGAGACAGGTGAAAAGCTGTAGATATGATACTTTGACCTCCCCCCTCCCCAAGCATCCAATTAACAGTGTAATGATTTCTTCGTTATTTGATGATTACCTCTACTTTATTTAATGCCTTAAAATCTTTTTTAGGGCTATAATGTTATGTGTATAACAATTGGCGTAGTGCAAGAATATGTCTTGCTGTTTGACCACTGCTTAACAGAAAAGTTATTTTAACCCAATGATACTTCTTACCATTGTCTACGTCAATATTTTTGTAGAAATTGAACTTTGAATGTTAGTATTGAGCTGTCTTCTATAATGTGGTTGATGGCGATTAATTTCATTTAAAAGCTTCCATTTTATTTTTAAGTGCAGTTTATAAACTCAACATGTTTGCGGTGTCTATCCAATAGCAGACCGTTGAGACTTAGCCAAAAGTTTGAGTAATGAGAACCACACTTTAGCAACATTCCCAACTACCTTTTTCTTTGCACGTGGTTTATGATAGCAAGGCTACAGTGCTGTACAATTTATAATTCACGTCAAGATTATACTATATATGTCTGAATGTTATTACCTTTTTACTAATTTACAGCTTTGGCTTGTTCAAAACAGCTTTTTATTCTATGCATTTTGAGATTATTTTGAGATTAACTTAGTATTTAACTACCATTGCATGATGGACTAAATTACTCTACTGTTTTCGTAGAAGATCCTTAAGTGTCTTCTTCCTTTTGTTGTTTGAGCTTTTTTTGGAAACTGCAAGTTGTGATAATTATGAGGAGTGTACACTATAAGAAGCTTTTCCATTACCAACCTGTATAAATCACTGGGAGTAAAGGCTTAGGACATATTAATGAGGTTCTCAATAGAGCTGGTTATTTACTCATCTGAGTGTTACATATTAGATAAGAGAGGAGCAATGGTGTGAACCATCATTTCTCTATTACACTCCAAAAGTTTAATTATTATGTTAGAGAAAAAAATTGAAATCAAAAAGCAAAGTGCTTATCTAAAGTGAAAAACCAAATTAAAATGTTAGGTTACGATAAATTATAGAGAGAACCAAAATAACAATGGTAAATATTGGCCTACAAGAAAAAAGAAAGGATATAAATGTGGAATAAGAAAAAGGGTTCTCCATTGAATGCTGGGGTTAAATTAAACTTTTCCAGATTGATGATATCCTTCCCTGAACCATTACTGTGATTTTGTGCAGTTGTGATGTAACCTTAAGTGAATTTATATTTATCTCTTTGTGGGGTTGATTAAGAGGAACTCCTAACTTTTGTTTCAACCTAAGAAAATAAATTTTAAGTGTTGGAATTTAAAAAATGCAGAAGCAATATAATTCTTCTCCTCTGAGAAAGAAGAGAAAAATTATATTCTCCGAATTTTAAGTTTTAGTAAAAGTTACACGAGTCAGTTAGGCCACTTGTTTTTGGAACTAGCGATTAGAGTTAAATATGGAAATTTTTTTTTTACTCAATATTTATTTATGGTTATTAGACACATTAATTATTTGAAATATATAACGTTAATAGAATATAGAATACAATACATATGTATACCACACAATATAGGATATAAAATAAATACAAAACATATTTTAAGATATTACAGACGAACATTTAGTTTATTTATGTAATCTGTCGACTCTGGGGTCGCCTTCAGGAAGTCTACGGACCTACCATTATATGATCGTATGGAACATTCTTCTGTGGTGTATCTAATGGTTTGGGTTTCTCCGCAATCACAGAGGGGTGATGGTTGTTTGCCCCATTTGTGTAAAGAGTATGCACATCTGCCATGTTGGGTTCTGATTCTATGGCAAGCCGCGAGTGATGCACGGCATTTTATTGATTTGCTGTGACTGTCGATGCGTTCGTAAGGTTGAACTCATCTTCCACAGTCGTCTTTGCCGTTTTTGTTTGTGGTCGTCTAGACTGAAATCGGCTATGGTTGGTATCTTCAATATCTTGCTAGATGAGTAAATTTGTATTGTCCATGATCTTTTTATATTCGCTTATGAGAGCATTTATTCGACACAGTTGAGGGGGTGGGATATGGCTTAGGACTGGAAGCTATTGCGTGAAGAGTTGATTTGATGACACGAGCAATAATTCTCATGGTGTTATTTAGCTATGTGTCTATTTTCTGTACGTGTGGGCTATTTAACTAAACTGGAGCGCAGTATTCCGCAGTTGAAAAGACAAGACCCAGAGCAGAAGAACGCAAAAAGGAGGCCGATGCTCCCCAAGTTGTACCACAGTTTTTGAATTATATTCTCCTTGTTTTTAGTTTTTCGGCAGTTCTCGTTAGATGCTCTCTGAAAGATAGTGTTCTATCAAGGGTTATGCCCAGGTATTTGGGTGTTTCATTATGAGTCAGTATAGCGTTTTCAAATCTTATGTTAACTTTTCTTCTAGCGAGTTTATTATTTAGGTTAAAGCAGGTAACTTCTGTTTTTGTGGCGTTAGGTTGGAACCTCCACTTGCGGAAATATCTTTTCACTATTTGTAGATCTGTCGTTAGGGTTTCTCCTGACTGTTCGATAGAACTTCACCTTGTTGTAAGTACCCAGTCATCAGCGTAGCCAAAATTACTTGATCTTGTTTTTGGCATGTTTGCAACATACAGGCTAAAGAGGAGTGGAGCTAGGACTGATCCCTGTGGTAGCCCGTTCTTTAGTTTTCTTGGAGAGTTGATGTCGGGTCCCATAGCTACTTGAAACACTCGTTAGTTTAGCATGCTGTTTGCCAGTCGGGCTGTTAGTTTGCAGGGGATTACACGAAGGAGCTTGTATATCATGTCTTCTCTCCATACTGTGTCATAGGCCGCCAATAGGTCGATAAATACAGCTGACGTTTTAAATTTTTTTTGAAATCCTGTCTCAATGTGGATGATGAGTGATAAAACTTGGTCTGCATAGCTTCTTTTTGCCGAAAGCCAGCTTGTTCAACCAAAATTGCTTCAGCAGTCTTGTGCTAATTCTGTTATAAATAAACCGTTCTAGTAGCTTATAAGTCACAGACGGCAGAGCTATTGGTCTGTAGGGCTATCAGCTGGTTTGTCTGGTTTTAATATAGCGATTATCTTCGATTATTTAAATTCTTTTAGGATATTGCCAGTGAGTCATCCAGACTTTTGCGTACTTGCCACAGTTTATTAGGAATTCGGAGTGGGCTTTCCCTGGCTTAACATCCTTAAGAGAATTTGTCACTTTTTTGCAAGTGTAGGGGCGGGAATGTTCTATTTCTGTGGCTTGAAATTTAGGGTTTTAAGTTCCTGTTTCACCTCCATTGTATGTTCTTTATCCTTTGATGCTCTGGATGTCGCTACTATGTGTGAAGCAACGTCGTTTGGGCAGACAGTTGTCTTTTGTCTTTGTGTGGGAGCTCCGCTTCCTAGTTTTCTTAACAGTTCCCACGCTTGTCTACTTGATGTCTGGAAGTTCAGGCTTTCTACAGTTTCTGTCTTATCGAATTTAGGTTATAAAGTAGTTTTCTTGCTATTTCCTTATCACCAATTTTAAGGAAATTTTGGTATATCTCATCACTGTTTTGAGACCATCCGGGAATATATTTTTTGCAGTAGCCTCTTGGTATACACTTTTTGGCACTACTCATTACGGCGCTGACAAACCTGTTGTAGTTTCTACTGATTGGGGGTATCCAGCCTAAGTATTTGTCTAGTTCCGCGGAAAACTTTGTCCAATTGGTATTTCTAAAATTCCATCTTGGGTGAGGGATAGAGGTAATTAGAGAGATTTGTATTCCTATCTCTGCTATGACTGGGCGGTGCTGACTGTGCGGGAAGTCGGGGAGAACGTTTCACAAAGCTTCTATGGACTGGCTTCTGTTGTCAGTCAAGACAAAACATAAATCAGGATGGTATTCGCGTTTCCAAGCTGCTGATTTAAGTTTGTATCGGTCTTTAGTATCAAACGCAAGATACCCATTTTACTATTGTGTTGCCATTTGGGTCACAGTTTCTGTACTTCTATTGCTTGTGATGACTACTGTAGTCACCCACGTACACAGCAGGATGGGGATGTGTTTGGATAACTTGGGTTGGCCAAGATACGACTGGAGGCTTGTAGGTGTTGGAGACGATGGTGCTTCCGATTTTTATGACAACGTCATGGGTTTTATCATCAGTGGACATGGAGACAAGAGACGCGTTTTAACATACGTTGCCACGCCATATGAGCAGTTTATAGCAAGATACTTTTCCCTTTTTCCCTAGTTGCTCTTCTGTTTCATAATGAGCTGCTCTTCTACGGCCAAACTCTTAATTCGAACCTGTAATGTTATAGTCCTGACCTGGCACTAAGTGGCTACCTCCTGTTTCTGTCCATGGCGAACTATTTTGCAGGTGAAAAATTCGCCTCAAAACAGGCTTGTGAAAATCGATTGTCCCAGTTTTTTGCCAATAGGGACAATGACGTCTATGACAGAGACATAATGGAATTACCTTCAAAATGGCAACAAGTTATCAAACAAAACGGCACATATTTGACCTAAATCGGTTCATTCTAAGTACGTTAAATAAAACCTTCAGTTTCATGTAAAAATAATGGATCTCTTTTTACTAGCCCTATTATATGTTTCTAAAACATTACAATGTGTTAAAACTACCCTACATATGGGGCACTTTTGTTTTAGCCTTGGGGTCCTTTCGTTACTTTACCAAAATAATGAAAACTAGCATTAGAAATATTAATAATATTTTTATTTCCCAGTATTTCTATTTTACAATCAAGTTACTAAAATTATAGCTGAAAGTATATATTGAGGCAGTTCTTGCTGTTCCAGTTTGAGACGGTGTGTATAGTTTTGCTACTATATCAGAAGTATTATAACTTCTCTTGACAATTTTCGTCACAGAACACTTTTGCGCGATTAAACCACACCACAGGCACAGAAAAGGTTGTTGATTGTTGGCAGCACAGAGGTTTGGCGTAAAATTCAAAAACAATGGGTTTTTTGAAAGCATGACGAATATACCCCACTCTCCCCTATTTCCACTGACATATCTGCTGATGAAACTAATCAATTTTATGAAGATTTGCAAAATCAGTGTCATTAAATACTTAAATACATCATAATACTCTTTGTTGATTTCAACGCCCAATTGAGTAACGAAGACTTCTTGTAAGAAGTCAGAGAAAACACACCATTTATGAAAAAATAAGTAATAACAGCACAGAATCTAACAAGTTGCCGCAATCTTTAACCTCTTTACAGTAACAACAAAGTTTCCACATCCCAAGCATTATAAAATAATATGGAAGCACTCTGATGTGGGACATGTAACCGAAATAGATCACATTTTAATTTCAAGAAATAGCCTAAGAGCAGGACGTTAGTATAGTCAGACAATTAAATGGTTCAGATTTATAGAAAACTAGGACAAATTATGTAAAAACAATAGAATACAGAAGAATTTAATGACTAACAGTGGAAACAAGACTATCAAATTAAACGAACAAGCACCACTACCTAACTATTGAGACCTCCTGGGCCCTAATTAAAAATAACATGATCACAGCCGCTAGTAATCAAATTGGTTTTAGAGAAAAAAAACACTCATATTGACTGGTGCAACTCAGAATGCAAATAAGCAAAAGAATAGAAAAACAAAATCAGATTAAAATAGATGAAAACTAATGAAGAAAAATGTAAGGAGGGCTACATATACGCTAGTTTTTACTGTTCTTTTATCACACATTAGTTTTGTTGTACTTGATTAATGATAGAAATAAATATTTTAACCTTTTCTTTATCATTACAAAATACAACCTAAAACATTATTGTTGCCATTAAAATTCTTTTCTGATTGTAGATACATTGATTTGGGTAATTTAAAAAGTGGTTTTGTAAGATTTATGAAACTATGAATTAAGGATTTTTTTGCTAGGTTAGTATAAAAGTTAGCCCCAAAATATGATCTTGAAATTAACATTTTAAGACCATTGGTAAAATACCCTAAAGTTTTTTTTTTTTTTACAAAAAACATCAAAACAGCCTTCTGCAACTCTTCATCATTGTTAAATTTTTGACTTTGGATGTCTTTCTTCAGTTTTGAAGGCTAGGTCTGGGCTATAGATGCGCGGAAAAGTTTCTCAACGTCAAAATCCTTTACAGTAACTTGGGAAATTACAGCCTTATTGAATAGAGGCGTTGTCGTGCAGAAGGGGGGGGGGGTTGATTCTGCATGTCTCTTTTCTTTGATAACATAGCCCAATTTATGCAATAAGTTGGCGTAATTGTTTAATAAAGTTTCTTTGTATCTCAAAAGATTGTTGCCATGATCTTTTTCGTCGATTGAGTCACCTTTACCTCTCTTGGCCGTTTTTGTCCGCTCTGAGCCACTGACTCTGTTTTTACTAGGGGATTATAGTGTAAGATCATGGCTTCATTCCCTGTAACAACGGATTGAAAGACTTTTTTGTTATGGAGACAGAGTTTTAAAAATAGTCCACGAGAAGTCACATGTTGCTATTTTTGAACGGCAGGCAAAAGTCTTGTATTAACTTTATTTATATGAAGTTGCTCATAGAGGATACGTTGCACAATTGTATAGGAAAGCTCTAATTTTGTCGATAATCTTTTACTTCTATATGCCTATATGTCAGTACTTCACGCTCGATGAGATTAACGTTTTCTTTCAAAAGCACTTCAACTGGTCGAACGTACGTAGTTCGTCTTGAATGATTGCAGGGCTTAAACGGAATTCTTTATCCATTCCTTTACACTGGAAGTACACGCCATCCAAATGTTGTTTATGGCTAAAACCTTCTGTAGTATGAAATTTATTTAGGGCTTGATCTTTAATTTTTAAAACACTGTGCAAAATAATGCGGCACTCAAGTGATTTTTTCTACGCGACTGAGAAATCAATTGTTGAAATTTTTACGAACGTATCTGACGCAACTGTTATTTTGTTTCTATTGCTATTGGAACATGTCAGGCTGGAAACTTGTGGCGCTTACCTCATAGAAGTGTAGTATGAAAATTCTGGGACTTACATAGAGATGGCACTACTATGCTATTTTAATAATGTTGCATTGTTTTATTCTCCATCTCCCATATTTGAAATATAAAATTAGTCTGTTGTTTATTTATTTGGACAGTTCCCCAACGTAAATAAAGCAAGCACTGAATGAAAAAAAATTAAGGGAACCGTTATAAAGAAAGCTACATTAGACCTTGGTAACTCTTCTAGTTCGAATACAAGAGTTACGCGTTGGGCCAATGAATTTAAAATAGATTAGTTTTATTAAAATAGTTGTGCCATAAATAACTGAAAGATTCAAATAACATGATAAAATAAAGATTTTTAGTATACCAGTGAAGTATGTATACTAGAAGAGTGCAACATATGTTTACAAGCGACCAAGATAAAGATAACATCTTGTCCACTACTGGAGAAGTCTAACAGAATTTTAACGGATTTATAATCACTAACAAGATTTGAGTTTACCGCAATGTTCCGCAAATGAAACAATAGACCTGCGATTAACAATGAAATTATCTGTAAATTTCTATGTTGAGATCTTAACAAATCTGCATACCATTTTGGCTCAATCACTCTAAAACATTTTTGGAAAAAAGCAATGAACTAAATGTAGATTATATTGAAAAATAAATAAAAAATACCCCAAAAAGAGTTTTCTTACTCTACCTGTAAATTTCATACTACTCTTCTATATGCCTCTATAGAAATATTAGTAATTCTTTAAATTAAGTTAGTAACTTCTCACTTTGCAATATTTTAATGTTACATTCAAAGACTTTTCAGGTTTCATTTATGTTCTTATTAAACGTTTGAAGACGTATTACACAATCCAAAAGATTTTATTTTTTCCTTCATTTGATTCATGAGATCCATTCTCAAAATAATTTGGTTGTATAACATGTCTAATGTGTCATCTGTCCTATCAAATTTTTATAGTTTGCTCAAACTGTGGTAGAATCTTTGTTTTTTTCTTAATGAGAATGAGAATGATTAGCAAAGTTTATATATTTGTTTCACTATTAGCTTTATGAAAACTTCTTTTATGATCAGTACTACTTATTATAGATTTTATCAGGAGCACTTGTGGTACCAGTATTAATTGTTACTTCTTTCAAAATGAAGTTATCTTTATATTTCTGTAACACATCTTTGATCACCTTACCCCTTAGGGTAACATATCTTTGATACTTTGGGTACTTTTGTAAAATATGTGGTAAACGATCTCTCATAAGAGCGGTTTGGTCCGGTTCCTAGTTTATAAAAAAACATATTTTTTATATTTGAAATTTATTCTTACAGTTGATGAATTGAGGTTTGTATTCGTCCAACTAGCAAGCCTTTTGAAAAGATGTTGTTAGAGGTTTGACTATTTAAGTTGTAATATGAGTATCAATCAAGCTGCATTTCCTTCATAGTCATCTCAACTTTTTCCCTAAGAACTTTGGAGATTTTAATGAAGGACATGGGGATTCCAACAGAACGTGGAAGAGAAAGAAAGGCGTTATCAGGGCAGGTGAAATGCTGTGTTTTAGCTGATTATTTATTATTTGCTGGTATATGAAGAGAGACAATCTGAAGTCGCAACACACCAATCACGAAGGTCACACTTTCGCAGCAAAAGGAAGAGAGTTTAAGTCATGAAATGTGTGAAAATTAATTTTATGTGTTGACAAAGTAATTAGTAAACTGTTTTCTGGATTCATTTTATTTTAAGTTAGTTATAGTTACTTTACTGCTGTTAATTTTCGAAACTTCGCTATAATTGATATTATAGGTTAAGTAAATACTACTTCTATTGATATTTTGTAAAATCTTTACGTGATACATAAAATCTGATTTTAGATTCATACACAGGAAGCGTAACTATATTAACATCACTCATCAGAACTAAAAGCCTTGAGAAAAAATAAATTTTGTAACTCTATTTTATTAAATCTGTAATGAATAACTATTTTCACTAACAGTCGAACACTAGTAAGAGGTGATTTAGTCCCAACGATTATCTGTTTATTTTATTTTGTTAAACCCCTAAAACACATCAACTTTGGTTCACTATACCCTTTATAAAAGATATTTTTAAAAAAGTCTAACCGATTTTGTATTTTTTTGAATAAAAATTCTTAAAGAATTTGATTTGCCTTTATAAAAAATAAAGAATGAATACTGCGGGGATGAAACTATTAGGATTCTATTTCTTTTTTAGTAACAATTAATTTTCATTTTATTTTGTGAAGATGTCTTAAGGGGGAAAACCAGTTTAAGAGGCCGAAATTTTGGTGTTTTTCATGAATATTTTAAACAGGGAAGGAATAATCAGAAATTGTTTATACTTGGAGGGTATTTTATTCATGTTTTGAAGTACATTTTACAATTCCCAAGTAATTTCCACCGGAAATAGTGGCGTTAGAACGTGCTGTCCATGGACGATTACCATCCAAGTATTTTGCTGGTGGGCATTCCTGAAGTCGCAATTTTTATATGTAATCATCACAATTTTTTTTTCGTTAACAACATATTTTCTAAGAGTATGGACCTAATTGTGATTAAAAAAATTGAAAATTGCGTGTTTTTGAGGTGTTTGAACACAATGTCATGTTTTTATACCATATTTTTTCACCTTTTTTGCATAAAAAATATATTTTTAATAATAATATAATCCCAGAATTAGGTTCATACGGATTGGAATTGAATAAAGAATATTCACAACAAATTTCAGAACGATTGGTCAATAACTTTTTGAGCTAGAATGCCCACCAGTTGAAAAAAAGTCGTTTCGAGAAAAACGCGTTTGAAATAAAATTTAGCGATAACGAGAAATTCAAGGCAGTAATTAATTATATATAACTACTCATCGGTTAATCAGCTATTCCAGCACTATATAGCAATCTCTCTTCTTGTTCATACGCGTCATTTCGGGCTTGCATTTCCTCTTGACGAACTATACGAGCTTCCTTCGTCTCCAACGAGCTGCGCCTATTCTGTCTCTTCGCGCGCTTGATTATCCATGTTCTCGGCAAAATTGAAGTTCTGGGAGCCAACTACGAGTTGCAGTTCGTTCATCACCATTAGAAGAGCTGAATTTCCTTCATTAAATAATGCAGTAGCCAATAATGCTGCAACCTCGACTATTTTCAGGCCAGCATGAAGGTGCTTTGGAGCCAATCGCCAAACGGTCGAATTAAAACTTTCATTCGCGTTCTGCGTATGACCGCCTAAACATCTCGTCAGCAAATCGTCCTTCGATAAATCTTCGTATATAGGAAGAATTTCTTTTTAAACGTCGAGGTGTAATGGAGCAGGGTGCGGTTCAGGCTCTGTTCCAAGTGATTTAGCTTGCTGCCACTTGCACCAGCTGTCTTCTCCCTGTGGACAGTTGTCGTGTTGTGGATTGTCATCTGTGGATATCATGTGGTGAAAAGTTGCCATTATAGCCTTCTTCATGCCTTTGACGCTGTTTATATTTCTTCGAATCGCTAAGCCATAATACGTGCTGAGCTTCTTCACCAAAACCTCTGTCAACTTTCCTTTTCCGCCCAGTTTTTTAATTTTCCTGATGTTTCGGAGCCGAGTTTCCATCCTTTTCTGAACATGGTCTATGCATTCACTTTTGACAACTGTCAGTTCATCACCGTAGGGATTCAAATTAACGATTGCTGTAAACGTTTTCGAATCTCCATCACCGATACAATTGCCGTATTTTACACCATGTAGTTCCTCCGATCTCAAGAACATCATTTTCACAGATTCCACCTCCATGCTTCCCGCGGGGCCTTCATGTGTTTTCATGCAATTTTATTTGTCATGATCGTTTTTCTATGCTAGATATTCTGCTGAATTTTTCGGTTCGTCTTTCCAATATATACATGATTGGCAGTAAGACCTTCGTACAAAAAGATCAATGACTTTTCCGGAATAATATCCGATGAGTGTTGTAACACCAAAACGTGATTTGAATCCTCATTTTTTTCCATGTTCCATCACCAGATATTTTCAAATTCAGAATAGGTCTCTCGCGTTTCTCGTTCTCTTTCTTTTCTTCTTCAACAGCTTTCTTACAGCAGAATTCATACACTTTTCTAGCAGCGGCGTGGATGTGAGTGCAAATTCCGTTGTAAGTTTCTTCAGCTATACCACTGCCGATGTCCATGTAATTACAATTACCTTGTCTGCCAGCACCTAAGAGCCGCATGACAAATACAATCCTACGATTTATCTCAAATCCAGTGTTGAGTGAAGAACCTGAATTGATTTGTTTCGACCCACAGTGGCAATTGACAACAAGCTTGAAACCAAGGCCACGTTTTCCAGCTTCTTGAAATTTCACTTTCTGTTTACAATCTCGACAAATAAGAATTTCCGATAAACCAGTGAATACTGTGAAAACTTTGATGAGCCTATAACAATGATAGGATTCACAATCACGTTCTCGCTCGTAGCAGTCGAAAGTTTTTTTGCGCTCGCACTTCCATCATCTTCACTGACACTCGACTCACTCCTGGTGTGTTGATTAAAAAAACATTTTTTCAAATATTTAACTTTGAGTTTATCAGTCATTGCAATATCTACAAAAAAAAAACGATTTACAATTTTAGATATACTAATGACAAGTGAAAAAAGCGAAATAAAGTGCAACCCAAATATTAAAATGATTTGAAACAATTACTCTTCTCGCCTTTAATTTTGTGGGATGCTTTTGGAATTGGTAAGATCAGGAATTTTTACCATCGGTGTCAAGCAGATGTTCTCGTTATTCTTGCTTAAATATTCGTTTGTCTTATGCGGTAGTGGATAACATCAGCGCAATTTTGGAAATTGGTGTATATTTTGATTATAACGTTCTGGTTCTATTGTTGAATTGTGCAAATTCCAAGTTTTTGATTATATTGATCGTTTCCAGTAAACGCCTTTAACTATCCTTAATACTTAACTTTTAAGAGTTTGTATTTTGTTCAGTTTTGTTTTTGCAGAGCTGTCCAGACAATATTACCATGGATCAGGTGAGCGATTTGTACAGAAATAGCATGCCATACGCTTTAAGGATGGATTTTCTGTTTATAATAGGATACGATTGCTTTAATCTGGTATACCTTCATTGAGTTCCTTCAGAATATAGGTTTTTCAGGTTAATTTTGTGTTGAAGTAGACCCCTAGATACCTTTTGCTGTTCGAGACGGTTTGTCGACAGCCGTTTGATTGACAGTCATTTGATTGATAACTTGTTGATCGCCAGACGTTTGATCCACAAAAGAGAGGATTGTGAGCACACTTGCACGCTATTGGTTGTTGATGGACAGCCAATAGCGTGCATGTGAGTTCCCGTATCGTTAGTTCAAAACGACGATCAGTGATACCGAATTTAAAGATGTCATTCGTTTTGACACAAGCGATGATGATACAATTATACTGTTTACAACCTCTCAAAACCTGAAATTATTAGGTGAAGCCAAGATATGGTTAATGAACGGCACTTTCAAGACAACTCTAAGACTATTTTACCAAATGTACACTATCTATGGCCAAATCGGAAGCAGACGACAGTGCATCTTTCCATTAGTGTACGCATTAATGACATCAAAACGTCAATAGTTGCATCATAAGTTATTTGAAACCATTAATCAAATGGCCAATGAAATTGATGTCCTTGAACCTGATTTCATTATTACCGACTTCAAACTAGCAGCCATCAATGCACTTGAAATCTCTTTCACTGCACAAAATAATGGTTGCCTTTTTCATTTGCGTCAAACCATGTATCGTAAAATTCAAGAACTTGGACTTAAAAAGAAATATGACACCAACGTTAATTGCAGCCTTCTAATTTGCAAGATCTCAGCACTTGCTTGTTTGTCCCGTTTTGAAATACTCACGGCTTTCGATTAATTGAAGACTGAACTCTCAAACAATTAAAATAAACAAAAACTACTGAAATTGTTTGAGGAATTCTGTATGCATGGAAGACTTTGAAACAGTAAGAGACAATAACCACTGTTTAAGCCAATAATGTTGTCTGTTTTTGACAACAATGAACTAAGGCATCCAAGGACTCGTTTTACTTTAGGTTGAGTCTTGGTATTTAAGATTCCAATTGCTAGTCGGTAACGCTCGTACTGGTATCTTCAATATAGCAAGAGAAATAAGAACGGAGTAGCACAATATTGAAGCAGAGATTCAGAAGTACGCTCGTGGAATACCACTGTCTGTACTGAAAAAGGATGACTTGAATAGAGAACAGAGTCTCAAGACAGTGATACAAAATAGATTAGAAAATAATACTCCAATTACTATTCTCTCAGAGTAATAGCCTATCACTTAAAATTCTAATTATTTATTACATTGTATTATTACCATTTATTTAAATTTCCTTTATTAAACCGAGATACAACAAAAAGTCAAAGAAAAGAAGGAAAAATGGAAAAGTATATAATAACTGGATCGGAAGAAGACTATAACATATACAAGAAAGGAAGAACCGAAGCAAAGAAAAGTATAAAAGAAACGAAGAAAAAGGCATGGGAAGAGTTCAGAACCAGGATGGAAGAAAACTATTTAGAGAACCAAAAACTATTCTATAATACATTAAAGCATTTAAAACAAAAGAAACCACCCAAACTAAGAAATATAAAAGACAAAAACGGGAAAGTGATAATTGAAGAGAAGGAAATAATGCAAAGATGGAAGGAATACTTCGAAGAATTAACAGTAGCAGGAAATAATGTAGAACAAGAGATAGAGGAAATAAGGACAGAACACGGGGATACCCAGAAGATACAAAGAATCTCAAAAGAAGAAATCATGGAAGCAGTCAGGAAACTCAAACTAGGGAAAGCACCAGGGGAAGATGAAATCATAGCTGAGATGAAATAACAGTACAAAAAGTAATACCCACAGACTGGAATATAGGAATAATACTACCCCTATACAAAAAAGGAGACATAAAAGAATACTCAAATTATAGGGGTATTACACTAACGAGTATACCCGGCAAATCAATAAGTAGAATTTTAGAGAAGCGACTGAGAGAAGAAATTGAAAACTCGCTGAAGGAGTCACAACATAGGTTCCGTAGAGGTAGAAGCACACAGGACTTAATTTTCACAATCAGACAATTAGGGGAAAAATGATAAGGAAAAAGAAGGAATTTCATATTTGCTTTATTTACCTAAAAAAGCCTTCGGCAGGATAAAGAGAAAGGATGTTTGGGAAAGTCTAGAAAGAAGAGGAGTAAGTAAAGACACGATAGATGTCATCAAAACACTATACAAAAACAATAGAAATAAAATAAGGACACAACAACGAGTCAGAACAATTCGAAACAAAAATAGGACTGAAACAGGGATGCGTGCTTAGTCCACCCCTATTCTCAGTACTCATGGACGATGTAGTGAAGATCTGTAAAAAGGAATGCTGTAATATGGAAGTGGGAAGTTGGAGATTAAAAAGAATAACAATACAGGAATTACTATTTGCTGATGATATGGTGCTACTAGCAGAATCAGCGGAAAAACTTCAGAAAAATATCAATATCTATCATCGCGAGCTAAGAAAAATAAATATAGAAAAAACTAAAACTATGATTATTGCCAAGGCAGACCCTCAACATAATATCAATATAGAAGGACAAACACTAGAACAAGTAACAAATTTCAAATATTTGGGTATAATAATAGATAACAAGGGAGAAATAGATAATGAAATAATGGAAAGATTAGGTAAGGTGGGAAAATATTTAACATACTGAAAAACACGTTCCTCAGGAAAAAAGAAATTCCGGAACAAATAAAATCGGAAGTATACAAAAAAGTAGTAAGACCTTCGTTAATCTATGGCAGCGAATCCTGGACGATCAACAGAAGAAACGAGAGTAAAATTAGAGCAATGGAGATGAGATATTTGAGGAAAATTAAAGGAATATCAAGACTGGAGAGAGTGAGAAATGAAAATATAACGGAACAACTGAAAGTGAAACCTATATTGACACTGGTAGAAGAGAGGCAATTAGGTTGGATGGGACATCTGCTCCGAATGGATGATAATAGGATAGCGAAGAGAGTATACGAAGCAAGAACAGAGGGGAAGAACGTAGTAGGTAGACCAAGGAGGCAGTGGGCGGAACAAGTAAAAGTAGCAGCGGAAAATAGGAACATACAATGGAGAGAAGTAAGGAACCTGACAAGAGACAGAAAGGTTTGGAATAAATTAATTAAGAAATGTTAATTAAGTTTAATAAGTTATGTTGATATTATATTATAAGTACTGTAATCTGGGTTATAATCCGACACTTAACGGTATAAGGATTTTTAGTTTAAATAAATAAATAAATAAATAAACATCTTTTGTATGCTTATTTTACAACAAACAAATAAATTAGTTTTTAAATGGTACGATTTGTATCTATTTATTTTATATAATTTAATTAGGTTTAAATGTCCAACAATGAAATCGAACGGTCTAATGTGTTTTTTATGAGACCTGTTATGGGTGATATCTCAATAACTTTTTGAGAATTATTTATTGTCGATCAACCAGCTGCTATCAAATGACAGTTGATCAACTGGGCTTGTAGATTAACTGACCCAAACTCATTTTATTAGTATATCTTTAGAACTGTACCATATGCTAGTTTCATTAACAAGTATTTGCGGAAAATGATCTCTCTTAGAGTAAATAGTTTTTCCACATGTTTGGTTTGATTTAATTTAAGATTCTAGTTAGAAAAATAATTGCATACATGTGCTATAGCTTGGTGCAAGTTTTTGATTTGAACTAGGAGATACGTGTCGTCAGCAAACATAGTTATATTGTCCTGAATAGGTGAAATCACGGTTATAATGTGAAATAACAAGGATGCTGTCTTGTGGTACTCTAGCTTGGATTTGTTTGACTACATAAAGGGAATCATAAACTTTTACAGGAAATGTGTGGTTGTTCAGAAAGAACAAGGGATTTGCTTTAAGGTATTCTAGAATTTGTAAGTGTAGGATCTTGTTTTTGGGTCCGATGTGCTAACATGTTCGAATGCTCGCAAAATATCTAAAAATAGAATTACTGTGTATTACTTTTAGTCGAATTCTGCTCATTGGTATTACTCAACCTCTGAAGTTGGTGAAGAACCGAACTGAAATGCTGGTATGGTGTTTAGCGCAGTAATTTATTCATTCAGTCTCAGTCACAGTACTTTATTAGAACCTTCGATAAGGTTTAAATGATACTAACTTGATACTAATGTGTGGTACTGGTATATTGATTATTAGGTTAATGAATTCCGCTGTATTACAACGCGGAGGGGGGAGAGACGGTAAATTTAAGGATTGGGTGCAAAACCGGCGTATTTGTCTTTGTCGGTCACCTACAATGCTGTGTGCTGTTGGCAGTTCTTGTAATTTAGAGTATTTTATTGTCAGTGTTTAATATGGTATTTAGAACTAAATGGTTAAATGTTGTTAGCAAGCATATGTAAAGTAACTCCAATCAGCTACG
Source organism: Sinelater perroti (assembly GCA_036346155.1). Lineage (NCBI taxonomy): Eukaryota > Metazoa > Arthropoda > Insecta > Coleoptera > Elateridae > Sinelater > Sinelater perroti. Next base: position 25,104,547 of record JARFIY010000056.1, on the reverse strand, counting down.
CCATTTTCTAATTTCGGTGTAGTCTGATATTTAGTAGGTGCTACGTTAAGCATGATAATTACACAAAAATGTTGAGAGTTTAGTTCAGTAATAATGGTTTTTAAATAAATTTTTTGTTTATTTTACATTCAAATCTGCAACCGGAATTCATTAGTATTCACAGAAATTGACATTATTTGGTTCGTGAAAAGAGAATCGTTAGCTTCAAGATTAATTTTGACTCTATAAAGCAATGATTCCCTGGAAATTAATGACAAAGTTTTTTCTTTTCTACAAATCAAGAGCGCACACACACATGTATATATATATATATATATATATATATATATATATATATATATATATATATATATATATATATATATAAACAGAAATATTGACTAAATTACCAGCGAAGATGACGTATGCTATCCAGGAACTTTGTATAAAAGAAGGTCTTTACAATTAACAAAGTAAAAATAAAGTAAGAAAATTTCAGAAAATTGAAATTTACCTTTCAGAACCGATATTCAGCCACGGTCCACTCTATATGTGTTTTCAAGAGTAATATCGAAAGACGAGGTAAAGTTTACATTAAATGGACACCAATAGAGAACACTTGATATAACGATAACCAAAATATACATTTGTTTTTAAAATGTTTCCAATCTGGTAGTTTAAGTTTTTAATATTAAAGTGGTGGAATTTTTGGTTTTGTTTTTGAGTGGGTTCGTTTGTTATCAGATGTGAGTTGGTAAGTTTAGTAAGAATAAATTTATTTGATACGTGAAATTAAATAAAAGTAATGACTGAGTCTTTCAATCTACGGCGCACTTTTTGGCCATTTTGAGTCGTTTGATCAAATTGAAGAAACACGTCACGATTTTTTGTCTTAAATTTGGCAAACTGGTAACGATGACCGAATTGACTACTTGCAGAGTGGTGGTAAAAATAAATTTAATAGACGGTTTTGAAGAATATTTGTTGTTTTTTGATATTAATTTGGCGACAAAAATCTTATTTTTCCCAAATGTTAGAAAAGTCTTTTTCTAAGCTAGTAAGTTTGTATCATCAATTTCTTTAAGAGATCTTTCTTGCTTTAATTTCGGTGACAATGAAATTATCGTCAAAAAAATATTTGTAAAATGGGCATACTGAAGATAGCTCCAATCTAAACTTTTGCATATGTGAACCTGCATTAGCTGAGTTAAGGGTCTGCCTTATTTTCTCGCTTTAGCAGGCCTTTAAAGTCTTTAAAAGTCTAGTGAAGTATCTGGAGTTTATATGTTATGCAATAAGTCAAGCACACAGAACTAGGGCGATACTCTCTTGCTTTAGAATTATGTCGAAATTACAAAACCTATACAGAATACGCACAAGGTCTTCGACCTTGTACTCTACGTATTGAATAAAACAATCGGTCTATTTGTTAAATATGTGACATTGGAGTCAGTTTTATTGACGACATCTTTGTAAATCTCTCGGCGAATTGCATTTGATTAGTATTAGGATCCAGTTTGAGCGACACTTATGCGGTTAATAACGATAATTGATTTTCTTCTCTACGTAACAGCAAATTTTGGTTTTTTTTCCTTTTAGTCCAATTACTTGAGCTTGGATTGACTACATTGAAATAATTTTTATAAACATTGACAATGTAATGTGTATTATAATAATATATTATGTATGGTTTTTTCCATTAAAAAAGTGGACTTAATTTTCTACTTCATAGCTTGCTTTTATGGCGATGCATAAAGCGGTTAAACCATGTTTGATCGGCCCTATCACTTAAATCTATGGACAAAAACGTTTACTTTCTATTAATACGCAATAGGTCAAAAATTGTTTTGAATAAGATCACAGAATTTTTTCTAAAGTAGACAATATACGAGGATTCAGGGGTAACTCATGGCAACTAATCTTCTTAAATGTAAGGGATCGTATATGTCGCATGTCTCACAGTGTATATTCATAACACAAGATGGCTCTGTGATTTGCACAGAGAGCAATGTGCAGGATGAATGCGACCCGAGTAGAAAGCGTTTGTATATCGGAATAGCCACTCCACATGATAGAAATGTCAGAGAATACCAGAGTTGCTAGAAGCCGTTGGGAATAATTCTCTTCTATAATGTACAGTCGCGAGTTAGGTAGCAGTTTCAGCGAAGATGCGAAGCAACCAGCGATCGATAACGGGCAACACGACCTGTCAGAATGCAGGGGCATCTGGTGGATACCGACAGACGATGGACACTGCTTAAATTCGAGAGAAACAGTGGCACTGAGAAACGCGCCATTTACAGGATTTTGTGGAACGATCTTCACCCGAGTAAAGGTTGCGTCGTAATAACTCGCGGAAGTTCAAAAGTGGATACGATACGCAACATGCTGGGACTATCTAGCACACTGGCATCAGGAAAGAGACCACTTCCTTTTATGAGTTATCGCTATTGATGCGTTCTAGGCCAGGACATATCAACAAGAGCTCAAACGTCAGTCCGCAGAGTGGCGACATGCAGAATCACCAAGAAGGTACAGCGGTTGTCTGACAATTGATTTAACATTACTAAAGCCCGAATGTTCAGGCAAAATGCCTAATAATGCTTATTTTGACTATTTTTGCATAGATGCCTTTTTTGCTTATAATAGTTATAACTGCCTATTTAGTCACGTAAATTTGTTTTTTTTTTTGTAGAATAAATAGCAGCAAAAAATTACCTACGTTAATTACTTGTTCCCGGTAATCTGTTAATTCCTTAATTCGACTTGAAAATCTATACTTACTTTAGTATTAATACCTACTATGTTTGGTGATTTGCATTCATTTTCATTCATTCTTACAAGGTTTGTTTCTGCCACAATGCCGAAAGTGCGTTCTTCTGTCACCGAGAAATTAAACAAATTTGTGCGAGAGTTTAGAAGTGATACTTTTTCAACTGTTGGTTCTGTGCTTTTTTGTAAAACCTATGGGAAACCAGTGAATTTTGAGAAAATTATTTTGTTACTCAACACAATGAAGGACTCTTCCATAAAAGAGCAATCGAAAAGAAAGTGGCTACCCCAAGAGCTCCGTCGCTAAAAACGTTTGTCTAAACATCCAATCAACAATTTGAATTTTTGTTTGACTTATGTAACGCCTTTGTGAGTGCTGGAATTCCCTTATGGAAATTAGAAAATCCGCCATTGCGGTCACTTTTCGAAAACCATGTCAAACAAAATTTATCAAATGAATCAACACTCGGAAAAAATTATCTCGGCAGAGCTTATGAATCCACATTGGATGAAATTCAAAGAAACATGAAAGGCAAGATTTGCATATCAACAGATGAGATAACAGATGCTACAGGAAGGTAAGTTAGAAATTGTTGGATCTTTACAACCAAATCAAGCATCGAAAATGTATTCGTTAAATACCGAATTTCTTGAGAGGGCAAATAGCACTACACTCGCACATTTATTCACAACTTTCTTGTCATTACTTTGTCCAGAGAACATTCTTCAACGTCCTTATGTTCGTAAGCGATGCTGCTCCATAAAAAAACAGAAAATGCTCTAAAAGTATTATTTCCACGTATGTTGTATTTGACATGCCTTGTCCATGAGATACATCGTGTAGCAGAGGAAATATGTGAACAATTTTCCGACGTGGGTATGTTCATATCTTCAGTAAAAAATATTTTTCTAAAAACGCCATCTAGGATAAGACTTTTTATAAAAATGGCACCTGACTCTACCACCTCAACCAATATTAACTAGATAGAGTACGTGGATTTCAGCTGCATGTTACTGCGTTACCAATTTTACAAAAATTAAGGAAATAGAAGTGTAGACGAAGATTCGGCAGCATTAATCATTAAAGCCAATAAACTTTTTGAGAAAAAAAGTTTACAAAACGATCTGGCCTTTGTTTCAACTAATTATGCTGTGATTCCTAGTGCAGTAGTAAGTTTAGAAAGCAGGGACTTAATTTTAGTTGATTCCATCAATATTGTAAATACTATACGAGACATAGGTAGTGTCTCAAGCAATAAGGAACGCACTATTAAAGAAAAATGTGAAACTGTATTTACTACAAATCAAGATTTTGAAGTTTTAAAATATCTCGCTTGTATTTGTTCTGGAGATGCAAGTGTAAACATGTAAATTACGATGTTTCAGAAATCAAGTGTTTCAATAACGTCAGTAGAGAGATCTTTTTCTTAGCTAAAATATTTATTATCCGATAGGAGACAATCCTCGATGATAGAGAAAAAACATCTTATTATTAGCTGCAATTCTTGTAAATATTTTTTTACTATTATATAATTAAAAATGTAGTCTACATGACTAATGTATAATAAAATCACTGAAACAATAATGCCTATTCAGTTTCTTAAAATTTTCATTTTTTAAATGTTTATTTTCAAATTTTTAATGCCTTTTTGCCCGCCTATTTTAATGATATTTAGTGCTTAAACATCCGGGCTTTAAACATTAAAGAACGTCACAGAGCCATATTGTATTGTGGACACAACTTTCTTGAGACATACATTTTGTGATACCATCACTTACCTTTGAAAAAAAAAACAGTTACCATGACTTACGGCCCAACTCTTGTAGAATTAATTGTGCCTTGATTTCTGCAGGAAAAAAGGCATTTTTATCTAATTTCATAAAAATGACTTCGATTGTGCTAATACTGTGAAAATTTAAAATATTATTTTCCGAGTCATTTCTTTCTTATTTTGACAGTTTCTCCTTTGTTATAGTGGAACATAGGAACGAAAGAAAAATATTAAACTTAATGAACGAATAGATGTTATAATACGAACCGCTTCAGTCCTGCCTTTTTAGGACGAAACTAAAGTTTATAGTCAATCACCAGTTTGTGCTTAACTAAGAATCTCTCTGGCCTCCTAAAATCATAAGTTCCTCGAGATCAAATCGCATGAGACCAAAGGGCAAATTAAAACGAAGCACTAGCACGAGATCAATTTATTTAATACAACTAGAGATTCGAACCTCATGCCACAGCTTTGCAGTATGGCTAAATAACAATATGAACGGAATAAATAAACTCGCGTACGCAAGCACACACGCTAAGCTAACATTAGGATGGTACACACCTACAACTACGGGAAAACTTTGGTGCTGCAATGTACAGGACGTGCAGTGCGGCGCGCCGTGCACAGGGCGTCCAAGCTGCTGCCCGCTGCGCCGGCAGAAGTCTGGACGCCGAACATCCGTAAGAAATGTTACTGGCAGTGTTACATAATTAAAATAACTACACGTTAAACATAAATTAAAGACTAGATAACAAAATGAAAACAACCAAACGAAAATCAAACCTGTTTTTGCGTGCGCATGCTTAAGGCACCGAAACGTACAATTTTGCTACCAATTTCGCTGCAGTCGGCTATTGTATTAAATCACAGAACAAGTCGTTGTACATCCTATCTATTACTTAAGGGGTTATATGGTGCATCTAACCAAAGCGCGTCCCGGACGGACGCTCTCCGATCGAACGATGTAAATGAGATCCTGTCTACTGACATCAGTTTCAGTTTAATGTGCAAACTTACGCTACGTAGGCACGTCTTAAGGCACATTATAATACTATAATGAGATCATATAGTACATCCGCTACTTCGATATTTACATTTCCGCTTCTCGATTAAACTATCTTACAGAGAACATGTAACAACTACAAACGACTCTAAAATTTATATAAAATTGAAACCACAATCCATAACAGGCTGGAAATTTTGACGAACATCACCAGAGCCAACGTCCTCATCCTTTTAGAAACTTTAGTGACAAATCGAACTAACATTAAAAATAATAAACAACTCGTAACGTCGGCGATTAGAAGTACACGTCCTCGACCTCTGTGGGTGTCTCTGGCTGGCCGTATTTGGGGCTCTCGAAGGTGCTGTCTGTGCAGGAGTTCTGATTGGCGCTGGACATCTTCTCGGTGGGCTTCGGAATGCCCTTCTCTACCGCCTGGTCCACGAAGCGCATCATGTCGTTCAGCGCTTGCGGGTCGATGTGCAGGAGGCCGCAAATGTCCGCCGCGGCTGTGTTCGTGGAATGCATGCGCAGGCCCCTCATGGCGGCACAGATGCAGGCTGAGGCGATCAGAGATGGGGCCGTCTGAATTAGGGCTGGCTCTGGAATAAAACAAGGGGTTACATCAAACGCGTTACTAAAATACTCTCAGACAGAAATAAGAGAATTGTTGATTGATACAATTGAAATGGTTTAGCCCCACCAACTTACATATAACCCCAACGATATCGCGACTAGTCGTTCATATACTGCTATGTTCAATATAGATTTAGTAATTTAAATTTAGATCCATGTTTCAAGAAGACCACTCAAGTACTTTTTTGGGTGAACCACTTTCTAGTAACTTAGCACTTAGTCTTATTGTCCTATTGTACTTACAGACCAAAACGCTTTAGACTTTGGCATCTGTTTCTCAAAAGAAAAAAAAACACTTTTATGACATAACCGCCAAACCAGACTATGACAGAAGGTGAGTGATGATCATTTTGAAGTCGAGAAACTTCCCCGCAAGCTTTAGCACTGATGATTAAGTTTATTTAGTCATTCTGCTTATGCATGTGTTTTATGGCGAAAATTTGATCATCTAGAAGTTTTCAATGTTCTTTTAGTGTATGCTTGTTTCTTTTCAGTCTTATAGTCTTTAGGTAAAAATTGCTTTTTCTTCATTTGGGGGCATATAACACTAAGTCTTGATTAGTTCCTTTTTTAAAATTATTTTCCGTTAATGTTATCAGGGTTGCCCCAAATCCATTATAAGAGAAGGTTGCATTCGAACCTTATGATTAATCATTCAATGGAATTGCGAGCGAACCTCCTGTGATATTATTTTTCGGCAATTTAAAAATGTTACTTGGCGTTATACTCAGACTCGTCGAGAGGAAGGGGGAAAGAGGGTAGATTTCCTCATATCCATGGCCCCAGAAAACACCTTTAATATGTTTTTTTATATTAACAAAATGTTTACCTGAGCGTGCAATTTGATTGCGTACTAGTTGGTAACTATTCACAATTGCATCATTTTTCTCTTACATTTTGCACAGAAGAAGAAAACCGTCTGAAATGATATTTGAGGCCAAATACCTCGCCTGTTCCCTAAAGTATCGAGGCATATAATACAAAAAAATTGTAGGTAGCCTCAGTCAAATTTAAAATAAACACCTTAGGACTTTACACACCTTTCTGGACATGACATATCAGGAGATTTCTATTGGGAGTAGAGCTATTGCTTCAGGAATGTAGCTGTAGATCTAAGTTTCACCTCTGGGTATAATAATTCTGAGAAATTTGGTTCATAGGTAGCCCAAAGCAAGTTATTAGCATCCTGAGCACTCTATTTTGGTAGTAGTAGCCGCGGAACAAATTTTGCCGCAATATTTTTCGTGCCAATATCTTCCGTCCAAATTTTATACGCTTTGAATTTTGGAAACTCCAGTTTATCTTTTAGTTCCCGGACTGCTAGTTGCTGATGTTTCCCGGTTGTAGCTAGTTCAAGTTCAATATTTTTGATGGTCTTTCGAAACGTGTACCAGATAACAGATTCTCAACTATCTCCCAATCATTTGTACCATTCCTTTACTCGTACTGCACTTATTGCATCGTCTTGCAAACTTCACATATAAATTGAACGAGTCTATTCTCATTTATTGTTAGGTTACATCGCAGTTCACAAACTGTTTCAATTATATTAATACTGACTGTTATCTTCGGAGCAAACGTCGCAGAGCTTAAAACAGTAACATCTTGGACTGGTTTATTATGTGAATTGTAAAACTTGGAAATAAAAAATTATTTTGCAGAAGAGGGTTCCAACTAAAAATAACAAAACTTTTGTTTTAGTCCCGTGTTTTAAAATTGGAATAATTGGGAGACTTGATTAGATTTTAGCAACCAAACAAATGTCTAAAAATATTCATATAATTTCCAAGAAAACCTTAACACTGTTAGGTGGATGGTCGGAATATTTACAATAACAATCAATAAATATGAAGAATAAGCAATTCATGGAGAAAAATGATAAACCTAAGAATACGTAGAGGAAAACGTTCTGCCAAGCTTTAACAATTAATTATTCAATTTGCGTACTTGGTTAATTTACAGTTGTATTAGAACCACTTTTCGATCGTTAAATGGCTGACAAATTCGAAAAATATATCTGAATTAATTTCTGAATGGCCTTTTTGGGATGCTGGAAACGCCTTGTTTAGATTTTAGCATTTTTCAAACCGTTGAACGATTTCAACACTAATTAAAAATTAAGGCAACAAGCCCTATAGCTCTCTTTTTGGTTTTGGTGCATAGCAGACGTGCTTAAAATTTTATAAAATAATATATAACCCTACAAAAGATGTAAAGCTCCCGCATGCTTAAACAAATCCACAGAAAAAATAAATGTCCACAAAATTTATCATAAATATCGAATCAGTCGCGCATATTGAGCTTTAAAAGTGTGTTCGTACAGAGTGTTGCATACGCTTAATATGGGCACTGGCGGTATCCCAAACTTAGAGCGTTGAGGTGGCAAAACACTGATTGACTCGCTAATTAAAACCTTCAGACCAAACTACCGGAGATGAACAGCTAAAATTTTGCATGTGCGCTGCTTCTGTTCTATAATTGCAGAGAAAAATCTAACATGTTCAAAAAGCCACTCTTTTTTCAAAGAGTAAAAACAAAATCCGGAAATAAGCTCCGAATTTGTTATAATATCCCATTATGTGGTGGTAATTTGAGATGTAGAAGAATGTTTCGTAGCAAATTTCTATAACAATTAAGTTTCAAGCTTATAAACAAAAACCGAAGGTTTACATCTAGACCCCAAGCTAAGCTAACTACATAAACATTCAAAATCTGGTTGTTAAATCTTGTGGCGCATATCTATTTAAACTCCTTTTTCTAATAGGCTGGTTTATTAGGTTCACTGTAAATCTCTTGGCGAGATGCATTCCGAGGAACTTTACTTTTTATTGTTGTGGTAAGTGGCTCTGCTGGTGATGAAGATTATGTGGGCGAACTTTGTTTCATCGGTATTTAATATGAGGATTAGGAAGTAGTTTGCTGGAAGGAGAGAACGTAATTTGTATAGGAAACCAGAGAACTACACTTTGTCGAAAGCTTCAAAAGTTGTGTTGATTTTTCTACCAATCTATAGATTTGTTCTACTGTAGACTGCGTTTGCCTAAACACAAACTAATGTTTCAGTATTGTCTCGTTATTCTCACGAAATGGAAGCAGTCTCTTAAGAATAAGTTTTTCACACACCTTCGAATTAATGGGCAAGACGCTTTTTGGTCATATGACTTTAGTTTAGATGGTTTTCCTGGTTTCAGAATTAGAATTATTTGCGCCACCTTCGATTGTGCAATATGTAATACTGCATTAAATAGTTTTGCAAGATACCTTATTGCATTGTAAGACAGTTGATTTTCGCGGTGATCAAGTCACAGCCGGGGTTTTTCTTGGAAAATTATTTAGCGAATTTATGCTCTTTCGAATTTCTTTGATTTTAAGACGCTCAACTGGTAGTTCAAGATGGTAAGAAGCTTCCAATATCAGAATGAATCCATTTTCGTCTTCTGGTTTATTTTCTGAAGAATGCAGCCGAAACACTTAACGTTAACAATTCCGCAAAAGCTCAAGCTTTTTCACCGTTCGTTCTTGTCTAGGTGCCTAGTGGCGTCCCCACAGGTTTAGAAGCTTTTTCTACATTGCTTAATCTTTCTTCTTGCTCCCCACATGGAATAAGAAATGTTTCAATACATGCATTTTTATTGAGAAGTTTGATTAGCTCTCATCCAGCGGCATTAAGTAGTCGTTCATTTTTCGCTATTCTAGAGCTTTGCTAGTCATCGTCTTCGAAGATTAATATAAAACAATCATAGATTACAGAAAGAGTACTAATTTTCGAGGTAGCTGGCTGGACCAGCCTGTTGAATCGTTGGACTGTTGGACTGCCTCTTCAACATCTTGAGTAGTTTTGAGCGGAACTTGTAGAGTTGGTAATGGTAAGGCTTTAACGCCCCGTAAGAAAGCACGGCCTCCGAACAAAGAGGTTAAGGCTCTCATATGTTTGCAACTGTGCCCAGTCGTCGCGTCTCTGATGCGGGGCGATGTGGCCATAGACGACCGCCATTATTATCCTTTTGTTCGAAGTGTGCACAGGTGCTCAATTATTTTTAGTGACTGGGTAGGCCATCCGCCAGGCATGAGAGAGCTCCGGGAATAAACCCAATTATAGGGTTAAATTCTCTTTTATTAGCTCTTTCATTTTTTTTACTAAGGCTGGGGAATGGCCAGTTGACAGTTCAAAACATGATTTTGCTATAGCAGTCTTAAAGGATGCCTTTTGTGTAGTCAATGAAACCGGATATTTATTGGTACTGGTCGATATGAATTTCAAATTATTGTTTTTCAAGAGTTGAAAAGAATTGTCGACCTTTAGGTGTGATAAACACATTCTCCCCACTTGGTGTGTTTGAAGTTAGACTTTGAATATTAAAGTGAAGTTTGCAGTAACGTTTGTCGTTAAGTTGGCCGACCCTCCTACGGTGCAGTATAGGATGTTGTAAATTTGCTTTGTACATATTACATTAACTTAACATTAACTAACAACTTAAAAAAAAACTATTTTTGAGACATTGAGAGAAAAACGAAAATATCACCTGCAGAATTACAAATCGTGAGTTTATTCACCAAAACGTCATAGTAAGAATTTGAAAAAAGTAAAACATTAAGATTCAGCAATAAGCATTAAAATAAAATTTAAAGACCATGTGGAGACCAAGAATAATAAGAAACAAGATTCCGTTATCTCTTCATTTCACAAAGAAGCCTACCTTGCCTTTTAATCCAGTTTTATGGAAATGCAAAGTGATTAATTAAGATAAACAGATCATTAATATTTACATATACACGTTCCTCTTTTAATTAGAGACGCTATATTAACAGGAAATAATAAAGTTGAGCTACGGTTTTCTTCTATGGTGAAATGTTTAAATACAAAGCTCATTCCTTACGAACTAGTTTGAAGTTCTTGTTAAAATTCGTCCCATTTAGTTAATTAGTGACGCTCTTGGTCATTTTTATTATTCTAGATAATTAAAAATAAACTAGGGCAGTTTTTAAGTTGCTATACAGTTGCGCTCAAAAAATGTCTTTGTATTGTGGCGATTTTGGAAGTAAACATCGGAATTGCGTTTGTCACTTCTAACCGCCGGCTTTCGATTTCATCGAAGTCCGCAATTCGCTCCGGAACAGCACCACCCTATGCCTAATAAGAATTATAATGAGAACGGCGAACTGAAATTATTCTGCCAGCCAGTCAGCACCTGACACCTGCACTGCCCCTGTCGCTCAGCCAACATTGCGCCGAATAAAAATAATACATTTCGGGCTGCGGCGTCGGGAGCAACGACAAACAAGGCCAAGGGCTGCCGCAAAAAATTCAGGTAGCCCGTCCCGGTTTCGCGAGCAAAGGTGCAAAACCGCCCCAGGTAGAGGCCCGCGCCCGCGCCGCTCGCATTTTCCGTACGCGACCAATTTAATGGAAAGTTCATGTCAGAGGGTAATTATATGTGTGGCGCAATTACGAATGCGGCAGGTGGCAGACAGTCAGTCGGTCAGGTAAGAAGCAGTACCCCGTCCCGGCCGGCCTGCACCTTGCGTCGATCGCGAGATCCTTCGATTACGGTGTTTAAATCACCACGCTCGCTTCGCAGCTGCCGCCTGGACCACAACCCACAGCGAAGCCCCACGTGACCAAAACAAACGCAAAAGGAGATGTTAAAGCGCCTCGGCGCATCACCTGCTCGCGCGAGATTTCTGCCCCCGGCCGCTCGAAGCATAACATCCTCGCGAAGCTACCGGTCAAGTATCCGGAATTTTCCTGGCTTATTGACTTACCCGATTTCACTTTTGTTGCGGCAACCTTCACCCTGTGATTAACGAGGTGGAATACGGCAGAGGCCATATGCTACTTCCTACCGATTTTATTACTATCAAGTTTTAATTCCTCACCTGCTGCTACATAGTCCGCCGCGTCTCGCAACCAGATGTCTTGAAGATGTTACCCTAGCCTAGTATAGGAATAAACTTGACACACTGAACCTATGTTGATTAGCAAGTTTTCCCTCCCAATAAGCTACCCGCAGAACTTTAGTGGCGGTTCCTGCTCTTAATTGTCAAAATCTAAATAACGATCTCGAGTAGTCCCTGACGAAATAATAAGCCAATTGTCTCGCTATCTGTCCATCTTCTGTTGCCGGAAGTGGCAAAAGTGTGTCGTCTTAGGGGTGGAAGCGAGGAGGAAGGCTAGCACACGCCACCAAGGCACGCGAGTTGGCGTTACGGGCCGTTGACTTCTACGACAGATTGGCTTGCTGTTGAGCACAAGACGTTCTAGTGCTGCCGATGAATGTGCAACAGTTGGTATGACCGGTAACTTAATATCAACAGCTAATGGGCACCTGAGCCCTAAAGAACGCACCGTGCGCCCCTAAGGAACCGTGACCTCTCGTTAGTTTTCTAAACGAACAGACAAAAATTCCGTTACTAGAGCTTCCAAAAAATTCAAAGGTTTATCAATGCCAAAAGAAATGATTTTTTATCAAACTGTAACAGTAAATCAATAGTTATAAACATAAAATTTGAACATTCCTTGTATTCAACATTAATTAATAGCTTATTAAATTTCTATTTAGGTTTAATACTAAAATTCGTAGTCGAATTTTGTCGTTTTGTAAATCATTCTTAATTTTTTTTTGTTAAAAAAATCGAAGTGGTATTCAATTGTGATTAATTACATTTTCAATTTTGACCATTTAAGTCGTGTTGAAGCTTTAAAACGTTGTCCGGTGGAAAAGAAAATTTAATTTTACGGGTGATTTCAAGGCTAGATCAGAACAGTAACCCCGATGAAGGCGCGGACACAATGGCGCGACATATGCACACCATCAAGAGTCCTCTGACAAATTAAGAATAATGAAACTATTAGAATGTACTTATGACCGTACACGCCAGGGACAACAGGTTTGAAGGGTAGCTGGGGTCGGTAAAAAATTACCGAACACCTGCCCTACTGGACGATGCACTCCTTGGCATATGTTTCCAGTTTCTTCACCTCCTTTCGCGCTCGTGCGGGGAGGAAATGTGAAGAACTCCAGCAACAAGGCTGAAATTAATAAACTTATAAGGGCTGCGACCGTCCGCCGCCGCACCTGGAGCCGACGCCTCCGCGTTTTTCTACCCTGCAATCTTGAGTCACATGCGGGTAAGTGAACTGCAGAAGCTTTAAGACTAGAAACGCACGGTCGAGTCAGATTTTGGGCCCGTCTTCCATAAATCACGACCTCCGGCGTCTTGCTATCAGACAATAGCGAGCTGCAGCTGGTTTTTATCAGACCCAGCCGCCGAATTAATCCCTGCATGTCGAATAAGTTTCCTGCCGCAACACCTCGCAGTGGTCTGCTTTGAAAGGAAAGTAGCAAGGGCCGGCCCCTTCCTTGAGCCGTTTTGCCAAGGCAGCTCCCTTCAATGCCAAATTGAAGCAGTCACCACGATGTTCCTATTGTTACGTTATGGGTCCCGGTCACATCCAGATTTACGTTATTTGCCTGCTGTTGAGGGCGCCCGAAATGCTTCCGAATTCTTGGCCGCGCCGAAATTGGGGGTATGGACGCGCGCTTGTTCGAGGAGTTATGGGACAGGTCTTTTGGATAATTAATTCGGTGAAAATAATGCCATTGTTTGGGCGGCAGCTGCAGGCCCTCCCTGCCCGCTTCGAAGGGGTTGGAAATTAAACTAATCGCAGCATATAAAACGCGCGCAACGGCAAAATTCCTTGATTTTAGAAAAATTCAACATTTTTGAAGCGCATCCGCATTGCAGAGGCTAAAAACTCCGCTTGTAATTTAAGTAATTATAGGAACCAGACTTCATAAAAGCAGAAATTATAAACTGCAATGGCAATTAGGCTACCGTGAAGGTTTCTGGCAGAAACGTGTGTTTAAATACTGCCTTTTACGTTATTTTTAGGTTCAAGGACGGTGTGTAATTTGAATTTTGAATATGTATGGGAACCGGCTATACGTGTGAATTTGTACCGCCGCGCACGGGGTAATAAATATTTTAGTTTAAGTTGTTAAAAATAAAGAGTGCATCGATTAAGTTTTTATACTTTAAACAGGTTTCGATGTATTAAAACTTAAAAAAAGCACGGAAAACAGCAATAACATTAAACTACTTTATCTCAGAGGATCTACAGCACAATCGCAACCTTAAAAAAATTGTTAACGTTAAAAAGCAACATTTCAGATGTCAAAACAAGAGAAAAGACAACAAAATAATCCTTTCTCTAGATTTCAGATTACTAAACCGCAATGCTACTTTAATTGAACTAAAAAAATCTACGTAAGCTAAAATATCAAAACTACTTTTTGCATCCAAAATCTTAGCAGAAAACGTAAGCACCGCGTTAGCAGGGAAGTTAACGAAGAGGCACAAATTCCATTTTATAGCCTTGCATCATGTAATTTTAAGCTATTCGTCAGCGTCTAGTGACATCACCCATCAGAAGCGTAATAAACCAACATAAATACAATAGAAAATATTCTTCAGTCATGTTCTTGTTGTAGGAAGCAATTTTTTTATGTTGATTATCTGATCGAAGCTTGACTAAACTAGCCAATCAACACTGCAACACATCAAGTGATACTATGTAAAGAAAAAAATATTTAAAAATGTTCATATCTTTTTGTACTTGGCGAACACTAACATGCAAAAAAAGCAGGACAAAAGCAAATTAAGCGGTTAAATAAGCAAATTATTGATTAACATCTGACCTTTGAAGTTGCATGATTCAGTACCGCTCGCTTAGTTAGGGAGATAAGATTTAAAAATTCGGAATTGCTTGTTTACAGTAAGGAGTCGGATGAAGTAAAGGCGGCCGCCTTCAAAAGATTGCATATCGTCTAGACAAGGTGTCGGGCGGCACTATAAAAGAACGATATCTTCCCAGAAATTTAATTTGTATAAACGTTATTTTATGCAAGACGCAAACGAATGCTTTCGCACAGGGGTCCTCCCGGTTTACTTCCGGATGATACGATCGGAAAGTGTCTCCACTATATCATTAGCAGTAGGGCACCAAGCGCCAGAAGGCAAGGCGCAAGCAGATGCAAAACTACAATCGATCTCGCTCCATTGTGAAGATCCGGGGCGAATTTCTTGACGCCCGGCGAGGCGCGGGGGCGGCGGCCACGTGACGGCCGCGCGTGCCGCAAGACGGTCCAGGACCCGCGCAACGCAGCCGCCCATCCCGGGCATTGTCGCGGCGTCTTAGACGGCACGGGCCAGCCAGGTGCGGCCGCGCACCGGTGACGCAAGCACCCCGGAGCCCATTGTGCCGGCCTGAAAGGCGCAAGGAGCCCCAGACCGAGCAAAAAGTCCTCGGGACGCGGCGCGGCTTTGTGCGCGCCCAAGACGGCCAATCGAAGGGCGCGCAAGAAAAAATAGGGGTCGCCAGCGCATTATTCCGGATCTGCCGGGGACCCAGACTGGCTTTATGAAAGTTCATGAAACTGATTGTGATTATGCCTTTGTGCAGGACAGGATAGTTTTCTTTGCAGGGGGATGGGCGCAGACGCTCAAGCTGGTTCGCCCCTGAGACGCGCTGGGGTTGCTAACCTCCTGCCGTTAGAAACACTTACTACAACTGCCGTTAATGTTGGGGAAGGAGCGCGCTAAATGCACGTTGCGTCTTGGCGCGATCTGCGCTATTCAGCCCGCCGCCGGGATCATAGCCAGACAAACTAGCGTGGCTAAAGGACCTCTTGACGCTGCGAGGACCACCCCGCATCTTCAGAGACATGACTTACCGCACAAAGTCTTTGGGGTTCTTAAACGTTCTCTTGGGTCGACCAGAAGAAATAAACAAATAAACGATAAAGAATGAGAGTGCAAGAAGGAATAAATCAGACTTCCAAAATGGAGGTCGGCCAAAATAAAAATCAAAAGGAACAAGTCCAAAATGTAGAGCTTTCAATAGTAAATTTCAGTAAAAATAGGCCCATCAAAATTAAAAACAAAGAAACAAATGCAATAAAGAAAAAAGTTTAGAGAAAAGGTACCTTAACACTTTGTGATTGTTCTTTGGATTCCCGAAGGCAATTAACAAAATTAAACTTTGAGTTTTGATCTGCTATTATTAGAAACGGGAATTGCTGCAAAGAAAATAGGTTTCCTTGTTCATAGTGATTTTTCTAAACGCTGTTTTTTGGGGCCAAAATCATCCGCCGCCCGACAGGATCATTTTTGCAAAAAAAAACACGATCTTGATTTGATGGACGGTTGGAGGTGTGGTACCCTTTAAAATGAGTTCAAATGTAAATAATTAATAATATAATTGCATTGTGCAATAAAACCAAAGGTCAAAAATAATCAGATGTAAATACAGCATGATATAGAAAATAGTGATAACTAATAACGTGACAAATCCAGATAATGTACTGCAAAAGTAAATTAAAGAGGAAAAATAAAAATGCCTTAAGATAGGCGACGTCAACTTTTTCATAGTGTATTGTTAAAAAAATAAGAAGAACGACATAAACACCGATTTATTGCTTGATATAAAAATAAAGAAAAAATACTCTTCACAATTATCTGTAGAATTACAGAACTACTTCAACAATGTCACTAGAAGTAAAAGTTTCATTCAGCTGTGTTGGCTACAAAAGCATCCTCTTAGTTAAGCTTAGAGTAAAACCACGAGACTTTTGAAAAGCCTGTTCACATCATTGGGAAGAAGAAGGTTAAGGCAAAAAAGTAATGATCATTTTGTAACCCAATTACATCTAAAAGGGGATGTAGTGGGGTTTCTTCATGTGGGCTATATTAGGTTAACAGGTTGTCCAAAAAAAATTCTGGAATTTAGCAATATTATTGCACGTTTTTTTGTACCATTCGAAAGTTGGTGGTGATACTTGTTTTAGGATGGAGCTTACGCGCAAACAAAAACGATTGCTCATGTTACAGGAGTATCGTTTAGGTTCAATTGCTGCTGAAACTGTTCGCCGGATCAATAAGGCCTGGGATGGACAGATGGCAGAAACTGATTGATGTTAATGTTATTTAGTTATTTCTTTGTTAGATCTTAATCCTGTCTTTCTTTTTCTGGTATCCTATATACCCTTACGGCTGTTGGTACTTAATCCTATCAAACAGGCTAAATTCCGGAAAATTTTCGGACAATCTATCTTAATCACTAAGCAAATCGCAAATTTACAAAAAGGGGAATAATAGATAACGCAATGCCTAGTTACCAAAAGAAAAATTAGACATTTAGTATTGCAATTTCAAAAATTAAGAATAAGACTAAACAATTTATGTTAAAAAAATTAACTTTAAATGTTCCAAAAGTTCTGTTTATCATTTGTACAACACGGTTGATCGTGATCGACACACATTAAGATGTATCTTGATCAATACGCATTAACCGGTTTTTGAAGCATTTATTTTAATGTCAATCCCTTTAAATTTGACATTATTTTCGCAAGCGAATTATAGTAATACGCACCCTACAGTCTGATATAAATAATATATCGATCAAGGAATGCAGAAAGATGGAACGAGCATAATGTAAGTAAAAAACGATTACTTCCACTAACCAACTATACATCTGTTTGGAGTAATTAACGGAATACGTATACTTCTCTTAATTTTCTGTATCAATACGTTAATAAGGTATTGAATTAAAATGACCAATTTAAGAAAAACCAGTTTTATAAAATTCAAAACGTTTTTTATTTATTACATTAAGAACGTGGATTGATCCCACCGTGATCGACGCAAGTTTCAACATATGACAATCACAGTAAGTCGATAACGGATTAGAACTGTAAGTTTTGAGTTCAAAAATTATTTCAATACAACAAACGTGGGCAGTCTAACATACGAACAAATATTTTTTCTGTCAAATTTAATTTTATTTCTCTACATAGTCTCCTTTTAAGTCGATACACTTTTTTCAGTGATGCTCCAACTTCTTTAACTCGTCCAAATAGTAGTGGCGCCTTGCTCTGTAAAATATTGCAATGACCTCCTCAATTGATGAAAATTTTGTCCTCCAAGACAAAAACAGGAAATATTCGCTGGGAGCCAAATCTGGTAAATATGCTGGGTGGTCAATAAATTCAAACTGAAATCGTGAATTTTAGCCATGGCGACCGCCGAAGTGCGAGCCAGTGCGTTGTCTTGATGGAAGAGCTAAATTACTGACTTTAATTTGTCCAATAACAATTTTTCTTTTTTCTAAGTAGTCGATGAAAAAAAAACTGTTGGTTTTTTGGAAGGTGAACACCCTTTGTAGTCTTCGACTTAGGAGTGTAAGTTTCATAGACAGTGATAAATCGACGCAAAAAGTCCGACTCGTTTCGCCGAAACCACCTAAGCAGCGCCATGAAAATGTTCGTTCGAAAGAATTTTTAGTTCAAAGTGAGCAAGCGGGGATCCAACGCGTGGGCAGCTTTCTCATGTCCAATTTTTTAGTCAACATATGACAAACGCGTTCTAGCAATATGCCTACAGCCTCTGCTATATATGTAGCCTTGATTAGACGGTTGTCCAATACCGACTTTTTCGATGTTATCGGTGGAGATCGAAGTTGTTAGCGTCCCAAACGTTCATCATCATTCAAGCCCGTAAACACTGTCTAACTTGGCTTTCATTTGCGTGGGCTTATTGCCTTTCAAGTACTTTCAAGTACTTTGCAAGTACTTAATTGCGGCACAGTATTCGATTTTTTCCATTTTTACAAAAGCACTGACATCGACTGATACAAACGGCTATCAAACAATAACTAAGCATCCGGAATGGCAGAAGTTTTTACAGGTATATTTCAAAGCGTCTACGATTGTAGTAGCAGAATGGTTTTGATGCGTAGAGCCATGTTCACGTTGATTTCACAAAATTTTTCAGACTGCCCACGTATGTAACTATTGATAATATACCGCCTGCAGCTAATATATAGTTTTCCTTTAAGAAAGACGATGAAAAAATGGGTGTTTTTATATAGCAAGAAAAGTATATGACCGAAAGTCATCCATGATCAGTAAGTGTGCTGAATTATACAAAGTATTTTAAACAAATAAAATAATTAAAATACGTTTTTTGCACATTAAGAGACTAAAAATAATTTAGGAATATCCAATATTCTGGAAAATTGAAAGTAAACAAAAAAGTTACTAAGCAAAAGATGAAAAGGCTAAATGGAATACTCAAATTAGTTGGAAAAGAACAAAAAACAAATTAGAAATTGTTTTGTAATGGGCAATTTTTTCTAATTAAAAACTGAGTATATAACTACTACACTATTATTAATAAGAAACTCTAACTTTGCTAAATCAATAAGTTAACTATTAATCATCGTTTTCAAAAGTAAAGATTTCCCTTTTTTATATCGTACTTTAAGTTTGCTATAGTAATTTATAGTTACCCAACAAAGATGTGTGGCAATAAAATTCCAAAACTACATAAATTAAAGGATTTATAAAATCATCAAAAATATTACAATTACAAAAATACAGAATTACATTGCAGTAGTTCCAAGCTATGCTAAAACGGGGTCCCCTTTTGACACAAATTTTGTTGATGCTCTTGCCTTCCTTCTTTTGCTTCTTTTGCTGTTCTCAACTTCATCCGCAGTAAAGCAGCGAGTGTACGGCCAAATGACTAAGGATATCTGTTACCAAGTAGCTCAATTTGTCTTTTTTGCTGGCACTATCTATCACCAGTTAGTAAATTCGTTTCTTTGTTATTTACGTGGCATTTTACCAAGTGGCGCAATCTATTGCTTTGTGTTTTAGAACCTCCAGTATATTTGTAGATCAGCAGTTTCTAAACCTTTCTAAAACGAGATCCTTTTGTCACAAGTATTTTGTTGGCCCCCGACTTTTGTCGTACTTCATTAATAATAAAACAGCAATTGGACGGTCAAATAACAGGAACCAGTTATTATCAAGTAGTTTAATTTATTTTTTTTGTTACTTGTATTATCTTTCACAAATATCCCAATTTTTTGGGTTACTGATAATTTCTACCATATTAGAGAGGCTAGATAGCACTGGAGCCTTTTGTAAATTTCAGTTTAGCTTTATATAAGCAACAAAACGTCGTGAGTTACTACTGTCAACTTGTGTGTTTCGCCGTTGATTTCCTAGTTGAAACTTTTTTTACATGTGGACGGTTTAAAAAAATATTAGAGCCATCCAGGTTTGGAAATCATAAGAATAATAGGAAAATAGGTTAAATACGATTTCTGTTGTTTCCAAAAATCAGTGTTGTTAAAAGAAAGTGTGAAAGCTACTTTAACATTTAAATAAGCCATTTTTGCACAGTTCTTCTGAAAGGATCTCTTATTTTGTACGCGTTAGAGGCCAATTCGACCAGAAGATGTTTATTAGATACTTAAATATTAGTAAAATATCGAAGATACTAATTGAGCAAAATACGTTGCTAAATGCATCGATGGCGCTAAGATTATGACAAGACATCGAACTAGTCTTATCATCAAATTATGAGAAGTAATGCCAAGTGCTACATGTTTTACTACTATTTTACCTAAGGTTTTAGATCAAAATCTTCTGAAATGAATTATGGCATAGAAAGTGTCATCAAAGTTTCAAATTTCATCAAAGGAAGAGTTGCCAACTGATATCAAAGATAGCACTTCATGTATGTAATACAATCTAGAGAAATTAAGATGTTTCTAAAAAACAAGCTAAACGTCGCACTAACATTATATTATCAGTTGTTAATTAAAC
This sequence comes from Sinelater perroti, assembly GCA_036346155.1. Classification (NCBI taxonomy): domain Eukaryota; kingdom Metazoa; phylum Arthropoda; class Insecta; order Coleoptera; family Elateridae; genus Sinelater; species Sinelater perroti. The sequence goes on along the minus strand of JARFIY010000056.1, from coordinate 25,083,710 downwards.
AAAATTAAACGTACAAGTAGAAATAATAAAATCCAAAAATTTAAAAATGTAAAAGCATTTTGATCTCACAGATTGAATCCTACATAACTACTAAGCACTCTATATAAAAAAATAAGAAAAGAAAACAAATTAGGAAAATAAAAGATATATTTAGGAGAAGAGTTTAAAAATAAGAAGTAAACGTAAAATAAAATCTGTAGCATTGCAAAAATCAAAAATCGTAACTCTATTTTCTACAATTATTTTTATCTCTTGCTTGACACTATAATTCCTTCATATCCACTCAATTCATTGTTACTCCTCTCGTAAAGGTGGCCATAGTCACTTCCTTTCCACTACCTACTTGAACAGCGTATTAAAAAGCACTAAGGAAGGCAAACTTCCTGTTTCACATCCTAATTGATATTTTTTATATTCTCCGTCATTAGGCTCAACACCATTTTCATGTAGCCCTATTAGTTAAAGTTTCAATTAATCTGAATTAATCCCCCCCTTTAGCGATCTTCTATAACAAAAAAAAGTTATCTTATCAGGTATTCATTTCAGAAAATTCCCTCATATACTGCTGATTTTTTACTTGCGCGATACAAATGTGATAGCGATCAGCTAACCGCGCCAGTATCGCATTCTCCCATCGTTCGAGGATCAAAGACATCGCAACGCGCCTCTTCATTAGCCTTACGCTTGGGCGCTAATTGCGCCAGATCTGATCGCGCGCAGCTGTACCGTGGATTGGTCATACCGGAGCGCACAGCTGGATCCGGAGTTGCGAGGGTGCAACCCCGGAGTCGAGCTCGCGTCACCCTCCACCTGACTGCGAAAGCGCTTAGATAACTTTACACCAAATGCGGCAATAAAACACTGCCGGCTTCCGACGCCGCTCGAGCGCGACGGAGTCAGCTTTGATCGCAGTCGGAGCTTCGAGTTTAGGACCTTCGTCCTACCATTGAACTGAAGCAGCTGGTACAAGCCGCGGTAAGACGCGCAAAAAATCGGAAAGGGCCGTTGCCCGGTCGGACCGGAGGCGCGACAGGATTTTCAGAAAAATTGCGTCGGACTCGGCGGTCGTTGCCTGGCGAGCTGAAAACCGGTGCCCTTAAGCTCGCCACAAAGCTCAACTGGCACGAAATTACGGGCAAGTACCGCATTGCTTATGAATAGCGGTAACGAGAGTTCAGTACAGAGGTTTGTGTACATACAAACGTGTTCAATGGGCAAGAATCACTTAATGTCAACATTATCACTGAAACATGGTTTTTTATCTAGAAAATTTAAACAAACATCTGAAATTGTCTTCTAAACGGTAAAGAACTTGGTAATTAGTTGTTGATATGTGAAAAATTTTCTAATGCGCAAATTTACAATAGTTTCGTTTCTAAATATTCTTCTGAAACTTCTAGTCTCTTCTTATGCACATATTAAATTTTTTTGCTAATTTATTATATCTTTATAGAAAAAGGACGTAAAAAGGATTTACAATTTCTAAGTTTTTTTTATCAAATTAACGCTATTAATAAATTTTTATTTATTACAAATTCATTTGGAAGCTCTAAAAAGCAGTTGATCTATCAAAATAATATAATTATATCTTTAAAGCTTTTTCTAAAATTCAAGAATAAAGAAGAGCTTTTTGATCTTTTTTTATATTTTTATCTCAAGTAACAAAAACAAGAATTGTCTAAACCATTATCCAGCTGACTTTTGTAACACTTAAGTTGCAAACGTTTCAATACGTCTCTTGGTAATTCTTTGGTTAGTAGATCGCCCAACTAGTCGATCATCGCCATGTATTGGCCCATATAAGTTCTCCGGGTTCAGTGAACTTATGTTCGCGTGACTCAAATTTGCTGCGCGCATTCTTCCCCAACGGACAGTTCTTTCGGCAAACCACTAACAACGCTGGTGACAGATCTTTAACGCTTTTATCTGCATATAATATAGATTCTCACTCCTTATTGCATTGCCCATCGTGTTTCAGATTAATTGTCTTACTTGTTCTAGTGATCGCATGCGGATCCTACAGAAAATAGATTTGTTTAGTCCTTGTCGCGTACGTCCAATGTTTCTCCAGTAGTGAACCCAATTGGGTATTGCCTGTAGTGACAAGTGTGAAGGTTTTAAACTACTTTCGCTTATCACATGTGCGCTAACGTCGGTGTTTGCTAACTACCGATCTAATTTTGACTTGTTAGCCACGTATGCGCCACCTTTGCCTTCACCTTCTGATCCACTTCTAGCGCTTACAAATATTTTCTTTATCCCCTTAGGTTTTGCACACTCATACTATTCGTATCAGATTTGACAGCGATTAAAATATTTAAATTTATCTTTCGACTTATTATTCTTTTTGCGCTCGGGACACTTCATTTCCAGAGCTGCTAACGCACTCGTCGCGTTTTCCACACCAATATTGAGTCTGAGCTCATGTTTTGTTAAGCTATCAAATAGTTTCAGCATGGTATATTCTGCAATACTTCCATTTTTATCTTGACGCCGGCAGGCTTCATTTGCGCGAGCAGACCTTCCACTGTGGTCATTGTTTTGCCCAACTCTAGGGCATAAAAGTTGTGTAACATCACAGTTCGACTTATGCGTAATCGCTGTTCGAATCGCTTCTAAACATCGCAAGCGCTTTAATAGGTATAGCTGATAACAGTGCTAACGCTGTTTTATCCTTCTCTTGGTCTACCTCTTTGCCAGACAAGTTCACACAAGGAATTTCCATGTTGGAAACTCACCGGTTTGACCAAGATGTGACACTTCAAACTTCCTTCGAGTTTATTGATGCACTTTTCAGAAAGGTTCATTACATTCCGGCAAACAAAAACAAAAGAGAAGTAATATCACAAGCATTCTATGTCCCTATCCTTAACAGTCATAAGCCCTAAAAAATAAAGAACTGCATATGTATTTTGGTTGCTTTGGTGCAATGTACTGATACAGATGGAAACTATCTGAAAGCACTATAAACAGAGCCGATCGTTTCAATTCATACAAATAATTTTTTGATCACAATCCGTTAAGTAGCAATATTCAACATATTCAATCTAATTATGAACTAGAAGTGTGTACTGGTCTCTTAGAATATTTAATCAAAGTAAAGAAAATATATTCAGCCTTGCTATGAACACTGTATACTTAGTATAGATGAGATATAAACAAAATCTAAAGCTTACATATAAATTTAAGAACTTTAGAATTCACTTAATAACCTTTTCTCAATGCCATTTCATTCAGTATCTTGATTTTCTTAGATAGTGAAAGTCTATAGTTATAGAGGATCTAAAATACTCACTTCAGAGCTCTCCTTAGCCCAGGCATCTTTTCATAATAAGAACTTCGATTAGTTTTTGTATAAATAAAATGCATCTATGTCATTACACCCATTGTTATATTTATTTATTTACCGAACTTTGTTTGTTTGTGTGGAGATTCTCTTAAGAATTGAAAATAACAAAAATTTAAAAGCCTCGTTCACCCTGTGCCAATCCCTAAACTTTCTTCTAACGTTAAAATAATAACCCCTTTCTTATAATTATTATTTTAAAATTAAATGAATATATTTTTAAACAACTTCGTGTTGACAATTCAATGCGCTAATACAAACTATTGAAAATTAAAATTTCTAAAAGTTACTGATTTTATAACGATTTGTATTATATAATTGTTTTTCTTATATTGACTGAAGTTCTATTTGTTTATTTTCTAATTTTCTCATTCACCCTAAACAAATTTCCTTGCTGCTCTGAATTTTTTCCTTGACAGTAGAAGCGGATGTCTTGGAGGAATCAATTGGGAACGTATTTAAGAGCATAGACCATTATCCTTATTATTTTAATTTGGGACTGTCGTCTAAGGTGCGGTGCTTGCCACATCGCCTCGCAACAGAGAGCCTTAACCTATCAGTTTGAAGGCCGTGCTCCCATTCGAAACGTTAAAGCCTTACCATTACCACTTTATTTTGGAATCATTGCAATATTTCCAGGTTAGAGTTGTTAACAAACCTCTAAATCTGGATTTATAGGTCCATACTGGTTTTCCAATTGTTTTATATAGAATTATCCTACCAAATCGCAAGCAAAGATGTTTGCACTCAAACGTTACACCCATCTTCCAACAGTCAGACTAAACAATGATGATATACCATGGAACCCAAAGGATGCTGCAGTAAAGTACCTAGGAGTCCACTTACATTCAAAACTCAACTGGGGGTATCACATAAATAAAAAAATTAATGAGTGCCACACAAGACTCATTCTATTGTACCCGCTGATCAACCGAAAATCCCATCTTAGATCTGAATGCTCATTATTGATCTATAAGGCGATCCTCCGCCCTATATTAACTTATGCATGCCCAGTTTGGAGTAACGCACCCAAAACATCATTGAAGAAACTTCAAACTATGCAGAACAAAGTGCTACGTCTTGCAATTAACTGCCCTTGGTTCATACGCAACAGCCAAATACATCAGTTAAGTGTTCCACTAATCTCAGACTACATTCACAAGCTAACTAGTAACTTCTTTAAAAAATTAGTGATGTGTACAAGTGCAACTAAATTAAACCTCGGTCAAAAGAACATACACTCTAGGATCAAGCGTAAGCTACCACAGGACCTACTCTAGATTAACTAGCTTTAAGTAATAGTAGAACTCAAATGTTGTAAGTCAGAGGTGTGAATGCACTCACTTAATCCTCTCTCAAAAATTAATGTACTCCTAGTCATAAGTTTATTCATGTAACATAGCCGTGTATTGCATCTTGTTTGCAGAACCAGCTAATATATATTAAAAAAAATATATATATAGAATTATTTCGTTTTCTAGTGATATCCAAGATTCCCTACCCCCCCATCATTCAGTATATTTTACGAATTTTCAATCCAAGTTCGAATATTTTTTTACTACACGAGTCTTCCGTGTCAAGCGCCTAACTTTTTGGGTATCAGAGTGATGTTCGATAGAACTGGTGAACAGGTTTCCATCTGAAGAGTAAAAGTTACTTGAACCGATTTCGTTCACATGTATCCGCCATGGTTTAAACCAGTCTTCGATTTTTTCGAAATTTCGCTGTTGTGGTGGGATGCCAGAACTGTAGTGTCATCTGCACACGTAACTACTAACGTTTGTGGTGTTGGTGGCAAGTCCGCTATATACAGAAGATACGTTTTTAGCAGTTCGTAGTATTTTACTGGTAGAGCGTTCTTGATTGTTTATAACCCGATATGCAGAGCTTATCCAAGACCTCGCCAACATCTAAGAATACTGACGAGCAGCACTGTTTAAGATAAAGGTCGTAGTTAATTTTTATAACTACTCTATGCACTTGTCTTATCGTACCAGGACCTTCCCAAAAATCGAAATGATGTTTTATTGTTCTAGAAGTGGTTTTAACTTTTGCAGTTTTTCTTTGCTTTAGGAAGTTCGTAATCAAAATATTGCATTGCTTATATAGGTAAGGAGTTTTGTTGCCTTTTCTAATAGTTTTTTGGAATTTAACCTGTTATTACATTGTAACCTAAATGGAATTAAGATTTCTGATAACAGTACCTACTCAACCAACGTTTGCTGGTTTTATTAGATCAGCGATGTCGTTAGATTCATTAAAATTTGATGTAGAAATAATTTTCGCCTGCTTGATAGGACCGATCGTGAAATTAACATACTGAGGCTACATGATCTACAAAAGTATCTGCTTTTTCTTGGTTTATTCCTGTCCAGCTGCAGCCCTGAAATAGTTTGATAAAACACCCTTGGCGACACAAAGGTTTAATAAGTCTGGAATCTCATTAAGGCTCAATGGTCAAAATGTAGTAGGTTCGAAGCGCTTAACTAAGTAAATTGTGTTATTCTATCGCTTTCAACAGTTCTCTTCCTTTAAGAAATCTCCATATTTAATTTTGGGGTTGTAATTTTCACCAGCCATGAAACAGGGTAGAAGTCTGTTCAAATATTTTTACAAATTGTTACTTTTGATATTGTCTTGTGGAAGGCAGTATTCAGAAGATAATTTGATTGAAACTGTTGTAGTTTTGTTGTGTGAGAATTTTATTATAAGCGCCGTTTCTGCTTGAGCAGTGCTATCGGGATGAGGTGTGTTATTATAGATGGGATCCTCAAACAAGAGTTGGTAGTGATCCTCAAATTTTGAATGATCGCCATCTTATACATAGCCTGACACAAATTATGTTTGATGGATTGCTTTATTAAAATCCCAATTATGGTTGAATGATAAAAAAAAATACAAATTATGGAAGTATTATCAATTTAAGACTTCATTAACTAAAAAGTTCGGTAACTAGACTTCGTCTTCTCGAATGTTCTTCAAACTTCTGATTTTTTTAATGTGAGCTTTGTTTGTTTATGTTTGAACCATGAATGTACTTTTTTCTTTCTGGTATTGTTCCGGATAATGGTTCATGCACTTTCATCTTAGAGTACAAGAAACCTAGGCGGTATAAAAGGGCATGACGTACAGTTAGGTTCCAGTTTTAATTGTTGTTTTGGCTTTTACTCGGGCATACGGTTAACAGCTTCGACTTCCCGAGCTTTGAGTTTACAGTTAGGCCTCCAATTGCACGTGCCGCGGCAGGGTCGACGAGGACCTGGAGATCGCAGGGCTTAGGACCGGCTATCAATCATCGCTTAATTGCGGCACCGGTCAGCGTCATAATTGTCCTCCAATATGTCGCGCATCAATAAAAACCAAATAGAGTGCGGCACAGCTGCGCGCGGAGTAATGCACATGTCCACGAATCCCTTCGCTTATCAAATTTCCCGGCAGCAGCTGTAGATGGGCAGCGATAGCGCAAATGCCGTAGGAGTAGCGCGGGGCGGGCTAGGTGCGCCGGACAATGCGGCCCTTTATTATCGCACCTAGCGCGTAATGCGCACCTACCGGCGACAAGGTGCGCGCGTTTTATGCTTAAACAAAGCGTCTGCACGCGGCCCCGGCCCTGTTGCGCGCCGATTCGCAACGTGTTCGACCAGTTCAGCTCGTGTGCTCATTGTCGGCAGCAGATGCTCGCGCTTAATTCTTCGCGCGCTGATTTGCCCCAGGTGGTCGCGAGAGCGCCGCGGACATTTAAACGGCGCCATTTTTAAAGGGCCGATATGGTTCGCCAACAATGCGGCACGTGCGCGCCCGCCTGTTTAAATGTTAACTTTCGGACAGATGCGCGGCGCTAACAATCGCGATCGGCGAGCACCAAGGTGCAGCCAACCTTTCAATGGGCCGCATACATCATCTCGGTCACTGTATAATGACCAATTGGAAAAACCACCCATTTATCAATATAAAAATAAAAACATGTATGTAGCATAATACGATGATCTGTAGTCTCTTCTACATGAACTTATTAGAAAAATCTTTTATAGTACATTCATCGTAAAGGTAATCGATGCCCAAGTTTAGAAAAAGAATCATCTCTTTCATAACTTATAAAGGTAATAAAATTTTTAAAGCTAGTTTATTATTTATACTTTCTTCGATATCAAAAGATTCAGGACGTGGCAAAACATGACGACTTAAGATGGAAACGATACAGTTACAATCCGTTAAATATGGAGGACCGAAACACTTTATATTAAAGCAGATGCTACTTTTGAGAAACAGTCTCTTCCAATCTTTGTCTATCTGCAAAAAGAATCGTGTTTTTTACATAGTCGTAGTCAAAATTGAGACCTTCAAAACTATTTTTATCAAAACAATGGAAGAACTAATTAAAGTCTGAACCATAACGACAACTTCATATACGAAGATAGAATCTAACCATCTCAACCACGTCTCCAGAAGCAGGAACGCCATTAACCTGGATCTTATATTAGCAAAAGGTTCTCCAAGCTGCACAAACGGCATTTCTAACCACGCTCTACAGAGTAAAAAAGAGTAGCAAACATCTCCATAAGCCTGTCAAACATTTTTCTCAGAACTACCATTTTATCAATTTCTTGTTGCCTCTTGTGAAGCTTTTTAAACAAGTGATAGAAAAGCCCATAAAACGAGAATCTAAATCGAAATTAATTTGACTTCTGCATCCATAATGATTATACATTTGAGAGCAAAACAATCGACTCAATAGCTGCATCTACATTTTCGTCTCCTCTTTCAGTCTAAAGAAAGTGAAAATAAAAACATTAACGTGCAAGGCGTATCTTTATTATTGAGCTTTAAAAATGTTGCTATTGCATTAACTGGATGACGAATCTAAAAAAATATGCATCACGAACTGGGTTTTACGAATCTTGCTAATTGGAACGCACGTGCGCGACGACTGTGATTGGTCTACAGTACGCTTGCAATCCGGTAGTTCATCTAGTCACATCCGAAGTTGACATAAATGCTCGAGTGATTCGCAAAAAAAATGGATACCATAGCCGCCGAAGCAGCCCAGGCAGTTGCATTGTTGAGAGAGGGCCTCAGTCTGAGTCTGAGTCAATCAGCTATGTCGAAAGAGTGGCGTCGATACCGGGAAACCGGTGACTACGTCCACCGGCAAGGAGGTGGTTGTAGGGCGTGACAACCTCAGAAATCGACATATTACTGGCGTTGACTTCAAGCAAGAACTGAGTGCGGTTAGAGGTGTGGTCGCCAGCGCTTGGTCAGTGAGAAGAAGACTGAGGGTAGCCAACTTGGTCTCAAAAAAGGCAGCTATGGGTCTCAATCTGACTGCAGTCCAAAAGCAAAGACCACTGGAATTTGCTCGCAAACATCTCTAATGGCTAAAGTCCCATTAGAGTCAGTTATTTACCGACGAGTCCAGAATGTGCTCATTGTTGTATTCAAGAAACTGTCGTATATGGAGATGGCTCTTTCATGTTCTAGGAAAGTATTTCCAACATGGAAAAACTGAGTTGTTTTTCGTGCCTAGTGAAGAACGCAGAGAAAGTTTAGCAGCGGACCGCTACATCAGGGACATTCGTGTTGTTCCGTGTGCGGGATTTGTTGGGAAGGTCTTCATGCTAATGCACGATAATGGACTGGCCTCCGTGTAGCCCAGACTTGAATCCACTTGAGCATGTATGGAATGAGTTTAAGCTCAGAGTTCGGGCCAGAAATCTTGCACCAGGGAGCATGACGGAACCGAGAGCGGCGTTGAATGAAGAACGGAAAGCAATCCCTCAAGACAACAAAGAAAAAGACATCCGATTCATACGTAATCGCATGGAAAGTGGAGTAGAGATAGCAACACCATGTATTAAAAAAATCATGAAATTCATTTTAACTAAAGATGATTTCATTTTTCCCTTTTTACTTTTTTTCTTTTATTTTTTTTCTATTACACATATTCTTAAGCCCATAACTATTCGAAATAGGTCCGATTCTAAACAAAGTAGTGCCATTTACAACCACAGTTTTTAACCTTTCAAACAGTACACAGAACTTTACTTGAAATGCTATCAGAGTAGATATGCATTTTTTAAAACTCGAGCATGTTGCTGAGTCGATTGTTTTACTCTCAAGAGTACATTAACTGCTCGAAGTGCTGAAACAAATTACGGAAAACTTTACCAAAAAGTAAACTTTTGGTGTAGAGTTCTTTGAAGTGGTCAAATCCTTTTAACAAGGTGGCACATTATAGAATGATGTACGAAATAGTCTCAACTTGCATCCCCTTTAACGATGATCCAGATGAAAAACTTTATTAATAACAAGTAATCTGCTCCGTAGTAAAATAGATGACCTTCTTTGAAGTATAAAATTCACAAGTTGTAAGTAATCCAAAATCTAACACTTTGTAGTTTGTAAGACAACGTGTTCCTCATAGGATATGAATTCATTACCTAAGGCATTCAAAACCTGTCAAATAGAATCCAATATCGTAGATATTCATATATCCATATTTCCTACAACTACCAGGTTAGCAGAAGTATTTGTCATAATTACCCAAAAACTGCCTATGCCAGATTACACCAAGAGGTTTTAGGTTAGGAGTTTGACCAGGTATTGTGTCCTGAAGCGACCATATCGTTACCCACAAGAACCAACACTAGTTAAATAATATTGAACAAAATGGTATCGCACTGCATAAGGCAAAGTGGAATAGAAACAGGGGATGCTTATATTTAACAATTGATTGAATGGAGCTGAGAAAGAAGAAGATACCAAAAGTCATAAAGTTATAAGAAAATTTATATTTGTTTAACCACAAAGGGAAAAGCAAGTAAGAGTAAAATAAATAAAATTTTTCTCAGATATAACAAGTGCCAATTATGTATAGTGTAAAATCTTAAAATACTCTTCTCTCTCATACTTTTCATCTGATTAATTAATTACATTCTGCATACAAAAATGTCCCTTACATTGCTTCTAGAAATATTATTTTAAAGAACTAGAAACCGCAAAATGGAAGACAAAGATGCCTTAATTTATGTAGCGCAATCAGTGAACCCCCAAAGGTTATCCACTAAATTATAAAAGCATTTTTACATAAATGCTGCGGTAAAGTAATACATGGATTATGTTATAAATTTGATGAATGTAGAGTTTCTTTGCAATATTTCTCCAGACAACGCCGGACAAAAGAAGGAAAAGTTTTCGAAAATTTGATGCCACTGTACTTGCGTGTATATGCAACACCTTGCGCCATTGTCTTCTACATTTTTTTAAGAGAACGTGTTTTTGTGTAAATTTTTTACCTTTATAAATACGCTTTGGTGACGTCACAAAATAAAACTTCTCATAGGTCGATTGGAATAGAATTCAACGGTCTTTATTTTGATGGAATCTATTTCACACTTTGTAGTTTGCGTTAGTATATGTAACATTTTATTTTTACAGACTTATGTGGCCCTGCGTGGCTAGCAAAACTTCAGTTTGACAATACCGGTTCACAGAGAAGCGAACTTATTTAAAAGAGCACATTAGACCATACAACTTTTTTCATTAACTTTAGGTACATTTACAATTTCTCCATTGGACATTCAGCAATTTGTATGATATAACATGAATTTGTGGGCTTACCCCATTAATACATAGAATTTACAGAACTATTAACCTTCATTAAATTTATTAAGTCCAGAGGTTTAAGTCTTTTTATTGTTTAATAAGTTCAATATTACGTTGTTTGGACGAAACCATACAACTAAAAGACTAGAAATATTAAATATTCACGAAGAAACTCAAAAACTAAATAAAAAGCACACATCAAGGTGGTCAGTTTTTCAAAATAATTACTTCGTTGAAGGCAAGTTTTTTATTTTAATAAATTTTTATCATGAAAGTCTTATTCAGAAAAAAAATTGCATAGGTCGGGAAGAAGCAAACATTACCGAGTAGAAATAAAGAAAAAGGAAATTTAGAATATCCAAATAAGAACATGTGCAAAATACAACGTGGTTTCGTAATAAGTTTCTCATTATGTCAATAGCATCGTAATAAGTAATAAACCTTATTTGGGGGAGGGGGGAGGCGGAAGGTAGTTTTCAAAGGACAAGATGTCCGTTGTAATGGCAGGGAATGAAGAATATGCACAGATTCCTGAGCAAACCTAGAAGATGTGGTTCGACAATTGTTTTCCAAGGATGCAATCTTGAAAGACTGAAAATTAAAGATGCATTACAAAACTTCTCTATTTTGTATGTAGAGCACATTTAATCACAGTATTTTCTAGTTTTTTTAGAATTTATTGAGGGAAGCATATTTAGAAATCAAACCTTGGCTCCATTGCTCAGGCAGCAACTTTCTTTACCTTCGAATTCTTTACCTTCTGATGATGAAACGAAATAAAATTTAAGGTAAAACTGTAATAGTTAGCTTGCCTTAAAAAATCAGCAAAATATTTTAAGGGTTGACCTACTGCAAAAAATATAAATCAAACCTATTTGGAAAAAAGTACATACGCACAAGAACAGAGACAGAGATAAAAAAAGGAAAGTGCGGTTAGCGCAGCTTTTAGTTTCCTGCAGACCGAAAATGCTGCAGGGAATTTATTACTGCGTTGTTTGGGGGTTTCCCTCTTAAAACCGGTCCTAGCTGCTGCAACAATGCAGGCAAGTCACTATAGGCGTGTGAATGAATTTCGATTTTCTTCTTTTACGAAAACAATGTCCTACTATGATTAAGTTACTTTTAAATTTAATTTGCCGACAATGTAGCATAACATGGCGCAGGCGAGCATTCATTCAAACGGCTTTCCAGAAACCGGCGACGCCAGTCGCCAAGTTCATGAGTTGGCCGTCAGTCATGAACGATTAACTATCAGACAGATAGCGAGAAAAGCTGGTTTCTCACGTTATTCACTAACATTCCGTTAATTAGCCGCATGTGAAAATATTGTATGGTGAACTTCCGACTAGGAAGTAGCGACGCCGAAGAAATGGTCAGCGAGACGGGACGTTCAGGCATCAAGCTGAAGAACGAATTTTTCGTTTTTACATTCAAGTTTGCTATACCGTTGAATTCTATTTCTTTTTGAGGTCAATTGGCTAAACAGCTCAAAATTAGCACGAGTGATGTATTTGAAAACCTCTCGAAAGACAGTAGTCGTATTTTAATATCTTAATAAAAATTTTATGGATTTATGAAAATATTTCAAACAAATCAAATATCTGCAAACTAAGATTGAGCTTAGGAGGATTCAATTTAAAGTGTTATAATTCAATTTTAATCGCCAGCTTGGTCACACGGCTGAAGCGCAAGCTGAGGTACGGATGGACTCGAGTTCATTTCTGGAGCTCTTTGATGCTTGACGGGTGGCCTACTCAATCACTATAAATAGTTGAGTACCTGCGTTCACTCGAAGAAGGGGTAATAATGGCAATTGTCTACGGCGCGGTGCTTGCCACATCGCCCCCTATCAGAGATGGAGAGCCAGCAGGAAATAATAAAAATAGAAAAAATGTTGGTACTTTTCGAAGGAGTGTGGGCTTCAAGCTGGACGACAAAGACTTCCAAATGGATGCAGGTATTTAATTGTTTTCAATGGCCAATTAGGCCCCGCCTTCCAATCATCTAGATCCTAGGATCAAATCTACCTTTTTCGCACTGCAGTCAAGGATTTTGACCGCTTGGCCACGAACTACCCTTACAGTATATATATTTGAACAGAATTGTAATCGGTATATCCAGGATCCTTTTTGATTACGCTCATGTAACGTAAAATTTAATCCAAGTGACTGTTTTCGATAATTCTTTAATTCGAAAAACTATTTTTGAGAACCGAAACAATTGACAAACCAACAGACATTATCAGGTTCTAAAAAGAATTCTGAAAACTTACTAAAAATTTTTGATACTTCTTGTGTTTATGTTGTAGTAACAATCTTTACCTTTGGATTCTAATTAGCAATTGACAAAATTAAACTTCGAGTTTTGATTGGCTATAGCTGGAAACGGGAACTGTAAAAAAGGGGTGCGGTTTGGTATATTGTTGACGGTATTGTGCACTTTAAATTAGATCCAAATAGATGAGTCGTAAATGCCAAGCTGTATGGCGAACAAGTGGGGCGTGTTTAAAGTGAAAGTATTCGAGTTTGATCAACCGCAAAGGAGTATACTGGTATTCTAGACAGATTCAGTTTCAGTTGTATTTTTGTGCTATTGTTTATTCTGTTTCAATACTTAATCTCAATTTTCATTTGCCCAAATTAAAGTTGGGGAATTACCCACCCCGTTCTCTATGAAATTTCAGCAGATACTTCGATACATTTCTTAAACCTCGCGGAGCCTTCGACTTCAATTTGTTCGACCAAACTGGTCTTTTAAAAACGCGACGAGCTCCTGGAATGTATCGAAACGTTACAAGAGTGCCTCCACAAGTCCGACAGCGGCTGCCCCTGCCGAATTCGGCGACGTCACCGCACTAGCCTGCAGCTTTAGCGTCTTGGAATAGAACACAATAGCCCCCTATTCCGAACTCTTGATGTAGCTATACGGTTATTAAAATGTATACAAAAATTAACCCCAGAAACCTACCCTCTGTTTGACCCACGGCCGACCCCATGTGAATAATCTAGTTAAAACTGGACGGTCTAGCCCGCTTTCCCTCGCTTTCCTAGACTAATCCCGTGTTCCGCTGCGCGCCGAATTAGCGAACAAACCGCAAGACGAAATCGGATTACGCACTCCTGGGCGCTCGGGGGCGATTTTTGGCGCCGGCAGAAGCGAAGAAGAAAGCCCCAAAGCGAGCCCTGGTATTTGCTTTCAATTTAAAAAATCCGTGGAGAACACATCCATTAATCTGTTAGTTGAGGGAGCCCAGCAGCTCCTTCAAATGAAGATGTAACAAAATTTTGACTGGCAGATTAATGATGTGGACGAGGGGTCCGGTCTTGGACTGGCCGTTCGCAATTCAAGTAGAGCCTGTGATCTGTCGCTGCGCTTTATCGTGCCGCCTCACGATTCATGAAACCGAGCATGAAAGGAATTAACTCCGACAGATTAGCCGCTCGGCGATACGGCACGCGGCAAAAATGACCGAAACAATTAAGATTATCTCACGCAGACTTACCGGTGTAGCATATGGAGACCAAGGTGTGGGCATGGCGCCTCAAGTAGCTGCTCTCGCCTCCCCAGGGGAACCGCTCCATGACGTGGTCGATGTAGTCGAAGCCCGTGATCGCTGCGGCGTTCCACTGCAGCTTGGACAGCACTAGGATCTCCCAAGCCTGCAAAGTGCAAGAAATGCGACGTCACAAACAAACTTGCTGAAAGCAATAAACGAAAAATGTTACTGTTATCATCTAATAAACATCTACTCTTCTAATTCGAACATTAAAGTTAGTTTATTTTTAATATAACATTAGCTACAAAAACTGACAAACAATATCTAAACTAGAACCTTTCCCCCTTTGAATAAAAGGATATCGATGTCATAAGATGGTAAGAGGAACTTTCAAATCAAACGACACATCAAACTAGACCAAAACTTCAAATTCAAAAACAAAGTTTGACGCTCCAATTTTCATGTTCTATAATTATTTCTCTCTTCTTTCTTACTTGTGAAAACTTAATTTTAGCTTGTTTTGGTTTGCTTCCCATAGATTTTGATAAGTTTTAAAAAAGAAATCTAAATGTTCTCAAAATATGGTGAAAGTCATCCCCAATAAAACACAAGGAGGATACCTTAAAAGTAAATTGAAGCAGTTCTTTTAACTAGAAAATGGAAAGGAACATATGAGAAGAACTTATTACAAGAAAAATAAGATAGAATAACCGAGATATATAGTTGTATAATGAAGTAGATACAACATGAGAAGATGATCAGCCGAAAATACTCATCGCCATCAAAACATTTAAAAACCAGCGGGCGTATGGCATCAAAATCCATTCGAATGTGAGAAAACCGATGGCGGCGGCAGTTCCTCTCGAATTCCAGAACGTGAGACTCATCCAAACAGCCGCACACATCCCGATGGCCGTTCTGTAATTAAAATGAGCACCTACGCTCTTCTTCCTACTGTTCGCGACCGCAAGCGACAGTCGCTGGCCGCTGCGGTTTGGGGGCGACACTGCGTGCCGAAATTCGGTCACACAGCGCGACCCCATGCGACAGTCATTGTGAGAATTTCCCAAAAAATCCTATCAGACTCGCCGGCGTCCCGCGCTGGGGGAGCTGCCGCGAGGGGCATTCCACAATGCGAAAGGACAATGCGTCTGAGCCCGCGGAGTCTGTGGGAACGCAGGAAAGGTCGTTAGCAAGTGGATGGCGACGTTGCTGACATCAGCGGAGCAATTGACCCTTCTTGTTAGATGGCACTTAAGTGCCATGTCCGAGGCGCCCTTTAGCCGCACCAGGAAACCTCACAGATGATAACGCGTCCCACCCCCACCCCGGAGCTGGGCCACGGCTAATTAATTCCAGTTCAATGGAATTCCACCGCCTTGTTAAGCAATATTTACTCACTGTAAATGCCCTAAATGAATGGGCTCGTAAACATAACCAGTTTTAATTTGCAGCTCCTTGCGGCCGTTCATTAACAACCGTCTGGAAGTTAAAAATAGGCGGGCCTGCTATTTATATTTCTAACGAGGCCGAGAAAGTGCGTTGGATAAGTCCCGGCTATTGACAGGAAGCCAGATAGATAGGAATTCCTGTAAAACGCTCCGTGCATATTCAACGCCGGCACGTCTGGGACCTGGAGCCTTCCGCCTCGAGGGGCCGCGAACCGAACAAATATGGGTCAAACTCGGGGGCAGAACTATCTCTGTTTACTCGTGGATTTCGCGAGCACCTGGAGATCCTGTAAATACGCGACAGTCTTCAATTAACGGCTATTCATGCCAGAGTCCGATCCTAACGCAGCGACTCTCAACCCTTCGCCTGGAGGGCGGCCTCCGGCGCGGGAAATGCGTTTTTTCGCGGCGAAACGGCCGTCACGGCACCGTCTGTCGTCGAGAATTCACGGTCCTTGGCTGGGAAAGACGAGGCCTCCCGGGCGGCCAAGACCGGAAGCCAACCTGCCTATTGGACCACGTGAAGACGTTCGTAATTACAAATTGCGCACACGTGGTGGATCCTGATCGCCCAGCATGACCGTGACCGTTCGGCATAACTAATTTGGCGGCAAGGAGACTTCCAGGCGAATTCGAAGCTTCATCCAAAATTTAGAACTCGCAGCTTTCGCAATTGTGAAACGAGAGGAGAGGAACGTTTTGAAAGTGTTAAGCTTTTAATGGCCGAAGATTTAGAATAAAGTAAGTTGCGTGAAGCTAATATAGTTCCCTCCTCCTCCTCAACAAGTTGTGAAGTTGAAATTACTGTCCAGTACCCAACATTTAATGTAAAAATTTTAAAGAAAAAGGGTGATAACATATGTATACATTTCTTTAGGATGGGACAGAGTAAACTTTCAATTATAGTTTCCAGAAAAGTTGCATCTGTATACACTGCCACTCTTAAATCGTTCCCCAACAGCACTCCAGTGGAGTATTGCTTCATCTGTAATGATAAGCTTAATACAAATATCAATTACAAAAATCTTGTGAAATAAACTCTTTGTATTTGTCTTCAAAGATATTTTATAAAAAAGTTTTCCCCATATAACAGAATTTTAAAGTTACTATGAATGTTGCAGACATTTGATCCTGAATTTTACTTATACCCTGTAGATTTTTCAAAAAATTATTCACACTGTTTATCTCCCCCACTCAGACTCGTGCATTGAATATTTAAATTATTATGTTGTGCCTAAATTCACGTTTACAATGTTGGTTTTTCTTTTTTTCACAGATGCTAATGAAAGTTTTTTTTTATGAACATTCACACCACTTTCGACAGCGTTTGCTTAAATGGCTTTCCCCATAAAGCTCTCTTCTATATATTTTTTTCAAAAAATTCAAAATTATTTTAGTGGTTTTAGACTGCTTTATTGGCTTAGTTCTATCTCGCTGATTTTAAGCATTTTGGCTAAAGACATCTGCTGCATTTAAATTTCTCATGCAACCTGGCTCATTATTATGCTGCATACACATTGAAATGCACTATATTGCATTCACATTCCTTTTTACAAGGCTATCATATCAAAATGTTTTTTCTTGCTACTGTAACAATAGCAAAATCTCCATATACAAGTTTTTCCTTCCCCTTCTTGTTCTTAATTCACTCCTGCATATTTTGAGTAAATCCAGCTGCTGTATTTACATTTTCATACGATCAGGCTTATCGTCAACATATTGCACTCACATCCGTTTTCACAACCCTATCATATCAAAATTTCAATAATTTTTTCTTCTCCTTTTTGTTCCTAATTCACTCTTGCCCTACCATTGGTTTCTATTATATAGTATCAGAAAGTTTTCGTTATTTGAATTTCATACTTGTTGATCTCTTTTCTTATAAAAACTAGCAATAGAACACATCAATACATATTTCAGATGGTCTTGTGCAATATATGTACCTTCGCCTATGGTTTGATTTAACATACCAAATAAAATTAATTTCTGCAATTTCACGATAGCAATATTTACGTTTTCTTAATCAACACTGATACGCATTTGTGAAAAAATTTCTATACAAATACTGTAAGGAATACGTTAATAAAGCTTCTGCATCGAAGTTCTTTGTCAGACTATCAAATTTTCCCTTATACTTTTATTTCTAAAGTCATAATGATGCGTCTTATCAGTCTTGTTAGTAAAATTCAAAATTCCTCTTTGAACATTTTTCTCAAAAATGTACTCAAATATTCTATAAATCATGTCGATTGTTTTTATGGTAGGCATTTCATGTATATCATAGCAATGGACTACGATGTTTGTTGACAATATTTGAATTCTTAACTTTTCCTTGATCTTATTTCCAATATTTCATTTTTTGCTCAACTGCATATGGTGCAGAAAAATGCTACATTTTTCTTCATTTCTTTAACGTAATGGTCAATGAGCAACATGGTTCTATAAGCATACAACAACAAAATTTGTATATCATGAAAATGAAAGCATCAACTCTGCAGAATTTGTCAAGTTCAAATATAATTTCTTGCGAGTGACGACTATTCTTTTAAAAATTGTTTGTCAAAAGGTAAGTTATTTGGGGCACTGTAGCTTTCCCCAGTTTGTACTATTAATATTAAATCATTTTCTCTTCCTGTTATTCATAAATGACTATGGAAGATGATAGCCCTTGAGCCATTGTTCGTCATTATCTGATTCGAGTCTTGAATTACAATACATGATGTTCGATTTTAAATTGAGTTGCTGCTTAGTATTCCCCAGTGATTCAGTCAGCAAAAATAACTTTTGCCAGCCGCCGTCTCCGAAAAGCCAATCCTTGGCTTTTCTGCTAAAAACCCCTAAGCTGCTTAGCATTTCTGGCCATGCCTTTACAATTTGCCTAACGAGCGCATTGATAGGGTCTCCGAGCAAGTTAAATGGGGCAGGTAGGCAGCGTTTCCAACTTTGCGGCCCAAACCGATAGGTCAGCGAACAATGCGCGATCCGAGCCCCGAGCGGATTCCCACAGCGCAAACAAAATATCTATAAGTTAAATCTTGCGACCCCTATTCGCGCCGCATACAAAACAAGATCGCGCAACAATTTCAGGTCCTGAAACTGTGAGAAAATGGGGCACGGGAGACGGCCAATTCCGATACGGGACCGCGCGACGCGAGGGTCTCGAAGGGACCGGAACGGCTGGGCCGAGATGCCCGGGATTCTCCCAGCGGCCCCTGCCTCCCAGAGGAAGTAATTAACATGCGCATAAATAAACCCATAGTTATCGGTAACACGAATAAGTAATTGCATGGTTTGATTTGGACAAAAAACCGTCTGGGCCGCGCACAAAGCGCATTGAGAGCAAAGGAGGGCCATTTGGTTATCTAGCGTGCATACGTGCGGAGCATCCGGTGCCAGAAGGGATAAGACGGCATAATGCGGCCCTTGCTCGCAATTCGGAGCGCCCGAGGAGTTAAGGCTCATCAAGGCGCGATTAGGAGGCGCAAGGATGCGAACAATTTCGTGAAAGGATTGAGATATCTAGGTGACAACAATGCTGCGTGCCTTCCGGCGCGAAGGCTATCTGCCGATCTCCTGGAGGCCCGTGCCGGGTCTAATGGTCTCCAGATTATTACAAATGATTGGTGGCTTCCTTAAGCGAGACGTCTCACCGCAAATTAGCGTGTGGGTGTCCACAAAGGGTCCCGAGGGGTGGTCAACCACCTTGAATCCTTTTCCCGGATACAAAGACGATCATCTTCGCCGCAGTAATCATCCCTTTTTTTGGTTCACGCGATTTTGTGGAGGAAGTATCGCTTTCTCTTTTTAGAGACCTTTCATCGAAATGGAAATGATATGCCGATACAAAGGATTTTATCCATTAGCTAATAATGGCAATAAATGTATGACTTTTTTCGATGTAGACCCATGAATGATTGAGTGAGAGAAGTTAAACGGTCAAATTAGGAACAAAAAACAGTTAAGAGTTCATCCCCATTTGACAATTAAGTTATGGTTGGTCGAAACTTTTGACCCACCATCCTTAGTCTTACACCTTTTGAGTTTTTTTTTAGTTCTTTTTTACTTGAAGTTGAGAATGATGGACTTAATAGATCCTTTTTTAACTCATTTGATAAATAATTTCTGTTACCAATTGTTTAGCTACATAATACGAGTACGCAAAGGCTATTTAGACCTAAACATCCATATACACGCTGCACCCTCCTCACAGGTAATTCCATACCTCCACAACATACCTTGCACAATCCACCTACCAATTACGACATTGCGCATAAGAATCAATTAAATTCCCTGTACACCACCTGCATGCATAAAGTGAACATGAGAGCCGACTTACCGAAATCTGGTCGTACGAGACGCTGTAGTCGGTGTACGCAGAGAGGAGATCGATGCTCAGCACGCAGTTGCTGCGGATCTTGGACGCGATCAGGAGGCACGTTGCACCCAGTAACTGCAATTGCTGCCGTTTTATGACGCACACGGAAAGGAATCTGTCCATATAGTTCACGGCGACGGGAAACACTTGCTCTTCGCACCTCTGCTCCTCGCAGACCTGAAAGCACGCACCTTCCAGACCACCCTCATCGATACTACGTGTCGGACTTCAGACTTCAGCGCCGCTCGATCATTAGCGTCTTAATAATGGCAATTTCCGCTTGACCCAGTCACCTCTAGGACTGCCCATTATATAAACGCATATTAACGCGCTCATTAATTATTTATACGGCTTTAAAACTAAAAACTTGCTCCCGTTAAAGGAAGATTCCGAGAACAGAACTATTAGCATACGCAACCACGCACCTGCCCTTGAGTCGTAAGCTTCGTCGGTACGACTGAACAGCGAAGCCGAATAACCGAAATACTCGTGTAGTTTTAGAACTGACACTAACTTGGAAATTTACTTTCAAGTTGTTGGTTTCTAAAAATCCTAATAATTAATGTTTCATAAATTTATGATACTACCCTGTATACTGTTTGCATTTGTGTAATATTTTTATTATAAAAATAACTATACAGAAAGGTCTTTTTTTTATTTTCAAAAATAAGGGTTTACCATTTAATGGTTCTAGTCTTACATCTTTTCTAATTCCATAAACACGTCACTGTTTTTTGATACAACTATGGTAATCAAGTGGTTTCTGTTGAATTAAAGATAAAAAGAATGATCGATTCATATTTACTATTTTCAATCTATATAGCAAAATGCGTAAGTTGCTGACCGTTGGGACAGAAAATATCGATTCTCCCTCGTATAATTATTATTTCGTTACTCCGCGCAAATTTCTGGGTTATCATTCAAAACTGGGCATGCTGAAAGGCTCGGGTTTCAAATCAAAATTCTCGGACGTCCGGATCAAATTATCGCGGAAAGCTCACCTCCATCATCCACGTAGTGACCACATTCCGCATGTAGGGCCGGACGTCGTCCTGCACCTCGTCGAAGTAGTTGCGGGAGGGAATGTACCAGATCTCATCGTGCAGCAGGTTGCGGATGATGCGCTCGTCGGCGAAGATGGTCGGGTCTCTGAGGGCGAGGTTGATCGCGGACATCTTCTCGGTGCAGGACAATTCCATCGCGGGTGACACTGTCACAGATCAAATGCTGCTCAGGGCTGTCGCGGGGGTCAACAACTGGAGGCACTCACTGACAACCACCGAACGTCCTTACCACGCCAGAGCTGCAGCAAGAATGAGCGTAAGGGCGCCCGGCAATCCTAAGAGCTCGGCGGTCCTGCCGCCGCGTGGTGGGGATGGCTGGACTGGAATTTACCTGGACAACTCGCTCCTGCCGGCGGCGCTTTTTTGCCCTTTAATAATAACAGTAATGAGATATTTGATAGCTTTCCATGTTTGGAGGCGAATTTCCTGTAAACAAACGCGACCGCTAAGTGGGCTTTTAAGAGCCATCAATAAATCAGGATTCTTGAAGCTCGGCAAGTCTGCAGTTGATCGCTATTTATTGGTTATGAAATTCAAAAAAGTATCACTCAGTTAATATTGAAACGCTAATACAAGAGTAATCAAAAATTTACATTACATCAAGAATCACTTATCTTTATCACTTTGTTTACAATTGTATACAATTGTATGCTATAAAATCACTGTAATAAGACGTTTACAATCGTTCAAGTCCTCATACATGATTAAACATCTAAAACGTTATTTATTTCAATTTTAATAGATCTAAAAGTAAATATTTTGACTGCATATACATAGCCTGTCTTATATTTTTTACTTTCCTTATCCTATAATAAGGAAAGTAATGTAATCGGCGGAAATTTGACCTACCCAGTTTTTCACATTTCTGGACGAATTATAGCCTCAGGACACCAAAAAAGTTGGTTTCAGCTATTGGTTCGTGTGTGTGTGTCTGTCGGTCTGTCAGTAAACAGGATATCTCGAGAACCGTAAGAGCTAGAGACTTTGGTATGCAAGTTACTTGTACGTAGGGGACGCAGTGCGAAGCTTTTGGTAAAAATTGGCCGAACCGTTTGGTCGCAAGGTCGCAAAATCGGTCGCAAAGCGGTCGCGAATCTAAACGGTTGAAGATACAAAAAATTTATGAGAATAAAAATGATTTGTTATCATGAGATAAACATGAATTTAAAATAAAAGTTGGTAAAATAGGAACCCGAAAAAAAATTGAAGCTCAGGATTTTTAATATACCGGGTGTTCATAAAATGTTTCGGAAAATTTATATTATCGGATAGATCAGATCGAGACGAACAATGAAATTTTTTGATCCGAGGTCAAATAAATAAGTTATAGCCGATTAAAAATTAATTAAACGGACCAATCACAAAGCGCTCGGAGAGCTTCCTGGTCGACTGCGAGAGGACAGGGGGAGCGCTTGGCCGCTAGGAGGGAGCACACAGGAGATAATGGAGAAGGCCGTGCGGCCGAGCTCGCACGGTTACCTTTAGTGACGTAGCAAAATTTTAAGTACGAGTCAATTATTGTTTTGTACTGTTTATTTTAATCAGCTTTCGAGTGTTGGACTCGCGCTTCGTCCTTTTTTAAAATAACAAGTTCCGGGACGAGAGCAGCGCAGGGCTGAGACGATGGACCCGGTATAATATATAATAATAAGATAAGGAAAGTCGTGTGATGTTCACACCAGATTTTTACAATATCAACACCACGCCATTCTCTGAAACTATATTATTCATGCATTTTTTGGGGGGAGAGATGCAGTCGAAGAGAATATTTTCATAAACTAGCGTTACAAATTACATGGAAAGTGTCAGATTTCTACTGACTAGCCTCTTGCCCTCATTTCTTTATGGAGCACAATTCTCTACTTCTGTTTATTATCATTTCTTTCATCTTGTTGTTAGCCCCTACGAAGGAGAAAAAGTTTAAAAAGGTGGTCTATTCAAGTTGACCAGTTAAAGTTAAATAAAGGACTCTATGAATTACTAACTTGGCGATCTTCAAATGTGGGAAGTATGCTGTTCGAGGTAAAACTTTCTGTGTTACGTATTAGTTAATTCATTAGTAAGCTTTTAACGCAGATAACGTATATTAGTCATAGGGCCACTCTGAAAGTTTTTCTACTCCAAACAAGGGAAAAATTCAAAAGAGTAGATTATTGGAGTTTTCTAATAATAGATGAAGTTGCCAAAAGCACTAGAACCTGACGGCATTCCCAACTGACAGCTGTAGGCTTTTCCGAAGAAAGCAGTCGTCTGCAATACTACTACTGCCAACGCTGTCCTCCAACTCCGCGATCTTAGAAAATCGTGATCCATTCATCAACTCCTCTGGTTGGTGGAAAATATCTTGGAAGGCTTGTACAAGAAGTTAACGATCACAGCAGCCTTCCTAGATGTGACCAAGGCCTTCGATAAGGTTTGGCACAACGGTCTCATCTACAAAATGGCTTCAGCTGATTCGGTCCTTCCTCTCCGGCTGAAGGTTCTGGATCAAACTTATATGCATAAAGTCATCAAAATGATGTTTCCGAGCCGCCACCTCTCAAGGCTCGGTGCTGTTCTAGGCGTTATTTAACATTTACGTCAGGGACATCCCCATGACGTCCTCCATGACGATGACCTAATATGAAGTTGCCAGAGAGGTTTTGTCAAGTTCGCGTTAAGTCTCGATAGAAATTCAGCAAGTTCAGGACGAGTTAGACTCGCTAGAAGACTGATGTAGCACATGAAGGATAGGAGTGAACGCAGAGAAGAGTTCAGCGAGGACCCGATTTCAAAAGATACCTTGGAGAAAACAGACGCGATACCTAGGAGTGATCCTGGATGAGATGCTTACCTGGAAATCGCACGTCGATCTGGCGGTGGCAAAAGTAAAGACAGTCTTGGAGACTCTTGGCTCCTTTTTCTACTCTAGGAGCTAGCTGTTTTTCGTAGTAAAATAACATTTTATAAAACCGTAATTCGCCCGATTATGATGTACACATACGCCGCTAAGTACCACATCAATGAGCTCCAAGTGATCCAGAATCGGGTCTTAAGGTCCATCTTTTAAACTTCTTAGTTTGCCAAGAACCTTATCATCCGTAGCCTCTACGATCATGAGCTGGACATGAACGTCCGCCGAAAGTGCCCGAAGGTTTTTATTCCCTGGTACAGGGGCAGTTTAATATAGGTCCACCCGCATCCACGCTAGGTTACCATAGAAGGAAGGGAGTTAAAGGTTGGATTCAGGAGCCCTCAATGTCGTCAACATTTATAATAAACTGTCTTACTTATAGCGGCAAAATGTTGAATGGACGTAAAGGAATTACATTTAAGCTCAGCGACTTTTTAATATGGAAGACAAATGATTCCCATCAATTTTCAGTTTTTTACAGAAAGTTCGACTGTGGGAAAAGGGAGCAAAACTCATGCTAAAGACTAAGTGGCATCAACTGATTTGTTTGACCTTGTTGGTGAAGATTATTATGGGATATTTTCTAATCCAACTAACGATTTGAGAAAAATGACAAAAATAAAAAAACTACTATAACCGCCTATCTCATAATTATGTTAGAGTTGGGATTAATGTTGCTTATGGCTTTTGCTGTTACTTGTTTTTCTTTCAGTATTTGTTTTATTTCTCGTGCAATTCGTTTTAACTATCGCATTTTGCAACACAATTCTTATGATGTTTTACTTTCATTTGCTATCCTACCATTTTATTTTATGCAGTTAATGATTGCATCATCATCATCATCATCATTATTCAGCGTAAATTATTCCATTTTTGGACAAACGCCTCCCCTAGATGTTGCCATTTTATTCTATTGAATGTAAGTCCCTTACACTGTTTCCCTGCTGTTCTCTCGATATCGTCCCTCCACCTTGCACGTGGTCTACCTCGAGATCTTCTACCAGTCCTCGGTCTCCATTCTGTGATCTTCCTGCTCCATCTATTGTCCTCTCTTCTCATTAGGTGTCCAGCCCATTGCCACTTTAATTTAGCGATACGAGTTACCACGACTTCTACTTTTGTTTTATTTCTAAGCCAGATATTTGTTTACCTGTCTCTTAGTCTAACTCACCACATTTCCATGTGCCTCTGAGTTACTTTTAGTTTTTCCAGGTTATTTTCAGTGGAACTCCAGGTTTCGGATTCCCAGTTAAGTATGGGAAGTACGCATTGATTAAATAACTTTATTTTTAAATGTTGAGGGTATGATGACTTAAATACGTCTCTTAGTTTTCCGTACGCTGCCCAAGCAAGTCTTATTCTTCTATTTATTTCGATTATTTGGGGAGCGTCTGTTGTAGTTAACTTTTGGCCTATATATATATATATATATATATATATATATATATATATATATATATATATATATATATATATATTGATACTACTTCTATTACTTTGTTTGATAATTGTATAGGCACTGCGTCGTCACAGTTGGACATTATCTTAGTTTTCTCTATATTCATTTTAAGTCCTACTTTCATCGCAGCTTGGTTTAAATCTATGACTAAATCTCGTAACTCGGCCATGCTATTTGATAATAGTATTATGTCGTCAGGGAATCTCAATTGTGATAAATGTTTACCATTTATGTTTAAACCTTTTGCTTCCCAATCTAGGGTTTTAAAAACATCCTCTAGTAAGTTTGTAAACAATTTTGGGGAGATGGTGTCCCATTGTCTAATGCCTTTTTTAACTTTAATTGGGTTGGTTTTATCAAACGTGTGTATTGTTATAGTAGAGTTTTCGTAAAGTTCTTTAATTAGTTGTATATACCTATGATCAATTCTACATCGCTTCAATGCATTTACCAGAGCCCATATTTCTATTG
The DNA here is from genome assembly GCA_036346155.1 of Sinelater perroti. Classification (NCBI taxonomy): domain Eukaryota; kingdom Metazoa; phylum Arthropoda; class Insecta; order Coleoptera; family Elateridae; genus Sinelater; species Sinelater perroti. The sequence goes on along the minus strand of JARFIY010000056.1, from coordinate 25,057,553 downwards.
TATCAAATGCCTTCTCGAAATCTACGAATGCCATATAGAGAGGCATGTTATACTCGTATGATTTTTCCAACACTTGTTTTATAGTATGGATGTGATCTATGGTGCTATATCCCTGGCGGAATTCTGCTTGCTACGGTGGTTGGAAAGCATCCAGTTTGTTTGTAATTTTGTTCGTTATGATTCTTGTCATAAGCTTATATAGGTGTGGAAATAACGAAATAGGACGGTAGTTTTTTAAATCATGTTTATTCCCTTTTTTATATATTAGGATTACCTTCGCGGTCTTCCATTGTCCTGGTGTTTTTCCTGTGTTCAAACAATGATTGAACAGTTTCTCTAGGCAGTTTAAGATTGGTGTTCCTACGTCTTTAATCATTTCGATTACTATGTTGTCGGGTCCTGCAGCTTTATTATTTTTCATCTGTTTTAGCGCAGTCTTTATTTTGTATTTTGATATTGATGGAATATCTTCTGTGTAATGACAAGTGAGAGCAGCCGGTCTATCTCTAGAGCTATCAATTGGTTGTTGTATTTTGGAAGAGTACAAGTCCGAATAAAATGTTTCTATGTATCTTAAGATTTCTTCCTTATTTTTTATTATTTTCCCTGTTTCGTCCTCTAGGTAAATAATTTCAGTGTTTCCTATTTTGGTTTTATTTCTGAAGACTTTTGAGCCCTTATTTGCTTCTATTGTGTCTTTGATAATTGTTTCGTCGTGTGCTGCTATATCCGCTCTTGCTTACTTTGTTATTTCTTTGTTCATTTTTTTAAGTTCTTCAGTTGTTATATTATTCCTTGCCTTGTTTCTATTTGCTATTAAATCCTTTGTATCTTCCGTTAATTTACTGGAGTTCTTTCTTATGGGCATATTTTCAAGAGTACTTTTTGCCGTTTGTATTGTTATATCAGTGATGTATTTATTCAGTTCATCCACGTTAGCATTTTCATTCATAGGGTTGTTCTCAATTGTCGTGTCTAATTTAGTTCTATAGGTTTCTTTCTTTGAAGACAGCAATTCGATAGGTATAGTTTTAAATTTTGGGGAAATCAACTTCTTTCTTTCTAGTTTTGTATTTATCCTAATTCGTGCTGATACCAAACTATGGTCACTAATCTGTATTTTATTGAGTACTGTTACGTCCGTTACTGTATTTCTTTTATCTGTAATAATAAAATCTATTTCGTTCTTGGTAATCCCATCGGGACTATCCCACGTCCATTTTCTATGTTGGTTTTTGGCAAAGAAGGAATTCATGACTTTTAGACTGTGTTGTTCTAAGAAATTGACAAGTGTTTGTCCCCTTTCATTTCTATTTCCAATTCCATGTTTCCCAATACTTGTTTCTCCTATTTGCTGTTTTCCTAGTTTTGCGTTAAAGTCTCCTATGAGTAATGTGTAGTACGTTTTGTCTTGTTGCAGTGCTCTCTCTATGTCTTCATAGAATTCTTCCACTTCTAGATCGGGATGGGTTGAGGTAGGAGCGTATATTTGGATTATCTTCAAGGAGTACCTCTGTGTAATTTTAATAGTTTTAATGATTGCATGCTTAAGAATATTCTATTTGTTACAATAACTACAAACTACAATGTACGTAGGTATTGTAGTCATAGTAATCTGTAAAGCTTTTGCTTTTATTTTTTCTTTCTTTTTCATCGCTCCAATCTCGTGTTGTACCCTAGCTATTTTAGATTTTCTTTACTCTGAACTTACTTGTTTCCTATGCTAATTATGATGCTCTTTAAGGTTTTTCTGTTAACCAGATTTACTGCATTAATTTTATGCAATGTTTTACTTATAAACTGTAAATTATTTGTTTATTAGTTTTTACTACTACCACTTACTACATTTACTTTCTTATTTCATCATAGTAGACGTTATAGAGGGTTAATTTGAAGACATCACTCTATATGTCATTTAAATCTTTTGGTTTCTCAAATTAATACTGAAAATTAATTAAAAATATGACTGTTTTTGTTTTAATACTATTGTGATACTTTTTTTAGTGTGGTTTTGAAAGTATTTTATACATCAAGGGTTAGCAACTCTACATTTTATTTCTTTGTTAGTCTTCGCAATTTTATCTAATTTTTTCTTTAGATTAATTTTATGTATGTTTTGCAGGCAGACCTAGAACACAGCCTTAGAGGGGTAAACAGAACGATCGGGAATAGTATGGAGCTGGAGATTTCAGTTGTACAATGGCAGAATGGTATGATCTTAGCATATGAAGATAACTGTTTTCATGTGAAAAGTAATTCCAACAGGAATGTGTTCTAGTAAGCTAAAGATCTTGTTCAAGTAAAAAAATTTAATTTAGCAAATAATTTGGGGATATGGAATAAAGGAGATACGTGGGAATGCATTGTGAGGAGGTAGAAATCACTCGAAACAGTGCCAGACACCACAAAATACTCTCACAAGCTCTTCAGAGCTCTACAACTGCTCTGAAAACTAGAATAGAGAAATACACCAATACTGAAAAGAAAACAATGAGAAAATTACTCAAGATATACTTTCCAGGGTTTTAGGTTGCTAACACATTACCAAGTGATTGGAACAGTTCAGAAATAAAACTCCCAAATTAGGCATGTGCGGAGAATTGGCACGATGTAAAGATGTTAATAAAGTAAAGTGGACAATTAACTCATTTCAACCTTATAAATCCCCGAGACCTAACGGCATTATCCTATTTTGTTGCAGAACGAAAGTGACTTATATTACAGGATGTACGATATACTGTAGGCAAGTCTTGTTCTGGGATATATACCAAAATCCTGGAGACTAGAGTTACTTTTATACCAACCTCGAAAGATATGGTAGGATGTAGCTAAGGTTCTAAAATCAATTAGTTTGATGTCTTTTGCACTGAAAACCTGCATGAAGAAGTTTTGTCTTCTCTGCTTTGCAACCTTATAATAAACGAGCTGTTGAAGTAACTGTTAAAGTACTTTCCAAGCGAATATATTAGCTATACTTCAGGAAAAATAATTTAAGGGTTCATCGAAGTAGACGAATTAACATATTCACGGACAGTCAGGCATCCATGAAGATATTAAAGTACCTGAGGGCAATATCCATGCTGGTATAGGAATGCTGTGGAGAACTCAGTAAGTTAACTCTATTGTAAGTATCAGAGTGCTCTGGAATTTAATGCAACGAAAAAACTTATAATCTGGTACAAAAAGAATCATCAACTTTGTATATAATAGGTCCCAACTGACTTTAGAAATACCTAAAGGTACATTACAAAGCTGAGGGACAGTAAACAATAGAAACAACTCTTTTATTGTCAGTCAACTATTTCAAGCTACATATAATTATGCTTTAATTTGACTTGGTTGTTGGTGCAAAGTTTGTTTCTTTATTAACTAACATATCTTTAACTAATTAATGGTTTTTGCTTCCACCACAGGGTGTCTATATTATCTTTATTATAGTATAACTGTTTTTTATTTTTTTATGTAAATTTGTGAGTTTTTACTATTTTATTTGTTTTCTATCCATTCATTTTTCTACTCAAGGTATAATTCTTGCAAATAAGGAACATCTAACATTTCTTAGTTTGTCCCTTTTTATCACATAAAGGACGTCTATCTCCCTTCTTTAGCTTAGTTCACTGCCTTATGATTATCTCTTCCGAATATAAAACACAAATTATTCTTTTCAAACTAAACGTATCCAACCTAATTTTTTAGTGAGCCATAAGTTATCCTAAGTATCGTTTGCATATGATTTTAATTTATGATTTTTAAATTTAAATTGCCTTTATTTTTTCAGACACTTTATAATGTGTTTTACTTCTACTTATGAGTTATATCTTATATATAGATATTCTCATTACAAAGATTTTCTTTTGCTTAACTCTTTTAACCTACTGTTCTATAATAATATTTATAATCATATTTACTTCCTTGTTTTGACTGATTTAGTAACTTTACAAAGTTTCTATCTCTTGCCACAATCACCAGTACATTGGCAAGTATTTTATATCTGTTTTAGGCACCATCGTTTGGAAACCTCAGTAAATGAGTTCAAATAATTATGTTTAGCCCGAGATAAATACATTTTACTATTTGTGTCTATTTGTGTTTTTTGGTTTCTATTTTCAACTTTTTAATTTGCTTTAAATGTCTTTCTCTGCTCCATTGTTTTTAGCAGATATTAATTTTTCTTGCATTATTTTGACTAGTAGCTCACTAAAGAAACAAAGTTACACCTATACAAAACAGTATATGTACCAACACTGATATACGGAGCGGAAACTTGGCCCATGCAAGACAAACACAAAAGCAAAATCACTGCCGCAGAAATGAGGTAATTAAGGCGAATAATGGACAGGACCAGAAGAGACAGAGTGAGAAACATAATTACAAGAGAAGAGCTAAGTGTAGATCCGCTGATAGAAACCATACAAAATAGACAGCTGCAGTGGTATGGACATGTGGTACATATGGACAGCAAGAGGCTCCCAAGGAGGATCATGGAAGCAAGAGGAGATGGGAAGAGAGGAAGGGGCAGGCCCAGAATGAAATGGATAGACAGTATTAAAACTGTGGTACAGCAGAGGGGAAGGAACATCGAGGAAGTAAAGAGGATGGCGCTCAACAGAAAGGAGTACCAAAAATGGATCGAGGACCCGACACCGTAAGGTACAAGGGAAAGGACAAAGAAGAAGAAGAAGAAGAAGTAGCTCACTAAAAGAAAAATATTCATATTAATTCAGTTTATGTTATTTCGACTATAAAGCATTTTTCCAAATTTTGTTCTGGATTAGAGTTTAAATATGTAAAAATATTACTTTTAATTTATTATATATATGGAGAAAAACGCGTCAACTCCCCACGACGTTTTCATCTCGTCGTTTCGGCCTCAAAACATTAATAAAAAAATGATTTGAGAACACTATCTTACGTGTTTTTTCTCAGCTTTCCATTGGTACCATTATTTCCATTTTTCGGTGCGAAAGTCATGAAATAACGTCAAAATGGTACGAAATTCTTGTTCTACGGAAAATTTACGATCGATTGACTTTTTTCTCTCACATTTTTCTAAGTCAAAATGACGATTTTTGAGAGAAAATATGGTTTTCCAATTTTTTGTCAAAAAAAACATCAAAATTTAAAAAAAAATTACCATAAATGTTTTGGACGATCTTTTCATTTACAAATACCAAAGAAGAACTGCAAAAGTGATGTGGAAACTGAAAAAAATTGCTAGGGCATCTGAAACCTAAGCTCAGTCGACTGATGTAAGTTTTCGACTAATTATGAGCTCTCGCAAATTCGTTAAAACCAATATCAAAACTTAAAAAAATTTTAATGTATTTCTTACTTTCCATAAAACTTTAACTTTAAACTCCCACCAATTCTTACAAAAAATATTTCAAATTTATGTTTCTGAATAAGATTTCAAAAATGGTTGAAGCTTGATATATTCTTCAAATTTTCTCGCGGTCTGTTGACCGTCTGCATTCTTTTGGTCAAGAAAAGGATATGTTTCAAAATAGGTTCCAACAGTAAATAATTTCAAATAAATGACGAAGAATTCACAGGGTTACTTTTTTTTTCATTACACATATCGAATTAAAATTACATCCTCCGAAATTCTTTTCTACCTGCGCACTCGATCAAGCTCCTGTAAATTGCTATAGTTAGCGTTTTTTCGATATATAGAATATTTAAATAATTGTTGCGCTTAATTTTTTAACGAGTGTTTGTTTGTTTACGTTTGTATATATCTTATTATATTCTTCTACAAGTTGAATCAGGTATTGTCTTTGATTTTCTTTTTTTGCCAATGCATTTATATAATCTTGGGTAAGTTTTACGCCTCTTTCTGCGACATCATTGACATTGACAACATGTAGTTCTTTTATTTTTTGTCTACCGTTTTTGTAATGATCATTATTCTCCCATTCATCAATATCAAGGGCAAGAAAATATTTATTAATCTTAAATCTATCAAATAACTTTATGAACAAAGGTAGTATGAAATGATCGATATCGACGTCTTTTCAATTATCCATTTCTTCTATACATTTTACATACAATTGTTTGCTTGCATCGTTTGGAAAATCATCTTTGTCAATCTCATCATTCAGGCTCAATTTCTTACAATTTTCAATTTTGTGTTTTTTGAAACTCTCTTATCAAACAGCCCAAAAATGCTGACCTCTGGGCTTAAATAACACAGGTGATTTTTAAATTTCCGAAGAGATTTATTTGAGACTTCCGGATCAATTTTTCTGTATTTCAATAAATTTCTTATAAATATCAGGTCATTTTTCGGTGCATTCAGCGCCAAAGGAGCGGTGAATCAATGTTTTAAATAAACGAATATTACAAATAAACAAATGGCAAACAACTTGTCTTTTTCATCATCTGATAAAGGTAAGAATCCCTGAAGAGGTACATCAAAATGCTATATGATGCCTTTGAGATCCACCGTGCATGAGAGCCGCCAATGGGTTTTTTAAGGTAACTTCATGTCTTGGGACTAAACCTAAAAAAACTCGAACAAGATTGAGAAACTACTCATCTCGAGTAAGTTTGCTATTTTCAGTTTCCACATCACTTTTGCAGTTCTTCTACGGTATTTGTAAATGAAAAGTCCGTCCAAAACATTTTTAGTGAATTTTTTAAAATTTTGATGTTTTTTTTGACAAAAAATTGGAAAACCATATTTTCTCTCACAAATCATCATTTTGACGTAGAAAAATGTCAGAGAAAAATGTCAATTGATCGTAAATTTTCCGTAGAACACGAATTTTGTACTATCTTGACGTTATTTATGGATAGAGGTGCATGACAATTTCATTGATCTGTTTTTTTTTGGTTTTTCAACTTTTTGGTTACCAGAAATGGTTTTCTTGTTGCAAAAAAAATTTCCTGTATTCAATACACGATTTTTGAAGTTTTGCAATGGTATGTTGACATATTGGAAGACCTACAATTTGTAAAATGCCTGCAGGCACGCGAAAATAAGGGTTACCAATGAGTTTTTCAATTCAAAATAGTTATTTACCATGAAATGTTGTAATGTTATCATACATTTTTTTACTCATTTACAAATCTTTTAATACATTATATTTCGATTTCAATGAATATAAATTGCTAAAAAATGTTATACATTCATTCTATTTCTTATGATTTTGGCAGTTCTTATTTCTTAAATTTTTTTTACCAAATTACTGCTAATTTACCAGATTACTGCTAGTAGTCATGATTATTCTAGTCTGTGAACACTCAAATAGTTCTGTAGTTTTATTTTTTTAGATAATATAATTAAAATTTTGATAGCTCAAAGATAAAGTTGTTTTTGACGCTTAAATTTGCATTCTTTATTTTAAATTATTGCATGATAAAAATTTACTATGTTGTTTCTATGTATGTGTTTAGTTAATACTGATCAACTTTTAACGTTAATGTGCAGAAAAATTAAGAAGATACAATCGGATTCAACGCCAAAGGGTTTATTAGATTAACATTTGAAAGATTGCATTTACTCTTAATGTTTTATTTGAAATGCCAGATTTTCATTCAATATTTCTACAAACAGTCCATACTATTGTTGCTGCCTGTCATTCTTTGTAACTCTTACAGATTGATGCTGTTTTTGTCCTTCTCTATCGACCTTTTTTTTAATCGAAATGTTTGCTACCATTCAAACAGTTCTTTAATTGTTCCAGTGCTGATGTATTTATATGTCTCGTCGAATAATTAAAATCTTTTGTATCTTTTCATTAACTTACTGAATAATTTTATGTTTTACATTTTTCAAGTATGTATGCGTATATAAAACATAATATGCTCTAATATTTGCAGTAATTTTGTATAATCTTGAGCAAATAGCATGCATGATAAAGACAAAGAGGCAGAAAATAAAAAATATGCAGGTACAGAAATCCACTTAAAGAACATCTTAACCAAACACAAAAATGAAAGCAAAACAGCAATACCCTAAACCTAAGCTGTACAACCAAGCACTGGCCAGTAAATTGAAAGAATAATCAATTGACTCTACACTCTAACAAATACTGTAAAAACTGAACAAATTGGATAAACGAATTTTCAAATTAGAATATTGTTCTCAAGAAACGATTTCCTAAAATAGAAACGAACCACCAGCTTAGAATAATAGAATGGAATGCCAATGAACTGCTGCAGTATCAACATAAATTACAAGTAATCCTTGACTTACAATTAAAGAAAATTGATGTATGTCTTATTTCTGAAACTCACTTCACCGGAGTCATAGATTTAAATGATATAAGGTCTAGCAAATCATTCACCTAAATAACGCAGCAAAAGATGCAAATCCAGTGATTGTAAAGGAATCCATTTTACACCATCAGGAAATAGAGGCCATATCTGTGAAGGTCAAAACTAAAACTTATAAAGTTACGAGGGCAATTTGGAAAGAAAACTCCGTTTATTTATTAGGCACCTATAGATACAGAACCTTTATTATACACTTTAAAAACCTACAACAGTACATTGCTTTTCACCATGAACATTGAGGCAATTTTCATAAGGTCTTGCAAGGTTTAAAAATTCTTCTACGAAAACTCTTCTGCCTGGGAATGAAGCCACCCCGTAAAAGTATCTTAAAGAGCAGTGTCATCGTCAAAGCGGTGTGACGCAACCTACTGTTTCATGTTTATGACGGACTTTTTTGTTAATTTTCTGCACAAGTTCATCACTGACTACAGATGGGCTCCCATTTCTTGTTTAACTGTGCAACACCACTGACGTACGCCACCTTTACTCATTACGTTTGGTCTCTAAGCATTAATTAGTTTGTAGCTGCACACAGAAATCGTATTACTGTACGCAACTTTATATTTGGTGGGAGTCTGTAACACAAGTTTTTTCTTCTAAACTACATTGCCTACTAAACTACTGCATAGGGGCTGAAAAATATAACAATACGTTGGTTGGCCTTCTGGACAGCCAAGAATATATGTTTATTGTGGGAGAACACATTGGAGGTCTAGGTCGACAAGAACTAAAAGTAAGGAATTGTTAGTATACGCAACCAAGCAGAATGTAAAACACTACCAACTAGCGAGCCAACCTATTGGATACGAACAAAATTCCTGGCCATATAGACTTCTTGTAGTTAAAAATGTCTTATCGAATTATTTTCACGTTTAAAAAGCATGGGATCTTTTTCCTCGTCCTCTTGACTTTAAGTAACAATTACCTACTTAACAGATTTTTTAATAAACTAATTAATTGGCAAAGCTTTAAAATTACTGTTGAAAACTATCTACTCTCTAAGAACTAAGGAAAAATTAAATAATGAAGTAGACCTATTTTTCAAAAACACTCAGGAACCAGTGTGGAAAATAACTACCCAAAAGAGATAAAGGAACAAATTATGGAACAAAGGCAAACAGAAAAAACATCAGACCACGGAACCTGTAGATAAGGTAGCTTTAAATAATGCTATTCAACAACTGAAACGTGAAATTCTACGTATTAAAAATGAGTCGGCTGATAAATACATAAGAATTATTATTAATGACAACAAAACTAACTACTCTTTATGGAAAACCGCTAAAAGATTAAAAAGGTCTATATTTCAGAATCTACTAATCGAAAAATCTGATGGAAGTTGGGCTTATAACAACTCGCAAAAAGTAAAAAAAATTAAAGATGATTTTTCCGTCAAATGACTGAGATGATCCCCTAAATGGTTTAAAACTAAGGCAAGAATATCGTCATTAGACCTATCTTACCAAAAAAGATTAGAAAGAAATTAAAGTTTACAACAATCCAAAAAAAACTTTTGATTTTGATCTGCTTTTTGGAGAAATTTCTATCTTGAAAAGCTGCTATAATGCTAACCAATCTTATCAACGCATTCTTGAGACTACAGTACGTGCGTAAATTGTAAAAAGTTGCAGAGGTCATGATGATCTTCAAACTAAGGGAACCTCCCCATGAAGTTTTATGATACAAACCTATCTCGAAACTCTATAAGAAACTATTGCTGAAAAGAATAAAATTAATAATAGGAGAGAAAGACTTTATCCTTTTCTAACAGTTTGATTTTAGAGGAAGTCCATTGATTAATTTCATAGGATCACAGAGATTACAGAGAAATCTTTAGAGGTAAAAAAGCTCTGCTCTACTACCTTTCTTGATGTAGTGCAGGTTTTTGATAAGGCAGGATTATTATACAGGTTAATTGCGCTACTACGATGCCAGCACTCAGAACTTTTTAAATTCTCTCTATTAGAAAGATATTTCAGAATTAAAATAGATGAACCTTATTTAGAATTAAAAAAATTAAAGAAGTTGGTACTCCGAGGGGGTGCACTAGATTTAGTACTAGATTTGTTATATAGCAATGATATTCCCAATCTTGTGCAGAATCCATTATCAACATTTACGGATGACACTGCAATGCTTACAGTTGGGAAAAAACATTAAGAAGCAGTCTAGAACAGACTAGAGTAACAGCTAGGCCAGGAGATGGACTATCAAGTTAGTGTACGTTAACTTAACTAATAAATATAATCAACACTTACCTGTTAGACTAAATGGTGCCCTGATTCCACATGTTACCTCAGCAAAGTATCTGGGTAAGACTCTTGACGTTGGACTTCGCTAAGAAAACCATGTGAAAAAATCGTGAAAAACTTGGCACTAGGTACCAAAAAATGTATTAGTTGCTTGAGCGAAGCAGATACTGAAACTCGTGTGGGCATACCACCGTGGTTCGACCATTGGAACCTCATAATGAATACCATTGACAACATATTTTGCAAATTTGCCGGTAGCCATAAACAAGGATTACTTCATCACGAAAATACTGAGACTATCCAGCTCAGCAGTTTCAGTTGGTTTAGTAAATGTGCTACGTTGGTGTCAGTGTACATAGTTTATTAAACATTAAAGGATTTTATTGAGTAACACCAAGTTTAAGTTTCAAATGTACTAAATTAAGTTAGATGAAAATTATCAATTTATCAGAAATTGATTAGATTGTAATGTACCGTATATTAAGAAACTTTACTGCTTGTATATTATATAAACATTTTGTTAAATTTTTCCTTCTCCTTATTTCTGTTTATGGTATGTTTTTATATCAACATTAATATAAATATTTTCGTTCTAATGTAGTGTAAAACCAACACACTGTACAGCCTTCTATATTACATTACAGATGGTATTATTACCAGATTTGTATTAATTTAAATTATTTATCTATTTATTTATGCGTTTTTAAAAATACTATTAAAACTGTTTCACCTTTTAAAAATATCCCGTTAAAAGTCTGTTACAATCCCATTCTATAAGCTTTTGTTTCGTACGCTATCATTGAAATCTTCATTTACTGGAAATAATTTCACTCATTTTGTTGTAAACTTCTTATTTGAGGTGTTCATAATTTTGTATTAATAAGTAAGATCATGCATACGGTTGTGGTGCATCTTGCACTTCTACAATTATTGATTGTGTTCCACTGTTTTGAGCGCCAACTGTACATTTTATATAATTTATGCTTTTGAATGTTCTTTCTTTATGGTTAAATGGCGGCATGGCAGGTAACAATTTATGGCTTCATGCTTACTTGTACCTTTAGGCGAGATGTTAACTTAATCCAGAGACCCTCCGTCTTTTCTTTTTCGGCTCGGGACAGACCCGGCGAGATTTGTAAAGTGTGCCGGTAATTAACGGTTTCGAGGCTGTAAATGATTTAGGTGGGTTATTTGGTTTCAAATGTACCAGAGGCTTGTTACTGGCAATTTCAAAAAATTAATAGCTTTGTCGTATACATTTTTTGGGGGGGTTTCTGCAAATCATTTTGCATTATTTATAAACTATTACTAGATAATAGCATGACAGGATAAATATTACGAACTTAAAACTTTTTAATTTTTTTTTACTTTAATTGTCAAGTTCATAACAAGTTTGTAATTGAAATTACTGATAGAGCTGCACAAGCTATTTTTTTAAAGTAACAATACAAATAAAACTTATTTCTATAACATTTAGCAACATTAAAAAGAAGAAACGTAGAATAGGCAATAAATATTTTGGAAAACAAAAATTTAAAAAATGGTAAATTTTTATTATTTACATAGAAGAAATCAACCAGTTGTTTAGAGTTATTTATTTTACGATAATTACAATCAAAAGAATTAAATTAAAGAATGAAGGTTTTATCTTAAAAAGATACCAAAATACTAAAGAAATTAGAAATATTATAATAGTAGCAATCATAGTGCATTCACTAAGCAACCCAATTTTTTTTTATTTTTCTTAAAAAAAAGTTACGTTTGGATATATCGCAATTTTTATGCTAACAAAGCAAAATTAAATTATGTCAATAGCAAAAAAAAAATACTGATTGTCACTTTCCTTCGATCAAAACTAAAATAAGAACCAAATGCTTGATTTAAAATTGTGTTCTTTGATTTAAGTTTCTGTAGTAATTTAGTGTGGTTGTCAGCTTATAAAGCGTACAAAGTACTTCCATACTACATCTTCTACAGTTTCAGACTCAGTTCAGTCAATGCCATATATAGAAAGAGTCCACTTTTAATTTTTTGCTAGCTGCAATATAACTAATTTTTTTAATTAATAGTTAAAAATGATTTATAAGCTGATTCCAAATAGTTCTAGGTAAATGGATTGAAAGTTTTATTTTGTAAGAAAAAGTAGTCCAACGACAACATTCCTATTAGCAGTATAGAATATTATAATACTTTAGTTGGTGTCGGTTGGTCATTTTCATTTTGGTTGTCTTCTCACCTCAATTCTTACTTAATCCAACTGTCTGAGTTGTTTATTTAAGTGTCCTACGAGTTTATCTAAGTAGTTGGCGGTCAGTCTGCGGATTTGTTTTTGTACTAATAGAATACTTTAGTCTTTGTGCATTTTTAGGATTTTGGATTATATTTTTTGAAAAATTTTTGCGTTTGAAGGATTGGCGCATTTCCATAACCTTACTCCATATATTCAAATTGGTTTTATTACGGGCTTCTACAGTAAATCTTTATTTTTTATTATGAGCTTTAACTTGTACCACTTTTATATTCATTTTAGTCTGTTTTATTGTTATATGCGAGCTACATGTTAGCTTCTTGTTCATTTTAGTCCTAAGTACTTTACTTTATTTATAATTGTAATTGAGTTTCGTTTATTAATACAGATGGGTAGTCAACAAAGATGAGGTAAACAAGGTGACCTAAAACGCTTCTTTGGGGTACACCTGATGTTGCGGCCCAAAACTGGACTGTATAGTAATTTTAAATTGAAACAAAGAAACTTCAAACAAAAGCTAAAGCTAAAAACACTAACCTGTGGAAATGGCGCTTTCCACAGAAATCGGTTCCCGTGCTGTTGGTCCTGGGATCCGGGAAAAGGTTATAAGGGTAAGAGGGAAAGATAGGACAAGTTAGCCCAATCTTCACAGCGGAGCCGATCGGTAGCGTCTTTCCTGGTGCAAAGGTTTCTTCTTTGTTTCCTGCCGAGTCAGAAGCAAAGGAAAATTGAACCGAGTTTTTACCGGCAAAAATTTCAAATCCGAAATGCAATCGGGAAACAAATCTAGTCGGCAAAATATTGAATTCCGCCACTAAATTAGCCTACAACAAAACGATCTCGCAGAAATGAAAACTTCTGCAGCCAATCAAATACGCCGACGAACTCTCGGTCAAAAACGCTTCGGCTTACGGAGAATTTAAAGCCGGCAGTCCACTTTCTAAACTATCATAAACTAAATTCAAAACGAAGCGAGCGAAAAAAGCCAGGCAAGGCCAAGCAGCCGAGAGCGTCCAAAGCGCGGCCTATATATCAGCGCTCTGCGTGATCGTGCAAATTCGCCGCCGATACCTCAAATTCAAAATATATAGGAGAAACCAAAATACGGCCGGCTCTAATTTAAAATTCAAATAAAAGCAATTGGGTATTGGCACGAACACCTGATTTGATGGGGTAGGCCTACAAGTAACGGTATTGGTCATGACAAACATGATTAAACGTCGGTTAAGTACCTAGGAGGGCAGTTGTTTATAATTTCTTTTCCGGTAGGCTAGTGAGAATTACTTTTGCGATTCTGTGGGTTTATTAAATTGATGCGAAAGTATTATTTTGTCCAGGTGGACATTTTTGAAAAGTTTGGAAAAAGTTATAAAAAATTTAAAATATGATTGATAACCAATAGGATGTTACATTGTTCAGTGGTTTATTTGGTTTAGAAATTAAAGTAATTTGAGCAAGTTTACAAGTCAGTGGAAAGTAAGCTAATCTTTGCATAATATTATATATTGTGGTTATCTTTACAATAGCTTTCCTACGCAATTCTTTCTTGTTATTGCCTCTTGTTATCTTCTGTCTAACTGCTAATGGGGAGCAGAAATCAATCGAAATGTTCATTGAGTATGGACTATCGAGATCACGTGTTATCAGGGCAATGTTTTTATTATTAGCAATAACACTAGCTGTTTCCATTTTTGTTTTCTCCCAAGTATCATTTTTTTATAGGGTGAATGTGGGTAATAGGTTTCTTAAGCTTCTTGATAACTCTCCAAATAGAATGGTCTTCCTTTGATAGGTTGGAAATCTATGACTGAAATTTAATGTTATGTATGTTTTGCATAGCTGTTTTTAGTTATCTTATGAGTATTATTCTTAAGTTTATTAATAGAGTTTCTGCTCCTTTGTCATCTGCATCTAGTTTTCTTTTTTATAGATTAATTCTCTGAGGAGAAGGGAATGTTACTAGTAATAGTAGGGGTTCAACTGCTACAGATTTTTATGCTGTTTCTGGTATTACTTTAGTAAAATAGTTAACTGCGATATCAATAGCATCCGATATTTGTAATTTACTACAGTAAAATTATCTTCTATAAAACTGTGAAGTAAAGGATTTTAATAAGCTCACTCTGGGCGAGGCGGTTGCATCGACTAATTGTATGTGTTCTTAGAGTTCTTATAATGGGTGCAGATGAGAGATTTCAATTTGCTTTAATTGTAATATAATTCTTGCTTCTACGGTTGTGCTGTAATTCAAACTGTTGTAGCTTATATGCACATAGCTGGTGTATTTTTAATTTTTTTTGCAATCAGTTGACTTATGGCTTCCGTTGCATTTTACATATTTGGAGGTTCGACAGTTATTTTAATAGTGACTATTTATTCTATTTTTTTGTATCTTTTTATTATTTGATGAGGATTTGACATCAACAGAGAACATCATTAGAGAATGCTACTTGCTCTTTGACTGATATTTAAGATATTACAAACATTATTATACTTCTCTTCTAGTTCTCCTTTTACATCTGTAATGTGAATTTAGTACTGTAGGTTGCGTTTTACAACTCTGTAAGCTTAATTTTCCTTCAGTTGGTAAGTATGATGAACGATTTTTTCTTGGTTAAGTTATTTGATTACTCTTCTGCAAATTTTCAAATTTTACCTATCTATTTTTATTGTATCATTATACGTGCTTTGCGCTTTCTTTCGCAATGCTGAACAAATTATTATTTATTTTGGTAATATCGACTACTCTTTCTCTCTCTCTTCATTCCCTTATCTCATGTCAAGTGAGGTCGGGTCTCCTCAAACGTCTGCATCAGGACGCTCTATCCTGGGTTGTTTTTTTTTGGCACTTGGGCTTCCTCTAGGTCTTTTCTTATTCTTCTCGGGTATGTTTAGGGCAACTCGAACTACGTGGTCATTTTCGCGTCTTATCACATGTCCCTACCAGCAAAGACGGCGTTCAGTCAATTTTTCGACAATGGAGGCTACTTTAAAAGTTCCTCTAATATGGTCGTTACGGATTTTATCCATTCTCGCCACGCCTCCCGTCCATCTTAGCATCCTCATTTCGTTAGTATGTAATTGCTGTTCATGAGATTTCTTAACTGACCAGCACTCGCTACCATACATTGTAGGTCTAACTGCCGTTTTACATACCTTGCCTTTTAGTTTTATAGGAATTCGTGAGTTACACAAAGACACCAGTGAGAGTTCTCTATTCCAACTAGGCGACATTTATTCTATGGATCACATCTTCGTCTACGTTTGCATTTTGAGTCAATACGGCGCGTAGGCGTAGGTATTAGGGACCTTTGGCACAGGTATTTGGTCTATAGGTAATACATTAATTATATCAGACGTGATCCCGCTATAGCAGAACTTTAGATATTCGGTTTTATTTCTGCGTAAGCCAAATTTTTTAAGCCCAGCCACTCAGGTATTCAGTGTACTTTGCAAATCTTCTGCACTTCTGGCAGATAGTACTATGTCGTCAGCATATAATATGCACCATAGGAATGGACCTTGAAAGTCTGGTAAGATAGTCTATAGACAGGTTAAAGAGAAATGGTCTCAGGGCTGAGCCCTAGCGAATTTACCTTCATTTCAAATGTATCACTCATACCTGCCAGGCTCCTGACTCGAGTACCTGTGTCTTTGTACATATTTTGTATTAGCCTGACATAATGTTCTGGAATAAATTTAGCATATACAATGATCGCCACATTAGTTTCCGCGCGGGACGCGATCGAATGATTTTTCCAAATTTATAAATACCATGTGGAGATCTTGCTGGTTTATGCGGTGTTTGAGTGTATAAGAGGTCAATTTTATGCCTCTGTAGTTCCTGAAATGAGCAACATCTTCCTTGTTTTTGTAAAACGGCACTAAAATGCTTTCTCTCCACAAATTTCATATTCTTTTTGTTTCATGAACAGTGTTAAAAAGCCGCATTTCACTGCTACAGAGCCTAAAGCTTTCCATGGCTCAATTTTGATCTTATCAGGACTCATTGCTTTATGATTCTTCATCTTTGATAGAGCGTAACACTTTGGGAATAGGGCCAGCGACGGGTGCTAATGATGCAAATGCTTGGTGTGGGAATTCTTCTTTCAAAAGCTCCTTATAGTACTCGCACCATTGCCTACATATTTGTTGATCAAATGTTAATAAGGTGTTATTTTTATCCTTGATATATTTATTGACTTTTATGACAATCGTGGACCAATTTATTTGTTTTGCAATCTTCAAAATGTCAGCATCTGTTGTGGCTTTTTCAAGTTTATCATAAAAACATTTATTAGATTTGGTTCGCTTATTGTCTAATTCCTTTTTTGTCGCGTTTTTGGCCTCTTTGTATTCAGAGTAGTCTTCTTTGTTTTAAGTTTGCTGTCATATTTTGAAAAGAGTTTTCTTAATACCAATGATGCCCTTAACTTCAAAACTATACCATGGACGATCTTTGTCATTTGAGTGTCCACTTTTAGTTACACCCAAAATGTTCTTTGCTGCTTCTTAAACTTAGATCACATATCATTTGCGTTATCAGATGTTTTATTTAGGTTATTTTCTATGTAGCTTCTTAAGATGTTTTTTTTAATCTCTCTTTTTGGGCCACCCAATTTATTCCATTTAATAGCCGTTACCCTTTTCACAGCAACTTTGATAGGTTTGGACAATTTCTAAACAGAAAAGAGAAGTCTATGCTGTGACGTGAGAGCTTCTCCGGGTATGACTTTGCAGTCCTTAAATTTGCCTTTAATTGCTTGATTTGGGAGCACAAAATCTATTTGGGATTTATTGGCCGCACAACTATAGGTAGCAAGATGATCATGTTTCTTTTTGAAATTTGTGTGTATGACAGACAAAGTATAACGGTTTGAAAATTCAAGGATTTCTTTTCCTTGTTTATTTCACCATATCCATATCCACCGTGGGAATTTGTTTGTATTGTATTTATTCTACCTACATGTCCATTAAGGTCTCCTGCAATTATTTTAGTCTCACCAGATGGTACTGTGAGAAGAAGGTTATTCAAATCGTCCCAAAACTCCTCATTTTCCTTTTCATCCAGTTTGAGAAGCATAAGCAGTTATTATACTTAGGATATTTTGCTTTTCCATTGCGAGTTGAACAGCCATGAGGCGATTACTGATTCTAGTAATGTTTATAACTCTGGTCTTGTAGTTGTCATCTAAGATTATGCCCACCCCATTGCGCTTAGTGGTCGTTCCGTGATATATTAGCTGGTATCCGTTGCCCAAGTCTTTGGATTTAGAGCCTTGGAATTTTGTTTCTTGGATACAGCATATTTGGATGTTATGTAGCTTAAGCATGTTACTAAGCTCCTGACCTCTGCATGTCAAGGATCCTAAGTTCCAAGTAGCTCATGTCCAGGTGTTCGTCGGAGACCCTAACATGGTTCTTTCTGCGCATCCTTTGTATTTGCGTCGCTTTCGGGGTACGTCCTAGCATTTATGCCATTTTTTTTATTTGTTTATTCATGTTTTTAGAAGAAGAATTGTTGGCTATATAGTTTTACGGCCGGTTGCCACCTGACTCCAAGGTTGCGATCCTCTTGGAGGATGTGGGTGCCGCCGTTGACTCAACATGAGTTCTTCCACCGCCATCCTTTCTGCACCCTCCAATCTAAACCCGCAGCTCTGTCTGCAGCTTCTATAGCTATATTATGGTGAGCCCACAGCAGGGGTTTTATAACGGAGTAACCTTCTCCGGCCTTTTTGGTCCCCGGGAGCTATTTTGCAGCGATTTGCGAGCTTTCCTCTATCCGCCACCTGGGTTAAGGCTCCCCCGAGAAAAATACCGACCACTCCTTATATAAATATCGTTAATGTAAGTTACTTGCTCTTTATCGCTATTTATATTTCGTTCGTTATGTATGTTTATTGGGGGGTGAAAATTTATTCCGATGGTCACTTCAGATGTTTCTTTCAATTTTTTTGATTTAAAGGTGTGTTCTGTTTTTTGAGTACTTCCTAACCGTGAGTAATTGCTCTCGTTGCAATTTTCCATTGCGAAGACTTTCGTAATTTCAATTAACTGCATTATGATGGTAGATGGAATAATTATTATAATACTGAGTATAATTTAGCGTTTGATATTGGAGGAAATTTGATCATAGATTGTTGGAACGTTGGTGGCTGAATAGGAGGTGGAAATGGTTGATATGGCATTCTAAAGAATATAGTGTCGCGGGGTCAATTTGTTGAAATTGTTGAAACATTTATATAAATTTTGTATGGCGAAAGCCGGTCGTTGATTTGTTTAAGGCTATTTTATTTATTTGTCACTGTTATTGTCCGATATCTGTTACCACAGTTATCGTTTCGCTCGGATTCGGCCTTGCGGTCGCACTTTGCTTTTGCCAGGATAAGTAATGATGTTTACTAATCGAAAGACAAATAACGACCAAGTATATATAAGTAAAAATGATTTCTGCTATTTTTTCTATTTTTCCTTCTTTGTTTTCTTACCAATTTTCTGCTTCTTTACATATCTTCTGTATTGTTCACTGAACTGAAATTATATTTTTAACTATGCATCTTTATCTTCTTTGATAAGTTTATTTTTTATTTTTTTTTTCATTATTACATTACAGTTTTTTAAAGCCTATATTTTATGGATTTTCGTAAATAAATCTTAACATTTTTGTTTTTCAAAACGCTTATAGTAATAATATTATTTGTTGCACTTTTGCTGCTTTAATTTATGTAATGCAGTTGCCTTCATTCTCTACCCTCATTATTTCACTCTCTTAGTACTTCTTTCGTTCAATTTTAGAATGTGAATTTTAATTATATTTTGGCACAAGAAGAATCTACGAAAGTAACACTCAGTAATTAGTTAATTTATTACTTTTTGTAAAAACGTAACTACATCCTTATTTTCAACTAAAGGATGTATAACCCTTAACTGAATTTAAATTATATATTATTTTTAATTAAAAAATTAATAATAGATACACAGAAAATACAATTGATAATATTTTAGGACAGAAATATTTTCCTGGCTTTACTTAAAACTTTTCTCTAAAAATTTGGCCTTAAAAAATGAATTAATAAATACATTTTTAGTTTAAAGTGATTATTCAATAAAATATAGAAAAACAAAAAAATATAAAAGTTTAAACTTTAATAGTTACTGAATTAGCTATATAGATATATAAATGTGTTTTACAACGTTTGAAAATAATGGTAGACAACTGATTTGTTTATATATGTTTTGACTTATATAAATGATTTTTATAAAAACAATTAAATTTAATAATAACATATTATCTGTTTAAATTACATATCTGTATCGCTAGACTATTGTGATAGCCTGTTATAAATTTTATTTGTTTTTCGACTTCATTTTCATAAAATATTTATATTACTGTTTGTAAAAAAATAATTAGCTAAATGTTACAAACTTAAAGAAGTTTACAATTCATTTCTTCTTTGAAATTAAAACAATGTTTATTCATATATAATTTTAACTCGTACTATATATGTAACAGATAATTGTCTTAAAAAAAAACATTAAGCAGACGATGCAAAAAAAATAAATAAATTGATTCTTAGCGTCATAGTCATAAAATTTTTGAATATACAATTTTCTGTGGCACTTTAAAATTTAAGAAAAGATGGACATTATAATACTAAAAGTTAAAGAAGGCTCTAAAACCAAATATATCAATTGAACAAAAATGAACCACCATTTACACTCGCGCACACGCTAGCACACACACACACCTAACCGGAGGTTAAAGTTGGATTATGCAAGACCTCAATTATATCTAGTTCAGCAATTTTGTCTAGGGTTCTTGTGACTCGATCACTGCACTTGTTTTCTTGTAGAAGAAGAGCTCGTTTGCGGTTGATCAAAGTCGGATAATTTTTATTTAAGACTGTAAATATGTCCTAGTTGCTCGACGTGCAGTTCGGCAATTTAAACTGCACAATACCATTAACATTTCACCAAACTCTGATCATGGCTATTTTGCTAGAACAATTCTGTCAAGCAACTGATGATGGATTTTAATGATTAGGAAGATAAATCCATTTTCTTTACAAATGACAATCGGCGACAAATCTTGACTTACTTATCAACTTATGCTTTGTTTAATTTGTGAGTCCAGTAATCGCAAATTATTTTAGATAGTTATGTGCGAAACACAACATTTAGTCAACAGATCACGTTTGATGAAGTAACTTAAAATGCTTGTAAGTCTCTTTCATCCAAAAGAAATGCTGGACCAGAACGTGGTTGAGTTTCAAGGCTAAAATCACCAGAATTGATCCGTTTTTACCATTTCAAAGCAGTTGGATGTTGCATTTTTTGTTTACAGTTCTTGTGCGTCCAGCTTGTGTTTGTGTATTCTGTCAAGAATAAGGTTATCCAAATGAAGCAAAAAGTATAACTAAAAGTGGAAGCTATATATTGAAATATATTGCCATGAAAGGTAATCCTCAGACTGAGAACTACTTCTTATACAATGACGCAGATATAAATGACACATTACTAAAAACAATTAAATTGCAATATAGGTATACTGGAGTAAGGTATTATTGGTCTCTCATAACAACACTAATTTGCAATTTTCCAACTTTTTTGCTATTTTCAAATGAAAAGGTGTGTTGGAATGTTCCATCCTCGCTCTAGAGTTCCATTTACACAAAAAGCCTGCTTGGTGATCGAGCAATACTTTAATCACCTTGAAATCACCGCACGCAACCCATTCATGAAGCTTGTACTACACATTTTCCAGCAGAAATATAAGGCTTTTGTTTGTCTCTTTCAAAGTCATGTTTATCTATTTCATACACATTCATTCCGTCCCCTAGTGAACACTTTCACACGTTACATTGCCATATATCAATGTTATTAAAAATTTACTTTTTTTAATTCTCTGAATTTTGAACGTTATTTTAGGAATTTGTAGAAAAATTCATTCCGGTACACCTCTTCATTTCAAAACAACAAAACGTTGCATATTGGTGTTCAGTCAGAACAAAATTTGGATGGATATATAGTATTTGAGTATGAAATCAATTAACATTCTTTTCACTCTCTCAACATAATTTTTTGCTTTAAGGCTACATGTCAAGTATTTATGGTTCCGAAATTTATTGCATCAACTACTTTTGAAAAAATTCGTCAATATTTTGGATTTATTGTCATACGGTAGTTCATTTTGATTTGTTGCGTGTACAGAATTTTATTTGCTAAATTATTTTACTAATAAAATGTAGTTTGCACTTCCACATCATATTGGTAATAATGATCAAAATATCAAATAACGCGCTTTGCAAGGAATTAATTTTCTTTATGCAACATTTTCAAACGACATTAAGCATTAAATTTTTTTGTCATTGGCTATCAGTCACTTATTAGATTATCAATAGTTAAGTATAGTACACACATAACAGACAAAAAATAGTCTTTATATTTCCCAGACAGGACGTTCTTATCGTATTACATTTTAAATTTGAGAGCATTATAGCCACAAGGTAAACGCCTCAACTTGCCACACTGGCGCGCAGCGGTCCTGGGTTCGACTCCTCGGCCAATAACAATGACAAATATCAAAAGCTCTGGAGCTGTTATACGAACGACTTTGTCGGTAGTGAAGTATATTCTCTTTCTTCTAAATTAACGGATTTGACTAGCCACTTGATCGGGATACGCACAATATGGCTCATAGAACCGCACACCCATGTGGTTATAGACAGACTAATAGCGCACTTAAAAGAAGGGAGAAGACATTTTACAATCGGTGAAAAATTAAGTGCTTCTTGGTAAATGGAATGAAAAAGTTTTACTCATGATGGACAACACCTTCTACACGAAAAAACCTTGGTGCGACTTTTATGCACTTTCTTCAAATGTAACGAACCATGAGACTTTAATAAGATTGAAGATTTTCAGATCATAGCCGTAGACTAATGTTTTATCTTTGTTTATCACCTTTTAAAGAAATTTAGTTCATTTTCAGCATTAGCAACTGTAGCACGATATTCCTTCTTTGATGATAACTGTAGTCGTAGAACGAATTTTGTCCCAAAAAGTTCTTTACGACAAGATCTTCGACTGTCACTCTTAGATGTTTGTTAATTATAGTCCGTACACGGTAATTGTTTTCGTTTTTTTTTGCTTGTTACTAGTTTTCTAGCTCGTGGATCACTTTAAACATATCCCTAGCTTACAAATCGTGCCATGCTTTTATTTGTGCTTCACTCATTGCATCGTTCCCAAACATCTTCCTAATTATTCGAATAGTTTCTGCAAAAGAATATTCCAGTCTTTCACAAAATTTGAAATAGAAAGATGTTACTTAGTCAATCATTTCGACTACATGTGTGTTTGACTCCCGTGAAGTCATCATCATTCATTACACCCCACCATTTATCAATTGCCAAATTACATGGCGCATCGCAAATTATTTATTGAATTAGCAATGGTTCGATGTTTTTGAAGCATATCTCGTACATGTGATGGGATCTAACGACATTTTCTTTAGGTTATCGTTATTCTGTGTAGATACCTCTCTATGTACTTTTGTTTTGTAATCATAAAAGTATTTGTATTATTGTTTGACTTCTGTGGTGGTCCTTATTGTGTAAATATAAGTTTAAGCCTAAGGTGCTGGGGCTGTGCTGCAGGCTACCAGCGGGGTCACAGGTGGCGGATAGTGAATGGCCTCTAGATATAGAGGTTAACTGCGAAAAAAGCAGATTATCTGACGAATAAGCAGACCGAATGATCGCCGGTATAAGTGATCCCTCTGTATGATACAGGCAGGGCAATCTCTTGCCCTTGGGATGGGAAACTGTCCCAAAAGGCGGAAGAATCACCACTGATCAATGGCATGGGAATGCAGAAGGACACGGAAACTCACTGCATTAAAGGTCTTAAAGACATTCCTAGTACATCAATATGGCAGATAAGCTTAGAGTTGATAAATATACTGGTCACGAACTTCGGAATCCGAGATCCGGCAGGGGGAGAACAACCACGAAAGATTGCAAGGCTCCCTTGGTCGTCATCCAGCGAAATCCTTGCAAACTTAGCACTCCTAAAAAGAAAAAAGGGAAGACGTTCAAAATAAATACGTGGAATGTAAGAACACTTTATGAGGCTGGAAAACCCATAACGCTATCCGAGAAATGAAACGACTATCTATCGACATCATGGGCATCAGTGAGATGAGGTGGCCGGGAACAGGTTAATGCCAAGTTGAAGAACATACAATCTACTACTCTAGCAACAACGAAAATAAACATGAAAACGGCGTCGGAATTATAGTGTCCAAAGAAATTAATCAATTCATCTAATTTTGTACCAGTTAATCAAAGCATGTTAATAGTTACTTTAAGCACAACACCAATTAAATGCAATATCGTTCAAGTATATACTCCAACAGCAGAAAAAACCGAAGACGAAATAGAATAATTCTATAGAATATTAGACGATTTTGATAGAAAAGTCCCAAAACAAGATATGAACATTATAATGGGAGATTTTAACGCCAAAATTAGAAAAGGGAAGAGCGGGGAGTTAGTTGGTGATTATGGTTTGGGAGACCGAAATGAGAGAGAAGATAGACTACTTGCATTTGCACAAGAACACCAATTGGCTATCATGAACACCTTCTTCAAACTACCTACCAGGAGATTGCATACCTGGATATCGCCTCAAGATAAACCTGGAAATGTAGTCAGAAATCAAATTGACTATCTACTAATAAATAAAAGATTCAGAAATAGCATACAATCAGTGAAAACTTACCCAAGTGCTGACATAGGATCTGGTAATAATAAAAATAAACGTAAAACTGAAGAAAGTAGAGAAAAACAATCGTAAATAACAATACGACACGACGAAATTAAAAGACAACAACATCAAAATCCAAGTAGCAGCTACATTGAAGAAAGGATTGCGAACATAGATACCAGTAACAATATTGAAGTAAAGCTGGCAGAATTCAGAACAACAATAGAAAAAATTTACAAAGACCATTTGAAACCGACTAAGCCTAAAAAACATCAATGGATGACCGACGAGATTCTGTATATGATGGACGAGAGAAGAAGATATAAGAGAACCAACATAGAAAAATATAGAGAAATACAAATAAATATCCGGAAAGAAATAAGAATAGTTAAGAGAAAGTGGTTAGAAGAACAATGTAAGTAAATTGAGGAATTAGAAAAGAAACACGACCATTTTAACATGCACCGTAAGGTAAAAGAAGCGGCAGGTATGGTCAAACGCAAATCAGTTGGACGATTGGTAGACGAGGAAGGAAATATCATTATAGATAAAGAAGCAAAAATAGAACAATGGAAAGACTATATTACAAAACTTTTCGAGGGCCAACAGAGGGGTGATCCGAAACAAATAGCATGTGTAACTGGACCACATATAACAAAGGACGAAGTACCTGCAACAATAAATATTATGAAAGATGGGAAAATGGTAGGCCCGGGTGGAATCCAATCCGAAATTTTAAAACTTTTTGACGATGAAGCTGTAACATGGATAACAAGCATCTTTAATCAACTATATGACTTAGGAAAAATACCCAGGGAATGGCTCAAATCAACTTTCATTGCCATACCAAAAAAACAAGCGCGAAATACTGTGCCGATTACCGTACGATTAGCATTACGTCACATTTTCTTAAAATCTTTTTAGAAATAATACATAAGTGAAACTCAATTCGGATTCCGTAACGCCTGGGGCACTAGGAAGCTCTCTTTGCTGTACAAGTTATGTTTCAATGTTGCAGAGATGTGAATGTCGATATTTACGCTTGCGTTATAGATTATCATAAAGCATTTGATAGAGTTAAGCATGATAAACTTATTAATATTTTGGAAAAAATTGGCAGAGATGACAAAGATCTTCAAATCATAACAAACCTCTATTGGAATCAATCTGCATACATTACAATAGATGGAAATAATTCAGACGAGATAGAGATAAGACGAGGCGTGCGACGAGGGTGTGTTCTGTCGCCCCTGTTATTCAATATTTATTCTGAGCAAATATTTAACGAATCTCTGCAAGGTATAGATGCTGGTATATTATTAAACGGAACTAGAATGAATAACATTAGATATGCGGACGATGCGATTATATTTACGGACAGCTTCGAAGGTTTAAAAGAACTCATGTCAAACATTGAAATGGTCAGTCGACGATACGGACTTGACATGAATATACAAAAAACAAAATACATGGTTATCAGTAAGAATACAATTCCGCCCGAACCTTTAATAGTTAACTCTCAACCAATTGAAAGAGTAACATCAATAAATTACCTAGGTACGTCGATAAATAGCCAATGGGACCATTCTAAAGAAATAAAGTGCAGGATTGAGAAATCCAGATCAACATTTGTAAACATGAAGAAAGTGTTTATGTCTCGAGATCTAAACTTGAATGCAAAAATTAGACTATTAAAATGTTATGTGTTCTCTGCCCTGTTGTATGGAGCTGAGACTTGGACGCTGACGGAAGGATCAAACGAAGAAACTTGAGGCCTTTGAGATGTGGACGTACAGGAAAATATTGAGAATATTTTGGGTCGACGTAACGAATATCGAAGTACTACTAAGAATGAATCAAACAACTGAAATCGTACATACTATAAAAATCAGAAAGTTACAGTATTTTGGACATATTATGAGGAATGAACAACGTTATGGGATACTTCAACGGATACTACAAGGTAAAGTGCTAGGAAAGAGGACCCGGACGCAGGCGCATCTCCTGGCTAAGGAATTTAAGATCTTGGTTCTCAATGACAACGGCAGACCTCTTTCGAACAGCCGTCAACAAAGTTAAGATTGCCATATTGATCGCGAACATCCGGAACGGATAACGCACATGAAGAAGAAGAAAGCCTAAGGTATAACAATTCATGCTGATCGTTGTTTCTTTCTCAAAGTTTGTTTTTTTCTTAATATCTCTTGGGTTACTGCTGCTATATGTGAGACTATTTTATAGCAACAGAAGTTGATAAACTATGCTTATTAAGTAATTTGATAAGAAGGTTTCAAATTGAGAGTTTTTTAAAAACTATGAACGTTCTCTAAAATAATCACCTAAGAATTATATATTATATTCTGAAAACGATTGTACAGGTTTTGAAAATTTTGTGTCAGTCTTTTCCTTTGTTATATGGCCGAACAATAAAAAGGTAAACCAGTTTTTGAGCAAGAATTATCAGATATTTGTAGAAATGACTGTGGATGTGCTAAAAATTAATTGTAAAACTTCGTCTTTACATTTTATTCTAAAACAAATATGTTTGTAGTGGACCACCTGAAAAAATTCTACTATTTCACGGATTACAATCCACATTTCCTGAAAAGCATCGTTGCAGAAGGCTGATCGAAATTAGCCTAAGAAGGCTATAGATTTTCGGCCACCTCTAAAGAGCAAGCTAAAACACACCACAAAGAAATTCGCTTGTAATTGTATACTTAGTCTCAAAACTGAATGACTTAACTTTGGATAATGGTAAAATTTTCAAGTTATTGGTTTAGCGAGAACATTTTTATATATTTGCTCATCATTTTTGGTTTTATAAATATCTTTTATCATAATTTTTAATTTCTTACATAACAATTTTTTATAGTTCGGATACATAGCATTTATCTTCTTTTAATTAAATTTAAACCTTTAAAAATTAAAAATTCAACATTACATTTGGGAAGCCTTAAAAGAGCAAAATAAATTGGATTGTGTATATATCATCAGATTTGATATTGATTTGGGTCTTGTTCATATTCACTTCGAGCCTGATTTGCTTAAAAATTAGTCAATTGGCTGCAATTGACAAAACTGAATTTGAGTTTTGATCCTCTATTGCTAGAAACGGGAACTGTCAACAAGAGATGCTGCGAAAGAGATTTGCGAAGTTAAAGAACGAAGAATCGGTCATGTAACTGTTTGAAATGTTAGAGTCGGTTAGATTTTGATTAATTTAACCTTAAGGATCAATTACACTCTAGCTGACGGTCTTTTTTGGACAAGGAAAACTTCCAAGATGTTTTGAATCTTTATCAACCATTCGTGATTTATTAATTGAACGTAGCATCTTACATATGACTGCAATAAATCAATTTTGTAAACAAGAAGCCAAGACAACATGCTCACGAATTTATCGAAGCACAAGTCATTAAGCCAATCCAGATTTGTTACCAACTGCTTGAAAATCCGCTAGATGGTTGGTATTGGAATTGTTAGAGAATGTTATGATTTTGATTTGGTGAAATATTGAAGCTATTGTACACTTTCAATTTGTTCTAAATGGAAAGCTTCTAAATACCGATCTGTACACCGAGAAACTAGAACGCGTTTTCTAAATTTTAAAATAAAAGTATTTAACTTTGATCAACCATAAAAAACCTCTTCTTCAACAAGAATATGCATGCAGTTATTGTCTGCCACAAAGACTATAGACAAAATTGATATTGATAAGATATATTTGTTTTTGAAATTAATTTGTCCATAAAAATGAAATTGGTGTCACGCACATTATGTTTGAAAGTGAGTGAGAAATAGTTATTGTTATAAATCTTAAACCAACAATTATTCACAAACACTTATTCTTATACAAAGTTTATATAAGATCTTATACTGGTAACTGACATGTGTTTAGAAATAGGCATGCATAGCAATTTGCTAACAGTTTTTAAATTAGATTTGAATCAAAAGTGTTAAATTTTTGTAATAAAACATTATCATTGGTAAAACACAAATGTACCAGTTTATTCTATAGACCAAAAAAACATAAGAGTGACAACATAAGTGTTGCTCTCCGCTCAAAAAAACTGTTTTCTGTGACATACAGCATATAATTTAGATATATTTTTGATTTAGTGTATTAGATATTAGTTGATATTAATAAAGGGTATCGTACGAATACTACTTCCAAGAAGAAAACCTGAAATCTTATCTGGAAACATTTATTTCTGTTATAATGCTCTGGAATATTTTATTTTCTACATAAAAATTTATATAATAATGGTATGGCTTAAAATCCCGCGTGGGAGCTCGGACTCAGAACTGAGAGGTTGAGGCTCTCATATGTTCGCCTTCTCTACAGAGCGATGTGGCAAGCACCGCCATTATTATCCCTTGTTTAAAATAAACAAAGTTATTCAATTATTTTTAGTGACCGAGTAGGCCAGCCGTCAGGTATCAGAGAACTCCAGGAGTAAACTCGGGTCCGTCCATATCTTAGCCCGTCCCTTAAGTACGGAACCACACTGGCGATTATATAAAATTTAGTGCATTGTAAATGTCATAAATAGCAGAAAAAAATTAATATATATATATAAAACACTAAAGAAAGATGTACTCTCGTAGGCAGAACAGTTGTTTAGGTATTAGAGAAATCATGGAGCTTCCATAACAGTCAGTAGTATCTGAAAAACCTCCGTTAACATAATATGAATTTTGTAAAGAATGCTCCATAAAGAGCACCGAATTTGAATCGGGAGACCTCTTTTTGTTATTTGCTATCACGCCGATTAATTTTTCGTTGGTTGTTTTTCCAGAAAATCAGTTTGCTTTGATTCACCTCTGTCAGTGAACAGTTTACAACAAAGCAACGTGTTCTTACTAAACGATTTTATCAAATCGGCCAAAGTTTCACGCAAACAATACAAAAACTTCGTGCAATCCTCGGGAGAAATAAACCACTCAACGAATCTACAGTTTTAAGACTAGTGAGTAAGTTTAAGACGATCGCTCAGTGGAAACGGTGAAATCGCCTGCGTTGAATAATATATAATAATAATAACAATTAATAAAAAATCGAGAATAAATTACATCCTAATAATAAAACATAATTGGGTCTTTTTGTTGGCAAAATAATTCTATCAGCTCTTGTTATAGAACATTTGTTGATGACAAAAATTTTATATGTTTTAAATATGTTTGTGTATTCTTAAAAATTAATATAAAATTTTAAAAGACTAATTTTAAGGCATAATACTAAAAATAAAACACTGATTAAATTAAATGAAGATTATAAATCTGGAATCCCAGAAAACGTTTTTGTAGCTTATTCTTAATATTATAATTTTAGTACTGGTTTGTTAATATAATTCTTGCATATTTTTTATTAGTAGTGTCCATCACAATACATCCCAAGCATGTTTCACAATGCGTGCCATTTACATATGTGAAATTCGTAACCGCAGAAACACAGCCGCGGGGCAGTAGAGCTCGCCCCTGCGCGCCAGGATTGCGGTGCTGCACCCCATCGCGGCGTTTACCCACACAAACACTTGTCAGTTGTCACATGCGCTTTTTATCATCGCATAATCTCTTTTTAATTGTGGCAATACCATGGGTTAAAATCTTAACCCTATAATTAGCGACAAATTACCCCGACGCGGGGGTTGTTTTTGTCGCAGAAAATTGGGCAACACGGAAGCATTCCAGCACCTACTTTGGGAAAGCAAAATGATGCGTGTATGCTGTAATGCCCAGCACATGGTGGTTTTTTTAAATAAGAGTTGTAAATTTTTTTTATGCATTTTGATACTATTTTGTAAACTTTAGTAGTTAACAATATTTTGCATTTGTAAATGATGATTTAAGTTTCCAATGATTTGTTTTTCCAGTATTCTATGGTTCATAAAATTTAGCAAATCTTGCTAAAAGAAATTAAAAAATACAGATTAGACATTTTTACAATCTAAGAAATTGAGTAGAAAGAAATAATAGACATAGAAGATTACATAGTATGTTATAGTAAGGGTAAAATAAAAAAAAAAAGTAGGTTTCATAAAAATACAGAATATAAAATCATTAAAACGAAGTTCGTACCAGTCGACGAGCGATTGGTAATTCTAAAAAGTAAAGCAACTGGTTAATTTGTACGCACTAACGGACGAAAGTGGAGATAAAGTAAAGGAAATGTTTTACGGAAAACTGTAAATCATCATCAAATCATGATGTAAAAATTGTGAAAGATGACTAGAATGCCAAAGTGGAAAAAACAGATACACATATATATTGACCATAGTAAATAGTAAATATAGGATATATGTTAATAACAATGCAACACAGTCAATAAAATATGCCAGTAAAAAAACATGGTGGTGGTTATTACAAAATTTTCACATAAACTAGCACATAAAGAAACAGAGGCATTACCAAACAAACGTAAATCCAAATTAACCTTGATAGATATACGGCACGCTAGCAGTAATTTCAGTAAAAGTTAGATTTAGATAAAGAGTAGTAAGTAAAGGACGAAAAAATAATGCACAATTAATGTTAATAAACTCAGAGAGAATGAGAAAATTAGATATAGATATAAAACGAATATATTATAAGGACGAACAACTAGGAGATCATAAAAATATCAATTATTGAGACCACGAAAGAAACCACGTAAAAATAACAAAAGAAATACGTAATAACTGAAAGAAATGAAACAAAACTAGTAATATTAAGAGATACAAAGAAAGGAAAAGAATTTTAAAATAAGAAAAGTAGGCAATTTAAAATCCAAAGAGAAATAAAGATAACATAAGCAGCCAAGATTAAGGAAAATGGACAAAGCAGAAATAAGACAAACTGTTACAGCATCTTTAAAAAGATTAAAAAAAACACATTAAGTTTGTCTAAATCACAACCAAAAAGTTGCAGTAAATCCACCTGCAAAAAAAAAGCTAGACATTATAAAGCTTCAAGTGAAGATGGTATGTTGGTGAAAGTATTAAAATTTGGAAATAGAAAATAATTTCCAAGAATCGAAAATGGCAGTGATATGCATAATATTAAAAAAGGTAACGGGAAATATAGAATAATTATAGAAGTATGGTTTTGCTTGATATAGAATGACATCATCATGCCCATCCTGGATTAGGTCGTGGAATTGTTCTTGTTTCCCTTGATCTTTTTCTCAATCTTCCTACGTCCCTTTTTCCTTGTGGTTTATACTTTAAGGCTTGTTTTGGGATCTTTTTCTCCTCTATTCTTCCGATGTTGTTTATCCATTTGCTACCTAACCCACGAAAAAATAAACCAGCTAATAGGATTACAAACATGAAAGCTGCGAATTTTAAAATGGATTTACTCCAGGCGAGTAGATACAAGATACTAAATAAGGTAGTACAAAAAAATTAAATAGTTGGATAGAAAATGTGGTAGGCAATTACTAATGTAACTTTAAAAAAGATCAAAGTAAGATAATCAAATATTTACAATTAGGCAGATTTTAAAATTAGCTTTTAAAACATGTTTATAGATTTCCGATAAGCCTACAACAAAGTAATTAGGACTATTTAAATAACTAGAAGAGTTTGGGATAGCTAGAGATACCTAAGATTAGTAAAATTGTAATTAACCGATACAAGAACAGGGCCAATTGTCAGAAGTAAGTAATGTTTTAACAATAAGACAAGAGGATGTCATATGGACTATGTTTTTTAACTTTGTTTTGGAAACACATAATAAATAGTAAATAAATATATAAAAACTAATTATAAGGGTCTCAAATAGATATAAAAATGTTAAAATAAAAACTATATTAGATTAGATATTAAATATTTAAGTTCTGCACTTAACAGAGACAGTATTATAGAAAAAATAAACATTAGAATTTTAACGAGTAATAGGTGTTAATAAACCAAAATCAAAAAATAAAAGTATAAAAAACCATTGGTGACTTATGGGGCAAAATTCTGAAGTTTAACCCAAAATGAATCTTAATACGTAGATGCGTAGAATATTAAGAAAGATATACAGATCAATGGATGAGAATGGACATCGTGAGTGTTAATAAATCGGGGATTTAGGGACACTATCTGAGTGAACAAGCATATCCAGTTATCAAAAGTATATCTGTGAAATAAAGTGAAATAAAAAAGTGTTATAAATTAGCACAAGAGCAAGAGAAGCAAGGATAGACTGAGACTAAGACATATTGAAGAAGAAAACACTTATTTTAAAACAAATGCGATTACAAAATGGAAACAGAAAGGAACTAATAGAACGGAATTTAAAAAAATCGTAATTGATGTTAAGAATTTTGAAGAATAACCGCAAATAATCTGAGTGCTGCATCAACTTAAAACAGAAGAAATAATTGTTTTGGAAATGGCTTCAAACGGTTTAAGGAAAGTCAAACTTTTTTCTAGGCCGTAGCACAAAGGACTAAGTAAAAAAAATAATGTTGAAAAACTTCAAAAACGTACTAGTATTAATTTACACTACAGGGTAAGCAAAAAACCTCTGCCGCGAATTATGGTTGACCTAAAACCTAAGGAAAACAACAAGATGATATTCGATACAAAATATCTAAGTAATTTATATCTGTTAAATCACCTAGAAAAAATAATATAATACGGCAATGCTTTCACTGCCAGGAATATGGCCATACAGAATCCTACTGCAATAAACCCTGCGCAATAAGCCTGCGTTAATGTGGAGGAGACTACGAAACTTCCACGTGAAAACACCTCTGAATACTCCGGTTAAATGTGCCCTATGCGATGGAAACTATCTGACCAAATACCAAAGACATTCAAAGGGTCAGAAATGCCTCATTTAGAGGAATTATAAATGAAAATATACGAACACAACAGACATTTCCAAATCTATCTCATTTTCTCCCGCTTTTAAGACTACCCAAAAATACAAACAAAGACATCACATGATTTCTACATAACACGCCAAGTTTTGCATAGATAGCAGAACAGCCGTCCAATAATTCCTCGACCAATGAATACGAAACAATCATCAATCAAATAGTATCTGACTTTCTTATGTTCTCGCAGTTCACTAGCCAAAACAGCATGATACTAAACATGCTTTCAACGGTAATTAACAAAATAACTTAAAAATGGCGACTTCCATACGTATAGCTTTCTGGAACGTGGACATTACGGAAATCGTTACATTTTTGCACTTACAATTTTGATGTATTACTAATATCAGAAACACATGCAACATTGAGAACAACAATAAAATTCCCACTACAAAGTATACCTCACCAACTACCCAGACAGAACTGCCCACGGAGGATCAGGTGTAATCGTCAACAACAACATTGCTCATTGCGAATGGGAATCCTATCAGACCGTTAAAATTCAAAGTGGTAGTATAAAAATTCAAGCCGTACCCTTCCCACTAATAATCTACAGTAATCTACAGTCCGCCTTGACACTCTATCTCTACTAAAGAATATGAAGATTACGAAATTCATTATTAAGAAGACTGGAATGCAAAAAGTAAAATTTGGGAGACACCCAAGATTTAGATGAAGCAACCAATACCTCGCTACAATCATTCAAAACGCTGCGTGGCAAGTCACGCCGAGTCCATCCCTGGAAGAAGTTAACATTCCTCGTTACATACGAGATCTAGTTGCCAAGAAACGTAGAATGCGGAAGAAGTGGCAAATAACCAAAAACAGGCAAAAACCTATTAAATAGACTAACTGATCAGTTGCACAACGCACTACTAAAAGCTCGGAATAACACATTTAAACAGTTCATTACAAAACTCTCACCTTATGACCACACAAGTAACAAAAAAATTTAAGAGGCCGATCACAATGACACATCCAATTAAAAATCATGACTCTAACTGGGCTAGAGCAAAAAAAAAGTAGATGCATTCACTGAGTATCTCTTGGCGTATTCACCTCACAACAATGTCAAGACATACATACAGAAGAGAAAATCGAGTCATTGCTTGATATCCTATACAATTGTCATTACCAATCAAAATATTTTTGCCGGCCGAACTACGCAAACAAATCCGACTTGCCAATATCAATAAGGTCCCGGGTTATAATTTAATACTAGGAGAGGTTCTAGAAAATCTTTCTCGGAAAGCTCTAGTACTCCCCAGTACTATTTATAATAGCGTCCTAGGACTTCGCTACTTTCCTGCCCAATGGAAATTCGCCCAAATCATTATGATAGCTAAACCCGGTAAACCCTCTTTCCAACCCTCTTACTGCAGACCTATCAGTCTCCTGACTTTCTCTTCTTCTTCTTCTTATGGTCCTTCTCCTTCACGGAGGTTGGTTATCATCATTCTTATACGGATTTTGTCGACGGCTGATCGAAATATTTCAATGCTGCTGCAATTAAACCAATCTCTGAGATTTTTTAGCCAAGACATTTTAGGCCTACCAACATTTCTTTTTCCCTTTATCTTCCCTTGCATGATGAGTTGGAGCAGTGCGTATTTGGGATTTCTCATTACATGGCCTAAGTACTCTAGTTTCCTCTTTTTTATTGTATTTGTTATTTCACATTCCTTGCTCATCCTTGTCAAAACTTCTCTGTTAGTTATTCTTTCAATCCAGGCTATACGCAACATTCTGCGGTAACACCACATTTCAAAGGCTTGTATTTTGTTTGTTTGCTTTTTCTTAAGTGTCCAAGCTTCTACGCCATAGAGCATGATATTAAATACATAACAGCGAAGCATTCGTATTCTGAGCCCATGTTTATGTTTCGGTTGCAAAGTACTTTCTTTAATTTTGCAAAGTAGGATCTAGCTATTTCTATACGAGTTCTTATCTCCGTTGTTTGATCAGCTGTTTGTTCTATCCACGTCCGAGGTATTTGTATTTCCTTACCCGTTCTATTAATATGTTTGCAACTCTTAAGTTTCCTTGAATGTGTGGAGTTTTTGTAACTACCATCCATTTGGTTTTATTAAAATTTATTTTTAAGCCGTAGTGGTTACAGCGATCATTTACTTTTTCAAGCAGATGTTGTATGTCAGTAAGGTTGCTTGCTAAGAGGATTGTGTCATCTGCGTATCTCATGTTGTTAACTATTACTCCATTTATAATAATTCCCGCAGATTCCTCATCTAAGGCTTCTCTAAAGATGGCTTCGCTGTAGATGTTAAACAGAAGTGGAGATAGGATGCATCCCTGTCTCACTCCACGGCGTATCTCAATTTCCTCGGTTATTTCTGTTCCAACTTTTATGTTAGCACTCTGTCCCCAATATAGGTTACTAATTATCCTCACATCTCTCCTATCTATGCCTTTCTTAAGTAAAAGTTCTTGCAGTTTACCATGTTTCACTTTATCAAACGCCTTTTCGAAATCGATGAAGCAGGTAAACACATCTTGGTTCATATCCATGCATCGATGGTATAGCACATTAACCCCAAAGAGAGCTTCACGCGTTCCAAGACCTGCGCGGAAACCAAACTGGGAGTTACTTATTCCTTCTTCCAATGTTTTGTAAATTCTTTTATGAATTATTTTCAAGAATAGTTTTAAAATATGTCCCATAAGTGCAATAGTTCGATAATCTGAGCAATCTCTTGCGTTAATTTTCTTGGGAATTAAAATAAAGGTAGATGGCAACCATTGTTTGGGAATTTGCCCAGTGCCATAAATAGGGTTAAAAAGATCTAAAATAACATCTAATGTTTCATCGTTACAAAGTTTAACAATTTCTATTGATATCTCGTCCGGGCCAGCAACTTTGCCTGTTTTCATGTTTTCTAGTGCATCATTTAGTTCCGATTTTAGAATTTTAAAATTTTCGTCCTTTACTTCTAAACTGGTGTTTTCCGGCCTTTCGTCATTGTAAAGTGCTTGGATATATATCTTCCATCTGTTTATTTGATCTTTTATATCTGTTAGTATATGTCCATCAGCATCTTTGATGACATTATTGGCGCCACTTTTCTTTTATATCCTGTTACTTCTTTGATCTTTTGTACATGTGGAAGTTGTCATGCTTACTTTGTAGTAGTTCAATTTCTTCACATTGTTCAGACAGGTGTTTTTCTTTCGCTATTTTTATTTTACTTTGTATTGTTTTATGAATTTCTTTATATTTTTGTACATTTAGCTTATTCCTTCTTCTCAGATCCATGAGATCTCAAATATCCTGTGTCATCCAAGGTTTCTTTTTTATTCTCTTACTTACTAGGTGTTCTTTGGTTACAGATGTTAGTACATTTTGTATTTTGTTTCATTTTTCATCAATATTGACTTCGTCTATTTGCATATTTATATTTTTTATCTCATTTGTTATTTCTCTAGCGAACAAAAACTTCTGTATAAAAACATATTAAAACTTATATGGACCTATGAGAGCCACCTATGGAGATGTGCAAAGGCTTCTCATACCAAAATTATTGAGAGATGTCAATCTAAGATCCTTAGAACAATAGTAGATGCTGCATGATATATAACAAATAAAACTTTCCATAAGGATGTAGAAAGCCCATACCTAGCCAACGAGATTCAAAGACTTCCAAGAACATACAACAACTTAACAGGATACGAAAACGAACTAATAGAACAGCTGAAACGCCAATGGCACACAACTTGTTGTGATAATTCGATCAACATTAGAGTAGCATTATTGGGAAAAATGGCAATGGCTATGACACCACGACATGACATGTAAAACTACATACCATTTACTAATTACTTATTAAATAAGTAAATTGTAAATATGCAATTAAATAAAGAAAATATTATTTTATTAAATATATGGCTGTCATTGACAATTTTTAAAATAAATAGTTTTTATCAAAATAATAACTAACATTCTAATCTACTAGATGGTAAAAAAGTTTCATCGTACTTAAAAAAATCAATTTTTATGCATCAATTTATGATAAAAACAACAACTATTTTTTTAATATAGCCTGTTCTTGTTAATGCTTTAATGCCAGCGCTTTACAAGTTATCGAATACTTTGGCTTCGAAACAAATAATTATTAATACGCCTCTCCAACTTATTAAAATGACTCCAAATTATTCAATAGTCACATTTACACTTACAGTTCTTTGTCTTTTGACGTCGCAAATCGGCTTTGCAACATTTATTTTTGACAACTCCCGTTTTCATCAATGTATGATCAAAATCCGAAGTTTAATTTTGTCAATTGTCATCTGCAATCAAAAGATAAAATTGTTACTGCTCCATAATTGCAAAAAACAATAAATAAATATTAATTTTTTCTATAAATTAGAAAACTTTTTTACAACTTGGTATAAATAAATTTTAACTAAAAAATTATGCAGCGTCGTAATTTAAGACTATTTACTTAATACTTAATTTGTTAAATAAAACGGTGGTCGCAGACTCCCTCCTCCTTTCTCTCCGAGTTATCGGAATTAACTGAAACATACTTAAGAACACGAAAACATGTGGAAAGTGAAAAAAGAATTCGTTTAGACTAAAAGAAAGAAACCAGATGAATTCAGATCAGAAGTCAAGACAAAAGAAGGCTCGGCCATAATGACATTTATTGAACTTGCAGAAGAAATGGCAAAACCTGAAATTGCCTGAAATTTATTCTATATCATTTTGAATTATTTCCGCAATGCTAAATTCTGTAAGATTTTAAAAAAAAAGCATTTTTAGTAGTCAGAATCAGAAAATAGTTTAATGAAGAAAAGAAAATAAGACGAGAGTTTCTTAAAGCCCCTGATTTTAAAAGAAATTTCTGAGTCAAGTCAAGGCCCAAAAATTGGTGTACCAAAGTTTAAATTTGCTTTGATAATTTAAAGCGTAATTAGCTTTACAGGAAGTTAACGTAATAAATATGATAGAATATTATGTGTGGCTCAATCTTCATTAGAAGATCTAGAACTGCAATAATTCATTTTCTAAAATGCCATATTTCAGTCGCCACATCTCAGTGGTTCTGCAGATCAAACTGAGAAATTTAGTCCTGGCCCGTAAATTTAACCTACTTCAACTCAATCGAAAACCTTTAAACATTAATTAAGAATAAAATTTGGAAAATTAAATTAATGCCTTTGAACAACCTTGACATGAGTGCTTTCTTTATAGCAATAAAATCTTTAATTAATAGTATACAAAACGACCTGAAAACTGCATTGAGCAGAAAGGAGAAAAAATCAACTATTAACTCTTTAAAATGATATGTATGTATATATTGATTTTACTTCATTTACTTGTCTTTAAGTTGTTTCAAATTTCTATTTGTCATCAAGTTAATTAGGAGAATTGTTGCTTTATATCGCACTTTTTGAATAAGTTTAATCTTACATAATATTTATTTTTAATTGATTTTGCTATATGCCACAAAATTTTATTATTTAAAAGGTTAAATTTCTCACAAACATCTTTATTTAATTGTATCCATGTAACGTAAACGATTCAGCTTTTTACCATGACAAACAAATATTTAACAAATAAAAAATTATACAATTTTTTTTAAAATCAAGAGACATTATTAGTGAATACGAATTCAAATAAAGACAGTGATGTAGAGAAACATGTAGAAAAAGAAATATGTATTTTTATATATTAAGTAATAATGCGTCTATCTGTTTGACACGTTCTTTATCTCCCAAAACTCATAACCGATTTAAAAATGAAAAACTTTATCTAATATTCTTACTCACAAAAACTCTAGAAAAAATTTAGAAACAAACCAGCATAAATAAACAAGTACGGACGTGGAATTCCGGTTCCAGATGTCCGGGGCTTCTGTACATAAACAAAACTTGGTGGCCACTTCCGGTTTCGAGATTTTCCCATAAGGCTGATTTTTATCGTCTGGGCTTGAATTATGGTCCTTAGTTGAATACTGAAAACGTTATTCCTCTATCTATCACAGATTAAAAATTATAAGGCGTGACAGATGTCAGAAATGATAGAAATAGAAACTTGATCAAAAGTTGAAAAATAAAAGGACGGATAAACAGACAGACAGATGACATTACTCTCTACATAAGGCTTTTCATTTTAATATCTAATGA
Organism: Sinelater perroti; assembly: GCA_036346155.1. NCBI lineage: Eukaryota > Metazoa > Arthropoda > Insecta > Coleoptera > Elateridae > Sinelater > Sinelater perroti. Next base: position 25,018,006 of record JARFIY010000056.1, on the reverse strand, counting down.
TAAGGCTCTACGCCCCGCGTGGGAGCACGGTCTGCGAACTGAGAGGTTAAGGCTCTCATACGTTCGCTCTCTCTGTCCGGTCGTTGCGCACCATCTCTGGTGCGGGGCGGTGTGGCAAGCACCGCGCCTAAGACGACCGCCATTATTACCCCTTGTTCGAATGAACGCAGGTACTCAATTATTTTTAGTGACTGAGTAGGCCACCCGCCAGGCATCAGAGAGCACCGGGAATTGAACCCAGGTCCGTCCGCATCGCAGCCCGCGCCTCAACCACTGGACCACTGGACCACTCTGGCGGTCATTTTAATATATAGAAGCCTAAAATTTGTAAATTAAGTAATTGGTTTCCAGATTGTAAAAGTAGGAGGGGAGGGGCAAAAGAAAACCGGCTTAATGTATTTGGCTTGAGTAGTTTACTTCTTTAAAAATAAATAAATGTAGTTGAATAAATAATTTTTGATAAATATTGGAAATCTATGCACCATTTTTCGTGAATGAAAAGAATGGAGTTTAAAATTTTAAAATGTTTTCCATTTTTGTACGTAACTTGTACCTTTAAAAATATAAAGAGGCTTAAAAACATTTACTTTGTATACCCCGTAAGTAATTGCCTCACGGCAGTGTTAAAGAATTTATTCTTTTTTATCGTTGTCATTTAAGTTGTTGTCGTTAATTAATTTACCAATTTCTTTGTTACAATAACTGAGATTAAATTAAGCTAAAATGAAGCTGATGCATCACCCGAAAATTTGAAACTCTTCCTTTTAGATGAGCAAATGGGGTTATTTCTGTTTCTTAACCACATATCAAACGGAAATGTTAGGATTTTCAGTGAATTGTGGCTTAATTTTATCTTATTATATAAGCTTTGGATTAAACTGTTATTTCGATAATTAAACCATTCTTAAATTTTCTAGTCATACTTCAGCCTTATTGCCTTACACAATGCAACTTGGTATATATATTTGTGTAGAACTTTATAATATGTAGTAACTTTATCTTTCGTCTGATTTGTTTAATAAATAAATAGTGCAACTCATTCTAAATCGTAGTGACGCTATACTAGATATACAGGATGGGGAAAAATTCTCTTTCTTTTTTTTTGCTTTGAATAAACAGCAATTTACATGATCTAAAGAACTGAGCAACATGTTCCTAGAACTTAAAGAACAGTGGGTCTAACAATGAATTTAAATAAGACCAAAGTAATGACACCTGAACTAACACCAGTAAACATAGGAAATGCAAGATAGAAAACGAAGAAATAATATATATATATATATATATATATATATATATATATATATATATATATTGGTCATTTAATAAAGCTCGGAAAATAAAACCAAAACGCAGAGGTTAACAGAAGAATCCGGATGACTTGGGCCGCTACCGGAAGACTAAATTCAGTCATCAAAAACAACGACATCCCAATAAACCTAAAATTGAAAGTTTTCAACACCTGCATACTTCCTGTCTTAACGTATAGAATGGAAACAATGGTATTGACAGTTAAATCAGCAAGTAGACTCAGAATAACACAGAGATCAATAGAAAGAATCATGCTAGGAATAAACCACATCAGGAATGAGGAGATAGAAAAGACAAAAATAGAGGATGTCATGAAAAGAATAGCCACCCTGAAATGGAGTTGGGTGGGGCATGTCGCCAGACAAGACGATATGAAATGGACCAAACATATATTGAACTGGCGACCTAGAAGACATAAAAGAGGAGTTGGACGTCCCCAAAGAAGAGGGATAGACGACGTGAAAGAAAAATTAGGAAAAAGGTGGCAACAAGTGGCATGGAATAGATCAGAATGGAAAAACCAAGGGAAGGCTTATGTCCAGGAGTGGACCGAGAAAAGCTGATGAAGAAGAAGTAAAGCTGCAGAACAGAAAGCTTTTTAAATGTGTTTTAAAGAGAATATTGGTCAAAGCGTGTTCCTCATTTTCGATGAATTGTTGAAGTCTTATTGTAAAGTTCTTCATTATCTATTGCAAGCTGTGTTCAGGGACGCCGTTGATTTTTTGACCATCGTATTTAGTGAATTTTGGAGGGTTCTAGGATATTGTTTGTAAATATCTAATTTATTGCAGTTGGAACCAAAATTTTCCAGTAGGAGTGTATCAAGATTCAATGCAAAAAATGTTAAATTATTTTTACACATCAATTGGAAGTAACAGTAACATATTAACCTTTCTCATTAAAAAAGCAAGTACTAATGACCCCAAGTTTACTCACTACATCACAAATAGTGCGTTTTATCACTCCAATAAGAAAGTTATATTTATTAACGCATGCGTTATGTGGAACGATTACCTTATATTCTACTACAGAATCTGTACTTCTAGAGTTTCTTACCCATAATTATATAATTGCAACAAAGCCATTCATTGTTCCGGGTGTAAACTTCGTGTGCAAAAACTTTTGGATTACCTATATTCAATAGTATTACTTCCCCTATCATCCTTTGCTTTATAATTTTTAATTAAAATTGTTGGAGGAATTTTGTCCAATCTGTATAAAAAAATCCAATAGTTGTGTAAGTTAGTTTAAGTCATCCTAAAGGATTCAAAAGCAGAATTATTTGGCCGCTATACCCTTCTGCGCAGGTATCAATCTAATGTATATCTTTGTTTGGATAAATACAAAATCAATAAAAAAGTTACACTAGAATCGCTTCGTTATAATAAACAAGTTACAAATTTCTAAAAAATGCGTGCGCTAATAATTAAACGGCTTTGCTAAAAACATCGGTACGTCATCGTGCACAAGACAACACTTTTCAAAATTCAATTAATTAATTCCTTTATTTATAAACAGTTGATAATAAATTGCTCTAGTGTTTAAGATTACAAAATTTGAACGATACTACAAATAGCAAAAAAACTTAGATGACTTTACATGACTGTGTACATTTGCGCAATATTTTGCTACGACAAGTTTATCTGTTTATTTGTTTTTATCCCGGTTATGAATTTATATAATAAAAAATAGTACTCCATGAAAAATCGTTTCGGTTTCTTATTCGACGATTTTATCGTAGAAGTGATTTATGTTATTTTACATTATCAAATTATTTAAAGAAAAATAATTTATTTATTATAAAGATAGAAAGCATATGATATTTAAGTTGGTAGAGGTTAAAGCTTTTAGCCTTTTTAGTATATAAAAAGTGTCCAACGATTTTTAGTTTTACCTCCATTTTCTGGTAAAATGTAAATCTGCCCAAGTGAAGGAAGAAAAACTTCATCAGTAAGGGAAATGTCGAACACATTAGTTCTTGTTGGGTAAAAAGAAGGTTACGTTCAATGAAAATGTAACTTTCGTGTTTTTAAATAAATAATTTAGTTATTATGTGGCGCACTTATTAATTACATCCAACTTCTCTTCCAATGGATTCAATAAAAGTAGCTTAACATACATTTTTATTTTGAATTGTAATATAGAGCGTATTACTATTTTTTCTAAATTGTGTAAAGCCTATAATCCTAAAAACATTTATTTATGAAATGAAGGGCATCCCATCTATGTAATATTACTGTTGTATGACACCATGTGATTGAGATGTCTATCACAAAAGGTTGATATCATGATCAACTTTTATGTTCTATTTCGTTTTAACACTTCCTATGAAGTTGTACTTATTGAAATCAGCTTGTAATATAAAAAGCGACACGCTCTCCTTAACTAACCATTGCCTATTCAATATTTACTTTATATTTCAAAGTAAATTTTATCGTCAATGTAACGATACTCCTATGGGTTTCCCATTTGTACTCGATATAAAAAATTATTTTATGACCCATCACGATCCTAAATTAGATTCATGCCAACATGAAATTTCCGATAATAGCTTTCCTTCCCTAGACATTGTTATAACAATAAATTCTTTAAACAATAATTCATAAATCATTACACTGTCTATAGAAAACATATTTATACCAATCGCTATTTTAATACCAAAGCCAAGAAGGTACTTTACCATCATCATGTTCAAATCCATTTGATTGTAAAATTTGTAATTAGCACATACAACTAGTACTACAACTCTACCACAAAACGAGTATTCTGATAAGTCTTTATCCCTCATAATTGTTTTTATTTAAGAGATTTAAATTATTTAAGAACAAAATAGCTGGTTTTATTTGTTCAGCCAAGAATCTCCGCTTTATTTAAAAGAGTATATGTATTATAGACACTTCAAAAGTAAGGAAATTTAAACATACAAGAACTTTGTCTAAATATTTCTCAGACACTTGTCCTTTACATTGCACAAGATAATTTTATGAACAAAACAAAACAAATACAATTGAAAGACAAATTTATAACGATTTTTAAGATTATTTAGACTAAAGAAGAGAAAAGAAATAACAAAATTCCATAAATCTGAACTGATACTTATATTTGATTGGCCTTCGAACATTTTAGACATAAAATCCGCCAGTTTATCTCTCAAAGTACAACAATAATAAGCTTGAGTTAAGCATTGGATTAATTTTGTTTTTGCTGTTTTTTAAATACGATGTTAGTTGTCCTCATGGAAAGTTTTGCATATGATTAAGATCCAAGGATTGCCCTGGTCTGTTCACTCGGCTAATTTTATTGGTGATATTTAGTACTAAATTAATTTCCCCCCATGAGAAGGTGCATTACCATCCTGAAAAATAAAATCTTTATATCCAAACAAGTTCTTTAATAGGCAAGATATAACTATCGTTTATTTAAGATACCTCAAGGTACGCATTGTACCAAATACAATATGTAGTCGACCAATTCCTTAGACATCCTCGTACTATAACAACAGTTGAATGTTTAATTGTAGGGAATATACATTTTAGGGGTTGAGGGTGAGAGCCTAGAAATAGGTATAGGGTTTTATAGATACCGTAAAGCTTACAGGTTCTCCCTGTTCAAGACATTTATGCGTGGTGAAAAGTCACATCTTGTTCTTAAGATATCCCTATTAGAGCAAAACACGACTAATCTAGACCGGAAAAGGTCGATAAACCACCCTACTATGGAGGCTGGTTACCCCATTTTGCAATTTCACTTTAATATTCGTAATTTTAAAGTAAGCCTGGAAAATACATAAAACAAAGTTAACTATAAACGAAAACGGGTATATAATAGATTTAACATAGCAGCATCGAATATAAGAGGTATGGTAATGATAAAAGTAAAATTAAATATAATAATAAAGTAGAAAAACATTAATGTAATACTATTTTCTGAAAACAAAAAGAAGTTACGATGAACCGTACATATTGATGGTAATATGTTAATATGAATTGGAGTGTCACAGAAAGTAAAAACAAGAGCTAGTGTAACTACACTAATCGATAAACGTTTTAAAATATGCATACAAGGTCATAAATACGCCAAACAATTAAGACAATAAAGACAAAGGGAGGACATCTAACTGTAATTAGAGTACATGCTCCAGAAGATAGTAAAAAGGTAAAAACGCAAAAATTTCACGATAATATTCCAAACGAATATAATCACATTAATCAAAATAACTTGATTGTCCAAGCATGTAATTTAAATGCTAGAATAGGAAAGGAACCGATAACTAAAGTAACCAAGGAGAAGTAATAACAAACAAATACATTTTTCGAAAAAAGTTATCAATAAATATACGTTATGCCAGAAGCTGGGCAGGTTAGTTAAAGATAAACCTATTTTAGAGGCGCAGTTGTTGGTTTTGACCACAATTTGTTTAGAAGCAATTAGGTAAGAAGTTCTAACAAGATAGAAAACAAAATTAATAAACCATACAAAACTTATGTATTTGTCGCAATATGTTGCCATTAAATATTTGTACCAAACAAGATTAATACAATATTTAACATATACAGACGCATATTCCAAGATAGAAAAAAATGATTTAATTTGAAAAATGCCATTCATAAAACCATATGTGAGGTGCAAGAAAAAATAATGATAAACTACAGAAATAGAGGAATAGAGCTTTGGAACGACAAAATTAAAGCTGCGGTACAAGAAAACCAAAATGTGTATAAAACCTAGTTGGAAGAAAAATCCTGAAAATGAAGAAACTCACAAACAAAAAAGAAATATAGCTAAAAATATAACAAGCAATGCGTATCGTGAAAGCTGAGAACGATATATAAGTAATATAAAAGACAATGTCCATAGCAAAATTTGCTTGTAAAATCTTGAAACTCATACACAAAGACAAAAAAGATGTCACTAATAAATATAATGCATAACGACAGGTGCACTGAACACTACAAAAATCTGTGGTGTAACCCGCATGTAGCAAAAGAAAACGAAACATGTAACAACGAGAACACTCATCTTTAAATCT